>JASWHV010000008.1:96088661-97432573 GCA_030760725.1 Neostapfia colusana | reverse complement strand
AAAAAAGAACCTCCGCGGGCTGCCCAGTGCAGGCCCTAGGGAAGTGTCGACCGAACACTTCGACATGATGCATGGATCACGGAGATCCGGGACTACTTGAAAGACAATATCCTCCCTGATGAACGTGTATCCGCTGAACGGATCGTGCGTATGGCTAAGAGACACGTGATGGTAGAAGGGGATCTCTACCGACACGGCGCCAACCGCGTCCTATTGCGGTGCATAACCCAGGGGGAAGGCTGCGACTTGCTCGCTGAGATCCATGGAGGCGAATGTGGGAGTCACTCTTCCTCACGCACACTTGTTGGTAAAGCCTTACGGCATGGCTTCTACTAGCCGACAACACTCCAGGATGCCGTCAAGCTGGTCGAGAACTGCAAGGCGTGCCTGTTCCACGCCAAGCAGATCCATACACTGGCTTGGACGGTACAGATGATCCAGCCCACATGGCCATTTGCTGTACGGGGGCTGGACATCCTGGGACCTGGGACCATTCCCCAGAACCAAGGATGGGGACCCGCTCTCGAACCCTCGGAACGCAGAACACCTCTGTAATTTCTACCCCTAGAGCAACAATAGGACAGACTCTTCTTTTTATAATAGATTCTATAAAAGTCCAGGAACAGTGCTCGGAGCAGCTAAGCCTCAGGGGATGGTCCAGGACTACGTTCAGCTTCGCCTGGTTCCGACCCCAAGCGCGTAGAGTCTTGCTTCCCTTGAGGCGGGTCGTGGCCTCCATACTTAGCCTGCCTTCCTCCTATGGAAATTTATATGAAAAGAAACCTGTCCCACGTTGCTCTTCTTTGGTGCTCATTTAATTTAATTATTAAATTTTTATGACTGCACTACTACCGCGTGCTTACCATGCGCTCAGCTCCCCCTTCTCATTCTCACCTTTAGTCGGCATTTGCGGCCCTACCAAAGGCGGTTGCGTTGGTGGTACCGGCCGATAGCCAGGGGGCCCCGAGCCCCCAACACTTCACGCACGGTAGTCCCCAAGCACCGTATAAGTGGACGGGGACCGTAAGCCAAATAAGACTATAAGATAGAGGAGGGGGAGCCCCCAAGGAGAATTACGTTTCCCTTACTTGTGTGCAGGATCTCTCGGCCTCAGCTCCCCGCAGGAGTATGGTAGGCACATCCATCCAGTGGAACGCACCTACCAGGGGGCCGCTACGGGATCGCACAAGACCGAAACCCCAAGGTAAGATCAAAGAACCTAGACCTCACCGCTTCTGCAGGGGCGAGGCCCGAAGGTCCCACGTGTCCAGCGGGGCCAGACCATCCACCTCCTGGAGGGGGAGCTCCGGGCCCGCCACGTGGCCTACGGGAGCCGGATCTCCCCCCTCCGCGGGGAGAGGTCCGAGGGCTCCACGTGCCGCGCAAGCCCGGACCTCCCCTCAGAGGGGAGCTCCGGGCCTGCCACGTGGCCAACAGGCCCGGACCCCCCCATTCTCGTGAGGCGGGTCCTGGAGACCTCCGGGGCCCTTAATATACAGTAAGGACCCGGAGAAGGTGTCTATGCAGAGCTTCGAGATTGGTCAAGACCTCCGAGTACCTTACGGAGCTAAGGACTCGGCCAGGAAAAACTAGGAAGAAGACTAGGACATGCAGACACAGAAGGAAACAGGAGTCTGTTCATACAAAGCTCCATGAGCTGGGCTACAGACTCAACAAAAATAAAAAAGGAAGTACAGGGCCTTGTGGCCATGGGGGCAGATGCCTAAGAGTCCCCAGACTCCCGATGAAACCTAGAGGCCACGAGGGCAGCCACGTCCTCGACCTCGGCCCTGGCAGCTTCCTCCCGCTCGGCAATGGGTCCTAGACGGACTGGCCCCAGAGAAAAAGAAGGGTCTTGGCTCCGGAAGCACGCCAGTACGTGCATAGTGACCTCCTTTGCAAGGCCCCGACCTTCCACTTCAACTCGTCGGCGTTCACCGCTTCGAGCCGACCCAGCTTGTCGCCGATGGACTCAAGTGCCGGGATCGCTTCGGACATCTGCCGCGCCGGAGCCTCCATCCGCACAGGGCTGAAACCAAGAGGAGCCAAGGTGGACCCCACCTTGGCAATAAAGCCCCAGACTGCCTGGGCCTCGGCAGACCGCAAGGACTGGAGCTTCTCTACCTCTTGGCGAGCCGCCAGCTCGCGATCCTTCGCCGCCTGGCGCTCCTGGGAGAACTGCTCCTCCCTCGTGGCAACAGCCGATTCACGGAGCTCCAGCTCCTCAGTCCGGGCCCTTAGCTCCCCGACTTTGGCTCTCAGTCGGGCAGTGGTCTTCTCCTCCTCGGCCGCTGCGGCGCGTTCCCGATCGGCGACGGCACACTCTCGACGAGCTACCTGCAGCCGCAACTCCTCCGCGGCGGCGGAACGCTCCTCGGCTTTGGCTTCAACATGAGCCAGGGCCTCGCGGTAGGAGGCACGGAGCCGCCGGGTCTCTGACTCCAAGCGGCTAATGGCCTTCTGCTGAGTGTCAAGCAGAGCACTCATGGCCTCAAGCCTTGACTGCCTCGAGTCAAGGTCCGCCTTAGCCTCCTGGGCCCGCTGCTGCCAGCTGAGAAGGCATTCCCTCTCGCTGGCCAGAGCCCCCCGCTCCTGCTCGAAGGCAGACTGGAGCTGCCGGGCGCTGGTCTGGACACGCCCCAGGGCATCCCACACGGGCGCTGGGACAGAGGGGACAGGAGTCATGCCCCTGGCCGCCCCGTTGAGTCTAAGACCGGCGGAGGCGCCGGTGCCTCAGCAACCAGAGTAGGGCGCTGTCCTAAGGAAGCCAGGGGGCCAGCGGGCGCACCTATAGCGGCCCTCCCAGTCTCAGGACCGGGTTTCTGGGCTGGTGAAGGAGGGCGGATAGGAGCGGATGCGGCCGCCACGGAGGGTGAACTCGCCGGCACAGAGGAAGCCCCCGTCGATTTGGGGACCATGGGAGCCACCACGGTTCCCAGACGCTGAGGCGCGGAGCCTCCGTCGGTTGAAGGCGGTCGGGTAAGAGGCCCGCCCCCGGCAGCTGGTCGGTCCCTGCAAGAAAAGAAAGATCTCTGGCTAAGAAAGGAGACGAGAACGCTGCTCCTACAAGCCAGAAGGAGCAACACTTACTGGGCGACATGAGCGCTCCAACGGGCTTGCAGCACCGGCCTCTGGGCTGTAATTGAACCGCCAGGACCCGCGGTTGGAATCGTCGCGGGACGTGATGCCTGGATCCCCGGTACACTCGCCGGCGTCGTCACACCAGCATCCATCCTAGAAGCCCCTCCGCTTGAGGGAGGATGACGAGGTGCTTGGGTTACTTCGGACTGCCGCTGTCCGGGGAAAGACCCGCTGAGGAGGGACACCCGGGGCCTCTTCGGGTCGCCACCTGATGAACCAGCACCCCCGGGAGATGGGTGCAAGGGTGCTCCGGCACCCTGACTCGGCGCAGGCGGCGCCCTCGGAGGAGACCGGGCGCGTTTCTTCTCTGGATGCCCGGGGGCCGGCTCCTTCCCCTTCCCCTTGTCGGCGGCTTGAGTTCCGTCGGCTCTTGGGGAGGGTTGGGCAGCAGCAGGCGCCTCGTGCCCTGATCCGGAGTGCTCGGTTCCTGGAATCGTAATACCCCGGAAGGCATCCCCGACCTGCCGGACGGTGATCCCGATGTCGTCGAGGTTCGGCATCTTCCGCAAGAGCTCTGACCTCCTCTGTGGCTCCAAGAAGAGGGGGGTGGCAGAGGGCTGAAGGGCGGGGTCGCCACTGGGAATGTAGTCGCCGCTCACCTTGCCCACCATCTCGTACAGCTCCTCGTCGGAAGGGTCAGAGCCGGGGCCCCTCTCCAGCCTGGTACAGTCCTGCTCGCCGGTATAGTACCACGCTGGGCGACTGCGCTGCTGCAAGGGCGCAATACGACGCGACATGAAGTTCATCAGCACCATCAGCGACGTCAGCCCCTCGTTGGCCAAGAACCGGATCCGTTCCAAGACCGGGGCGTACTCCTGCTCCTGCTCAGGGATCTCCTCCCAGAAGCGACGATCGGTGGTTGGGCTGGCGGTCGGGAGTTGTAGGCGATCGTGCTCGTCGGCCTGCACTACCACCCAGCTCTCCCTCCAGTTTTCCCACCTTGATGCGCTGAAGGGCAGAAGGTACCCAGAGACCTTTGGGTCCTTGCAGCGATGCTGGAAGTAATATGCCCCCATCTGGGTCTTCGAGCTGCGCCCAGTCGTCCGCAACACAAAGAAGTAGCGGAAGAGTGTCACAGAAGCGTGCACCCCCACAAACATCTCACAGAAGTGGACGAAGACAGCAGCCATTGCAAAGGAGTTGGGGGAGAGATGGTGGAGCTGGAGCCCATATGTCTCCAGCAGTGTAACAAAGAAGGAAGAAATTGGCGGGACGAACCCCGCCAGAGCATAAGCTGTGAAGAAGACCATCTCCCCCTTTTCCAGGATCAGGGGGAGAGATCCTCGGCGAAGCCGGCGTTTCTGTTCCTCCGTGCGCCAGCCCAGCAGCCTGCGCACTGGCCCAAGCTCGGAGGAACGAACGAGGCGCGTCGGGAGCAAGTTGGAAGCAATGGCAAAAGAGAGCACAAGGACAGGAAAGCCGAGGCGCAAGAGTTCAAGGGAAGAACGAGCGCTAGGAAATGCGAAGGAAAGCCGCAATGCAGGTGAGATCTCCTTTTAAAACTTTCCAGGGACGATTCGAGGTAATTCGAAAATCTTCGAATAAATCGCATCGGCGACCGCATTGCCTCCAAGACCGGGCGCCGATGACAGGTGGACCCAAACCGCCCAGCTGAAGCGGTGGGTCAAGGAGTCAGTCTCCTAAGAAGACGAGCCGGCAAGGCACTCCGGCGGTTCCAGAAGAAAGCGCCGCGACGTACAGAAGTGGCAGGCTTGGGAACCGCCGCAGTAAAAGCAACCATCAATTGGGCGCACGCTCCCACGATCCCGCGACTGTTTGTGCTCCGGCAGCGGTCAATGCGGGACTTAGAAAAAGTGCGCGGATCAGAGGAGACGGAGGTCCCACCTCGGGCTCGCTATCTCCCCCAAGATGGGCCCGGGGGCCACTGTCGGTACCCGCGATATAGGGTACCCCCGCGCACAGGGGAAAATGCCTAAGGAACTCTCCCTTCTCCGCAGGGAGAGCTCCGAAGGCGCCACGCGTCCGGCGGGGCCGGACCTCCCTCTCCTCAGAGGAGAGCTCCGGGCACGCCACGTGGCCTGCAGAAGCCGGACCTCCCCCTCCTCGGGAGAGAGGTCCGAAGGTGCCACGTGTCCAGCGGGAACGGTCCTCCCTCTCCTCAGAGAGGAGCTCCGGGCTCGCCACGTGGCCGACAGAAGGCGGACCTCCCCCTCCGCGGGGAGAGGTCCGAAGGCTCAACGTATCCTGCGGGGCCGGACCCCCCTCTCCTCTGAGGAGGGCTCCGGGCCCGCCACGTGGTCAGCAGAACGGCGCTGCCTGCCCCCGAGCGGTAGGCAGCGTGCGTAAAGACGCCCCATACCTTGCCCGTACAAGGTATTCAAGGCCCGCGTCTTCCCAAGACGCAGAGATGCGGAGCACGCCTCTGTCAGGTGCCGTTGCGCCCAGTCGCATCACAGACTGGCGTGCAGTGTCAGAGCCTGCCAGCCAATAAACGCAGCGACAAGACATCCCATGCCGCCCCCGCTTCATCAACCACTACGACTAGCATGCGGCATGGGCAGGGCTGCAAGACGAAGACTCAGAAGCCTTTGCCAGAGACAACTACCGGCATAACTGCAGATACGGTAGATAACAGTCAATCTCCCCGGGACCACCTGTCGGGTCCCAGGCCCCCCTTGTAAGCCACCCGAGTCTTGGACTATAAAAGGCTCGGGTAGGCGACGTTAGCAAGGGTTCGCACTCTCACAACTCATACACTAGACTTCAGTCATCCCCAAGATCAGGACTCCGGTTCTGAGCAACAAGCAATACAGCGAGCTCCATGGCTCGCCGTGGACGTAGGGTTTTATGCTCCGGCGGCCTGAACCACGTAAAACTCGCCGTGTCAAGCTCTTCCTAACTCGTCCATACGCTCAAGCTCTCCGCAAGTGACTAGCCCCACCGAAAAAAGAACCTCCGCGGGCTGCCCAGTGCAGGCCCGGGGGAAGTGTCGACCGAACACTTCGACAGTGATCCATGCATCCGGTCTGACTTGAGCTCCTGGATCTTGAGCGCTGGGTTGCACGGAGTCCCCATTGACGCTTACGATCCTTGGCGGCATCCATGGCTGCAGGACCGCCGGGACCGCCAGCTTCGAGGTGCTTGTCCAGCCCCCTTCGCCCAGCTTGGCAGGCCGGGCTGTGGGCCGCAGCAACGTCCTCTCGAAGACTCCTTTGAGCACAGGGGCTCCGGTGGAGGCCTTCGTTGAGAGGTCGTCAGCTGCGGCATTGCCAGCGCGCGGTACATGGCGCAGGTCCAAGGCGAGGAAGTCTTTCTCCAACATCTGCACGTGGAGCAGATAAGCAGCTAGTTGTGGGTCATTGCAGGAGCATTCACCCTTAACTTGCTTGATAACTAGCTGGGAGTCGCCCTGTGCCAACAACTGGCGAGCGCCCAGAGACAGGGCTGTCTTTAGGCCAAATATGAGTGCTTCATACTCTGCCATGTTGTTGGTTGCCTTGAAATTGAGACGCACCATGTACCCAAACTGCTCCCCCGATGGCAAGAGAAGCAGTACGCCGGCACCGGCCCCCTGCTTTCGCGAGGAGCCGTCGAAGAAGAGCGTCCAGTGAGGCCTGGTGAAGACCGGAGCTCGGTGCTTTTGTTCACCGTCTTCGTGGCCCCCTGGGTCAGCCTTCGTTGGCGTCCACTCAGCCACGAAGTCAGCCAGCGCTTGGCTCTTGACTGCATGACGAGGAAGGAAGTCCAGCTCAAACTCCGCCAGCTCCGCTGCCCATTTAGCGACATTGCCAGTCGCGTGGGGGCTGTGAAGGATCACCTTCAGCGGATAGGAGGTGACCAGCGAGACCCGGTGGGCTTGGAAGTAATGGCGGAGCTTCCTGGATGCCACGAGCACTGCATACAGCAGCTTGTGGACCTCCAGGTACCTTGTCTTGGCGTCATGGAGGACTTCGCTGATGTAGTAGACAGGCCTCTGGATGGTCCGGACCATCCCTCCCAGGCCAGAGATGTCTTCATCCATTGGCTCAGGCCTACCGGATGTGGGTGGATCCAGGGGGGCTTCCGGGAGCTGGGACTCGGTGGCTCCTAAGCCGCCTTGGGCCTCCGGGAGGTCCCGCTGGCTTCCAGGGAGCTCCGGGCCTTGGACCTCCGAGAGGTCCCACTGGTTTTCCGGGAGCTCCGGGAGGTCCTGTTGGACCTCCGGGAGGTTGTCGTGGAGGTCCGGGGGTCCATCTTGGACCTCTGGGAGATTGTCTTGGAGGTCCGGGAGGCCGTCTTGGACCTCCGGGGTTTCCTGGTGCCTGTCTCCTGCTACCGGAGCAGACTGTGGTGACGAGAGGTCCGGCTGCTCTGCGACGAGGACCATACTCACCACTTCAGTTGTCGCCGCGATGTAGAGCAACAAATGCTCTTCAAGCTCCGAGGCTACCATGATGGGTAGGGTCATCAGGAGTTGCTTCAACTCCTGGAAAGCTTCTTCTGCTTCGTCGGTCCAAGCAAATGGACCGGATTTGTGCAGGAGCTTAAAGAAGGGGAGCGCTCGCTCTGCTAGCCTCGGTATAAACCGACTCAGCGCGGCTAGGCATCCCGTGAGTTTCTGGACTTCTTTGATGCGGGCGGGAGGCCGCATCAAGTCGATGGCCTTGATCTTCTATGGGTTGGCCTCAATTCCTCGGTGTGAGACCAGGAATCCTAAGTGTCGAAGTGTGTGGTCGACACTTCCCCCGGACCTGCTCTGGGCAGCCCGCGGAGGTTCTTTTTCGGAGGGGCTAGTTGCTTGCGGAGAGCTTAAGCGTAGGGACGAGCGAGAGAGGAGCTTGACACGGCGAGTTTTACGTGGTTCGGGCCGCCGGAGCATAAAACCCTACGTCCATGGCGAGCAGAGGTGCTCGCTGTATTGCTTGTTGCTCAGAACCGGAGTCCTGAGCTTGAGGATGAGTTATGCCTAGAGTTCGAGTGGCTAGAGTGTGAACCCTTGCTAACGTCGCCTACCCGAGCCTTTTATAGTCCAAGGCTCGTGTGGCTTACAAGGAGGGCCCAGGACCCGACAGGTGGTCCCGGGGAGATTGCCTGCCGACTGTCGTATCTGCAGTTATGTCGGTAATTGTCTCTGGCGAAGGCTTCTGAGTCTTCGTCTTGCCGCCCTGCCCATGCCGCATGCTAGTCGAAGTGGTTGATGACGGCGGAGGCGGCAGGGGACGTCTTGTCGCTGTGTTTATTGGCTGGCAGGTTCTGACACCACGCGCCAGTCTGTGATGTGACTGGGCGCAACAGCACCTGACAGAGGCGTGCTCCGCTGTCGGTACCCGCGATATGGGGTACCCCCACGCACAGGGGAAGATGCATAAGGATCTCGCCCTTCTCCGCAGGGAGAGCTCCGAAGGCGCCACGCGTCCGGCGGGGCCGGACCTCCCTCTCCTCAGAGGAGAGCTCCAGGCTCGCCTCGTGGCCTGCAGAAGCCGGACCTCCCCCTCCGCGGGAGAGAGGTCCGAAGGTGCCACGTGTCCAGCGGGGCTGGACCTCCCTCTCCTTAGAGAGGAGCTCCGGGCTCGCCACGTGGCCGACAGAAGCCGGACCTTCCCCTCCGAGGGGAGAGGTCCGAAGGCTCCACGTGTCCTGTGGGGCCGGACCCCCCCTCTCCTCTGAGGAAGGCTCCGGGCCCGCCACGTGGCCAGCAGAACGGTGCTGCCTGCCCCCGAGCGGTAGGCAGCGGGCGTAAAGATGCCCCATACCTTGCCCGTACAAGGTATTTGTCGGTACCTGAGATATGGGGTACCCCCGCGCACAGGGGAAAATGCCTAAGGAACTCGCCCTTCTCCGCAGGGAGAGCTCCGAAGGCGCCACGCGTCCGGCGGGGCCGGACCTCCCTCTCCTCAGAGGAGAGCTCCGGGCCCGCCATGTGGCATACAGAAGCCGGACCTCCCCCTCCGCGGGAGAGAGGTCCGAAGGCGCCACGCGTCCAGCGGGGCCGGACCTCCCTCTCCTCATAGGAGAGCTCCGGGCCCGCCACGTGGCCGACAGAAGCCGAGCCTCCCCCTCCACGGGGAGAGGTCCGGAGGCTCCACGTGCCCCGCAGGCCGGACCCTCCTCTCCTCTGAGAAGGGCTCCGGGCCCGCCACGTGGCCAGAAGAACGGTGCTGCCTGCCCCCGAGAGATAGGCAGCGGGCGTAAAGACGCCCCATACCTTGCCCGTACAAGGTATTCAAGGCCCGCGTCTTCCCAAGACGCGGAGACGCGGAGCACACCTCTGTCAGGTGCCGTTGCGCCCAGTCGCATTACAGACTGGCGCGCGGTGTCAGAACCTGCCAGCCAATAAACACCGCGACAAGACATCCCATGCCGCCTGCACCGTCATCAACCACTACGACTAGCATACGGCATGGGCAGGGCGGCAAGATGAAGACTCAGAAGCCTTCGACCAGAGACAACTACCGGCATAACTGCAGATACGGTAGATAATAGACAATCTTCCCGGGACCACCTGTCGGGTCCCGGCTCCCCTTGTAAGCCGCCCGAGTCTTGGACTATAAAAGGCTCGGGTAGGCGACGATAGCAAGGGTTCGCACTTGGCAACTCATACACTAGCCATACAATCCCAAGCTGTAACTCACCCCCAAGCTCAGGACTCCGGCCCTGAGCAGCAAGCAATACAGCGAGCTCCATAGCTCGCCGTGGACGTAGGGTTTTACGCTCCGGCAGCCTGAACCACGTAAAACTCACCGCGTCAAGCTCTTACTAACTCGTCCATCTGCGCAAGCTCTCCGCAAGGGACTAGCCCCACCAAAAAAAGAACCTCCGCAGGCTGCCCAGTACAGGCCCGGGGGAAGTGTCGACCGAACACTTCGACATTTGGCGCGCCAGGTAGGGGCTTTTCTCCTAGCGCGACGAGTTTCCGCCGACGAAGATGACCAAGCTTCCTTCAGCGGCGAACTCTCCCCCCTCGCCTCTGCGGCAAACCGCGACCAGGGGGGAGTACATGTCGACACACTCGGGACGGAGCGTGTCGGTACAAGCTGGGAGCCAGCAACCGGCTCTGGCAGCGCCGACCCCGGCAATGCAGGCTCCAACCAGCATCAAGTCTTCAGTAGCGCTGGGCGTACCCAGTGGAGGTGCGCTAGCTGCAGCGAGAGCGCTACTGTACAATCCGCCCGCTGGGGACGCGCCTCAGGCAGCGACCCAGCAGTGGATCCGCGAGGTAGACCATCTCGTCGTCGCCGTCGCAAACCCTCGACTTCGGCGGGGACGACGCTCTGGCCAACCAGTCGTGTCGCTGATGCGCGCACCATTGGTTGACGAGCAGACGGCAGACTCCAGCTCTACCAGGCTCCAATCGACAGATCTGAGGACAGAGCTGGAGCGGTGTCGCCTGGGTCAAGATGCCCGGGTATACCTCAAGCAGCGCCGAGAAAGGCGTCGCTACTAGGAGGCTGACGACAGCATGATGTCGGCCTTGACCCAGCCTGAAGAGCAGACCTTCGCCACGCGATCTCTGCCCCAGACCTGCGCCGTGCAGAATATGCCACAGTCATATGTCCTGCAGATGGCGCCCCCGGCCTATGGTGCAGCCTTGCCCGTACCGGGGTACGCGATGCTCAGTGCGAACCAAGCGTTCGCGGCACCAGAACCTGCAGCGACAGAAGCAGGGTGTGCGGCCCTCGCGCCCCACCTTCGCTTCACGAAGTGGCCGCGCAAGTTTCGGCCACACCTGCCCGAGAAGTACGACGGCAGCGTCAACCCGGCGGAGTTCCTCCAGATCTACTCCACCGCCGTACTTGCCGCAGGAGGGAATGAAGCCGTCATGGCCAATTACTTCCCTGTCGCCTTGACTGGCCCAGCCCGGTCTTGGCTCATGAACCTCCCCCAGGGTTCCGTAACTTCCTGGGGAGAGCTTTGCCGGCAGTTCATAGCCAACTTCGGCAGTTCCTACACCCGGCCTGGCACGGAGCTCGACCTCCACGCCATCCAGCAACAACCTGGGGAGTCGCTGCGCTCTTTCATCCAGCGGTTCTCCCAGGTGCGGAACACCATCCCACACATTCAAAATGCTTCTGTGGTGGTGGCGTTCCGGCAAGGCGTCCGGGACAAGAAGATGCTCGAGAAGCTCGCGACCAGGGAGGTCCGCGATGCCTCAGAGCTCTTCAGCTTGGCAGAAAAGTGCGCCAGAGCAGCCGAAGGACGGAACTGGCACTCACAGCCGTCCTCCGAGTCAGGAGGACTGCCTGGATCTGGTCTTACTCCCTATGGAGGCAGCAGGAAGACCAAGAGCCGAGGCAGAAGCGAGATAAGATCACCGGCCGCAGCCCCAGTCGTCACTGCAGCGACGCTCAGTGGGGCTCGGGGGCCGCGCCCCGACAAGAGGCAGCGAAGATCACCAACCATGTGCCCCGTGCACGGCAGCTGTCGCCACACTACTGCCGAGTGCTGGGAGATCCGAAGGCTCGCAGAGCGCTTCCGCAAGGGGAAGCGGCAGCGGGCTGATGCCCCGCCCTTCCGTCCAAAGGAAGACGAACAGAGGGTGGATGTTCCAGACAGCATCGACCACCCAGAGGAGATCCAGGAGCCTCAGCGTGTCGTGAAGGCGGCACGCAATCATGAGGACTCTAGCTCCAGTGATGATGAGCATCGAAAGAAGCTCTACGTCATATACGGCGGGTCCGCCGACCCCTCGTCCCGAAACGCAGTCAAGACTCTGCGCCGAGCGGTAGCGTCGGTGGCGCCACTCCCAAGTGCTGCACCGCACCTTAAGTGGATGGGGACCCCCATTAGCTTTGACGCCACCGACTGCCCCAGGAACATGGCTGGGGCCGGCCAACTACCGCTCTTGGTAGCCCCTACCATCGCCAACATGAGAATGTACCACGTTTTGGTAGATGGAGGAGCTGGGCTGAACCTCATCAGCCGCGCAGCTTTCCAGAAGCTGCAGATCCCGATGGCCAAGCTCACCCCGTCGAGCCCGTTCTCAGGGGTAGGGCCGGGACAGGTCATTCCCTAAGGCAACATTAGCCTCCCGGTGACCTTCGGGGCTCCGGACAGCTATCGGACAGAGTACATTCTGTTCGACGTAGCGGAGATAGACCTCCCCTTCAACGCCATAATCGGCAGGCCAGCCCTGTACCGGTTCATGGCAGTAGCCCACTACGGCTACCTCGTCCTGAAGATGCCAACACCGACGGGCGTCCTCAGGATTCGTGGGGACCGCACTGCTGCAGTGTCGGCCCTAGAGAAGCTCCAAGCGCTCGCAACCGCTGGGGCATCAGCCCCCGGCAATACAGAGCCGGACCAGCTCCGCCCGAGCGCACGCCACCGTGCTTCCGCCACAGCACCCCGCGTGCAACCTCTCAATGAGGGCGGCGTCCCCTTAAAGGTCGTCCAAGTCGGCGCCGAAGCCACCCAGACCACCCGGGTAGCCGGGGGCCTGGATTGCAAATAGGAAGGCGCGCTCGTCACCTTCCTCCAGCACAACGTCGACGTGTTTGCATGGCAGCCGTCGCAGATGCCGGGGATCCCCAGGGAGGTGATCGAGCACCACTTGAAAGTCTTCCCCGATGCCCGGCCGGTTCAACAGAAGCCCCGCAAGCAGTCCATCGAGCGGCAAAACTTCATCCGTGAAGAAGTCAAGAAGCTGCTGGACGCTGGCTTCATACGGGAGGTCCACCACCCCCGGTGGTTGGCGAACCCCGTCGTTGTCCCGAAGGCCGGCGGGAAGCTCCGGATGTGCATCGACTACACCAGTCTCAATAAGGCATGTCCCAAAGATCATTCCCTCTCCCTAGAATAGATCAAATAGTAGACTCAACGTCAGGCTGTGATATGCTGTGCTTCCTAGACGCCTACTCGGGTTTCCATCAGATCCCCATGTCTAGGGAGGACGAGGAGCACACCTCCTTCATCACAGTAGACGGCCTTTATTGCTATGTGTCTATGCCTTACGGCCTAAAGAATGCACTCCCCACCTTTGTGCGAGCGATGCACAAAACCTTTGGGGAGTTAATAAGAGACCTAGTTGAGGTGTACGTCGATGACATAGTTGTCAAGGTCAAGCAGGGTTCATCTTTGACAAGTTGCGCTCTACGCGCACCAAGCTGAACCCAGATAAATGTGTGTTCGGTGTGTCCTCTGGGAAGCTCTTAGGGTTCCTGGTCTCGCACCGAGGGATTGAGGCCAACCCAGAGAAGATTAAGGCCATCGACTTGATGCGGCCCCCTGCCCGCGTCAAGGATGTTCAGAAACTCACGGGATGTCTAGCCGCGCTGAGTCGGTTTATACCGAGGCTAGCAGAGCGGGCACTCCCTTTCTTTAAGCTCCTGCACAAGTCAGGCCCTTTTGCCTGGACTGACGAAGCAGAAGAGGCTTTCCAGGAGTTGAAGCGACTCCTGACGACCCTACCTATCATGGTAGCCCCTGAGCCCGGGGAGCACCTGCTGCTCTACATCGCGGCGACGACTGAAGTGGTGAGTATGGTCCTCGTCGCAGAGCGGCCAGGCCCCTCACCTTCGCAACCTGCTCCGGTAGCAGAAGACAGACGCCAGGAGGCCCCGCAGGGCCAAGGCAGTCTCCCGGACCCCCCGGAGGTCCAGGTCGACCTCCCGGAGGTCCAGGGCGGTCTCCCGGACCCCCAAGATAAATCCCCGGGGGCCAATTGGGACCTCCCGGAGGTCCCTCAAGACCCCCCGGAGCTCCCGGATAATCAAGATAGCTTAAGGGCCTCCGGGTCCCAGCTCCCGGAGGCCCCCGGGGGTCCACTCACCTCCAACGGGCCAGAGCCAATGGACGAGGACCTCCCAAGCCTAAGAGAGAGGGTTCGAGCCATACAGAGGCCTGTCTACTACATTAGCGAAGTACTTCATGATGCCAAGACAAGGTACCTAGAAGTCCACAAGCTGCTGTATGCGGTGCTCGTGGCCTCCAGGAAGCTCCGCTATTACTTCCAGGCCCACCGGGTCTCGGTAGTCACCTCGTATCCACTAAAGACAATTCTTCACAGCCCCCATGCAACTGGCAACGTTGCTAAATGGGCGGCGGAGCTGGCGGAGTTTGAGCTGGACTTCCTCCCACGCCATGCAGTCAAGAGCCAAGCACTGGCTGACTTTGTGGCGGAGTGGACACCAACGAAGAATGACCCAGGGGGCCATGAAGGCGGTGAGCCAGAGCACCAAGCTCCGGTCTTCACCGAACCCCACTGGACACTTTTTTTTTTGACGGCTCCTCGCGAAAGCAGGGGGCCGGTGCCGGCGTACTGCCCCTCATGCCATCGGGGGAACAGTTTGGGTATATGGTGCGTCTCAATTTCAAGGCAACCAACAACATGGCGGAGTATGAAGCACTCATCTTTGGCCTGCAGACAGCCCTGTCTTTAGGCGCTCGCCAGTTGTTGGCACAGGGCGACTCCCAACTGGTCATCAAGCAAGTCAAGGGCGAATGCTCCTGCAATGACCCACAGCTAGCTGCGTATCTGCTTCACGTGCAGATGTTGGAGAAAGAATTCCTCGCCTTGGACCTGCATCATGTACCGCGCGCTGGTAATGCCGCAGCTGACAACCTTTCAACGAAGGCTTCTACCGGAGCCCATTCACCCGAAGGAGTTTTCGAAAGGACGTTGCTGCGGCCTACAGCCCGGCCCGCCGAGCCGGGCGAAGGGGGCTTGACCAGCATCTCGAAGCTGGCGGTCCCGGCGGCCCTACAGCCATGGATGCCGCCAAGGATCGTAAGCGTCACTGGGACTCCGTGCAACCCAGCGCTCAAGATCCAGAAGCTCAAGTCAGACCCGATGCATGGATCACGGAGATCTGGGACTACTTGAAGGACAACATCCTCCCTGATGAACATGCAACCGCTGAACGGATTGTGCGTATGGCTAAGAGATATGCGCTGGTGGAGGGGGATCTCTACCGGCGTGGCGCCAACCACATCCTATTGCGGTGCATAACCCAGGGGGAAGGCTGCGACTTGCTCGCTGAGATCCATTGAGGCGAATGTGGAAGTCACTCTTCCTCACGCACGCTTGTCGGTAAAGCCTTCCGGCATGGCTTCTACTGGCCGACAGCACTCCAGGATGCCGTCAAGCTGGTCGAGAGCTGCAAGGCGTGCCAGTTCCACGCCAAGCAGATCCATACACCGGCTCAGGCGGTACAGATGATCCCGCCCTCGTGGCCATTTGCCGTATGGGGGCTGGACATCTTGGGACCATTTCCCAGAACCGTCGGGGGATTCCGGTACCTCTATGTCGCCATCGACAAGTTCACCAAGTGGCCGGAAGCTACACCAGTTGTCACCATCAACAAACAATCCGCAGTAAAGTTCATCAAGTCTATTGTCTGCCGGTTCGGGGTCCCGAACAGAATCATCACCGACAACGGGACCCAGTTCACCAGCGCAGCATTCCAAGACTACTGCGAGGACCTTGGTATTCAGGTGTGCTACGCCTCTGTCGCCCACCCAAGGAGCAATGGGCAAGTTGAGAGGGCCAACGCGGAGATTCTCCGGGGCCTTAAGACTCGCACCTTCGCCAGCCTGAAGAAACATGGTGCCAATTGGGTAGATGAGCTTCCGAGCACACTATGGGCTAACCGGACATCCCAGAGCCGGGCCACCGGGGAGACACCCTTCTTCATGGTGTATGGGGCCGAAGCTGTACTTCCCCCAGAAATCACCATGAAGTCTCACCGTGTCCGGTCTTACGACGAAGCCGCGCAGGACAACCTCCGGCGTGGAGAAATCGACCTCGTCGATGAGGTCCGATTACATGCAGCACTCCATAACGCGCGGTACAGACAAGCGCTTCGGCGCTACCACCAAAGATCTGTGCGTGCCCGGGAGCTGCAGGAAGGTGACCTGGTGTTGCGGCACATACTTTCTCGCGAAGGGGCCCACAAACTCTCCCCTAGATGGGAAGGCCCCTTCCGAGTCGCGAAAGTGTGCCGCCCCGGGTGTGTGCGCCTTTCCACCGAGGATGGGGACCTGCTCCCAAACCCTTGGAACATAGAACACCTCAGTAAGTTCTACCCCTAGAGCAAAAATAGGACAGTACTTTCTTTTCGTAATAAACTCCATAGAGTCCAGGAGCAGCGCTCGCAGCAGCTAAGCCCCAGGGGACGGTACAGGACTACGTTCAGCTTTGCCTGGTTCCGACTCCAAGCGCGTAGAGTCTTGCTTCCCCTCTTAATGGGGCGGGTCGTGGCCTCCATGTTTAGCCTGCCTTCCTCCTGTGGAAAGTTGTGCGAAAAGAAACCTGCTCTACTTTGCTCTTTCCTCGTACTCATTTAAATTGTGTACTAAGTTTTTTATAACCACCCTTACAGTGCATGGTTGCCATGTGCTCAGCTCCCCCTCCCTACAGTCCCCAAGCACCAAGCATATGGTTAGGGGCTATAAGTCAAATAAGACTATGAGATAAGGGAGGGGGAGCCCCCAAGGAGAATTACGTTTCCTCTGACTGTGTGCAGGACCTCCAGGTTATGGCAACGAGGACTGCATAAAGCGAGGGGAAAGGAGCTATCAACAGCACCGGCCCAGGACTGGAAGGACCGGGCCCCGCCCCTTCAGCAGGGGCAAGGCCCGAAGGCCCCACGCGACCAGCAGATCCGGAACTCCCGCCTCCCATGAGGGGGGCTCCGGGCTCGACACATGGCAGGCAGAAAACGGGCCTCCCCCCCGGTGGGAGGGCTCCGAAAGCCCTACGTGTCCAGCAGGGCCGGAGCTCCCACCTCCTAAGGAGGGGCTCCGGACCCGTCACGTGGCAGGCGGATCTGAAGCTCCCCATAGGGTGAGATCCGGAGACCCCCGGGGGCCCCTAACACCGTTAGGGCCCGGGGAAGGTGCCTGTGCAGAGCTCCGAGATTGGTAAAGGCCTATGGGTACCTTGCGGAGCTAAGGACTCAGACAGGCAAAGCCAAGAAGGAGAGAAAGAGCATCACAGACACAAATATCTAAAAGAGTCAAACTATGCGAGGGTCCATGAGCTGGACTACAGACTCGATAACAAGAAAGAAACAAGCCCCAAGGATCTCCTGACACGACCAGAATCTAGAAGTTGCAAGAACGGCCGCATCACCAGGCTTCAGCCCTGGCGGCACTCTCCCGCTCCATGACCCGAGCGCAGGAATCGCCTCCCTCATCACCGGCGCAAAAGCCGGTGTCACCAAGGGAGCTCCTGAGGCCCCCTCCGCAGTATTCAGCGGTCTTCCTGGAGACTCTGCCATCTGGGATCCTCCATGGTGCATCGGCGGCTTCCTTCTCCTGAAGTTCCCTCATCACCGGCGCAAAAGCCGGTGTCATCAAGGGTGCCCCTAGAGCCTCCTTCCCTCATCACCTGCGCAAAAGCCGGTGTCATCAAGGGTGCTCCTGAGGCCCCCTCTCCGCAGCTTCAGCGGTCTTCTCGGAGACTCTGCCGCCTGGGATTCTCCTCGGTGCTTCAGCGGTTTCTTTGAAGACTCCACCACCTGAGAAGGGACGCAACGCCAAGGAGCTTTCTGCCTGCCGTCACCAAGGAAGGGCCCCGTCGGGAGGACAAACCAGAGACCCCTTGGTGGCACCACCCTCAGAGGCAAGGCAGGCAGGCCCCCTGAGTCCCAGGCTTGGTGCAGACGCCACCGCTGGAGGAAATCGAGAGCGGTTCTCCCCCCATAAGGCGGGTTAAGAGCCATGGAAGAAGACAAGACTGCAGAGACTCAAGGGAGGCCCAGGGGCTGGAAGCCTTATAAGGGGAGCGTACCCACATGGGGGATTCATTTCACACCTTCCCGGGTGCAATCCCAAGCGATTCGGAACTCTTCGAATACACTGCATCGGCAACCGCTTCGGCTCCTAAACCGAGTGCCGATGACGGGTGGACCCAAGCCGCCCAACTGAAGCGGTGGGCCAAGGAGTCAGTCTCCTGAGAAGATGAGCCGGCAAGGCACTTCGGCGGTTCCCGAAGAAAGCGCCGCAACGTGCAGAGGTGGCAGTCTTGGGAACCGCCGCAGTAAAAGCAACCATCAAGTGAGCGCACGCTCCCACGATCCCGCGGCCGTTCGTGCTCCGGCAGTGGTCAATTCGGGACTTAGAGAAAGTGCGCGGATCGGAAGAGACGTAGGTCCCACCTCGGGCTCGCTATCTCCCCCGAGATGGGCCTGGGGGCCACTGTCGGTACCTGAGATATGGGGTACCCCCGCGCACAGGGGAAAATGCCTAAGGAACTCGCTCTTCTCCACAGGGAGAGCTCCGAAGGCGCCACGCATCCAGCGGGGCCGGACCTCCCTCTCCTCAGAGGAGAGCTCCGGGCCTGCCACGTGGCATACAGAAGCCGGACCTCCCTCTCTTCAGAGGAGAGCTCCGGGCCCGAAACGTGGCCGACAGAAGCCGAGCCTCCCCCTCCACGGGGAGAGGTCCGGAGGCTCCACGTGCCCCGCAGGCCGGACCCTCCTCTCCTCTGAGAAGGGCTCCGGGCCCGCCATGTGGCCAGAAGAACGGTGCTGCCTGCCCCCGAGAGATAGGCAGCGGGCGTAAAGACGCCCCATACCTTGCCCGTACAAGGTATTCAAGGCCCGCGTCTTCCCAAGACGTGAACACACGGAGCACACCTCTGTCAGGTGCCGTTGCCCTCAGTCGCATCACAGACTGGCACGCAGTGTCAGAGCCTGCCAGCCAATAAACGCAGCGACAAGACATCCCATGCCGCCCCCGCTTCATCAACCACTACGACTAGCATGCGGCATGGGCAGGGCGGCAAGATGAAGACTCAGAAGCCTTCGACCATAGACAACTACCGGCATAACTGCAGATACGGTAGATAATAGACAATCTTCCCGGGACCACCTGTCGGGTCCCGGCTCCCCTTGTAAGCCGCCCGAGTCTTGGACTATAAAAGGCTCGGGTAGGCGACGATAGCAAGGGTTCGCACTTGACAACTCATACACTAGCCATACACTCCCAAGCTGTAACTCACCCCCAAGCTCAGGACTCCGGCCCTGAGCAGCAAGCAATACAGCGAGCTCCATAGCTCGCCGTGGACGTAGGGTTTTACGCTCCGGCGACCTGAACCACGTAAAACTCACCGCGTCAAGCTCTTACTAACTCGTCCATCCGCGCAAGCTCTCCGCATGGGACTAGCCCCACCGAAAAAAGAACCTCCGCGGGCTGCCCAGTGCAGGCCCGGGGGAAGTGTCGACCGAACACTTCGACAGTATTCAAGGCCGCGCCTTCCCAAGACGCGGAGACGCGGAGCACGCCTCTGTCAGGTGCCATTGCGCCCAGTCCCATCACAGACTGGCGCGCGGTGTCAGAACCTGCCAGCCAATAAACGCAGCGACAAGACATCCCATGCCGCTGCCGCCGCCATCAACCACTACGGCTACCATGCGGCATGGGCGGGGCTGCAAGACAAAGACTCAGAAGCCTTCGCCAGAGATAACTACCAGCATAACTGCAGATATGGTAGATAACAGTCAATCTCCCCGGGACCACCTGTCGGGTCCCGAGCCCCCCTTGTAAGCCACCCGAGTCTTAGACTATAAAAGGCTCGGGTAGGCGACGTTAGCAAGGGTTCGCACTCCCGCAACTCATACGCCAGATATCAGTCATCCCCAAGCTCAGGACTTCGGTTCTGAGCAGCAAGCAATACAGCAAGCTCCATAGCTCGCCGTGGACGTAGGGTTTTACGCTCCGGCGGCCTGAACCACGTAAAACTCGCCGTGTCAAGCTCTTCCTAACTCGTCCATACGCTCAAGCTCTCCGCAAGTGTCGAAGTGTTCGGTCAACACTTCCCCCGGGCCTGCACTGGGCAGCCCGCGGAGGTTCTTTTTTCGGAGGGGCTAGTTCCTAGCGGAGAGCTTGCGCAGATGGACGAGTTAGTGAGAGCTTGACACGGCGAGTTTTACGTGGTTCAGGCCGCCGGAGCGTAAAACCCTACGTCCACGGCGAGCTATGGAGCTCGCTGTATTGCTTGCTGCTCAGGGCCGGGGGCCTGAGCTTGGGGGTGAGTTACAGCTTGAGAGCGTATGGCTAGCGTATGAGTTGCAAAATGCGAACCCTGGGTGCGAATGGCTAGAGTGCGAACCCTTGCTATCGTCGCCTACCCGAGTCTTTTATAGTCCAAGACTCGAGTGGCTTACAAGGGGGGGCCCGGGACCCGACAGGTGGTCCCGGGGAGATTATCTGTCATCTACCGTATCTGTAGTTATGCCGGTAGTTGTCCCTGGCGAAGGCTTCTGAGTCTTCGTCTTGCAGCACTGCCCATGCCGCATGCTAGTCGTAGTGGATGATGACGGCGGGGGCGGCATGGGATGTCTTGTCACTGCATTTATTGGCTGGCAGGCTCTGACACCACGCGCCAGTCTGTGATGTGACTGGGTGCAACGGCACCTGACAGAGGCGTGCTCCGTGTCTCCGCGCCTTGGGAAGACGCGGGCCTTGAATACCTTGTACGGGCAAGGTATGGGGCGTCTTTACGCCCGCTGCCTATCGCTCGGGGGCAGGCAGCGCCGTTCTGCTGGCCACGTGGCGGGCCCGAAGCCCTCCTCAGAGGAGAGGGGGGGTCCGGCCGCGCGGGACACGTGGAGCCTTCGGACCTCTCCCCGCGGAGGGGGGGGGGGTTCGGCTTCTGTCGGCCATGTGGCGGACCCAGAGCTCCTCTCTGAGGAGAGGGAGGTCCGGCCCCACCGGATACGTGGCACCTTCGGACCTCTCTCCCGCGGAGGGGGAGGTCCGGCTTCTGTATGCCACGTGGCGGGCCCGGAGCTCTCCTCTGAGGAGAGGGAGGTCCGGCCCCGCCGCACGCGTGGTGCCTTCGGAGCTCTCCCTGCAGAGAAGAGCGGGTTCCTTAGGCATTTTCCCCTGTGCGCGGGGGTACCCCATATCGCGGGTACCGACAGTGGCCCCCGGGCTCACCTCGGGGGAGGTAACGAGCCCGAGGTGAGGCCTTCTCCTACCCGCGCACTTTCTTGTCTTGAGTACTCCCTGTGCTGGCAGGGTCTTGACGGCTTCGGAGTTCAGCCTCTTAGGAGAGGGTGAAGCCTGGCATCGGAGCTCGGCCCGGCTGTGGGGGCGGAGGTCTGGAAGTCATCGGAGCTCAGGCCAGCGACGGGCGTGAGGTCCGGCATCGGCGCTCGCCTCTGAAAGGAGGGCGAGGGCTGGCCTCGGAACTTGGCCCAGCTGCGGGGGCGGAAGTCCGGAGCTGCTCAGTGGTCCCCCCTTTCCTGTCCCTTAGTCTCATTTGGCTTACTGTCCCAGGCCGGAATGCGGGGCTTGGGTAATCCAGTGCACTTGGTCCTGGAGGTCTGGCGCTAGCCCCAGTAAGGGTGTAACCGTCCGGCCCCCTGGTACTCAGACCGTAGCGCCGGGAGGCAGAGTGCGCATGCTTTGGGTGCAAGACCGGGCAAAGCAAGGCTCCTGACCCCCCGGTCTAGCGTAGGTCTTTTTCTCGGAGGAGACCAACTGGCGGTACAGTACCCTTATAGGGGGAGATCCAAAAGGCCACCAGGTCTCTGGCAGGTACCCCAAGCACTACCACCTTCGGCAGGACGGCAAATATTGACTATGCATGAGAGCCGGAAAGAGGAGCCGAGTGTACAATGGACGCACACTGTTGGGTAGCGTCAGAGCGCCTGTCTTCACGCAGAGCGGGTCATGCGTGGCTTCGTCGTACGCCGGACACGGGGGGACCCCCATGGCTATATCAGGAGGAAGCATGGCTTCGGCCCCGCATACCATGTGGAAGGGTAGTTCTCGTGACCCGGCCCTGGGAAGTCCGGCTGGCCCTCGACATGGAGGAGCTGGTATCCCCCGACGGCTCTGGGTGCGCGTCTGCACCGGTTGTGTGGGTCTGCTTGGCGTGGACCTGGCACGCATTGCATCCCTAACCGGTTTGACGGCGTCCAGGTGGCTCTCGGTCAGTAGGAGCCATACAGGGTGGCTTAACCGACCAACGTGCGGGACGATGAGCGTTCCCAGCACTCGCCTCCTTGGACTACTGCGAGCTAATCGCAGCCTTCCTCCTTGGTTATGCACCGCAATAGGATGTCGTGGCGCCACGTCAGTAAAGATACCAGCACGTAGCATTTAGCCATCCGCACCACCCGTTCAGCGGATGCACGTTCATCAGGAAGGATGTCCTTCAAGCAGTCCCGGACCTCCGTGGTCCATGCATCGGGACTACTTGAGCTTCTGGATCTTGAGCGCTGGGTTACACGGAGTCCCCAGTGACTCTTACGATCCTTTGGCGGCATACAGGGCCGCCGGGACTGCCTAGCTTCGAGGCACTGGCTCAGCCCCCTTCGCCCCGCTCGGCGGGCCGGGCTGTGGACCGCAGCAACGTCCTCTCGAAGACTCTGTCGAAGTGTTCGGTCGACACTTCCCCCGGGCCTGCACTGGGCAGCCCGCGGAGGTTCTTTTTTCGGAGGGGCTAGTTCGTAGCGGAGAGCTTGCGCAGATGGACGAGTTAGTGAGAGCTTGACACAGAGAGTTTTACGTGGTTCAGGCCGCCAGAGCGTAAAACCCTACGTCCACGGCGAGCTATGGAGCTCGCTGTATTGCTTGCTGCTCAGGGCCGGGGGGCCTGAGCTTGGGGGTGAGTTACAGCTTGAGAGTGTATGGCTAGCGTATGAGTTGCAAAATGCGAACCCTTGCTATTGACGCCTACCCGAGCCTTTTATAGTCCAAGACTCGGGCGGCTTACAAGGGGAGCCGGGACCCGACAGGTGGTCCCGGGAAGATTGTCTATTGCCTACCGTATCTGTAGTTACGCCGGTAGTTGCCTCTGGCCGAAGGCTTCTGAGTCTTCATCTTGCCGCCCTGCCCATGCCGCACGCTAGTCGTAGTGGTTGATGACGGCGCAGGCGGCATGGGATGTCTTGTCGCAGCGTTTATTGGCTGGCAGGTTCTGACACCGCGCGCCAGTCTGTGATGCGACTGGGTGCAACGGCACCTGACAGACGCGTGCTCCGCGTTTCCGCGTCTTGGGAAGACGCGGGCCTTGAATACCTTGTACAGGCAAGGTGAGGAGCGCCTTTATGCCCGCCGCCTACCGCTCGGGGGCAGGCAGCACCGTTCTTCTGGCCACGTGGCGGGTCCGGAGCCCTTCTCTGAGGTGAGAAGGGCCCGGCCTGCGGGGCACGTGGAGCCTCCGGACCTCTCCCCGCGGAGGGGGAGGTCCGGCCTCTGTATGCCACGTGGCAGGCCCGGAGCTCTCCTCTGTGGAGAGGGAGATCCGGCCCCGCTGGACGCGTGGCGTCTTCGGACCTCTCTCCCGTGGAGGGGGAGGTCCGGCTTCTGTATGCCACGTGGCGGGCCCGGAGCTCTCCTCTGAGGAGAGGGAGGTCCGGCCCCGCCGGACGCGTGGCGCCTTCGGAGCTCTCCCTGCGGAGAAGGGCGAGTACCTTAGGCATTTTACCCTGTGCGCGGGGGTACCCCATATCTCAGGTATCGACAGTGGCCCCCGGGCCCATCTCGGGGGAGATAGCGAGCCCGAGGTGGGACCTCCGTCTCTTCCGATCCGCGCACTTTCTTTAAGTCCCGAATTGGCCGCTGCCGGAGCACGAACGGCCGCGGGGTCGTGAGAGCGTGCGCTCACTTGATGATTGCTTTTACTGCGGAGACGGGGGCCCCGGCCATGTTGAACACGCAGGTCTTTCGGAGCTCTCCCACGGCGGGGGCAGGTCCGGTTTCCGCCTGCCACGTGGTGAGCCTGGAGCCCTTCTCAAGGGAGGAGAGAGTTCCGGGCCTGCTGGACACGTGGGGCCCCCGGGTCCCGCCCCCTCTCGCCCTGGGTCGAGGTAGTTGGTAGCTCCTTTCCCCCTACTTCATGCAGTCCCCGTTGCCGCAACCTGGAAGTCCTGCACACAGGTAGAGGAAACGTAATTCTCCTTGGGGGCTCCCCCCCTCTATTCCTTAGTCGTATCTGCAGCAAATTCCGACTAAAGATGAGAATGGGAAGAGGGAGTTGAACGCATAGTGAGCACGCGTTAGTTGGGTAATCATAAAAACTTAATAAGTAAATTAAATGAGTACCAAAGTAGAGCAACGTAGGGTAGGTTTCTTTTCATATAAATTTCCATACGGGGGAAGGCGGGCCACGTATGTAGGCCACGACCCACCTCAAGGGAAGCAAGACTCTACGCGCTTGGGGTCGGAACCAGGCGAAGCTGAACGTAGTCCTGGACCGTCCCCTGAGGCTTAGTTGCTCCAAGCCCTGTTCACGGACTTTTATGGAAATTACTACAAAAAGAAAGGCCTGCCCTATTGTTGCTCTAGGGGTAGAACTTACAGCGATGTTCCGTGTTCCGAAGGTTCGGGAGCGGGTCCCTGTTTTCGGTTCTGGGGAATGGTCCCAGGCCCGGGATGTCCAGCCCCAGTACGGCAAATGGCCATGCGGGCTGGATCATCTGTACCGTCCAAGCCGGTGTATGGATCTGCTTGGCGTGGAACAGGCACGCTTAGCAGCTCTCGACCAGCTCGACGGCATCCTGGAGTGTTACCGGCTAGTAGAAGCCATGCCGAAAGGCTTTACCGACAAGCGTGCGTGAGGAAGAATGACTCCCACATTCGCCTCCATGGATCTCAGCGAACAAGTCGCAGCCTTCCCCCTGGGTTATGCACCGCAATAGGATGTGGTTGGCGCCACGTCGGTAGAGATCCCCCTCTACCGCCATGTGTCTCTTAGCCACACGCGCAATCCGTTCAGCGGATACACGTTCATCAGGGAGGATATTGTCTTTCAAGTAGTCCCGGACCTCCGTGATCCATGCATCGGGTCTGACTTGAGCATCTGGATCTTGAGCGCTGGGTTGCACGGAGTCCCCAGTGACGCTTATGATCCTTGGCGGCGCTCATGGCCGCCGGGACCGCCAGCTTCGAGGTGCTGGTCTAGCCCCCTTCGCCCGGCTCGGCGGGCCGGGCTGTGGGTCGCGGCAACGTCCTCTCGAGGCCCCCTCCAGGCACAGTGGCTCCGGTGGCAGTGGGGGCCCTCGTTGAAAGGTCGTCAGCTGCGGCCTTGCTAGCGCGCGGTACGTGGTGCAGGTCCAAGGCGAGGGGGTCTGTCTCCACTGTCTTGGTTGTTAACCAGACTGGGGATTGCCCTGAGCCAACGCCTAGCGAGAAGGATGGGCACACCATACTTTGCTATGTTGTTGGTTGCCTTGGAATTGAAACGCGCCACATACCCAGACTGCTCCCCCGATGGCGTGAGGAATCAGTACGCTAGCATCGGCCCCCTGCTTTCGCAAGGAGCCGTCGACGAACATCATTCGATAAGGCCTGGTGAAGGTCTGGGCTCAGGGTACTGCTTCATCGTCTCCGTGGCCCCTGAGCGTGCGTCTACTTCAGCCATAAGTGAACTAATGCTTTGTTAATGTCTGTACGACGGGAAAGGGAACCTAGATCAAACTTCAGTAGTTCCGCCACCCATTTGGCGGCATCGCCCACCGCGCGGAGCTGTGGGGGGTAGCTTTTAGCCTAGGGGGATCGCTGGGTGCCCGACACTCGGGGGTCCTCAGGCTGCTTTGGACCTCGCGGGAAGCTCTGCTGACGTCCCGGGAGCTCCGGGAGGTCCTGCTGGTCCTCCGGGAGGTTGTGTCGGGGATCGGAGGTCTGGTCTTCTGGTGCTTGCTTCTCGGTAGCGAAACAGGTTACTGTGGTATGGGGTTAAAGCCATTGCGCGAAGACCGGAAATTTGCCGGACCCCTAGCTATGCTGAGTCGGTTTATGCCGGGATTAGCAGGTAAAGGGCGCCCTCCAACTACTTCAGACCCAGGGGTCTGATGGGAGTCCTAGCAAGCATTTGGGAAGCGCAGCATATCACAGACTGGTATCGAGTCTACTATTTGCTCTATCATAGGAAGAAAAAATAGGTCTTTAGAGCATGCCTTATTGGGACTGGTGTAGTGGATGCGCTTCCGGAGCTTCTCGCTGGCCTTCGGGATAATGACACGGTTTGCCAAGCGCCGGGAGCGGCAGACTCTCCGTCTCGTTGGACGGCTGGGCGTCGGGAAAGAACTTTAAGTAGTGCTCCATCACCTCCCTAGGGATCTCTGGCCTCGGTGATGACTGTCATGCAGCACATCGACCTCATGCCGGAGGGGGGCAACGAGCACGCCTTCCTATATGCTACCCAGGCCCCCGGCTACCCGGGTGGTCTGGGTGGCATCGGCACTGATTCGGACGAGCCTTGTGGGGACGTTGTCCTCATCAAGGGGTTGCACGCGGGGTGCGGTGGTAGAGGCACGATGGCGTGCGCTTAGGTGGAGCTGGTTTGGTTCTGTACTGCTGAGGGCTGGCGCTCTAGTTGCTGTAAGCGCCTGAAGCCTTTCCAAGGCTAATACTGCGGCAGCACAGTCTCCACAAACCTTGAGGACGCCTGTTGGTGTAGGCATCTTCAGGACAAGATAGCCGTAGTGGGCTACTGCCATGAATCGGTACAGGGCTGGCCTACCGATCAAGGCAATCTCGGCCATGTCGAACATAATGTACTCCGTCCGGTAGCTGTCCGGTGCCCCAAAGGTCACCGGGAGGCTGATGTGGCCGTAGGGAACGACCTGTTCCGGCCCTACCCCTGAGAACAGGCTTGATGGGGCGAGCTTGGCCATCGGGATCTGCAGCTTCTGGAAGGCTGCGTGACTGATGAGGTTCAGTCCAGTCCCACCATCCACCAAAACGTGGTACATCTTCACGTTGGCGATGGTAAGGGCCACCACGAGCGGTAGTTGGCCAGCCCCAGCCATGTTCCTGGGGCAGTCGGTGTCATCGAAGCTGATGGGGGTTCCCATCCAGCTGAGGCGCGGTACTGCACCTGGGAGGGGAGCCACCGACGCTACCGCTCGGCGCAAGGCCTTAGCCATGCTTCTGGATAGGGGGGGTCAGCGGACCCGCCGAAGATGTCACAGGGCATCTTCCAGTGCTCGTCGTCACTGGAGATGGAGCTCCCATGATTGCGCGCTGCCTTTGCGGCGCGCCGGAGCTCCTGGAAATCCACCTGGCGGTCGTCGCCGTCTCGGGCCTCGACCTTCTGGTTGCCCTTCCTTACAATAGGATGGGGCATCAGCTAGGGGCTGCTTCCCCTTCCGGAAGTGCCTCGCGAGCTTCTGGATTTCCCGGCCTCTGGAGGAATTCCGCAGGGTTGGTGCTGCCGTCGTACTTCTCAGGCAAGAGCGGCCAAAACTTGCGCGGCCATTTTGTGAAGCGAAGGCGGGGCGCGAGGGCCGCACACCCTGCTTCTGTCGCCGCAGGTTCAGATGCCGCGAATGCTTGGTTCGCGCTGAGCACCGCATGCTCCGGCCGCCATACGTAGGGCATTCGACTGTGGCATATTGAGTAGCAGCGCTCTTCGCTGTGGCTAGCGCACCCTCACTAGGTACACCCAGCGCTACTGAAGACCTGACGCTGGTCGGAGCCTGCATTGCCGGGGTCGGCGCTGCCAGAGCTGGTTGCTGGCTCCAAGTGCAGGTATCGGCGCCGCGAACGCCTGGTTCCCCGCTGGCACAGTATGCCCCGGTATGGGCAAGGCCGCTCTATAGACCGGGGATGCCGTTTGCAGGGCATATGGTTGTGGCATATGCTGCGCGACGTATGCCTGGGGCAGAGCTCGCGTAGCGAAGATCTGCCCTTCAGGCTGGGTCGAGGCCGATGTCATGTTGTCGCCAGCCTCTTGAGTGCGACGCCCTTCTTGACGTCGCTCGAGGAACACTTGGGCATCTTGGCCTAAGTGACACCGTTCCAGCTCTGTCCTCAGGTCCGTCGACGAAAGCTTGGTGGAGCTGGAACTCCCCCATCTGGCCGTCAACCATTGGCGTGCGCGTCAGCAACACAGCCGGTTCGTCGGAGCGTCATCCCCGCCGAAGTCAATGGTTTGCTTCGGCGACGACAAGACGGTCTACCTCGCGAATCCACTGCTGGGTCGCTGCCTGAGGCGCGTCCCCAGCAGGCGAATTGCGCAGTAGCGCCCTTGCTGCGGCTAGCGCACCCCCACCGGGTACGTCTGGCGCTACTGAAGGCCTGACGCTGGATGGAGCCTGCATTGCCGGGGCCGGTGTCGCCGGAGTCGGCTGCTGGCTACCCGCTTGTGCCGACACACTCCGTCCTGAGTGTGTCGACATGTACTCCCCAGTGGTCACAGTCCGCCGTGAATGCGGGGGAGGAGAGTTTGCCGCTGAGGGAAGCTTGGTCATCTTCGTCGGCGGAAACTCGTCGCGCTAGGGGAAAAGCCCCCTTCCTGGCGTGCCAAATGTCGAAGTGTTCGGTCGACACTTCCCCCGGGCTTGCACTGGGCAGCCCGCGGAGGTTCTTTTTTCGGAGGGGCTAGTTCCTAGCGGAGAGCTTGCGCAGATGGACGAGTTAGTGAGAGCTTGACACAGAGAGTTTTACGTGGTTCAGGCCGCCGGAGCGTAAAACCCTACGTCCACGGCGAGCTATGGAGCTCGCTGTATTGCTTGCTGCTCAGGGCCGGGGGGCCTGAGCTTGGGGGTGAGTTACAGCTTGAGGGTGTATGGCTAGCGTATGAGTTGCAAAATGCGAACCCTTGCTATCGACGCCTACCCGAGCCCTTTATAGTCCAAGACTCGGGCGGCTTACAAGGGGAGCCGGGACCCGACAGGTGGTCCCGTGAAGATTGTCTATTATCTACCGTATCTGCAGTTATGCCGGTAGTTGTCTCTGGTCAAAGGCTTCTGAGTCTTTGTCTTGCCGCCCTGCCCATGCCGCACGCTAGTCGTAGCGGTTGATGACGGCGCAAGTGGCATGGGTTGTCTTGTCGCGGTGTTTATTGGCTGACAGGTTCTGACACCGCGCGCCAGTCTGTGATGCGACTGGGCGCAACGGCACCTGACAGACGCGTGCTCCGCGTTTCCGCGTCTTGGGAAGACGCGGGCCTTGAATACCTTGTACGGGCAAGGTATGGGGCGTATTTACGCCCGCTGCCTATCACTCGGGGCAGACAGCGTCGCTCTGCTGCCACGTGGCGGGCCCGGAGCCCTTCTCAGAGAAGAGAAGGGTCAGTCCCGCGGGGCACGTGGAGCCTCCGGGCCTCTCTCCGCGGAGGGAGAGGCTCGGCTTCTGCTGGCCACGTGGCGGGCCCAGAGCTCTCCTCTAAGGAGAGGGAGGTCCGGCCCCGCTGGACACGCGGCGTCTTCGGACCTCTCTCCCGCAGAGGGGGAGGTCCGGCTTCTGTGTGCCACATGGCGGGCCCGGAGCTCTCCTCTGAGGAGAGGGAGGTCCGGCCCCGCCGGACGCGTGGCGCCTTTGGAGCTCTCCCTGCGGAGAAGGGCGAGTTCCTTAGGCATTTTACCCTGTGCGCGGGGGTACCCCATATCTCAGGTACCGACAGCCGTACTTGCCGCAGGAGGGGATGAGGCCGTCATGGCCAACTATTTCCCCGTCGCCTTGACCGGCCCAGACCGGTCTTGGCTCATGAACCTACCCCAGGATTCCATAACCTCCTGGGGGGAGCTCTGCCGGCAGTTCGTTGCCAACTTCGGCAGTTCCTACACCCGGCCTGGCACGGAGCTCGACCTCCAAGCCATCCAGCAACAACCAGGGGAGTCGCTGCGCTTCTTCATCCAGCGGTTCTCCCAGGTGCGGAACACCATCCCACACATCCAGAACGCTTCTGTGGTGGTGGCGTTCCGACAAGGCGTTTGGGACAAGAAGATGCTCGAGAAGCTAGCGACTAGGGAGGTCCGCGACGTCTCGGAGCTCTTCAGCCTGGCGGACAAGTGTGCCAGAGCAGCCGAAGGGCGGAGCTGGCACTCTGTCGAAGTGTGCGGTCGACACTTCCCTCGGGCCTGCACTGGGCAGCCCGCGGAGGTTCTTTTTTCGGAGGGGCTAGTTCCTAGCGGAGAGCTTGCGTGGATGGAACGAGTTAGTAAGAGCTTGACACGGCGAGTTTTACGTGGTTCAGGCCGCCGGAGCGTAAAACCCTACGTCCACGGTGAGCTATGGAGCTCGCTGTATTGCTTGCTGCTCAGGGCCGGAGGCCTGAGCGTGGGGGTGAGTTACAGCTTGAGAGTGTATGGCTAGCGTATGAGTTGCAAAATGCGAACCCTTGCTATCGACGCCTACCCGAGCCTTTTATAGTCCAAGACTCGGGCGGCTTACAAGGGGAGCCGGGGCCCGACAGGTGGCCCCGGGAAGATTGTCTATTATCTACCGTATCTGCAGTTATGCCGGTAGTTGTCTCTGGTCAAAGGCTTCTGAGTCTTCATCTTGCCGCCCTGCCCATGCCGCATGCCAGTCGTAGCGGTTGATGACGGCGCAGGCGGCATGGGTTGTATTGTCGCGTTCTTTATTGGCTGACAGGTTCTGACACCGCGCGTCAGTCTGTGATGCGACTGGGCGCAACGGCACCTGACAGACGCGTGCTCCGTGTTTCCGCGTCTTGGGAAGACGCGGGCCTTGAATACCTTGTACGGGCAAGGTATGGGGCGTATTTACGCCCGCTGACTATCACTCGGGGCAGGCAGCGTCGCTCTGCTGCCACATGGCGGGTCCGGAGCCCTTCTCAGAGAAGAGAAGGGTCAGTCCCACGGGGCACGTGGAGTCTCCGGACCTCTCTCCGCGGAGGGAGAGGCTCGGCTTCTGCTGGCCACGTGGCGGGCCCAGAGCTGCCACGTGGCGGGCCCGGAGCTCTCCTCTAAGGAGAGGGAGGTCCGGCCCCGCAGGACACGCGGCGCCTTCGGACCTCTCTCCCGCGGAGGGGGAGGTCCGGCTTCTGTATGCCACGCGGCGGGCCCGGAGCTCTCCTCTGAGGAGAGGGAGGTCCGGCCCTACCGGACGCGTGGCGCCTTCGGAGCTCTCCCTGCGGAGGAGGGCGAGTTCCTTAGTCATTTTACCCTGTGCGCGGGGGTACCCCATATCTCAGGTACCGACAGTGGCCCCCGGGCCCATCTCGGGGGAGATAGCGAGCCCGAGGTGGGACCTCCGTCTCTTCCGGTCAGCGCACTTTCTCTAAGTCCCGAATTGACCACTGCCGGAGCACGAACAGCCACGGGATCGTGGGAGCGTGCGCTCACTTGATGGTTGCTTTTACTGCAGCGGTTCCCAAGACTGCCACTTCTGCACGTTGCGGCGCTTCCTTCGGGAACCGCTGAAGTGCCTTGCCGGCTCATCTTCTTAGGAGACTGACTCCTTGCCCCCACCGCTTCAGTTAGGCGGCTTGGGCCCACCCGTCATCGGCATTCGGTCTAGGAACCGAAGCGGTTGCCGGTGCGGGGTATTCAAAGAGTTCCGAATCGCTTGGAATTGCACCGGGAAGCTTTTTAGAGGGGGTCTCACCCACATTGCAGCTTCCCTTCGCACTTCTCAGCGTTTCTTCTCGGACTCTTGTGCTTTTGCTCTCTTGCCTTTGAGTTCTCCCTTGCCATGGCTTCCAACCCGCTGCCAGAGAAGAAACGCGCTCGATCTCCTCCAGCAACGGCGTCGGTGCCAAGTCGGGATTCTGGGGTGCCTGACACTCCCTCCGGTGGCGACTCGAAGAGGCCCCGGGTTGATGCGCTGGGGGAAGCCTCTGGGGCGTCCCTTGTTCCGCCAGTCCAAGCGACTGCGGAGCGGCCGTCGGTGACGGTAGCGGGCTCTGGAAGTCCTACTCCGGCTCAGAAGTCGGGGTTCAGAGCCCGCTGGAGTGTCCGCGCTTCCCAGCCTTCCCCGTCTTGCAGGGAATCTGTGCCGCTGCGCTCGGAGCCAGGGGCAACTGCCGCGGCCCTCAGGCCAGCGCGAACTTCTCCTGTTCCGGTGTGCCCGGATTCCGCGGCGGCGTCGTCTCTTCCTGCCGAGACGGCCACCGCGGCCCCCGAGCCAGCGCAGGTTGACCCTGCACTAGGCGGCCTGGCCTCTTCTCGAGCACCGTCTTCCCCGGCTCGTCCCTCTCCTCAGGTCAAGGAGCCAGAAGCTGAAGAGAGCCCGGCTGGCCTGGCTGCCAGAGCCGCGGAGCCAGCTTCTCCTGATTGGCGTCTCGTCTCGGCTTCTGGTGCGTCGGCTCTTCCTGAGGACGAGGTAATGGAGGAGGTCGGGGGGACTGCCCCAGCCTCTGTTGCTCCATTGCCTCTGGCGGACGCCTTCGCGCTTGCCGAGTCGATCGTCCGGCAGGTATTGGCTGCACTAGGGCGCGAGCAGGAGGAGTATACGGTTGAACGGGACCGCCTCCTCATCTGGGGGAACCTTTTGCGGGAGAGGACCGCGAAGGTTAAGAGTGAGCTCGACTCCAGGCGGGAGTTGCCCGACTTCAGGGAAGCGCTCGTCGACCGGATGAAGCGGGCTGTCGACCGCATGGACACCCAATCGCGGCGGATCAACAGGGAGGCCCTGGAGGCACACGCCCGGGCCGAAGAGAGCCTCTCTGCTGCTGTGGAGATACGGCAGCGGTTGGAGCACCGTGAACTCGCCATTGAGGAACGGGAGCGTTCCATGGCAGCTGAGGCGGAGAGGGTCGCCGCGCAGCTGGCTGCGGGCGAGGATGACCTTCGAGCTCGGATGGAGGAGCTGGAGATCCTGAAAGCAGACCTTGACTTGAGGGAGGAACAGGTCTCCCGTGATCGCCGGGCGGTCTTGGACCGGGAGCTGACCGCCGACTTCAAGGCCGCTGAGTTGGAGCGGCTCGCCAAGACTCTCCACCTTCGGGAGAGCTCCCTGGCGGCCAAGGAGAAGGAATTCTCCGAGAGGAACCTGGAGGCTCTGCAGGCGGCCCGCCGCGAGGTGGAGGAGCTCTCAGCCTTGCGGTCCTCCGAGGCTCTTGCGGTCTCAAGCTTCGTGGATCGAGCGGGGTCCGCCCTGATCCCTCTTGGCTTCAGTCCAGTGAGGGCCGCGACTCCCGCATTGAAGGTGGCGGAGGTGATCCCTGCGTTGGAGTCGATCAACGCCAAGCTGGACAGACTCGACTCGGTGGTCGCCAGCGAGCTTGAGGCCGAGGGCCGCAGCTTAGCTTTGGAGGTCGCCTCGCATGTGCTGGCATGCTTCAAGAGCCGCGATCCCTCTTTTTCGCTAGAGCCAGCGAGAGAGGGCCCAGCCGCGGAGCGGGAGGAAGCTGCCAGGGCTGAAGTCAAGGATGTGGCCGCCCTTGTAGCCGCAAGGTTCCGGCGAGAGCCGGGGGGTCCTTAGGACTTGTTTCTCCCTTTTAATCGAGTCTGTAGTCCAGCTCATGGAGCCTTGCTTAATTTGACTCTCTTGGATACTCGTGTCTGTGATGCTTTTTCTCTCCTTCTTTGCTTTGCCTGGCTGAGTCCTTAGCTCCGCAAGGTACTCAGAGGCCATTTCCAATCTCGGAGCTTTGCACAGACACCCTCCCCGGGTCCTAACCGTGTTAGGGGCCCCCGGAGGTCTCCAGATCTCGCCCTATGTGGAGCTCCAGATCTGCCTGCCACGTGGCGGGTCCGGAGCTCCTTCCTAAGAGGCAGGAGCTCCGGCCATGTTGGACACGTAGGGCTTTCGGAGCCCTCCCACCGAGGGGAGGTCCGGCTTCCGCCCACCACGTGGCGAGCCCGGAGCCCTCCTCAAGGGAGGAGAGAGTTCTGGGCCCGCTGGACACGTGGGGCCTCCAGATCCCGCCCCTGCTGGAGGGGCAGGTCCCGGTCCTTCCAGTCCCAGGCCGGAGTAGCTGGTAGCTCCTTTCCCCCCGCTTCATGCAGTCCCTGTTGCCGTAACCTGGAGGTCCTGCACACAGGCAGAGGAAACGTAATTCTCCTCGGGGGGTCCTCCCCTCCCGTCTCCTAGTCTTATCCGTCTTACGACCCTGATCCGCTATACGGGGCCTGGGCAATTCTGTGCACGAGGCGCCGGAGCTCCGGCTCCCTTCGAGGTCCGGGTACGGCCGTCCGATCCCTAGTACCGGGCCATGCGCTGGGGAAGCAGAGTGCACGCGCTTTGGGTTCATGACCAGGCAAAGCGGACGTACTCCCCTGGACCTCCGGAGGGCAGGATGCGCATGCTTTGGGCTCTGGGCCGGCTAAGCTGGATACGCACTCTGGACCCCCCATGCACAACGCTGGCCTTTCCTGGAGGTAACCAACTGGCACCGCAACACCTGACTGGGGGAGGCCCGAGAGACTCACTCGGCCATCGGCAGGTGCCTCAAGCGCAGCCGCCTTCGGTAGGATAGCAAATGCTGACTATGGATGAGCGCAGGAGAGGGGGAGCTAGATGTACGATGAACATACAGAGATAGTGCGATCATAAAAATTAATGCATAATTTAAATGAGCGCATGAGAGAGAGCTAAGTAGAACAGGGCTCTGTATTCGTACCCATAGGTGGAATTCTGGCTGTACAGGGAGGCAATGTTCCGCCTTGTCTTCAAGGGAAGCAAGACTCTACGCGCTTAGGGTCGGAACCAGGCTAAACTGGATGTAGTCCTGTACCGTCCCTTGAGACTTAGCTGCCCCAAGCGCTGTTCCTAAATTCTATGGGATCTTTTACAGAAGGGAATAACCCTGTCCTACTGATGCTCAGGAAGTAGGACTTACAGTGTTGCTCCATGGCAAGGATTTTTGGGAACGGATCCCACTCTCGGTTGAAAGGCATGTGTACCTGGGGCGGCAGCTTTCGTGATTCGGAAGGGACCTTCCCTGCTGGGGGAGAGCTTATGGGTCCTTCTTGGAATAGAGCGTGCCGCTTCACCAGGTTGCCCTCCTGCAGGCCCCCGACGCGTTTGGTTCTTTGGCGGTAGTGCTTAGAGCATTAGCCGAGACCGTGCGTTGCGGGGTGTTCGCTGCAGCCGAGTCTTGTCGATGAGTTTGTAATCTTCGCGCTGGATCAGGTCCTGCGCGGCTTCTCCTGGGGGCCCCCGGGGAGTTCTCCCCTTCTGGCTAAGGCCTTCAAGGGGTAGGTAGGCCCAGGCTCGTCTTGGATGACCTAAGGCGTCTTCCCCTTCTGGCAAGGCCTTCAAGGGGTTGACAGACCTTAGGCGGCCCCCGAGAGGTATGTTCGAGGCACGGAGGCGCGCCGCAGTTGGCTAACGCCCTGGCCTGTCACCGTCGGAACTGGAGTCCTCACCGTCATGTACTGTCTTTATGACACGCTGAGGCTCCTGGAACCCCACCTGGTGGGTAGCAGTGACTGGGGCATCGACCTTCTGTTTGCCATCCCTCTGAGGGTAGGGCGGCGCTTCAGCCCTCTGCTGTCTCCCTTTGCGGAAGCGCTCTGCGAGCCTCTGGATCTCCCAGCACTCGGCAGCAGTATGGTTGCAGCTGCCATGCACGGGGCATAGCCCGCCTTGGCCACTGTCTGGGGTCGGTGATTGCCGCTGCCTTTTGTCGGGGCGTGGCCCCCGAGCTCCACTGGTCGTCGCTGCTGCAGCGACGGGGGCCGTGAATGGTGACTTCATCTTGCCACCCCCCGGTTCTTGGTCTTCTTGCCACCTCCATAGGCAGCAGCACCGGACCCGGGCTGTCCTCCTGACTCGGAGGTCGGCAGAGCGTGCCAGTTCCGCCCTTCAGCTGCTCTGGCGCACTTGTCCGCCAGGCTGAAGAGCTCCGAGACGTCGCGGACCTCTCTGGTCACGAGCTTCTCAAGCATTTTCTCGTCCCGGACACCCTGTCGGAACGCCACCACCACTGAGGCACTTTGGATATGTGGGATGGTGTTGCGTACCTGAGAGAACCGCTGGATGAAAGAGCGCAGCGACTCCCCAGGTTGTTGCTTGACGGCGTGGAGGTCAAGCTCCGTGCTGGAACGGGTGTAAGAGCTGCCGAAGTTGGCGAAGAACTGCCGGCAGAGCTCTCCCCAGGAGGTCATGGACCCCTGAGGTAGATTCATGAGCCAAGACCGAGCTGGGCCGGTCAAGGCGACGGGGAAGTAGTTGGCCATGACAGCCTCGTCCCCTCCTGCATCAAGTACGGCGGTGGAGTAGATCTGGAGGAACTCCGCTGGGTTGACGCTACCGTCGTACTTCTCAGGCAGATGCGGGCAAAACTTGCGTGGCCACCTTGCGAAGCGAAGGTGGGGTGCAAGGGCCGCACATCCTGCACCTGCTGCTGCAGGTACTGGCGCTGCGAACGTTTGGTTCGCACCTGGCACCGCGTATCCCGGCATGGGCAAGGCTGCACCATAGGCCGGGGCTGCTACTTGCGGCGCATATAGCTGTGGCATATGCTGCGCAGCATATGCCTGAGGCAGGGCTCGCGTGGCGAAGGCCTGCCCTTCTGGTTGTGTCGAGGCCGACGACATGCTGTCGCCTGCCTCATGGCTGCGACGCCTCTCCCGACGTCGCTCGAGGTACACCCGGGCGTCCTGGCCCAAGTGGCACCGTTCCAGTTTCCTTCGCAGGTCCATCGACAGGAGCCTGGAGGAGCTGGAATCCGCCGTTAGCCCGTCAACCGTGGGTGTGCGCGTCAGCGACACAGCCGGTTGTCCTGGGCGCCGTCCTCACCGAAACCGAGGGTTCGCGGCGGCGACGACGAGGCGGTCCACCTCACGGACCCATTGCTGGGTCGCTGAATGGGGCGCATCCCCCACAGGTGGGTTGCGCAGCAGCGCTCTTGCTGCAGCCAGCGCACCTCCATGGTGTATGCTCAGCGCTGCAGAAGATCTCACACTGGTCTGAGCCTGCATAGCCGGAGTCAGCGTTGCCGGAGTCGGCTGCTGGCTACTAGCTTGTGCCGACACACTGCGTCCTGAGTGTGTCGACATGTACTCCCCAGTGGTCACGGTTCGCCGTGAACGCGGAGGGGGAGAGTTTGCCGCTGAAGGAAGCTTGGTCATCTTCGTCGGTGGAAACTCGTCGCGCTAGGAGAAAAGCCCCCTACCTGGCGTGCCAAATGTCGAAGTGTGCGGTCGTCACTTCCCCCGGGCCTGCACTGGGCAGCCCGCGGAGGTTCTTTTTTCGGAGGGGCTAGTTCCTAGCGGAGAGCTTGCGCGGATGGAACGAGTTAGTAAGAGCTTGACACGGCGAGTTTTACGTGGTTCAGGCCGCCGGAGCGTAAAACCCTACGTCCACGGCGAGCTATGGAGCTCGCTGTATTGCTTGCTGCTCAGGGCCGGAGGCCTGAGCGTGAGGGTGAGTTACAGCTTGAGAGTGTATGGCTAGCGTATGAGTTGCAAAATGCGAACCCTTGCTATCGACGCCCCCGAGCCTTTTATAGTCCAAGACTCGGGCGGCTTACAAGGGGAGCCGGGGCCCGACAGGTGGCCCCGGGAAGATTGTCTATTATCTACCGTATCTGCAGTTATGCCGGTAGTTGTCTCTGGTCGAAGGCTTCTGAGTCTTCATCTTACCGCCCTGCCCATGCCGCATGCCAGTCGTAGCGGTTGATGACGGCGCAGGCGGCATGGGTTGTCTCGTCGCGGTGTTTATTGGCTGACAGGTTCTGACACCGTGCGTCAGTCTGTGATGCGACTGGGCGCAACGGCACCTGACAGACGCGTGCTCCGCGTTTCCGCGTCTTGGGAAGACGCGGGCCTTGAATACCTTGTACGGGCAAGGTATGGGGCGTATTTACGCCCGCTGCCTATCACTCGGGGCAGGCAGCGTCGCTCTGCTGCCACGTGGCGGGCCTGGAGCCCTTCTCAGAGAAGAGAAGGGTCAGTCCCGCGGGGCACGTGGAGCCTCCGGACCTCTCTCCGCGGAGGGAGAGGCTCGGCTTCTGCTGGCCACGTGGCGGGCCCGGAGCTGCCACGTGGCGGGCCCGGAGCTCTCCTCTAAGGAGAGGGAGGTCCGCCCCGCTGGACACGCGGCGCCTTCGGACCTCTCTCCCGCGGAGGGGGAGGTCCGGCTTCTGTATGCCACGCGGCGGGCCCGGAGCTCTCCTCTGAGTAGAGGGAGGTCCGGCCCTGCCGGACGCGTGGCGCCTTCGGAGCTCTCCCTGCGGAGAAGGGCGAGTTCCTTAGGCATTTTACCCTGTGCGCGGGGGTACCCCATATCTCAGGTACCGACACACTCACTGCCAGCCTCCGAGCCAGGGGGTCAGCCGGGATCTGGCGCCGCTTCCTATGGAAGCGGCAGGAAGATCAAGAACAGGGGCGGTGGCAAGATGAAGCCACCAGCCGCGGCCCCCGTTGCCGCAACAGCGGTGCCCAGTGGAGCTCGGGGGCCGCGCCCCGACAAAAGGCCGCGACAATCACCGGCTCCAGACGGAGGCCAGGGCGAGTTATGCCCCGTGCACGGCACCAGTTACCATACTGCTGCCGAGTGCCGGGAAATCCAGAAGCTCGCGGAGCGCTTCCGGAAAGGGAAGCAGCTTCTAACTGATGCCCCACCCTACCGTCAATGGGAGGGCAAGCAGAAGGTCGACGCCCCAGACGATGTCGACCGCCAGGTGGAGTTCCAGGAGCTTCAGCGTGCCGTGAAGGCGGTGCGCAATCATGAGAGCTCCAGCTCCAGTGATGACGAGCACCGGAAGATGCTCTACGTCATCTTCGGCGGGTCCGCTGACCCCTCGTCCTGAAGCGCGGCTAAGGCCTTGCGCCGAGCGGTAGCGTCGGTGGCTCCCTTCCCGAGTGTAGCACCGCACCTCAGGTGGATGGGAACCCCCATCAGCTTCGATGCCACCGGCTGCCCCAGGAACATGGCTGGGGCCGGCCAACTACCGCTCGTGGTGGCCCCCACCATTGCCAATGTGAGGATGTACCACGTTCTGGTGGATGGCGGGGCTGGACTGAACCTCATCAGTCGTGCAGCCTTCCAGAAGCTGCAGATCCCGATGGACAAGCTCACCCCATCGAGCCCGTTCTCAGGGGTAGGGCCAGGACAGGTCGTTCCCTATGGCAACATCAGCCTCCCGGTGACCTTCGGAGCTCCGGACAGCTATCGGACAAAATACATTCTGTTCGACGTAGCGGAGATCGACCTCCCCTTCAACGCCATAATTGGCAGGCCAGCCCTGTACCGATTCATGGCAGTAGCCCACTACGGCTACCTTGTCTTGAAGATGCCTACACCAACAGGCATCCTCAAGGTTTGTGGAGACCGTACTGCTGCAGTGTTAGCCTTGGAAAAGCTCCAGGCGCTTACAGCAGCTAGAGCACCAACCCCAGGCAGTGCAGAACCAAACCGGCTCCACCCAAGTGCACGCCACCGTGCCTCTACCACAGCGCCCCATGTGCAACTCCTCGACGAGGACGACGTCCCCTTGAGGCTCGTCCGAATCAGCGCCGATGCCACCCAGACCACCCGGGTAGCCGGGGGCCTGGATAGCAAATAGGAAGGCGCGCTCGTTACCTCCCTCCGGCACAATGTCGATGTGTTGCATGACAGCCGTCGCAGATGCCAGAGATCCCTAGGGAGGTGATTGGGCACTATCTAAAGGTCTTCCCCGACGCCCGGCCAGTCCGACAGAAGCCCCTCAAGCAGTCTACCGAGCAGTAAAGCCCCATCCGCGGAGAAACCAAGAAGCTGCTGAGCGCTGGCTCCATACGGAAAGTCCGCCACACCCGGTGCTTGGCGAACCCTGTTTGTCGAAGTGTTCAGTCGACACTTCCCCCGGGCCTGCACTGGGCAGCCCGCGGAGGTTCTTTTTTCGGTGGGGCTAGTCTCTAGCGGAGAGCTTGCGCAGATGGACAAGTTAGTAAGAGCTTGACACGGCGAGTTTTACGTGGTTCAGGCCGCTGGAGCGTAAAACCCTACGTCCACGGCGAGCTATGGAGCTCGCTGTATTGCTTGCTGCTCAGGACCGGAGGCCTGAGCTCGGAGGTGAGTTACAGCTTGAGAGTGTATGGCTAGCGTATGAGTTGCAAAGTGCGAACCCTTGCTATCGACGCCTACCCGAGCCTTTTATAGTTCAAGACTCGGGCGGCTTACAAGGGGAGCCGGGACCCGACAGGTGGTCCCGGGAAGATTGTCTATTATCTACCGTATCTGCAGTTATGCCGGTAGTTGTCTCTGGTCAAAGGCTTCTGAGTCTTCATCTTGCCGCTCTGCCCATGCCGCATGCCAGTCGTAGCGGTTGATGACGGCGCAGGCGGCATGGGTTGTATTGTCGCGGTGTTTATTGGCTGACAGGTTCTGACACCGTGCGTCAGTCTGTGATGCGACTGGGCGCAACGGCACCTGACAGACGCGTGCTCCGTGTTTCCGCGTCTTGGGAAGACGCGGGCCTTGAATACCTTGTACGGGCAAGGTATGGGGCGTATTTACGCCCGCTGCCTATCACTCGGGGCAGGCAGCGTCGCTCTGCTGCCACATGGCGGGCCCGGAGCCCTTCTCAGAGAAGAGAAGGGTCAGTCCCACGGGGCACGTGGAGTCTCCGGACCTCTCTCCGCGGAGGGAGAGGCTCGGCTTCTGCTGGCCACGTGGCGGGCCCAGAGCTGCCACGTGGCGGGCCCGGAGCTCTCCTCTAAGGAGAGGGAGGTCCGGCCCCGCAGGACACGCGGCGCCTTCGGACCTCTCTCCCGCGGAGGGGGAGGTCCGGCTTCTGTATGCCACGCGGCGGGCCCGGAGCTCTCCTCTGAGGAGAGGGAGGTCCGGCCCTACCGGACGCGTGGCGCCTTCGGAGCTCTCCCTGCGGAGGAGGGCGAGTTCCTTAGTCATTTTACCCTGTGCGCGGGGGTACCCCATATCTCAGGTACCGACAGTGGCCCCCGGGCCCATCTCAGGGGAGATAGCGAGCCCGAGGTGGGACCTCCGTCTCTTCCGGTCAGCGCACTTTCTCTAAGTCCCGAATTGACCACTGCCGGAGCACGAACAGCCACGGGATTGTGGGAGCGTGCGCTCACTTGATGGTTGCTTTTACTGCAGCGGTTCCCAAGACTGGCACTTCTGCACGTTGCGGCGCTTCCTTCGGGAACCGCTGAAGTGCCTTGCCGGCTCATCTTCTTAGGAGACTGACTCCTTGCCCCCACCGCTTCAGTTAGGCGGCTTGGGCCCACCCGTCATCGGCATTCGGTCTAGGAACCGAAGCGGTTGCCGGTGCGGGATATTCGAAGAGTTCCGAATCGCTTGGAATTGCACCGGGAAGCTTTTTAGAGGGGGTCTCACCCACATTGCAGCTTCCCTTCGCACTTCTCAGTGTTTCTTCCCGGACTCTTGTGCTTTTGCTCTCTTGCCTTTGAGTTCTCCCTTGCCATGGCTTCCAACCCGCTGCCAGAGAAGAAACGCGCTCGATCTCCTCCAGCAACGGCGTCGGTGCCAAGTCGGGATTCTGGGGTGCCTGACACTCCCTCCGGTGGCGACTCGAAGAGGCCCCGGGTTGATGCGCTGGGGGAAGCCTCTGGGGCGTCCCTTGTTCCGCCAGTCCAAGCGACTGCGGAGCGGCCGTCGGTGACGGTAGCGGGCTCTGGAAGTCCTACTCCGGCTCAGAAGTCGGGGTTCAGAGCCCGCTGGAGTGTCCGCGCTTCCCAGCCTTCCCCGTCTTGCAGGGAATCTGTGCCGCTGCGCTCGGAGCCAGGGGCAACTGCCGCGGCCCTCAGGCCAGCGCGAACTTCTCCTGTTCCGGTGTGCCCGGATTCCGCGGCGGCGTCGTCTCTTCCTGCCGAGACGGCCACCGCGGCCCCCGAGCCAGCGCAGGTTGACCCTGCACTAGGCGGCCTGGCCTCTTCTCGAGCACCGTCTTCCCCGGCTCGTCCCTCTCCTCAGGTCAAGGAGCCAGAAGCTGAAGAGAGCCCGGCTGGCCTGGCTGCCAGAGCCGCGGAGCCAGCTTCTCCTGATTGGCGTCTCGTCTCGGCTTCTGGTGCGTCGGCTCTTCCTGAGGACGAGGTAATGGAGGAGGTCGGGGGGACTGCCCCAGCCTCTGTTGCTCCATTGCCTCTGGCGGACGCCTTCGTGCTTGCCGAGTCGATCGTCCGGCAGGTATTGGCTGCACTAGGGCGCGAGCAGGAGGAGTATACGGTTGAACGGGACCGCCTCCTCATCTGGGGGAACCTTTTGCGGGAGAGGACCGCGAAGGTTAAGAGTGAGCTCGACTCCAGGCGGGAGTTGCCCGACTTCAGGGAAGCGCTCGTCGACCGGATGAAGCGGGCTGTCGCCCGCATGGACACCCAATCGCGGCGGATCAACAGGGAGGCCCTGGAGGCACACGAACGGGCCGAAGAGAGCCTCTCTGCTGCTGTGGAGATACGGCAGCGGTTGGAGCACCGTGAACTCGCCATTGAGGAACGGGAGCGTTCCATGGCAGCTGAGGCGGAGAGGGTCGCCGCGCAGCTGGCTGCGGGCGAGGATGACCTTCGAGCTCGGATGGAGGAGCTGGAGATCCTGAAAGCAGACCTTGACTTGAGGGAGGAACAGGTCTCCCGTGATCACCGGGCGGTCTTAGACCGGGAGCTGACCGCCGACTTCAAGGCCGCTGAGTTGGAGCGGCTCGCCAAGACTCTCCACCTTTGGGAGAGCTCCCTGGCGGCCAAGGAGAAGGAATTCTCCGAGAGGAACCTGGAGGCTCTGCAGGCGGCCCGCCGCGAGGTGGAGGAGCTCTCAGCCTTGCGGTCCTCCGAGGCTCTTGCGGTCTCAAGCTTCGTGGATCGAGCGGGGTCCGCCCTGATCCCTCTTGGCTTCAGTCCAGTGAGGGCCGCGACTCCCGCATTGAAGGTGGCGGAGGTGATCCCTGCGTTGGAGTCGATCAACGCCAAGCTGGACAGACTCGACTCGGTGGTCGCCAGCGAGCTTGAGGCCGAGGGCCGCAGCTTAGCTTTGGAGGTCGCCTCGCATGTGCTGGCATGCTTCAAGAGCCGCGATCCCTCTTTTTCGCTAGAGCCAGCGAGAGAGGGCCCAGCCGCGGAGCGGGAGGAAGCTGCCAGGGCTGAAGTCAAGGATGTGGCCGCCCTTGTAGCCGCAAGGTTCCGGCGAGAGCCAGGGGGTCCTTAGGACTTGTTTCTCCCTTTTAATCGAGTCTGTAGTCCAGCTCATGGAGCCTTGCTTAATTTGACTCTCTTGGATACTCGTGTCTGTGATGCTTTTTCTCTCCTTCTTTGCTTTGCCTGGCTGAGTCCTTAGCTCCGCAAGGTACTCAGAGGCCATTTCCAATCTCGGAGCTTTGCACAGACACCCTCCCCGGGTCCTAACCGTGTTAGGGGCCCCCGGAGGTCTCCAGATCTCGCCCTATGTGGAGCTCCAGATCTGCCTGCCACGTGGCGGGTCCGGAGCTCCTTCCTAAGAGGCAGGAGCTCCGGCCATGTTGGACACGTAGGGCTTTCGGAGCCCTCCCACCGAGGGGAGGTCCGGCTTCCGCCCACCACGTGGCGAGCCCGGAGCCCTCCTCAAGGGAGGAGAGAGTTCTGGGCCCGCTGGACACGTGGGGCCTCCAGATCCCGCCCCTGCTGGAGGGGCAGGTCCCGGTCCTTCCAGTCCCAGGCCGGAGTAGCTGGTAGCTCCTTTCCCCCCGCTTCATGCAGTCCCTGTTGCCGTAACCTGGAGGTCCTGCACACAGGCAGAGGAAACGTAATTCTCCTCGGGGGGTCCTCCCCTCCCGTCTCCTAGTCTTATCCGTCTTACGACCCTGATCCGCTATACGGGGCCTGGGCAATTCTGTGCACGAGGCGCCGGAGCTCCGGCTCCCTTCGAGGTCCGGGTACGGCCGTCCGATCCCTAGTACCGGGCCATGCGCTGGGGAAGCAGAGTGCACGCGCTTTGGGTTCATGACCAGGCAAAGCGGACGTACTCCCCTGGACCTCCGGAGGGCAGGATGCGCATGCTTTGGGCTCTGGGCCGGCTAAGCTGGATACGCACTCTGGACCCCCCATGCACAACGCTGGCCTTTCCTGGAGGTAACCAACTGGCACCGCAACACCTGACTGGGGGAGGCCCGAGAGACTCACTCGGCCATCGGCAGGTGCCTCAAGCGCAGCCGCCTTCGGTAGGATAGCAAATGCTGACTATGGATGAGCGCAGGAGAGGGGGAGCTAGATGTACGATGAACATACAGAGATAGTGCGATCATAAAAATTAATGCATAATTTAAATGAGCGCATGAGAGAGAGCTAAGTAGAACAGGGCTCTGTATTCGTACCCATAGGTGGAATTCTGGCTGTACAGGGAGGCAATGTTCCGCCTTGTCTTCAAGGGAAGCAAGACTCTACGCGCTTAGGGTCGGAACCAGGCTAAACTGGATGTAGTCCTGTACCGTCCCTTGAGACTTAGCTGCCCCAAGCGCTGTTCCTAAATTCTATGGGATCTTTTACAGAAGGGAATAACCCTGTCCTACTGATGCTCAGGAAGTAGGACTTACAGTGTTGCTCCATGGCAAGGATTTTTGGGAACGGATCCCACTCTCGGTTGAAAGGCATGTGTACCTGGGGCGGCAGCTTTCGTGATTCGGAAGGGACCTTCCCTGCTGGGGGAGAGCTTATGGGTCCTTCTTGGAATAGAGCGTGCCGCTTCACCAGGTTGCCCTCCTGCAGGCCCCCGACGCGTTTGGTTCTTTGGCGGTAGTGCTTAGAGCATTAGCCGAGACCGTGCGTTGCGGGGTGTTCGCTGCAGCCGAGTCTTGTCGATGAGTTTGTAATCTTCGCGCTGGATCAGGTCCTGCGCGGCTTCTCCTGGGGGCCCCCGGGGAGTTCTCCCCTTCTGGCTAAGGCCTTCAAGGGGTAGGTAGGCCCAGGCTCGTCTTGGATGACCTAAGGCGTCTTCCCCTTCTGGCAAGGCCTTCAAGGGGTTGACAGACCTTAGGCGGCCCCCGAGAGGTATGTTCGAGGCACGGAGGCGCGCCGCAGTTGGCTAACGCCCTGGCCTGTCACCGTCGGAACTGGAGTCCTCACCGTCATGTACTGTCTTTATGACACGCTGAGGCTCCTGGAACCCCACCTGGTGGGTAGCAGTGACTGGGGCATCGACCTTCTGTTTGCCATCCCTCTGAGGGTAGGGCGGCGCTTCAGCCCTCTGCTGTCTCCCTTTGCGGAAGCGCTCTGCGAGCCTCTGGATCTCCCAGCACTCGGCAGCAGTATGGTTGCAGCTGCCATGCACGGGGCATAGCCCGCCTTGGCCACTGTCTGGGGTCGGTGATTGCCGCTGCCTTTTGTCGGGGCGTGGCCCCCGAGCTCCACTGGTCGTCGCTGCTGCAGCGACGGGGGCCGTGAATGGTGACTTCATCTTGCCACCCCCCGGTTCTTGGTCTTCTTGCCACCTCCATAGGCAGCAGCACCGGACCCGGGCTGTCCTCCTGACTTGGAGGTCGGCAGAGCGTGCCAGTTCCGCCCTTCAGCTGCTCTGGCGCACTTGTCCGCCAGGCTGAAGAGCTCCGAGACATCGCGGACCTCTCTGGTCACGAGCTTCTCAAGCATTTTCTCGTCCCGGACACCCTGTCGGAACGCCACCACCACTGAGGCACTTTGGATATGTGGGATGGTGTTGCGTACCTGAGAGAACCGCTGGATGAAAGAGCGCAGCGACTCCCCAGGTTGTTGCTTGACGGCGTGGAGGTCAAGCTCCGTGCTGGAACGGGTGTAAGAGCTGCCGAAGTTGGCGAAGAACTGCCGGCAGAGCTCTCCCCAGGAGGTTATGGACCCCTGAGGTAGATTCATGAGCCAAGACCGAGCTGGGCCGGTCAAGGCGACGGGGAAGTAGTTGGCCATGACAGCCTCGTCCCCTCCTGCATCAAGTACGGCGGTGGAGTAGATCTGGAGGAACTCCGCTGGGTTGACGCTACCGTCGTACTTCTCGGGCAGATGCGGGCAAAACTTGCGTGGCCACCTTGCGAAGCGAAGGTGGGGTGCAAGGGCCGCACATCCTGCACCTGCTGCTGCAGGTACTGGCGCTGCGAACGTTTGGTTCGCACCTGGCACCGCGTATCCCGGCATGGGCAAGGCTGCACCATAGGCCGGGGCTGCTACTTGCGGCGCATATAGCTGTGGCATATGCTGCGCAGCATATGCCTGAGGCAGGGCTCGCGTGGCGAAGGCCTGCCCTTCTGGTTGTGTCGAGGCCGACGACATGCTGTCGCCTGCCTCATGGCTGCGACGCCTCTCCCGACGTCGCTCGAGGTACACCCGGGCGTCCTGGCCCAAGTGGCACCATTCCAGTTTCCTTCGCAGGTCCATCGACAGGAGCCTGGAGGAGCTGGAATCCGCCGTTAGCCCGTCAACCGTGGGTGTGCGCGTCAGCGACACAGCCGGTTGTCCTGGGCGCCGTCCTAGCCGAAACCGAGGGTTCGCGGCGGCGACGACGAGGCGGTCCACCTCACGGACCCATTGCTGGGTCGCTGAATGGGGCGCATCCCCCACAGGTGGGTTGCGCAGCAGCGCTCTTGCTGCAGCCAGCGCACCTCCATGGTGTATGCTCAGCGCTGCAGAAGATCTCACACTGGTCTGAGCCTGCATAGCCGGAGTCAGCGTTGCCGGAGTCGGCTGCTGGCTACTAGCTTGTGCCGACACACTGCGTCCTGAGTGTGTCGACATGTACTCCCCAGTGGTCACGGTTCGCCGTGAACGCGGAGGGGGAGAGTTTGCCGCTGAAGGAAGCTTGGTCATCTTCGTCGGTGGAAACTCGTCGCGCTAGGAGAAAAGCCCCCTACCTGGCGCGCCAAATGTCGAAGTGTGCGGTCGACACTTCCCCCGGGCCTGCACTGGGCAGCCCGCGGAGGTTCTTTTTTCGGAGGGGCTAGTTCCTAGCGGAGAGCTTGCGCGGATGGAACGAGTTAGTAAGAGCTTGACACGGCGAGTTTTACGTGGTTCAGGCCGCCGGAGCGTAAAACCCTACGTCCACGGCGAGCTATGGAGCTCGCTGTATTGCTTGCTGCTCAGGGCCGGAGGCCTGAGCGTGAGGGTGAGTTACAGCTTGAGAGTGTATGGCTAGCGTATGAGTTGCAAAATGCGAACCCTTGCTATCGACGCCCCCGAGCCTTTTATAGTCCAAGACTCGGGCGGCTTACAAGGGGAGCCGGGGCCCGACAGGTGGCCCAGGGAAGATTGTCTATTATCTACCGTATCTGCAGTTATGCCGGTAGTTGTCTCTGGTCGAAGGCTTCTGAGTCTTCATCTTACCGCCCTGCCTATGCCGCATGCCAGTCGTAGCGGTTGATGACGGCGCAGGCGGCATGGGTTGTCTCGTCGCGGTGTTTATTGGCTGACAGGTTCTGACACCGTGCGTCAGTCTGTGATGCGACTGGGCGCAACGGCACCTGACAGACGCGTGCTCCGCGTTTCCGCGTCTTGGGAAGACGCGGGCTAGGAATACCTTGTACGGGCAAGGTATGGGGCGTATTTACGCCCGCTGCCTATCACTCGGGGCAGGCAGCGTCGCTCTGCTGCCACGTGGCGGGCCCGGAGCCCTTCTCAGAGAAGAGAAGGGTCAGTCCCGCGGGGCACGTGGAGCCTCCGGACATCTCTCCGCGGAGGGAGAGGCTCGGCTTCTGCTGGCCACGTGGCGGGCCCGGAGCTGCCACGTGGCGGGCCCGGAGCTCTCCTCTAAGGAGAGGGAGGTCCGCCCCGCTGGACACGCGGCGCCTTCGGACCTCTCTCCCGCGGAGGGGGAGGTCCGGCTTCTGTATGCCACGCGGCGGGCCCGGAGCTCTCCTCTGAGTAGAGGGAGGTCCGGCCCTGCCGGACGCGTGGCGCCTTCGGAGCTCTCCCTGCGGAGAAGGGCGAGTTCCTTAGGCATTTTACCCTGTGCGCGGGGGTACCCCATATCTCAGGTACCGACACACTCACTGCCAGCCTCCGAGCCAGGGGGTCAGCCGGGATCTGGCGCCGCTTCCTATGGAAGCGGCAGGAAGATCAAGAACAGGGGCGGTGGCAAGATGAAGCCACCAGCCGCGGCCCCCGTTGCCGCAACAGCGGTGCCCAGTGGAGCTCGGGGGCCGCGCCCCGACAAAAGGCCGCGACAATCACCGGCTCCAGACGGAGGCCAGGGCGAGTTATGCCCCGTGCACGGCACCAGTTACCATACTGCTGCCGAGTGCCGGGAAATCCAGAAGCTCGCGGAGCGCTTCCGGAAAGGGAAGCAGCTTCTAACTGATGCCCCACCCTACCGTCAATGGGAGGGCAAGCAGAAGGTCGACGCCCCAGACGACGTCGACCGCCAGGTGGAGTTCCAGGAGCTTCAGCGTGCCGTGAAGGCGGTGCGCAATCATGAGAGCTCCAGCTCCAGTGATGACGAGCACCGGAAGATGCTCTACGTCATCTTCGGCGGGTCCGCTGACCCCTCGTCCTGAAGCGCGGCTAAGGCCTTGCGCCGAGCGGTAGCGTCGGTGGCTCCCTTCCCGAGTGTAGCACCGCACCTCAGGTGGATGGGAACCCCCATCAGCTTCGATGCCACCGGCTGCCCCAGGAACATGGCTGGGGCCGGCCAACTACCGCTCGTGGTGGCCCCCACCATTGCCAATGTGAGGATGTACCACGTTCTGGTGGATGGCGGGGCTGGACTGAACCTCATCAGTCGCGCAGCCTTCCAGAAGCTGCAGATCCCGATGGCCAAGCTCACCCCATCGAGCCCGTTCTCAGGGGTAGGGCCAGGACAGGTCGTTCCCTATGGCAACATCAGCCTCCCGGTGACCTTCGGAGCTCCGGACAGCTATCGGACAGAATACATTCTGTTCGACGTAGCGGAGATCGACCTCCCCTTCAACGCCATAATTGGCAGGCCAGCCCTGTACCGATTCATGGCAGTAGCCCACTACGGCTACCTTGTCTTGAAGATGCCTACACCAACAGGCATCCTCAAGGTTTGTGGAGACCGTACTGCTGCAGTGTTAGCCTTGGAAAAGCTCCAGGCGCTTACAGCAGCTAGAGCACCAACCCCAGGCAGTGCAGAACCAAACCGGCTCCACCCAAGTGCACGCCACCGTGCCTCTACCACAGCGCCCCATGTGCAACTCCTCGACGAGGACGACGTCCCCTTGAGGCTCGTCCGAATCAGCGCCGATGCCACCCAGACCACCCGGGTAGCCGGGGGCCTGGATAGCAAATAGGAAGGCGCGCTCGTTACCTCCCTCCGGCACAATGTCGATGTGTTGCATGACAGCCGTCGCAGATGCCAGAGATCCCTAGGGAGGTGATTGGGCACTATCTAAAGGTCTTCCCCGACGCCCGGCCAGTCCGACAGAAGCCCCTCAAGCAGTCTACCGAGCAGTAAAGCCCCATCCGCGGAGAAACCAAGAAGCTGCTGAGCGCTGGCTCCATACGGAAAGTCCGCCACACCCGGTGCTTGGCGAACCCTGTTTGTCGAAGTGTTCAGTCGACACTTCCCCCGGGCCTGCACTGGGCAGCCCGCGGAGGTTCTTTTTTCGGTGGGGCTAGTCTCTAGCGGAGAGCTTGCGCAGATGGACAAGTTAGTAAGAGCTTGACACGGCGAGTTTTACGTGGTTCAGGCCGCTGGAGCGTAAAACCCTACGTCCACGGCGAGCTATGGAGCTCGCTGTATTGCTTGCTGCTCAGGACCGGAGGCCTGAGCTCGGAGGTGAGTTACAGCTTGAGAGTGTATGGCTAGCGTATGAGTTGCAAAGTGCGAACCCTTGCTATCGACGCCTACCCGAGCCTTTTATAGTTCAAGACTCGGGCGGCTTACAAGGGGAGCCGGGACCCGACAGGTGGTCCCGGGAAGATTGTCTATTCTCTACCGTATCTGCAGTTATGCCGGTAGTTGCCTCTAGTCAAAGGCTTCTGAGTCTTCATCTTGCCGCTCTGCCCATGCCGCATGCTAGTCGTAGTGGTTGATGACGGAGCAGGCGGCATGGGATGTCTTGTCGCGGTGTTTATTGGCTGGCAGGTTCTGACACCGCGCGCCAGTCTGTGATGCGACTGGGCGCAACGGCACCAGACAGACGCGTGCTCCGCGTCTCCGCGTCTTGGGAAGACGCAGGCCTTGAATACCTTGTACGGGCAAGGTACGGGGCGCCTTTATGCCCGCTGCCTACCGCTCAGGGGCGGGCAGCACCGTTCTTCTGGCCACGTGGCGGGTACGGAGCCCTTCTCTGAGGAGAGAAGGGTCCGGCCTGCGGGGCACGTGGAGCCTCCGGACCTCTCCCCGCGGAGGGGGAGGCTCGGCTTCTGTTGGCCACACGGCGGGCCCGGAGCTCTTCTCTGAGGAGAGTGAGGTCCGGCCCCGCTGGACGCGTGGCGCCTTCGGACCTCTCTCCCGCGGAGGGGGAGGTCCGGCTTCTGTATGCCACATGGCGGGCCCGGAACTCTCCTCTGAGGGCCGGACGCGTGGCGCCTTCGGAGCTCTCCCTGCGGAGAAGGGCGAGTTCCTTAGGCATTTTCCCCTGTGCGCGGGGGTACCCCATATCTCAGGTACCGACAGTGGCCCCCGGGCCCATCTCGGGGGAGATAGCGAGCCCGAGGTGGGACCTCCGTCTCTTCCGATCCGCGCACTTTCTCTACGTCCCGAATTGACCGCTGCTGGAGCACGAACGGCCGCGGGATCGTGGGAGCGTGCGCTTACTTGATGGTTGCTTTTACTGCGGCGGTTCCCAAGACTGCCGCTTCTGCACGTTGTGGCGCTTTCTTCGGGGACCGCCGAAGTGCCTTGCCGGCTCATCTTCTCAGGAGACTGACTCCTTGACCCCACCGCTTTAGCTAGGCGGCTTGGGCCCACCCGTCATTGGCACTCGGTCTAGGAACCGAAGCGGTCGCCGACGCGGGGTATCCGAAGAGTTCCGAATCGCTTGGGGTTGCACCCGGGAAGGTGTTAAATGAAACCTCCATGTGGGTACATTCCCCTTATAAGGCTTCCAGCCCCTGCGCCTCCCTCAGGTCCCTGCAGTCTTGTCTTCTTCCATGGCTCTTAACCTGCCTTATGGGGGAAGAATTGCTCTCGGTTCCCTTCAGCGGTTGCGTCTGCACCAAGCCTGGGGCTCAGGGAGCCTGCCTGCCCTGCCCCTGAGGGTGGTGGAGTCTTCAAAGGAACCGCTGAAGCACCGAGGAGAATCCCAGGCGGCAGAGTCTCCAAGAACACCGCTGAATACTGCGGAGAGGGCCTCAGGAGCACCCTTGATGACTCCAGCTTTTGCGCAGGTGATGAGGGATGGAGGCTCCAGGGGCACTCTTGACGACACCAGCTTTTGCGCAGGTGGTGAGGGAACTTCAGGAGAAGGAAACCGCCGATGCACCATGGAGGATCCCAGACGGTAGAGTCTCCAGGGAGACCACTGAATACTGCGGAGGGGGCCTCAGGAGCTCCCGTGGTGTCACTGATTTTTGCGCTGGTGATGAGGGAGGCAATTCCTGCGCTCTGGTCATAGAGCGAGAGAGTTCCGCCAGGGCTGAAGCCTGGTGACGCGGCCGTTGTTGCAACTTCTGGATTCTGGTCGTGCCGGGAGACCCTTGGGGCTTGTTTCTTCCTTTTTATCGAGTCTGTAGTCCAGCTCATGGAGCCTCGCATAGTTTGACTCTTTTAAGATATTTGTGACTGTGATGCTTTTTCTCTCCTTCTTGGGCTTGCCTGACTGAGTCCTCAGCTCCGCAAGGTACTCAGAGGCCATCTCCAATCTCGGAGCTTTGCACAGATACCCTCCCCGGGTCCTAACCGTGTTAGGGGCCCCCGGAGGTCTCCGGATCTCGCCCTATGGGGAGCTCCAAATCTGTCTGCCACGTGGCGGGTCCGGAGCTCCTCCTTAAGAGGCGGGAGCTCCGGCCATGTTGGACACGTAGGGCTTTCGGAGCCCTCCCACCGAGGGGGGGGGGGAGGTCCGGTTTCCCCCTGCCACGTGGTGAGCCCGGAGCCCTCCTCAAGGGAGGAGAGAGTTCCGGGCCCGCTGGACACGTGGGGCCCCTGGGTCCCGCCCCTGCTGGAGGGGCAGGTCCTGGTCTTTCCAGTCCTAGGCCGGAGTAGTTGGTAGCTCCTTTCCCCCCTGCCTCATGCAGTCCCTGTCGCCGTAACCTGGAGGTCCTGCACACAAGCAGAGGAAACGTAATTCTCCTTGGGGGCTCCCCCTCCCTTATCCCATAGTCTTATTTGACTTATGGCCTCCATCCATATGCTTTGTGCTTGGGGACTTGCAGAGAGGGGGAGCTGAGCACATGGCAACCATGCACTGCAAGGGTGATTAAAAAACTCAATTCACAATTTAAATGAGTACAAGGAAAGAGCAAAGTAGAGCAGATTTCTTTTCGTACAACTTTCCACAGGAGGAAGGCAGGCTAAACATGGAGGCCACGACCCACCCCATTAAGAGGGGAAGCAAGACTCTACGCGCTTGGAGTCGGAACCAGGCAAAGCTGAACGTAGTCCTGGACCGTCCCCTGGGGTTTAGCTGCTCCGAGCGCTGCTCCTGGACTCTATGGAGTTTATTACGAAAAGAAAGTACTGTCCTATTTTTGCTCTAGGGGGTAGAACTTACGGAGGTGTTCTATGTTCCAAGGGTTCGGGAGCAGGTCCCCATCCTCGGTGGAAAGGCGCACACACCCGGGGCGGCATACTTTCGCGACTCGGAAGGGGCCTTCCCAACTAGGGGAGAGTTTGTGGGCCCCTTCGCGAGAAAGTATGCGCCGCAACACCAGGTCACCTTCCTGCAGCTCCCGGGCACGCACAGACCTCTGGTGGTAGCGCCGAAGCGCTTGTCTGTACCGCGCGTTACGGAGTGCCGCATGTAATCGGACCTCGTCGACGAGGTCGATTTCTCCACGCCGGAGGTTGTCCTGCGCGGCTTCGTCGTAAGCCCGGACACGGTGAGACTTCATGGTGATTTCTGGGGGAAGTACAGCTTCAGCCCCATACACCATGAAGAAGGGTGTCTCCCCGGTGGCCCGGCTCTGGGATGTCCGGTTAGCCCATAGTGTGCTCGGAAGCTCATGTACCCAATTGGCACCATGTTTCTTCAGGCTGGCGAAGGTGTGAGTCTTAAGGCCCCGGAGAATCTCCGCGTTGGCCCTCTCAACTTGCCCATTGCTCCTCGGGTGGGCGACAGAGGCATAGCATACCTGAATACCAAGGTCCTCGTAGTAGTCTTGGAATGCTGCGCTGGTGAACTGGGTCCCGTTGTCGGTGATGATCCTGTTTGGGACCCTGAACCGGCAGACAATAGACTTGATGAATTTTGCTGCGGATTGTTTGTTGATGGTGACAACTGGTGTATCTTCCAGCCACTTGGTGAACTTGTCGATGGCGACATAGAGGTACCGGTATCCCCCGACGGTTCTGGGAAATGGTCCCAGGATGTCCAGCCCCCATACGGCAAACGGCCACGAGGGCGGGATCATCTGTACTGCCTGAGCCGGTGTATGGATCTGCTTGGCGTGGAACTGGCACGCCTTGCGGCTCTCGACCAGCTTGACGGCATCCTGGAGTGCTGTCGGCCAGTAGAAGCCATGCCGGAAGGCTTTACCGACAAGCGTGCGTGAGGAAGAATGACTTCCACATTCGCCTCCATGGATCTCAGCGAGCAAGTCGCAGCCTTCCCCCTGGGTTATGCACCGCAATAGGATGTGGTTGGCGCCACGCCGGTAGAGATCCCCCTCTACCAGCGCGTATCTCCTAGCCATACGCACAATCCGTTCAGCAGTTGCATGTTCATCAGGGAGGATATTGTCCTTCAAGTAGTCCCGGATCTCCGTGATCCATGCATCGGGTCTGACTTGAGCTTCTGGATCTTGAGTGCTGGGTTGCACGGAGTCCCCAGTGACGCTTATGATCCTTGGCGGCATCCATGGCTGTAGGACCGCCGGGACCGCCAGCTTCGAGGTGCTGGTCAAGCCCCCTTCGCCCGGCTCAGCGGGCCGGGCTGTGGGCCGCAGCAACGTCCTCTCGAAAACTCCTTCGGGCGCAGGGGCTCTGGTGGAAGCCTTCGTTGAAAGGTTGTCGGCTGCGGCATTACCAGCGCGCGGTACGTGGTGCAGGTCCAAAGCGAGGAATTCTTTCTCCAACATCTGTACGTGGAGCAGATACACAGCTAGCTGCGGGTCATTGCAGGAGCATTCGCCCTTGACTTGCTTGATGACCAGTTGGGAGTCGCCCTGTGCCAACAACTGGCGAGCGCCTAAAGACAGGGCTGTCTGCAGGCCAAAGATGAGTGCTTCATACTCCGCCATGTTGTTGGTTGCCTTGAAATTTAGACGCACCATATACCCAAACTGTTCCCCCGATGGCATGAGGAGCAGTACGCCGGCACCGGCCCCCTGCTTTTGCAAGGAGCCGTCGAAGAAGAGTGTCCAGTGGGGTTCGGTGAAGACCGGAGCTTGGTGCTTTGGTTCACCGTCTTCGTGGCCCCCTGGGTCAGTCTTCGTTGGTGTCCACTCTGCCACAAAGTCGGTCAGTGCTTGGCTTTTGACTGCATGGCGTGGAAGGAAGTCCAGCTCGAACTCCGCCAGCTCCACCGCCCATTTAGCAACGTTGCCAGTCGCATGGGGGCTGTGAAGAATCGTCTTCAGCGGATACGAGGTGACTACCGAGACCCGGTGGGCCTGGAAGTAATGGTGGAGCTTCCTGGAGGCCACGAGCACTGCATACAGCAGCTTGTGGACTTCTAGGTACCTTGTCTTGGCATCATGAAGTACTTCGCTGATGTAGTAGACAGGCCTCTGGATGGTTCAAACCCTCTCTCTTAGGTCTGGGAGGTCTTCATCCATTGGCCCCGGCCCGCTGGTGGTGAGTGGACCCACGGGGGCCTCCGGGAGCTGGGACCCGTAGGCCCTTAAGCTATCTTGGTTCTCCGGGGGGCCCCGCGGGTTCTCCGGGAGCTCCGGGGGGTCTTGAGGGATCTTCGGGAGGTCCCGTTGGGCCCCCGGGGGGTCCCACAGGACCCCTGGGGGTTTATTTCGGGGGTCCGGGAGACCGCCCTGGACCTCCGGGAGGTTGCCTTGGAGGTCCGAGAGACCGTCTCGGTCCTGCAGGGCCTCCTGGCATCTGTCTTCTGCTGTCGGAGCAGGTTGCGAAGATGAGAGGTCCGGCCGCTCTGCGACGAGGACCATACTCACCACTTCAGTTGTCGCCGCGATGTAGAGCAGCAGGTGCTCTCCGGCCTCAGGGGCTACCATGATAGGTAGGGTCGTCAGGAGTCGCTTCAACTCCTGGAAAGCCTCTTCTGCTTCGTCAGTCCAGACAAATGGGCCAGACTTGCGCAGTAGCTTAAAGAAAGGGAGTGCCTGCTCTGCTAGCCTCGGTATAAACCGACTCAGCGCGGCTAGGCATCCCGTGAGTTTCTGGACATCCTTGACGCGAGCAGGAGGCCGCATCAAGTCGATGGCCTTGATCTTCTCTGGGTTGGCCTCAATCCCCCTGTGCGAGACCAGGAATCCTAAGAGCTTCCCAGAGGATACACCGAACACACATTTGTCGGGGTTTAGCTTGGTGCGCGTAGAGCGCAATTTGTCAAAAACTAAGACTAGGTTATCTAACAAAGATGAACCCTGCTTGGCCTTGACAGGGGAGTGCATTCTTTAGGCCGTAAGGCATAGACACATAACAATAAAGGCCATCTACTGTGATGAAGGAGGTGTGCTCTTCATCCTCCCTAGACATGGGGATCTGATGGAAACCCGAGTAGGCGTCTAGGAAGCACAGCATATCACAGCCTGATGTTGAGTCTACTATTTGATCTATTCTAGGGAGAGAGAATGGATCTTTGGGACATGCCTTATTGAGACTGGTGTAGTCGATGCACATCCGGAGCTTCCCGCCGGCCTTCGGGACAACGACGGGGTTCGCCAACCACCGGGGGTGGTGGACCTCCTGTATGAAGCCAGCGTCCAGCAGCTTCTTGATTTCTTCATGAATGAAGTTTTGCCGCTCGATGGACTACTTGCGGGGCTTCTGTTGAACTGGCCGGGCGTCGGGGAAGACTTTTAAGTGGTGCTCGATCACCTCCCTGGGGATCCCCGGCATCTGTGACGGCTGCCATGCAAACACGTCAACGTTGTGCCGGAGGAAGGTGACGAGCGTGCCTTCCTATTTGCTATCCAGGCCCCCGGCTACCCGGGTGGTCTGGGTGGCTTCGGCACCGACTTGGATGACCTTTAAGGGGATGCCGTCCTCATCGAGGGTTTGCACCCGGGGTGCTGTGGCGGAGGCACGGTGGCGTGCGCTCAGGTGGAGCTGGTCCGGCTCTGCACTGCCAGGGGCTGGTGCCCCAGCTGTTGCGAGCGCTTGGAGTTTCTCTAAGGCCGACACTGCAGCAGTGCGGTCTCCACGAATCCTGAGGACGCCCGTTGGTGTAGGCATCTTTAGGACGAGGTAGCCATAGTGGGCTACTGCCGTGAATCGGTACAGGGCTGGCCTGCCGATTATGGCGTTGAAGGGGAGGTCGATCTCCACTACGTCGAACAGAATGTATTCTGTCCGATAGCTGTCCGGAGCTCCGAAGGTCACCGGGAGGCTGATGTTGCCGTAGGGAACGACCTGTCCCGGCCCTCGGAATCTGCAGCTTCTGGAAAGCCGCACGGCTGATGAGGTTCAGCCCAGCTCCATCATCTACCAAAACGTGGTACATCCTCACATTAGCGATGGTCGGAGCTACCAAGAGCGGTAGTTGGCCGGCCCCAGCCATGTTCCTGGGGCAGTCGTTGGCGTCAAAGCTGATGGGGGTTCCCATCCACTTGAGGTGCGGTGCGGCACTTGGGAGTGGAGCCACCGACGCTACCGCTCGGCGCAGAGCCTTGACTGCGCTTCGAGACGAGGGGTCGGCGGAACCGCCGTATATGACGTAGAGCTTCTTTCGACGCTCATCATCGCTGGAGCTGGAGTCCTCATGGTTGCGTACCGCCTTCACGGCGCGCTGAGGCTCCTGGAACTCCACTGGGTGGTCGACGCTGTCTGGGACGTCGACCTTCTGCTTGCCCTCCCTTGGACGGAAGGGTGGGGCGTCAGTCCGCTGCTGCTTCCCTTTGCGGAAGCGCTCTGCGAGCTTCCGGATCTCCCAGCACTCAGCAGTAGTGTGGCGACAGCTGCCGTGCACGGGGCATATCTTGTCTTGATCACCTTCTGGGATTGGTGATCTTCGCTGCCTCTTGTCGGGGCGCGGCCCCCGAGCCCCACTGAGTGTCGCTGCTGCGACGACTGGAGCTGCGGTCGGTGATTCTATCTTGCCTCTGCCTCGGTTCTTGGCCTTCTTGCTGCCTCCATAGGGAGTAGGACCAGATCCGGGCTGTCCTCCTGACTCGGAGGACGGCAGTGAGTGCCAGTTTCGCCCTTCGGCTGCTCTGGCGCACTTGTCTGCCAGGCTGAAGAGCTCGGAGACATCGCGGACCCCTCTGGTCGCGAGCTTCTCGAGCATCTTCTTGTCCCGGATGCCTTGCCGGAACGCCACCACCACAGAAGCATTTTGGATGTGTGGGATGGTGTTCCGCACCTGGGAGAACCGCTGGATGAAGGAGCGCAGCGACTCCCCCGGTTGTTGCTGGATGGCGTGGAGGTCGAGCTCCGTGCCAGGCCGGGTGTAGGAACTGCCGAAGTTGGCGATGAACTGCCGGCATAGCTCTCCCCAGGAAGTTATGGAACCCTGGGGGAGGTTCATGAGCCAAGACCGAGCCGGACTGGTCAAGGCGACAGGGAAGTAATTGGCCATGACGGCTTCATTCCCTCCTGCGGCAAGTACGGCGGTGGAGTAGATCTGGAGAAACTCCGCCGGGTTGACGCTGCCGTCGTACTTCTCGGGCAGGTGCGGCCAAAACTTGCGCGGCCACTTCGCGAAGCGAAGGTGGGGTGCGAGGGCCGCACATCCTGCTCCTGTTGCCGCAGGTATACGTGCCGCGAACGCTTGGTTCGCACCTGGCACAGTGCACCCCGGTATGGGCAAGGCTGCGCCATAGGCCGGGGGCGCCGTTTGCAGGACATATGACTGTGGCATATTCTGCACGGCGTAAGCCTGGGGCAGAGATCGCGTGGCGAAAGTCTGCTCTTCAGGCTGGGTCGAGGCCGACGTCATGCTGTCGCCAGCCTCTTGGTTGCGACGCCTTTCTCGGCGTTGCTCGAGGTATACCCGGGCATCTTGACCCAAGTGACACCGTTCCAGCTCTGTCCTCAGATCGTCGACAGCCTGGTGGAGCTGGAATCTGCCGTCTGCTCGCCAACCATTGGCGTGCGCGTCAGCGACACAGCCGGTTGGCCGGAGCGTCGTCCCCGCCGAAGTCGAGGGTTTGCGTCGGCGACGACGAGACGGTCTACCTCGCGAATCCACTGCTGGGTCGCTGCCTGAGGCACGTCCCCAGCAGGCGGATTGTGCAGTAGCGCTCTTGCTGCAGCTAGCGCACCCCCACCGGGTACGCCCAGCGCTACTGAAGACTTGACGCTGGTTGGAGCCTGCATTGCCGGGGTCGGCGCTGCCAGAGCCGGCTGCTGGCTCCTAGCTTGTACCAACACACTCCGTCCTGAGTGTGTCGACATGTACTCCCCCCTGGTCACGGTTCGCCGCGAACGCGGGGGAGGAGAGTTTGCCGCTGAAGGAAGCTTGGTCATCTTCGTCGGCGGAAACTCGTCGCGCAAGGGAAAAGCCCCCTTCCTGGCGCGCCAAATGTCGAAGTGTTCGGTCGACATTTGCCCCGGGCCTGCACTGGGCAGCCCGCGGAGGTTCTTTTTTCGGTGGGGCTAGTCACTTGCGGAGAGCTTGAGCGTATGGACGAGTTAGTAAGAGCTTGACACGGCGAGTTTAACGTGGTTCAGGCCGCCGGAGCGTAAAACCCTACGTCCACGGCGAGCTATGGAGCTCGCTGTATTGCTTGCTGCTCAGAACCGGAGTCCTGAGCTTGGGGATGACTGAAGTCTACCGTATGAGTTGCGAGAGTGCGAACCCTTGTTAACGTTGCCTACCCGAGCCTTTTATAGTCCAAGACTTGGGTGGCTTACAAGTGGGGCCCGGGTCCCGACAGGTGGTCACGGGGAGATTGACTGTTATCTACCGTATCTGCAGTTATGCCGGTAGTTGTCTCTGGCGAAGGTCTTCTGAGTCTTTGTCTTGCAGCCCTGCCCATGCCTCATGCTAGTCGTAGTGGTCGATGACGGCGGGGGCGGCATGGGATGTCTTGTCGCTGCGTTTATTGGCTGACAGGCTCTGACACCACGCGCCAGTCTGTGATGCGACTGGGCGCAACGGCACCTGACAGGGGCTGCTCCGCGTCTCCGCATCTTGGGAAGACGCGGGCCTTGAATACCTTGTACGGGCAAGGTATGGGGCGTCTTTGCGCCCACTGCCTACCGCTCGGGGGCAGGCAGCGTTCTTCTGCTAGACACGTGGCGGGCCCGGAGCCCTCCTCAGAGGAGAGGGGGTTCCGGCCCCGCAGGAAACGTGGAGCCTTTGGACCTCTCCCCGCGGAGGGGGAGGTCCGGCTTCTGTCGGCCACGTGGCGAGCCCGGAGCTCCTCTCTGAGGAGAGGGAGGTCCGGCCCCGCTGGACACGTGGCGCCTTCGTACCTCTTTCCCGCGGAGGGGAGGTCCGGCTTCTGTATGCCACGTGGCAGGCCCCGAGCTTTCCTCTGAGGAGAGGGAGGTCCGACCCCGCCGGACGCGTGGCGCCTTTGGAGCTCTCCCTGCGGAGAAGGGCGAGTTCCTTAGGAATTTTCCCCTGTGCGCGGGGGTACCCCATATCGCGGGTACCGACAACTTGAAAGACAATATCCTCCCTGATGAACGTGTATCTGCTGAATGGATCGTGCGTATGGCTAAGAGACACGTGATGGTAGAAGGGGATCTCTGCCGACGCGGCGCCAACCGCGTCCTATTGCGGTGCATAACCCAGGGGGAAGGCTGCGACTTGCTCGCTGAGATCCATGGCGGTGAATGTGGGAGTCACTCTTCCTCACGCACGCTTGTCGGTAAAGCCTTCCGGCATGGCTTCTACTAGCCGACAACACTCCACGATGCCGTCAAGCTGGTCGAGAACTGCAAGGCGTGCCTGTTCCACGCCAAGCAGATCCATACACCGGCTTGGACGGTACAGATGATCCAGCCCACATGGTCATTTGCCGTACGGGGGCCGGACATCCTGGGACCTGGGACCATTCCCCAGAACCGAGGATGGGGATCCGCTCCCGAACCCTCGGAACACAGAACACCTCCGTAAGTTCTACCCCTAGAGCAACGATAGGACAGACTCTTCTTTTTATAATAAATTCCATAAAAGTCCAGGAACAGTGCTCGGAGCAGATAAGCCTCAGGGGACGGTCCAGGACTACGTTCAGCTTCGCCTGGTTCCGACCCCAAGCGCGTAGAGTCTTGCTTCCCTTGAGGCAGGTCGTGGCCTCCATACTTAGCCTGTCTTCCTCATATGGAAATTTATATGAAAAAAACCTGTCCTACGTTGCTCTTCTTTGGTGCTCATTTAATTTACTTATTAAATTTTTATGACTGCACTACTAGCGCGTGCTTACCATGCGCTCAGCTCCCCCTTCTCATTCTCACCTTTAGTCGGCATTTGCTGCCCTACCAAAGGCGGTTGCGTTGGAGGTACCGGCCGATAGCCAGGGGGGCCCCGAGCCCCCAGCACTTCGCGCACGGTAGTCCCGAAGCACCGTATAAGTGGACGGAGACCGTAAGCCAAATAAGACTATGAGATAGAGGAGGGGGAGCCCCCAAGGAGAATTACGTTTCCCTTACTTGGGTGCAGGGTCTCTCGGCCTCAGCTCCCTGCAGGAGTATGGTAGGCACATCCATCCAGTGGAACGCACCTACCAGGGGGCCGCTACGGGATCGCGCAAGACCGAAACCCCAAGGTAAGATCAAAGAACCTAGACCTCACCGCTTCCGCAGGGGCGAGGCCCGAAGGTCCCACGTGTACAGCGGGGCCAGACCATCCACCTCCTGGAGGGGGAGCTCCGGGCCCGCCACGTGGCCTACAGAAGCCGGACCTCCCCCCTCCGCGGGGAGAGGTCCGAGGGCTCCACGTGCCCCGCAAGCCCGGACCTCCCCTCAGAGGGGAGCTCGCCCGCCACGTGGCCAACAGGCCCGGACCCCCCCCCATTCTCGTGAGGCGGGTCCTGGAGACCTCCGGGGCCCTTAATATACAATAAGGACCCGGAGAAGGTGTCTATGCGGAGCTTTGAGATTGGTCAAAGCCTCCGAGTACCTTGTGGAGCTAAGGACTCGGCCAGGAAAAACCAGGAAGAAGACTAGGACATGCAGACACAGAAGGAAACAGGAGTCTGTTCATACAAAGCTCCATGAGCTGGGCTACAGTCTCAACAAAAATAAAAAAGGAAGTACAGGGCCTCGTGGCCACGGGGGCAGATGCCTAACAGTCCCCGGACTCCCGATGAAACCTAGAGACCAAGAGGGCAGCCACGTCCTCGACCTTGGCCCTGGCAGCTTCCTCCCGCTCGGCAACGGGCCCTAGGCGGACTGGTCCCAGAGAAAAGGAAGGGTCTTGGCTCCGGAAGCATGCCAGTACGTGCATAGCGACCTCCTTCGCAAGGCCCCGACCTTCCACTTCAAGCTCGTCGGCGATCACCGCTTCGAGCCACGCCCAGTCGTCCGCAACACAAAGAAGTAGCGGAAGAGCGTCACAGAAGCGTGCACCCCCACAAACATCTCGCAGAAGTGGACTGTCGGTACCCTCGATATGGGGTACCCCCGCGCACAGGGGAAAATGCCTAAGGAACTCGCCCTTCTCCGCAGGGAGAGCTCCGAAGGCGCCACGCGTCTGGCGGGGCCGGACCTCCCTCTCCTCAGAGGAGAGCTCCGGGCTCGCCACGTGGCCTGCAGAAGCCGGACCTCCCCGTCCGCGGGAGAGAGGTCCGAAGGCGCCACGTGTCCAGCGGGGCAGGACCTCCCTCTCCTCAGAGAGGAGCTCCGGGCTGGCCACGTGGCCGACAGAAGCCGGACCTCACCCTCCGCGGAGAGAGGTCCGAAGGCTCCAGTGTCCTGCGGGGCTGGACCCACCTCTCCTCTGAGAAGGGCTCCAGGCCCGCCATGTGTCTAGCAGAAGAACACTGCCTGCCCCCGAGCGGTAGGCAGTGGGCGTAAAGACGCCCCATACCTTGCCTGTACAAGGTATTCAAGGCCTGCGTCTTCCCAAGACGTGGAGACGCGGAGCACACCTCTGTCAGGTGCCGTTGCGCCCAGTCGCATCACAGACTGGCGTGTGGTGTCAGAGCCTGCCAGCCAATAAACACAGCGACAAGACATCCCATGCCGCCCCCGCCATCATCGACCACTATGACTAGCATGCGGCATGGGCAGGGCTGCAAGACGAAGACTCAGAAGCCTTCGCCAGAGACAACTACCGGCATAACTGCAGATACGGTAGATAACAGTCAATCTCCGCGGGACCACCTGTCGGGTCCCAGGCCCGTAAGCCACCCAAGTCTTAGACTATAAAAGGCTCGGGTAGGCAACGTTAGCAAGGGTTCGCACTCTCGCAACTCATACGCTAGACTTCAGTCATCCCCAAGCTCAGGACACCGGTTCTGAGCAACAAGCAATACAGCGAGCTCCATAGCTCGCCGTGGACGTAGGGTTTTACGCTCCGGCGGCCTGAACCACGTAAAACTCGCCGTGTCAAGCTCTTTTTAACTCGTCCATACGCTCAAGCTCTCCGCAAGTGACTAGCCCCACCGAAAAAAGAACCTCCGCGGGCTGCTCAGTGCAGGCCCGGGGGAAGTGTCGACCGAACACTTTGACATTTGGCGTGCCAGGTAGGGGGTTTTCCCTTGCGCGACGAGTTTCCGCCAACGAAGATGACCAAGCTTCCTTCAGCGGAAAACTCTCCCCCCCCCCCCCCCCCCCCCCGCGTTCACGGCGAACCGTGACCAGCGGGGAGTACATGTCGACGCACTCAGGACGGAGTGTGTCGGCACAAGCTGGTAGCCCGCAGCCGACTCCGGCAAGGCAGGCTCCGACCAGCAGGTGGGTTGCACACTCAGCGACCCGGCAGTGGGCCCGCGAGATGGACCGCCTCGTCGTCGCCGCCGCAAACCCTCGGTTTCGGCGAGGGCAACGCCCCGGCCAACCGGCTGTGTCGCTGACGCGCACGCCAACGTTTGACGGGCAGACGGCGGACTCCAGCTCCACCAGGTTTCCGTCGACGGACCTGAGGGCAGAGCTGGAGCGATGCCACTTGGGCCAAGATGCCCGAGTGTTCCTCGAGCGACGTCGGCCTCGACCCAGCCTGAAGGGCAGATCTTCGCCATGCGAGCTCTGCCCCAGGGGTACGCCGCGCAGCATATGCCACAACCATGTTCCCTGCAAGCGGCGTCCCCGGTCTATGGAGCAGCCTTGCCCATACCGGGGTACACTGTGCCAGGTGCGAACCAAGCGTTGGCGGCACCAATACCTGCGGCAACAGGAGCAGGATGTGCGGCCCTTGCACCCCACCTTCGCTTCGCGAGGTGGCCGCGCAAGTTTCGGCCGCACCTGCCCGAAAAGTACGACGGCAGCGTTAACCCGGCGGAGTTCCTCCAGATCTACTCCACCGCCGTACTTGCAGCAGGAGGGGATGAGGCTGTCATGGCCAACTACTTCCCCGTCGCCTTGACCGGCCCAGCCCGGTCTTGGCTCATGAATCTCCCTCAGGGTTCTATAACTTCCTGGGGAGAGCTCTGCCGGCAGTTCATCACCAACTTCGGCAGCTCCTACACCCGTCCCGGCACAGAGCTTGACCTCCATGCCATCAAGCAACAACCTGGGGAGTCGCTGCGTTCTTTCATCCAGCGGTTCTCCCAGGTACGCAACACCATCCCACATATTCAAAGTGCTTCTGTGGTGGTGGCATTCCGGCAGGGTGTCCGGGACGAGAAAATGCTTGAGAAGCTCGCGACCAGAGAGGTCCGTGACGTCTCTGAGCTATTCAGCCTGGCGGACAAATGCGCCAGAGCAGCTGAAGGGCGGAACTGGCACTCTCTGCCGACCTCCGAATCAGGAGGACAACCCGGGTCCGGCGCTGCTGCCTATGGAGGTGGCAAGAAGGCCAAGAACCGGGGGAGTGGCAAGATGAAGTCATCCTCCACGGCTCCCATCGCCGCAGCAGCGACGACTAGTGGAGCTCGGGGGGCCACGCCCCGACAAAAGGCAGCGGCTGTCACCAGCCCCAGATAGTGACCAGGGCGGGCTATGCCCCGTGCATGGCGCCGGCAACCATATTGCTGCCGAGTGCTGGGATATCCAGAGGCTCGCAGAGCGCTTCCGCAAAGGAAGGCAGCAGAGAGCTGAAGCACCGCTCCACCCTCAGAGGGATGGCAAGCAGAAAGTCGACGCTCCAGTCAGCGCCGGCCACCAGGTGGGGTTTCAGGAGCCTCAGCGTGTCATAAAGACAGTGCATAACGGTGAGGACTCCAGCTCCGATGGTGACGGGCCGGGGCGGTAGCCGGCTGTGGCTGCCATCCCAGGTCAGTGGAGGCTGCACTGCTGCGGTGTCAACCTTGGAGAAGCTCCAAGCAGTCGCAGCAGCCCAAGCGCCAATCACAATGGTGCAAGATCGGGCCAGCCCCACCCGAGAGCACGCTTCCGTGCCTCGGTCATACCTCCCGGGGGCCGCCCAAGGTCTGTCAACCCCTTGAAGGCCTTGCCAGAAGGGGAAGACGCCTTGGGTCTTCCAAGATGAGCCCGGGTCCACCTACCCCTTGAAGGCCTTAGCCAGAAGGGGAGAACTCCCCGGGGGCGCCCAGGAGAAGCCGCGCAGGACCAGATCCAGCGTGAAGATGACAACCTCGTCGACGAGGCTCGGCTGCAAGTAACACCCCACAACGCACGGTCTCGGCTGCTGCTCTAGCACTACCGCCAAAGAACCAAACGCGTCAGGGACCTGCAGAAAGGCAACCTGGTGTCGCGGCACGCACTTTCCCGAGAAGGACCTATAAACTCTCCCCCAGCCGGGAAGGTCCCTTCCGAATCACGAAAGCTGCCGCCCCAGGTACACATGCCTTTCAACCGAGTGTGGGATCCGTTCCCAAAACACCTGGCATGGAACAACACTGTAAGTCCTATCCCCCGAGCATAAGTAGAACAGGGTCATTCACTTCTGTAATAAATCCCATAGAGTTTAGGAACAGCGCTTGGGGCAGCTAAGTCTCAAGGGACGGTCCAGGACTACGTCCAGCTTAGCCTGGTTCCGACCCTGTCGAAGTGTTCGGTCGACACTTCCCCCGGGCCTGCACTGGGCAGCCTGCGGAGGTTCTTTTTTCGGTGGGGCTAGTCCCTTGCGGAGAGCTTGCGTGGATGGACGAGTTAGTAAGAGCTTGACGCGGTGAGTTTTACGTGGTTCAGGCCGCCGGAGCGTAAAACCCTACGTCCACGGCGAGCTATGGAGCTCGCTGTATTGCTTGCTGCTCAGGGCCGGAGTCCTGAGCTTGGGGGTGAGTTACAGCTTGGGAGTGTATGGCTAGCGTATGAGTTGCAGAGTGTGAACCCTTGCTATCGTTGCCTACCCGAGCCTTTTATAGTCCAAGACTCGGGCGGCTTACAAGGGGGGCCGGGACCCGACAGGTGGTCCCGGGGAGATTGTCTATCATCTACCGTATCTGCAGTTATGCCGGTAGTTGTCTCTGGTCGAAGGCTTCTGAGTCTTCATCTTGCCGCCCTGCCCATGCCGCATGCTAGTCGTAGCTGTTGATAACGGCGGCGGCATGGGATGTCCTGTCGCGGTGTTTATTGGCTGGCAGGTTCTGACACCGCGCGCCAGTCTGTGATGCGACTGGGCGCAACAGCACCTGACAGAGGCGTGCTCCGCGTCTCCGCGTCTTGGGAAGATGCGGGCCTTGAATACCTTGTACGGGCAAGGTATGGGGCGCGTCTTTACGCCCGCTGCCTATCTCTCGGGGGCAGGCAGCGCCGTCCTTCTGGCCACGTGGCGGGCCCGGAGCCCTTCTCAGAGGAGAGGAGGCTCCGGCCCGCGGGGCACGTGGAACCTTCGGACCTCTCCCCGCGGAGGGGGAGGTCCGGCTTCTGTCGGCCACGTGGTGGGCCCAGAGCTCTTCTCTGAGGAGGGGAAGGTCCGGCCCCGCCGGTCGCGTGGCGCCTTTGGACCTCTCTCCCGCGGAGGGGGAGGTCCGGCTTCTGTATGCCACGTGGTGGGCCCGGAGCTCTCCTCTGAGGAGAGGGAGGTCCGGCCCCGCCGGACGCGTGGCGCCTTCGGAGCTCTCCCTGCGGAGAAGGGCGAGTTCCTTAGGCATTTTCCCCTGTGCGCGGGGGTACCCCATATCTCAGGTATCGACAGTGGCCCCCGGGCCCATCTCGGGTGAGATAGCGAGCCCGAGGTGGGACCTCCGTCTCTTCCGATCCGCGCACTTTCTCTAAGTCCCGAATTGACCGCTGCCGGAGCACGAACGGTCGCGGGATCGTGGGAGCGTGCGCTCGCTTGATAGTTGCTTTTACTGCGGCGGTTCCCAAGACTGCCACTTCTGCATGTTACGGCGCTTTTTTCGGGAACCGTCGAAGTGTCTAGCCGGCTCATCTTCTCAGGAGATTGACTCCTTGACCCACCGCTTCAGTTGGGCGGCTTGGGTCCACCTGGAAGGTGGGAAAAGGAACCGTCACGTGGGTACGTTCCCCTTATAAGGCTCAAAGCCTTTGTGCCTCCCTCGAGTCTCTGCGGTCTTGTCGTCTTCCATGGCTCCCAACCCGCCTTTCTGGGGGAGAATCGCTCTCGATTTCCCCCAGCAATGGCGTCTCCACCAAGTCTGGGACCCAGGGAGCCTGCCTGTCTTGCCTCTGGAGGTGGCGCCTCAAAGGGGTCTCTGGTTTGTCCTCCCGACGGGGCCCTTCCTTGGTGACGGCAGGCAGAAATCTCCTTGGCGTCGCGTCCCTTCTCAGGTGGTGGAGTCTCCAAAGAAACCGCTGAAGCACCAAGAAGAATCCCAGGCGGCAGAGTCTCCGAAAAGACCGCTGAAGCCGCGGAGGGGGGGCCTCAGGAGCACCCTTGATGACGCCGGCTTTTGCGCAGGTGATGAGGGAAGGAGGCTCCAGGAGCACCCTTGATGACACCGGCTTTTGCGCCGGTGATGAGGGAACTTCAGGAAAAGGAAACCGCTGATGCACCATGGTGGATCCCAGGCGGCAGAGTCTCCAGGAAGATCGTTGAAGCTGCGGAGGGGGCCTCAGGAGCTCCCTTGGTGACACCGGCCTTTGTGCCGGTGATGAGGGAGGCAATTCCTGCGCTCGGGTCATGGAGCAGGAGAGTGCCACCAGGGCTGAAGCCTGGTGAAGCGGCCGTTCTTGCAACTTCTAGATTCTGGTCGTGTCAGGGGACTCTTGGGGCTTGTTTCTTTCTTTTTCATCGAGTTTGTAGCCCAGCTCATGGAGCCATGAATACATGAACTCCTATGACCCTTCGTGCCTGCTATGTTTTCCGTCTTCTTCCTGGTTTTGCCCGACCGAGCCCTTAGCTCCGCAAGGTGCTCAGAGGCCTTCACCAATCTCGACGTTCTGCTCCGGCGCCTTGCTCGGGTCCTCATTACTTTAAGGACCCCGGAGGTCCTCGGGCCCCGCCTCATGAGGATGGGGAGGCCAGGGTCAGCCGGCCACGTGGCGGACCCGGGGCTCCCCTCTGAGGAGGGGGAGGTCCGGATCCGCGGTATACGTGGGGTCTCCGGGCCCCTCCCCTCAGAGAGGGGGGGGGGGGTCCGGTCCCGCTAGACCCGTGTATCCTTCGGTCTTGCCATGGAGTTCTGGTCTTGCGTGATCCCGTAGTGGCCCCCTGGCCGGGGCGTCCCATTGGTCAGGTGCTCCTACCATATTCCTATAGGGATTCGAGGCCGAGAGGTCCTGCACACAAGTAGGGAAAAAGTAATCCTCCTTGGGGGCTCCCCCTCCCTTATCTCATAGTCTTATTTGACTTATAGTCCCTAACCATATGCTTGGTGCTTGGGGACTGTCGTGAGGGGGAGCTGAGCACATGGCAGCCATGTACCGCAAGGGTAGTCATAAAAAACTTAGTACACAATTTAAATGAGTATGAAGAAAGAGCAAAGTGGAACAGGTTTCTTTTCGTATAACTTTCCACAGGAGGAAGGCAGGCTATACATGGAGGCCACGACCCACCCCTTTAGGAGGGGAAGCAAGACTCTACGCGCTTGGAGTTGGAACCATGCAAAGCTGAACGTAGTCCTGTACCGTCCCCTGGAGCTTAGCTGCTCCGAGCGCTGCTCCTGGACTCTGTGGAGTTTTCTACGGAAAGAAAGTACTGTCCTATCTTTGCTCTAGGGGTAGAACTTACGGAGGTGTTCTATGTTCCAAGTGTTTGGGAGCAGGTCCCCATCCTCGGTGGAAAGGCGCACACACCCGGGGCGGCATACTTCCGCGACCCGGAAGGGACCTTCCCAACCAGGGGAGAGCTTGTGGGCCCCTTCGCGAGAAAGTATGCGCCGCAACACCAGGTCGCCTTCCTGCAGCTCCCGGACACGTACAGATCTTTGGTGATAGCGCCGAAGCGCTTATCTGTACCGCGCGTTGCGGAGTGCTGCATGTAATTGGACCTCGTCGACGAGATCGATTTCTCCACGCCGGAGGTTGTCCTGCGCGGCTTCGTCGTAAGCCCAGACACGGTGAGACTTCATGGTGATTTCTGGGGGAAGTACAGCCTCGGGCCCATACACCATGAAGAAGGGTGTCTCTCCGGTGGCCCGGCTCTGGGATGTCCGGTTAGCCATAGTGTGCTCGGAAGCTCATCTACCCAATTGGCACCATGTTTCTTCAGGCTGGCAAAGGTGCAAGTCTTAAGGCCCCGGAGAATCTCCACATTGGCCCTCTCAACTTGCCCATTGCTATTTGGGTGAGCGACAGAGGCATAGCACACCTGAATGCCGAGGTCCTCGCAGTAGTCTTGGAATGCCGCGCTAGTGAACTGGGTCCTGTTGTCGGTGATGATTCTGTTCGGGACCCCGAACCGGCAGACAATAGACTTGATGAACTTTACTGCAGATTGTTTTTTGATGGTGACAACTGGTGTAGCTTCCGGCCACTTGGTGAACTTGTCGATGGCGACATAGAGGTACCGGAATCCCCCGACGGTTCTGGGGAATGGTCCCAAGATGTCCAGCCCCCATACGGCAAATGGCCACGAGGGCGGGATCATCTGTACCGCCTGAGCCGGTGTATGGATCTGCTTGGCGTGGAACTGGCACGCCTTGCAGCTCTCGACCAGCTTGACGGCATCCTGGAGTGCTGTCGGCCAGTAGAAGCCATGCCGGAAGGCTTTACCGACAAGCGTGCGTGAGGAAGAGTGACTTCCACATTCGCCTCCATGGATCTCAGCGAGCAAGTCGCAGCCTTCCCCCTGTGTTATGCACCGCAATAGGATGTGGTTGGCGCCATGCCGGTAGAGATCCCCCTCTACCAGCGCGTACCTCTTAGCCATACGCACAATCCGTTCAGCGGTTGCATGTTCATCAGGGAGGATATTATCCTTCAAGTAGTCCCAGATCTCCGTGATCCATGCATCGGGTCTGACTTGAGCTTCTGGATCTTGAGCGCTGGGTTGCACGGAGTCCCCAGTGACGCTTACGATCCTTGGCGGCATCCATGGTTGTAGGGCCGCCGGGACCGCCAGCTTCGAGGTGCTGGTCAAGCCCCCTTCGCCCGGCTCGGCGGTCCGGGCTGTAGGCCGCAGCAACGTCCTCTCGAAAACTCCCTCGGGCGCAGGGGCTCCGGTGGAAGCCTTCGTTGAAAAGTCGTCAGCTGCGGCATTGCCAGCGCGCGGTACGTGGTGCAGGTCCAAGGCGAGGAATTCTTTCTCCAACATCTGCACGTGAAGCAGATACGCAGCTAGCTGTGGGTCATTGCAGGAGCATTCGTCCTTGACTTGCTTGATGACCAGCTGGGAGTCGCCCTGTGCCAACAACTGGCGAGCGCCTAAAGACAGGGCTGTCTGCAGGCCAAAGATGAGCGCTTCATACTCCGCCATGTTGTTGGTTGCCTTGAAATTGAGATGCACCATGTACCCAAACTGTTCCCCCGATGGCATGAGGAGCAGTACGCCGGCACCGGCCCCCTGCTTTCACGAGGAACCGTCGAAGAAAAGCGTCCAGTGGGGTTCGGTGAAGACCGGAGCTTGGTGCCCGGTTCACCGCTTTCATGGCCCCCTGGAGTACAGACCGTCTACTGTGATGAAGGAGGTGTGCTCTTCATCTTCTCTAGACATAGGGATCTGATGGAAACCCGAGTAAGCATCTAGGAAGCACAGCATATCGCAGCCTGATGTCGAGTCTACTATTTGATCTATTCTAGGGAGAGGGAATGGATCTTTAGGACATGCCTTATTGAGACTGGTGTAGTCGATGCACATCCGGAGCTTCCCGCCAGCCTTCGGGACAACAACAGGGTTCGCCAACCACCGGGGGTGGTGGACTTCCCGTATGAAGCCAGCGTCCAGCAGCTTCTTGATTTCTTCGAGGATGAAGTTTCGCCGCTCAATGGACTGCTTGCGGGGCTTCTGTTGGACTGACCGGGCGTCGGGGAAGACCTTTTGGTGGTGCTCGATCACCTCCCTAGGGATCCTCGGCATCTGCGACGGCTGCCATGCAAACACGTCGACGTTGTGCCGGAGGAAGGTGACGAGCGCACCTTCCTATTTGCTATCCAGGCCCCCGGCTACCCGGGTGGTCTGGGTGGCATCGGCGCCGATTTGAACGAGCCTCAGGGGGACGTCGCCTCATCGAGGGGTTGCACATGGGGTGCTGTGATAGAGGCACGGTGGCGTGCACTCGGGTGGAGCCGGTTTGGTTCTGCACTGCCGGGGGTTGGTGCCCTAGCTGTTGTAAGCGCTTGGAGCTTTTCCAAGGCTGACACTGCGGCAGTGCGGTCTCCACGAACCCTGAGGATGCCTGTTGGTGTAGGCATCTTCAAGACGAGGTAGCCGTAGTGGGCTACTGCCATGAATCGGTACAGGGCTGGCCTGCCAATTATGGCGTTGAAGGGAAGGTCGATCTCCGCCACGTCGAACAGAATGTACTCTGTCCGATAGCTGTCCGGTGCCCCAAAGGTCACCGGGAGGCTGATGTGGCCATAGGGAGCGACCTGTCCCGGCCCTACCCCTGAGAACGGGCTCGATGGGGTGAGCTTGGCCATTGGGATCTGCAGCTTCTGAAAAGCTGTGTGACTGATGAGGTTTAGTCCAGCCCCGCCATCCACCAAAACGTGGTACATCCTCACGTTGGCGATGGTGGGGGCCACCAAGAGCGGTAGTTGGCCGGCCCCAGCCATGTTCCTGGGGCAGTCGGTGGCATCGAAGCTGATGGGGGTTCCCATCCACCTGAGGTGTGGTGTGGCACTCGGGAGGGGAGCCACCGACGCTACCGCTCGCGCAAGGTCTTAACTGCGCTTCGGGACGAGGGGTCAGCGGACCCACCGTAGATGACGTAGAGCATCTTCCGGCGCTCGTCATCACTAGAGCTGGAGCTCTCATGATTGTGCACCACCTTCACGGCGCGCTGAGGCTCCTGGAACTCCACCTGGTGGTCGACGCCGTCTGGGGCGTCGACCTTCTGCTTGCCCTCCCTTTGACGGTAGGGTGGGGCATCAGTTAGAAGCTGCTTCCCTTTCCGGAAGCGCTCCGCGAGCTTCTGGATTTCCCGGCACTCGGCAGCAGTATGGTAACTGGTGCCGTGCACGGGGCATAGCTCGCCCTGGCCCCTGTCTGGAGCCGGTGATTGTCGCGGCCTTTTGTCAGGGCACGGCCCCCGATCTCCACTGGGTGCCGCTGCTGCGGCAACGGGGGCCGCGACCGGCGGTTCCATCTTGCCACCGCCCCTGTTTTTGATCTTCCTGCCGCTTCCATAGGAAGCGGCGCCAGATCCTGGATGCCCTCCTGACCCGGAGGCTGGCAGTGAGTGCCAGTTCCGCCCTTCGGCTGCTCTGGCGCACTTGTCCGCCAGGTTGAAGAGCTCTGAGACGTCGCGGACCTCCCTGGTCACGAGCTTCTCGAGCATCTTCTTGTCCTGAACGCCTTGCCGGAACGCCACCACCACAGAAGCGTTTTGGATGTGTGGGATGGTGTTCCGCACCTGGGAGAACCGCTGGATGAAGGAGCGCAGCGACTCCCCAGGTTGTTGCTGGATGGCATGGAGGTCGAGCTCCGTGCCGGGCCGGGTGTAGGAACTGCCAAAGTTGGCGGTGAACTGCCGGCAGAGGTCTCCCCAGGAAGTTATGGACCCCTGGGGGAGGTTCATGAGCCAAGACCGGGCTGGGCCGGTCAAGGCGACGGGGAAGTAGTTGGCCATGACGGCCTCATCCCCTCCTGCAGCAAGTACGGCGGTGGAGTAGATCTGGAGGAACTCCGCCGGGTTGACGCTGCCGTCATACTTCTCGGGCAGGTGCGGCCGAAACTTACGCGGCCACCTCGCAAAGCGAAGGTGGGGCGCCAGGGCCGCACATCCTGCTCCTGTTGCTACATGCGTTGGTGCCGCGAACGCTTGGTTCGCCGCCGGCACAATGTACCCCGGTTTGGGCAAGGTTGCGCCATAGACCGGGGACGCCGTTTGCAGGGCATATGGCTGCGGCATATGCAGCGCGGCGTATGCCTGGGGCAGAGATCGCATGGCGAAGGTCTGCTCCTCAGGCTGGGTCGAGGCAGACATCATGCTGTCGCCAGCCTCTTGGTTGCGGCGCCTTTCTCGACGTCGCTCGAGGTACACCCTAGCATCCTGGCCCAAGTGGCACCATTCCAGCTCTCTCCTCAGGTCCGTCGACTGAGGCCTAGTGGAGCTGGAATCCGCCGTCTGCCCGTCAACCGTTGGCGTGCGCGTCAGCGACACAGCCGGTTTGCCGGAGCGTCGTCCCCGCCGAAGTCGAGGGTTTGCGGCGGCGACGACGAGACGGTCTACCTCGCGGATCCACTGCTGGGTCGCTGCCTGAGGCGCGTCCCCAGCAGGCGGATTGCACAGTAGCGCTCTTGCTGCAGCTAGCGCATCCCCGTGGGGAACGCTCAGCGCTGCAGAAGATCTCACGCTAGTTGGAGCCTGCATTGCCGGAGTCGGCGTTGCCGGGGTCGGCTGCTGGCTTCCAGCTTGCGCCGACACACTCCGTCCTGAGTGTGTCGACACGTATTCCCCACTAGTCACGGTCTGTCGTGAACGCGGGGGAGGAGAGCTTGCCGCTGAAGGAAGCTTGGTCATCTTCGTCGGCAGAAACTCGTCGCACAAGGGAAAAGCCCCCTTCCTGGCGCGCCAAATGTCGAAGTGTGTGGTCGACACTTCCCCCGGACCTGCTCTGGGCAGCCCGCGGAGGTTCTTTTTCGGAGGGGCTAGTCGCTTGCGGAGAGCTTAAGCGTAGGGACGGGTGAGGGAGGAGCTTGACACGGCGAGTTTTACGTGGTTCAGGCCGCCGGAGCGTAAAACCCTACGTCCACGGCGAGCAGAGGTGCTCGCTGTATTGCTTGTTGCTCAGAACCGGAGTCCTGAGCTTGAGGATGAGTTATGCCTAGAGTTCGAGTGGCTAGAGTGCGAACCCTTGATAACGTCGCCTACCTGAGCCTTTTATAGTCCAAGACTCGTGTGGCTTACAAGGGGGGTCCGGGACTCGACAGGTGGTCCCGGGGAGATTGCCTGCCGACTATCGTATCTGCAGTTATGTCGGTAGTTGTCTCTGGCGAAGGCTTCTGAGTCTATGTCCTGCCGCCCTGCCCATGCCGCATGCTAGTCGAAGTGGTTGATGACGGCGGAGGCGGCAGGGGATGTCTTGTCGCTGTGTTTATTGGCTGGTAGGTTCTGACACCGCGCGCCAGTCTGTGATGCGACTGGGCGCAACAGCACCTGACAGAGGCGTGCTCCACGTCTCCGCGTCTTGGGAAGGCGGGGGCCTTGAATACCTTGTACGGGCAAGGTATGGGGCGTCTTAACGCCCGCTGCCTACCGCTCGGGGGCAGGCAGCGCTGTTCTGCTGGACACGTGGCGGGCCCGGAGCTCTCCTCTGAGGAGAGGGAGGTCCGGCCCCGGAGGACACGTGGAGCTTTCGGACCTCTCTTCGCGGCGGGGGAGGTCCGGCTTCTGTCGGCCACATGGCGGGCCCGGAGCTCTCCTCTGAGGAGAGGGAGGCCTGGCCCTGCTGGACACGTGGCGCCTTCGGACCTCTCCCCCGCGGAGGGGGGAGGTCCGGCTTCTGTAGGCCACGTGGCGAGCCCAGAGCTCACCTCTGAGGAGAGGGAGGTCCGGCCCCGCTGGACGCGTGGCGCCTTCGGAGCTCTCCCTGTGGAGAAGGGTGAGATCCTCAGGCATTTTCCCCTGTGCGCGGAGGTACCCCATATCGTGGGTACCAACACTAAGAGTTTTCCAGAGGATACGCCGAACACACACTTGTCGGGGTTCAGCCTGGTGCGCGTGGAGTGCAGCTTGTCAAAGACTAAGGCCAGGTTATCTAACAAGGATGAACTCTGCCTGACCTTGACAACGATGTCATCGACATACACCTCAACTAAGTCTCTTATTAACTCTCCAAAAGTTTTGTGCATTGCACGTACAAAGGTGGGAAGAGCATTTTTTAGGCCATAAGGCATAGAGACATAACAATACAGGCCGTCTACTGTGATGAAGGAGGTGTGCTCTTCATCTTCTCTAGACACCGGGATCTGGTGGAAACCCGAGTAGGCGTCTAGGAAACACGGCATATCACAGCCTGATGTCGAGTCTACTATTGATCTATTCTAGGGAGAGGGAATGGATCTTTGGGACATGTCTTATTGAGACTGGTGTAGTCGATGCACATCCGGAGCTTCCCGCCGGCCTTCAGGACAACAACGGGGTTCGCCAACCACCGGGGGTGGTGGACTTCCCGTATGAAGCCAGCGTCCAGCAGCTTCTTGATTTCTTCCCGGATGAAGTTTTGCCGCTCGATGGACTGCTTGCGAGGCTTCTGTTGGACTGGCCGGGCGTCGGGGAAGACCTTCAAGTGGTGCTCGATCACCTCCCTAGGGATCCCCGGCATATGCGACGGCTGCCATGCAAACACGTCGACGTTTTGCCGGAGGAAGGTGACGAGCGCGCCTTCCTATTTGCTATCCAGGCCCCCGGCTACCCGGGTGGTCTGGTAGCATCGGCGCCGACTTGGACGACCTTCAGGGGGACGTCGCCCTCGTCGAGGGGTTGCACACGGGGTGCTGCGGTAGAGGCACGGTGGCGTGCACTCGGGTGGAGCCGGTCCGGTTCTGCACTGCCAGGGGCTGGTGCTCGAGCTGTTGCAAGTGACTGGAGCTTTTCCAAGGCTGACACTGCAGCAGTGCGGTCTCCACGAATCCTGAGGACACCTGTCGGTGTAGGCATCTTCAAGACGAGGTAGCCGTAGTGGGTTACTGCCATGAATCGGTACAGGGCTGGCCTGCCAATTATGGTGTTAAAGGGGAGGTTGATCTCCGCCACATTGAACAGAATGTACTCTGTTCTATAGCTGTCCGGTGCCCCAAAGGTCACCGGAAGGCTGATGTTGCCGTAGGAAATGACCTGTCCCGGCCCTACCCCTGAGAACGGTCTCGATGGGGTGAGCTTGGCCATCAGGATCTGCAGCTTCTGGAAAGCTGCGCGGCTGATGAGGTTCAGCCCAGCCACGCCATCTACCAGAATGTGGTACATCCTCACGTTGGCGATGGTGGGCGCCCCAGCCATGTTCCTGGGGCAGTCGGTGGCATCGAAGCTGATGGGGGTTCCCATCCACTTGAGGTGCGGCGCGGCAATCGGGAGGGGGGCCACCGACGCTACCGCTCGGCGCAGGGTCTTAACTGCACTTCGGGACTAGGGGTCAGCGGACCCACCGTAGATGACGTAGAGCATCTTCCGGCGTTCGTCATCACTTGAGCTGGAGTCCTCATGGTTGCGCACCGCCTTCACGGCGCGCTGAGGCTCCGGGAACTCCACTTGGTGGTCGACGTTGTCTGGGGCGTCGACCTTCTGCTTGCCCTCCCTTTGACGGAAGGGTGGGGCATCAGTTCGAAGCTGCTTCCCTTTCCGGAAGCGCTCCGTGAGCTTCTGGATCTCCCGGCACTCGGCAGCAGTATGGTAACTGGTGCCGTGCACGGGGCATAGCTCGCCTTGGCCACCATCTGGAGCTGGTGACTGTCGCTGCCTTTTGTCGGGGCGCGGCCCCCGAGCTCCACTGGGTGCCGCTGCTGCGGCAACGGGGGCCGCGGCCGGTGGCTTCATCTTGCCACCGCCCCGGTTCTTGATCTTCTTGCTGCCTCTATAGGAAGCAGCGCCAGATCCGGGCTGTCCTCCTGACTTGGAGGCTGGCAGGGAGTGCCAGTTCCGCCCTTCTGCTGCCCTGGCGCACTTGTCCGCCAGGCTGAAGAGCTCTGAGAGGTCGCGAACTTCTCTGGTCGTGAGCTTCTAAAGCATCTTCTTGTCCCGTACACCCTGCCGGAACGCCACCACCACAGAAGCGTTTTGGATATGCGGGATGGTGTTCCGCACCTGGGAGAACCGCTGGATGAAGGAGCACAGCGTCTCTCCAAGTTGTTGCTGGATGGCGTGGAGGTCGAGCTCCGTGTCAGGCTGGGTGTAGGAGCTGCCGAAGTTAGCAGTGAACTGCCGGCAGAGCTCTCCCCAGGAGGTAATGGAATCCTGAGGGAGGTTCATGAGCCAAGACTGGGCTGGGCCGGTCAAGGCGACGGGGAAGTAGTTGGCCATGACGGCCTCTTTGCCTCCTGCGGCAAGGACGGCGGTGAAGTAGATCTGGAGGAACTCCGCCAGGTTGACGCTGCCGTCGTACTTCTCGGGCAGGTGCGGCCAAAACTTGTGCGGCCACCTCGCGAAGCGAAGGTGGGGCACCAAGGCCGCACATCCTGCTCCTGTTGCCGCAGGCGTTGGTGCCGCGAACGCTTGGTTCGCTGCTGGCACAGTGTACCCCAGTATGGGCAAGGTTGCGCCATAGACCAGGGACGCTGTTTGCAGGGCATATGGCTGTGGCATATGCTGCGTGGCGTATGCCTGGGGCAGAGTTCGCGTGGCGAAAGTCTGCACCTCAGGCAGGGTCGAGGCAGACGTCATGCTGTCGCCGGCCTCTTGGTTGCGACGCCTTTCTCGTCGTCGCTCGAGGAATACTCGGGCATCTTGGCCCAAGTGGCATCGTTCGAGCTCTGCCCTCAGGTCCGTCGATGGGAGCCTGGTGGAGCTGGAATCCATTGTCTACCCGTCAACCGTTGGCGTGCGCGTCAGCGACACAGACGGTTGGCCGGAGCGTCGTCCCCGCCGAAGTCGAGGGTTTGCGGTGGCGACGACGAGACGGTCTACCTCGCGAATCCACTGCTGGGTCACTGACTGAGGCGCGTCCCCAGCAGGTGGATTGTGCAGTAGCGCTCTTGCTGCAGCTAGCACGCCCCCGTGGTGGACGCTCAGCGCTGCAGAAGATCTCACGCTAGCTGGAGCCTGCGTTGCCGGACTCGGCGCTGCCGGAGTCGGCTGCTGGCTTCCAGCTTGTGCCGACACACTCCGTCCAGAGTGCATCGAGATGTAGTCCCCGCTTGTCACGGTCCGTCGTGAACGCGGGGGAGGAGAGCTTGCCGCTGAAGGAAGCTTCATCATCTTCATCGGCAGAAACTCGTCGCGCAAGGGAAAAGCCCCCTACCTGGCGCACCAAATGTCGAAGTGTGTGGTCGACACTTCCCCCGGACCTGCTCTTGGCAGCCCGCGGAGATTCTTTTTCGGAGGGGCTAGACGCTTGCGGAGAGCTTCAGCGTTAGGGACGAGTAAGGGAGAAGCTTGACACGGCGAGTTTTACGTGGTTCGGGCCACCGAAGCGTAAAACCCTACGTCCACGGTGAGCAGAGGTGCTCGCTGTATTGCTTGCTGCTCAGAACTGGAGTCCTGAGCTTGAGGGTGAGTGATGTCTAGCGTGCGAGTTCACAGAGTTCGAACCCTTGCTAACGTTGCCTACCCGAGCCTTTTATAGTACAAGGCTCGAGCGGCTTACAAGGTGGGCCCGGGACCCGACAGGTGGTCCCGGGGAGATTTCCTGCCATCTACTGTATCTGCAGTTATGCCGGTAGTTGTCTCTAGCGAAGGCTTCCGAGTCTTCGTTCTGCCGCCCTGCCCATGCCGCAAGCTAGTCGTAGTGGTTGATGACGGTAGGGGCGACAGGGGATGTATTGTTGCTGTGTTTATTGGCGGGCAGGCTCTGACACGGCGTGCCAGTCTGTGATGTGACTGGGCGCAACGGCACCTGACAGAGGCGTGCTCCGCGTCTCCGCGTCTTGGGAAGGCGCGGGCCTTGAATACCTTGTACGAGCAAGGTATGGTGTGTCTTTATGCCTGCTGCCTACCGCGCGGGGGCAGGCAGCGTCGTCCTGCTGGCCACGTGGCGGGTGCGGAGCTCTCCTCTGAGGAGAGGGAGGTCCGGCCCCGTGGGACACGTGGAGCCTTCGGAGCTCTCCCCGCGGAAGGGGGAGGTCCGGCTTCTGCTGGCCACGTGGCGGGCCCGGAGGTCTCCTCTGAGAAGAGGGAGGTCTGGCCCCGCGGGACACGTGGAGCCTTCGGAGCTCCCCCCACGGAGGGGGGAGGTCCGGCTTCTGCCGTCCACGTGACGAATCCGGAGCTCTCCTCTGAGGAGAGGGAAGTCCGGCCCCGCTGGACATGTGGCGCCTTCGGAGCTCTCCCTGCGGAGAAGGGCGAGGTCCTTAGGCATTTCCCCCCTGTGCGCGAGGGTACCCCGTATCGAGGGTACCGACAAGCATAGTCCATTCCTTTTTTAGCTTACCCTCAAATCAGAAAGTTACCACCATAATTCTTCTCTCCTTCAACGGTGTGAGGTTCCATGTGTGTTCAAAACTTTGGCAGCACTTTGAGGTGAGCATTTGAGACTAAAAATCTTATTTTGTCCTTTCTCATGTACATGTATGACTACACATGAGTTTAGCTCCACCTTGGTCCAACACCTTCAAAGGCATGCTTGAACCCATGTGGTTGCACCTCACGTATACCATCCCATGTAAGAAAGTTTTTGTAAGTCCCATTTTTCATGAACCAGAGACACGATGACGTTTAATCACCCGTTCCTTTGCATTCACGTTTTTGGGACTTTTACAGTGTGTTTTCCCGACTTTCCTGATTTTGACCCAGATGGAAATCCACGCATGCAAAACTATCAAGTTGCACCATCCAGACATGTATTCCTTCATGGTCCCGTTCGTCCTCCCGGGGCCCGAGTTCATGAGTTTTCCCTACTTTCCCGATTTTGACCCAGATGGCCATCTACAAAAGTAAAATCATTTAGTTGCACCATCTGAACGTGTATTCTGTCAAGGTCCCGTCCAGCCGTCCGAGACCCGAGTTCGAGAGTTTTCCCGAGTTTCCCGATTTCAACCCAGATGTCCATCCAGCATGCTAAACCATCAATTTGCACCATCCGAACGTGTATCGGTCAAGGTCCCAACCGGCCTCCTGAGACCCAAGTTCGTGAGTTTTCTCGACTTTCCTGATTTGGACCCAGATGGCCAACTGCGCAGGCAAAACCATCAAGTTGCACCGCGTGGATGTTTATTCCATCAAGGTCCCATCCGGCCGCCGGGACCCGAGTTCGTGAGTTTTCCCGACTTTCTGATTTTGTCCCAGATGGCCTTCCGCGAAGGTAAAATCCTCAAGTTGCACCATCCAAACATGTATTCCGTCAAGGTTCCGTCCAGCCGCCCGAGACCCTAGTTCGAGAGTTTTCCTGAGTTTTCTGATTTCAACCCAGATGTCCATCCAGCATGCAAAACCATCAATTTGCACCATCCAAATGTGTATTCGGTCAAGGTCCCAACCGGCCTCCCGAGACCCGAGTTCGTGAGTTTTCCAGACTTTCCTGATTTGGACCCAGATGGCCAACCGCATAAGCAAAACCATCAAGTTGCACCGTGCGGATGTTTATTCCATCAAGGTCCCATCTGGCCGCCAGGACCCGACTTCGTGAGTTTTCCCGACTTTCATGACTTTCTCGATTTCGACCCAAACGGCCATCCACGCATGTAAAACCATTAAGTTGCAGTATCCAAACATGTATTCCGTCAAGGTCCCGCCCGGCCACCCGGGATCCGAGTTCGTGAGATATCCTGACGTCCCCGATTTTGACCCATAACGGCCATCCGCTCATGCAAAACTATCAAGTTGCACTATGCAAACGTGTATTCCGTCAAGTTCCCGTCCAGCCTCTCGGGACCCGAGTTTGTGAGTTTTCCTTACTTTCCCAATTTTAACCCAGATGGCAATCCACGCAGGCAAACCATCAGGTTGCACCATCCGAACGTGTATTTCGTCAAGGTCCCGTCCAGCCGCCCGGGACCTGAGTTCGTGAGTTTTCCAAATTTTCCCGACTTTCCCGATTGTAACCCAGAAAGCCATCCACATATGCAAAACCATCAAGTTGCACCATCCGGACGTGTATTCTGTCAAGGTCAGACTAACCTCCCATGATCCGAGTTCGTGAATTTTCGTGACTTTCCCGATTTCGACCCAGATGTACATCCACGCATGCAAAACCATCAAGTTGCACCATCCGGACGTGTATTCGGCCAAGGTCCCGCACGGCCTCCAGGTACCCGAGTTTGTGAGTTTAACCGACTTTCCCAATTTGGACCCAGATGGCCATCCGCACATGCAAAACCATCAAGTTGCACCATCCAAACGTGTATTCCGTCAAAGTCCCGTCCAGCCGCCCGAGACCCGAGTTCGAGAGTTTTTCTGAATTTCCCTATTTCAACTCAGATGGCCATCCGCGGCAGGCCAAACCATCAATTTGCACCGTGCGGATGTTTATTCCATCAGGGTCTCATACGGCCGCCTCGGACCCGAGTTCTTGAGTTTTTCCGACTTTCCCGATTTCAAAGGAGATGGCCATGTGCGAACGCATAAGTTGCACTGTCTGGACGTGTATTCCATCAAGGTCCTGTCCGCCCTCTCGGGGTCCGAGTTCGTGAGTTTTACCGACTTTCCTGATTTCGACACAGATGGTCAATCGCGCATGCAAAACCATCAAGTTGCACCATCCGTACGTGTATTCCGTCAAGGTCCCGTCCGGCCTCCCGGGACTCGAGTTTGTGAGTTTTCCCGGCTTTCCAGATTTAGACCCTAATGGTCATCCGCACATGTAAAACCATCAAGTTGCACCATCGGAACGTGTATTCCATCAAGGTCCCGTCCGGCCGCCGTGTACCCGAGTTCGTGAGTTTTCACGACTTTCCTGATTTTGACCTAGATGGCCACCGCACATGCATAACCATCAAGTTGCACCATCCAGACGTGTATTCTGTCATGGTCCCTGTCGTCCTCCCGGGACCAGAGTTGTTGAATTTTCCCGACATTCCCGATTTTGACCGAGATGGCCATCCGCGAAGGTAAAATCATCGAATTGCACCATCCAAACGTGTATTCCATTAAGGTCCCGTCCAGCCGCCTGAGACCCGAGTTAGAGAGTTTTCCAGAGTTTCCTGATTTTTACCCAGATGTCCATGCAGCATGCAAAATCATCAATTTTGCACCATCCGAACGTGTTTTCTGTCAAGGTCCCGACCGGCCTCCCGAGACCCGAGTTCGTGAGTTTTCCCGACTTTGCTGATTTGGACCCAGATGGCTAACCGCACAGGCAAAACCATCAAGTTGCACCGTGCGGATGTTTATTCCATCAAGGTCCCATCCGGCCGCCCGGGACCCAAGTTTGTGAGTTTTTGTGACTTTTTTGTAACTACCCCCGCGCACAGAGGAAAATGCCTATGGATCTCGCCCTACACAACATGGGAGAGCTCCGAAGGCGCCATGCGTCCAGCGGGGCCGGACCTCCCTCTCCTCAGAGGAGATCTCCGGGCCCGCTATGTGGCATACAGAAGCCAGACCTCCCCCTCCGCGGGAGAGAGGTCCGAAGGCGTCACGCGTCCAGCGGGGCCGGACCTCCCTCTCCTCAGAGGAGAGCTCCGGGCCCGCCGCGTGGCCAACAGAAGCCGAGCCTCCCCCTCCGCGGGGAGAGGTCCGGAGGCTCCACGTGGCCCGCAGGCCGGGCCCTTCTCTCCTCAGAGAAGGGCTCCGGGCCCGCCACGTGGCCAGAAGAACGGTGCTGCCCGCCCCCGAGAGATAGGCAGCGGGCGTAAAGATGCCCCATACCTTGCCCGTACAAGGTATTCAAGGCCCGCGTCTTACCAAGACGCGGAGCACGCCTCTGTCAGGTGCCGTTGTGACCAGTCACATCACAGACTGGCGCACGGTGTCAGAACCTGCCAGCCAATAAATACCGCGACAAGACATCCCATGTCGCCTGCGCCGTCATCAACCACTACAACTAGCATGCGGCATGGGCAGGGCGGCAAGATGAAGACTCAGAAGCCTTCGACCAGAGACAACTACCGGCATAACTGCAGATACGGTAGATTATAGACAATCTTCCTGGGACCACCTGTCGGGTCCCGGCTCCCCTTGTAAGCCGCCCGAGTCTTGGACTATAAAAGGCTCGGGTAGGTGACGATAGCAAGGGTTCGCACTTTGCAACTCATACGCTAGTCATACACTCTCAAGCTGTAACTCACCCCCAAGCTCAGGACTCCGGCCCTGAGCAGCAAGCAATACAGCGAGCTCCATAGCTCGCCGTGGACATAGGGTTTTACGCTCCGGCGGCCTGAACCACGTAAAACTCGCCGTGTCAAGCTCTTACTAACTCGTCCATCTGCGCAAGCTCTCCGCTAGGAACTAGCCCCACCGAAAAAAGAACCTCCGCGGGCTGCCCAGTGCAGGCCCGGGGGAAGTGTCGACAGAACACTTCGACATTTGGCGCGCCAGGTAGGGGGCTTTTCTCCTTGCGCGACGAGTTTCCGCCGACGAAGATGACCAAGCTTCCTTCAGCGGCAAACTCTCCTCCACGTTCATGGCGAACCGTGTCCAGCGGGGAGTACATGTCGACGCACTCAGGACGGAGTGTGTCGGCACAAGCTGGTAGCCAGCAGCCGACTCCGGCAACGCCGACTCCGGCAATGCAGGCTCCGACCAGTGTGAGATCTTCTGCAGCGCTGGGCGTGCACCATGGGGGTGCGCTAGCTGCAGCAAGAGCACTACTGCGCAACCCACCTGCTGGGGATGCGCCCCATTCAGCGACCCAGCAGTGGGTCTGCGAGGTGGACCGCCTCGTCGTCGCCGCCGCGAACCCTCGACTTCGGCAGGGACAACGCTCCGGTCAACCGGCTGTGTCGTTAACGTGCACGCCAATGGTTGACGGGCAGACGGTGGACCCCAGCTCCACCAGGTTTCCGTCGACGGACCTGAGGGCAGAGCTGGAGTGATGCCACTTGGGCCAAGATGCCCGAGTGTTCCTCGAGCGACGTCGAGAAAGGCTGACGACAACATGACGTCGGCCTCGACCCAGCCTGAAGTGCAGACCTTCGCCACACGAGCTCTGCCCCAGGCGTACGCCGCGCAGCATAAGCCACAACCATGTGCTCTGCAAGCGGCGTCCCCGGCCTATGGCGCAACCTTGCCCATACCGGGATACACTGTGTCAGGTGCAACCAAGCGTTCGCAGCACCAGTACCTGCACTGGGAGCCAGAAACCGGCTCTGGCAGCACCGACCCCGGCAATGCAGGCTCCAACCAGCGTCAGGTCTTCAGTAGCGCTGGGCGTACCCGGCGGGGGTGCGCCAGCCGCAGCAAGAACGCTACTGCACAATCCGCCTGCTGGGGACGCGCCTCAGGCAGCGACCCAGCAGTGGATTCGCGAGATAGACCGTCTCGTCGTCGCCGCCGCAAACCCTCGACTTCGGCGGGGACGACGCTCCGGCCAACCGGCTGTGTCGCTGATGCGCACGCCAATGGTTGGCGAGCAGACGGCGGACACCAGCTCCACCAGGCTTCCGTCGACGGACCTGAGGACAGAGCTGGAACGGTGCCACTTGGGCCAAGATGCCCGAGTGTTCCTCGAGCGACGTCGAGAAAGGCGTCGCACTCAAGAGGCTGGCGACAACATGATGTCGGCCTCGACCCAGCCTGGAGGGCAGACCTTTGCTACGCGAGCTCTGCCCCAGGCGTACGCCGCGCAGCATAAGCCACAACCATGTGCTCTGCAAGCGGCGTCCCCGGCCTATGGCGCAACCTTGCCCATACTGGGGTACACTGTGTCAGGCGCAACCAAGCGTTCGCGGCACCAGTACCTGCACTGGGAGCCAGCAACTGGCTCTGGCAGCGCCGACCCCGGCAATGCAGGCTCCAACCAGCGTCAGGTCTTCAGTAGCGCTGGGCGTACCCGGCAGGGGTGCGCTAGCCGCAACAAGAGCGCTACTGCACAATCCGCCTGCTGGGGACGCGCCTTAGGCAGCGACCCAGCAGTGGATTCGCGAGGTAGACCGTCTTGTCATCGCCGCCACAAACCCTTGACTTCGGCGGGGACGACGCTCCGGCCAACCGGCTGTGTCGCTGACGCGCACGCCAACGGTTGATGGACAGACGGCGGATTCCAGCTCCACCAGGCTTCCGTCGATGGACCGGAGGACTGAGCTGGAACGATGCCACCTGGGCCAAGACGCCCGAGTGTTCCTCGAGCGGCGACGAGAAAGGCGTCGCAGCCAAGAGGCCGGCGTCAGCATGACGACTGCCTCAACCCTGCCTGAGGCGCAGACTTTCGCCACGCGAACTCTGCCCCAGACATACGCCACGCAGCATATGCCACAGCCATATGTCCTGCAAACGGCGCCCCCGGTCTATGGCGCAGCCTTGCCCATACCGGGGTACACTGTGCCAGCGGTGAACCAAGCCTTCGCGGCACCAACACCTGCAGCAACAGGGGCAGGATGTACGGCCCTGGAGCCCCACCTCCGCTTCACGAGGTGGCCGCGCAAGTTTCAGCCGCACCTGCCCGGGAAGTACGACGGCAGCGTCAACCCGGCGGGGTTCCTCCAGATCCACTCCACCGCCGTACTTGCCGCAGGAGGGGATGAGGCCGTCATGGCCAAACTACTTCCCCGTCGCCTTGACTGGCCCAGCCCGGTCTTGGCTAATGAACCTCCCTCATGGTTCCATAACTTCCTGGGGAGAGCTCTGCCGGCAGTTCATTGCCAACTTCGGCAGCTCCTACACCCGTCCCGGCACGGAGCTTGACCTCCAAGCCATCAAGCAACAACCTGGGGAGTCGCTGTGCTCCTTTATCCAGCGGTTCTCCCAGGTACGCAACACCATTCCGCATATTCAAAGTGCTTCTGTGGTGGCGGCACTTCGACAGTGTCCAGGACAAGAAGATGCTTGAGAGGCTTGTAACCAGAGAGGTCTGCGATGCCTCCGAGCTCTTCAGCCTGGCAGACAAGTGCGCTAGAGCAGCCGGAGGGCGGAGCTGGCACTTACTGCCAGCTTCCGAAGCCAGAAGACAGCCCGAAGACGGCGGAGTTCAAGCTGAGCTCCCGACCACGTCAGACAGCCAAGAGCCAAGCACTGGCTGACTTCGTGGCTGAGTGGACGCCAACGAAGGCTGACCCAGGGGGCCGCGAAGACGGTGAACCAAAGTACCGAGCTCCGGTCTTCACCGGGCCTCACTGGACGCTCTTCTTCGACGGCTCCTCGCGAAAGCAGGGGGCCGGTGCCGGCGTACTGCTTCTCATGCCATCGGGGGAGCAGTCTGGGTATATGGTGCGTCTCAATTCCAAGGCAACCAACAACTTGGCAGAGTATGAAGCACTCATCTTTGGCCTAAAAGACAGTCCTGTCTCTGGGCGCTCACTAGTTGTTGGCGCAGGGCGACTCCCAGCTGGTTATCAAGCAAGTTAAGGGTGAATGCCCCTGCAATGACCCACAGCTAGCTGCTTATCTGCTTCACGTGCGGATGTTGGAGAAAGAATTTCTCGCCTTGGACCTGCGCCATGCACCGCGCGCTTGCACGGCCGCAGCTGACAACCTCTCAACGAAAGCCTCCATCGGAGCCCCTGCGCACGAAGGAGTCTTCGAGAGGACATTGCTGCGGTCCACAGCCCGGCCCGCCGAGCCGGGCGAAGGGGGCTGAACCAGTGCCTCGAAGCTAGGCAGTCCCGGCGGCCCTGGATGCCGCCAAAGGATCGTAAGAGTCACTTTAGACTCCGTGCAACCCAGCGCTCAAGATCCAGAAGCTCAAGTAGTCCCGATGCATGGACCACGGAGGTCCGGGACTCCTTGAAGGACATCCTTCCTGATGAACGTGCATCCGCTGAACGGGTGGTGCGGATGGCTAAGTGCTACGCGCTGGTATCTTTACTGGCGTGGCGCCACGACATCCTATTGCGGTGCATAACCCAGGAGGAAGGCTGCGATTAGCTCGCAGTAGTCCAAGGAGGCGAGTGCTGGGAACGCTCATCGTCCCGCACGTTGGTCGGTTAAGCCACCCAGCATGGCTCCTACTGACCGAGAGCCACCTGGACGCCATCAAACCGATTAGGGATGCAATACGTGCCAGGTCCATGCCAAGCAGACCCACACAACCGGTGCAGACGTGCACCCAAAGCTGTCGGGAGATTTCGGCTCCTCCATGTCGAGGGCCAGCCGGACTTCCCAGGGCCGGGTCACGGGAACTACCCTTCCACATGGTATGCAGGGCCGAAGCCGTGCTTCCCCCTGAGATCGCCATGGGGGTCCCCCCGTGTCCGGCGTACGACGAAGCCACGCATGACCCGCTCTGCGTGAAGACAGGCGCTCCGACGCCACCCCAGTAAGTTCACCATGCTTACTTAGGTGTTTATTTAAATTACGCATTAATTTATATGAACACCTCTCCACGCTCTAGACAGTGTGCGTCCATTGTACACTCGGTTCCTCTTTCCTGCTCTCATGCATAGTCGATATTTGCCGTCCTGCCGAAGGCGGTAGTGCTTGGGGTACCTGCCAGAGGCCCGGTGGCCTTTTGGATCTCCCCCTGTAAGGGTACTGTACCGCCAGTTGGTCTCCTCCGAGAAAAGACCTACGCTAGACCGGGGGGTCAGGAGCCTTGCTTTGCCCGGTCTTGCACCCAAAGCATGCGCACTCTGCCCCCCGGCGCTACGGTCTGAGTACCAGGGGGCCGGACGGTTACACCCTGACTGGGGCTGGGGCCAGACCTCCGGGACCAAGTGAACTGGATTACCCAAGCCCCGTATTCCGGCCTGGGACAGTAAGCCAAATGAGACTAAGGGACAGGAAAGGGGGGACCACTGAGCAGTTCCGGACCTCCGGCCCCACAGCTGGGCCGAGCTCCGAGGCCAGCCCTCGCCCTCCTTTCAGAGGCGAGCGCTGATGCCGAACCTCACGCCCTTCGCTGGCCTGAGCTCCGATGACTTCCGGACTCCGCCCCCACAACCAGGCCTAGCTCTGAGGCCAGCCCTCGCCCTCCTTTCAGAGGCGAGCCCTGATGCCGGACCTCACGCCCTTCGTGGACCTGAGCTCCGATGACTTCTGGACTCCGCCTCCACAGCCAGGCCGAGCTCCGAGGCCAGCCCTCGCCCTCCTTTCAGAGGCGAGCGCTGATGCCGGACCTCACGCCCTTCGCTGGCCTGAGCTCCGATGACTTCCGGACCTCCGCCCCCACAGCCGGGCCGAGCTCCGATGCCAGGCTTCACCCTCTCCTAAGAGGCTGGACACCAAAGCCGTCAAGACCCTGCCAGCACATGGAGTACTCAAGACAAGAAAGTGCGCGGATCAGAGAAGGCCTCACCTCGGGCTCGTTACCTCCCCCGAGGAGAGCCCGGGGGCCACAGTCGGTACCCGCGATATGGGGTACCCCCGCGCACAGGGGAAAATGCCTAAGGATCTCGCCCTACACAACAAGGGAGAGCTCCGAAGGCGCCATGAGTCCGGCGGGGCCGGACCTCCCTCTCCTCAGAGGAGAGCTCCGGGCCTGCCACGTGGCATACAGAAGCCGGAGCTCCCCCTCCGCGGGAGAGAGGTCCGAAGGCGCCACGCGTCCAGCGGGGCCGGACCTCCCTCTCCTCAGAGGAGAGCTCCGGGCCCGCCGCGTGGCCGACAGAAGCCGAGCCTCCCCCTCCGCGGGGAGAGGTCCGGAGGCTCCACGTGGCCCGCAGGCCGGGCCCTTCTCTCCTCAGAGAAGGGCTCCAGGCCCGCCACGTGGCCAGAAGAACGGTGCTGCCCGCCCCCGAGAGATAGGCAGCGGGCGTAAAGACGCCCCATACCTTGCCCGTACAACGTATTCAAGGCCCGCGTCTTCCCAAGACGCGGAGACGCGGAGCACGACTCTGTCAGGTGCCGTTGCGACCAGTCGCATCACAGACTGGCGCGCGGTGTCAAAACCTGCCAGCCAATATATACCGTGACAAGACATCCCATGCCGCCTGCACCGTCATCAACCACTACAACTAGCATGCGGCATGGGCAGGGCGGCAAGATGAAGACTCAGAAGCCTTCGACCAGAGACAACTACCGGCATAACTGCAGATACGGTAGATTATAGACAATCTTCCTGGGACCACCTGTCGGGTCCCGGCTCCCCTTGTAAGCCGCCCGAGTCTTGGACTATAAAAGGCTCGGGTAGGCGACGATAGCAAGGGTTCGCACTTTGCAACTCATACGCCCCAGATGGCCATCCGCGCATGCAAAATCATCAAGTTGCACCATCCAGAGGTGTATTCCGTCATGGTCCCATCCAGCCGCCGTGTACCCGAGTTCGTGAGTTTTCTCGACTTTCCTGATTTTGACCCAGATGGCCAACCACACATGCAAAACCATCAAGTTGCACCATCGAGACGTGTATTCCGTCATGGTCCCATTCGTCCTCCCGGGACCCGAGTTCATAAGTTTTCCCGACTTTCTCGATTTTGACCCAGATGGCCATCTACGAAGGTAAAATCATATAGTTGCACCATCCGAACGTGTATTCCGTCAAGGTCCCGTCCAGCCGTCCGAGACCCGAGTTCGAGAGTTTTCCCGAGTTTCCCGATTTCAACCCAGATGTCCATCCAACATGCAAAACCATCAATTTGCACCATCCGAACGTGTATCGGTCAAGGTCCCGACCGGCCTCCCGAGACCCAAGTTTGTGAGTTTTCTCGACTTTGGACCCAGATGACCAACCGCGCAGGCAAAACCATCAAGTTGCACCGCGCGGATGTTATCCAGCAAGGTCCCATCCGGCCGCCGGGACCCGAGTTCGTGAGTTTTCCCGACTTTCTCGACTTTCCCGATTTCGACCCAGATGGCCATCCATGCATGCAAAACAATTAAGTTGCACTATCCAAACATGTACTCCGTCAAGGTCCCGCCCGGCCGCCTGGGATCCGAGTTTGTGAGATTTCCTGACGTTCCCGATTTTGACCCATACGGCCATCTGCTCATGCAAAACCATCACGTTGCACTATGCGAACGTGTATTCTGTCAAGGTCCCGTCCAGCCTCCTGGGACCAAGTTCGTGAGTTTTCCTAACTTTCCCGATTTCGACCCAGACGGCCATCCACGCAGGCAAACCATCAAGTTGCACCATCCGAACGTGTCTTTCGTCAAGGTCCAGTCCAGCCGCCTGGGACCTGAGTTCGTGAGTTTCCCCGATTTTCCCGACTTTCCCGATTGCGACCCAGAAAGCCATCCACATATGCAAAAACATCAAGTTGCACCATCCGGACGTGTATTCTATCAAGGTCCAGACCAGCCTCCCATGATCCGAGTTCGTGAATTTTCGCGAATTTCCCGATTTTGACCCAGATGTCCATCCACGCACGCAAAACCATCAAGTTGCACCATCCAGACGTGTATTCGGTCAAGGTCCCGTCCGGTCTCCCGGGACCCAAGTCCGTGAGTTTTCTCGACATTCCCGATTTGGACCTAGATTGCTATCTGTGGAGGCAAAACCATCAAGACAAGGTCCCGACAGGCCTCCCGAGACCCGAGTTCATGAGTTTTCCTGACTTTCCTGATTTGGACTCAGATGGCTAACCGCGCAGGCAAAACCGTCAAGTTGCACCGTGCGGATTTTTATTCCATCAAGGTCCCATCCGGCCGTCCGGGACCCGAGTTCGTGAGTGTTCCCGACTTTTGCGACTTTCCCGATTTCAACACAGATGGCCATCCACTCATGCAAAACCATTAAGTTGCACTATCCAAACATGTATTCCATCAAGGTCCCGAACGGCCTCCTGGGATCTGAGTTCGTGAGATTTCCTGACGTTCCTGATTTTTATCCATACGGCCATACGTTCATGCAAAATCATCAAGTTGCACTATGTGAACGAGTATTTTGTCAAGGTCCCATCCAGCCTTCCGGGACCCGAGTTCGTGAGTTTACCTGACTTTCTCAAGTTCGACCCAAATGGCCATCCACTCAGGCAAACCATCAAGTTACACCATCCGAACGTGATTTTGTCAAGGTCCCGTCCAGCCGTCCGGGACCTGAGTTCGTGAGTTTTCCCGATCGAGACCCAGAAAGCCATCCACATATGCAAAACCATCAAGTTGCACCATCTGGACGTGTATTCTGTCAAGGTCCAGACCAGCCTCCCACGATCCGAGTTCGTGAATTTTCGCGACTTTCCCGATTTCGACCCAGATGTCCATCCACGCATGCAAAACCATCAAGTTGCACCATCCGGACGTGTATTCGATCAAGGTGTCGTCCGGCCTCCTGGGACCCAAGTTCGTGAGTTTTCTCGACTTTCCCGATTTTGACCCAGATTGCCATCCGTGGAGGCAAAACCATCAAGTTGCACCATCCGAACCTGTATTCCGTCAAGGTCCCGTCCAGCCGCCCTAGACCCAAGTTCGTGAGTTTTCCCGACTTTCCCGATTTCGACACAGATGGCCATCCACGCATGCAAAACCATCAAGTTGTACCATCCGGACGTGTATTCCGTCAAGGTCCAGACCGGCCTCTCGAGATCCGAGTCAGTGAGTTTTCCGGACTTTCCCAATTTTAGTCCAGATGGCCTTCCGCGCATGGAAAACCATCAAGTTGCTCGATCGGGACGTGTATTTTGTCAAGGTCCCTTCCGGCCTCTCGGGACATGAGTTCGTGAGTTTTCCCGACTTTTCGAATTTTGGCCCAGATGGCCATCCGCGTATATGCAAAACCATCAAGTTGCACCATCCGAACGTGTATTCCATCAAGTTCCCGTCAGGCCTCAAGGGACCCGAGTTTGTGAGTTTAACCGACTTTCCCGATTTGGACCCAAATGACCATCCGCACATGCAAAACCATCAAGGTTCACCATCCGAAAGTGTATTCTGTCAAGGTCCCGTCCAGCCACTCGAGACCCGAGTTCGAGAGTTTTCCTGAGTTTCCCAATTTCAACCCAGATGGCCATCCGTGGCAGGCCAAACCATCAATTTGCACCGTGCGAATGTTTATTCCATCAGGGTCTCGTTCGGCCGCCCGGGACCCCAGTTCGTGAGTTTTTCCGACTATCCCGATTTCAAACGAGATGGCGATCTGCGAACGCAAAACCATCAAGTCGCACCGTCCGAACGTGTATTCCATCAGGATCCCGTCCGTCCTCCCAGGACCCGAGTTCGTGAGTTTTACCGACTTTCCCGATTTCGACACAGATGGCAATTCGCGCATGCAAAACCATCAAGTTGCACCATCCGGACGTGTATTCCGTCAAGGTCCCGTCCGGCCACCCGGGACTCGATTTTTTGAGTTTTCCCGACTTTCCAGATTTTGACCCAGATGGTCATCCGCACATGCAAAACCATCAAGTTTCACCATCGCAACGTGTATTCTGCCAAGGTCCCGTCCGACCGCCGTGTACCCGAGTTCGTGAGTTTCCTGACTTTCCTGATTTCGACCCAGATGGCCATCCGCGCATGCAAAACCATCAAGTTGCACCATCTAGACGTGTATTCCGTCATGGTCCCGGTCGTCCTCCCGGGACTCGAGTTCTTGAGTTTTCCCGACTTTCCTGATTATTACCCAGATGGCCATCCGCGAAGGTAAAATCATCAAGTTGCACCATCCAAACGTGTATTCCGTCAAGGTCCCGTCCAGCCGCCCGAGACCCGATTTCGTGAATCTTCCCGAGTTTCTCGATTTCAACCCAGATGTCCATGCAGCATGCAAAACCATCAATTTTGCACCATCCGAACGTGTATTCGGTCAAGGTCCCGACCGGCCTCCCGAGACCCGAGTTTGTGAGTTTTCCCGACTTTCCTGATTTGGACCCAGATGGCCAACCACGCAGGCAAAACCATCAAGTTGCACCATGCGGATATTTATTCCATCAAGTCCCATCCCGCCGCCTGGGACCCAAGTTCATGTGTTTTCCTGACTTTGCGACTTTCTCGATTTCGACTCAGATGGCCATCCACGCATGCAAAACCATTAAATTGCACCATCCAAAAATGTATTCCACCAAGGTCCCGCCCGGCCGCCGGGATCCGCTCATGCAAAATCATCATGTTGGCCAACGTATATTCTGTCAAGGTCCCATCCAGCCTCCTGAGACCCGAGTTTGTGAGTTTTCCCGACTTCCCGATTTTGACCCAGATGGCCATCCACATAGGCAAAACCATCAAGTTGCACCATCCGAACGTGTATTTCATCAAGATCCCGTCTTGCTGCCTGGGATCTGTGTTCGTGAGTTTTCCAGACTTTCCCGATTGTGACCCAGAAAGCCATCCACGTATGCAAAACTATCAAGTTGCACCATCCGGACGTGTATTTTGTCAAGGTCCAGACCAGCCTCCCACAATCCAAGTTCGTGAATTTTCCCGACTTTCCCGATTTCGACCTAGATGTCCATCCACCGCATGCAAAACCATCAAGTAGCACCATCTGGGCGTGTATTCGGTCAAGATCCCGTCCGGCCTCCTGGGACCCGAGTTCGTGAGTTTTCTCAACTTTCCTGATTTCGATCCAAATTCCCATCCGTGGAGGCAAAACCATCAAGTTGCACCATCCAAACCTGTATTCCGTCAAGATCCCGTCCAGCCGCCCTAGACCCAAGTTCGTGAGTTTTCCCGGCCATCCACACATGCAAAACCATCATGTTCCACCATCCGAACGTGTATTCCGTCAAGGTCCCGATCGGCCTCCCGAGACCCGAGTTCGTGAGTTTCCCGACTTTCACGATTTCAACCCAAATGGCCATCCGCGCAGGCAAAACCATCAAGTTGCACCATTCGAATGTTTATTCCATCAGGGTCCCATCCGGCCGCCAGGGACAAAGTTTGTGAGTTTTTCCAAATTTCTCGATTTCAAATTAGAAGGCCATCTACGAATGCAAAACCATTAATTTGCACCGTCTGGACGTGTACTCCGTCAAGGTCCAGTCCGCCCACCTAGGACCCGAAATCGTGAGTTTTCCACCTTCCCGATTTCGAACCAGATGGCCATCCGCACACGTAAAACATTCAAGTTGCACCATCCGGATTTGTATTCCGTCAAGATCCCGTCGCCCTGCCGGGACCCGAGTTCGTGAGTTTTCCCGACATTCCCGATTTCGACCCAGATGGCCATCCGCGCATGCAAAACCGTCAAGTTGCACCATCCGGACGTGTATTCCATCAAGGTCCCATCCGGTCTCCCAGGACTCGAGTATGTGAGTTTTCCCAACTTTCTCGATTTTGACCCTGATGGCCATCCGCACATGCAAACCATCAAGTTGCACCATCCGAACATGTATTTCGTCAAGGTGCCGTCCGACCGCCGTGGACCCGAGTTCGTGAGTTTTCCCAACTTTCCTGATTTCGACCCAGATGGCCATCCGCGCATGCAAAACCATCAAGTTGCACCATCCGGACATGTATTCGGTCAAGGTCCTGTCCAGCCTCCCAGGACCCGAGTTCGCGAGTTTTCCCAACTTTCCCGATTTCGACCCAGATTGCCATCCGCGTAGGCAAAACCATCAAGTTGCACCATCCAAACCTGTATTCCGTCAAGGTCCCGTCCAGCCGCCCTAGACCGGAGTTCATGAGTTTTCCCGACTTTCCTGACTTCGACCCAGATGGCCATCCACGCATGCAAAACCATCAAGTTGCACCATCTGTACGTGTATTCCGTCAAGGTCCCGACCGACCTCCCGAGACCCGAGTTTGTGGGTTTCCCGACTTTCACGATTTCAATCCAGATGGCTATCCGTGCAGGCAAAACCATCAAGTTACACCATGCAAATGTTTATTCCATCAGGGTCCCGTCCGGCCGCCGGGACAGAGTTCGTGAGTTTTTCCAACTTTCCCGATTTCAAATTATATGGCCATCTGCGAATGCAAAACCATTAATTTGCACCGTCTGGACGTGTATTCCGTCAAGGTCCAGTCCGCCCGCACGGGACCCGAAATCGTGAGTTTTCCCAACTTTCCCGACCTTCCCAATTTTGAACAAGATGGTCATCCGCACAAGCAAAACCATCAAGTTGCACCATCCGGATTTGTATTCGGCCAAGGTCCCGTCCGCCCTGCCGTGACCCGAGTTCCTGCGTTTTCCCGACTTTTCCCGATTTTGATCCAAATGGCCTTCCGCGCATGCAAAACCATCAAGTTGCATCATCCGAACGTGTATTCCGTCAAGGTCCCGTCCGGACTCCCGGGACCCGAGTTCGTGAGTTTTCCCGACTTTCTCGATTTCGACCCAGATGGCCATTCGCGGCAGGCCAAACCATCAAGTTGCACCGTACGGATGTTTATTCCATCAAGGTCTCGTCAGGCCGCCCGGGACCCGAGTTTGTGAGTTTTTCCGACTTTCCCGATTTCAAATAAAATGGCCATCTGCTAATGCAAAACCACCAAGTTGCACCGTCGGGATGTGTATTCCGTCATGGTCCCGTTCGCCCTCCCGGGAACCGAGTTCGTATTCCCCACTTTCCCGACCTTCTCGATTTTGAACCAAATGGCCATCCGCTAATGCAAAACCATCAAGTTGCACCATCCGGATGTGTATTCCGTCGAGGTCCCGTCCGGCCTCCCGGGACCCGAGTTCGTGAGTTTTTCTGACTTTCCCGATTTCGACCTAGATGGCCATAAGCGCATGCAAAACTATCAAGTTGCACCATACGGATGTGTATTCCGTCAAGGTCCCGTCCGGTCTCTTAGGACTCGATTTTGTGAGTTTTCCCGACTTTCCCGATTTTGACCCAGATGGCCATCCGCACATGCAAAACAATCAAGTTGCACCATCCGATCGTGTATTCCGTCAAAGTCACGTCCGGCCACCATGGACCCGAGTTCGTGAGTTTTCCTAACTTTCCTGATTTCGACCTAGATGGCCATCCGCGCATGCAAAACCATCAAGTTGCACGATCCGGATGTGTATTCGGTCAAGGTCTTGTCTGGCCTCCCTGGACCCGAGTTCTTGACTTTTCTCGACTTTCCCGATTTTGACCCAGATTGCCATCCGCGCAGGCAAAACCATCAAGTTGCACCATCCCAATCTGTATTCCATCAAGGTCCCATTCAGCTACCGTAGACCTGAGTTCGTGAGTTTTCCTGACTTTCCTAATTTCGACCCAAATGACCATCCACGCATGCAAAACCATCAAGTTGCACCATCCGGACATGTACTCCATCAAGGTCCCGACCGGCCTCCTGAGACCTGAGTTCGTGAGTTTCCTGACGTTTACGATTTTAACCCAGATGGCCATCTGCACAGGCAAAACCATCAAGTTGCATCGTCTGGATGTATATTCCGTCAAGGTCCCGTCCGCCCACCCGGGATCCGAAATCGTTAGTTTTCTCGAATTTCTCGACCTTCCCGATTTTGAACCAGATGGTCATCCGCATTTGCAAAACCATCAAGTTGCACCATTCGGATGTGTATTCTGTCAAGGTCCCGTCCAGCCTCCCGGGACATGAGTTCGTGAGTTTTCAGGACATTCCCAATTTTGGCCCAGATGGTCTTCCGTGCATGCAAAACCATTAAGTTGCTCAATCCGGACGTGTATTCCGTCAAGGTCCCGTCCGTCTTCCCGGGACATGAGTTCGTGAGTTTTTCCAACTTTCCCAATTTTGGCCCAGATGGCCATCCACGCATCCAAAACAATCAAGTTGCACCATCCGGACGTGTATTCCGTCAAGTTCCTGCCCGGCCTCCAGGGACCCGAGTTTGTGAGTTTAACCGACTTTCTTGATTTGGACCTAGAAGGTCATCCGCACATGCAAAACCATAAGGTTGCACCATCCGAACGTGTATTCCATCAAGGTTCCGTCTAGCCGGCCGAGACTCGAGTTCAAGAGTTTTCCTGAGTTTCCCTATTTCAACCCAGATTGCCATCCACTGCAGGCCAAACCATCAAGTTGCACCGTGCAGATGTTTATTCCATCAGGGCCTCATCCGGCCGCCCCGGACCCGAGTTAATGAATTTTTCTGACTTTCCCGATGTCAAATGAGATGGCTATTAGCGAATGCAAAACCATCAAGTTGCACCGTCTGGACGTGTATTTGATCAAGATCCCGTCCGCCCTCCTGGGACCCGATTTCGTGAGTTTTACCGACTTTCCCGATTTTGACCCAGATGGCCATCCGCGCATGCAAAACCATCAAGTTTCACCATCGAGACGTGTATTCCGTCAAGGTGTCATCCGACCTCCCGGGTTTTGAGTTTGTGAGTTTTCCTGACTTTCCAGATTTTGACCCAGATGGCCATTCGCACATGCAAAACCATCGAGTTGCACAATCCGAACATGTATTCTGTCAAGGTCCCATCTAGCAGTCCGGGACCAAAGTTCATTAATTTTCCCAACTTTCTTGATTTCGTCCTAGATGGCACCCGCGCATGCAAAACCATCAAGTTGCACCATCCAGACGTGTATTCTGTCATGGTCCCGTTCGTCCTCCCGGGACCCGAGTTCATGAGCTGTCGAAGTGTTCGGTCGACACTTCCCCCGGGCCTGCACTGGGCAGCCCGCGGAGGTTCTTTTTTCGGTGGGGCTAGTCCCTTGCGGAGAGCTTGCGCGGATGGACGAGTTAGTAAGAGCTTGACGCGGTGAGTTTTACGTGGTTCAGGCCGCCGAAGCGTAAAACACTACGTCCACGGCGAGCTATGGAGCTCGCTGTATTGCTTGCTGCTCAGGGCCGGAGTCCTGAGCTTGGGGGTGAGTTACAGCTTGGAAGTGTATGGCTAGCGTATGAGTTGCAAAATGCGAACCCTTACTATCATCGCCTACCCGAGCCTTTTATAGTCCAAGACTCGGGCGGCTTACAAAGGGGGCCGGGACCCGACAGGTGGTCCCAGGAAGATTGTCTATTATCTACCATATCTGCAGTTATGCCGGTAGTTGTCTCTGGTCGAAGGCTTCTGAGTCTTCATCTTGCCGCCTTGCCCATGCCGTATGCTAGTCGTAGTGGTTGATGACGGCGCAGGCGGCATGGGATGTCTTGTCGCGGTGTTTATTGGCTGGCAGGTTCTGACACCGCGTGCCAGTCTGTGATGCGACTGGGCGCAACGGCACCTGACAGAGGCGTGCTCCGCGTCTCCGCGGGGAAGACGCGGGCCTTGAATACCTTGTACGGGTAAGGTATGGGGCGTCTTTATGCCCGCTGCCTATCTCTCGGGGGCAGGCAGCACCGTTCTTCTGGCCACGTGGCGGGCCTGGAGCCCTTCTCAGAGGAGAGAAGGGTCCGGCCTGCGGGGCACGTGGAGCCTCCGGACCTCTCCCCGCGGAGGGGGAGGTCCGGCTTCTGTCGGCCACGTGGCGGGCCCGGAGCTCTTCTCTGAGGAGGGGGAGGTCCGGCCCCACCGGACGCGTGGCGCCTTCGGACCCCTCTCCCGCGGAGGGGGAGGTCCGGCTTCTGTATGCCACGTGGCGGGCCCGGAGCTCTCCTCTGAGAAGAGGGAGGTCCGGCCCCGCCGGACGCGTGGCGCCTTCGGAGCTCTCCCTGCGGAGAAGGGCGAGTTCCTTAGGTATTTTCCCCTGTGCGCGGGGGTACCCCATATCTCAGGTACCGACAGTGGCCCCCGGGCCCATCTACGGGGAGATAGCGAGCCCGAGGTGTGACCTCCGTCTCTTCCGATCCGCGCACTTTCTCTAAGTCCCGAATTGACCGCTGCCGGAGCACGAACGGCCGCGGGATCGTGGGAGCGTGCGCTCACTTGATGGTTGCTTTTACTGTGGCGGTTCCCAAGACTGCCACTTCTGCATGTTGCGGCGCTTTCTTCGGGAACCGCCGAAGTGGCTTGCCGGCTTATCTTCTCAGGAGACTGACTCCTTGACCCACCGCTTCAGTTGGGCGGCTTGGGTCCACCCATCATCGGCACTCGGTCTAGGAGCCGAAGCGGTTGCCAATGCGGTGTATTCGAAGAGTTCCGAATCGCTTGGAATTGCACCCGGGAAGTTTTTAGAGGGGATCTTACCCATATTGCGGCTTCCCTTCGCACCTCTCTGCGTTTCTTCTTGGACTCTTGTGCTTTTGCTCTCTTGCCCTTGAGTTCTCCCTCGCCATGGCCTCAAACCCGCCACCAGAGAAGAAGCACGCTCGATCTCCTCCAGCGGCGGCGTCTGTGCCAAGTCGGGAATCTGGGGTGCCTGGTACTCCTTTCGGTGGCGACTCGAAGAGGCCCCGGGCTGATGCGTTGAGGGAAGCTTCTGGGGCGTCCTCTTGTGGCGGACCGGAATCCGCTCATCCAGGATCGCAGAGGGTGGTGCCGCGTGATGCGACACCCGACAGCACACGTCATAAGAACATAATATATTACATGGGAAACAACTGAAACTGTACAAACAGGTACAAACTTCAGTTACAACTATTGTTTATGTTTCACAGCGGAAGTCTACACTACACAACTCACGCCCGCCTATCTAGCAAAAGTTGGTTGCCCAGCCCTAGGGCAACCCACACTAGCTGCACTCCTCAGCTCAGCGCGGCGTGTACGGCTCCCACTCAGCCGTGGTCCCCGACGGAGGGTAACCCTCGCCGGTGGACTCGTACTCCGAGTCCGTGGGTGGCTCCTCACCTGAAAAACACTTAAGCAGCAACCATGAGCACGAAGGCTCAGCAAGGCTTAACCGACTCACCTAAGCATGAAACTCTACATGAGGTGTACCATGACACAGGATAGCAATGTTGCAGCAAATGGACACGCCTACAAATTCATCCTTAATTCATCTTTTAGCAACAAGTTAACAGTTCATGAAGCTGAAATTTAGTAAGCAATATTTGGTGGCACACATGTAGCAATACAATTATATCATAGCAGCAATATTGAATCATAACATTTCATTCATTAGTCTACGTTACGACGCAGTGAACAAGCGGTACTCGTCACCGCGAGGGACGGCGAATCGACTCGATATACACCTGCAGGGAAACCCAAAGAGCACGTCATGTACGCCCACCCGTGGAGCTGCACAGCACGCTCACTCGATGTCGTACGGGACAACCTTTCACCCAACAGCCCAAACGTCGAACCGGTCGCACCGAAACAAGCAGGAGGTTCCCCACACGGAGCATCTCTCTATGCCCGTTGGCAGATTTCCACCTTGCTGCCCTCAACCTACACCTATAAATCGGTGTGCTATGCCTCGACGCCCGGAGGTTTAGGCTACATCGGTTTATCGGGGCCCATATATCCGATATGCCTTCGGTACGTTTAATACTTGTTCAGCAGGGCCGCACACGGATCGGTCCTCAATCGACACGGACAGGGCTGCGCACACAAGACTCCCTCTTGCTGCGCCCTAGCCCCTGGCTAGTCTCATTTTCATTACTAAAATGATCTCACATCACCCAACCGAACCCGTGTGTCCCAAGCCTATCTCGCGAGTAGATTCCAACTACTCGACTTGTACCGAAGTCCTATGACTCATTAAGCATAGCCGGTTGACTCGAGGTCTTAGACACTACCCTCACTCTTTTAGGAACCTTTGGTTATGCAAGTGGGGTTCCATTCATCCTACACCTAATGCACAATCATACTTCACATGACTCATGTAAACAAAAGAAAACTTATAAAAAGGTTAATGCAAACCGGGGCTTGCCTTGTTGCTGCTGGTCAGGGGTTAAGTCTTCGTCCGGAAGAAGGAAGTCCAGCACTTCCGGAGTCTCTTCTTCAACGGCTACACGTTAATGAAATACTACATGTTAATTTATATGCATACAAGTTATTGTAAGGTTACTGTTATTAGTTTTAATAACCAGCCTCTAACACCTGGAACTTTGTTTAAGAATTTAAAGATGAACTGGTGTTGGTGGTTTTGCTTGGACTTAATCACAGGGTTAAATGCTAAGTGGTTTTCCCCCTTTTCCATATTAAGCCCTTAAGTGGTTAAACAGGACAGGGGTGATCTAGAGCTCCAATGGAGCTGAGAATTTTTGTGTGAGTTCCTTGTCACAAGAAAACTCTCTGGACCAAACATTAGCACTTTTCATGGAGTGGTTTGCTCAGAATAATTCTCTTGGCAAATCAGCATGGAAGAATTTATTCTGAGGTAATACCCCTGTTCATGCTCAATTTAATGAACTACAATTTCAATTATAGCTCATAGAGTTTGCATGAATTTTCCTAACATTTTTGGGGTTAAGATTTGCCCAGAATTGAATTTCCAAGTTTTGAAAATTCTCTGAAAATGTTTCTGCATTCAAATGAACACAGCACCTTCCAATTTGAATTCCTCTGACCAAATCAACTCCAAATGGTATGAAACTTTTACAGGGGTTTACTAATGTCCTAAAGAACATTCTGGCAAAATTTGGGGATTTTTGGATGAACCAAACTCCCTCTAAAATTCTTTTTCTGAAAAGCTTTAAAGAATTTTCCAGAATTAATTAATGGGTTTCATACAAATTGGGTTGTATATCTGGACAGAGCTAGGCAAGATGAATCCAACCCAATTTGAATCACTAAATTTGGAGCTTCCTAGCAGAAGTTATGGAGCTCTAAACTTTGGGAAATTTCTGGAATTCGAATTAACCGGAAAAGTTCAAATTTCTGACAGCGGGCCCGGCTCCAACGTGTCATCACCTCGGCTGCGCCACACGGGGCCACAGGATTGTTTTTCGCGCGTTCACAGCCGATCCGGTGCAACAGAAAATCCCCACACTGTGCCGCGAGAGACTGACGAGCGGGCCCGGTCGGCTCGTCTTCTTCCTCGCGCCCGCCCTTTTTCCCGCGCCGCCCCCTCGCCGGCACACCTCGGCTGCTCGCCGGACTTGGCTTCCCGACCGCCTCCCGGCCGGAAACTCGCCACCTGGGCTTATTTTTGCGCGCGGAACACGCTGGTACCGCCTGCTCTGGTCGGCGGTGGCCCTAACCTAGCTGGCGACGGTGCAGCGGCTCGGACTCTCTTCAGTTATGGCGCCCGGTCATCGTAGCCCACCAAAACCTCGGTGGAAAGGCTCTACAGCACCGGGGGATCTTATGGAAGGTCGACAAGGCCATGCTAGGGCTCAGGGAGAGCTCTAACCTAGTCGTCACCGTGAGCCCGACCTTTCCCGCCATAACCGCGGCTGGAAAACCGGGAAATACGCCGGCTATAGCCAAAATTAAGCTAGGGTTGCGAAGCAAACTTGGGCGCCGTCAAGTCTAGCTCCTGTGTGCACAGTTTAGTGAACTGATGACGAGAAGGGAGTGGGAATTCGGAGGTCTCATACCGGAACGTTGTTCTGTGGTCGCCGGCGGAGTTTCTCCAAATTCTTGCTCAGCTGTTCACGGTTGGTCCTGTGGTTTGGGTGGGAGCAGTAGTGCTCACCGGTGTGTCCGAGACCGTCCTTGCTCAGCTGTGAAAGGCCCTCTGCTGGGCTGTCACCGTGAGCCGAGTGGTGGCGGTTTCTCGGGTATTGCTCGGAAACGTGGAGCTAAGGCTGGGGAAGGGCCGAACTCGACTGCTCTCGTGCCGAGGAGGTAGAGGACGAGCAGATGGTGTGGTTTTGTGGCTAGGAGAGGCGCTGCTCGCGGTGAATTTCCGGGTTTCGATCGAACGAAGTCGGCGGCGTGCGCTTGGTCGTTTCTTGGGCAACAGAACACGGCGCCTCTGTTCAGCGGTGTAGGTGCGTGATGATCGGCGGAAGCAGCTGGCCAGCGCGAGGGAGGAAGCAGAAGCTGGCTGCGTCGTCTCACGCGGGGGCGTCCGAAGAATCGGCTCGGTGGCACGCCGGGAGCGTTTGCTTCGGTGAGAAGCCGAACCCGTTCAGCTGAAACCAATTTTTCCCCCACTGACCTGTGGGTCCCTCTCCCCTCTAATCCCCTTTCCAATTCTTTTTATTTCTGTTGGCACTCAATTATCTCCAGCTACTCACAATTTAATGTGAGACTTAGTCACCAAGTCTTTGTTTGAATTTGAATTCTCAAATTCAAACTTTGTTTGGTTAAATTTGCTTCATATTTAAACTGAAATTCAAATTCAGTTTTGAATTCTTGCAAATTTAGCTCCTGACAAGATGAACTCCAATGAGGATGAAAATTGGTGGGTTTACTCAGAAAAATATGCTGAGTGTAGATATGAAGCTAACTTTTGAATTTGGGTGATGAAAGTTGCTGAAATAAGGAAAGTCGGGAAAACTCACAAACTCGGGTACACGGCGGCCGGACGGAACCATGACGGAATACACGTTCCGATGGTGCAACTTGATGGTTTTGCATGTGCGGATGGCCATCTGGGTCAAAATCTAGAAAGTCGGGAAAACTCACAAACTCGAGTCCCGGGAGGACGGATGGGATCTTGACGGAATACATGTCCGGATGGTGCAACTTGATGGTTTTGCATGCGCGGATGGCCATCTGGGTCAAAATCGGGAAAGTCGGTAAAACTCACAAACTCGGGTCCCGAGAGGGCGGACGGGACCTTGATGGAATACACGTCCAGAAGGTGCAACTTGATGGTTTTGCATTTGCAGATGGCCATCTCATTTGAAATCGGGAAAGTCGGAAAAACTTACAAACTCGGGTCCCGTGTGGCCGGACCAGACTCCGATGGAATAAACATCCGCACGGTGCAAATTGATGGTTTGGCCTTCCGCGGATGGCCATATGGGTTGAAATAGGGAAACTCGGGAAAACTCTCGAATTCGGGTCTCGGGCGACTGGACGGGACCTTGACGGAATACATGTTCGGATGATGCAACTTGATGGTTTTGCATGTGCGGATGGCCATCTGGGTCCAAATCGGTAAAGTTCGTTAAACTCACAAACTCGGGTCCCTGGAGGCCGGACGGGAACTTGACGAATACACGTCCGGATGGTGCAACTTGATGGTTTTACATGCGCGGATGGCCATCTGGGCCAAAATTGGGAAAGTCGGGAAAACTCATGAACTCATGTCCCGGAAGGCCGGAAGGGGGCCTTGACGAAATACACGTCCGGATCGAGCAACTTGATTGTTTTGCATGCGCAGAAGGCCATCTGGGCCAAAATTGGGAATGTCCGGAAAACTCACAAACTCGTGTCTCGGCAAGCCGATCGGGACCTTGACGGAATACGCGTCCGGATGGTGCAACTTGATGGTTTTGCCAACACGGATAGCAATCTGGGTCAAAATCAGGAAATTCGAGAAAACTCACGAACTCGGGTCCCTGGAGGCCGGACGGGACCTTGACCGAGTACATGTACGGATGATGCAACTTGATGGTTTTGCATGTGTGGATGGACATCTGGTCAAAATCGGGAAAGTCTTGAAAATTCATGAACTCGGACCGTGGGAGGCTGGTCTAGACCTTGACAGAATACACGTCCGGATGGTGCAACTTGATGGTTTTGCATATGTGGATGGCTTTCTGGATCACAATCGGGAAAGTCGGGAAAATCGGGAAACTCACAAACTCAGGTCCCGGGCGACTGGACGGGACCTTGACGAAATACACGTTCGGATGGTGCAACTTGATGGTTTGCCTACGTGGATGGCCATCTGGGTCAAAATCAGGAATGTCAGGAAAACTCACGAACTCGGGTCCCGGGAGGCTGGACAGGACCTTGACAAAATACCCGTTTGCATAGTGCAACTTGATGGTTTTGCATGAGCGGATGGCCATATGGGTCAAATTCGGGAACGTCAGGAAATCTCATGAACTTAGATCCCGGGCAGCCGGGCGGGACCTTGACGGAATACATGTTTGGATACTGCAACTTAATGGTTTTGCATGCGTGGATGGCCCTCTGGGTCAAAATCGGGAAAGTCTCGAAAGTTAGAAAAACTCACGAACTCGGGTCCCGGCGGCCGGATGGGAACTTGATGGAATAAACATCCACACGATGCAACTTGATGGTTTTTCCACGCAGTTGGCCATCTGGGTCCGAATCATGAAAGTCGGGAAAACTCACGAACTCGGGTCTCGGGAGGCCGGTCGGGACCTTGACCGAATACATGTTCGGATGGTGCAAATTAATGGTTTTGCATGCTGGATGGACATCTAGGTTGAAATCGGGAAACTCGGGAAAACTCTCGAACTCGGGTCTCGGCCGGCTGGACGGGAACTTGACGGAATACATGTTCATATGATGCAACTTGAGTATTTTACCTTCGCGGATGGCCATCTGGGTCAAAATTAGGAAAGTCGGGAAAACTCATGAACTCGGGTTCCGGGAGGACGAATGGGACCATGACGGAATACACGTTTGGATGGTGCAACTTGATGGTTTTACATGCGCGGATTTCCATCTGGGTCAAAATCAGGAATGTCGGGAAAACTCACAAACTCGGGTACACGGCGGCCGGACGGGACCATGATGGAGTACACGTTCCAATGGTGAAACTTGATGGTTTTGCATGTGCGGATGGCCATCTAGGTCAAAAACTGGAAAGTCGAGAAAACTCACAAACTCGAGTCCCGGGAGGCCAGACGGGCCAAAATTGGGAAAGTCGGGAAAAATCACGAACTCATGTCCCGGAAGGCCTTGAGGGGCCTTGATGAAATAAACGTCCGGATCGAGCAACTTGATTGTTTTGCATGCGCAGAAGGCCATCTGGGCCAAAATTGGGAATGTCCGGAAAACTCACGAACTCAGGTCTCGGGAGGCCGGTCGGGACCTTGACGGAATACACGTCCGGATGGTGCAACTTGATGGTTTTGCATGCGTGGATGGCCATCTGTGTCAAAAGGGGAATGTCGGGAAAACTCACAAACTTGAGTAGCGGGAGACCGGACGGGACCTTGACGGAATACATGTCCGGATGGTGCAACTTGATGGTTTTGCATGCGCCGATGGCCATCTGGGTCGAAATTGGGAAAGTCGGGAAAACTCAGGAACTCGGATCCCGGGAGGCCGGATGGGACCTTGACGAAATACACATCCAGATGGTGCAACTTGATAGTTTTGCATTAGCGGATGGTCATCTGGTTAGAAATCAGGAAGGTCGGGAAAACTCATGAACTCATGTACCGAAAGGCCGGAAGGGGCCTTGATACACGTCCGGATCGAGCACCTTGATTGTTTTGCATGCGCGTAAGGCTCTCTGGGCCAAAATTGGGAATGTCCGGAAAACTCACGAACTCGGGTCTCGGGAGGCCGGTCGGGACCTTGACGGAATACACGTCCGGATGGTGCAACTTGATGGTTTTGCATGCGTGGATGGCCATCTGTGTCAAAATCTGGAAGTCGGGAAAACTCACGAACTTGGGTCTAGGGCGGTTGGAAGGGACCTTGACGGAATAAAGGTTCGGATGGTGCAACTTGATGGTTTTGCCAACACGGATAGCAATCTGGGTCGAAATCAGGAAAGTCGAGAAAACTCACGAACTCGGGTCCATGGAGGCCGGATGGGACCTTGACCGAGTACACGTACGGATGGTGCAACTTGATGGTTTTGCTTGCGTGGATGGACATCTGTGTCGAAATCGGGAAAGTCGTGAAAATTCACGAACTCGGATCGTGGGAGGCTGGTCTGGACCTTGACAGAATACACGTCTGGATGATGCAACTTGATGGTTTTGCATATGTGGATGGCTTTCTGGGTCGCAATCGGGAAAGTCGGGAAAATCGGGAAACTCACGAACTCAGGTCCCAGGCGGCTGGACGGACCTTGACGAAATACACGTTTGGATGGTGCAATTTGATGGTTTGCCTGCATGGATGGGCATCTGCGTAGAAATCGGGAAAGTCAGGAAAACTCACGAACTCGGGTCCTGGGAGGCTGGATGGGACCTTGACAAAATACACGTTTGCATAGTGCAACTTAATGCTTTTGCATGAGCGAATGGTCGTATGGGTCAAAATTGGGAACGTTAGGAAATTTCACGAACTCAGATCTCGGGCGGCCGGGCAGGACCTTGACGGAATACATGTTTGGATATTTCAACTTAATGGTTTAGCATGCGTGGATGGCCATCTGGGTCAAAATCGGGAAAGTCGCAAAAGTCAGGAAAACTCACGAACTCAGGTCCCGGCGGCCGGATGGGACCTTAATGGAATAAACATCCGCATGGTGCAACTTGATGGTTTTGCCTACGCAGTTGGCCATCTAGGTCCAAATCATGAAAGTCGGGAAAACTCACGAACTCGGGTCTCGGGAGGCCGGTCGGGACCTTGACCGAATACACGTTCGGATGGTGCAAATTGATGGTTTTGCATGCTGGATGGACATCTAGGTTGAAATCGGGAAACTCGGGAAAACTCTTGAACTCGGGTCTCGGGCGGCTGGACAGGACCTTGACGGAATACACGTTCGGATGGTGCAACTTGAGTATTTTACCTTCGCGGCGGGCCATCTGAGTCAAAATTGAGAAAGTCGGGAAAACTCATGAACTCGGGTCCCAGGAGGACGAACGGGACCATGACAGAATACACTTCAGGATGGTGCAACTTGATGGTTTTGCATGCGCGGATTTCCATCTCTGTCGAAATTAGGAAAGTCGGGAAAACTCACAAACTCGGGTACACGGCGGCCGGACGGGAGCTTGACGGAATACACGTTCCGATGGTGCAACTTGATGGTTCTGCATGTGCGGATGGCCATCTAGGTCAAAAACTGGAAAGTCAAGAAAACACACAAACTCGAGTCCCGGGAGGCCAGACAGGACCTTGACGGAATACATGTCCAGATGGTGCAACTTGATGGTTTTGCATCCGCGGATGGCCATGTGGGTCGAAATCGGGAAAGTCGGAAAAACTCACGAACTCGGGTCCAAGGCGGCCGGACGAGGCCCTGATAGAATAAACATCCGCCCGGTGCAACTTGATGGTTTGGCCTGCCACGGATGGCCATTTGTTGAAATCGGGAAACTCGGGAAAACTCTTGAACTCGGGTCTCGGTTGGCTGGACGGGACCTTGACGGAATACACATTCGGACGGTGCAACTTGATAGTTTTGCATGTGCGGATGGCCATCCGGGTCCAAATTGGGAAAGTCAGTTAAACTCACAAACTCGGGTCCCTGGAGGCCAGACAAAACTTGACGGAATACACGTCCGGATGGTGCAACTTGATGGTTTTGCATCCGCGGATGCCAACTGAGCTGAAATTGGGAAAGTCGGGAAAATTAACGAACTCATGTGCCGGGAGACCGGACGGGACCTTGACGGAATACACGTCCGGATTGAGCAACTTGATGGTTTTGCATGTGCGGAAGGCCATCTGGGCCAAAATTGGGAAAGTCCAGAAAACTCACGAACTCATGTCCCGGGAGACTGGACGGGACCTTGACGGAATACACATCCGGATGGTGCAACTTGATGGTTTTGCATACGGGGATGGCCATCTGGTTCAAATCGGGAAGGTCGGGAAGTCAGGAAAACTCACGATTTCGGGTCCCGGATGCGCGGACGGGACTTTGACGGAATACACGTCCAGACGGTGCAACTTGATGGTTTTGCATTCGCAGATGGCCATCTCATTTGAAATCGGGAAAGCCAGAAAAAAAACTCACAAACTTTGTCCCGGGCGGCCGGACAGGACCCTGATAGAATAAACATTCGCACAGTGCAACTCGATGGTATTGCCTGCGCGGATGGCCATCTCGGTTGAAATCGTGAAAGTCGGGAAACTCTCGAACTCGGGTCTCGGGAGGCCGGTCGGGACCTTGTCGGAATACACGTCCGGATGGTGCAACTTGATGGTTTTGCATGCGTGGATGGCCATCTGGGTCAAAATTAGGAAAGTTGGGAAAACTCACGAACTCGGGTCTAGGGCGGCTGGACGTGACCTTGACGGAATACAGGTTCGGATGGTGCAACTTGATGGTTTTGTTTGCATGGATGGCAATCTGGGTCGAAATTGGGAAAGTCGGGAAAAGTCACGAACTCAGGTTTCGGGAGGCCGGACAGGACCTTGACCGAATACACGTCCGGATGGTGCAACTTGATGGTTTTGCATATGCGGATGGCCATCTAGGTCAAAATCTGAAAAGTTAAGAAAACTCACGAACTCGGCTCCACGGCGGCCGGACGGCACCTTGACGGAATACACGTTCATATGGTGCAACTTGATGATTTTGCATGTGCGGATGGCCATCAGGGTCAAAATCGGGAAAGTCGGGAAAACTCACAAACTCGAGTCCCGGGAGACCGGACGGGACCTTGACGGAATACACGTCCGGATGGTGCAACTTGATGTTTTGCATGCGCGGATGGCCATGTGGGTCAAAATAGGGAAAGTCGGGAAAACTCACGAACTCGGGTCCTGGGAGGCCGGACGGGACCTTGACGGATTACACATCCGAATGGTGCAACTTGATGGTTTCGCATTAGCGGATGGCCATCTGGTTCGAAATCGGGAAGGTCGGAAAAGTCACGAAAACTCACGATTTCAGATCCCGGGTGGGCGGACGGGACATTGACGGAATACACGTCCAGACAGTGCAACTTGATGGTTTTGCTTTCGTAGATGGCCATCTCATTTGAAATCGGGAAATTCTGAAAAACTCCAGAACTTTGTCCCGGGCGGACGGACGGGATCGTGATGGAATAAATATTCGCACGGTGCAACTTGATGGTTTTGCCTGCGCGGATGACCATCTGGGTTGAAATTGTGAAAGTCGGGAAACTTACGAACTCGGTTCTCAGGAGGCCGGTCGGAACCTTGATGGAATACACGTCCGAATGGTGCAACTTGATGGTTTTGCATTCGTGGATGGCCATTTGGGTCGAAATCAGGAAAGTCGGGAAAACTCACGAACTCGGGTCTAGGGCGGCTAGACGGGAACTTGACGGAATGCAGGTTCGGATGGTGCAACTTGATGATTTTGCCTGCGCGGATGGCAATCAGGGTCGAAATCGGGAAAGTCAGGAAAACTCACGAACTCGGGTCCCGGGAGGCCCGACAGAACCTTGACCGAATACATGTCCGGATGGTGCAACTTAATGGTTTTTCATATGAGGATGGCCATCTGGGTCGAAATCAGGAAAGTTGGAAAAACTCACGAACTCGGGTCCACGGCGGCCCGACGGGACCTTGACGGAATACATGTTCGGATGGTGCAACTTGATTGTTTTGCATGTGCATATGGCCATTGATGAGTTTGTCCCTAACTCTTTACCATTTTCTCCTATTCATGACATTGGTGGTCCGGTTGATGTTCAACGTGAACCCAGTGATATACGTATTGGATCAATTACAAGAGCACGTGCCAAATTCTTAGAACACCAGGTGAATTCACTTCTAGTTGAATATAATACTTTTACAAATGAGAATTTTATACTACCTCAATCTTTGTATTCTTGCATGATCAGATTTGAGGCTGAAACATCTATAGCATGTGAAGGAGAAGATATATTCGAAGACAATTGCAAGTTGAATCCCCACATGAAGGAGTATGTGGGGGAGGAGAGGGAGGCAGGACCACCACCATTAAAGAATTAATTATGAAAATCAATTCGGGTTCGATTATGGCAACAAAAGCTCAAAATTTGAAACAGCTGCAGATTTCTTTCCCGAACTCCGAATCATGCAAATAAATATCCGTTGGAAAGATAATTATACAAACTTTCCAATGAGTACGGCCTCATTTTATGGGAAGACATATACAGGCCGTGGCAACCACATCAAGTTGACAGCCATTTCTGTTTCTTTCTAAATGGAGTCTGTTTTAATTAGGAAAGCTAGCGCTGTGATTTATTTGTTACCAAACATGCTTTGTACGTCCAGGAGTCCTATGTATACCCTTGTGGGTCGTGGCTTTAGGGGGTGATCAAAATATTCAAGACTGGATTGCTGTATGCATTCCCTGAGATTAAATATTCCACTTTGTTTCAATCTGGAGTATTTTTCCCTTCACCATTTTGTTGTGATCTGGTGATTCTTCTGTTCTAAAAATCAAGTGTAATCTGTCATTGACTTGCGGGGAGTCTGTGCCGTTGCGCTCGGAGCCAGGGGCAACTGCCGCGGCCCCCAGGCCAGCGCGAACTCTCCTGTTCCGGTGTGCCCGGACTCCGCGGCGGCGTCATCTCTTCCTGCCGAGATGGCCACCGCGGCCCCCAAGCCAGCGCAGGTCGACCCTGCACCAGGCGGCCCGGCCTTTACTCCAGCGCCGCCTTCCCCGGCTCGCCCCTCTCCACAGGTCAAGGAGCCAGAAGCTGAAGAGAGCCCGGCAGGTCCGGCTGCCAGAGCCTCGGAGCCAGCTTCTCCTGACCGGTGTCTCGTCTCGGTTGCTGGTGCGTCGACTCCTCTTGAGGACGAGGTAATGGAGGAGGTCGGAGGGACTGCCCCGGCCTCTGTTGCTCCATTGCCCCTGGCGGATGCCTTTGCGCTTGCCGAGACGAGCGTCCGGCAGGTCTTGGCTGCACTAGGTCGCGAGCGGGAGGAGTATACGGTTGAACGGGATCGCCTCCTCACCTGGGGGAACCTTTTGCGGGAGAGGACCGCGAAGGTTAAGAGCGAGCTCGACTCCAGGCGGGAGTTGCTTGACTTCAGGGAAGTGCTCCTCGACCGGATGACGCGGGCTGTCGACCGCATGGACGCTGAATCGCGGCGGATCAACAGGGAGGCCCTGGAGGCACACGCCCGGGCCGAGGAGAGCCTCTCTGCCGCTGTGGAGATACGGCAGCAGTTGGAGCGCCGTAAACTCGCCGTTGAGGAACGGGAGCGTTCCACGGCAGCTGAGGCGGAGAGGGTCGCCGCGCAGCTGGCGGCGGGCGAGGATGACCTTCGAGCTCGGATCGAGGAGCTGGAGATTCTGAAGGCAGACCTCGACTTGAGGGAGGAACAGGTCTCCCATGAACGCCGGGCGGTCTTGGACCGGGAGTTGGCCGCCGACTTCAAGACTGCTGAGTTGGAGCGGCTCGCCAAGACTCCCCATCTTCGGGAGAGCTCCCTGGCGGCCAAGGAGAAGGAATTCTCCGAGAGGAACCTGGAGGCTCTGCAGGCGGCCCGCCGCAAGGTGGAGGAGCTCTCGGCCTTGCGGTCCTCCGAGGCTCTTGCGGCTCGAGCTTCGTGGATCGAGCGGGGTCCACCCTAATCCCTCTTGGCTTCAGTCCGGTGAGGGCCGCGGCTCCTGCGTTGAAGGTGGCGGAGGTGATCCCCGCGCTGGAGTGGATCGGCGCCAAGCTGGACAGGCTAGACTCGGTGGTCTCCAGCGAGCTTGAGGCCGAGGGACGCGGCCTAGCCTTAGAGGTCGCCTCACATGTGCTGGCATGCTTCAAGAGCCGCAACCCCTCTTTCTCGCTAGAACCAGCGAGAGAGGGCCCAGCCGCGGAGCGGGAGGAAGCTGCCAGGGCTGAAGTCGAGGATGTGGCCGCCCTTGTAGCCGCAAGGTTCCGGCGGGAGCCGGGAGGTCCTTAGGACTTGTTTCTCCCTTTTTATCGAGTCTGTAGTCCAGCTCATAGAGCCTCGCTTAGTTCAACTCTTTTAGATATTTGTGTCCGTGATGCTTTTTCTCTCCTTCTTGGCTTTGCCTGACTGAGTCCTTAGCTCCGCAAGGTACTCAGAGGCCATCTCCAATCTCAGAGCTCTGCATAGACACCTTCCCCGGGTCCTAACCGTGTTAGGGGCCCCCGGGGGTCTCCGGACCTCGCCCTATGGGGAGCTCCAAATCTGCCTGCCACGTGGCGGGTCCGGAGCCCCTCCTTAAGAGGCGGGAGCTCCGGCCATGCTGGACACATAGGGCTTTCGGAGCCCTCCCACCAGGGGGGGGGTTCGGTTTCCGCCTGCCACGTGGCGAGCCCGGAGCCCTCCTCAGGGGAGGCGAGAGCTCCGGGCCCGCTGGACACGTGGGGCCCTCGGGCCCTGCCCCTGCTGAAGGGGCAGGACCCGGTCCTTCCAGTCCTAGGCCGGAGTAGTTGATAGCTCCTTTCCCCCCGCTTCATGCAGTCCCTGTTGCCGTAACCTAGAGGTCCTGCACACAGGCAGAGGAAACGTAATTCTCCTCGGGGGGTCCTCCCCTCCCGTCTCCTAGTCTTATTCGTCTTATGATCCTGATCCGTTATACGGGGCTTGGGCAATTCTGTGCTCGAGGCACCGGAGCTCTGGCTCCCTCCGAGGTCCGGGTACGGTCGTCCGATCCCTAGTACCGGGCCATGCGCTGGGGAAGCAGAGTGCACGTGCTTTGGGTTCATGACCAGGCAAAGCGGTTGTACTCCCCTGTACCTCCGGGGGGCAGGATGCGCATGCTTTGGGCTCATGGCCTGCTAAGCTGGATACGCACACTGGACCCTCTTTTTGAAACAACCCCAAAAGTGCATCAAAAAGTGTTGGATTTACATGAAATTTGGCTTGAACCTTCCCAAGACTTTTCGAGTCCTAGGGGTGAGCTCAAGCTCTCATGTTCATGTGTAGAAATTCTACTTTGCGAAAGTGTAGACTTTCCCCTCTAATTACTCTTTTGATGGAGGTTACTTGCTCTTCACACTTTTTCCTAAGACATCCACAATAACAACTGTGGTGTTGTGAGGTGAAGAGAAAATTTTTTGCATGTCCCTTCTCTTGGGCTTTTACATCCCTCCCCCCTTAAAAGAATCTCGTCCCGAGATTATAAAAGAAGAGATAGCGATGTAAGAGGGACTTACCCGTGTTGAGAAGCTATGAACTCCGGGTAATTTGAGCGAAGGAACTCCTCGCTCTCCCACGTCGCTTCTTCGGCGGTGTGGTTACTCCAGAGTATTTTGTAGAACCACAACGTTCTGCTACGCGTGGTTCGGGCTTTCTCATCAAGAATGGCCACCGGATACTCATCATATGTTAAATCCGGTTTCAACTCGCCAATGTCTTCAATAGGAACAGCAGCTGTATGCTTCAAGAATTTTCGCAGTTGCGAAACATGGAAAACATCGTGGACACCAGCCAGAGATGCCGGTAGTTCCAATCGATACGCCGCTGGTCCACACTTCTCGGTGATAGCGTAGGGTCCAATAAAACGGGGAGCGGGCTTCCCCTTCACACCGAACCGGTGCACACCCTTCATTGGAGACACGCGGAGGTACACGTGTTCCCCAACGTCAAAGTGCAACGGTCTACACCTCTTATCAGCGTAGCTCTTTTGTCGGGATTGAGCGGCCTTCAAATTGGTTTGAATTGTCCGAACGCGCTCCTCGGCGTCGTTCACCACATCAACCCCGAATGTGACCCTTTCACCGGACTCGCACCAATTTAATGGGGTGCTGCATTTACGACCGTAGAGAGCTTCGTAAGGTGCCATTTTGATACTCGCCTGATAGCCGTTGTTGTACGAGAATTCCGCCAATGGTAGGTGATCATCCCAGTTCCTACCATGGTGGATGGCACATGCTCTCAACATGTCTTCCAGGACTTGATTCACCCTCTCTGTCTGGCCATCTGTCTGAGGGTGATAGGCGGAGCTCCTGATCAACTTAGTACCCAATGCAGCGTGTAGCTGCTCCCAAAAGCGAGATACAAATAATGAACCTCGATCTGAGACAATGGTCTTGGGTACCCCGTATAGGCATAGAATCTTCGCTATGTATAGCTCCGCATATTTGCCGGCATTGTAACGTGTATTCACCGGAATGAAGTGAGCCGTCTTGGTTAACCGATCAACGATTACCCATATGGAATCATGCTTGTTGGCTGTTAGGGGTAACCCCACAATGAAATCCATGCTCACATCTTCCCATTTCCATGCCGGGAACTTCAGGGGTTGCAACAGCCCTGATTTCTTCATGTGATCAGCTTTCACTCGTCTACACATATCGCACTCGGATACGTACTTAGCTACCTCCCGCTTCATCCGTGTCCACCAAAATTTCTTTTTCGAATCTTGGTACATTTTGTTGCTGCCTGGATGAATGAAGTATTTAGACAAGTGAGCTTCATCGAGGATCTTTTTCCTCAACTCCATATCTCGGGGTACGACTATGCGGTCATTAAACCACAGTGTCCCCTCATCATCTTTCCGGAAACATTTAATTTCTCCATTGTCTATCCGTCTCCGGAGATGTGCCATGCCTTTATCCGTTTTCTGAGCTGCAATGATGTCCTCCCTAATAGTAGGGATGAGGGCAAGGTTGTATAGCGATCCATAAGGAACCAAGTATAAACTTGGCTCTCCCTCCTCCACCGGTGTAATGGTGATGTGATGGACATGTGACTTCCGACTCAGCGCGTCGGCAACCACATTCGCCTTGCCAGGGTGGTAACAGATCTCAATCTCATAATCTTTGATCAGTTCTAACCACCTCCTCTGCCTCATGTTCAGCTCCTTCTGGGTGAAAATGTATTTCAAGCTCTTGTGGTCGGTGTAGAGATGCACCAAGTTCCCCAGGAGATAGTGCCTCCACATTTTCAGCGCCAACACCACGGCAGCAAGTTCAAGATCGTGAGTCGGGTAGTGCTGCTCATGGTTCCGAAGTTGGCGTGAGCCATAAGCGACCACACGTCCTTCCTGCATCAACACGCAGCCAAGCCCAATACCGGACGCGTCACAATACACGTCGAAGGGCTTTGTTTTATCCGGCTGAGCTAACACCGGGGCTGTTGTGAGATGCTTCACCAATGTTCGGAACGCTCCTTCACATGCCGTGTTCCAAACATATTTCGTCCCTTTCTTCAGCAACTCTGTCATCGGCTTAGCGAGCTTGGAGAAGCTTGGAATGAACCTCCGGTAGTATCCCGCTAACTCGAGTAAGCTTCTGACTTCATGGACTGAAGTGGGAGCTTTCCATTTCAGCACTTGCTCTATTTTGCTTGGGTCAACCGCAATGCCTTCAGCTGAGATGATATGTCACAAGAATGGCACTTGGCTGATCCAAAATTCGCATTTACTGAACTTGGCGTAGAGTTTATGGTCTCGCAATCGTTGAAGAACGATCCGCAAGTGTTCGGCATGTTCGGCTTCTGTCTTGGAGTAAACCAAGATATCGTCGATGAACACTACCACGAACTTGTCCAGCTCCGGCATGAACACCGAGTTCATGAGATACATGAAATGGGCTGGAGCATTTGTGAGACCAAAGGACATGACGAGATATTCATATAAGCCGTATCTCGTCGAGAACGCCATCTTCGGGATATCCTCCGCCCGGATCTTGATCTGGTGATATCCAGAGTGAAGGTCCATCTTTGAGAATACACTTGCCCCCACAAGTTGATCAAACAAGATGTCAATACGGGGCAGTGGGTACTTATTCTTGATGGTGACGGCGTTGAGCGGCCGGTAGTCCACACACAGCCTCAGGGTTTCATCCTTCTTCTTTACAAACAGCGCCGAGCATCCCCAAGGAGAGGAACTCGGCCTAATGAAACCCTTGCTCAACAGATCATTGAGCTGTTCTTTCAGTTCAGCCAGCTCGTTTGGAGCCATCTTGTATGGTCTCCGTGATATGGGCGTAGTCCCGGGTGCAAGTTCAATCTTGAACTCGACATCCCGCTCAGGTGGCATGCCCGGAAGATCATCCGGGAACACATCAGGATACTCCCGGACTACGGGGATGTCTTCTAACTTGAGAACTTCAGCATTATTAATTGCTAAAACTTCCCGGACTGGCGTGTCTAATACCATGGAATGTGGACGGTGGAATGGAGAATTTAAGTGAACCGTCCGTGTCCGAGTCTCTAGGACAGCGCCATGGTATTGTAGCCATGACATCCCTAAGATTGCATCAATCTTTTGTCCCATAAGGATTATCAAGGTGGTGGGATATAGTTTCCCACCTAAGCACAGAGGTGCCTTTGGAATCATCATATTAGCTGAAATCTTCCCTCCCGGTGAGCAGATCATATAAGTGTAGTCGGTTGGGAAGACTTGCAATTGATGTTTAGCCACATAGGATGCACTTATAAAGCTGTGGGTTGCACCAGAATCAAATAATATGACGATGGCTTGATTGTTGAGAGTAAACGTACCCGCCAGCATGTTGTCTCCCTCTGGGGCATCCTCATTGTCGAGGTTGCGGACGCCTCCAGTCCGCTGACCAACCTTCTTCACCGGAGGTCGGCCTCGAGCACCGCCCTGGAGCTGGGCTTGCCCGCTGCTCTGCTGCCCCTGGGGACAGTCCTTCGCAAAGTGGCCCGCCTGGCCACACGTGAAGCAGGTGAAACGGGGCGGTCCCCCGCTAATCGGTGGACGGAAACCCGGGGCGCGTTGCGGCGGTTGAAACGCCCGGGGTCCCGTCTGCTGCTGCTGCTGTCTTGGTGGTGGCATCGGCGGACGGAACGGGGGTGCTTGGAACGAACGTCCCCCGAACTGTTGAGGTCACACCGGTGGACACCACTGCTGCCCGGATGGTGTCCGATACACCATACGGTACTTCTGGGGAGCGCCACTCCCACCGCTGGGTGGAGCGCTGCGCTTCCGCTGCTCAGCTGCCAACTCCCGCTGAGCATCCTCTTGCATGATCGCGGCATTGACTAAGTCGTTAAATGTGCCGCGGTTCCACTGTACGAGGTGGGTCTTCATTTCGGGGTGTAACCCCCGATAGAAGTGCTCCCTCTTCTTCTCCTCCGTGGAGATGTAGTCTGACGCATACTGCGCCAGATGGTTGAAGGCACGGGAGTAGTCGTGGGCACTCCTCCCGCCCTGTTTCAGCTCCAAGAATTCTTGGAACTTCCTCTTCATTATTTCGGGAGGGATGTGATAGGCGCGGAACGCCTCCCGGAACTCTTGCCATTCCACGGCATGGCCAGCCGGACGTGAGGCGACATAATTCGCCCACCACGCACCAGCGGCACCGTGGAGCTGCTGTGCTGCGAACAGTGTCTTCTGCCGCTCCGTACACTGGAGCAGCCCGAACTTGGACTCGATGGTCCGCAGCCAGTTGTCACCCTCCAGTGGTTCTTCAGCTTCGGTGAACACTGGAGGGTGCGTACTCATGAAATCCGAGTACGACACATCACGGGGCTCCCGAGGCCCTCACTCTTGACGTCCCCCCGCCTGGGACGTATTTTGCACGATCGTGCGGAGCAGGTCGGTCTGCTCCTCACGACCTCCCACCAATGCCGCTATCATATCCGCTAGAGTAAGAGGAGGCGGCGGTGGTGGCTGCTGCTGCGGGGTGCTGTCGTAGGCCGGTGGCTGGGAGTCATCACCTCCCTGTTGGCTAGAGCCACCAACCTCGTGCGTGGTCCTAGTACGAACCATCTGCAACCACACGACATTAAACATCAGTCCCGCAACATTTTGCATGCAGTCCAATAGAAATGGGCGTAAAAACATTATGACAACAAAACATGCGAAATATCTCGTAAATAGATAATGTAATAACTTTGCACAAGCTACACCATTACCAGACCAAACACAAGTTAGTTTAATCCAACTTGATGAACCCCCTCTTTGGAAGCTCACCATAACTGGGTTTGGTCTCTACGAGACATTATTATCGCGTTGTCATCACATATAACACCCTTAGGGTACAACACCCTTTTCAATGAATTCAACTGTCATTCTTCTGTCAGAATGACCAGTTTCTACCTATTCCAAGTTTTGATCTGGTTCTGGGCATTTTCATGACTCAAGTTGAATACCAAAGTTAAAGTTAACTTCAGTATCTTTCCAACGAGTACTCATTTGCCCCCAGATCAGCTTTGGTTAAAAAGTTATGCTAATTCAAAGTCAGCAGAATTTCTAGAATAATTTTAACAGCACCTCCCTTGGAAGTGGCTGTTTTCAACCCTGATTTCCACTAAATTCTGTGCTGAAATTTCAGGAACTTTGAATTGCAAAGATATCACACATCTTCTACTCCTTCTAAGGAGGTATCATATGAAATTTTTGGGTTTTTCTACTGGGAGTTATCATTGAAAAACAGAACAGTCCAGAGAATGTTTTACTTTGTCCTGGTTCTGGACAGTTTACATTCCTCTAGGATTTAAGCCATCTTAAGGTGAGTTTCAGCTCTGGAAGTCTACAACAAAGTTGTAGGGTACTTCAATACCTTTCCAGAACTATATAGCACACCTCTCTCGGCTAAAAGACCTGTGAGTTATGCCCTGTTGAAGATCAGCAAACTTGCTGTCCAAAACAGAGCACTCTGTTTTTCATCCATTTGGCTATCCTACTTCACTATCCCATTTTTATACCCAACCCGGGTCAAAATTGTTGAACCTAATGATTTTTGTTCCTTGTTCTAAATATTTTCATGCATATGCCTACAATATCTCGGTACTACGTTCCTCACAAAAGAAAATCCTAACCGGATCATACCGGTATATACGTCTCAAGTGTGGCACTAAACGGTCTCTCGCACACGTTTCCTACACGGATACATACGTGGTTAGTACCTGCAGAAGACCACACAATAATGGTGCACTCAGAGGTTGTTCATTCCAGGCAGTTCCATATTTAAAAGTAAAAACAAACGCCCGTATCATTTCTATATGGCCGTCCTTGAGCTAAGTCACGTCTCAAGGCACGTGATCGTGTTTCAACACCACACGACGGGGAACCCGAGTATGTCATGAACGGGTCGTCACGGTTGGGAATGTTATCAACCCAACAGATACCACCTACTGCCCTGCAGGGCACGCCGATGGCAAGCGCTGCGTATGTCCTCCTGGGCTATTTCCAGACGAACACACTCTCGCGTTACTGACCACGCGATGGGGTCTCCACTTACTTGCCTAATGCACGCTAGGGATCAGCGTTTCATATAAACTCAGGGACATGAAGAGTCCAAGAGGTTCATATTGACATCTCACACCAAGCTGTGAGACTCTATCCCTGAGCCACGTTCCTCGTCAGGGGGAGCTAACCGAAATTGAACCGCTTTCGGTGGCATTCCTTACCATACTTACCAGAGCGTAGGTGCGTCGTTACATCATTGAAATTCAGAATTATAACACATAAGTTAGTCTTTACCACTTTAAGTAACTATGCTAATATAGTCCTTACTTGGGCAACTACCGAATCCTCACCGTAAACCTAAGTTTTTCCCATAATGCAGTCCTTTAGTAATGTGCTATCCCCACTGCGGCTCTGATACCAGGCTGTGGCGGACCGGAATCCGCTCATCCAGGATCGCAGAGGGTGGTGCCGCGCGATGCGACACCCGACAGCACACGTCATAAGAACATAATATATTACATGGGAAACAACTGAAACTGTACAAACAGGTACAAACTTCAGTTACAACTATTGTTTATGTTACACAGCGGAAGTCTACACTACACAACTCACGCCCGCCTATCTAGCAAAAGTTGGTTGCCCAGCCCTAGGGCAACCCACACTAGCTGCACTCCTCAGCTCAGCGCGGCGTGTACGGCTCCCACTCAGCCGTGGTCCCCGACGGAGGGTAACCCTCGCCGGTGGACTCGTACTCCGAGTCCGTGGGTGGCTCCTCACCTGAAAAACACTTAAGCAGCAACCATGAGCACGAAGGCTCAGCAAGGCTTAACCGACTCAGCTAAGCATGAAACTCTACATGAGGTGTACCATGACACAGGATAGCAATGTTGCAGCAAATGGACACGCCTACAAGTTCATCCTTAATTCATCTTTTAGCAACAAGTTAACAGTTCATGAAGCTGAAATTTAGTAAGCAATATTTGGTGGCACACATGTAGCAATACAATTATATCATAGCAGCAATATTGAATCATAACATTTCATTCATTAGTCTACGTTACGACGCAGTGAGCAAGCGGTACTCGTCACCGCGAGGGACGGCGAATCGACTCGATATACACCTGCAGGGAAACCCAAAGAGCACGTCACGTACGCCCACCCGTGGAGCTGCACAGCACGCTCACTCGATGTCGTACGGGACAACCTTTCACCCAACAGCCCAAACGTCGAACCGGTCGCACCGAAACGAGCAGGAGGTTCCCCACATGGAGCATCTCTCTATGCCCGTTGGCAGATTTCCACCTGGCTGCCCTCAACCTACACCTATAAATCGGTGTGCTATGCCTCGACGCCCGGAGGTTTAGGCTACATCGGTTTATCGGGGCCCATATATCCGATATGCCTTCGGTACGTTCAATACTTGTTCAGCAGGGCCGCACACGGATCGGTCCTCAATCCACACGGACAGGGCTGCGCACACAAGACTCCCTCTTGCTGCGCCCTAGCCCCTGCCTAGTCTCATTTTCATTACTAAAATGATCTCATATCACTCAACCGAACCCGTGTGTCCCAAGCCTATCTCGCGAGTAGATTCCAACTACTCGACTTGTACCGAAGTCCTATGACTCATTAAGCATAGCCGGTCGACTCGAGGTCTTAGACACTACCCTCACTCTTTTAGGAACCTTTGGTTATGCAAGTGGGGTTCCATTCATCCTACACCTAATGCACAATCATACTTCACATGACTCATGTAAACAAAAGAAAACTTATAAAAAGGTTAATGCAAACCGGGGCTTGCCTTGTTGCTGCTGGTCAGGGGTTAAGTATTCGTCCGGAAGAAGGAAGTCCAGCACTTCCGGAGTCTCTTCTTCAACGGCTACACGTTAATGAAATACTACATGTTAATTTATATGCATACAAGTTATTGTAAGGTTACTGTTATTAGTTTTAATAACCAGCCTCTAACACCTGGAACTTTGTTTAAGAATTTAAAGATGAACTGGTGTTGGTGGTTTTGCTTGGACTTAATCACAGGGTTAAATGCTAAGTGGTTTCCCCCTTTTCCATATTAAGCCCTTAAGTGGTTAAACAGGACAGGGGTGATCTAGAGCTCCAATGGAGCTGAGAATTTTTGTGTGAGTTCCTTGTCACAAGAAAACTCTCTGGACCAAACATTAGCACTTTTCATGGAGTGGTTTGCTCAGAATAATTCTCTTGGCAAATCAGCATGGAAGAATTTATTCTGAGGTAATACCCCTGTTCATGCTCAACTTAATGAACTACAATTTCAATTATAGCTCATAGAATTTGCATGAATTTTCCTAACATTTTTGGGGTTAAGATTTGCCCAGAATTGAATTTCCTAGTTTTGGAAATTCTCTGAAAATGTTTCTGCATTCAAATGAACACAGCACCTTCCAATTTGAATTCCTCTGACCAAATCAACTCCAAATGGTATGAAACTTTTACAGGGGTTTACTAATGTCCTAAAGAACATTCTGGCAAAATTTGGGGATTTTTGGATGAACCAAACTCCCTCTAAAATTCTTTTGCTGAAAAGCTTTAAAGAATTTTCCAGAATTAATTAATGGGTTTCATACAAATTGGGTTGTATATCTGGACAGAGCTAGGCAAGATGAATCCAACCCAATTTGAATCACTAAATTTGGAGCTTCCTAGCAGAAGTTATGGAGCTCTAAAGTTTGGGAAATTTCTGGAATTCGAATTAACCGGAAAAGTTCAAATTTCTGACAGCGGGCCCGGCTCCCACGTGTCATCACCTCGGCTGCGCCACACGGGGCCACAGGATTGTTTTTCGCGCGTTCACAGCCGATCCGGTGCAACAGAAAATCCCCACACTGTGCCGCGAGAGACTGACGAGCGGGCCCGGCCGGCTCGTCTTCTTCCTCGCGCCCGCCCTTTTTCCCGCGCCGCCCCCTCGCCGGCACACCTCGGCTGCTCGCCGGACTTGGCTTCCCGACCGCCTCCCGGCCGGAAACTCACCACCTGGGCTTATTTTTGCGCGCTAAACACGCTGGTACCGCCTGCTCTGGTCGGCGGTGGCCGTAACCTAGCTGGCGACGGTGCAGCGGCTCGGACTCTCTTCAGTTATGGCGCCCGGTCATCGTAGCCCACCAAAACCTCGGTGGAAAGGCTCTACAGCACCGGGGGATCTCATGGAAGGTCGACAAGGCCATGCTAGGGCTCGGGGAGAGCTCTAACCTAGTCGTCACCGTGAGCCCGACCTTTCCCGCCATAACCGCGGCTGGAAAACCGGGAAATACGCCGGCTATAGCCAAAATTAAGCTAGGGTTGCGAAGCAAACTTGGGCGCCGTCAAGTCTAGCTCCTGTGTGCACAGTTTAGTGAACTGATGACGAGAAGGGAGTGGGAATTCGGAGGTCTCATACCGGAACGTTGTTCTGTGGTCGCCGGCGGAGTTTCTCCAAATTCTTGCTCAGCTGTTCACGGTTGGTCCTGTGGTTTGGGTGGGAGCAGTAGTGCTCACCGGCGTGTCCGAGACCGTCCTTGCTCAGCTGTGAAAGGCCCTCTGCTGGGCTGTCACCGTGAGCCGAGTGGTGGCGGTTTCTCGGGTGTTGCTCGGAAACGTGGAGCTAAGGCTGGGGAAGGGCCGAACTCGACTGCTCTCGTGCCGAGGAGGTAGAGGACGAGCAGATGGTGTGGTTTTGTGGCTAGGAGAGGTGCTGCTCGCGGTGAATTTCCGGGTTTCGATCGAACGAAGTCGGCGGCGTGCGCTCGGTCGTTTCTTGGGCAACAGAACACGGCGCCTCTGTTCAGCGGTGTAGGTGCGTGATGATCGGCGGAAGCAGCTGGCCAGCGCGAGGGAGGAAGCAGGAGCTGGCTGCGTCGTCTCACGCGGGGGCGTCCGAAGAATCGGCTCGGTGGCACGCCGGGAGCGTTTGCTTCGGTGAGAAGCCGAACCCGTTCAGCTTAAACCAATTTTTCCCCCACTGACCTGTGGGTCCCTCTCCCCTCTAATCCCCTTTCCAATTCTTTTTATTTCTGTTGGCACTCAATTATCTCCAGCTACTCACAATTTAATGTGAGACTTAGTCACCAAGTCTTTGTTTGAATTTGAATTCTCAAATTCAAACTTTGTTTGGTTAAATTTGCTTCATATTTAAACTGAAATTCAAATTCAGTTTTGAATTCTTGTAAATTTAGCTCCTGACAAGATGAACTCCAATGGGGATGAAAATTGGTGGGTTTACTCAGAAAAATGTGCTGAGTGTAGATATGAAGCTAACTTTTGAATTTGGGTGATGAAAGTTGCTGCAATTTGAATTTACATTCAAATTGGCCTCTTTTTGAAACAACCCCAAAAGTGCCTCAAAAAGTGTTGGATTTACATGAAATTTGGCTTGAACCTTCCCAAGACTTTTCAAGTCCTAGGGGTGAGCTCAAGCTCTCATGTTCATGTGTAGAAATTCTACTTTGTGAAAGTGTAGACTTTCCCCTCTAATTATCCTTTTGATGGAGGTTACTTGCTCTTCACACTTTTTCCTAAGACATCCACAATATAAACTGTGGTGTTGTGAGGTGAAGAGAAAATTTTTTGCAAGTCCCTTTTCTTGGGCTTTTACACCTCTGTTCCGCCAGTTCAAGCGACTGCGGAGCGGATGTCAGTGACGATAGCGGGCTCTGGGAGTCCTACCCCGGCTCGGAAGTCGAGGTTCAGAGCCCGCTGGAGTGTCCGCGCTTCCCGGCCAGCACAACGCAGGCCTTTCCTGGAGGTGACCAACTGGCACCGCAACACCTGACTGGGGGAGGCCCGAGAGACTCACTCGGCCTTCGGCAGGTGCCTCAAGCGCAGCCGCCTTCGGTAGGATAGCGAATGCCGACTATGGATGAGCGCAGGAGAGGGGGAACTAGATGTACGATAAACATACATAGGTAGTGCGATCATAAAAATTAATGCATAATTTAAATGAGCGCATGAGAGAGCTAAGTAGAACAGGTCTCTGTATTCATGCCCATAGATGGAATTCTGGCTGTACATGGAGGCAATATTCCGCCTCGTCTACAAGGGAAGCAAGACTCTACGCGTTTAGGGTCAGAACCAGGCTAAACTGGACGTAGTCCTGTACCGTCCCTTGAGACTTAGCTGCCCCAAGCTCTGTTCCTAAATCCTACGGGATTCATTACAGAAGAGAATGACCTTGTTCTACTGATGCTCGGGAAGTAGGACTTACAGTGTTGCTTCATGGCAAGGATTTTGGGATCGGATCCCACACTCGGTTGAAGGGCATGTGTACCTGGGGCGGCAGCTTTCATGATTCGGAAGGGACCTTCCCTGCTGGGGGAGAGCTTATGGGTCCTTCTTGGAATAGAGCGTGCCACGACACCAGGTTGCCCTCCTGCAGGTCCCCGATGCGTTCGGTTCTTTGGCGGTAGTGCTTAGAACATCAGCCGAGACCACGCGTTGTGGGGTGTTACCTGCAGCCGAGTCTCGTCGACGAGGTTGTCATCTTCGCGCTGGATGAGGTCCTGCGCGGCTTCTCCTGGGGGCCCCCGGGGAGTTCTCCCCTTCTGGCTAAGGCCTTCAAGGGGTAGGTGGGCCCGGGCTCGTCTTGGATGACCTAAGGCGTCTTCCCCTTCTGGCAAGGCCTTCAAGGGGTTGACAGATCTTGGGCGGCCCCCGGGAGGTATGTCCGAGGCACGGAGGCGTGCCGCAGTTGGCTACCGCCCTAGCCCGTCACCGTCGGAGCTGGAGTCCTCACTGTTATGCACTATCTTTATGACACGCTGAGGCTCCTGGAACCCCACCTGATGGGCGGCGGTGACTGGGGCATCCACCTTCTGTTTGCCATCCCTCTGAGGGTAGGGCGGTGCTTCAGCTCTCTGCTGTCTTCCCTTGCGGAAGCGCTCTGCGAGCCTCTGGATATCCCAACACTCGGCAGCAGTATGGTTGCCGGTGCCATGCACGGGGCATAGCCCGCCCTGGTCACTATCTGGGGCCGGTGACTGCCGCTGCCTTTTGTCGGGGTGTGGCCCCCGAGCTCCACTAGTCGTCGCTGCTGCGGCGACGGGAGCCGTGAACGATGACTTCATCTTGCCACTCCCCCGGTTCTTGGCCTTCTTGCCACCCCCATAGGCAGCAGCGCCGAACCCGGGTTGTCCACCTGGCTCGGAGGTCGGCAGAGAGTGCCAGCTCCGCCCTTCAGCTGCTCTGGCGCATTTGTCCGCCAGGCTGAATAGCTCAGAGACGTCGCGGACCTCTCTGGTCGCGAGATTCTCAAGCATTTTCTCGTCCCGGACACCCTGTCGGAACGCCACCACGACAGAAGCACTTTGAATATGCGGGATGGTGTTGCGTACCTGGGAGAACCGCTGGATGAAAGAGCGCAGCGACTCCCCAGGTTGTTGCTTGACGGCGTGGAGGTCAAGCTCCGTGCCGGGACGGGTGTAGGAGCTGCCGAAGTTGGCGACGAACTGCCGGCGGAGCTCTCCCCAAGAAGTTATGGACCCCTGTGGTAGATTCATGAGCCAAGACCGAGCTGGGCCGGTCAAGGCGACGGGGAAGTAGTTGCCCATGACAGCCTCGTCCCCTCCTGCGGCAAGTACGGCGGTGGAGTAGATCTGGAGGAACTCCGCCGGGTTGACGCTACCGTCGTACTTCTCAGGCAGGTGCGGGCGAAACTTGCGTGGCCACCTCGCGAAGCGAAGGTGGGGTGCAAGAGCTGCACATCCCGCTCCTGCTGCCGCAGGTATTGGCACTGCGAACGCTTGGTTCGCACTTGGCACCGCGTATCCCGGCATGGGCAAGGCTGCACCATAGACCGAGGGCGCTGCTTGCGGCGCATATGGTTGTGGCATATGATGCGTGGCATATGCCTGAGGCAGGGCTCGCGTGGCGAAGACCTGCCCTCCAGGTTGTGTCGAGGCTGACGACATGCTGTCGCCAGCCTCATGGTTGCGACGCCTTTCTCGACGTCGCTCGAGGTACACCCGGGCATCTTGGCCCAAGTGGCACCGTTCCAGCTCCCTTCTCAGGTCCGTCGACGGGAGCCTGGAGGAGCTGGAATCCGCCGTTTGCCCGTCAACCGTGGGTGTGCGCGTCAGCGACACAGCCGGTTGTCCGGGGCGCCATCCTCGCCGAAACCGAGTGTTCGCGGCGGCGACGACGAGGCGGTCCACCTCGCAGACCCATTGCTGGGTTGCTGAATGGGGCGCATCCCCAGCAGGTGGGTTGCGCAGCAGTGCTCTTGCTGCAGCTAGCGCACCCCCATGGTGTACGCTCAGCGCTGCAGAAGATCTCACGCTGGTCGGAGCCTGCATCGCCGGAGTCGGCGTTGCCGGGGTCGGCTGCTGGCTACCAGCTTGTGCTGACACACTCCGTCCTGAGTGTGTCGACATGTACTCCCGCTGGTCACGGTTCGCTGTGAACGCGGGGGAGGAGAGCTTGCCGCAGAAGGAAGCTTGATCATCTTTGTCGGCGGAAACTCGTCGCGCTAGGAGAAAAGCCCCCTTCCTGGCGCGCCAAATGTCGAAGTTTTCGGTCGACACTTCCCCCGGGCCTGCACTGGGCAGCCCGCGGAGGTTCTTTTTTCGGTGGGGCTAGTCCCTTGCGGAGAGCTTGCGCGGATGGACGAGTTAGTAAGAGTTTGACGCGGTGAGTTTTACGTGGTTCAGGCCGCCGAAGCGTAAAACCCTACGTCCACGGCGAGCTATGGAGCTCGCTGTATTGCTTGCTGCTCAGGGTCGGAGTCCTGAGCTTGGGGGTGAGTTACAGCTTGGGAGTGTATGGCTAGCGTATGAGTTGCAAAATGCGAACCCTTGCTATCGTCGCCTACCCGAACCTTTTATAGTCCAAGACTCGGGCGGCTTACAAGGGGGGCCGGGACCCGACAGATGGTCCCGGGAAGATTGTCTATTATCTACCGTATCTGCAGTTATGCCGGTAGTTGTCTCTGGTCGAAGGCTTCTGAGTCTTTATCTTGCCGCCTTGCCCATGCCGTATGCTAGTCATAGTGGTTGATGACGGCGCAGGCGGCATGGGATGTCTTGTCGCGGTGTTTATTGGCTGGCAGGTTCTGACACCGCGCGCCAGTCTGTGATGCGACTAGGTGCAACGGCACCTGACAGAGGCGTGCTCCACGTCTCCGCGTCTTGGGAAGACGCGGGCCTTGAATACCTTGTACGGGCAAGGTGTGGGGCGTCTTTATGCCCACTGCCTATCTCTCGGGGGCAGGCAGCACCGTTCTTCTGGCCACGTGGCAGGCCCGGAGCCCTTCTCAGAGGAGAGGAGGGTCCGGCCTGCGGGGCACGTGGAGCCTCCGGACCTCTCCCCGCGGAGGGGGAGGTCCGGCTTCTGTCGGCCACGTGGCGGGCCTGGAGCTCTTCTCTGAGGAGGGGGAGGTCCGGCCCCACCGGACGCGTGGCGCCTTCGGACCCCTCTCCCGCGGAAGGGGAGGTCCGGCTTCTGTATGCCACGTGGCGGGCCCGGAGCTCTCCTCTGAGGAGAGGGAGGTCCGGCCCCGCCGGACGCGTGGCGCCTTCGGAGCTCTCCCTGCGGAGAAGGGCGAGTTCCTTAGGCATTTTCCCCTGTGCGCGGGGGTACCCCATATCTCAGGTACCGACATGAGCTTTCCCTACTTTCTCGGTTTTGACCCAGATGGCCATTCGCGAAGGTAAAATCATCAAGTTGCACCATCCGAACGTGTATTCCAACAAGGTCCCATCCAGCCACCCGAGACCTGAGTTCGAGAGTTTTCCCGAGTTTCCCGATTTCAACCCAGATGTCCATCCAGCATGCATAACCATCAATTTGTACCATCCGAACGTGTATTCGGTTAAGGTCCTGACCGGCCTCCCGAGACCCGAGTTCGTGAGTTTTCCTGACTTTTCTGATTTGGACCCGGATGGCCAACCATGCAGGCAAAACCATCAAGTTGCACCGTGCGGATGTTTATTCCATCAAGGTCCCATCCGGCCGCCCGGGACCCGACTTCATGAGTTTTCCCGACTTTCGCGACTTTCCCAATTTCGACCCAGATGGCCAACCACGCATGCAAAACCATTAAGTTGCACCATCCAAACATATATTCCGTCAAGGTCCCGCTCGGCCGCTCGGGATCCGAGTTTGTGAGATTTCCCGACTTTCCCGATTTTGACACATACGGCCATCCGCTCATGCAAAACCATCAAGTTGCACCATGCGGACGTGTATTCTGTTAAGATCCCATCCAGCCTCCCGGGACCTGAGTTCGTGAGTTATCTAGACTTTCCCGATTTTGACCCAGATTGCCATCCATGCAGGAAAAACCATCAAGTTGCACCATCAGAACGTGTATTTCGTTAAGGTCCCGTCCGGCCGCCCGGGATCTGAGTTCGTGAGTTTTCCCGATTTTCTCGACTTTCCCGATTGAAACCCAGAAAGCCGTCCACGTATGTAAAACCATCAAGGTGCACCATTCGGACGTATATTCTGTCAAGGTCCAGACCAGCCTCCCACGATCCGAGTTCGTGAATTTTCCCAACTTTCTTGATTTCGACCCAGATGTCCATCCACGCATGCAAAACCATCAAGTTGCACCATACGGACGTGTATTCGGTCAAGATCCCGTCCGGCCTCCCGGGACGCGAGTTCGTGAGTTTTCTTGACTTTCCTGATTTTGACCCAGATTGCCATCCGTGGAGGCAAAACCATAAAGTTGCACCATCCGAACCTGTATTCCGTCAAGGTCCGTCCAGCAGCCCTGGACCCAAGTTTGTGAGTTTTCCTGACTTTCCCGATTTCAACACAGATGTCCATCCACGCATGCAAAACCATCAAGTTGCACCATCCGGACGTGTATTCCGTCAAGGTCCCGACCGGCCTCCCGAGACCCGAGTTTGTGAGCTTCCCGACTTTCATGATTTCAACCCAGATGACCATCCGCGCAGGCAAAACCATCAAGTTGCACGGTGTGAATGTTTATTCCATCAGGGTCCCGTCCGGTCGACCAAAACAGAGTTTGCGAGTTTTTCCACCTTTCCCGATTTCAAATTAGATGGCCATATGCGAATTCAAAACCATTAATTTGCACCGTCTGGACGTGTATTCCGTCAAGCTTCAGTCCGCCCGCGCGGGACCCAAAATCGTAAGTTTTCCGAACTTTCCTAACCTTCCCAATTTTGAACCAGATGGCCATCCGCACATGCAAAACCATCAAGTTGCTCCATCCGGATTTGTATTCCGTCAAGGTCTCGTCCGCCCTGCCGGGACCCGAGTTTGTGAGTTTTCCCGACTTTCCCGATTTTGACCCAGATGGCCTTCGGCGCATGCAAAACCATCAAGTTGCACCATCCGGACGTGTATTCCGTCAAGGTCCCGTCCGGCCTCCCGGGACCCGAGTTCGTGAGTTTTCTCGACTTTCCCGATTTTGACCCAGATGGCCATCCGACGCAGGCAAACCATCAAGTAGCACCGTGCGGATGTTTATTCCATCAGGGTCTCATCAGGCCGCTCGGGACCTGAGTTTGTGAGTTTATCTGTCTATCCCGATTTCAAACGAAATGGCCATCCACGAATGCAAAACCATCAAGTTGCACCGTCGGGACGTGTATTCCGTCATGGTCCTGTCCGCCCTCCCGGGACCCGAGTTCATGAGTTTTCCCGACTTTCCCGACCTTCCCGATTTCGAACTAGATGGCCATCTGCTAATGCAAAACCATCAAGTTGCACTATCCGGAAGTGTATTCCGTCAAGGTCCCGTCCGGCCTCAGGGATCCGAGTTCATGATTTTTCCCGACTTTCCTAATTTCGACCTAGATGGCCATCCGCACATGCAAAACCATCAAATTGCACCATACGAACGTGTATTCCGAAAAATCTCCCGTCCGGCCACCGTGGACCCGAGTTCGCGAGTTTTCCCAACTTTCCTGATCTCGATCCAGATGGTCATCCATGCATGCAAAACCATGAAGTTGCACCATTCGGACGTGTATTTGGTCAAGGTTCTATCCGGCCTCCCGGGACCCAAGTTCGTGAATTTTCCTGACTTTCTCGATTTATGACCCAGATTGCCATCCGCACAGGCAAAACCCTCATATTGCACCATCGGAACCTGTATTCCTTCAAGGTCCCGTCCAGCCACCCTAGACCCGAGTTCATGAGTTTTCCCGACTTTCCTGATTTCGACCCAGATTGCCATCCGCGGCAGGCTAAACCATCAAGTTGCACGGTGCGGATCTTTATTCGATCAAGGTCTCATCAGGCCGCCCGGGACCCGAGTTCGTGAGTTTTTCCGACTTTCCTGATTTCAAACAAAATGGCCATCTGCGAATGCAAAACCATCATGTTGCACCATCTGGATGTGTATTCCGTCATGGTCCCGTTCGCCCTCCCGGGACCCGAGTTCGTGAGTTTTCCTGACTTTCCCGATTTTGACCCAGATGGCCATCTGTCGGTACCTGAGATATGGGGTACCACCGCGCACAGGGTAAAATGCCTAAAGTGCTCGCCCTTCTCCGCAGGGAGAGCTCCGAAGGCGCCATGCGTCTGGCGGGGCCGGACCTCCCTCTCCTCAGAGGAGAGCTCCGGGCCCGCCACGTGGCATACAGAAGCCGGACCTCCCCCTCCGCGGGAGAGAGGTCCGAAGACGCCACGCGTCCAGCGAGGCCGGACCTCCCTCTCCTCAGAGGTGAGCTCCGGACCTGCCGCGTGGCATACAGAAGCCGGACCTCCCCCTCCGCGGGAGAGAGGTCCGAAGACGCCACGCGTCCAGCGGGGCCGGACCTCCCTCTCCTCAAAGAAGAGCTCCGGACCTGCCGCGTGGCTGGAGGAACGGTGCTGCCCGCCCCCGGGCGGTAGGCAGCGGGCGTAAAGGCGCCCCTCACCTTGCCCGTACAAGGAATTCAAGGCCCGCGTCTTCCCAAGACGCGGAAACACGGAGCACGCGCCTGTCAGGTGCCGTTGCGTCCAGTCGCATCACAGACTGGCGCGCGGTGTCAGAACCTGACAGGTAATAAACGCCGCGACAAGACATCCCACGCCGCCTGTGCCGACATCAACCACTACGACTAGCGCACGGCATGGGCAGGGCGGCAAAAGAAGACTCAGAAGCCTTCGACCGGAGGCAACCACCGGCATAACTACAGATACGGTAGATAATAGACAATCTTCCCGGGACCACCTGTCGGGTCCCGGCTTCCCTTGTAAGCCGCCCGAGCCTTGGACTATAAAAGGCTCGGGTAGGCGTCGATAGCAAGGGTTCGCATTCTGCAACTCATACGCTAGCCATACACTCTCAAGCTGTAACTCACCCCCAAGCTCAGGCCCCCGGCCCTGAGCAGCAAGCAATACAGCGAGCTCCATAGCTCGCCGTGGACGTAGGGTTTTACGCTCCGGCGGCCTGAACCACGTAAAACTTCCCGTGTCAAGCTCTCACCAACTCGTCCATTCGCGCAAGCTCTCCGCTAGGAACTAGCCCCTCCGAAAAAAGAACCTCCGCGGGCTGCCCAGTGCAGGCCCGGGGGAAGTGTCGATCGCACACTTCGACATTTGGCGCGCCAGGTAGGGGGCTTTTCCCCTAGCGCGACGAGTTTCCGCCAACGAAAATGACCAAGCTCCCTTCAGCGGCAAGCTCTCCTCCTCCGCATTCACGGCGAACCGTGACCAGCGGAGAGTACATGTCGACGCACTCAGGACGGAGTGTGTCGGCACAAGCGGGTAGCCAGCAGCCGACTCCGGCAACGCCGACTCCGGCTATGCAGGCCCCGACCAGCGTAAGTTCTTCTGCAGCGCTGAGCGTACACCATGGAGGTGCGCTAGCTGCAGCAAGGGCGCTGCTGCGCAACCCACCTGCAGGGGATGCGCCCCATTCAGCAACCCAGCAATGGGTCCGTGAGGTGGACCGCCTCGTCGTCGCCGCCGCGAACCCTCGGTTTCGGCGAGGGCGGCGCCCAGGGCAACCAGCTGTGTCGCTGACGCGCACACCCACGGTTGACGGGCTAACGGCGTATTCCAGCTCCTCCAGGCTCCTGTCGACGGACCTGCGAAGGGAACTGGAACGGTGCCACTTGGGGCAGGACGCCCGAGTGTACCTCGAGCGACGTCGAGAGAGGCGTCGCAACCATGAGGCAGGCGACAGCATGTCATCGGCCTCGACACAACAGGAAGGGCAGGCCTTCGCCATGCGAGCCCCGCCTCAGGCATATGCTGCGCAACATGTGCCACCACCATATGCGCCGCAAGTAGCGGCCCCGGCCTATGGTGCAGCCTTGCCCATGCCGGGATACGTGCTGCCAGGTGTGAACCACCTGCACGCAGCACCAGTGCCTACAGCAGCAGGTGCAGGATGTGCGGCCCTTGCGCCCCACCTTCGCTTCGCAAGGTGGCCGCGCAAGTTTCGCCCGCACTTGCCCGAGAAGTACGACGGAAGCGTCAACCCGGCGGAGTTCCTCCAGATCTACTCCACCGCCGTACTTGCTGCAGGAGGCGATGAGGCTGTCATGGCCAACTACTTTCCCGTCGCCTTGACCGGCCCGGCCCTGGCTCATGAATCTACCCCAGGGGTCCATAACCTCCTGGGGTGAGCTCTGCCGGCAGTTCGTCGCCAACTTCGGCAGCTCCTACACCCGTCCCGGCACGGAGCTCGATCTCCACGCCGTCAAGCAACAACCTGGGGAGTCGCTGCGCTCTTTCATCCAGCGGTTCTCTCAGGTGCGCAACACCATCCCACATATCCAAAGCGCCTCTGTGGTGGTGGCGTTCCCACAGGGTGTCCGGGACGAGAAAATGCTCGAGAAGCTCGCGACCAGAGAGGTCCGCGACGTCTCGGAGCTCTTCAGCCTGGCGGATAAGTGCGCCAGGGCAGCCGAAGGGCGGAACTGGCACGCACTACCGACCTCCGAGTCAGGAGGGCAGCCCGGGTCCGGAGCTGCTGCCTATGGGGGTGGCAAGAAGACCAAGAACCGGGGGAGTGGAAAGATGAAGCCACCATTCACGGCCCCCGTCGCCGCAGCTGCGACAACCAGCGGAGCTCGGGGGCCGCGCCCCGACAAGAGGCAGCGGCAATCACCGGCCCCAGACAGTGGCCAGGGCGGGCTATGCCCCGTGCATGGCACCTGCAACCATACAGCTGCCGAGTGCTGGGAGATCCAGAGGCTCGCAGAGCGCTTCCGCAATGGAAGACAGCAGAGGGCTGAAGCACCGCCCTACCCTCAGAGGGATGGCAAACAGAAGGCCGATGCCCCAGTCACCGCTGCCCACCAAGTGGGGTTCCAGGAGCCTCAGCGTGTCATAAAGACAGTGCATGACGGTGAGGACTCCAGTTCTGACGGTGACGGGCCAAGGTGTTAGCCAGCTGCGGCACGCCTCCGTGCCTCGAACATACCTCTCGGGGGCCGCCTAGGGTCCGTCAACCCCTTGAAGGCCTTGCCAGAAGGTGGAGACGCCTTAGGTCATCCAAGGCGAGCCCGGGTCCACCTACCCCTTGAAGGCCTTAGCCAGAAGGGGAGAACTCCCCGGGGGCCCCGGAGAGAAGCCACGCAGGATCTGATCCAGCGTGAAGACAACAACTTCGACAAGACTCGGCTTGCAGGGAACACCCCACAACGCACGGTCTCGGCTAATGCTCTAAGCACTACCGCCAAAGAACCAGACGCGACGGGGGCCCGCAAGAAGGCAGCCTGGTGAAGCGGCACGCTATATTCCAAGAAGGACCCATAAGCTCTCCACCAGCAGGGAAGGTCCCTTCCGAATCATGAAAGCTGCCGCCCCAGGTACACATGCCTTTCAACCGAGAGTGGGATCCATTCCCAAAAATCCTTACCATGGAGCAACACTGTAAGTCCTACTTACTGAGCATCGGTAGAACAGGGTTATTCACTTCTGTAATAGACCCCATAGAACATAGGAACAGAGCTTGGGGTAGCTAAGTCTCAAGGGACGGTACAGGACTACGTCCAGTTTAGCCTGGTTCCGACCCTAAGCGCGTAGAGTCTTGCTTCCCTTGTAGACGAGGCGGAACATTGCCCCCACGAACAGCCAGAATTCCACCTATGGGCGCGAATACAGAGACCTGTTCTACTTAGCTCCTTCTCATGCGCTCATTTAAATTATGCATTAATTTTTATGATCACACTATCTATGTATGTTCATCATACGTTTAGCTCCCCCTCTCCTGCGCTCATCCATAGTCGGCATTTGCTATCCTCCCGAAGGCGGTTGCGCTTTAGGCACCTGCCGATGGCCGAGTGAGTCTCTCGGGCCTCCCCCAGTCAGGCGTTGCGGTGTCAGTTGGTCACCTCCAGGAAAGGCCAGCGTTGTGCATGGGGGGTCCAGGGTGCGTATCCAGCTTAGCCGGCCCAGAGCCCAAAGCATGCGCATCCTGCTCTCCGGAGGTCCAGGGGAGTACGTCCGCTTTGCCTGGTCATGAACCCAAAGCGCGTGCACCCTGCTTCCCCAACGCATGGCCCGGTACTAGGGATCGGACGACCGTACCCGGACCTCGGAGGGAGCCAGAGCTCCGGCGCCCCGTGCACAGAATTGCCCAAACCCCGTATAGCGGGTCAGGACCATAAGACGGATAAGACTAGGAGACAGGAGGGGAGGACCCCCCGAGGAGAATTACGTTTCCTCTACCTGTGTGCAGGACCTTCAGGTTACGGCAACAGGGACTGCATGAAGCGGCGCGAAAGGAGCTACCAGCTACACCGGCCTGGGACTGGAAGGACCGGGACCTGCCCCTCCAGCAGGGGCGGGGCCCGGGGGCCCCACGTGTCCAGCAGGCCCGGAACTCTCTCCTTCCTTGAGGAGGGCTCCGGGCTCGCCACGTGGCAGGCAGGAACCGGACCTCCCCCCTCAGCGGGAGGGCTCCGAATGCCCTACGTGTCCAACATGACCGGAGCTCCCGTCTCTTGAGGAGGAGCTCCGGACCCACACGTGGCCGGCAGATTTGGAGCCCCCCATAGGGCGAGGTTCGGAGACCTCCGGGGGCCCCTAACACAGTTAGGACCCGGGGGGGGGTGTCTGTGCGAAGCTCCGAGATTGGAAATGGCCTCTGAGTACCTTGCGGAGCTAAGGACTCAGCCAGGCAAAGCCAAGAAGGAGGGAAAAGCATCACAGACACAAGTATCCAAGAGAGTCAAATTAAGCAAGGCTCCTTGAGCTGGACTACAGACTCGATAAAAAAGGGAGAAGCAAGTCCTAAGGGCCTCCCGACTCTCGCTGGAACCTTGCAGCTACAAGGGCGGCCACATCCTCGACTTCAGCCCTGGCAGCTTCCTCCCGCTCCGCGGCTGGGCCCTCTCTTGCTGGCTCCAGTGAGAAAGAGGGGTCGCGGCTCTTGAAGCATGCCAGCACATGCGAGGCGACCTCTAAAGCTAAGCCGCGGCCCTCGGCTTCAAGCTCGCTGGCGACCACTGAGTCGAGTCTGTCCAGCTTGGCGCCGATCGACTCCAATGCAGGGATCACCTCTGCCACCTGCAATGCGGGAGTTGCGGCCCTCACCGGACTGAAACCAAGAGGGATCAGGGCGGACCCCGCCCGATCCACGAAGCTTGAGACCGCAAGGGCCTCGGAGGACCGTAGGGCTGAGAGTTCCTCCACCTCGCGGCGGGCCGCCCGCAGAGCCTCCAGGTTCCTCTCGGAGAATTCCTTCTCCTGGGCCGCCAGGGAACTCTCCCGAAGTCGGAGGGTCTCGGCTAGCCGCTCTAACTCAGCGGCCCTGAAGCCGGCAGTCAACTCGCGGTCCAAGACCTCCCGGCGATCATGGGAGACCTGTTCATCCCTCAAGTCGAGGTCTGCCTTCAGAATCTCCAGTTCCTCCATCCGAGCTCGGAGGTCATCCTCGCCCGCAGCCAGCTGCGCGGCGACCCTCTCTGCCTCAGCTGCCACGGAATGCTCCCGCTCCTCAACGGCGAGTTCGCGGCGCTCCAACCGCTGCCGTATTTCCACAGCAGCTGAGAGGCTCTCTTCGGCCCGGGCGTGAGCCTCCAGGGCCTCCCTGTTGATCCGCCGCGACTGGGTGTCCATGCGGTCAACAGCCCGCTTCATTCGGTCAACGAGCGTTTCCCGGAAGTCGAGCAACTCCCGCCTGGAGTCGAGCTCGCTCTTAACCTTCGCGGTCCTCTCCCGCAAAAGGTTCCCCCAGGTGAGGAGGCGGTCCCGTTCAACCGTATACTCCTCCCGCTCGCGCCCTAGTGCAGCCAAGACCTGCCGGACGCTCGACTCGGCGAGCGCGAAGGCGTCCGCCAGAGGCAATGGAGCAACAGAAGCTGGGGCAGTCCCTCCGACCTCCTCCATTACCTCGTCCTCGGGAAGAGCCGGCGCGCCAGCCGCCAAGACGAGACGCTGATCAGGAGAAACTGGCCCAGCGGCCTAGCAGCCGGGCCAGCCGGACTTTCTTCAGCTTCAGGCTCCTTGACCTGAGGAGGGGGACGAGCCGGGGAGGACGGAGCTGGAGAAGAAGCCAGGCCGCCTAATGCAGGATCAGCCTGTGCTAGCTCGGGGGCCGCGGTAACCGTCTCGGCAGGAAGAGACGGCGCCGCCGCGGAGTCCGGGCACACCGGAACAGGAGAAGTCCGCGCTGGCCTGGCAGCCGCAGCAGTTGCCCCTGGCTCCGAGCGCATCGGCACAGTTTCCCCGCAAGACGGGGAAGACCGGGAAGCGCGGACACTCCAGCGGGCTCTGAACCCCGACTTCCGAGCCGGGGTAAGATTTCCAGAGCCCGCTACCGTCTCCGACGACCGCTCCGCAGTCGCTTGGACTGGCGGAACAGGGGGCGCCGCAGTGGCTTCCCCTAGCACATCAGCCCGGGGCCTCTTCGAGTCGCCACCGGAGGGGGTGTCAGGCACCCCAGAATCCCGACTTGGCACCGGCGCCGTTGCTGGAGGAGATCGGGCGCGTTTCTTCTCTGGCAGCGGGTTGGAAGCCATGGCAAGGGAGAGCTCAAAGGCAAGAAAGCAAAAGCGCAAAGAGTCCAAGAAGAAGCGTAGAGAAGTGCGAAGGGAAGCTACAACGTGGGTGAGACCCCCTCTAAAAAGCTTCCCGGTGCAGTTCCAAGCGATTCGGAACTCTTCGAATACCCCGCACCCGCAACCGCTTCGGTTCCCTGACCGAGTGCCGATGACGGGTGGGCCCAAGCCGCTTAGCTAAAGCGGTGGGGTCATGGAGTCAGTCTCCTAAGAAGATGGGCCGGCAAGGCCCTTCGGCGGTTCCCGAAGAAAGCGCCGCAACGTGCAGAAGTGGCAGCCTTGGGAACCACCGCAGTAAAAGCAATCATCAAGTGGGCGCACGCTCTCACGACCCCGCGGCCGTTCGTGCTCCGGCAGCGGTCAAGTCGGGACTTAGAGAAAGTGCGCGGATCGGAAGAGACGGAGGTCCCACCTCGGGCTTGCTATCTCCCCCGAGATGGGCCCGGGGGCCACTGTCGGTACCTGAGATATGGGGTACCCCCGCGCACAGGGTAAAATGCCTAAGATGCTCGCCCTTCTCTGCAGGGAGAGCTCCGAAGGCGCCACGCGTCTGGCGGGGCCGGACCTCCCTCTCCTCAGAGGAGAGCTCCGGGCCCGCCACGTGGCATACAGAAGCCGGACCTCCCCCTCCGCGGGAGAGAGGTCCGAAGACGCCACGCGTCCAGCGAGGCCGGACCTCCCTCTCCTCAGAGGTGAGCTCCGGACCTGCCGCGTGGCATACAGAAGCCGGACCTCCCCCTCCGCGGGAGAGAGGTCTGAAGACGCCACGCGTCCAGCGGGGCCGGACCTCCCTCTCCTCAGAGAAGAGCTCCGGACCTGCCGCGTGGCCGGAGGAACGGTGCTGCCCGCCCCCGGGCGGTAGGCAGCGGGCGTAAAGGCGCCCCTCACCTTGCCTGTACAAGGAATTCAAGGCCCGCGTATTCCCAAGACGCGGAAACGCGGAGCACGCGCCTGTCAGGTGCCGTTGCGTCCAGTCGCATCACAGACTGACGCGCAGTGTCAGAACCTGACAGGTAATAAATGCCGCGACAAGACATCCCATGCCGCCTGCGCCGACATCAACCACTACGACTAGCGCACGGCATGGGCAGGGCGGCAAAAGAAGACTCAGAAGCCTTCGACCGGAGGCAACCACCGGCATAACTACAGATACGGTAGATAATAGACAATCTTCCCGGGACCACCTGTCGGGTCCCGGCTTCCCTTGTAAGCCGCCCGAGCCTTGGACTATAAAAGGCTCGGGTAGGCGTCGATAGCAAGGGTTCGCATTCTGCAACTCATACGCTAGCCATACACTCTCAAGCTGTAACTCACCCCCAAGCTCAGGCCCCCGGCCCTGAGCAGCAAGCAATACAGCGAGCTCCATAGCTCGCCGTGGACGTAGGGTTTTACGCTCCGGCGGCCTGAACCACGTAAAACTTCCCGTGTCAAGCTCTCACCAACTCGTCCATTCGCGTAAGCTCTCCGCTAGGAACTAGCCCCTCCGAAAAAAGAACCTCCGCGGGCTGCCCACTGCAGGCCCGGGGGAAGTGTCAATCGCACACATCGACACCATCAGTGCATGCAAAACCATCAAGTTGCACCATCCGGCCGTGTATTCCGTCAAGGTCCCGTCCGGCCTCCAAGGACTCAAGTTTGTGAGTTTTACTGACTTTCCAAATTTTGACCCTGATGGCCATCCGCACATGCAAAACCATCAATTTGAACCATTTGATCGTGTATTCCGTCAAAGCCTCGTCCGGCCGCCGTGGACTCGAGTTCGTGAGTTTTCCCAACTTTCCCAATTTTGACCCAGATGGCCATCCGCGCATGCAAAACCATCAAGTTGCACCATACGGATGTGTAAGGCCTCTCTAGACCCGAGTTCGTGAGTTTTCCCGACTTTCCCAATTTTGACCCAGATTGCCATCCGCGCAGGCGAAACCATCAAGTTGCACCATCCGAATTTGTATTCCATCAAGGTTCCGTCCAGCCGCCCTAGACCCGAGTTCGTGAGTTTTCCCGACTTTCCTAAGTTCGACCCAGATGGCCATCCACGCATGCAAAACCATCAAGTTGCACCATCCGGATGTGTATTTCGTCAAGGTCCCGACCGGCCTCACGAGACCCGAGTTCGTGAGTTTCCCGACTTTCACGATTTTAACCCAGATGGTCATTCACGCAGGCAAATCCATCAAGTTGCACCGTCTGGACGTGTATTCCATCAAGGTCCCGTCTGCCCACCCGGGACCCGAAATCGTGAGTTTTCCCGACTTTCCGACCTTCACGATTTTGAACCAGATGGCCTACCGCATTTGCAAAACCATCAAGTTGCACCATTCGGATGTGTATTCCGTCAAGGTCCCGTCCAGCCTCCTGGAAAACGAGTTTGTGAATTTTCCGGACTTTCCCAATTTTGGCCCAGATGGCTTTCCGTGAATGCAAAACCATCAAGTTGCTCAATCCGGACGTGTATTCCGTCAAGGTCCCGTCCGTCCTCCCGAGACCCGAGTTCGTGAGTTTTCCTGACTATCCTGATTTCGACCCAGATGGACGTCCGCGCATGCAAAACCATCAAGTTGCAACATCCGGACCTGTATTCCGTCAAGGTCCCGACCGGCCTCCCGAGACCCGAGTTTGTGAGTTTCCCGACTTTCACGATTCCAACCCAGATGGCCATCCACGCAGGCAAAACCATCAAGTTGCACGGTGCGAATGATTATTCTATAAGGGTCCCGTCAGGTTGCCCGGGACAGAGTTTGTGAGTTTTTCCAACTTTCCCGATTTCAAATTAGATGGCCATCTGCGAATGCAAAACCATTAATTTGCACCGTCTGGACGTGTATTCCGTCAAGGTCCAGTCAGATCGCACGGGACCCAAAATCATGAGTTTTCCCAACTTTCCCGACCTTCCCGATTTTGAACCAGATGGCCATCCGCACACGCAAAACCATCAAGTTGTACCATCCGGATTTGTATTCCGTCAAGGTCCCGTCCACCCTGCCGGGACCCGAGTTCTTGAGTTTTCCCGACTTTCCCAATTTTGACCCAGATGACCTTCCGCGCATGCAAAACCATCAAGTTGCACAATCCGGACGTGTATTCCGTCAAGGTCCCGTCCGGCCTCCCGGAACCCGAGTTCGTGAGTTTTCCTGACTTTCCCGATTTTGACCCAGATGGCCATTTGCGGCTGGCCAAACCATCAAGTTGCACCATGCAGATGTTTATTCCATCAAGGTCTCGTCAGGCCGCCCGGGACCCGAGTTCGAGAGTTTTTCCTACTTCCCCGATTTCAAACAAAATAGCCATCTGCGAATGCAAAACCACCAAGTTGCACCGTCGGGATGTGTATTCCGTCATGGTCCCGTTCGCCCTCCCGGGAACCGAGTTCGTGAGTTTTCCCGACTTTCCCGACCTTCCCGATTTTGAACCAGATGGCCATCGCTAATGCAAAACCATCAAGTTACACCATCCAGATGGGTATTCCGTCAAGGTCCCGTCCGGCCTCCCGGGTGATGAACCCAACGGGTACGGGGGACGCCCTATCTTTCGATGAGAGATGTTGGTAATGAACGAATTTGGTGGAGGCCGACGTTGGCTGCCCGACTACCACAACCAGAATGGTGTGGCGCCTTGAGCGACAGTTACACCGTCTCCTGGTAACTACGATTTGGGTGGAGGTCGACGTTGTGCTACCCGACTACAACAACCACAAGGATGCTGCGCCTTAGCGATAGTTACACCGGCTCCTGTTGTTGCTGTACTTGCCGTGCCAAGAACAGCCTTGAACCTGCAAGCAATCGAAGAACAAGCAAGAACAAGATAACAAGCAAACACTCATGGGTGTGAAAAAGTTGGGGTTCTGATTCAAGTAATCGGAAGGTCTCGTCGACACTTGCATTACAAGGAAGTAGCAATGGCTAAACTTACAGGAAACAAAACCCGCCCTGTCAAGGAGCTCTTGGACTACTTAAATAGGGGAGGAAAGAGGGAAATTCGTCCAGCAATAAAGGTAGGACGTGATCTCCCTTATTCCCTTCCTTTTTCTGTGATAGACTACTGTCGAAGTGTTCGGTCGACACTTCCCCCGGGCCTGCACTGGGCAGCCCGCGGAGGTTCTTTTTTCGGTGGGGCTAGTCACTTGCGGAGAGCTTGAGCGTATGGACGAATTAAGGAAGAGCTTGACACGGCGAGTTTTACGTGGTTCAGGCCTCCGGAGCGTAAAACCCTACGTCCACGGCGAGCTATGGAGCTCGCTGTATTGCTTGTTGCTAAGAACCAGAGTCCTGAGCTTGGGGATGAGTTACACCTTGGGTGTGAATGGCTAGAGTCTAGCGTATGAGTTGCGAGAGTGCGAACCCTTGCTAACGTTGCCTACCCGAGCCTTTTATAGTCTAAGACTCGGGTGGCTTACAAGGGGGGCCCAGGACCCGACAGGTGGTCCCAGGGAGATTGACTGTTATCTACCGTATCTGCAGTTATGCCGGTAGTTGTCTCTGCCGAAGGCTTCTGAGTCTTCGTCTTGCCGCCCTGCCCATGCCGCATGCTAGCCGTAGTGGTTGATGGCGGCGGGAGCGGCATGGGATGTCTTGTCGTTGCGTTTATTGGCTGGCAGGCTCTGACACTGCGCGCCAGTCTGTGATGCGACTGGGCGCAATGGCACCTGACAGAGGCGTGCTCCGCGTCTCCGCGTCTTGGGAAGACACAGGCCTTGAATACCTTGTACGGGCAAGGTATGGGGCGTCTTTACGCCCGCTGCCTACCGCTCGGGGGCGGGCAGCGCCGTTCTGCTGGCCACATGGCGGGCCCGGAGCCTTCCTCAGAGGAGAGGGGGGGTCCGGCCCCGCGGGACACGTGGAGCCTTCGGACCTCTCCCCTCGGAGGGGGAGGTCCGGCTTCTGTCAGCCACGTGGCGAGCCCGGAGCTCCTCTCTGAGGAGAGGGAGGTCCGGCCCCGCTGGACACGTGGCACCTTCGGACCTCTCTCCCGCGGAGGGGGAGGTCCGGCTTCTGCAGGCCACGTGGCGAGTCCGGAGCTCTCCTCTGAGGAGAGGGAGGTCCGGCCCCGCCGGACGCGTGGCGCCTTCGGAGCTCTCCCTGCGGAGAAGGGCGAGATCCTTAGGCATTTTCCCCTGTGCGCGGGGGTACCCCATATCGCGGGTACCGACAGTGGCCCCCGGGCCCATCTCGGGGGAGATAGCGAGCCCGAGGTGGGACCTCCGTCTCTTCTGATCCGCGCACTTTTTCTAAGTCCCGCATTGACCGCTGCCGGAGCACAAACAGTCGCGGGATCGTGGGAGCGTGTGCCCACTTGATGGTTGCCTTTACTGCGGCGGTTCCCAAGGCTGCCATTCCTGTACGTCGCGGCGCTTTCTTCCGGAACCGCCGAAGCGCCTTGCCGGCTTGTCTTCTAGGGCGACTGACTCCTCGACCCACCGCTTCAGTTGGGCGGCTTGGGTCCACCTGTCATCGGCGCCCGGTCTCGGAGCCAACACGGTCGCTGATGCGATGTACTCGAAGATTTTCGAATCACCTCGAATCGTTCCAGGAAAGTTTTAAAAGGGGATCTCATCCGCATCGCGGCTTCCCTTCGCATTTCCTAGCGCTCGTTCTTCCCTTGAACTCTTGCGCCTCGGCTTTCCTGTCCTTGTGCTCTCTTTCGCCATGGATTCCAACTTGCTCCCGACGCGCCTCGTTCGTTTCTTCGAGCTTGGGCCAGTGCGCAGGCTGCTGGGCTGGCGCACGGAAGAACAGAAACACCGGCTCCGCCGGGGATCTCTCCCCCTGATCCTGGAAAAGGGGGAGATGGTCTTCTTCACTGCTTATGCTCTGGCGGGGTTCGTTCCGCCGATTTCTTCCTTCTTTGTCACACTGCTGGAGACATATGGGCTCCAGCTCCACCATCTTTCTGCCAACTCCTTCGCAATGGCTGCTGTCTTTGTCCACTTCTGCGAGGTGTTTGTGGGGGTGCACGCTTCTGTGACGCTCTTCCGCTACTTCTTTGTGTTGCAGACGACTGGGCGCGGCTCGAAGACTCAGATGGGGGCATACTACTTTCAGCATCGCTGCAAGGACCCAAAGGTCTCTGGGTACCTTCTGCCCTTCAGCGCATCAAGGTGGGAAAACTGGAGGGAGAGCTGGGTGGTAGTGCAGACCGACGAGCACGATCGCCTACAACTCCCGACCGCCAGCCCAACCACCGATCGTCGCTTCTGGGAGGAGATCCCTGAGCTGGAGCAGGAGTACGCCCCGGTCTTGGAGCGGATCCGGTTCTTGGCCAACGAGGGGCTGACGTCTCTGATGGTGCTGATGGACTTCATGTCGCGTCGTATTGCACCCTTGCAGCAGCGCAGTCGACCAGCGTGGTACTATACTGGCGAGCAGGACTGTACCAGGCTGGAGAGGGGTCCCGGATCTGACCCTTCCGACGAGGAGCTGAACGAGATGGTGGGCAAGGTGAGCGGCGACTACATTCCCAGTGGCGACCCCGCCCTTCCGCCCTCTGCCACCCCCCTCTTCTTGGAGCCACAGAGGAGGTCAGAGCTCCTGCGGAAGATGCCGAACCTTGACGACATCGGGATCGCCATCCGGCAGGTCGGGGATGCCTTCCGGGGTATTACAATTCCAGGAACCGAGCGCCAGGGAACCGAGCGCTCAGGATCAGGGCAGGAGGCGTCTGCTGCTGTCAAACCCTTCCCAAGAGCCGACGGAACTCAAGCCGCCGACAAAGGGAAGGGGAAGGAGCCGGCCCCTGGGCATCCAGAGAAGAAACGCGCCCGGTCTCCTCCGAGGGCGCCGCCTGCGCCGAGTCAGGGTGCCGGAGCAACCTTGCACCCATCTCCCGGGGGTGCTGGTCCGTCGGGTGGAGACCCGAAGAGGCCCCGGGTGTCCCTCCCCAGCGGGTCTCTCCCCGGACAGCGGCAGTCTGAAGTAACCCAAGCACCTCGTCATCCTTCCTCAAGCGGAAGGGTTTCTAGGACGGATGCTGGTGGGGCGACGCCGGCGAGTGTGCCGGGGATCCAGGCGTCACGTCCCGCGACCGTTCCAACCGCTGGTCCCGGTGGTTCAGTTACAGCCCAGAGGCCGGTGCTGCAAGCCCGTTGGAGCGCTCATGCCGCCCAGTAAGTGTTGCTCCTTCTGGCTTGTAGGAGCAGTGTTCTCGTCTCCTCTCTTAGCCTGAGAGCTTTCTCTTCTTGCAGGGACCGACCAGCTGCCAGGGGCGGGCCTCTTACCCGGCCGCCTTCATCCGACGGAGGCTCCGCGCCTCAGCGTCTGGGAACCGTGGTGGCTCCCATGGTCCCCAAATCAGCGGGGGCTTCCTCTGTGCCGGCGAGTTCACCCTCCGTGGTGGCCGCATCCGCTCCTATCCGCCCTCCTTCACCAGCCTAGAAGTCCGGTCCTGAGACTGGGAGCGCCGCTGTAGGTGCGCCTGCTGGCCTCCTGGCCTCCTTAGGACAGCGCCCCACTCTGGTTGCTGAGGCACCGGCGCCTCCGCCGGTCTTAGACTCGACAGGGGGGGTCAGGGGCGTGACTCCTGTCCCCTCTGTCCCAGCGCCCGTGTGGGATGCCCTGGGGCGTGTCCAGACCAGCGCCTGGCAGCTCCAATCCGCCTTTGAGCAGGAGCGGGGGGCGCTGGCCGGCGAGAGGGAACGCCTTCTCAGTTGGCAGCAGCGGGCCCAGGAGGCTAAGGCGGACCTTGACTCGAGGCAGTCAAGACTTGAGGCCATGAGTGCTCTGCTTGACACTCAGAAGAAGGCCATTAGCCGCTTGGAGTCAGAGACCTGGCGGCTCCGTGCCTCCTACCGCGAGGCTCTGGCCCACGTTGAAGCCAAAGCTGAGGAGCGTTCCGCCGCCGCGGAGGAGTTGCGGCTGCAGGTAGCTCGTCGAGAGTGCGTCGTCGCCGATCGGGAACGCACTGCAGCGGCCGAGGAGAAGACCACCGCCCGGCTGAGAGCCAATGTGGGGGAGCTAAGGGCTCGGACCGAGGATCTGGAGCTCCGTGAGTCGGCTGTTGCCACGAGGGAGGAGCAGTTCTCCCAGGAGCGCCAGGCGGCGATGGATCGCGAGCTGGCGGCTCGCCAAGAGGTAGAGAAGCTCCAGTCCTTGCGGTCTGCCGAGGCTCAGGCATTCTGGGGCTTTATTGTCAAGGCGGGGTCCGCCTTGGCTCCTCTTGGTTTCAGCCCTGTGCAGATGGAGGCTCCGGCGCGGCCGATTTCCGAAGCGATCCCGGCACTTGAGTCCAACGGCGACGAGCTGGGTTGGCTCGAAGCGGTGATCGCCGACGAGCTTGAAGTGGAAGGTCGGGGCCTTGCGAAGGAGGTCGCTATGCACGTACTGGCGTGCTTCCGGAGCCGAGACCCTTCCTTTTCTCTGGGGCCAGTCCGTCTAGGACCCGTTGCCGATCGGGAGGAAGCTGCCAGGGCCGAGGTCGAGGACGTGGCTGCCCTCGTGGCCTCTAGGTTTCATCGGGAGTCCGGGGACTCTTAGGCATCTGCCCCCGTGGCCACAAGGCCCTGTACTTCCTTTTTTATTTTTGTTGAGTCTGTAGCCCAGCTCGTGGAGCCTTTGTATGAACAGACTCCTGTTTCTTTCTGTGTCTGCATGTCCTAGTCTTCTTCCTGGTTTTTCCTGGCTGAGTCCTTAGCTCCGCAAGGTACTCGGAGGCCTTGACCAATCTCGAAGCTCTGCATAGACACCTTCTCCGGGTCCTCACTGTATACTAAGGGCCCCGGAGGTCTCCAGGACCCGCCTCACGAGAATGGGGGGGGGGGGTCCGGGCCTGTTGGCCACGTGGCGGGCCCGGAGCTCCCCTCTGAGGGGAGGTCCGGGCTTGCGGGGCATGTGGAGTCCTCGGACCTCTCCCTGCGGAGGGGGGAGGTCCGGCTTCTGTAGGCCACATGGCAGGCCCGGAGCTCCCCCTCAAGGAGGTGGATGGTCTGGCCCCGCTGGACACGTGGGACCTTCGGGCCTCGCCCCTGCGGAAGCGGTGAGGTCTAGTTCTTTGATCTTACCTTGGGGTTTCGGTCTTGCGCGATCCCATAGCGGCCCCCTGGTAGGTGCGTTCCATTGGATGGATGTGCCTACCATACTCCTGCGGGGAGCTAAGGCCGAGAGGTCCTGCACACAAGTAAGGGAAACGTAATTCTCCTTGGGGGCTCCCCCTCCTCTATCTCGTAGTCTTATTTGGCTTACGGTCCCCGTCCACTTATACGGTGCTTGGGAACTACCGTGCGCGAAGTGCCGGGGGCTCGGGGCCCCCCTGGCTATCGGCCGGTACCTCCAACGCAACCGCCTTTGGTAGGGCAGCAAATGTCGACTAAAGATGAGAATGAGAAGAGGGAGCTGAGCGCATGGTGAGCACGCGCTAGTAGTGCAGTTGTCGAAGTGTGCGATCGACACTTCCCCCGGGCCTGCACTGGGCAGCCCGCGGAGGTTCTTTATTCGGAGGGGCTAGTTCCTAGCGGAGAGCTTGCGCGGATGGACGAGTTAGTGAGAGCTTGACACGGGAAGTTTTACGTGGTTCAGGCCGCCGGAGCGTAAAACCCTACGTCCACGGCGAGCTATGAAGCTCGCTGTATTGCTTGCTGCTCAGGGCCGGGGGCCTGAGCTTGGGGGTGAGTTACAGCTTGAGAGTGTATGGCTAGCGTATGAGTTGCTGAATGCGAACCCCTGCTATTGACGCCTACCCGAGCCTTTTATAGTCCAAGGCTCGGGCGGCTTACAAGGGAAGCCGGGACCCGACAGGTGGTCCCGGGAAGATTGTCTATTATCTACCGTATCTGTAGTTACGCCGGTGGTTGCCTCTGGTCGAAGGCTTCTGAGTCTTCATTTTGCCGCCCTGCCCATGCCGCGTACTAGTCATAGTGGTTGATGACGGCGCAGGCGGCATGGGATGTCTTGTCGCGGCGTTTATTACCTGGCAGGTTCTGACACCGCGTGCCAGTCTCTGATGCGACTGGACGCAACGGCACCTGACAGGCGCGTGCTCCGCGTTTCCGCGTCTTGGGAAGACGCAGGCCTTGAATACCTTGTACGGGCAAGGTGAGGAGCGCTTTTACGCCCGCTGCCTACCGCTCGGGGGTAGGCAGCACCGTTCTTCTAGCCACGTGGCGGGTCCGGAGCTCTTCTCTGAGGAGAGGGAGGTCCGGCCCCGCTGGACGCGTGGCGCCTTCGGACCTCTCTCCCGCGGAGGGGGAGGTCCGGCTTCTGCACGCCACGTGGCGGGCCCGGAGCTCACCTCTGAGGAGAGGGAGGTCCGGCCCCGCTGGACGCGTGGCGTCTTCGGACCTCTCTCCCGCGGAGGGGGAGGTCCGGCCCCGCTGGACGCGTGGCGGGCCCGGAGCTCTCCTCTGAGGAGAGGGAGGTCCGGCCCTGCCAGACGCGTGGCGCCTTCGGAGCTCTCACTGCGGAGAAGGGCGAGCACCTTAGGCATTTTACCCTGTGCGCGGGGGTACCCCATATCTCAGGTACCGACAGTGGCCCCCGGGCCCATCTCGGGGGAGATAGCGAGCCCGAGGTGGGACCTCCGTCTCTTCCGATCTGTGCACTTTCTCTAAGTCCCGACTTGACCGCTGCCGGAGCACGAACGGCCGCGGGGTCGTGAGAGCGTGCGCCCACTTGATGATTGCTTTTACTGCGGTGGTTCCCAAGGCTGCCACTTCTGCATATTGCGGCGCTTTCTTCGGGAACCGCCGAAGGGCCTTGCCGGCTCATCTTCTCAGGAGACTGACTCCTTGACCCCACCGCTTTAGCTAAGCGGCTTGGGCCCAGCTTTCATTGGCGCCCAGTCTCGGAGCCGGCGAGGTCGCCGATGCGATGTTTCTGGAGGTTTTCGAATTACCTCGAACCATCCCTGGAAAGTTTTAAAAGCTGATCTCTCCCGCATCGCGGCTTCCCTTCGCATTGCGCTCGTACTTCCCTTGAACTCTTGCGCCCCGGCTCTCCTGCCCTTGCGCCTTCTTTCGCTATGGCTTCCAACTTGCTTCCGACGCGCCTCGTTCGCTCCTCCGAGCTCGGGCCAGTGCGCAGGCTGCTGGGCTGGCGCTCGGAAGAGCAGAAGCATCGGCTCCGCCGAGGATCTCTCCCCCTGGTCCTGGGAAAGGGGGAGACGGTCTTCTTCACCGCTTATGCTCTGGCGGGGTTCGTTCCGCCGATTTCTTCCTTCTTCGTCACCCTGCTGGAGACATACGGTCTCCAACTCCACCATCTCTCCCCCAACTCCCTCGCAATGGCGGCAGTTTTTGTCCACTTCTGCGAGATGTTCGTGGGGGTGCACGCCTCCGTGACGCTCTTCCGCCACTTCTTTGTTCTGCGTACGACCGAACGCGGCTCAAAGACTCAGATGGGGGCGTATTACTTCCAGCATCGCTGCAAAGACCCCAAGGTCTCCGGATACCTCCTGCCCTTCAGCGCATCAAGGTGGGAGAACTGGAGGGAGAGCTGGGTGGTAGTGCAGACCGATGAGCACGATCGCCTACAACTCTCAACCGCCAGCCCAACCACCGATCGCCGCTTCTGGGAGGAGATCCCTGAGCTGGAGCAGGAGTACACTCCTGTCTTGGAGCGGATCCGGTTCTTGGCCAACGAGGGGCTGACGTCTCTAATGGTGCTGATGGACTTTGTGTCACGCCGCATTGCTCCCTTGCAGCAACGCAGCCGCCCAGCGTGGTACTACACCGGTGAGCAGGACTGTACCAGGCTGGAGAGAGGCCCCGACTCTGTTCCTTCCGACGAGGAGCTGGAGGAGATGGTGAGCAAGGTGAGCGGTGACTATATTCCTAGCGGCGTCCCCGTCCTTCCGCCTTCTGCCACCCCCCTCTTCTTGGAGCCTCAGAGGAGGTCAGAGCTCCTACGGAAGATGCCGAACCTTGATGATATCGGGATTGCCGTTCATCAGGTCGGGGATGCCTTCCGGGGCATCACCATTCCAGGAACCAAGCACCCCGAATCAGGGCATGAGGCATCCACTGCTGCCAAACCTTCCCCCAGAGCCGACGGAACCCAAGCCGTCGATAAAGGGAAAGGAAAAGAGCCGGCCCCCGGGCATCTAGAGAAAAAACGCACTCGGTCTCCTCCGAGGGTGCCGCCTGTGCCAATCCAGGGTGCCGGAGCTACCTTGCTTCCATCTCCCGGAGGTGCTGGTCCATCGGGTGGCGACCCGAAGAGGTCCCGAGTGTCCCTCCCCGGCGGGTATCTCCCTAGACAGCAGCCGTCCGAATTAGCCCAAGTATCTCGCCATCCTCCCTCGAGTGGCGGGGCTCCCAGGACGGATGTTGGTGGGGCGACGCCGGCGAGCGCGCCGGAGGTCCAGGCGTCCCATTCCGCGACCGTTCCAGCCGCTGGTCCTGGTAGTTCAGCTACAGCCCAGAGGCCAGCGCAGCAAGCTCGCTGGAGCGCTCATGCCGCTCAGTAAGTGTTATTCTTTCTGACTTATAGGAGTAGAGCTCCTGCCTCTTCTCTTATTCTGAGGGCTTCTTCTTCTTTGCAGGGACCGACCGGCTGCCAGGGGCAGGCCTCTTATCCGGCCGCCTTCAACCAGCGGAGGCTCCGCGCCTCAGCACCTGGGGGCCGCGGCGGCCCCCATAGCTCCCAAATCGACGGGGGCAGTGGCCTCAGTGGCCGCATCTGCTCCTACCCGCCCTCCTTCACCAGCCCAGAAGCCAGGTCTTGAGACCGGGAGGGCCGCTGTAGGTGTGCCTGCTGGCCCCCTGGCCTGCTTAGGACAGCGCCCCTCCGTAGCTGCCGAGGCGCCGACGCTCCCGCCGGTCTTGGACTCGTCCGGGGGGTCCAGCGGCGCGACTCCTGCTCTCCCTGCTCCGGTACCCGTGTGGGACGCCATGGAGCGTGCCCAGACCAGCTCCCGGCAGCTCCAATCTGCCTTTGAGCAGGAGCGGAAGGCATTGGCCGGCGAGAGGGACCGCCTTCTCAGCTGGCAGCAGCGGGCCCGGGCGGACCTCGACTCAAGGCAGTCAAGGCTTGAGGCCATGAGTGCTCTGCTTGGCGCCCAGAAGAAGGCCATTAGCCGCTTGGAGCTAGAGGCCCAGCGGGTTCGCGCCACCTACCGCGAGGCTCTGGCCAAAGCTGAAGCCAAAGCCAAGGAGTGTTCCGCCGCCGCGGAGGAGTTGCAGCTGCAGGTAGCCCGTTGGGAGCATGCCGTCGCTGATCGGGAACGCGCTGCTGCGGACGAGGAGGAGAAGACCACCGCTCGGCTGAGGGCCAAGGTGGAGGAGCTAAGGGCTCGGACTGAGGAGTTGGAGCTCCGTGAGTCGGCTGTCGCCGCGAGGGAGGAGCAGTCTTCCATGAAGCTTCAGGCGGCGATGGATCGCGAGCTAGCGGCCCGCCAAGAGGTAGAGACGCTCCAGTCCCTGCGGACTGCCGAGGCCCAGGCGGTCTGGCACTTCATTGCTAAGGCGGGATCCGCCTTGGCTCCTCTTGGTTTTAGCCCTGTGCAGGTGGAGACCCCAGCACGGCCGGTGTCCGAAGCGGCCCCAGCCCTTGAGTCTCTCGGCGACGAGCTAGGTCGGCTTGAATCAGTGATCGCCGACGAGCTGGAAGCGGAAGGTCGGGGCCTTGCGAAGGAGGTTGCGATGCACATTCTGTCGTGCTTCGTTAGCCGAGACCCTTCCTTTTCCCTGGGGCCGGTCCGTTTAGGACCCATCGCCGACCAGGAGGAAGCTGCCAGGGCCGAAGTCGAGGACTTAGCTGCCCTCGTGGCCTCTAGGTTTCATCGGGAGTCCGGGGACCCCTAGGCCCCCGCCCTCGTGTCTACATGGCCCTGTACTTCCTTTCTTTATTTTTGTTGAGTCTGTAGCCCAGCTCGTGGAGCCTTTGTATGGACAGACTCCTGCTTCTTTCTGTGTCTGCATGCCCTAGTCTTCTTCTTGGCCTTTCCCGACCGAGCCCTTAGCTCCACAAGGGCTCGGAGGCCTTGACCAATCTCGAAGCTCTGCATGGACACCTTGTCCGGGTCCCCTCTATATACTAAGGGTTCCGGAGGTCTCCAGGACCCGCCTCACGAGATCGGAGGGGGGTCCGAGCCTGTTGGCCACGTGGCGGGCCCGGAGCTCCTGCCTGGGAGGAGGTCCGGGCCCACAGGGCACGTGGAGGTCCCGGGCCTCTCCCTGCAGACCACGCGGCGATCCCGGAGCTCCCCTCGAAGAGGTGAGAGGCCCGGCCCTGCCGGACACGTGGGGCCTTCGGACCCCACCCCTGCGAGGGCTAGCCCTTTGATCTTACCTTAGGGTTTTTGGCCTACCGCGATCCCGTAGCGGCCCCCTGGTAGGTGCGTTCTATTGGGTGGATGCGCCTACCATACTCCTGCGGGGAGCTGAGGCTGAGAAATCCTGCACATAAGGAAAAAGTAATTCTCCTTAGGGGCTCCCCCCTCTATTCCTTAGTCATATCTGCAGCAAATTCCGACTAAAGATGAAAATGAGAAGAGGGAATTGAACGCATAGTGAGCACGCGTTAGTAGGGTAATCATAGAAATTTAATAAGTAAATTAAATGAGTACCAAAGAAGAGCAACGTAGGGTGGGCTTCTTTTCATATAAATTTCCATACGGGGGAAGGAGGGCCGCATATGTAGCCCACGACCCACCTCAAGGGAAGCAAGACTCTACGCGCTTGGGGTCGGAACCAGGCGAAGCTGAACGTAGTCCTGGACCGTCCCCTGAGGCTTAGTTGCTCCAAGCCCGGTTCACGGACTTTTATGGAAATTACTATGAAAAGAAGGGCCTGCCTGATTGTTGCTCTAGGGGTAGAACTTACAGCGGTGTTCCGTGTTCCGAAGATTCAGGAGCGGGTCCCTGTCTTCGGTTCTGGGGAATGGTCCCAGGCCCGGGATGTCCAGCCCCAGTACGGCAAATGGCCATGCGGGCTGGATCATCCGTATCGTCCAAGCCGGTGTATGGATCTGCTTGGCATGGAACAGGCATGCCTAGCAGCTCTCGACCAGCTCGACGGCATCCTGGAGTGTTGCCGGCTAGTAGAAGCCATGCCGAAAGGCTTTACCGACAAGCGTGCATGAGGAAGAATGACTCCCACATTCTCCTCCATGGATCTCAGCGAACAAGTCGCAGCCTTCCCCCTAGGTTATGCACCGCAATAGGATGTGGTTGGCACCACGTCGGTAGAGATCCCCCTCTACCGCCATGTGTCTCTTAGCCATACGCGCAATCCGTTCAGCGGATACACGTTCATCAGGGAGGATATTGTCTTTCAAGTAGTCCCGGACCTCCGTGATCCATGCATCGGGCCTGACTTGAGCATCTGGATCTTGAGCGCTGGGTTGCATGGAGTCCCCAGTGACGCTTATGATCCTTGGTGGCGCTCATGGCCGCCGGGACCGCCAGCTTCGAGGTGCTGGTCTAGCCCCCTTCGCCCGGCTCGGCGGGCCGGGCTGTGGGTCGCGGCAACGTCCTCTCGAGGCCCCCTTCAGGCACAGTGGCTCCGGTGGCAGTGGAGGCCCTTGTTGAAAGGTCGTCAGCTGCGGCCTTGCTAGCGCGCGGTACGTGGTGCAGGTCCAAGGCGAGGGGGTTTGTCTCCGCCGTCTTGGTTGATAACCAGACTGGGGATTGCCCTGAGCCAACGACTAGCGAGAAGGATGAGCACTCCATACTCTGCTATGGTGTTGGCTGCCTTGGAATTGAGACGCGCCACATACCCAGACTGCTCCCCCGATGGCATGAGGAACAGTACGCTAGCATCGGCCCCCTGCTTTCGCGGGGAGCCGTGGGCGAACATCATTTGATGAGTCCTGATGAAGGTCAGGGCTCAGGGTCCTGTTTCATCGTCTTCATGGCCCCCTGAGCGTGCGTCTACTTCAGCCACAAGTGAACTAATGCTCGGTTAATGTCTGTATGGCGGGAAAGGGAACCTAGATCAAACTTCAGTAGCTCCGCCGCCAATTTGGCGGCATTGCCCGCCGCATGGAGCTGTGAGGGATAGCTTTTAGCCTGGGGAGATCGCCGGGTGCCCGACACTCGGGGGTCCTCAGGCTGCCTTGGACCTCGCGGGAAGCTCCGCTGTCGTCCCGGGGGCTCCGGGAGGTTGTGTCAGGGATCCGAGGTCTGGTCTTCTGGTGCTTGCTTCTTGGTAGCGGAACAGGTTACTGTGGTATGGGGTTAAAGCCATTGCGCGAAAACCAGAAATTCACGGGACCCCTAGTTATGCCGAGTCGGCTTACGCTGGGATTAGTAGGTAGGGGGCGCCCTTCAACTACTTCAGACACAGGGGTCTGATGGGAGCCCTAGCAAGCATTTGGGAAGCGCAGCATATCACAGCCTGGTATCGAGTCTACTATTTGCTCTATCAGCCGAAGAGAAAATAGGTCTTTAGGACATGCCTTATTCAGACTGGTGTAGTGGATGCGCTTCCGGAGCTTCTCGCTGGCCCTCGGGATAATAACACGGTTTGCCAAGCGCCGGGAGCGGCGGACCCTCCGTCTCGTCGGACGGCTGGACGTCGGGAAAGACCTTTAAGTAATGCTCCATCACCTCCCTAGGGATCTCTGGCCTCGGTGATGGCTGTCATGCAGCACATCGACCTCATGCCGGAGGGGGGCAACGAGCGCGCCTTCCTATATGCTACCTGGGCCCCCGGCTACCCGGGTGGTCTGGGTGGCATCGGCGCTGATTCGGATGAGCCTTGTGGGGGCGTCGTCCTCATCAAGGGGTTGCACGCGGGGTGCGGCGGTAGAGGCACGGTGGCGTGCACTTGGGTGGAGCTGGTTTGGTCCTGTACTGCCGAGGGCTGGCGCTCTAGTTGCTGTAAGCGCCCGAAGCCTTTCCAAGGCTAATACTGTGGCAACACGGTCTCCACAACCTTGGGGACGCCTGTTGGTGTAGGCATCTTCAAGACAAGGTAGCCGTAGTGGGCTATTGCCATGAATCGGTACAGGGCTGGCCTACCGATTGTGGCATTGAAGGGGAGGTCAGTCTCGGCCATGTCGACCAGAATGTACTCCGTCCGGTAGCTGCCCGGTGCCCCAAAGGTCACCGGGAGGCTGATGCGGCCGTAGGAAACAACCTGTCCCGGCCCTACCCCTGAGAACGGGCTTGATGGGGCGAGCTTGGCCATCGGGATCTGCAGCTTCTGGAAGGCTGTGTGACTGATGAGGTTCAGTCCAGCCCCACCATCCACCAAAACGTGGTACATCTTCACGTTGGCGACGGTAAGGGCCACCACGAGCGGTAGTTGGCTGGCCCCAGCCATGTTCCTGGGGCAGTCGGTGTCATCAGAGCTGATGGGGGTTCCCATCCACCGGAGGTGCGGTACTGCACCTGGGAGGGGAGCCACCGACGCTACCGCTCGTCGCAAGGCCTTAGCCATGCTTCTGGTCAGGGGGGTCAGCGGACCCGCCGAAGATGTCACAGGGCATCTTCCAGTGCTCGTCGTCACTGGAGATGGAGCTTCCATGATTGCGCGCTGCCTTTGCGGCGCGCCGGAGCTCCTGGAAATCCACCTGGCGGTCGTCGCCGTCTCGGGCCTCGACCTTCTGGTTGCCCTCCCTTACTATAGGATGGGGCATCAGCTAGGGGCTGCTTCCCCTTCCGGAAGCGCCCCGCGAGCTTCTGGCTTTCCCGGCCTCTGGAGGAATTCCGCCGGGTTGATGCTGCCGTCGTACTTCTCAGGCGAGAGTGACCGAAACTTGCGCGGACATTTTGTGAAGCGAAGGCGGGGCGCGAGGGCCGCACACCCCGCTTCTGTCGCCGCAGGTTCTGATGCCACGAATGCTTGGTTCGCGCTGAGCATCGCATGCTCCGGCGACCATACATAGGACATACGACTGTGGCATATTGAGTAGCAGCGCTCTTCGCTGCAGCTAGCGCACCTTTACTAGGTACACCCAGCGCTACTGAAAACCTGACGCTGGTCGGAGCCGGCATTGCCGGGGTCGGCGCTGCCAGAGCCGGTTGCTGGCTCCCAGTGCAGGTATCGGCGCCGCGAACACCTGGTCCTCCGCTGGCACAGTATGTCCCGGTATGGAAAAGGCCGCTCTATAGACCGGGGACGCCGTTTGCAGGACATATGGTTGTGGCATATACTGCGCGACGTATGGCTGGGGCAGAGCCCGCGTAGCGAAGATCTGCCCTTCAGGCTGGGTCGAGGCCGACGTCAAGACGGTCTACCTCGCGAATCCACTGCTGGGTCGCCGCCTGAGGCGCGTCCCCAGCAGGCGGATTGCGCAGCAGCGCCCTTGCTGAGGCTAGCGCACCCCCACCGTGTACGCCCGGCGCTACTGAAGGCCTGACGCTGGATGGAGCCTGCATTGCCGGGGTCGGCGCTGCCAGAACCGGTTGCTGGCTCCCAGCTTGCCTTGTCGCACTCCGTCCTGAGTGTGTCATCATGTACTCTCCCCTGTGGTCATGGTTCACCGTGACCGTGGAGAGGGAGAGTTTGCCGCTGAAGGAAGCTTGGTCATCTTCGTCGGCGGAAACTCGTCGCGCTAGGGGAAAAGCCCCCTACCTGGCGCGCCAAATGTCGAAGTGTGCGATCGACACTTCCCCCGGGCCTGCACTGGGCAGCCCGCGGAGGTTCTTTTTTCGGAGGGGCTAGTTCCTAGCGGAGAGCTTGCGCGGATGGACGAGTTAGTGAGAGCTTGACACGGGAAGTTTTACGTGGTTCAGGCCGCCGGAGCGTAAAACCCTACGTCCACGGCGAGCTATGGAGCTCGCTGTATTGCTTGCTGCTCAGGGCCGGGGGCCTGAGCTTGGGGGTGAGTTACAGCTTGAGAGTGTATGGCTAGCGTATGAGTTGCTGAATGCGAACCCCTGCTATCGACGCCTACCCGAGCCTTTTATAGTCCAAGGCTCGGGCGGCTTACAAGGGAAGCCGGGACCCGACAGGTGGTCCCGGCTAGATTGTCTATTATCTACCGTATCTGTAGTTACGCCGGTGGTTGCCTCTGGTCGAAGGCTTCTGAGTCTTCATTTTGCCGCCCTGCCCATGCCGCACACTAGTCATAGTGGTTGATGACGGCGCAGGCGGTATGGGATGTCTTGTCGCGGCGTTTATTACCTGGCAGGTTCTGACACCGCGTGCCAGTCTGTGATGCGACTGGATGCAACGGCACCTGACAGGTGCGTGCTCCGCGTTTCCGCGTCTTGGGAAGACGCGGGCCTTGAATACCTTGTACGGGCAAGGTGAGGAGCGCTTTTACGCCCGCTGCCTACCGCTCGGGGGCAGGCAGCACCGTTCTTCTAGCCACGTGGCGGGTCCGGAGCTCTTCTCTGAGGAGAGGGAGGTCCAGCCCCGCTGGACGCGTGGCGCCTTCGGACCTCTCTCCCGCGGAGGGGGAGGTCCGGCTTCTGCACGCCACGTGGCGGGCCCGGAGCTCACCTCTGAGGAGAGGGAGGTCCGGCCCCGCTGGACGCGTAGCGTCTTCGGACCTCTCTCCCGCGGAGGGGGAGGTCCGGCTTCTGTATGCCACGCGACGGGCCCGGAGCTCTCCTCTGAGGAGAGGGAGGTCCGGCCCCGCCAGACGCGTGGCGCCTTCGGAGCTCTCCCTGCGGAGAAGGGCGAGCACCTTAGGCATTTTACCCTGTGCACGGGGGTACCCCATATCTCAGGTACCGACAGCAGTCATAAAAATTTAATAAGTAAATTAAATGAGCACCAAAGAAGAGCAACGTAGGACAGGTTTCTTTTCATATAAATTTCCATAGGAGGAAGGCAGGCTGAGTATGGAGGCCACGACCCGCCTCAAGGGAAGCAAGACTCTACGCGCTTGGGGTCGGAACCAGGCGAAGCTGAACGTAGTCCTAGACCGTCCCCTGAGGCTTAGCTGCTCCGAGCACTGCTCCTGGACTTTATGGAATTTATTATAAAAAGAAGAGTCTGTCCTATTGTTGCTCTAGGGGTAGAACTTACGGAGGTGTTCTGTGTTCCGAGGGTTCGGGAGCGGGTCCCCATCCTCGGTTCTGGGGAATGGTCCCAGGTCCTAGGATGTCCAGCCCCCGTACGGCAAATGGCCATGTGGGCTGGATCATCTGTACCGTCCAAGACGGTGTATGGATCTGCTTGGCGTGGAACAGGCACGCCTTGCAGTTCTCGACCAGCTTGACGGCATCCTGGAGTGTTGTCGGGTAGTAGAAGCCATGCCGAAAGGCTTTACCGACAAGTGCGCGTGAGGAAGAGTGACTCCCACATTCGCCTCCATGGATCTCAGAGAGCAAGTCGCAGCCTTCCCCCTGGGTTATGCACCGCAATAGGACGCGGTTGGCGCCGCGTCGGTAGAGATCCCCTTCTACCATCACATGTCTCTTAGACAAACGCACGATCCGTTCAGCGGATACACGTTCATCAGGGAGGATATTGTCTTTCAAGTAGTCCTGGATCTCCGTGATCCATGCATCGGGTCTGACTTGAGCATCTGGATCTTGAGCACTGGGTTGCACGGAGTCCCCAGTGACGCTTATGATCCTTGGCGGCGTCCATGGCCGCCGGGACCGCCAGCTTCGAGGTGCTGGTCTAGCCCCCTTCGCCCGGCTCGGCGGGCCGGGCTGTGGGCCGCGGCAACGTCCTCTCGAAGCCCCCTTCGGGCACAGGGGCTCCGGTGGGGGTCTTCGTTGAGAGGTCATCAACTGCGGCCTTGCTAGCGCGCGGTACGTGGCGCAGGTCCAAGGCGAGGAAGTCTGTCTCCACCATCTTGCTTGATAACTAGCTGGGAGTTGCCCTGTGCCAACGACTGGCGAGCGCCTAGAGACAGGGCTGTCTTTAGGCCAAAGATGAGTGCTTCATACTCTGCCATGTTGTTGGTTGCCTTGGAATTGAGCCGCACCATATACCCAGACTGCTCCCCCGATGGCATGAGGAACAGTACGCTAGCACCGGCCCCCTGCTTTCGCAAGGAGTCGTCGAAGAAGAGCGTCCAGTAAGGCCCGGTGAAGGCCAGAGCTCAGGGTCCTGGTTCACCGTCTTCATGGCCCCCTGGGTCAGCCTGCGTTGGCATCCACTTCAGCCACGAAGTCAGCTAGTGCTTGGCTGTTGCCCGCGTGACGAGGAAGGAAGCCTAGCTCAAACTCCAGTAGCTCTGCTGCCCATTTGGCGGCATCGTCCGTCGCGCGGGGGCTGTGGAGGATAGCCTTCAGCCCGGGGAGGCCGCCGGGAGCTGATACTCGGAGGTCCCCAGGCTGTCTTGGACCTCCGGAGGGTCCCGCTGATTTCCCGGGAGTTCCGTGGGGTCCCGTTGGACGTCCGGGAGGTTCTGTTGGGCCTCCGGGGGGGGGGGGGGTCCCGTTGCACCTCCGGGAGATCCTGCTGGTCCTCCGGGAGGTTGTGTCGGGGGTCCGGGGTCCGTTTTGGACCTCCGGGGGGTTGCCTCGGAGACCCAGGGGGTCGTCTCGGACCTCCGGGGTTTCCTGGCGCTTGTTTCCCGATACCGAAGCAGGTTGCGGTGGTGAGGGGTCCGGCCGCTCTGCGGCGAGGACCATACTCACCACTGCAGCCGTTGCCGCGATGTAGAGCAACAGATGCTCTTCGGGCTCGGGGGCTACCATTACGGGTAGGGTCATCAGGAGCTGGTTCAGCTCCTGGGGAGCTTCCTCCGCTTCGTCGGTCCAAGCGAATGGGCCGGATTTGCGTAGGAGCTTAGAGAAGTGGAGCGTTCGCTTTGCTAACCTCGGTATAAACCGACTCAGCGCAGCTAGGCATCCCGCGAATTTCTGGACTTTTTTGATGCGGGCGGGGGCCGCCTCGAGCCGATGGCTTTGACCTTCTCTGGGTTAGCCTCAGTTCCTTGGCGTGAGGCCAGGAATTCTAAGGGTTTTCCAGAGGATACACTGAGCTCACACTTGTCGGAAGGACGAAGACTAAGGCCAGGTTATCTAGTAGGGATGAACTCTGCCTGACCTTAACAACAATGTCTTCGACACACACCTCAACTGAGTCTCTCATTAGCTCTCCTAAGGTCTTGTGCATTGCACATACGAAGGTAGGGAGAGCGTTCCTTAGGCCATAAGGCATAGAGGCATAACAGTACAGACACTACTGTGATGAAGGAGGTGTGCTCTTCATCTTCTCTAGACATAGGGGTCTGGTGGAAACCCGAGTAAGCATCTAGGAAGCACAGCATATCGCAGCCTGACGTCGAGTCTACTATTTGATCTATCATAGGGAGAGAAAATAGATCTTTAGGACATGCCTTATTGAGACTGGTGTAGTCGATGCACTTCCGGAGCTTCCCGCCGGCCTTTGGGACAGCAACAGGGTTCGCCAAGCACCGGGGGTGGCGGACTTTCCGTATGGAGCCAGCGCTCAGCAGCTTCTTGGTTTCTCCACGGATGGGGCTTTACTGCTCGGTGGACTGCTTGAGGGGCTTCTGTCGGACTGGCCGGGCGTCGGGAAAGACCTTTAGATAGTGCCCAATCACCTCCCTAGGGATCTCTGGCATCTGCGACGGCTGTCATGCAACACATCGACATTGTGCCGGAGGGAGGTAACGAGCGCGCCTTCCTATTTGCTATCCAGGCCCCCGGCTACCCGGGTGGTCTGGGTGGCATCGGCGCTGATTTGGACGAGCCTCAAGGGGACGTCGTCCTCGTCGAGGAGTTGCACATGGGGCGCTGTGGTAGAGGCACGGTGGCGTGCACTTGGGTGGAGCCGGTTTGGTTCTGCACTGCCTGGGGTTGGTGCTCTAGCTGCTGTAAGCGCCTGGAGCTTTTCCAAGGCTAACACTGCGGCAGTACGGTCTCCACAAACCTTGAGGACGCCTGTTGGTGTAGGCATCTTCAAGACAAGGTAGCCGTAGTGGGCTACTGCCATGAATCGGTACAGGGCTGGCCTGCCAATTATGGCGTTGAACGGGAGGTCGATCTCGGCCACGTCGAACAGAATGTACTCTGTCCGATAGCTGTCCGGTGCCCCAAAGGTCACCGGGAGGATGATGTGGCTGTAGGGAACGACCTGTCCCGGCCCTACCCCTGAGAATGGGCTCGATGGGGTGAGCTTGACCATCGGGATCTGCAGCTTCTGGAAGGCTGCGCGACTGATGAGGTTCAGTCCAGCCCCGCCATCTACCAAAACGTGGTACATCTTCACGTTGGCGATGGTGGGGGCCACCACGAGCGGTAGTTGGCCAGCCCCAGCCATGTTCCTGGGGCAGTCGGTGGCATCGAAGCTGATGGGGGTTCCCATCCACCTGAGGTGCGGTGCTGCACTCGGGAGGGGAGCCACCGAAGCTACCGCTCGGCGCAAGGCCTTAGCCGCGCTTCGGGACGGGGGGTCAGCAGACCCGCCGAAGATGACGTAGAGCATCTTCCGGTGCTCGTCATCACTGGAGCTGGAGCTCTCATGATTGCGCACCGCCTTCACGGCGCGCTGAAGCTCCTGGAACTCCACCTGGCGGTCGACGCCGTCTGGGGCATCGACCTTTTGCTTGCCCTCCCTTTGACAGTAGGGTGGGCATCAGTTAGGAGCTGCTTCCCTTTTCGGAAGCGCTCCGTGAGCTTCTGGATTTCCCGGCACTCGGCAGCGGTATGGTAACTGGTGCCGTGCACGGGGCATAACTTGCCCTGGCCTCCGTCTGGAGCCGGTGATTGTCGCGGCCTCTTGCCGGGGCGCGGCCCCTGAGCTCCACTGGGCGCCGCTGTTGTGGCAACGGGGGCCGCGGCTGGCGGCTTTATCTTGCCTCCGCCCCTGTTCTTGATCTTCCTGCCGCTTCCATAGGAAGCGGCGCCAGATCCCGGCTGACCCCTGGCTCGGAGGCTGGCAGTGAGTGTCAGCTCCGCCCTTCGGCTGCTCTGGCACACTTGTCCGCCAGGCTGAAGAGCTCCGAGATGTCGCGGACCTCCCTAGTCGCGAGCTTCTCGAGCATCTTCTTGTCCCGAACGCCTTGTCGGAACGCCACTACCACAGAAGCGTTCTGGATGTGTGGGATGGTGTTCCGCACCTGGGAGAACCGCTGGACGAAGGAGCGCAGAGACTCCCCTGGTTGTTGCTGGATGGCGTGGAGGTCGAGCTCCGTGCCAGGCCAGGTGTAGGAACTGCCGAAATTGGCGACGAACTGCCGGCAGAGCTCCCCCCAGGAGGTTATGTGTCACGCCCTCAATTCTGTGGAAAGGCACGGAACCTTGAACTAATGCATATGTGTGACCAGGATGTTCATCACACATACACATACGTTCCACAAACTGAATTCAGATATATATAACCACGAATAACAGAGTTTATTACAACGTCTCCCGAGTCTTGGACTCATGCTCTCAGCGGAAGTGTTTATTTCTACGCAGCGGAAATCTTTATTTAAATGCGGAAGCAAAAACTAATGCGGAAGCAAAACTAAGCAGAAGTGGCTCCATCTCTACTCCCTCCACAGGCAAGGTTGAGAACAGATCACACACCATAATGCTCTACTCGGTCTTCATAGTAGTCTTCTCTTGCTGTTGATAAAGAAATAATAATGCAAGTTTGAGCACAATGATATACTCAGCAAGTGCGGGAATAACACATGATATGCAGCTCATAAACAAGGTATAAAAGGCTTATTTGCAGAAAAGCAAATTTGTAAAATCATGATAAGACAGCAACTTCACTTTAGATGAATGTAGTCCCAGCATGTACTAAATTACCAACATACCTCCATCACTTCCCGTGTTTCATCTGAACATTAACCAATCATTTACTCATACTCACGAATACCTCCTCGTATTCGCTACCATCTCATCTCATAAAACAACCTCGTCTCGTACTGAGACCAATCTCATGTCATGACCCACCAGTCATGCAACCATCTCATCTCCTGGACTCCACAGTCCCAAAACAAACCATAATCAAAATCCATAACCAAGAACCTTCCCAATAACCATTCCAATAACCATCCCATCTAATCATGGCAGTTTAGCCAGGTGCTCATGACCGTAAGCTCGGCTATCATGATAGTTTTAGACTCTGCAGAGTTTGCACCTCTTTACCCACAAGTTTGTGATTTCGTCACCCGTCGGCGACTGCAGAACCTCCATTATACCAGTACACAACCGTCGGTGTATGGTTAAGAGATCACAAAATAGCCTTTACAAAGGGGTTACTAGATGTATGGACTCACTAAGGTTTCACCGGCAGGCTAGAATCTCCAATTCTCCCACCCACGGGCCCCCTCTTGTGCCATGCAGTTCCCAGGGCAGTCCTCACTCGACTCCCATTCCCCGCGCCTTCCACAGTCCATAACACTCTAGCAACTTACCTAATTACTCAGCTAAGCCGCATCCATACTTGGCCTTGTGGTGGCACTGTTATCCTAGCATGTGCATGCATGAACCGGTCCTTAGATCTGCGGCAAGCAAAACCACCCTCTCATGCTACCTCATTCACAAACCCAGGCTTGCCTAGATCTCCCTCCGATCCATGTTTATTAACCTTATCAGTTACTTATTATCAGTACGAATGCAGTTAGCTAGACACATCTATCTCGCTTCCCAATCTCATGGACTCAGCGAAGCATAAAGCAAAAACCATACCCGACTCATAAACTTCCCAGACGACAAGGATGGTTTAATCAAAACTAGTAAACTCCTATAAAAAGGGTTTTCCCATCATGTTTGACTCAGCACACACACCTTTTTGCAAAACAAAATAGTTTTACCCAAAACATAGGATCAACATGGTCAAGGAGCACTTGCCTTGTTCTTGCGGTTCCGGTTGTTCTTGATTCTCAAAACCTTGTTGCTGCAGCCCGTCGTAGACAGCTCCCTGAGCTTGTTCTGCTATGTAGGATTCACGTGCATACAAAATTCACAGCAATCAATATCATGCACAAACCCTAAACTAGATGCGATGATGCTCATGCATGCTATCCTATGATTTTTATTAGATTGGTGTGCCCTTGCATGGCTTGCATGGACAGAGGTGTTCGGTTCAAAGGTGGTTGTGGCGATGATCTTGTTTTTAGATCAAACTGATCATCAAGTGATCTGCCCACGAGAAAGCTTCTGTTCGAAAGGAATTGAAGAACAGATGCAAGAGATGAACATCATGATGTCGTAAGGTGGTATTGAAGTCCTACCTCACGCTCTTCTTGACTTTGAGGTCCTCCTCAGACCACTCGGTTCTTCTCCGATGATCTCCCTTGTTGCGCTTCGGCGATGTTTTGCTCGGCGAGTTAGGGCTAGAGCGCTAAGTCGTCGGCTCAGGAGTTAAAAGAGAAGTTCGTGATTTCGGCCAGAGGTTTTGGGTTCTATTTATAATCGGGAAGAGAAGAGTCTTAATCTGATTGGATCCCGAATAAGAGTCTTATTCAGATCCTTGTTAGATCCTGACGTCTTATCTTCGGTAACCATTGTGTATTTTAGATCGGTTTCTGTTGCGTACTGGTGTCCTTACGCGTAACAGCTGCTTCAGAACTCGTTACCTCCGTGATGATGAGCTCCGGAAGCTCCACGTGTCCTCCGGGCCTGGTATCTCCTCATTCGCAGAGACGAGCTCCGGTTGTGCCGCGTGTCAATCGATCAAGACCTCCCTCTTCTTCGGAGACGAGCTCCGCGCACGCCACGTGTGGGTGCCGGTCTTTCCGCTCTCCTTTCCTCAGGGACATGCCCCGAGGTCGACACGTGTTTAGCTGCGACGGACCTTCCGGTGATAAGCTCCGGTGGCGACACGTGTTCGATAGATCCGGACTTCTCTAAGATAAGCTCCGAGATTGACACGTATCCCCCGCGACTGGTCCTCTTATTTCCGCGAGGACTAGCTCCGTGGATGACACGTGTCCTATGAAAAATGCCTTTGCTTCTTCCGCAGAGGCTATCTCCGCGGGCAGCACGTGTCCCACAGGGTCGGACCTCTTTTCAATTGCGGAGGTGACCCTCAAGCCTGCCACGTAGCTAGTTTAACGGAGGACCTCTCCCAAATGTCTCGGGGATGAGCTCCGAACACGCCACGTGGTCTGCTGGCCGTGGAAGTTGCCTTCGGTGCTCTCGGACAGCATTATTGGCTATCTTTTTGATACTTGTCTCTGTTCCTTCTTTTCTTAAAATGTTTTTCTTCTTCATAAAACATGAACATATGCTGACACCCGAGCTAGTCAAGGTGGTTTCAAGGCCAATCTAAGCTATTCATCCTAGGATGCTTCCTTTGGTCCGCGTAGCTTCTATTTAGGGGTATAACTTGCTGTTAACCCGTGATTCTAATATCAATCTAAGGTTTCTATCTAGCCGTGTAACCTACTGTCAACCCGTGGCTCTGATACCAATCTGTCACGCCCTCAATTCTGTGGAAAGCCACGGAACCGAGAACTAATGCATATGTGTGTCCAGGATGTTCATCACACATACACATACGTTCCACAAACTGAATTCAGATATATATAACCACGAATAACAGAGTTTATTACAACGTCTCCTGAGTCTTGGACTCATGCTCTCAGCGGAAGTCTTTATTTCTACGCAGCGGAAATCTTTATTTAAATGCGGAAGCAAAAACTAATGCGGAAGCAAAACTAAGCAGAAGTGGCTCCATCTCTACTCCCTCCACAGGCAAGGTTGAGAACAGATCACACGCCATAATGCTCTACTCGGTCTTCATAGTAGTCTTCTCTTGCTGTTGATAAAGAAATAATAATGCAAGTTTGAGCACAATGATGTACTCAGCAAGTGCGGGAATAACACATGATATGCAGCTCATAAACAAGGTAAGTATAAAAGGCTTATTTGCAGAAAAGCAAATTTGTAAAATCATGATAAGACAGCAACTTCACTTTAGATGAATGTAGTCCCAGCATGTACTAAATTACCAACATACCTCCATCACTTCCCGTGTTTCATCCGAACATTAACCAATCCTTTACTCATACTCACGAATACCTCCTCGTATTCGCTACCATCTCATCTCATAAAACAACCTCGTCTCGTACTGAGACCAACTCATGTCATGACCCACCAGTCATGCAACCATCTCATCTCCTAGACTCCACAGTCCCAAAACAAGCCATAATCAAAATCCATAACCAAGAACCTTCCCAATAACCATTTCAATAACCATCTCATCTAATCATGGCAGTTTAGCCAGGTGCTCATGACCGTAAGCTCGGCTATCATGATAGTTTTAGACTCTGCAGAGTTTGCACCTCTTTACCCACAAGTTTGTGATTTCGTCACCCGTCGGCGACTGCAGAACCTCCATTATACCAGTACACAACCGTCGGTGTATGGTCAAGAGATCACAAAATAGCCTTTACAAAGGGGTTACTAGATGTATGGACTCACTAAGGTTTCACTGGCAGGCTAGAATCTCCAATTCTCCCACCCACGGGCCCCCTCTTGTGCCATGCAGTTCCCAGGGCAGTCCTCACTCGACTCCCATTCCCCGCGCCTTCCACAGTCCATAACACTCTAGCAACTTACCTAATTACTCAGCTAAGCCGCACCCATACTTGGCCTTGTGGTGGCACTGTTATCCTGGCATGTGCATGCATGAACCGGTCCTTAGATCTGCGGCAAGCAAAACCACCCTCTCATGCTACCTCATTCACAAACCCAGGCTTGCCTAGATCTCCCTCCGATCCATGTTTATTAACCTCATCAGTTACTTATTATCAGTACGAATGCAGTTAGCTAGACACATCTATCTCGTTTCCCAATCCCATGGACTCAGCGAAGCATAAAGCAAAAACCATACCCGACTCATAAACTTCCCAGGCGACAAGGATGGTTTAATCAAAACTAGTAAACTCCTATAAAAAGGGTTTTCCCATCATGTTTGACTCAGCACACACACCTTTTCGCAAAACAAAATAGTTTTACCCAAAACATAGGATCAACATGGTCAAGGAGCACTTGCCTTGTTCTTGCGGTTCCGGTTGTTCTTGATTCTCAAAACCTTGTTGCTGCAGCCCGTCGTAGACAGCTCCCTGAGCTTGTTCTGCTATGTAGGATTCACGTGCATACAAAAATTCACAGCAATCAATATCATGCACAAACCCTAAACTAGATGTGATGATGCTCATGCATGCTATCCTATGATTTTTATTAGATTGGTGTGCCCTTGCATGGCTTGCATGCACAGAGGTGTTCGGTTCAAAGGTGGTTGTGGCGATGATCTTGTTTTTAGATCAAACTGATCATCAAGTGATCTGCCCACGAGAAAGCTTCTGTTCGAAAGGAATTGAAGAACAGATGCAAGAGATGAACACCATGATGTCGTAAGGTGGTATTGAAGTCTTACCTCACGCTCTTCTTGACTTTGAGGTCCTCCTCAGACCACTCGGTTCTTCTCCGATGATCTCCCTTGTTGCGCTTCGGCGATGTTTTGCTCGGCGAGTTAGGGCTAGAGCGCTAAGTTGTCGGCTCAGGAGTTGAAAGAGAAGTTCGTGATTTTGGCCAGAGGTTTTGGGTTCTATTTATAATCGGGAAGAGAAGAGTCCTAATCTGATTGGATCCCGAATAAGAGTCTTATTCAGATCCTTGTTAGATCCTGACGTCTTATCTTCGGTAACCATTGTGTATTTTAGATCGGTTTCTGTTGCGTACCGGTGTCCTTACACGTAACAGCTGCTTCAGAACTCGTTACCTCCGTGATGATGAGCTCCGGAAGCTCCACGTGTCCTCCGGGCCTGGTATCACCTCATCCGCAGAGACGAGCTCCGGTTATGCCGCGTGTCAATCGATCAAGACCTCCCTCTTCTTCGGAGACGAGCTCCGCGCACGCCACGTGTGGGTGCCGGTCTTTCCGCTCTCCTTTCCTCAGGGACATGCCCCGAGGTCGACACGTGTTTAGCTGCGACGGACCTTCCGGTGATAAGCTCCGGTGGCGACACGTGTTCGATAGATCCGGACTTCTCTAAGATGAGCTCCGAGATTGACACGTATCCCCCGCGACTGGTCCTCTTATTTCCGTGAGGACTAGCTCCGTGGATGACACGTGTCCTATGAAAAATGCCGTTGCTTCTTCCGCAGAGGCTATCTCCGCGGGCAGCACGTGTCCCACAGGGTCGGACCTCTTTTCAATTGCGGAGGTGACCCTCAAGCCTGCCACGTAGCTAGTTTAACGGAGGACCTCTCCCAAATGTCTTGGGGATGAGCTCCGAACACGCCACGTGGTCTGCTGGCCGTGGAAGTTGCCTTCGGTACTCTCGGACAGCATTATTGGCTATCTTTTTGATACTTGTCTCTGTTCCTTCTTTTCTTAAAATGTTTTTCTTCTTCATAAAACATGAACCTATGCTGACACCCGAGATGAGGGTGTCACATTATGGAATCCTGGGGTAGGTTCATAAGCCAAGACCGGGCTGGGCCGGTCAAGGAGACGGGGAAATAGTTGGCCATGACAGCCTCATCCCCTCCTGCTGTCGTACTTTTCGGGCAGGTGCGGCCGAAACTTGCGCGGCCACCTCGCGAAGCGAAGGTGGGGTGCAAGAGCCGCACATCCTGCTCCTGTTGCCGCAGGTATTGGTGCCGCGAACGCTTGGTTCGCACCTGGCACTGTGTACCCTGGTATGGGCAAGGCTGCGCCATAGACCGGGGACGCCGTTTGCAGGGCATATGGTTGTGGCATATGCTGTGCGGCGTACGTCTGGGGCAGAGCTCGCGTGACGAAGATCTGCCCTTCAGGCTGGGTTAAGGCCGACGTCATGCTGTCGCCAGCCTCTTGGATGCGACGCCTCTCTCGACGTCGCTCGAGGAACACTCGAGCATCTTGGCTCAAGTGGCATCACTCCAGCTCTGCCCTCAGGTCCGTCGTTGGAGGCCTGGTGGAGCTGGAGTCCGCCGTCTGCCCGTCAACCGTGGGCGTGCGCGTCAGCGACACTGCTGGTTGACCAGAGTGTCGTCCCCGCTGAAGTCGAGGGTTTGCGGCGGCGACGATGAGACGGTCTACCTCGCGTATCCACTGCTGGGTTGCTGAATGGGGTGCGTCCCCAGCAGGTGGGTTGTGCAGTAGCGCTCTTGCTGCAGCTAGCGCACCCCTGTGGGGTTCGCTTATCGCTGCAGAGGATCTCACGCTGGTCGGGGCCTGCATTGCCGGGGTCGGCGCTGCCAGAGCCGGCTGCTGGCTCCCAGCTTGCGCCGACACACTCCGTCCTGAGTGTGTCGACATGTACTCCCCCCTGGTCACGGTTCGCCGCGAACGCGGGGGAGGAGAGTTTGCCACTGAAGAAAGCTTGGTCATCTTCGTCGGCGGGAACTCGTCGCGCAAGGAAAAGCCCCCTTCCTGGCGCGCCAAATGTCGAAGTGTTCGGTCGACACTTCCCCCGGGCCTGCCCTGGGCAGCCCGCGGAGGTTCTTTTTTCGGTGGGGATAGTCACTTGCGGAGAGCTTGAGCATATGGACGAATTAAGGAAGAGCTTGACACGGCGAGTTTTACGTGGTTCAGGCCGCCGGAGCGTAAAACCCTACGTCCACGGTGAGCTATGGAGCTCGCTGTATTGCTTGTTGCTCAGAACCGGAGTCCTGAGCTTGGGGATGAGTTACACCTTGGGTGTGAATGGCTAGAGTCTAGCGTATGAGTTGCGAAAGTGCGAACCCTTGCTAACATTGCCTACCCGAGCCTTTTATAGTCTAAGACTCGGGTGGCTTACAAGAGGGGCCCAGGACCAGACAGGGGGTCCCAGGGAGATTGACTGTTATCTACCGTATCTGCAGTTATGCTGGTAGTTGTCTCTGCCGAAGACTTCTGAGTCTTCGTCTGGCCGCCCTGCCCATGCCGCATGCTAGCCGTAGTGGTTGATGGCGGCGGGAGCGGCATGGGATGTCTTGTCGCTGCGTTTATTGGCTGGCAGGCTCTGACACTGTGCGCCAGTCTGTGATGCGACTGGGCGCAACGGCACCTTGTCACACCCGGTTTTTCCGAAGAAACAACCAAGTGAATATCACATGTATGCCAGGATCATTTTCTCATACATGTGATGACAAATAGTGAAGCATCATTTATTACAAGCCAGGTGTCGAATATAAATAAGTCTTACATTGCAAATGTCTCAATGGACACTAATGCTTCATCACAAATAAATAAACTAGCAGCGGAATATTATTCTTTAGGGCTCCATCACAGGCGTTGCCCGGGGGTCTTCATGAACCTAAAAACCTTCCTCGGGTCCAAAGTCTTGGTCATTATACACCACCTCATTATCTTGACCTGAGCAGCAATATAAACCAACAAATATGCAAGGTTGAGTACCAATGGTACTCAGCAAGTGTGGGAAAATTATATCATGCATGGCTAGAACAAGGAGAGGTTGAACTCATGGTTAAAGCACTACGCAATTAATACCTATCACCTTAGCTTATTAAGCACCTACATTACTACATAGGTGAAATGGTCCCAATCTCCCAACCCATTATCATAATCCAATAACCATAACATCATTTCCAATGTTAAGCTCCCCGCTTAACTTCCAAAACCATCATTCCTCTAATCATGAATAAGTCCAGGCCGCTCTTAACCGTGAGCACGGCTGTCAAGACAGTTTTGACTCTGCAGAGTTTGTACCACTGTACCCACATGTAGTGATTTCATCCCCCGTTGCCGGGTGGACTAAAAGAACCTCCATTATGCCAGTGGCTACGATCCACATTCACACTTCCCAGGTGTGCAGCCAGGAGATCACTACGAAGCCTTTACAAAGGGATTCCCGACGAGCGTGGGCCCACTGAGGTTTCACCCCTAACAGCATACAAGAGGCTCCAACCCCGCTGCAGTGGCCCCCTCTTGAGCCTTACGGTTCATATGGTAGTCCAGCTGACACCTACTCCCCGCACCATCCAACACACCCATACTACGCCGGGGATACACCTAATTAATTGGCCAAGCTGCCCATCTCAGCATGTGGTTGGCACTGTAAAGCCGGGTTACATGCTCCATGAACCGGTCCTTAGGATCCAGGCAAGTACTAAACACAAACCCAAGTCTCGTGCACCCAGCACACAACCAAAACATCCAACTTGCCTTGATCCCTACCTCTACATAACTCACAATGTCTCATTCGAGAGTATGGTAATATAAACTGATGATCTCATGTCCCAAATATCCCATTCTAAGCATGGCTAAGCAAATGCATGTAAATAAATGACATGACAAAATAAATCCCAACCCAAGCTTCAAGGAAACAAGGTAATGCAATTCTAGGGAAACTTCCTAGCATGGGTTTCATGTTTCATTTGACAATGCAAATAATTCTAGCTACACATCCTAGCATAGGATCAAAGTGATCAAGGACACTTGCCTCCTTCTTGCTGCTCTTGAAATGGATATTCCTGGTCTTGGAAATGAATAACTTGTTCTTGAACAGGTTCTACTTCATACCATCACACATAGCAAAAGAAAAACAACAATCCATAAGACATAGTTCACACTTACACTTCATACAAACCACACATTCACATTTATGAAATTCGTTCACCATTATATATGTTGTGTTTCAGTTTTAAATAAATTCCTTATATCAAACTACTACACCTTTTCACTACCAGGTATGTATGAAAAGTATTTTTCTTCTCCATTTGTGACTTCAGAATTTCTACCAACCCTAAACTGAATTCTTTGGATTTTAGAAACTCCATTTATCATTTACTAGTTGCTATATTTTCAAATTTATATTCCTATGCATAATTGTGTATTTTATTATGAAATTAGTAATACACATTATCTAAACAGTATAGGTTCTGGTCCTAAATGTTTTAATAACATCTTTTGACCTTGGCTTCTGATGTAGACCATTTCACAATTATTTTCCCTATTTTTCTATAACTATTCTTTACTTAAAAATGTGTCCCTATACTAATAAATGTGAATAATAGATAAACAGATTTATTTCAGCCCAAAAATATATTTCTATCTCACTCCAAAGTTTTCTAAGTACTGAGAAAGTTTTTAATTAATTTTGACAATTATGTTTGTCCCCCTTTTTAATTTTTAAACACTAGTTACATATTCAATTTTCTAAATTAAATACTAAACAAGGCTAAAATAATGAATTCACCCCATTACAGGGTCTATAATATTATTTTCATAATTTCCAGGGGTCTAGCTACACTTATCAGAGGTGTTTTTCCTAATTTCTATTAAGTTCAGGGGCTAAAACTGATTTTTAAATGAATTTACATGATTTTCTGAAGTTCCAGGGGCTAGATCTGAAGTTTCCGGGGCTAGCTCTCAATTCCAGAGAACGCCAGGGGGTAGCATGCAAGAATTTCAGTCTTTATAACGCGGGGCTGACGTGAACCGTCCGATTTTAAACCGACGGCTGAGATTATAACATCGAACCGGTACGCGGGGATTTAAAGTCTACCGTGCGATTTAAAATAAACGGCGCACAAGCGGCCACGTCGCTCCGATCGAGCGCGGGCGGCGCTGCCGGCGGCGCACGGCGGCGGGAAGCGGCGATCTCGCCGGAAAGTTTCGGATCCTCGAGAATTCTGCCTAGAACTGTGATCTTATGGCCTAGATCGGTAGAGGGGAGGTCAGGGATCTCACCTCGGGGGTTTTCTCGAGCTCGGGGGTCCTGGAAAGTGCTCGGCGGCGAGGTCCGAGGCAAAACCACGGCGAAGCTCGTCGGCGCTGTGTTTACACCGTAACTCTCCGAGTTTTCTGCACCTGCAAAGTTCCCCGGAGGCGGTGGATCAAGACCAGCGAGTTAGATCAGAGTTTCCGAGCTTAGATCGGCCAGAATTCACCGGCGAAGTCTCGGAGCTCACCGGAGTAAAAATCGGCGATCGCGTGGGAAAAACCGATCGGATCGGGGGTTTTTATAGCCGGGGGAGGGCGGTGGGTCTGTTGTGATCGAGTTGGAGTCCTCTGGGACCAGAATTCGGGCGACGGGACGCGGTTTCCGGTCGGTTGCGATCGCGCGCGCTCGGGGGAAAAGTCCGGGGTCGCGGGGGCTCAGGGTTAGGGATGACAGGTGGGTCCCACCCGTCGGTGAGAGAGAGCGCGGGCGCGCGCGGGGGCGGGCTGGCGCGGGGGAGACTGGGCCGGCTGGCGGTTTCGGCCCACGGGCGGTTTTTTTCCCGTTTTCTCTTTTTCTTTTTCCATTTCTTTTCTGTTTTGAGTCTAATTTGAATTCCAGTTTGAATTTGAATTTTTGCAAAACATGCAACACGTCCAAAAATTTTTAAATTCCCCTCTGAACATGGTTTAGGGTTTTGAATCAAAATTTGGGGTGTTACAACCTGACAGAGGCATGCTCCGCGTCTCCGTGTCTTGGGAAGACGCGGGACTTGAATACCTTGTACGGGCAAGGTATGGGGCGTCTTTACGCCCGCTGCCTACCGCTCGGGGGCGGGCAGCGCCGTTCTGCTGGCCACGTGGCAGGCCCGGAGCCTTCCTCAGAGGAGAGGGGGGGTCCGGCCCTGCGGGACACGTGGAGCCTTCGGACCTCTCCCCTCGGAGGGGGAGGTCCGGCCCCGCTGGACACGTGGCAACTTCGGACCTCTCTCCCGTGGAGGGGGAGGTCCGGCTTCTGCAGGCACGTGGCGAGCCCGGGGCTCTCCTCTGAGGAGAGGGAGGTCCGGCACCGCCGGACGCGTGGCGCCTTCGGAGCTCTCCCTGCGGAGAAGGGCGAGATCCTTAGGCATTTTCCCCTGTGCGTGGGGTACCCCATATTGCGGGTACCGACAACTACCATTTAATAGGGAAAGAAAGAGGGAAACCCATCCAGCAGCAAGGCAGGATATGATTTCCTCTATTTCTTTCCTTATTATAACACATCTATCTTTAAATGGGGGAAGAAAGAGGGAATTTCATCCAGCAGCAAAGTTGGACGAGATTTCTCTTATTCCTTTCCTTATTTGCCTAAATCTCTCTTTATTACATGGCCCCAGCCTCAAGATTTCTCCTCGGGTGGAGCAGCCTTTATTGCATTAATCCCTCCATCCCTCCTAGCTGGATCAATTCCCAAGCACCTAATAATAACAAGGTCATCACAAGGCTTTAATAGGTTGGAATAGATTGTGTCGCTGGTTCTGTTCAGCTTTGATCATTTGGGCACTCAAGACACGGCTCACAACAAGACTCTCATATTGGGCAGCATGATCAGCCCCAATGTGCTCTTCATCATCATTCTTCTTTCCTGCTTCTTGTGCAGCAAGCATGGCATATGTTTCATTATCTAAATCACTAGCGGATGAGTAATCACCATTTTCTCGTACAACCAGCACACGCTTGCTTGGGCAGTCCCTTCGTAGGTGCCCAAAACCCTTGCACTGGAGGCATTGAATGTCTTTTGTTCTCCCGGTAGAAGCAATGGAAGAAGAAGTGTTGGCTGCAACTTGGGTGGATCTTTTTGTTGTCTCGATTGCACGCGAAAGTGCTGATTTTGATGTAGTCCTGGGCAACCCATTGGAAGCATCGTCTGGAGAATCATGCTTTGTACCAGCAGCACTTGAGCGGAACTGTCATGAGGTAGTTCGACCTGCAGAAATGTTAGTTCTTGTACGTCGTCCCTGCACTTCTCTTTCAGCCTTACAAGCAAGATGGAATAATCGAGTGACGTTAGTGTATTTCTTATAAGCCAATATGTCCTGAATTTCTCTTGTTAAACCACCCATAAACCTAGCCATTGCAGCCTCTTCATTTTCAACTAGGCCACAACGCATCATGCCTATTTGAAGTTCTTGATAGTATTCCTCAACAGATTTGTTGCCTTGTCTAAGTTGTTGTAATTTATGCAACAGGTCACGAGCATGATAGGAAGGAACAAAACGATGACGCATGATTCGTTTCAAAGCATTCCAAGTTTGTGGTACGGTAGCTGGATTTTTAGTTTGATATTCATGCCACCAAACAGAAGCAAAGTCAATGAATTCACTAGTGGCAGCTCTAACCTTTTTATCATCAGGGAAATCATGGCATGCAAATTTTTGATCTACTGACAATTCCCAAGACAGATATGCATCCGGATCATATTTACCATCAAAAGGTGGTATGGAGAATTTAATGCTACGTAGGGAATCGTCATTGTCACGTACCTCGCGTCGTTGAGCTCGACCATCCATACCACGATGGTCGCGACGTGGCTGCCGTCGATACCTGAAAGGTCCATCATCAAGCTCGGTATCCGCCAAATACTCCGCCTCGTCATATCTTGCAGCACTGCCAACGGAGTCGTGGCTGTCATCAACACGTCTTTGCCTCTCTTCGCGTCCAACCTGTTCCATCCTCTCCAATCACTCAATGATTGCTGCACGAGAAGTGTTAATAGCCCCAGCAGTGCTTTCTAATGTGGTCAGTTTGGTGTTGGTGCAAATCTGCGTCGACTCTAATTGATCAATGCGTTCATTGGTGACTTGAATATCCTCATTGAGAGCATCTATGTGTAGCTTTACTTGGCGTTCGAAATGCTGAATGATGCCCCTCGTACGTGGTGAATGTGGAGATGTCCCATTCGCATCAGCTGACATGGTTAGTAAAGAAAGTGTCGAAGTGTTCGGTCGACACTTCCCCCGGGCCTGCACTGGGCAGCCCGCGGAGGTTCTTTTTTCGGTGGGGCTAGTCACTTGCGGAGAGCTTGAGCATATGGACGAATTAAGGAAGAGCTTGACACGGCGAGTTTTACGTGGTTCAGGCCGCCGGAGCGTAAAACCCTACGTCCACGGCGAGCTATGGAGCTCGCTGTATTGCTTGTTGCTCAGAACCGGAGTCCTGAGCTTGGGGATGACTGAAGTCTAGCGTATGAGTTGCGAGAGTGCGAACCAACAGAGTTCGAACCAACAGGGTTCGAACCCTTGCTAACGTTGCCTACCCGAGCCTTTTATAGTCCAAGGCTCGAGTGGCTTACAAGGGGGGCCCGGGACCCGACAGGTGACCTCGGGGTGATTTCCTACCAGCTATTATATCTTGGCGCTAGCGTCGAAGTCCTCGTCCTGCTGCCCTACCCATGCCGCAGGCTAAAGTGTAGTGTGTAGTCGTTGGCGATGGCAGGGGCGGCAGGGCATGTCTTGTCCGGTCTTGTCGCTGCCTTCAATGGCCTGCAGCTTCAGACACTGTACACCTGTCCTGACTGTGACTGGTCACAGCGCCTCCTGACAGGCGTGCGCTGCGCCTCTTCATCTCGGGAAGGCGTGGGTCTTGAATGCTTTGTACGGTAAAGGCATGGCGCGCCTTTACTCCCGCTGCCTACCGTGCCGGTCGGCAGCACTGTTCTGGTGGCCACGTGTCGGACCCGGAGCCCTCCTCTGAGGAGGGGGGGAGCTCCGGCTCCGCTGGACACGTGGAGCCTTCGGAGCTCACTCCCGCGGAGGGGGCGAGGTCCGGTCTTCCGGGCCACGTGGCAGGCTCGGAGCTATCCTTTGAGGAGAGGAGAGCCCCGGCCCTGCCGGACACGTGGTGCCTTTGGAGCTCGCCCTTGCGGAGGGGGCGAGGTCCGGCCTCCTGGGCCACGCGGCAGGCCCAGAGCTATCCTCCGTGGGGAAGGGAGCTCCGGCCCCGCTGGACACGTGGCGCCTTCAAACCTCACCTCTGCAGAGAGAGCGAGGTCCTTAGGAAGTTTTACCCTGTGCGCGGGGGTACCCGGTATTGAGGGTACCGACAGTGGCCCCCGGGCTCACCTCGGGGGAGGTAACGAGCCCGAGGTGGGGCCTTCTCCTACCCGCGCACTTTCTTGTCTTGAGTACTCCCTGTGCTGGCAGGGTCTTGACGGCTTCGGAGTTCAGCCTCCGAGGAGAGGGTGAAGCCTGGCATCGGAGCTCAGCCCTTGTGAAAGGGGGAGGTCCGGCTTCGGAGCTCACCTCTGAGAAGAGGGGTGGTCTGGGAAGTCATCGGAGCTCAGGGCCATGAAGGGCGTGAGGTCCGGCATCAGGGCTCGCCTCTGAAAGGAGGGCAAGGGCTGGCATCGGAGCTCGGCCCAGCTGTGGGGGCGGAGCTCCGGAAGTCATCGGAGCTCAGGCCAGCGAAGGGCATGAGGTCCGGCATCAGCGCTCGCCTCTGAAAGGAGGGCGAGGGCTGGCCGCGGAGCTCGGCCCAGCTGCGGGGGCGGAGGTCCGGAAGTCATCGGAGCTCAGGCCAGCGATGGGCGTGAGGTCCGGAGGTCATCGGAGCTCAGGCCAGTGAAGGGCGTGAGGTCCGGCATCAGCGCTCGCCACTGAAAGGAGGGCGAGGGCTGGCCTCGGAGCTCTGCCCAGCTGTGGGGGGCGGAGGTCCGGAAGTCATCGGAGCTCAGGCCAGCGAAGGGCGTGAGGTCCGGTATCAGCGCTCGCCTCTGAAAGGAGGGCGAGGGCTGGCCTCGGAGCTCGGCCCAGCTGTGAGGGCGGAGTCCGGAAGTCATCGGAGCTCAGGCCAGCGAAGGGCGTGAGGTCCGGAGGTCATCGGAGCTCAGGCCAGCGAAGGGCGTGAGGTCCGGCATCAGCGCTCGCCACTGAAAGGAGGGCGAGGGCTGGCCTCGGAGCTCGGCCCAGCTGCGAGGGCGGAGGTCCGGAAGTCATCGGAGCTCAGGCCAGCGAAGGGCGTGAGGTCCGGAGGTCATCGGAGCTCGGCCTGGCTGTGGAGGCGGAGTCCGGCACTGCTCAGTGGTCCCCCCTTTCCTGTCCCTTAGTCCCATTTGGCTTACTGTCCCAGGCCGGAATACGGGGCTTGGGTAATCCAGTGCACTTGGTCCCGGAGGTCTGGCCCCAGCCCTAGTCAGGGTGTAACCGTCTGGCCCCCTGGTACTCAGACCGTAGCGCCGGGGGGCAGAGTGCGCATGCTTTGGATGCAAGACCGGGCAAAGCAAGGCTCCTGACCCCCCGGTCTAGCGTAGGTCTTTTCTCGGAGGAGACCAACTGGCGGTACAGTACCCTTACAGGGGAGATCCAAAAGGCCACCGGGCCTCTGGCAGGTACCCCAAGCACTACCGTCTTCGGCAGGACTGCAAATATCGACTATGCATGAGAGCAGGAAAGAGGAACCGAGTGTACAATGGACGCACACTGTTGGGGTAGCGTCGGAGCGCCTGTCTTCACGCAGAGCGGGTCATGCGTGGCTTCATCGTACGCCGGACACGGGGTGACCCCCATGGCGATCTCAGGGGGAAGCATGGCTTCAGCCCCGCATACCATGTGGAAGGGTAGTTCCCGTGACCCGGCCCTGGGAAGTCCGGCTGGCCCTCGACATGGAGGAGCCGGTATCCCCCGACGGCTCTGGGTGCGCGTCTGCACCAGTTGTGTGGGTCTGCTTGGCGTGAACCTGGCACGCATTGCATCCCTAACCGGTTTGACGGCGTCCAGGTGGCTCTCGGTCTGTAGGAGCCATGCCGGGTGGCTTAACCGACCAGCGTGCGGGACGATGAGCGTTCCCAGCACTCTCCTCCGTGGACTACTGCGAGCTAGTCGCAGCCTTCCTCCTGGGTTATGCACCACAATAGGATGTCATGGCGCCACGCCAGTAAAGATACCAGCACGTAGCACTTAGCCATCCGCACCACCCGTTCAGCGAATGCACGTTCGTCAGGAAGGATGTCCTTCAAGGAGTCCCGGACCTCCGTGGTCCATGCATCGGGACTACTTGAGCTTCTGGATCTTGAGCGCTGGGTTGCACAGAGTCCCCAGTGACGCTTACGATCCTTTGGCGGCATCCATGGCTGCAGGGCTGCCGGGACTGCCTAGCTTCGAGGCACTGGTTCAGCCCCCTTCGCCCGGCTCGGCGGGCCGGGCTGTGGACCGCAGCAATGTCCTCTCGAAGACTCCTTCGGGCGCAGGGGCTCCGATGGAGGCCTTCGTTGAGAGGTCGTCAGCTGCGGCCTTGCCAGCGCGCGGTACATGGCGCAGGTCCAAGGCGAAGTCTTTCTCCAACATCCGCACGTGGAGCAGATAAGCAGCTAGCTGTGGGTCATTGCAGGGGCATTCACCCTTAACTTGCTTGATAACTAGCTGGGAGTCGCCCTGCGCCAACAACTGGCGAGCGCCCAGAGATAGGACTGTCTTTTAGGCCAAAGATGAGTGCTTCATACTCTGCCAATTTGTTGGTTGCCTTGGAATTGAGACGCACCATGTACCCAGACTGCTCCCCCGATGGCATGAGAAGCAGTACGCCGGCACCGGCCCCCTGCTTTCGCGAGGAGCCGTCAAAGAAGAGCGTCCAGTGAGGCCCGGTGAAGACCAGAGCTCGGTACTTTGGTTAACCGTCTTCGCGGCCCCCCTGGGTCAGCCTTCATTGGCGTCCACTCAGCCACGAAGTCAGCCAGTGCTTGGCTCTTGGCTGTCTGACGTGGTCGGGAGCTCAGCTTGAACTCCGCCGTCTTCGGGCTGTCTTCCGGTTTCGGAAGCTGGCAGTGAGTGCCAATTCCGCCCTTTGGCTGCTCTGGCGCACTTGTCTGCCAGGCTGAAGAGCTCAGAGGCATCGAAGACCTCTCTGGTCGCAAGCTTCTCAAGCATCTTCTCGTCCCGGACACCCTGCCGGAATGCCACCACCACAGAAGCACTTTGAATGTGCGGGATGGTGTTGCGTACCTGGGAGAACCGCTGGATGAAGTAGCGCAGTGATTCCCCAGGTTGTTGTTTGATGGCGTGGAGGTCAAGCTCCATGCCAGGACGGGTGTAGGAGCTTCCGAAGTTGGCGATGAACTGCCGGCAGAGCTCTCCCCAGGAAGTTATGGAACCCTGGGGCAGGTTCATGAGTCAAGACTGGGCTGGGCCGGTCAAGGCAACGGGGAAGTAGTTGGCCATGATGGCCTCATCCCCTCCTGCGGCAAGTACGGCAGTGGAGTAGATCTGGAGAAACTCCGCCGGGTTGACGCTGCCGTCGTACTTCTCAGGCAGGTGCGGCCGGAACTTGCGCGGCCACCTCGCGAAGTGAAGGTGGGGGGTGCGAGGGCCGCACATCCTGCCCCTGTTGCCGCAGGTGTTGGTGCCGCGGACGCTTGGTTCGCCGTTGGCACGGTGTATCCCGGTATGGTCAAGGCTGCTCCATAGACCGGGGGCGCCGTTTGCAGGGCATATGGTTGTGGCATATGCTGCGCGGCGTATGCCTGGGGCAGAGTCCGCGTGGCGAAGATCTGCTCTTCAGGCTGGGTCGAGGCCGACGTCATGCTGTCGCCAGCCCCTTGGATGCGACGCCTTTCTCGACGTCGCTCGAGGAACACTCGGGCATCTTGGCCCAAGTCGCATCGCTCCAGCTCTGCCCTCAAGTCCGTTGACGGAAGCCTGGTGGAGCTGGAGTCTGCCGTCTGCCTGTCAACCGTTGGCGTGCGCGTCAGCGACACAGCCGGTTGACCGGAGTGTCGTCCCCACCGAAGTCGAGGGTTTGCGGCTGCAGAAGATCTGACGCTGGTTGGAGCCTGCATTGCCGGGGTCGGCGCTGCCAGAGCCGGCTGCTGGCTCCCAGCTTGCTCCGACACACTCCGTCCTGAGTGTGTCGACATGTACTCCCCCCTGGTCACGGTTCGCCGCGAACGCGGGGGAGGAGAGTTTGCCGCTGAAGGAAGCTTGGTCATCTTCGTGCAAGGGAAAAGCTCCCTACCTGGCGCGCCAAATGTCGAAGTGTTCGGTCGACACTTCCCCCGGGCCTGCACTGGGCAGCCCGCGGAGGTTCTTTTTTCGGTGGGGCTAGTCACTTGCGGAGAGCTTGAGCGTATGGACGAATTAAGGAAGAGCTTGACACGGCGAGTTTTACGTGGTTCAGGCCACCGGAGTGTAAAACCCTACGTCCACGGCGAGCTATGGAGCTCGCTGTATTGCTTGTTGCTCAGAACCGGAGTCCTGAGCTTGGGGATGACTGAAGTCTAGCGTATGAGTTGCAAGAGTGCAAACCAACAGAGTTCGAACCAACAGGGTTCGAACCCTTGCTAACGTTGCCTACCCGAGCCTTTTATAGTCCAAGGCTCGAGTGGCTTACAAGGGGGGCTCGGGACCCGACAGGTGGCCTCGGGGTGATTTCCTACCAGCTATTATATCTTGGCGCTAGCGTCGAAGTCCTCGTCCTGCCGCCCTACCCATGCCGCAGGCTAAGTGTAGCGTGTAGTCGTTGGCGATGGCAGGGGCGGCAGGGCATGTCTTCTCCGGTCTTGTCACTGCCTTCAATGGCCTGCAGCTTCAGACACTGTACGCCTGTCTTGACTGTGACTGGTCACAGCGCCTCCTGACAGGCGTGCGCTGCGCCTCTTCATCTCGAGAAGGCGTGGGTCTTGAATGCTTTGTACGGTAAAGGCATGACGCGCCTTTACTCCCGCTGCCTACCGCGCCAGTCGGCAGCACTGTTCTGCTGGCCACGTGTCGGACCCGGAGCCCTCCTCTGAGGAGGGGGGGGGGGGGCTCCGGCTCCGCTGGACACGTGGAGCCTTCGGAGCTCACCCCCGCGGAGGGGGTGAGGTCCGGTCTTCTGGGCCAAGTGGCAGGCTCGGAGCTATCCTTTGAGGAGAGGAGAGCCCCGGCCCTGCCGGACACGTGGTGCCTTTGGAGCTCGCCCTTGCGGAGGGGGCGAGGTCCGGCCTCCTGGGCCACGCAGCAGGCCCGGAGCTATCCTCCGTGGGAAGGGAGCTCCGGCCCCGCTGGACACGTGGCGCCTTCAAACCTCACCCCTGCAGAGAGAGCGAGGTCCTTAGGAAGTTTTACCCTGTGCGCGGGGGTACCCGGTATTGAGGGTACCGACAGAAAGGAAATACAACAGCAAGCAGATTAATCCTAACAGTTGCTAAGAGGTGGTAGGACAGCACAATTCCTCACTAGCAAGAAATCAAGGTCTTACAAGTTCTTACCATGCGATGCAGGAGGCGCCGGCAATCAGCAAGAACAACAACAAACGGTGGCTGCCAGCACAACCTTATGGTGTCGTAGACAATTTTGTGGAGCTGTAGGTGGCTGCTAGACACAATTTGTGCAAAGGAACAGCTAGTACCACATTAGTCACAACAAGTTGAATAAATGTTCCACGATGGTATTGTGCTGGTCCTAACTCAAACCTTACTAGAGACGTGAGCCGTAACTCCACGTGACGTTGGATTACTATGGTAGGGAAGTTCGAACAGCCCGATCCGTTGTGTTTCAACAACGTTGAAAACAGCAAGTTGAACTTCGAAACATGAAACAAATGTTACACAAATTGTCTCTCTTTTTTGTACTTAGAAACTTTTTTTTGTTTTTGTGATTTTAATCAGTGCGGCTTTTCTTTTTGCACGTGCCTTTTTCTTGCTGATCCGTGCAGCTTTTCTTTTGCACTTGCCTTTTTTCTCAACTTTGGGTAGATAATGGAAATGGACTGAGAACAAAGTGGCACGAACTCAAAACTCTAGCGGTGAAAAACTTAGGACCAGCAACTTGACACAAAAAGGCAACCGTGAATTTAACAAGTCGAGAGCTAAGTAGCCAAGCAAAAGGCTCAAAGTGTTTTTAGGATTTTTTAGAGCGAACTTTTGTAGGCAAAAGTGGACTGTAGGTAAATGAAGAACAAGGAGAAGGAAATCTCTCACCGAGCAACCTGAAATCTGATACCACTTGATGAACCCAACGGGTACGGGGGACGCCCTATCTTTTGATGAGAGATGTTGGTAATGAACGAATTTGGTGGAGGCCGACGTTGGCTGCCCGACTACCACAACCAGAATGGTGTGGCGCCTTGAGAGACAGTTACACCGTCTCCTGGTAATTACGATTTGGGTGGAGGTCGACGTTGTGCTACCCGACTACAACAACCACAAGGATGTTGCGTCTTAGCGATAGTTACACCGGCTCCTGTTGTTGCTGTACTTGCCGTGCCAAGAACAGCCTTGAACCTGCAAGCAATCGAAGAACAAGCAAGAACAAGATAACAAGCAAACACTCACGGGTGTGAAAAAGTTGGGGTTCTGATTCAAGTAATCGGAAGATCTCGTGGACACTTGCGTTACAAGGAAGTAGCAATGACTAAACTTACAGAAAACAAAACCCGCCCTGTCAAGGAGCTCTTGGACTACTTAAATAGGGGAGGGAAGAGGGAAATTCGTCCAGCAATAAAGATAGGACGTGATCTCCCTTATTCCCTTCCTTTTTATGTGATAGACTATCATTTAATAGGGAAACAAAGAGGGAAACCTATCCAGCAGCAAGGCAGGATATGATTTCCTCTATTTCGTTCCTTATTATAGCACATCTATCTTTAAATGGGGGAAGAAAGAGGGAATTTCATCCAGTAGCAAAGTTGGACGGGATTTCCCTTATTCCTTTCCTTATTTGTCTAAATCTCTCTTTATTACATGGCCCCAGCCTCAAGATTTCTCCTCGGGTGGAGCAGCCTTTATTGCATTAATCCCTCCATCCCTCCTAGCTGGATCAATTCCCAAGCACCTGATAATTAAGTTGACGTGCACGAGCGCGTGTCATTGGACTTTGATTAGCTGAGAGCTGTGAATGGGCTGGTGTTGTAGTTGTATCAACGGTAGCGATGTCCGCATCACCGGGACCCGAGTTCGTGAGTTTTTCCGACTTTCCCGATTTCGACCCAGATGGCCATCAGCGGATGCAAAACCATCAAGTTGCACCATCCGGCCGTGTATTCCGTCAAGTTCCCTTCCGGTCTCTCAGGACTCGAGTTTGTGAGTTTTCCAGACTTTCCTGATTTTGACCCTCATGACCATCCGCATATGCAAAATCATCAAGTGCACCATCCGATCGTGTATTCCGTCAATGTCCCGTCCGGCCGCCGTGGACCCGAGTTCGTGAGTTTTCCCAACTTTCCTGATTTCGACCCAGATGGCTATCCGCGCATGCAAAACCATCAAGTTGCACCATCCGGATGTGTATTCGGTCAAGGTCATGTCCGGCCTCCCTGGACCCGAGTTCGTGAGTTTTCCTGACTTTCCCGATTTTGACCCAGATTGCCATCCGCCCAGGCAAAACCATCAAGTTGCACCATCCGAACCTGTATTCCGTCAAGGTCCCGTCCAGCCGCTCTAGACCCGAGTTCATGAGTTTTTCCGACTTTCCTGATTTTGACCCAGATGGCCATCCACGCATGCAAAGCCATCAAGTTGCACCATCCGTACGTGTATTCCGTCAAGGTCCCGACCGGCCTCCCGAGACCCGAGTTTGTGAGTTTCCCGACTTTCACGATTCCAACCCAGATGGCCATCCACGCAGGCAAAACCATCATGTTGCACGGTGCGAACGATTATTCCATAAGGGTCCCGTCAGGTCGCCCGGGACAGAGTTCGTGAGTTTTTCCAACTTTCCCAATTTCAAATTAGATGGCCATCTGCGAATGCAAAACCATTAATTTGCACCGTCTAGACGTGTATTCCGTCAAGGTCCAGTCCGCCCACATGGGACCCAAAATCATGAGTTTTCCCAACTTTCCTGACCTTCCCGATTTTGAACCAGATGGCCATCCGCACACGCAAAACCATCAAGTTGCACCATCCGGATTTGTATTCCGTCAAGGTCCTGTCCGCCCTGCCGGGACTCGAGTTCTTGAGTTTTCCCGACTTTCCCGATTTTGACCCAGATGGCCTTCCGCGTATGCAAAACCATCAAGGTGCACCATCCGGACGTGTATTCCGTCAAGGTCCCGTCTGGCCTCCCGGGGCCCGAGTTTGTGAGTTTTCCTGACTTCCCGATTTCGACCCAGATGGCCATTCGCGGCTGGCCAAACCATCAAGTTGCACCGTGCGGATGTTTATTCCATCAAGGTCTCGTCAGGCCGCCCGGGACCCGAGTTCGTGAGTTTTTCCTACTTTCCCTATTTCAAACTAAATAGACATCTGCGAATGCAAAACCACCAAGTTGCACCGTCGGGATGTGTATTCCGTCATGGTCCCGTTCGCCCTCCCGGGACCCGAGTTTGTGAGTGTCGAAGTGTTCAGTCGACACTTCCCCCGGGCCTGCACTGGGCAGCCCGCGGAGGTTCTTTTTTCGGTGGGGCTAGTCTCTAGCGGAGAGCTTGCGCAGATGGACGAGTTAGTAAGAGCTTGACACGGCGAGTTTTACGTGGTTCAGGCCGCCGGAGCGTAAAACCCTACGTCCACGGCGAGCTATGGAGCTCGCTGTATTGCTTGCTGCTCAGGACCGGAGGCCTGAGCTCGGGGGTGAGTTACAGCTTGAGAGTGTATGGCTAGCATATGAGTTGCAAAGTGCGAACCCTTGCTATCGACGCCTACCCGAGCCTTTTATAGTCCAAGACTCAGGCGGCTTACAAGGGGAGCCGGGACCCGACAGGTGGTCCCGGGAAGATTGTCTATTATCTACCGTATCTGCAGTTATGCCGGTAGTTGTCTCTGGCGAAGGCTTCCGAGTCTTCATCTTGCCGTCCTGCCCATGCCGCATGCTAGTCGTAGTGGTTGATGACGGCGCAGGCGGCATGGGATGTCTTGTCGCGGTGTTTATTGGCTGGCAGGTTCTGACACCGCGCCAGTCTGTGATGCGACTGGGCGCAACGGCACCTGACAGACGCGTGCTCCGCGTCCCCACGTCTTGGGAAGACGCGGGCCTTGAATGCCTTGTACGGGCAAGGTATGGGGCGCCTTTACACCCGCTGCCTACCGCTCGGGGCAGGCAGCGCCGTTCTGCTGCCACGTGGCGGGCCCGGAGCCCTTCTCAGAGGAGAGGAGGGTCAGCTCCGCGGGGCACGTGGAGCCTCCGGACCTCTCCCCGCGGAGGGGGAGGCTCGGCTTCTGTTGGCCATGTGGCGGGCCCGGAGCTCTCCTCTGAGGAGAGGGAGGTCCGGCCCCGCTGGACGCGTGGCGTCTTCGGACCTCTCTCCCGCGGAGGGGGAGGTCCGGCTTCTGTATGCCACGTGGCGGGCCCGGAGCTCACCTCTGAGGAGAGGGAGGTCCGGCCCCGCCGGACGCGTGGCGCCTTCAGAGCTCTCCCTGCGGAGAAGGGCGAGTTCCTTAGGCATTTTACCCTGTACGCGGGGGTACCCCATATCTCAGGTACCGACAGTGGCCCTCGGGCCCATCTCGGGGGAGATAGCGAGCCCGAGGTGGGACCTCCGTCTCCTTCGATCCGCGCACTTTCTCTAAGTCCCGAATTGACCGCTGCCGGAGCACGGACGGCCGCGGGATCGTGGGAGCGTGCGCTCACTTGATGGTTGCTTTTACTGCGGCGGTTCCCAAGACTGCCACTTCTGCACGTTGCGGCGCTTTCTTCGGGAACCGCTGAAGTGCCTTGCCGGCTCATCTTCTCAGGAGACTGACTCCTTGACCCACCGCTTCAGTTGGGCGGCTTGGGCCCACCCGTCATCGGCACTCGGTTTAGGAGCCGAAGCGGTTGCCGATGCAGTGTATGCGAAGAGTTCCGAATCGCTTGGGATTGCACCCGGGGAGGTGTGAAATGAAACCCCCATGTGGGTACGCTCCCCTTATAAGGCTTCCAGCCCTTGTGCTACCCTCGAGCCTCTGCAGTCTTGTCTTCTTTCATGGCTCTCAACCCGCCTTATGGGGGGAGAATCGCTGTCGATTTCCTCCAGCGATGGCGTCTGCACCAAGCCTGGGACTCAGGGAGCCTGCCTGCCTTGCCTCTGAGGGTGGCGCCACCAAGGGGTCTCTGGTTTGTCCTCCCGACGGAGCCCTTCCTTGGTGACGGCAGGCAGAAAGCTCCTTGGCGTTCGTCCCTTCTCAGGTGGTGGAGTCTTCAAAGAAACCGCTGAAGCACCGAGGAGAATCCCAGGCGGCAGAGTCCCCGAGAAGGCCACTGAAGCTGCGGAGAGAGGGCCTCAGGAGCACCCTTGATGACACCGGCTTTTGCATAGGTGATGAGGGAAGGAGGCTCCATGGGCACCCTTGATGACGCCGGCTTTTGCGCCGGTGATGGGGGAACTTCAGGAGAAGGAAGCCGCCGATGCACCATGGAGGATCCCAGACGGCAGAGTCTCCAGGAAGACCGCTGAATACTGCGGAGGGGGCCCCAGAAGCTCCCTTGGTGACACTGGCTTTTGCGCCGGTGATGAGGGAGGCGATTCCTGCGCTCGGGTCATGGAGCGGGGGAGTGCCGCCAGGTCTGAAGCCTGGTGACGCGGCCGTCCTTGCAACTTTCTAGATTCTGGTCATGTCAGGAGACCCTTGGGGCTTGTTTCTTTCTTCTTATCGAGTCTGTAGTCCAGCTCAAGGAGCCTCGCATAGTTTGACTCTTTTAGATATTTTGTGTCTGTGACGCTCTTTCTCTCCTTCTTGGCTTTGCCTGTCTGAGTCCTTAGCTCCGCAAGGTACTCAGAGGCCATCTCCAATCTCGGAGCTCTGCGTAGACACCTTCCCCGGGTCCTAACCGTGTTAGGGGTCCCCGGGGGTCTCCGGATCTCGCCCCATGGGGAGCCCCAAGTCTGCCCGCCACGTGGTGGGTCCGGAGCCCCTCCTTAAGAGGTTGGAGCTCCTTCCATGCTGGACACGTAGGGCTTCCGGAGCCCTCCCACCGGGGGGGGGGGGGGAGGTCCAGTTTTTCGCCCGCCACGTGGCGAGCCCGGAGCTCTCCTCAAGGGAGGTGAGGGTTCCGAGCCTGCTGGACACGTGGGGCCCTTGGGTCCCACCCCTGCTGAAGGGGCAGGTCCGGTCCTTCCAGTCCTAGGTCGGAGTAGTTGGTAGCTCCTTTCCCCCTGCTTCATGCAGTCCCTGTTGCCGCAACCTGTAGGTCCTGCACATAGGTAGAGGAAACGTAATTCTCCTTGGGGGCTCCCCCTCCCTTACCTCATAGTCTTATTTGACTTATAGCCCCTAACCATATGCTTGGTGTTTGGGGACTTGTAGAGAGGGGGAGCTGAGCACATGGTAACCATGCACTGCAAGGGTGATTAAAAAACTCAATTCACAATTTAAATGAGTACAAGGAAAGAGCAAAGTAGAGCAGATTTCTTTTCGTACAACTTTCCACAGGAGGAAGGCAGGCTAAACATGGAGGCCACGACCCACCCCATTAAGAGGCGAAGCAAGACTCTACGCGCTTGGAGTCGGAACCAGGCAAAGCTAAACGTAGTCCTGGACCGTCCCCTGGGGTTTAGCTGCTCCGAGCGCTGCTCCTGGACTCTATGGAGTTTATTACGAAAAGAAAGTACTGTCCTATTTTTGCTCTAGGGGTAGAACTTACGGAGGTGTTCTATGTTCCAAGTGTTCGGGAGCAGGTCCCCATCCTCGGTGGAAAGGCGCACACACCCGGGGCGGCATACTTTCGCGACTCGGAAGGGGCCTTCCCAACTAGGGGAGAGTTTGTGGGCCCCTTCGCGAGAAAGTATGCGCCGCAACACCAGGTCACCTTCCTGCAGCTCCCGGGCACGCACAGACCTCTGGTGGTAGCGCCGAAGCGCTTGTCTGTACTGCGCGTTACGGAGTGCCGCATGTAATCGGACCTCGTCGACGAGGTCGATTTCTCCACGCCGGAGGTTGTCCTGCGTGGCTTCGTCGTAAGCCCGGACACGGTGAGACTTCATGGTGATTTCTGGGGGAAGTACAGCTTCAGCCCCATACACCATGAAGAAGGGTGTTGTCGAAGTGTGCGATCGACACTTCCCCCGGGCCTGCACTGGGCAGCCCATGGAGGTTCTTTTTTCGGAGGGGCTAGTTCCTAGCAGAGAGCTTGCGCGGATGGACGAGTTAGTGAGAGCTTGACACGGGAAGTTTTACGTGGTTCAGGCCGCCGGAGCGTAAAACCCTACGTCCACGGCGAGCTATGGAGCTCGCTGTATTGCTTGCTGCTCAGGGCCGGGGGCCTGAGCTTGGGGGTGAGTTACAGCTTGAGAGTGTATGGCTAGCGTATGAGTTGCAGAATGCGAACCCCTGCTATCGACGCCTACCCGAGCCTTTTATAGTCCAAGGCTCGGGCGGCTTACAAGGGAAGCCGGGACCCAACAGGTGGTCCCGGGAAGATTGTCTATTATCTACCGTATCTGTAGTTATGCCGGTGGTTGCCTCCGGTCGAAGGCTTCTGAGTCTTCCGTTTGCCGCCCTGCCCATGCCGTGCGCTAGTCGTAGTGGTTGATGACGGCGCAGGCGGCATGGGATGTCTTGTCGCGGCGTTTATTACCTGTCAGGTTCTGACACCGCGCGCCAGTCTGTGATGCGACTGGACGCAACGGCACCTGACAGACGCGTGCTCCGCGTTTCCGCATCTTGGGAAGACGCGGGCCTTGAATTCCTTGTACGGGCAAGGTGAGGGGCGCCTTTACGCCCGCTGCCTACCGCTCGGGGGCAGGCAGCACCGTTCTTCCAGCCACGTGGCGGGTCCGGAGCTCTTCTCTGAGGAGAGGGAGGTCCGGCCCCGCTGGACGCGTGGCGCCTTCGGACCTCTCTCCCACGGAGGGGGAGGTCCGGCTCCTGCATGCCACGTGGCGGGCCCGGAGCTCACCTCTGAGGAGAGGGAGGTCCGGCCCCACTGGACGCGTGGCGTCTTCGGACCTCTCTCCCACGGAGGGGGAGGTCCGGCTTCTGTATGCCACGTGGCGGGCCCGGAGCTCTCCTCTGAGGAGAGGGAGGTCCGGCCCTGCTGGACGCGTGGCGCCTTCGGAGCTCTCCCTGCGGAGAAGGGCGAGCACCTTAGGCATTTTACCCTGTGCGCGGGGGTACCCCATATCTCAGGTACCGACAGTGGCCCCCGAGCCCATCTCGGGGGAGATAGCGAGCCCAAGGTGGGACCTCCGTCTCTTCCGATCTGCGCACTTTCTCTAAGTACCGACTTGACCGCTGCCGGAGCACGAACGGCCGCGGGGTCGTGAGAGCCTGCGCCCACTTGATGATTGCTTTTACTGCGGTGGTTCCCAAGGCTGCCACTTCTGCACGTTGCGGCGCTTTCTTCGGGAACCGCCGAAGGGCCTTGCCGGCTCATCTTCTCAGGAGACTGACTCCTTGACCCCACCGCTTTAGTTAAGCGGCTTGGGCCCAGCTTTCATTGGCGCCCAGTCTCGGAGCCGGCGAGGTCGCCGATGCGATGTTTCCGGAGGTTTTCGAATTACCTCGAACCATCCCTGGAAAGTTTTAAAAGGTGATCTCACCCGCATTGCGCTCGTACTTCCCTTGAACTCTTGCGCCCCAGCTCTCCTGCCCTTGCGCCTTCTTTCGCTATGGCTTCCAACTTGCTTCCGACGCGCCTCGTTCGCTCCTCCGAGCTCGGGCCAGTGCGCAGGCTGCTGGGCTGGCGCTCGGAAGAGCAGAAGCATCGGCTCTGCCGAGGATCTCTCCCCCTGGTCCTGGGAAAGGGGGAGATGGTCTTCTTTACCGCTTATGCTCTGGCGGGGTTCGTTCCGCCGATTTCTTCCTTCTTCGTCACCCTGCTGGAGACATACAGTCTCCAACTCCACCATCTCTCCCCCAACTCCCTCGCAATGGTGGCAGTTTTTGTCCACTTCTGCGAGATGTTCGTGGGGGTGCACGCCTCCGTGACGCTCTTCCGCCACTTCTTTGTGCTGCGTACGACCGGACGCGGCTCAAAGACTCAGATGGGGGCGTATTACTTCCAGCATCGCTGCAAAGACCCCAAGGTCTCCGGATACCTTCTGCCCTTCAGCGCATCAAGGTGGGAGAACTGGAAGGAGAGCTGGGTGGTAGTGCAGACCGATGAGCACGATCGCCTACAACTCCCAACCGCCAGCCCAACCACCGATCGCCGCTTCTGGGAGGAGATCCCTGAGCTGGAGCAGGAGTACACTCCGGTCTTGGAGCGGATCCGGTTCTTGGCCAACGAGGGGCTGACATCTCTGATGGTGCTGATGGACTTTGTGTCACGCCGCATTGCTCCCTTGCAGCAACGCAGCCGCCCAGCGTGGTACTACACCGGTGAGCAGGACTGTACCAGGCTGGAGAGAGGCCCCGACTCTGTCCCTTCCGATGAGGAGCTGGAGGAGATGGTGAGCAAGGTGAGCGGTGACTATATTCCTAGCGGCGTCCCCGTCCTTCCGCCTTCTTCCACTCCCCTCTTCTTGGAGCCTCAGAGGAGGTCAGAGCTCCTGCGGAAGATGCTGAACCTTGATGATATCGGGATTGCCGTTCGTCAGGTCGGGGATGCCTTCCGGGGCATCACCATTCCAGGAACCGAGCACCCCGAATCAGGGCATGAGGCATCCACTGCTGCCAAACCTTCCCCCAGAGCCGACGGAACCCAAGCCGCCGATAAAGGGAAAGGTAAAGAGCCGGCCCCCGGGCATCTAGAGAAAAAACGCGCTCGGTCTCCTCCAAGGGTGCCGCCTGTGCCAATCCAGGGTGCCGTAGCTACCTTGCTTCCATCTCCTGGAGGTGCTGGTCCATCGGGTGGTGACCCGAAGAGGTCCCGAGTGTCCCTCCCCGGCGGGTCTCTCCCTAGACAGCAGCCGTCCGAATCAGCCCAAGTATCTCGCCATCCTCCCTCGAGTGGCGGGGCTCCCAGGACGGATGTTGGTGGGGTGACGCCGGCGAGCGCGCCGGAGGTCCAGGCGTCCCATTCCGCGACCGTTCCTGCCGCTGGTCCTGGTAGTTCAGCTACAGCCCAGAGGCCAGTGCAGCAAGCTCGCTGGAGCGCTCATGCCGCTCAGTAAGTGTTATTCTTTCTGACTTATAGGAGCAGAGCTCCTGCCTCTTCTCTTATTCTGAGGGCTTCTTCTTCTTTGCAGGGACCAACCGGCTGCCAAGGGCGGGCCTCTTATCCGGCCGCATTCAACCAGCGGGGGCTCCGCGCCTCGGCCCCTGGGGGCCGCGGCGGCCCCCATAGCTCCCAAATCAACGGGGGCAGTGGCCTCGGTGGCCGCATCTGCTCCTACCCGCCCTCCTTCACCAGCCCAGAAGCCAGGTCTTGAGACCGGAAGGGCCGCTGTAGGTGTGTCTGCTGGCCCCCTGGCCTGCTTAGGACAGCGCCCCCCCGTAGCTGCCGAGGCGCCGGCGCTCCCGCCGGTCTTGGACTCGTCCGGGGGGTCCAGCGGCGCGACTCCTGCTCCCCCTGCTCCGGTGCCCGTGTGGGACGCCATGGAGCGTGCCCAGACCAGCTCCCGGCAGCTCCAATCTGCCTTTGAGCAGGAGCGGAAGGCATTGGCCGGCGAGAGAGACCGCCTTCTCAGCTGGCAGCAGCGGGCCCGGGCGGACCTCGACTCAAGGCAGTCAAGGCTTGAGGCCATGAGTGCTCTGCTTGGCGCCCAGAAGAAGGCCATTAGCCGCTTGGAGCTAGAGGCCCAGCGGGTTCGTGCCACCTACCGCGAGGCTCTGGCCAAAGCTGAAGCCAAAGCCAAGGAGTGTTCCGCCGCCGCGGAGGAGTTGCAGCTGCAGGTCGCCCGTCGGGAGCATGCCGTCGCTGATCAGGAACGCGCTGCTGCGGACGAGGAGGAGAAGACCACCGCTCGGCTGAGGGTCAAGGTGGAGGAGCTAAGGGCTCGGACTGAGGCGTTGGAGCTCCGTGAGTCGGCTGTCGCCGCGAGGGAGGAGCAGTCTTCCAAGGAGCTTCAGGCGGCGATGGATCGCGAGCTAGGGGCCCGCCAAGAGGTAGAGAGGCTCCAGTCCCTGCGGACTGCCGAGGCCCAGGTGGTCTAGAGCTTCATTGCTAAGGCGGGATCCGCCTTGGCTCCTCTTGGTTTTAGCCCTGTGCAGGTGGAGACCCCAGCACGGCCGGTGTCCGAAGCGGCCCCAGCCCTTGAGTCTCTCGGCGACGAGCTAGGTCGGCTCGAATCAGTGATCGCCGACGAGCTGGAAGCGGAAGGTCGGGGTCTTGCGAAGGAGGTTGCGATGCACGTTCTGTCGTGCTTTGTTAGCCGAGACCCTTCCTTTTCCCTGGGGCCGGTCCGTTTAGGACCCATCGCCGACCAGGAGGAAGCTGCCAGGGCCGAAGTCGAGGACTTAGCTGCCCTCGTGGCCTCTAGGTTTCATCGGGAGTCCGGGGACCCCTAGGCACCCGCCCTTGTGTCCACAAGGCCCTGTACTTCCTTTCTTTATTTTTGTTGAGTCTGTAGCCCAGCTCGTGGAGCCTTTGTATGGACAGACTCCTGTTTCTTTCTGTGTCTGCATGCCCTAGTCTTCTTCTTGGCCTTTCCTGACCGAGCCCTTAGCTCCGCAAGGGCTCGGAGGCCTTGACCAATCTCGAAGCTCTGCATAGACACCTTGTCCGGGTCCCCACTGTATACCAAGGGTTCCGGAGGTCTCCAGGACCCGCCTCACGAGATCGGAGGGGGGTCCGAGCCTGGAGCTCCTGCCTGGGAGGAGGTCCGGGCTCGCAAGGCATGTGGAGGTCCCGGGCCTCTCCCCGCAGAGGGAGGGGGGAGGTCTGACTTCTGTAGACCACGCGGCGGTCCCGGAGCTCCCCTCGAAGAGGTGGGAGGTCCGGCCCTGCCGGACACGTGGGGCCTTCGGACCCTACCCCTGTGAGGGCTAGCCCTTTGATCTTACCTTAGGGTTTTTGGCCTACCGCGATCCCGTAGCGGCCCCCTGGTAGGTGCGTTCTATTGGGTGGATGCGCCTACCATACTCCTGCGGGGAGCTGAGGCTGAGAAACCCTGCACATAAGGAAAAAGTAATTCTCCTTAGGGGCTCCCCCCTCTATTCCTTAGTCATATCTGCAGCAAATTCCGACTAAAGATGAAAATGAGAAGAGGGAGTTGAACGCATAGTGAGCACGCGTTAGTAGGGTAATCATAGGAATTTAATAAGTAAATTAAATGAGTACCAAAGAAGAGCAACGTAGGGTGGGCTTCTTTTCATATAAATTTCCATACGGGGGAAGGAGGGCCGTATATGTAGGCCACGACCCACCTCAAGGGAAGCAAGACTCTACGCGCTTGGGGTCGGAACCAGGCGAAGCTGAACGTAGTCCTGGACCGTCCCCTGAGGCTTAGTTGCTCCAAGCCCTGTTCACGGACTTTTATGGAAATTACTATGAAAAGAAGGGCCTGCCTGATTGTTGCTCTAGGGGTAGAACTTACAGCGGTGTTCCGTGTTCCGAAGGTTCGGGAGCGGGTCCCTGTCTTCGGTTCTGGGGAATGGTCCCAGGCCCGGGATGTCCAGCCCTAGTACGGCAAATGGCCATGCGGGCTGGATCACCCGTACCGTCCAAGCCGGTGTATGGATCTGCTTGGCATGGAACAGGCATGCCTAGCAGCTCTCGACCAGCTCGACGGCATCCTGGAGTGTTGCCGGCTAGTAGAAGCCATGCCGAAAGGCTTTACCGACAAGCGTGCGTGAGGAAGAATGACTCCCACATTCGCCTCCATGGATCTCAGCGAACAAGTCGCAGCCTTCCCCCTTGGTTGTGCGCCGCAATAGGATGTGGTTGGCGCCACGTTGGTAGAGATCCCCCTCTACCGCCATGTGTCTCTTAGCCATACGCGCAATCCGTTCAGCAGATACACGTTCATCAGGGAGGATATTGTCTTTCAAGTAGTCCCGGACCTCCGTGATCCATGCATCGGGTCTGACTTGAGCATCTGGATCTTGAGCGCTGGGTTGCACGGAGTCCCCAGTGACGCTTATGATCCTTGGCGGCGCTCATGGCCGCCGGGATCGCCAGCTTCGAGGTGCTGGTCTAGCCCCCTTCGCCCGGCTCGGCGGGCCAGGCTGTGGGTCGCGGCAACGTCCTCTCGAGGCCCCCTTCAGGCACAGTGGCTCCGGTGGCAGTGGGGGCCCTTGTTGAAAGGTCGTCAGCTGCGGCCTTGCTAGCGCGCGGTACGTGGTGCAGGTCCAAGGCGAGGGGGTTTGTCTCCGCCGTCTTGGTTGATAACCAGACTGGGGATTGCCCTGAGCCAACGACTAGTGAGAAGGATGAGCACTCCATACTCTGCTATGGTGTTGACTGCCTTGGAATTGAGACGCGCCACATACCCAGACTGCTCCCCCGATGGCATGAGGAACAGTACGCTAGCATCGGCCCCCTGCTTTCGCGGGGAGCCATGGGCGAACATCATTTGATGAGTCCTGATGAAGGTCAGGGCTCAGGGTCCTGTTTCATCGTCTTCATGGCCCCCTGAGCGTGCGTCTACTTCAGCCACAAGTGAACTAATGCTCGGTTAATGTCTGTATGATGGGAAAGAGAACCTAGATCAAACTTCAGTAGCTCCGCCGCCCATTCGGCGGCATTGCCCGTCGCATGGAGCTGCGAGGGATAGCTTTTAGCCTGGGGAGATCGCCGGGTGCCCGGCACTCGGGGGTCCTCAGGCTGCTTTGGACCTCACGGGAAGCTCCGCTGTCGTCCTGGGGGCTCCGGGAGGTTGTGTCAGGGATCCGAGGTCTGGTCTTCTGGCACTTGCTTCTTGGTAGCGGAACAGGTTACTGTGGTATGGGGTTAAAGCCATTGCGCGAAAACCAGAAATTCGCGGGACCCCTAGCTATGCCGAGTCGGCTTACGCCGGGATTAGTAGGTAGGGGGCGCCCTTCAACTACTTCAGACACAGGGGTCTGATGGGAACCCTAGCAAGCATTTGGGAAGCGCAGCATATCACAGCCTGGTATCGAGTCTACTATTTGCTCTATCAGTCAAAGAGAAAATAGGTCTTTAGGACATGCCTTATTGAGACTGGTGCAGTGGATGCGCTTCCGGAGCTTCTCGCCGGCCCTCGGGATAATAACACGGTTTGCCAAGCACCGGGAGCGGCGGACCCTCCGTCTCGTCGGACGGCTGGACGTCGGGAAAGACCTTTAAGTAATGCTCAATCACCTCCCTGGGGATCTCTGGCCTCGGTGATGGCTGTCATGCAGCACATCGACCTCATGTCGGAGGGGGGCAACGAGCACGCCTTCCTATATGCTACCCTGGCCCCCGGCTACCCGGGTGGTCTGGGTGGCACCGGCGCTGATTCGGATGAGCCTTGTGGGGATGTCGTCCTCATCAAGGGGTTGCACGCGGGGTGCGGCGGTAGAGGCACGGTGACGTGCACTTGGGTGGAGCTGGTTTGGTCCTGTACCGCTGAGGGCTGGCGCTCTAGTTGCTGTAAGCGCCCGAAGCCTTTCCAAGGCTAATACTGCGGCAACACGGTCTCCACAAACCTTGGGGACGCCTGTTGGTGTAGGCATCTTCAAGACAAGGTAGCCGTAGCGGGCCATTGCCATGAATCGGTACAGGGCTGGCCTACCGATTATGGCATTGAAGGGGAGGTCAGTCTCGGCCACGTCGACCAGAATGTACTCCGTCCGGTAGCTGCTCGGTGCCCCAAAGGTCACCGGGAGGCTGATGCGGCCGTAGGAAACGACCTGTCCCGGCCCTACCCCTGAGAGCAGGCTTGATGGGGCGAGCTTGGCCATCGGGATCTGCAGCTTCTGGAAGGCTGCGTGACTGATGAGGTTCAGTCCAGCCCCACCATTCACCAAGACGTGGTACATCTTCACGTTGGCGACGGTAAGGGCCACCATGAGCGGTAGTTGGCCGGCCCCAGCCATGTTCCTGGGGCAGTCGGTGTCATTGGAGCTGATGGGGGTTCCCATCCGCCTGAGGTGCGGTACTGCACCTGGGAGGGGAGCCACCGACACTACCGCTCGTCGCAAGGCCTTAGCCATGCTTCTGGACAGGGGGGTCAGCGGACCCGCCGAAGATGTCACAGGGCATTTTCCAGTGCTCGTCATCACTGGAGATGGAGCTTCCATGATTGCGCGCTGCCCTTGCGGCACGCCGGAGCTCCTGGAAATCCACTTGGCGGTCGTCGCCGTCTCGGGCCTCGACCTTCTGGTTGCCCTCCCTTACTATAGGATGGGGCATCAGCTAGGGGCTGCTTCCCCTTCCGGAAGCGCCCCGCGAGCTTCTGGATTTCCCGGCCTCTGGAGGAATTCCGCCGGGTTGATGCTGCCGTCGTACTTCTCAGGCGAGAGTGGCCGAAACTTGCACGGCCATTTTGTGAAGCGAAGGCGGGGCGCGAGGGCCGCACACCCCGCTTCTGTTGCCGCAGGTTCTGATGCCGCGAATGCTTGGTTCGCACCGAGCACCGCATGCTTCCGGCGGCCATACATAGGACATACGACTGTGGCATATTGAGTAGCAGCGCTCTTCGCTGCAGCTAGCGCACCCTCACTAGTTACACCCAGCGCTACTGAAAACCTGACACTGGTCGGAGCCTGCATTGCCGGGGTCGGCGCTGCCAGAGCCGGTTGCTGGCTCCCAGTGCAGGTATCGGCGCCGCGAACGCCTGGTCCTCCGCTGGCACAGTATGCCCCGGTATGGGCAAGGCCGCTCTATAGACCGGGGGCGCCGTTTGCAGGGCATATGGTTGTGACATATACTGCGCGACGTATGCCTGGGGCAGAGCCCGCGTAGCGAAGATCTGCCCTTTAGGCTGGGTCGAGGCCGACGTCATATTGTCGCCAGCCTCTTGAGTGCGACGCCCTTCTTGACGTCGCTCGAGGAACACTCGGGCATCTTGGCCTAAGCGACACCGTTCCAGTTCTGTCCTCAGGTCCGTTGACGGAAGCTTAGTGGAGCTGGAACTTCCCCGTCTGGCCGTCAACCGTTGGCGTGCGCGTCAGCGACGCAGCTGGTTGGTCGGAGCGTCATCCCCGCCGAAGTCAATGGTTTGCGACGGCGACGGCAAGACGGTTTACCTCGCGAATCCACTGCTGGGTCGCCGCCTGAGGCGCGTCCCCAGCAGGTGGATTGCGCAGTAGCGCCCTTGCTGAGGCTAGCGCACCCCCACCGGGTACGCCCGGCGCTACTGAAGGCCTGACGCTGGATGGAGCCTGCATTGCCGGGGCCGGCGCTGCCAGAGCCGGTTGCTGGCTCCCAGCTTGCCTCGTCACACTCCGTCCTGAGTGTGTCATCATGTACTCTCCCTGTGGTCACGGTTCGCCGTGACCACGGAGAGGGAGAGTTTGCCGCTAAAGGAAGCTTGGTCATCTTCGTCGGCGGAAACTCGTCGCGCTAGGGGAAAAGCCCCCCTTCCTGGCGCGCCAAATGTCGAAGTGTGCGATCGACACTTCCCCCGGGCCTGCACTGGGCAGCCCGCGGAGGTTCTTTTTTCGGAGGGACTAGTTCCTAGCGGAGAGCTTGCGTGGATGGACGAGTTAGTGAGAGCTTGACACGGGAAGTTTTACGTGGTTCAGGCCACCGGAGCGTAAAACCCTACGTCCACGGCGAGCTATGGAGCTCGCTGTATTGCTTTCTGCTCAGGGCCGGGGGCCTGAGCTTGGGGGTGAGTTACAGCTTGAGAGTGTATGGCTAGCGTATGAGTTGCAGAATGCGAACCCCTGCTATCGACGCCTACCCGAGCCTTTTATAGTCCAAGGCTCGGGCGGCTTACAAGGGAAGCCGGGACCCGACAGGTGGTCCCGGGAAGATTGTCTATTATCTACCGTATCTGTAGTTATGCCGGTGGTTGCCTCCGGTCGAAGGCTTCTGAGTCTTCCATTTGCCGCCCTGCCCATGCCGTGCGCTAGTCGTAGTGGTTGATGACGGCGCAGGCGGCATGGGATGTCTTGTCGTGGCGTTTATTACCTGTCAGGTTCTGACACCACGCGCCAGTCTGTGATGCGACTGGATGCAACGGCACCTGACAGACGCGTGCTCCGCGTTTCCGCGTCTTGGGAAGACGCGGGCCTTGAATTCCTTGTACGGGCAAGGTGAGGGGCGCCTTTACGCCCGCTGCCTACCGCTCGGGGGCAGGCAGCACCGTTCTTCCAGCCACGTGGCGGGTCCGGAGCTCTTCTCTGAGGAGAGGGAGGTCCGGCCCCGCTGGACGCGTAGCGCCTTCAGACCTCTCTCCCACGGAGGGGGAGGTCCGGCTCCTGCATGCCACATGGCGGGCCCGGAGCTCACCTCTGAGGAGAGGGAGGTCCGGCCCCGCTGGACGCGTGGCGTCTTCGGACCTCTCTCCCGCAGAGGGGGAGGTCCGGCTTCTGTATGTCATGTGGCGGGCCCGGAGCTCTCCTCTGAGGAGAGGGAGGTCCGGCCCCGCTGGACGCGTGGCGCCTTCGGAGCTCTCCCTGCGGAGAAGGGCGAGCACCTTAGGCATTTTACCCTGTGCGCGGGGGTACCCCATATCTCAGGTACCGACAGGTGTCTCCCCGGTGGCCCGGCTCTGGGATGTCCGGTTAGCCCATAGTGTGCTCGGAAGCTCATCTACCCAATTGGCACCATGTTTCTTCAGGCTGGCGAAGGTGCGAGTCTTAAGGCCCCGGAGAATCTCCGCATTGGCCCTCTCAACTTGCCCATTGCTCCTCGGGTGGGCAACAGAGGCATAGCATACCTGAATACCAAGGTCCTCGCAGTAGTCTTGGAATGCTGCGCTGGTGAACTGGGTCCCGTTGTCGGTGATGATCCTGTATGGGACCCCGAACCGGCAGACAATAGACTTGATGAATTTTACTGTGGATTGTTTGTTGATGGTGACAACTGGTGTAGCTTCCGACCACTTGGTGAACTTGTCGATGGCGACATAGAGGTACCGGAATCCCCCGACGGTTCTGGGAAATGGTCCCAGGATGTCCAGCCCCCATACGGCAAACAGCCACGAGGGCGGGATCATCTGTACCGCCTGAGCCGGTGTATGGATCTGCTTGGCATGGAACTGGCACGCCTTGCAGCTCTCGACCAGCTTGACGGCATCCTGGAGTGCTGTCGGCCAGTAGAAGCCATGCCGGAAGGCTTTACCAACAAGCGTGCGTGAGGAAGAATGACTTCCACATTCGCCTCCATGGATCTCAGCGAGCAAGTCGCAGCCTTCCCCCTGGGTTATGCACCGCAATAGGATGTGGTTGACACCATGCCGGTAGAGATCCCCCTCTACCAGCGCGTACCTCTTAGCCATACGCACAATCCGTTCAGCGGTTGCATGTTCATCAGGGAGGATATTGTCCTTCAAGTAGTCCCGGATCTTCGTGATCCATGCATCGGGTCTGACTTGAGCTTCTAGATCTTGAGCGCTGGGTTGCACGGAGTCCCCAGTGACGCTTACGATCCTTGGCGGCATCCATGGCTGTAGGGCCGCCGGGACCGCCAGCTTCGAGGTGCTGGTCAAGCCCCCTTCGCCCGGCTCGGCGGGCCGGGCTGTGGGCCGCAGCAACGTCCTCTCGAAAACTCCTTCGGGCGCAGGGGCTCCGGTGGAAGCCTTTGTTGAAAGGTTGTCAGCTGCGGCATTACCAGTGCGCGGTACGTGGTGCAGGTCCAAAGCGAGGAATTCTTTCTCCAACATCTGTACGTGGAGCAGATACGCAGCTAGCTGCGGGTCATTGCAGGAGCATTCGCCCTTGACTTGCTTGATGACCAGTTGGGAGTCGCCCTGTGCCAACAACTGGCGAGCGCCTAAAGACAGGGCTGTCTGCAGGCCAAAGATGAGTGCTTCATACTCCGCCATGTTGTTGGTTGCCTTGGAATTTAGACGCACCATATACCCAAACTGTTCCCCCGATGGCATGAGGAGCAGTACGCCAGCACCGGCCCCCTGCTTTCGCGAGGAGCCGTCGAAGAACAGTGTCCAGTGGGGCTCGGTGAAGACCGGAGCTTTGGGCTCTGGCTCACCGCCTTGATGGCCCCCTGGGTCAGTCTTCATTTGTGTCCACTCCGCCACAAAGTCAGCCAGTGCTTAGCTCTTGACTGCATGACGTGGGAGGAAGTCCAGCTCAAACTCCGCCAGCTCCGCCGCCCATTTAGCAATGTTGCCAGTCGCATGGGGGCTGTGAAGAATTGTCTTCAGCGGATACGAGGTGACTACCGAGACCCGGTGGGCCTGGAAGTAGTGGTGGAGCTTCCTGGAGGCCACGAGCACCGCATACAGCAGCTTGTGGACTTCTAGGTACCATGTCTTGGCCTCATGAAGTACTTCACTGATGTAGTAGACAGGCCTCTGAATGGTTCGGACCCTCTTTCTTAGGCTTGGGAGCTCCTCGTCCATTGGCCCCGGCCCGCTGGAGATGGGTGGACCCGCGGGGGCCTCCGGGAACTGGGACCCGGAGGCCCTTAAGCTTTCTTGATCATCCGGGAGCTCCGGGGGGTCTTGAGGGACCTCCGGGAGATCCCAATTGGACCCTGGAGATTTATCTTGGGGGTCCGGGAGGCCGTCCTGGGCCTCCGAGAGGTCGACTTGGACCTCCAGGGGGTCCGGGAGACCATCTTGGCCCTGCGGGGCCCCCTGGCATCGGTCTTCTGCTACCGGAGCAGGTTGCGAGGGTGAGGGGTCTGGCCGCTCCGTGACAAGGACCATACTCACCACTTCTGTTGTCGCCGCAATGTAGAGCAGCAAGTGCTCCCCGGGCTCAGGGGCTACCATGATAGGTAGGGTCGTCAGGAGTCGCTTCAACTCCTGGAAAGCTTCTTCTGCTTCACGAGTCCAGGCAAAGGGGCCTGACTTGCGCAGGAGCTTAAAGAAAGGGAGTGCCCGCTCTGCTAGCCTCGGTATAAACCGACTCAGCGCGGCTAGACATCCCGTGAGTCTCTGAACATCCTTGACGTGGACAGGGGGCCACATCAAGTCGATGGACTTGATCTTCTCTGGGTTGGCCTCAATCCCTCGGTGCGAGACCAGGAACCCTAAGAGCTTCCCAGAGGACACGCCGAACACACATTTATCTGGGTTCAGCTTGGTGCGCGTAGAGCGCAACTTGTCAAAGACTAAAGCTAGGTTATCTAGTAGGGATGAACCCTGCTTGACCTTGACAACTATGTCATCGACATACACCTCAACTAGGTCTCTTATTAACTCCCCAAAGGTTTTGTGCATCGCCCGCACAAAGGTGGGGAGTGCATTCTTTAGGCCGTAAGGCATAGACACATAGCAATAAAGGCCGTCTACTGTGATGAAGAAGGTGTGCTCCTCGTCCTCCCTAGACATGGGGATCTGATGGAAACCCGAGTAGGCGTCTAAGAAGCACAGCATATCACAGCCTGATGTTGAGTCTACTATTTGATCTATTCTAGGGAGAGGGAATGGATCTTTGGGACATGCCTTATTGAGACTGGTGTAGTCGATGCACATCCGGAGCTTCCCGCCGGCCTTCGGGACAACGATGGGGTTCGCTAACCATCGGGGGTGGTGGACCTCCCGTATGAAGCCAGCATCCAGCAGCTTCTTGACTTCTTCACGGATGAAGTTTTGCCGCTCGATGGACTGCTTGCGGGGCTTCTGTTGAACCAGCCGGGTGTCAGGGAAGACTTTCAAGTGGTGCTCGATCACCTCCCTGGGGATCCCCGGCATCTGTGACGGCTGCCACGCAAACACGTCAACGTTGTGCCGGAGGAAGGTGACGAGCGCGCCTTCCTATTTGCTATCCAGACCCCCGGCTACCCGGGTGGTCTGGGTAGCTTCGGCGCCGACTTGGACGACCTTTAAGGGGACGCCGCCCTCGTCAAGAGGTTGCACTCGGGGTGCTGTGGTGGAAGCACGGTGGCGTGCGCTCGGGCGGAGCTGGTCCGGCTCCGTATTGCCGGGGGCTGATGCCCCAGCTGTTGCGAGCGCTTGGAGCTTCTCCAGGGCCGACACTGCAGCAGTGCGGTCCCCACGAATCCTGAGAACGCCTGTCGGTGTTGCCATCTTCAGGACGAGGTAGCCGTAGTGGGCTACAGCCATGAACCGGTACAGGGCGGGCCTGCTGATTATGGCGTTGAAGGGGAGGTCTATCTCCGCTACGTCGAACAGAATGTACTCTGTTCGATAGCTGTCCGGAGCCCCGAAGGTCACCGGGAGACTAATATTGCCATAGGGGATAACCTGTCCCGGCCCTACCCCTGAGAACGGGCTCGACGGGGTGAGCTTGGCCATCGGGACCTGCAGCTTCTGGAAAGCTGCACGGCTGATGAGGTTCAGCCCAGCTCCTCCATCTACCAAAACGTGGTACATTCTCACGTTGGCGATGGTAGGGGCCACCAGGAGCGGTAGTTGGCCGGCCCCAGCCATGTTCCTGGGGCAGTCGGTGGCGTCAAAGCTGATGGGGGTCCCCATCCACTTAAGGTGCGGTGCAGCACTTGGGAGTGGCGCCACCGACGCTACCGCTCGGCGCAGAGTCTTGACTGCGCTTCGGGACGAGGGGTCGGCGGACCCGCCGTATATGACGTAGAGCTTCTTCCGACGCTCATCGTCACTGGAGCCGGAGTCCTCATGATTGCGTGCCGCCTTCACAACACGCTGAGACTCCTGGATCTCCTCTGGGTGGTCGATGTTGACTGGAACATCCACCCCCTGCTCGTCTTCCTTTGGACGGAAGGGCAGGGCATCAGCCCGCTGCCGCTTCCCCTTGCGGAAGCGCTCTGCGAGCCTTCGGATCTCCCGGCACTCGGCAGTAGTGTGGCGGCAGCTGCCATGCACGGGGCACATGTTGTCCTGGCTATCTTCCGGGATCGGTGACTTTCGCTGCCTCTTGTCAGGGCGCGGCCCCCGAGCCCCACTGAGCGTCGCTGTAGTGATGATTGGGGTCGCGGCCGGCGGTCTTATCTTGCTTCTGCCTCGGCTCTTGGTCTTCCTGCTACCTCCATAGGGAGTAGGACCAGATTCGGGCAGCCCTCCTGACTCGGAGGATGGCTGTGAGTGCCAGTTCCGTCCTTCGGCTGCTCTGGCGCACTTGTCCGCCAAGCTGAAGAGCTCTGAGGCATCGCGGACCTCCCTGGTCGTGAGTTTCTCAAGCATCTTCTTGTCTCGGACGCCTTGCTGGAACGCCACCACCACAGAAGCATTTTGAATGTGTGGGATGGTGTTCCGCATCTGGGAGAACCGCTGGATGAAAGAGCGTAGCGACTCCCCAGGTTGTTGTTGGATGGCGTGGAGGTCGAGCTCCGTGCCGGGCCGGGTGTAGGAACTGCCGAAGTTGGCTATGAACTGTCGGCAAAGCTCTCCCCAGGAAGTTACGGAACCCTGGGGGAGGTTCATGAGCCAAGACCGAGCTGGGCCAGTCAAGGCGACAGGGAAGTAATTGGCCATGACGGCTTCATTCCCTCCTGCGGCAAGTACGGCGGTAGAGTAGATCTGAAGGAACTCCGAGGGGTTGATGCTGCCGTCGTACTTCTCGGGCAGGAGCGGCCGAAACTTGCGCGACCACTTTGCGAAGCGAAGGTGGGCGCGAGGGCCGTACACCCTGCTTCTGTCGCCACAGGTTCTGATGCCGCGAACGCTTGGTTCGCACTGAGCACCGCGTGCCCCGGCATGGGCAAGGCTGCACCATAGGCCGGGGGCGCCATATGCAGGACATATGACTGTGGCATATTCTGCACGGCACAGGCCTGGGGCAGAGATCGCGTGGCGAAGGTCTGCTCTTCAGGCTGGGTCGAGGCCGACGTCATGCTGTCGTCAGCCTCTTGGTGGCGATGCCTTTCTCGGTGCCGCTCGAGGTATATCCGGGCATCTTGACCCAGGTGACACCGCTCCAGCTCTGTTCTGCTGGTAGAGCTGGAGTCTGCCGTCTGCTCGTCATCCAATGGTGCGCGCATCAGCGACACGACCGATTGGCCAGAGCGTCGTCCCCGCCGAGGTCGAGGGTTTGCGGCAGCGACGACGAGACGATCTACCTCGTGGATCCACTGCCGGGTCGCTGCCTGAGGCGCGTCCCCAGCGGGCGGATTGTACAGTAGCGCTCTCGCTGCAGCTAGCGCACTTCCATGGTGTACGCTCAGCGCCACAGAAGATCTCACACTGGTCGGTGGCTGCATAGCCGGAGTCGGCGTTGCCGGAGTCGGCTGCTGGCTACCAGCTTGTGCCGACACACTCCGTCCTGAGTGTGTCGACATGTACTCCCCAGTGGTCACGGTTCGCCGTGAACGCGGAGGGGGAGAGTTTGCCGCTGAAGGAAGCTTGGTCATCTTCGCCGGCGGAAACTCGTCGTGCTAGGAGAAAAGCCCCCTTCCTGGCGCGCCAAATGTCGAAGTGTTCAGTCGACACTTCCCCCGGGCCTGCACTGGGCAGCCCGCGGAGGTTCTTTTTTCGGTGGGGCTAGTCTCTAGCGGAGAGCTTGCGCGGATGGACGAGTTAGTAAGAGCTTGACACGGCGAGTTTTACGTGGTTCAGTCCACCGGAGCGTGAAACCCTACGTCCACGGCGAGCTATGGAGCTCGCTGTATTGCTTGCTGCTCAGGACCAGAGGCCTGAGCTCGGGGGTGAGTTACAGCTTGAGAGTGTATGGCTAGCGTATGAGTTGCAAAGTGCGAACCCTTGCTATCGACGCCTACCCGAGCCTTTTATAGTCCAAGACTCAGGCGGCTTACAAGGGGAGCCGGGACCCGACAGGTGGTCCCGGGAAGATTGTCTATTATCTACCGTATCTGCAGTTATGCCGGTAGTTGTCTCTGGCGAAGGCTTCCGAGTCTTCATCTTGCCGTCCTGCCCATGCCGCATGCTAGTCGTAGTGGTTGATGACGGCGCAGGCGGCATGGGATGTCTTGTCGCGATGTTTATTGGCTGGCAGGTTCTGACACCGCGCGCCAGTCTGTGATGCGACTGGGCGCAACGGCACCTGACAGACGCGTGCTCCGCGTCTCCGCGTCTTGGGAAGATGCGGGCCTTGAATACCTTGTACGGGCAAGGTATGGGGCGCCTTTACACCCGCTGCCTACCGCTCGGGCAGGCAGCGCCGTTCTGCTGCCACGTGGCGGGCCCGGAGCCCTTCTCAGAGGAGAGAAGGGTCAGCTCCGCGGGGCACGTGGAGCCTCCGGACCTCTTCCCGTGGAGGGGGAGGCTCGGCTTCTGTTGGCCATGTGGCGGGCCCGGAGCTCTCCTCTGAGGAGAGGGAGGTCCGGCCCCGCTGGACGCGTGGCGTCTTCGGACCTCTCTCCCGCGGAGGGGGAGGTCCGGCTTCTGTATGCCACGTGGCGGGCCCGGAGCTCACCTCTGAGGAGAGGGAGGTCTGGCCCCGCCGGACGCGTGGCGCCTTCAGAGCTCTCCCCGCGGAGAAGGGCGAGTTCCTTAGGCATTTTACCCTGTGCGCGGGGGTACCCCATATCTCAGGTACCGACAGTGAGTTTTCCCGACTTTCCCGACCTTCCCGATTTTGAACCAGATGGCCATCCACTAATGCAAAACCATCAAGTTACACCATCCAGATGTGTATTCCGTCAAGGTCCCATCCGGCCTCCCGGGACCCGAGTTCGTGAGTTTTTCCGATTTTCCCGATTTCGACCCAGATGGCCATCAGCGCATGCAAAACCATCAAGTTGCACCATCCGGCCGTGTATTCCGTCAAGTTCCCGTCCGGTCTCAGGACTCGAGTTTGTGAGTTTTCCCAACTTTCCCAATTTTGACCCAGATGACCATCCGCACATGCAAAACCATCAAGTGCACCATTAGATCGTGTATTCCTTCAAAGTCCCGTCCGACCGCCGTGGACCCGAGTTCGTGAGTTTTCCCAACTTTCCTGATTTCGACCCAGATGGCTATCCGCGCGTGCAAAACCATCAAGTTGCACCATCCGGATGTGTATTCGGTCAATGTCCTGTCCGGCCTCCCTGGACCCGAGTTCGTGAGTTTTCCTGACTTTCCGGATTTTGACCCAGATTGCCATCCGCACAGGCAAAACCATCAAGTTGCACCATCCGCACCTGTATTCCGTCAAGGTCCCGTCCAGCCGCCCTAGACCCGAGTTCGTGAGTTTTTCTAACTTTCCTGATTTCGACCCAGATGACCATCCACGCATGCAAAACTATCAAGTTGCACCATCCGTACGTGTATTCCGTCAAGGTCTCGACCGGCCTGCCGAGACCTGAGTTTGTGAGTTTCCCGACTTTCACGATTTCAACCCAGATGGCCATCGGCGCAGGCAAAACCATCAAGTTGCACTGTCTGGACGTGTATTCCATAATGGTCCCGTCCCCCACCCGGGATCCGAAATCGTGAGTTTTCCCGACTGTGACGCCCTCAATTCTGTGGAAAACAACGGAACAGAGAACTGATGCATATGTGTGCCGAGGATGTTCATCACACATATACACATCATCCATAAACTGAATTTCAGAATATATATGACCATGAATAACAGAGTTTATTACAATGTCTCATGAGTCTTGGACTCATGCTCACAGCGGAAGTCTTAATCTAACAGCGGAAGCCTTTATTCTAGCAGCGGAAGTCTTCTAACTAATACGGAAGCAATCTAAACAGCAACAGCAGGTCCATCTCTGCTCCATCCCCACAGGCAAAGTTGATGACAGATTACACGCCTAATGCTCCACCTGGTCTTCATAGTAATCTTCTCCTGTTGCTGATGATGAAATAATAATGCAAGTTTGAGTACAATGATGTACTCAGCAAGTGCGGGAAAACCACGATAAATAGCTCATTGCAGAAAGCAAAGTTATTTATCAAAACCCCGATAAAACAGCAACTTATCTTTAAGTGAATTAATCCCAACATGTATTAAAATACCAATCATACCTCCATTATGTTCATTACCTTCCATGTTCAATCAGACATTAATCAACTTCATTCTTGCTCACGAATACCTCCTTATATTCGTTACCTTTTCACGAATACCATCTCGTATTCGCTACCATCTCATCTCATAAACAATTCCGTCTCACAACGAGGCCAATCTCGTTGCCACGACTATACAGTCATGCATCCAAATCTTATTACCCGGACTCAACAGTACTAAAAACCAAAACAAAATCAAACCATAACCAAAACCACCCAACTAATCATGGAAGTTGGTCAGACGCTCATGACCATAAGCTCGGCTATCATGATAGTTTTAAGACTCTGCAGAGGTTGTACTACTTTACACACAAGTTTGTGATTTCGTCACCCGTCGGCGACTGCAGAACCTCCATTATACCAGTACACAACCATCGGTGTATAGTCAAGAGATCATAAAATAGCCTTTACAAAGGGGCTACTAGATGTATGGACTCACTAAGGTTTCATCGGCAGGCTAGAATCTCTAATTCTCCCACCCACAGGACCCCTCTTGTGCCGTGCAGTTCCCGGGGCAGTCCTCACTCGACTCCCATTCCCCGCGCCTTCCATGGTCCACAACAATCTAGCAACTTACCTAATTACTCAGCTAAGCCGCACTCATACTTGGCCTTGTGGTGGTACTATTATCCTGGCATGTGCTCGCATGAACGGGTTCTTAGATCTACGGCAAGTAAACCACCATCTCATGCTACCTCATTCACAAACCCGGCTTGCCTAGATCTCCCTCCGATCCATGTCTATTAACAACATCAGTTTCTCATTATCATTACGAGTGCAGTTAGCTAGACACATCTATCTCGCTCCCCGTAATCCCATGGACTCAGCGAAGCATAAAAGTAAAAACCATACCCGACTCATAAACTTCCCATGCGACAAGGGTGTTTTAACCAAAACTAGTAAACTCCTATAAAAGGGTTCCTATCATGTTTGACTCAGCACACACACCTTTTCACAAAACAAAACAGTTTCCCAAAACATAGGATCAATATGGTCAAGGGGCACTTGCCTTGTTCGGGCGGTTCCTGTTGCTCAAAATCGTATTGTTGTAGTCCGTCGTAGGTAGCTCCCTGAGCTTGTCCTTCTATACATGATCACGCACATACAAGATTCACAGCAATCGATATCATGCATAAACTCTACTTTAAGATGCAATGATGTATATGCATGTTAATCCTATGGTGCAGTTTTTTTATTAGATCGATTTGTACGTGTTCTAGCATGGATTGCATGGTTTTATGATAAACAGAGGTGTTCGGATCAAATGTGGACGTGGCGATGATCTTGTGTTTAGATCTAGATCAAACCGATCAACAAGTGATATGTCCACGAAAAAGTTTCTGTTCGAAAGGAATCAAAGAACAGATGCAAAGAAAACGCCATGATATTCTAAGGTGGTATTGGAGACCTACCTTATGTTCTTCTTAGTCTCGGGGTCCTTCTCCTATCAGACAGATCGTTGGGGCTCTCTTCCGGCGATCTCTCTCAACCAAACTCCGACGAAGGGTTTATTCAGTGAGCTGGGGCTAGGGCTCTAAGTCGTCGGCTCAAGAGTTAGAAAAGAAGTTCGTGGTTTCAGCCAAAGGTTCTAGGTTCTATTTATAATCGGGAAGAAAGAGCTCTAATCTGATTGGACTTCGAATAAGAGTCCTATTCAACTTGTCGTTGAATCTTAAAATCGTATATCTAGTTGATTTGGTGCGGTAACATTGTGGAATTCGTGTCGTTTCCTCCCGTACCGGTATTCCCACGCGTACAGAAGCAAAAACCGCTCCAGAACTCGCTACCTCCGCGGTGATGAGCTCCGAAAGCTCCACGTGTCCATCGGGCCTGGTCTCCCCCCTTCCGCAGAGACGCGCTCCGGTTGTACCGCGTGTCAAGCGAGCGAGACCTCCCTCTTTCTCAGAGGCGGACTCCGCGTGCCCACGTATCCTGGTAGTCGGGACCTCCTCTTTATTCGGAGGTGGCTCCGGGTGTGCCACGTGTCCTAACAGTGCTAGATTTTCTTCCCTCTCAGAGACGAGCTCCGAGGTTGACAAGTGTCCAATAGGACCGGACCTCCCGGAGGTGAGCTCCGGAGGTGACACGTGTCCCGCGTGGCTGGTACTCTTTTCCGCGGTGAATAGCTCCTAAGGTGACACGTGTCCCGCAGGACTGGCCTCGCTTCTCCGCAGAGGCTAGCTCCAGGGGCAACACGAGTCCCACAGGGTCGGACCTCTCCCCCTTTGCGGAGATGAGCCCCGAGCCTGCCACGTAGCCAGTTTAGTGGCGGACCCCTCCCCATTTGCGGAGATGAGCTCCGAACACGTCACGTGGCCAGCGAGCCGCGGTAGTTGTCTTCGGCGATATCTGTACACTAGAATTTGCTCTTTTTGGCTAACCTTTTGATTCTTTCTCGGTTTCAACTTATTTTAAAAGTGTTTTTCTACATGAAACATGAATACATGCAGAACTCGAAAATAAGGGTGTCACAAATCTACCCCCCTTAAATTGAATCTCGCCCTCGAGATTCGTTAGTAGAGAATAGATGAGGAAACTCTGTCTTGATGTCTTCTTCACGCTTCCATGTGGCCTCAGCTTTGGTGTGATGGCTCCATTGTATCTTGCACTATCGGATCACTTTGTTCCTTGTGACCCTCTCCTTCACGTCCAAAATTTGGATGGGGTGATCTGCATAAGTCAGATCCTCTTTAAGTTCAAGCTCTTCCATCGGTACTTGCTCCTCTGATACTCTCAAGCACTTCTTGAGCTGAGATACATGAAACACGTCATGTACGTCGGAGAGGTGCGTTGGGAGCTTTAGTTGATAGGCTACTTCTCCTCGCTTGTCCAAAATCTTAAACGGCCCAATGTAGCGAGGTGCTAGCTTGCCTTTGACATTGAAACGTCGTTGGCCTCGGATAGGCGATACCTTAAGGTATACGAAGTCTCCTACTTCGAAAGTTAACTTCCTTCGCCTATTGCCCGTATAGCCTTTCTGTCATGACTCAGCAGCCTTCAAGTTCTCTCGTTTGATTTGGACTTGCTTTTAAGCCTCTTGTAGCACTTCTGGTCCAAACACTTGGTTCTCTCCCGTCTCGTTCCAAAACAGCGGTGTCCTACACCGTCTACCATATAATGCTTTGAAAGGTGATATCTTCAAGCTAGCTTGATAGCTGTTGTTATAGGAGAATTCGGCGTACGGTAAACTCCTATCCCAACTACGCCCGTGTTTCAAGGCGCAAGCTCTCAACATGTCCTCCAAAATTTGGTTTGTCCTTTCGGTTTGTCCATCGGTTTGTCGGTGATAGGCGGAGCTAAAATCCAGTCGTGTACCCATAGCTTTCTGCAGCTTCCTCCAAAATCTAGAGGTAAACTGAGAACCTCGATCTGAGACTATTCTCCTCCGGACTCCATGACATCACACGATCTGCTCCATGTACAACTCGGCTAATTGTGCAATGTTGTACTTGGCCCTTACAGGGAGAAAATGGGCTGTTTTCGTTAATCGGTCCACGATAACCCAGATGGAGTCATAACCTGACTGAGTACGTGGCAATCCGACGATGAAATCCATACTGATGTCTTCCCACTTCCACTCGGGTACCTTCAAGGGTTGCAACAATCCAGCGGGTCTTTGATGGTCGGCCTTCACCCATTGGCATGTGTCGCATAGGGCAACGCATTCGGCTATGTCCCTTTTCATACCATCCCACCAATAACAAGTCTTCAAGTCCTTGTACATTTTGGTGCTTCCGGGATGTATGGAACAGGGTGAATCATGTGCCTATTTTAATATCATGTCGCGGATGTGCTTCACGTTAGGCACACAAATATTTTTTCTAGCCAAAGTGTACCCTTCTCATCTTCCTTGAAATCCTTCTCTATTCCTTGTCGGATCATTTCCTTGATTTCCTTGATCTCCTCATCCGTTGCTTGGCCATCTATTATCTCTTGATCCAATAAAGAGTGGAGTTCCATCACTTCCATCTTGTTCAAGAATCCGAGGTGTAATCATTCGAACTCCTTGCGTAGTTCGGGTGGTAGCTCCCGAACCGTGAGTAGGTGACATGCTCCCTTCCGTCTCAATGCATCAGCTACTACATTGGCCTTTCCAGGGTGGTAGTTGATTCCAACATTATAATCCTTGATGAGTTCCAACCATCGACGTTGCCTCAAATTCAAGTCCGTTTGTTTAAGTATGTACTTGAGGCTTTTATGATCCGTATAGATCTCGCATCGATGACCAAGGATATAATATCTTCAAATCTTCAATGCATGCACTACTGCTGCTAGCTCCAAGTCGTGTGTAGGATAATTAAGCTCGTACTGCTTTAATTGTCGTGAGGCATAGGCTATCACTTGTCCTCCTTGCATGAGCACACATCCAAGCCCTTGTCTGGATGTGTCACAATATATGTCAAAGCTCTTGCACGTCCGGCAATATCAAAACCGGCGCTATGGTTAGCCTTTCCTTGAGCTCCTCAAAACTTTCTTGGCATGCTGGTGTCCATTGGAAGGTTTTTCCCTTCGTTAGCAACTCCGTCATAGGCTTTGCTATCTTAGAGAAGTCTTTGATGAAACTTCGATAGTATCCAGCCATCCCAAGAAAACTTTGAATATCCCTCATATTTTGCGGTTGGTTCCACTTCAGAACATCTCCCACTTTTCCGGGATCAACCGATACCCCTTCCTCGGAGATAATGTGGCCTAGGAACGATATCTCCTTTAGCCAAAATTGACACTTGTTAAATTTGGCATACAATTGACGCTTGCGCATTTTCTGCAAGGTCAATCTCAAATGTTCTTCATGCTCCTCCTCACTTTTTGAATACACCATAATGTCGTCGATAAAAACCACGATGAACTTATCCAAGTACTCCATGAAAAGCTTGTTCATAAGGTACATGAAGTATGCGGGTGCATTTGTTAACCCAAAAGACATGACGGTATATTCATACGAACCATACCATGTCCGAAAGGCAGTCTTGGGTATATCAGAGGGCTTAATCTTCAGCTGGAAGTATCCCGTCCGAAGATCAATCTTGAAGAACACTCGGGCTCCTTTCATTTGGTCGAATAGGTCTTCTATACGGGGCAGAGGGTATTTGTTCTTAATTGTCACCTCGTTGAGAGACCTATAGTCCACACACATCCTTTGGGTCCCATCCTTCTTGTCTACGAAGAGCACGGAGGCTCCCCACGGTGACGAGCTTGGACGTATAAAACCTTCTCTAACTGCTCCTAAATTTGCTTCTTAAGTTCCACTAGTTCATTGACGGGCTTCCTATAGGGTCTCTTTGCTATGGGTGTAGTTTCGGGTACCAAATCAATGACAAACTCAATGTCCCGATCAGGTGGCATACCTGGAAGCTCTTCTGGAAACACGTCCGAGAATTCCTGAACCACTGGAATGCTGTCCAATCCTTCAACGTGGTTCAAAATTGCCTTTTTGGTTGTTTATTGGGCTGACTTAAACTCGATACGAATACCGTGCTCGATTGTCAACTGCACGCTCCTTTCAGCATATTGGATTACTCCGTTGTGCTTGCTTAACCAATCCATCCCGAGTATTATGTCAAGCCCATGGGAATCCAAGACAATGAGGTTGGCAAGGAAGTCTACCCCCTTATTTTAAGGCTTACTTTCGGACATACTATATTAGTCCTCATCTCTCCACCGGGAGAATTAACTAACATAGCACATTTTAAGTGTGATATGGGTAGATTATGCTTGGCAACATACTTGAATGATATGAAGGAATGTGATGCTCCAGAATCAAATAAAATGGTGGCTGGGTTGGAATTGGCAAAGAACATACCAATTACGACGTCCTCAGCCTGTTATGCTTCCTTAGCAGAGACATGGTTCACGTTGCCGCGAGCATAGTACTGCTGTCCACGGTTTCCTTGATTGTCCCCTCCGTTCGGTCGCGGGTTCTGCTTGGGCATGTTACCCTGCTGTCCAGGGACTCTGCTCGGGCACTGGCTCGCGAAGTGTCCTGTTTCCCCGCATGCAAAGCATGCCCTTTTGCCTACGGCAGCAGGTACGTTGGGGCGGGGTTTTTGAACAGGAGCGCCCATGTTGGGTCGGGGCACAGGAGGCAAAGGCACACGAGGTGCTTGTGCAACGGGTCGTTGCTGTGGTGGCTGATTAGGGTGGTATGCAGGAGCAGTTGATCCATACTGCGGTGCAGCTGGGGGCATGTACCGAGGTCGTACGTTGCTCCCTTGGGGCTGGTATGGCATCTTCCTCTTGCACTCTCGCTCGATCTCTCGGATCTTGCTTTCAACCACTATAGCCTTGTCAACGAGCTTTTCGAAGCTCGCGTAGTCATTGTTGAGGAGCTGAACTTGGATCTCGTTGTTCAACCCTCTCATGAACACGTACTGCTTCCGTTGGTCCGAGTTGATATCTTCGGGGGTATACCGGGACAGTTGCGTGAACTTGTTGAGATACTCATTCACGCTTCTCTGTCCTTGGCGGAGACCTTCAAACTCCTGTCTCTTGAGCATCATTACACCAGTAGGGATGTAATGAGAGCAGAAACTCTCCTTGAACTCAGTCCAAGTGATCGTCTCCGTGTCGACATGAGCGTTGCATAGGGCATCCCACTAGTCAGCGGCAGCTCCCATGAGTTGGTGCGACACAAAAAGAACCTTCTTGATGCGGACATCGCTACCGTTGATACAACCACAACACCAGCCCATTCACCACTCTCAGCTAATCAAGGTCCAATGACACATGCTCGTGCACGTCAACTTAATTATCAGGTGAATTCATTCCTGACTGTTCAAAATAATTATCCTTCAAATGGGGACCTATTAAAGCCTTGTGATGACCTTGTTATTATTAGGTGCTTGGGAATTGATCCAGCTAGGAGGTATGGAGGGATTAATGCAATAAAGGCTGCTCCACCCGAGGAGAAATCTTGAGGCTGGGGCCATGTAATAAAGAGAGATTTAGAGAAATAAGGAAAGGAATAAGGGAAATCTCGTCCAACTTTGCTGCTGGACGAAATTCCCTCTTTCTTCCCCCATTTAAATATAGATGTGCTATAATAAGGAAAGAAATAGAGGAAATCATATCCTGCCTTGCTGCTGGATGGGTTTCCCTCTTTCTTTCCCTATTAAATGGTAGTCTATCACAGAAAAAGGAAGGGAATAAGGGAGATCACATCCTACCTTTATTGCTGGACGAATTTCCCTCTTCCCTCCCCTATTTAAGTAGTCCAAGAGCTCCTTGACAGGGCGGGTTTTTATTTTCTGTAAGTTTAGCCATTGCTACTTCCTTGTAATGCAAGTGTCGACGAGACCTTCCGATTACTTGAATCAGAACCCCAACTTTTTCACACCCGTGAGTGTTTGCTTGTTATCTTGTTCTTGCTTGTTCTTCGATTGCTTGCAGGTTCAAGGCTGTTCTTGGCACGCAAGTACAGCAACAACAGGAGCCGGTGTAACTATCGCTAAGGCGCAGCATCCTTGTGGTTGTTGTAGTCGGGTAGCACAACATCGACCTCCACCCAAATCGTAGTTACCAGGAGACGGTGTAACTGTCGCTCAAGGCGCCACACCATTCTGGTTGTGGTAGTCGGGCAGCCAACGTCGGCCTCCACCAAATTCGTTCATTACCAACATCTCTCATCGAAAGATAGGGCGTCCCCCGTACCCGTTGGGTTCATCACTTATCTCGGTCATTGCACTGCACTATGACAAGCTTCTTCTCCATGGATTTCAACCAGTCGTCGGCCTCCATGGGGTCGTTAGCTTGAGCAAAGGTGGGTGGTCGAGTCCTCATGAACTCACCCAGTCTGTTATGAGCCTGCGGTGGTGGTGGCGGTGGTGCTGGAACGGGGTTGTTGTTGTTGGCCTGCAACTGACCCAAAGTTTGGATCATGGTTTGCATAAGTTGATTCTGCATGGCCATCAACCGTTCCAGATTGTTCTCACCAGCTCCGGGGTTAACAGGAACTTCGTCATGGCCATCCTCTTGGTTGCCACGGACATTCCTTCCTTGGCGGCCGGCGTTTCCTCTCACCATCTGTGAGAGAGAACGAAATAGAATAGAGGTTAGAAAGTTAGATGGATCCCCCTCACTATATGCATCAAGGTGGGTTGGACTATATATATTAGCCCATATGAGGATGTGAACGAGTGCTGAGGCATCTCACACCTCTTTCTACTTATGTGTGGGTATGGAACGCTTGAGACGTTCCACAACTCACACTAAGCACACAATCACAAGCAATCACCACAAGGGCTCACACAACTCCTATTCAAGGCTTATTTAATGGGGGTCCTATATGGATTAGGGTGATGTCAAATATATGATCCAACTATGGCTTCTCCTAGCCTTGTATCCTATGTTCAGCGTGGCTTTGCTTACCAATCTGTGATCTATCTCGGTTGTGTGATCTACGATCAACCCATGACAGGTTGACACCAATCTGTGCCTGATACCAACTTGTGACCTCTATCTAAGCGTGTAACCTACCGTCAACCCGTGGCTCTGATACCAATCTGTGACGCCCTCAATTATGTGGAAAACCACGAAACTGAGAACTGATGCATATGTGTGCCTAGGATGTTCATCACACATATACACATCATCCACAAACTGAATTTCAGAATATATATGACCATGAATAACAGAGTTTATTACAATGTCTCATGAGTTTTGGACTCATGCTCACAGCGTAAGTCTTAATCTAACAGCGGAAGCATTTATTCTAGCAGCAGAAGTCTTCTAACTAATACGAAAGCAATCTAAACAGCAGCAGCAGCTCCATCCCCACAGGCAAAGTTGAGGACAGATTACACGCCTAATGCTCCACCTTGTCTTCATAGTAATCTTCTCCTGTTGCTGATGATGAAATAATAATGCGAGTTTGAGTACAATGATGTACTCAGCAAGTGCGGGAAAATATACTATGTAGCTCACAACAAGGTAGATATAAAAAAGGCTCATTGCAGAAAGCAAAGTTATTTATCAAAACCACGATAAAATAGCAACTTATCTATAAGTGAATGTAATTCCAACATGTATTAAAATATCAATCATACCTCTATTATATTCATTACCTTCCATGTCCAATCAGACATTAATCAACTTCATTCTTGCTCACGAATATCTCCTCATATTCGGTACCTTTTCACGAATACCATCTCCTATTCGCTACCATCTCATCTCATAAACAATTCCATCTCACAACGAGGCCAATCTCGTTACCACGACTCAACAGTCATGCATCCAAATCTTATCACCCGGACTCAACAGTCTCGAAAACCAAACCAAAATCAAACCATAACCAAAACCATCCAACTAATCTTGGAAGTTGGCCATGCACTCGTGACCATAAGCTCGGCTATCATGATAGTTTTAAGACTCTGTAGAGGTTGTACCACTTTACCCACTAGTTTGTGATTTCGTCACCCGTCGGCGACTGCAGAACCTCTATTATACCAGTACACAACCATCGGTGTATGGTCAAGAGATCACAAAATAGTCTTTACAAAGGGGCTACTAGATGTATGGACTCACTAAGCTTTCACCGGCAGGCTAGAATCTCCAATTCTCCCACCCATGGGCCCCTCTTGTGCCATGCAGTTCCCAGGACAGTCCTCACTCGAGTCCCATTCCCCGCGCCTTCCACGGTCCACAATAATCTAGCAACTTACCTAATTACTCAGCAAAACTGCACCCATACTTGGCCTTGTGGTGGTACTGTTATCCTGGCATGTGCTCGCATGAACCGGTCCTTAGATCTACGGCAAGTAAACAACCATCTCATGCTACCTCTTTCACAAACCCGGCTTGCCTAGATCTCCCTCTGATCCATGTTTATTAACAACATCAGTTTCTCATTATCATTACGAGTGCAGTTAGTTAGACACATCTATCTCGCTCCCCGTAATCCCATGGACTCAGCGAAGCATAAAAGTAAAAACCATACCCGACTCATAAACTTCCCAGGTGACAAGGGTGTTTTAACCAAAACTAGTAAACTCCTATAAAAGGTTTCCCATCATGTTTGACTCAGCACACACACCTTTTCGCAAAACAAAACAGTTTTCCAAAAAATAGGATCAATATGGTCAAAGGCACTTGCCTTGTTCGTGCGGTTCCTGTTGCTCAAAATCTTATTGTTGTAGTCCGTCGTAGGTAGCTCCCTGAGCTTATTCTTCTATACACGATCACGCACATACAAGATTCACAGCAATCAGTATCATGCATAAACTCTACTTTAAGATATAATGATGTATATGCATGTTAATCCTATGGTGCAGTTCTTTTTATTAGATTGGTTTGTACGTGTTCTAGCATGGATTGCATGGTTTTACAATGAACAGAGGTGTTCGGATCAAATGTGGACGTGGCGATAATCTTGTCTTTAGATCTAGATCAAACCGATCAACAAGTGATCTGTCCACGAAAAAGTTTCTGTTCGAAAGGAATCGAAGAACAGATGCAAAGAAAACGCGATAATGTCGTAAGGTGGTATTGGAGACCTACCTTATGTTCTTCTTAGTCTCGGGGTCCTTCTCCTATCAGACAGATCGTTGGGGCTCTCTTCCGGCGATCTCTCTCGACCAAACTCCGACGAAGGGTTTATTCGGTGAGTTGGGGCTAGGGCTCTAAGTCGTCGGCTCAGGAGTTGGAAAAGAAGTTCGTTGTTTCTGTGACGCCCTCAATTCTGTGGAAAAAAACCACGGAACCGAGAACTAATGCATATGTGTGCCCAGGATGTTCATCACACATATACATATATTTCACAAACTGAATTCAGAATATATATAACCACAAATAACAGAGTTTATTACAACGTCTCATGAGTCTTGGACCCATGCTTACAGCGGAAGTCTTATTTCTATGCAGCGGAAGTCTTTATTTAAATGTGGAAGCAAAAACTAATCAGAAGTGGCTCCATCTCTACTCCCTTCACAGGCAAGCTTGAGAATAGATCACACGCCATAATGCTCCACTTGATCTTCATAGTAGGCTTCTCCTGCTGCTGATGATGAAGTAATAATGCAAGGTTGAGTACAATGATATACTCAACAAGTGCGGGAAAACACATGATATACAGCTCATAAACAAGGTAGGCATAAAAGGCTTTATTTGCAGAAAAGCAGATTTGTAAAATCATGATAAACAGCAACTTAACTTTAGATGTAATCCCAGCATATATTAAATTACCAACATACCTCCATCACTTTCCGTGTTCCATCCGAACATTAATCAATCCTTTATTCATACTCACGAATACCTCCTCGTATTCGCTACCATCTCATCTCACAAATCAACCTCGTCTCACACCGAAATCAATCTCATGTCATGACCCAACAGTCATGCAACCATCTCATCATCCAGACTCAACAGTTCCAAACCAATAACCATAACCGAGAACCTTCCCAATAACCATCCCGAAAACCATTCCAATAACCATCCCAAAAACCATTCCCAACTAATTATGGCAGTTTAGCCAGGTGCTCGTGACCGTAAGCTCGGCTATCATGATAGTTTTAGACTCTGCAGAGTTTGCACCTCTTTACCCACAAGTTTGTGATTTCGTCACCCGTCGGTGACTGCATAACCTCCATTATACCAGTACACAACCGTCGGTTTATGGTCAAGAGATCACAAAATAGCCTTTACAAAGGGGTTACTAGATGTATGGACTCACTAAGGTTTCACCGGCAGGCTAGAATCTCCAATTCTCCCACCCACGGGCCCCATCTTGTGCCATGCAGTTCCCAGGGCAGTCCTCACTCGACTCCCATTCCCCGCGCCTTCCACAGTCCATAACACTCTAGCAACTTACCTAATTACTCAGCTAAGCCGCACCCATATTTGGCCTTGTGGTGGCACTGTTATCCTGGCATGTGCATGCATGAACCGGTCCTTAGATCTACGGCAAGTAAAACCACCATCTCATTCTACCTCATTCACAAACCCAGGCTTGCCTAGATCTCCCTCTGATCCATGTTCATTAGCCTCATCAGTTACTTATTTTCAGTACGAGTGCAGTTAGCTAGACACATCTATCTCGCTTCCTGATTCCATAGACTCGGCGAAGCATAAAACAAAAACCATACCCGACTCATAAACTTCCCAGGCGACAAGGGTGGTTTAATCAAAACTAGTAAACTCCTATAAAAGGGTTTCTCATCATGTTTGACTCAGTACGCACACCTTTTCACAAAACAAACAGTTTTTCCCAAAATATAGGATCAATATGGTCAAGGAGCATTTGCCTTATACTTGCGGTTCCGGTTGTTCTTGATTCTCAAAACCTTGTTGCTGCAGCTCGTCGTAGACACCTTCCTGAACCTGTCCTGCTATGTAGGATTCACGTGCATACAAGATTCACAGCAATCAATATCATGCGCAAATCTTAAACTAGATGCGATGATGCACATGCATGCTATCCTATGATTTTTATTAGATTGGTGTGCTCTTGCATGGCTTGCATGGGCAGAGGTGTTCGGATCAAAGGTGGACGTGGCGATGATCTTGTATTTAGATCAAACAGATCATCGAGTGATCTGCCCACGAGAAGGCTTCTGTTCGAAAGAAATTGGAAAACAGATGCAAGAGATGAACACAATGATGTCGTAAGGTGGTATTGAAGTCCTACCTCACGCTCTTCTTGTCTTCGAGGTCCTCCTCAGACCGCTTGGTTCTTCTCCGATGATCTTCCTTGTTGCGCTTCGGCGATGTTTTGCTCGGCGAGTTAGGGCTAGGGCTCTAAGTTGTCGGCTCAGGAGTTGAAAGAGAAGTTTGTGGTTTCGGCCAGAGGTTTTGGGTTCTATTTATAATCGGGAAGAGAAGAGTCCCAATCTGATTGGATCCCGAATAAGAGTCTTATTCAGATCTTTGTTGGATCCTAACGTCTTATCTTTAGTAACATCATGGAAATTTAGATCGGTTTCGGTTGTGTATCAGTATCTTTACGCGTAAAAACCGCTCCAGACTCGTTACCTTCATGGTGATGAGCTCCGGAGGCTCCACGTGTCCTTCCGGGGCCTGGTATCCACTTCTCCGCAGAGACAAGCTCCGGTTGTGCCACGTGTCAATCGACCGAGACCTCCCCCTCTTTTGTAGGTGAGCTCCGCGCACGCCATGTGTTGGTGCCGGTCTTCCCTCTCTTCCTTCCTCAGGAACATGCCCCGAGGTCGACACATGTCTAGCAATGAAAGACCTCCCGGAGATAGGCTCCGGTGGTGACACGTGTTCGATAGATCCAGATTCCTCTGAGATGAGCTTCGAGATCGACACGTATCCCACGCAACGGGTCCCCTGATTTCCGCGAGGACTAGCTCCGAGGATGTCATGTGTCCTACGAAAAATGCCTTTGCTTCTTCCGCAGAGGCTAGCTCCGTGGGAAACACGTGTCCCACAGGGTCGAACCTTTTTTTCCAATTGCGGATGTGACCCCCGAGCCTTCCATGTAGCCAGTTTAGCGGCGAACCTCTCTTCACCTCGCAGGGACGAGCTCCAAACACGCCACGTGGCCTGCTGGCCGCGGAAGTTGCCTTCGGTGCTCTCTGAGAGCTTTATTGGCTATCCTTTTGATATTTGTCATTGTTCCATCTTTTCTTAAAATGTTTTCTTCTTCATAACACCTGAACATATGCTGACACCCGAGGCGAGGGTGTCACAAATCTACCCCCTTAAATTGAATCTCGCCCTCGAGATTCGTTAGTAGGAAATAGATGGGGGAATTCTGCCTTAATATCCTCTTCACGCTCCCATGTGGCTTCAGCTTCAGTGTGATGGCTCCATTGTACCTTGCACCATTGAATCACCTTGTTTCGGGTGACCCTTTCCTTTACGTCCAAGATTTGGACAGGGTGTTCTGCGTAAGTCAGGTCCTCTTGAAGTTCAAGTTCTCCCATTGACACTTGTTCCTCTGGTACTCTCAAGCACTTCTTGAGCTGGGATACATGAAACACGTCATGTACTTCGGAGAGGTGGTTTGGGAGCTCTAGTTGATAGACTACTTCTCCTCGCTTGTCCAAAATTTTAAAGGGTCCGATGTAGCGAGGTGCTAGCTTGCCTTTGACGTTGAAACGTCGTTGGCCTCGGATAGGTGATACCTTAAGGTATACGAAGTCTCCTACTTCAAAGGTCAACTTCCTACGCCTATTGTCCGCATAGCCTTTTTGTCGTGACTGAGCAGCCTTTAAGTTCTCCCGTATCGTTTGGACCTGCTTTTCAGCTTCTTGTAGTACTTCGGGTCCAAACACCTGGTTCTCTCCAGTCTCGTTCCAGAACAGCGGCGTTCTACACCGTCTACCATATAAGGCTTCGAAAGGCGACATCTTCAAGCTAGCTTGATAGCTGTTGTTATAAGAGAACTCGGCATACGGTAAACTCATATCCCAACTACGCCCACGTTTCAAGGCGCAAGCTCTCAACATGTCCTCCAAAATTTGGTTTGTCCTCTCGGTTTGTCCATCTGTTTGTGGGTGATAGGCGGAGCTAAAATCCAGTCGTGTACCCATTGCTTTCTGCAGCTTCCTCCAGAATCTAGAGGTAAACTAGGAACCTCGATCTGAGACTATCCTCTTCGGAACTCTGTGACGGCACACAATCTGCTCCATGTACAACTCTGCCAATTGTGCAACGTTATAACTGGTCTTTACCGGAAGAAAATGGGCGGTTTTTGTCAACCGGTCCACAATGACCCAGATGGAGTCGTATCCCGACTGAGTACGTGGTAATCCGACGATGAAGTCCATACTGATGTCCTGCCATTTCCATTCGGGTATTCTCAAAGGCTGCAGCAATCCAGCGGGTTTTTGATGTTCGTCTTTTACCCGTTGGCAGGTGTCGCATAGGGCAACGTATTCGGCTATATCCCTCTTCATACCATCCCACCAATAGCAAGTTTTCAAATCCTTGTACATTTTGGTGCTCCCTGGATGTATGGAATAAGGTGAATCATGTGTCTCCTTCAATATCATGTCGCGAATGTGTCTTATGTTTGGCACACAAATCCTTTTTCCTAGCCAAAGCGTACCCTTTTCATCCTCCTTGAAATCCTTTTCTATCCCTTATCGGATTCTTTCCTTGATCTCCTTGATCCCCTCGTCCGTTGCTTGGCCCTTTCTTATTTCTTGCTCCAATGGGGAGAGGATCTCTATTATCTCCACGTTATTCAAGAATCCGAGGTGTAACCGTTCGAACTCTTTACGTAGTTCGGATGGTAGTTCCTGAACCGTGAGTTGGTGGCATGCTCCCTTTTTGCTCAATGCGTCAGCTACTACATTGGCCTTCCCGGGGTGGTAGTTGATTCCCACATCAAAATCCTTGATGAGTTCTAACCATCGACGTTGCCTCAAATTCAAGTCCGTTTGTGTAAATATGTACTTGAGGCTTTTATGATCCGTATAGATCTCACATCGATGACCAAGGATATAATGTCTCCAAATCTTCAATGCATGCACCACTGCTGCTAGCTCCAAGTCGTGCGTAGGATAGTTAAGCTCTTGCTTCTTTAATTGTCGCGAGGCATAGGCTACCACTTGTCCTTTCTGCATGAGTACACACCCGAGCCCTTGCCTGGATGTGTCACAATATATGTCAAAGTTCTTGCTTACGTCTGGCAATACCAGAACTGGTGCTGTGGTTAGCCTTTGCTTGAGTTCCTCAAAACTTTCTTGGCAGGCGTGTGTCCATTGAAAGACTTTTCCCTTCATTAACAACTCCGTCATAGGTTTTGCTATCTTAGAGAAGTCTTTAATGAAGCGCCGATAGTATCCTGCCATTCCAAGGAAACTTCGAATATCCCTCACGCTCTTTGGTTGGTCCCACTTCAGAACATCTCTCACCTTTCCAGGATCAACCGATACCCCTTCCTTGGAGATGATGTGGCCTAGGAAAAATTTTTTCTTTAGCCAAAATTGACACTTGTTGAGCTTGGCATACAACTGATGCTCGCGGAACTTCTGCAAGGTCAATCTCAGATGTTCTTCATGCTCCTCCTTACTTTTTGAATACACCATAATGTCATCGATGAAAACCACGACGAACTTGTCCAAGTACTCCATGAAAACCTTGTTCATAAGGTACATGAAGTATGCGGGTGCATTCGTCAATCCAAAAAACATAGCGGTATATTCATATGAACCATACCGTGTCCGAAAGGCTGTCTTAGGTATATCGGAGGGCTTAATCTTCAGCTGAAAATATCCCGACCGAAGATCAATCTTGGAGAATACTTGGGCTCCTTTCATTTGATCGAACAGGTCCTCTATACGGGGCAGAGGGTATTTATTCTTGATTGTCACCTCGTTGAGAGACCTGTAGTCCACGCACATTCTTTGGGTTCCGTCCTTCTTATCCACGAAGAGTACCGGAGCTCCCCATGGTGACGAGCTTGGACGGATAAAACCCTTCTCCAACTGTTCTTGAAGTTGCTTCTTGAGTTCAACTAGCTCGTTGACGGGCATCGTATATGGTCTCTTAGCTATGGGTGCAGTTCCGGGTACCAAATCTATGGTAAACTCGATATCCCGGTCAGGTGGCATTCCTGGAAGCTCTTTCGGAAACACGTCCAAAAATTCCTGAACCACTGGAATGCTGTCCAATGTTGTTCCTTTGACATGGTTCAGATTTGCCCGTTCGGTTGCTTGCTGTGCTGATTCAAACTCGACACGGATACCGTGTTCGTTTGTCAACTGCACGCTTCTTTCAGCACATTGGATTACTCCATTCTGCTTGCTTAACCAATCCATTCCGAGTATGATGTCAATCCCGTGGGAGTCCAAAACAATAAGATTGGCAAGGAAGTCTACCCCCCTTATTTTAAGGCTTATTTTAGGGCATACTACATTAGTCCTCATTTCTCCTCCGGGAGAATTAACTAACATAGCACATTCTAAGTGGGATATGGGTAGATGATGTTTGGCAACATATTTAGATGATATGAAGGAATGTGATGCTCCAGAATCAAATAAAATGGTGGCTGGGTTGGAGTTGGCAAGGAACATACCAATTGCGACGTCCTCAGCCTGTTGTGCTTCCTCAGCAGTGACATGGTTTACGTGGCCACGAGCATAGTTCTGCGGTCCACGGTTCCCTTGGTTGTCCCCTCCGTTTGGTCGTTGGTTCTGCTTGGGCACGTTACCTTGCTGTCCAGGGCCTCTCCTTGGGCACTGGTTAGCGAAATGGCCTACTTCTCCGCATGCAAAGCATGCCCTGTTGCCTATGGCAGCAGGTACGTTGGGGCGGGGGTCTTGAACAGGAGCGCCAGTGTTAGGCTGGGGCGCAGGAGGCATGGGCACACGAGGTGCCGGTGCAACGAGTCGTTGCTGTGGTGGCTGACCAGGGCGGTACGCAGGAGTGGTCGATCCATACTGCGGTGCAGGGGGCATGTACCTAGGTCGTACGTTGCTCCCTTGGGGCTGGTATGGCATCTTCCTCTTGCACTCTCGCTCGATCTCTCGGATCTTATTTTCAACCACAATAGCCTTATCAACCATCTTTTGGAAGCTTACGTAGTCATTGTTGTGGAGCTGAAGTTGGATCTCATTGTTCAACCCTCTCATGAACAGGTACTGCTTCCTCTGATCTGAGTTGACATCTTCGGGGGCATACCGGGACAGTTGTATGAATTTGTTGAGATATTCATTCACACTTTTCTGTCCTTGGCGGAGACCTTCAAACTCCTGCCTCTTGAGCATCATTACACCAACAGGGATGTAGTGGGAGTGGAAGCTTTCCTTGAACTCAGTCCAAGTGATTGCCTCCGGGTTGGCATGGGCGTTGCTCAAGGCATCCCACCAGTCAGCGGCAGCTCCCATAAGTTGGTGCGACGCAAAGAGAACCTTCTCTCGGTCGTTGCACTGAACAATGACGAGCTTCTTCTCCATGGATTTCAACCAATCATCGGCCTCCATGGGGTCACTAGCTTGAGCAAAGGTGGCTGGTCGAGTCCTCATGAACTCTCCCAACCTGTTATGAGCCGGCGGTAGTGGTGGCGGTGGTGCCAGAACGGGGTTTTGGTTGGCCTGCAACTGACCCAAAGTTTGGATCATGGTTTGCATAAGCTGGTTTTGCATGGCCATCAACCTTTCTAGATTGTTCTCGCCAGCTCCGGGGTTAACGGGAACTTCCTCGTGATCATCCTCTTGGTTGTCACGGACGTTCCTTCGGCTGGCGTTTCCTCTCACCATCTGTGAGAGAGAACGAAATAGATTAGAAGGTTAGGTAGGTCCTTTCAACTATATGCATCAAGGTGAGTTGGACTATATATATTAGTCCTTATGAGGATGTGATCAAGTGCCGAAACATTTCACACCTCTTTCCTCTTACGTATAGATATGGACAACGTTTTGAGACGTCCCACAACTCACACTAAGCACATAATCATAAATAATCATCACAAGGGCCCACACAACTCCTATTCAAGGATGGTTTCTATGTCAAGGTGGGTTTTAAGGCCAATCTAAGCTATTCACCCTAGGGTGCTTCCTTTGGTCAGTGTGGCTTAGCTATCTGTGACTCCTATTTAGGGGTGTAACTTGCTGTTAACCCGTGGCTTCTAATATCAATCTAAGGTTTCTATCTAGGCGTGTAACCTACTGTCAACCCGTGGCTCTGATACCAATCTGTGACGCCCTCAATTCTGTGGAAAAAACCACGGAACCGAGAACTAATGCATATGTGTGCCCAGGATGTTCATCACACATATACATATATTTCACAAACTGAATTTAGAATATATATAACCACGAATAACAGAGTTTATTACAACGTCTCATGAGTCTTGGACTCATGCTTACAGCGGAAGTCTTATTTCTATGCAGCGGAAGTCTTTATTTAAATGCGGAAGCAAAAACTAATCAGAAGTGGCTCCATCTCTACTCCCTCCACAGGCAAGGTTGAGAATAGATCACACGCCATAATGCTCCACTTGATCTTCATAGTAGGTGTCGAAGTGTTCTGTCGACACTTCCCCCGGGCCTGCACTGAGCAGCCTGCGGAGGTTCTTTTTTCGGTGGGGCTAGTTCCTAGCGGAGAGCTTACGCAGATGGATGAGTTAGTAAGAGCTTGACACGGCGAGTTTTACGTGGTTCAGGCCGCCAGAGCGTAAAACCCTACGTCCACGGCGAGCTATGGAGCTCGCTGTATTGCTTGCTGCTCAGGGCCGGAGTCCTGAGCTTGGGGGTGAGTTACAGCTTGAGAGTGTATGGCTAGCGTATGAGTTGCAAAGTGCGAACCCAGGGTGCGAATGGATAGAGTCCAAACCCCTGCTAACGTCGCCTACCCGAGCCTTTTATAGTCCAAGACTCGGGTGGCTTACAAGGGGGGCCGGAACCCGACAGGTGGTCCCGGGGAGATTGACTGATATCTACCGTATCTGCAGTTATGCCGGTAGTTGTCTCTGCCGAAGGCTTCTGAGTCTTCGTCTTGTAGCTCTGCCCATGCCGCATGCTAGTCGTAGTGGATGATGACGGCGGGGGCGGCATGGAATGTCTTGTCGCTGCGTTTATTGGCTGGCAGGCTCTGACACTGCGCGCCAGTCTGTGATGCGACTGGGCGCAACGACACCTGACAGAGGCGTGCTCCGCGTCTCCGTGTCTTGGGAAGGCGCGGGCCTTGAATACCTTGTACGAGCAAGGTATGGGGCATCTTTACGCCCGCTGCCTATCGCTCGGGGGCAGGCAGCGCCGTTCTGCTGGCCACGTGGCGGGCCCGGAGCCCTCCTCAGAAGAGAGGGGGGTCCGGCCCCGCAGGACACGTGGAGCCTTCGGACCTCTCCCCGCGGAGGGGGAGGTTCGGCTTCTGTTGGCCACGTGGTGAGCCCGGAGCTCCTCTCTGAGGAGAGGGAGGTCCGGCCTCTCCGGACACGCGGCACCTTCGGACCTCTCTCCCGCGGAGAGGGAGGTCCGGCTTCTGTATGCCACGTGGTGGGCCTGGAGCTCTCTTCTGAGGAGAGGGAGGTCCGGCCCCGCTGGACGCGTGGCGCCTTCGGAGCTCTCCCTGCGGAGAAGGGCGAGATCCTTAGGCATTTTCCCCTGTGCGCGGGGGTACCCCATATCGAGGGTACCGACAGTGGCCCCGGGCCCATCTTGGGGGAGATAGCGAGCCCGAGGTGGGACCTTCGTCTCTTCTGATCCGCGCACTTTCTTGTCTTGAGTACTCCCTGTGCTGGCAGGGTCTTGACGGCTTCGGTGTTCAGCCTCTTAGGAGAGGGTGAAGCCTGGCATTGGAGCTCGGCCCGGCTGTGGGGGCGGAGGTCCGGAAGTCATCGGAGCTCAGGCCAGCGAAGGGCATGAGGTCCGGCATCAGCGCTCGCCTCTGAAAGGAGGGCGAGGGCTGGCCTCGGAGCTCGGTCTGGCTGTGGAGGCGGAGTCCAGAAGTCATCGGAGCTCAGGCCAACGAAGGTCGTGAGGTCCGGCATCAGCGCTCGCCTCTGAAAGGAGGGCCAGGGCTGGCCTCGGAGCTCGGCCCAGCTGTGGGGGCGGAGTCCGGCACTGCTCAGTGGTCCCCCCTTTCCTATCCCTTAGTCTCATTTGGCTTACTGTCCCAGGCCGGAATACGGGGCTTGGGTAATCCAGTGCACTTGGTCCCGGAGGTCTGGCCCCAGCCCCAGTCAGGGTGTAACCGCCCGGCCCCCTGGTACTCAGACCGTAGCGCCGGGGGGCAGAGTGTGCATGCTTTGGGTGCAAGACCAGGCAAAGCAAGGCTCCTGACCCCCCGTTGTAGCGTAGGTCTTTTCTCGGAGGAGACCAACTGGCGGTGCAGTACCCTTATAGGGGGAGATCCAAAAGGCCACCGGGCCTCTGGCAGGTACCCCAAGCACTACTGCCTTCGGCAGGTACCCCAAGCACTACTCCCTAACCGGTTTGACGGCGTCCAGGTGGCTCTCGGTCAGTAGGAGCCATGCCGGGTGGCGTAACCGACCAACGTGCGGGACGATGAGCGTTCCCAGCACTCGCCTCCTTGGACTACTGCGAGCTAATCGCAGCCTTCCTCCTGGGTTATGCACCGCAATAGGATGTCATGGCGCCACGCCAGTAAAGATACCAGCGCGTAGCACTTAGCCATCCGCACCACCCGTTCAGCGGATGCACGTTCATCAGGAAGGATGTCCTTCAAGGAGTCCCAGACCTCCGTGGTCCATGCATCGGGACTACTTGAGCTTCTGGATCTTGAGCACTGGGTTGCACGGAGTCCCCAGTGACTCTTACGATCCTTGGGCGGCATCCAGGGCCGCCGGGACTGCCTAGCTTCGAGGCACTGGTTCAGCCCCCTTCGCCCGGCTCGGCAGGCCGGGCTGTGGACCGCAGCAACGTCCTCTCGAAGACTCCTTCATGCGCAGGGGCTCCGATGGAGGCTTCGTTGAGAGGTCGTCAGCTGCGGCCGTGCAAGCGCGCGGTACATGGCGCAGGTCCAAGGCGAGGAATTCTTTCTCCAACATCCGCACGTGAAGCAGATAAGCAGCTAGCTGTGGGTCATTGCAGGGGCATTCACCCTTAACTTGCTTAATAACTAGCTGGGAGTCGCCCTGCGCCGACAACTGGCGAGCGCCCAGAGACAGGACTGTCTTTTAGTCCAAAGATGAGTGCTTCATACTCTGCCAAGTTGTTGGTTGCCTTAGAATTGAGACGCACCATGTACCCAGACTGCTCCCCCGATGGCATGAGAAGCAGTACGCCGGCACCGGCTCCCTGCTTTCGCGAGGAGCCGTCGAAGAAGAGCGTCCAGTGAGGCCCGGTGAAGACCGGAGCTCAGTACTTTGGTTCACCGTCTTCGCGGCCCCCTGGGTCAGCCTTCGTTGGCGTACACTCAGCCACGAAGTCAGCCAGTGCTTGGCTCTTGGCTGTCTGACGTGGTCGGGAGCTCAGCTTGAACTCCGCTGTCTTCGGGCTGTCTTCCGGCTTCGGAACCTGGCAGTGAGTGCCAGCTCCGCCCTCCAGCTGCTCTGGCGCACTTGTCCGCCAGGCTGAAGGGCTCGGAGGCATCGCAGACCTCTCTGGTTGCAAGCCTCTCAAGCATCTTCTTGTCCTGGACACTGTCGAAGTGCCGCCACCACAGAAGCACTTTGAATATGCGGAATGGTGTTGCGTACCTGGGAGAACTGCTGGATGAAGGAGCGCAGCGACTCCCCAGGTTGTTGCTTGATGGCTTGGAGGTCAAGCTCCGTGCCGGGACGGGTGTAGGAGCTGCCGAAGTTGACGATGAACTGCCGGCAGAGCTCTCCCCAGGAAGTTATGGAACCCTGAGGGAGGTTCATTAGCCAAGACCGGGCTGGGCCGGTCGAGGCGACGGGGAAGTAGTTTGGCCATGACGGCCTCATCCCCTCCTGCGGCAAGTACGGTGGTGGAGTAGATCTGGAGGAACCCTGCCAGGTTGACGCTGCCGTCGTACTTCTCGGGCAGGTGCGGCCGAAACTTGCGCGGCCACCTCGTGAAGTGGAGGTGGGGCTCCAGGGCCGTACATCCTGCCCCTGTTACTGCAGGTGTTGGTGCCGCGAACGCTTGGTTCGCCGCTGGCACAGTGTACCCCCGTATGGGCAAGGCTGCGCCACAGACCGGGGGCGCCGTTTGCAGGACATATGGCTGTGGCATATGCTGCGTGGCATATGTCTGGGGCAGAGTTCGCGTGGCGAAAGTTTGCGCCTCAGGCAGGATTAAGGCAGTCGTCATGCTGACGTCGGCCTCTTGGCTGCGACGCCTTTCTCGTCGCCGCTCGAGGAACATTCGGGTGTCTTGGCCCAGGTGGCATCATTCCAGCTCAGTCCTCAGGTCCGTCGACGGAAGCCTGGTGGAGCTGGAATCCGCCGTCTGTCCGTCAACCGTTGGCGTGTCACACCCGGTTTTTCCGAAGAAACAACCAAGTGAATATCACATGTATGCCAGGATCATTTTCTCATGTATGTGATGACAAATAGTGAAGCATCATTTATTACAAGCCAGGTGTCGAATATAAGTAAGTCTTACATAGTAAATGTCTCGATGGACAATAATAAGTTCATCACAAGTAAATAAACTAGCAGCGGAATATTATTCTTTAGGGCTCCATCACAGGCGTTGCCCGGGGGTCTTCATGAACCTAAAAACCTTCCTCGGGTCCAAAGTCTTGGTCATTATACACCACCTCATTATCTTGACCTGAGCAGCAATATAAACCAACAAATATGCAAGGTTGAGTACCAATGGTACTCAGCAAGTGTGGGAAAATTATATCATGCATGGCTAGAACAAGGAGAGGTTGAACTCATGGTTAAAGCACTACGCAATTAATACCTATCACCTTAGCTTATTAAGCACCTACATTACTACACAGATGAAATGGTCCAAATCTCCCATCCCATCATCGTAATCCAATAACCATAACATCATTTCCAATGTTAAGCTCCCCGCTTAACTTCCACAATTTCCAAAACCATCACTCCTCTAATCATGAATAAGTCCAGGCCGCTCTTAACCGTGAGCACGGCTGTCAAGACAGTTTTGACTCTGCAGAGTTTGTACCACTGTACCCACATGTAGTGATTTCATCCCCCGTTGCCGGGTGGACTAAAAGAACCTCCATTATGCCAGTGGCTACGATCCACATTCACACTTCCCAGGTGTGCAGCCAGGAGATCACTACGAAGCCTTTACAAAGGGATTCCCGACGAGCGTGGGCCCACTGAGGTTTCACCCCTAACAGCATACAAGAGGCTCCAACCCCGCTGCAGTGGCCCCCTCTTGAGCCTTGCGGTTCATATGGTAGTCCAGCTGACACCTACTCCCCGCACCATCCAACACACCCATACTACGCCGGGGATACACCTAATTAATTGGCCAAGCTGCCCCATCTCAGCATGTGGTTGGCACTGTAAAGCCGGGTTACATGCTCCATGAACCGGTCCTTAGGATCCAGGCAAGTACTAAACACAAACCCAAGTCTCGTGCACCCAGCACACAACCAAAACATCCAACTTGCCTTGATCCCTACCTCTACCTAACTCACAATAGCTCATTCAAGAGTATGGTAATATAAACTGATGATCTCATGTCCCAAATATCCCATTCTAAGCATGGCTAAGCATATGCATGTAAATAAATGACATGGTAAAATAAATCCCAACCCAAGCTTCAAGGAAACAAGGTAATGCAATTCTAGGGAAACTTTCCTAGCATGGGTTTCATATTTCATTTGACAATGCAAATAATTCTATCTACACATCCTAGCATAGGATCAAAGTGGTCAAGGACACTTGCCTCCTTCTTGCTGCTCTTGAAATGGGTAGTCCTGATCTTGGAAATGAATAACTTGTTCTTGAACAGGTTCTACTTCATACCATCACACATAGCAAAAGAAAAACAACAATTCATAAGACATAGTTCACACTTACACTTCATACAAACCACACATTCATATTTATGAAAGTTCTTTACCATTATATGTGTTGTGGTTACTTTATGTGTGTTGAGTTGTGGCTTGCATGCACTTTTAACCATGTGTATATGATTCCTACTTTTGTGTCCACCTTCATACTTACACACTATTTATATGGGTTTCCAATAAATTTCTTATATTCAACTACTTCACCTTTTTACTACCAAGTGTGTATGAAAAGTATTATTCTTCCCCATATGTGCTTTCATAATTTCTATCAACCCTAAACTGAACTCTTTAAATTTTAAAAACTCCATTTATCATTTACTAGTTGCTATATTTTCAGATTTATATTCCTATGCATAATTATGTATTTTATTATGAAATTAGTAACACACATCATCTAAACAGTATAGGTTCTGGTCCTAAATAATTTAATAACATATTTTAACCTTGGCTTCTGATGTAAACTATTTCATAATTATTTTCCCTACTTTTCTATAACTATTCTTTACTTAAAAATGTGTCCCTATACTAATAAATGTGAATAATAAATGAAACAGATTCATTTCAGCCCAAAAATATACTTTTATCTCACTCCAAAGTTTTCTAAGTACTGAGAAAGTTTTTAATTAATTTTGACAATTATGTTTATTCCCCTTTTTAATTTTTAAACACTAGTTACATATTAAATGTTTTAGATTAAATACTAAACAGGGCTAAAATAATGAATTCACCCCATTACAGGGTCTATAATATTATTTTCATAATTTCCAGGGGTCTAGCTACACTTATCAGAGGTGCTTTTCCTAATTTTTATTAAGTCCAGGGGCTAAAACTGATTTTTAAATGAATTTACATGATTTTCTGGAGTTCCAGGGGCTAGATCTGAAGTTTCCGGGGCTAGCTCTCAATTCCAGAGAACCCCAGGGGGTAGCATGTAAGAATTCCAGTCTTTATAACGCGGGGCTGACGTGGACAGTCCGATTTTAAACCGACGGCTGAGATTATAACATCGAACCGGTACGCGGGGTTTTAAAGTCTACCGTGCGATTTAAAATAAACGGCGCACAAGCGGCCACGTCGCTCTGATCGAGCGCGGGCGGCGCTGCCGGCGGCGCACGGCGGCGTGAAGCGGCGATCTCGCCGGAAAGTTTCGGATCCTCGAGAATTCTGCCTAAAACTGTGATCTTATGGCCTAGATCGATAGAGGGGAGGTCAGGGATCTCACCTCGGGGGTTTTCTCGAGCTCGGGGGTCCTGGAAAGTGATCGGCGGCGAGGTCCGAGGCAAAACCACAGCGAAACTCGTCGGCGCTGGGTTTACACCGTAAGTCTTCGGGTTTTCTGCACCTGCAAAGTTCCCCGGAGGCGGTGGATCAAGACCAGCGAGTTAGATCAGAGTTTCCGAGCTTAGATCGGCCAGAATTCACCGGCGAAGTCTCGGTGCTCACCGGAGTGAAAATCGGCGATCGCGTGGGAAAAACCGATCGGGGCTGGGGTTTTTATAGCCGGGGAAGGGCGGTGGGTCTGTTGTGATCGAGTTGGATTCTTCTGGGACCAGAATTCAGGTGGCGGGACGGGTTTTCCGATCGGTTAAGATCGCGCGCGCTCGGGGGAAAAGTCCGGGGTCGCGGGGTTAGGGATGACAGGCGGGTCCCACCCGTCTGTGAGAGAGAGCGCGGCGCGCGCGGGGGCGGGCTGGCGCGGGGAAGCTGGGCCGGCTGGCGGTTTCGGCCCACTGGCGGTTTTTTTCCCGTTTTCTCTTTTTCTTTTTCCATTTCTTTTCTGTTTTGAGTTTAATTTGAATTCCAGTTTGAATTTGAATTTTTGCAAAACATGCAACACGTCCAAAAATTTTTAAATTCCCCTCTGAACATGGTTTAGGGTTTTGAATCAAAATTTGGGGTGTTACAGCTCTACCCCCCTTAAAAGAAATCTCGTCCTCGAGATTGGTGTTTCTAAGAAAACAATTCCGGAAATTGTGCCTTGAGCTCATCTTCCCGTTCCCAGGTGGCTTCCTCTTCTGAGTGATGCTTCCACTGCACCTTGCACATCCGGATTCTCTTGTTTCTGGTGAGGCGTTCCATTGTCTCCAAAATCTTGTATGGTTGCTCGGCATAAGACAAATCTTCAGCTACATCCACTTCATTCATGGGTAACACCTCTTCAGGCGTCCTCAGACATTTCTTGAGTTGTGACACATGAAATACATCGTGCACGTCCGATAGATGAACCGGTAACTCTAGTTGGTACGCCACTTCGCCTTTCCTTTCCAAAATCTGAAAGGGTCCGATGTATCGAGGTGACAACTTCCCTTTCACCTTGAACCGACGAAGCCCTCTGATAGGGGACACCTTGAGATAAACATAGTCTCCCATGTTGAAAACGAGCTCTCTTCTTCGTACATCGGCATAGCTCTTTTGGCGTGTTTGTGCTATCCTCAAGTTGTTGCGAATCTCCCTCACCTTTGCCTCGGCTTCTTGTAGCACTTCTGGACCAAACACTTTACTTTCTCCTGTTTGGTTCCAAAATAGGGGAGTTCTGCACTTTCTTCCATACGAAGCTTCAAACGGTGACATCTTCATACTAGCTTGATAGCTGTTGTTATAGGAAAACTCCGCATACGGTAAGTTCTTGTCCCAACTCCTATTGTTTTTGAGAGCACATGCCCTTAACATATCTTCAAGGATCTGATTGGTTCTCTCCGTCTGCCCGTCAGTTTGGGGATGATAGGCAGAACTGAAGTTCAGATGGGTTCCCACGGTTTCATGCAACTTCTGCCAAAACCTCGAGGTGAACTGTGTCCCTCGGTCCGACACTATCTTCTTTGGCACTCCATGGTAACACACAATCCTTGACATGTACAATTCTGCCAATTTGGATCCGCTGTAGCTTTCTTTCACAGGGATGAAATGAGCTACCTTGGTTAGCCTATCAATAATGACCCATATTGAATCATACCCGGATTGGGTCCTAGGCAATCCCACAACAAAATCCATGCTGATTTCTTCCCACTTCCATTCAGGCACTTTGAGTGGTAGCAATAATCCCGCGGGTCGTTGATGTTCGGTTTTCACCAACTGACATGTGTCACATAGGGCAACATGTTCCGCGACATCTCGCTTCATGACATACCACCAATACCTGCTTTTGAGGTCCTGGTACATCTTCGTACTCCCAGGATGTATGGAATAGTCGGAATCGTGAGCCTCCTTCAAAATTAATTCACGGATCTCCTTTACTTCTGGCACACAGATCCTTTTCCCGTGCCACACCGTTCCCTGTTCATCCTCTCTAAAACCAGGAGCTTTATTTTCCTTAATGAGCTGTCTGATCTCTTGTATCTTCTCATCATTCTTTTGGCCCTCGCGTATGTCTTGCTCGAGTGTGGAGTCCACTTCCATGGCGATGGCTTCACCACTATTTACTAGACATAGATTGAGCCTTATAACCTCGTCCTTCAATTCTGCGGGCATGTCCTTCAAACTCAACTTATTGACCTGCACTTTCCGACTCAAAGCATCGGCCACGACGTTTGCTTTCCCGGGATGATAGTTGATGCCTATATCAAAGTCATTGATTAGCTCTAACCATCTCCTTTGTCTGAGATTGAGATCTGGTTGTGTGAATATGTACTTCAAACTTTTATGATCCGTATATATCTCTGTCCTCTTCCCCATCAAATAGTGCCGCCAAATTTTCAACGCGTGTACCACTGCAGCTAGTTCTAGATCATGTGTAGGATAGTTCTTCTCGTGCTTCCGAAGCTGCCGGGACGCATAAGCCACGACATGTCCTTCTTGCATGAGAACACATCCCAACCCATTTCCAGAGGCATCGCAGTACACTGTGAAATTCTTCTTCATATCTGGCATAACCAGCACTGGGGTTGTTGTCAATCTTTTCTTTAGCTCCTGAAAGCTCGTATCGCACTGTGGCGTCCAGGTGAATGTGATTCCCTTCTCCAACAGTTTGGTGAGAGGTCTCGAGATCTTGGAGAATCCCTCAATAAACCGTCGATAGTATCCAGCCAATCCCAAAAAGCTTCGAACTTCCCCGACATTTTCAGGGGTTTTCCACTTCTGGATATCTTCAATTTTGGCGGGATCTACGGAGATTCCTCCCTCCGAGATTATATGTCCTAAAAAGGGAACTCTCTTCAGCCAAAACTCACACTTGCTCAACTTGGCATATAGTTGGTGTTCTCTCAGCCTCTGTAACACCAACCTTAGATGTTTCTCATGTTCTTCTTCATCTTTGGAGAAGACGAGAATATCATCTATGAATATCACCACAAATTTGTCCAGATATTCCATGAATACCTTGTTCATGAGGTACATGAAATATGCCGGGGCATTGGTTAGCCCAAAAGGCATGACAGTGTATTCATACAGTCCGTACCGAGATACGAAAGCTGTCTTGGGAATATCAGATTGCCTTATCTTGAGTTGGTGGTACCCCGACCTGAGATCAATTTTCGAGAACACACAAGCTCCCCTCAACTGATCAAACAAGTCTTCAATGCAGGGTAATGGGTACTTGTTTTTGATGGTTACCTCATTCAAGGCACGGTAATCCACGCATAACCTTTGGGTTCCGTCTTTCTTAGGCACAAATATCACCGGAGCTCCCCATGGTGAGGAACTAGGGCGAATATACCCCCTCTCCATCAATTCTCTCAAATGATCCTTGAGCTCTTCTAGCTGCTTGGAGTCCATTCGATAAGGTCTCTTGTATATCGGGGCTGTTCCCGGTACTAGCTCAATTGCGAATTCCACGTCACGGTCGGGAGGCATACCTGGAAATTCCTCCGGAAAAACATCTGGATATTCCCTGATAGTCCTGATTTCCTCAACTTTCACCTCCACTTGATTTAATTTAATGTCCCTCCTAGGCTCGTGTATCGTTATGAACTTTACTTTGGTGCCACTGGGGTGAGTTAGTTCCACCGTTCTGGTCGAACAATGGATGATTCCTTTATGTTTGGTCAACCAATCCATACCCAAAATAATATCTATCCCTTGTGAATCTATCACTATGAGGTTAGCAGTAAATACTACCCCATTAATGTCTAGGTTCACTTTGGGACACACTTGCCTTGTCCTTATTTCTCCACCTGGAGAGTTTACGGCTAGCATATGGTTCATTTGTGTGGTTGCTAGGTCATACTTCTTAACAAACCCTTGAGCAATGAACGAGTGGGTAGCACCAGAATCAAACAGCAGAGTTGCAAGGTGTAAAAATTGGCAGGAAACTTACCAACTACCACGTCGGGTGCTTCTTGTGCTTCCTCCATAGTGACGTGGTTCACCCGTCCTCTCATTACATTCTGCTGTTGTGGCTGCGCGGGCTTCTTCTTTGGGCACTTATGGGCATAGTGCCCCACTTCGCCACAGCTAAAACATTGCACCCCAACCTTAGGTGCTTGGCCTTTGTTGTCTTGGGGTTGGTTCGGGGGTCCTTGCACTGCTGGTCGAGGTGGATATGCGGGGCGAGGCTGCTGCACAAACTGACGTGGCGGCTGTGCAGGTGCTGCGGGTGGCCTGTAGTTTGGGTTGTACCCTCTTGATGCTGAATAGGGTACCGCAGCACGGCTTGTCTGCCCCGTAGGTTGCTGCATCATACGTGGGCGGGTGTTGCTCCCTGAGGCTTGATGTGACCATCCCGCCTTCCTCTTATTCTCATTTTCCAGGGCCTTTAGCTTCCTTTCCACCACAAACGCTCTGTCCACCATCTTTTGAAAACTTTCATACTCATTGGAGGACATGGCACACTGCATCTCTGCAGTAAGTCCTTCCACGAAACAATCTTGTTTCTGCTCATCAGTCTCTATGTCTCGTGGAGCATAACGGGATAGTTGAGTAAATTTAGTGAGGTATTCCCTCACCGTCATGTTTCCCTGCTGCAGTCCCAGAAACTCTTTCCTCTTGTTTTTGAGCTCACCTCTTGGGATATAGTGGTTGCGGAAGCTACGCTTGAACTCTTCCCAAGTGATGTTCTCAGGGTCATGATGGGCGGCCACGTATGCGGTCCACCAATCAGCAGCAGGTCCCTGCAATTGATGAGAGGCAAACAGCACCCTCTCATACCCTTGGCATTGTATGATCCTCATCTTGCTTTCAATAGTCTTCAGCCAATCATCTGCCTCCAGAGGTTCAGCAGCACTTGCAAACTTTGGAGGTTGAGTTCCTAGAAACTCACTCAACCTTGGTTGGCGTGGTGCCGCTTGTGGAGGTGGAACTTGATGCAAGTTGGCCACCACTTGAGTCAAGTTCTGGATGAGCTGATTTTGATTCTCCAGCATTTGGTGGAGAGGATCAACTTCTTCACGGCGACCACCCCGGTCCTGGCCTCCAGAAAGGTGAGGGTTGCATGCCTCATCATTGTTGTTGGCGGGGTAGGCAGCACGTCCTTTTCCTCTTCCGGCCATCTGGCAGAATCAACACATGTTAATTTGATACCATTTAGTATCATCTTACTACTTTCATTTGTTGGTACTTTAAGGTGTTGAGGCTTTGTTAAAACTTTATGAGGGTTTATATCTCACACCAAATAAATGCACTATTATTTCCTGTGGGTTCACACACCAAAGCAAAACAATCTGAAGACGAGGCTGTGGACAATTGCTCATGGCTTCCACAACTCACGTCACACACCAAGCATCATCACACCATTAACTACGTAACGACTCGACTACTTGACCTCTTGCTAGCTAGGGGAAAGACTCTACACTACTCGTCCTCTTGAGCTGGCTCCTCGGGATCTTCCTCCTCATTTCGGCTACCTTCTGACTCTGCTTTGGGTGGGGAGGCTGCTGGTGGAGAAGTGCGACGACGCCTGATCGCTCGGCGATCCGGGGAGTCAGGAGTCCATGGATCACTCACGGTGACACACAGTTCATTCCCATCTCCTCTTTCTCTCGCCTTTAAGCAAGCTCGCAGCAACGCCTCCGTTTCCTTCAGGGTGTCTCGGACATCCTGAAGCTCTTGTTGACACTCCTGCAGTCGAGTGCTGAGCATAGCAGCATCCTCCAAGCACAAGTCCATGTGCTCATGGGAAGTCCCTTGCTGCACCGGTGGGTACCTATACTCCGTGGTACCACTCTCACGTTGGAGGACATACATGTACTCAGTTTTGTCCAAGTGGCGACGATAGATGTGACTCTGGCAGGTGATGGCCTCCCAGGTGACATCTCTCTCCGCGTCAACTTATGTTGCTCGACAAGCTGGAGAATGGTGGATCTTCAGCAGCTGATTCTCGTGTATAATCCTCATCTCCGAACTCCATTCTTCCCTCTTCTCACGGATGGTCCTGGTGGAGTTATAGTGGATGATTAGCTTGCCCGTATTGCCGGCGGCTTCGAGCATACGTCGAAGACGGCGCAACAAATCTCCTACTGCCAATCCGTAGGAAAGGTACGTCACTGGACGACTCTCCTCTCTTTCGGCAAGGGCAACTACGGGAACTCTCCCTCCCGTGGACTTACGAGCGGTGCGAATCATGCGAACCATCTAAAACAAAAGAATTTAAAATTAGGTTAGATAAATTCTCAAACAAAAATCCTATTTTGAATGAAAGTTTGGGGTAAGATGAAGAAAATGACTCCTTTAATAACACTTTTCCACCCACACCTTGGAAAATAGTTTTTAAGAAAATAGGGCCCTTAAATACGTCCATTTCTACCTAGGTCCACGTTCCTACGGGCAACCTTGGCTCTGATACCACCTCTGTCACACCCGGTTTTTCCGAAGAAACAACCAAGTGAATATCACATGTATGCCAGGATCATTTTCTCATACATGTGATGACAAATAGTGAAGCATCATTTATTACAAGCCAGGTGTCGAATATAAGTAAGTTTTACATAGTAAATGTCTCGATGGACAATAATAAGTTCATCACAAGTAAATAAACTAGCAGCGGAATATTATTCTTTAGGGCTCCATCACAGGCGTTGCCCGGGGGTCTTCATGAACCTAAAAACCACCTCATTATCTTGACCTGAGCAGCAATATAAACCAACAAATATGCAAGGTTGAGTACCAATGGTACTCAGCAAGTGTGGGAAAATTATATCATGCATGGCTAGAACAAGGAGAGGTTGAACTCATGGTTAAAGCACTACGCAATTAATACCTATCACCTTAGCTTATTAAGCACCTACATTACTACACAGGTGAAATGGTCCAAATCTCCCATCCCATCATCGTAATCCAATAACCATAACATCATTTCCAATGTTAAGCTCCCCGCTTAACTTCCACAATTTCCAAAACCATCACTCCTCTAATCATGAATAAGTCCAGGCCGCTCTTAACCGTGAGCACGGCTGTCAAGACAGTTTTGACTCTGCAGAGTTTGTACCACTGTACCCACATGTAGTGATTTCATCCCCCGTTGCCGGGTGGACTAAAAGAACCTCCATTATGCCAGTGGCTACGATCCACATTCACACTTCCCAGGTGTGCAGCCAGGAGATCACTACGAAGCCTTTACAAAGGGATTCCCGACGAGCGTGGGCCCACTGAGGTTTCACCCCTAACAGCATACAAGAGGCTCCAACCCCGCTGCAGTGGCCCCCTCTTGAGCCTTGCGGTTCATATGGTAGTCCAGCTGACACCTACTCCCCGCACCATCCAACACACCCATACTACGCCGGGGATACACCTAATTAATTAGCCAAGCTGCCCCATCTCAGCATGTGGTTGGCACTGTAAAGCCGGGTTACATGCTCCATGAACCGGTCCTTAGGATCCAGGCAAGTACTAAACACAAACCCAAGTCTCGTGCACCCAGCACACAACCAAAACATCCAACTTGCCTTGATCCCTACCTCTACCTAACTCACAATAGCTCATTCAAGAGTATGGTAATATAAACTGATGATCTCATGTCCCAAATATCCCATTCTAAGCATGGCTAAGCATATGCATGTAAATAAATGACATGGTAAAATAAATCCCAACCCAAGCTTCAAGGAAACAAGGTAATGCAATTCTAGGGAAACTTTCCTAGCATGGGTTTCATATTTCATTTGACAATGCAAATAATTCTATCTACACATCCTAGCATAGGATCAAAGTGGTCAAGGACACTTGCCTCCTTCTTGCTGCTCTTGAAATGGGTAGTCCTGATCTTGGAAATGAATAACTTGTTCTTGAACAGGTTCTACTTCATACCATCACACATAGCAAAAGAAAAACAACAATTCATAAGACATAGTTCACACTTACACTTCATACAAACCACACATTCATATTTATGAAAGTTCTTTACCATTATATGTGTTGTGGTTACTTTATGTGTGTTGAGTTGTGGCTTGCATGCACTTTTAACCATGTGTATATGATTCCTACTTTTGTGTCCACCTTCATACTTACACACTATTTATATGGGTTTCCAATAAATTTCTTATATTCAACTACTTCACCTTTTTACTACCAAGTGTGTATGAAAAGTATTATTCTTCCCCATATGTGCTTTCATAATTTCTATCAACCCTAAACTGAACTCTTTAAATTTTAAAAACTCCATTTATCATTTACTAGTTGCTATATTTTCAGATTTATATTCCTATGCATAATTATGTATTTTATTATGAAATTAGTAACACACATCATCTAAACAGTATAGGTTCTGGTCCTAAATAATTTAATAACATATTTTAACCTTGGCTTCTGATGTAAACTATTTCATAATTATTTTCCCTACTTTTCTATAACTATTCTTTACTTAAAAATGTGTCCCTATACTAATAAATGTGAATAATAAATGAAACAGATTCATTTCAGCCCAAAAATATACTTTTATCTCACTCCAAAGTTTTCTAAGTACTGAGAAAGTTTTTAATTAATTTTGACAATTATGTTTATTCCCCTTTTTAATTTTTAAACACTAGTTACATATTAAATGTTTTAGATTAAATACTAAACAGGGCTAAAATAATGAATTCACCCCATTACAGGGTCTATAATATTATTTTCATAATTTCCAGGGGTCTAGCTACACTTATCAGAGGTGCTTTTCCTAATTTTTATTAAGTCCAGGGGCTAAAACTGATTTTTAAATGAATTTACATGATTTTCTGGAGTTCCAGGGGCTAGATCTGAAGTTTCCGGGGCTAGCTCTCAATTCCAGAGAACCCCAGGGGGTAGCACGTAAGAATTCCAGTCTTTATAACGCGGGGCTGACGTGGACCGTCCGATTTTAAACCGACGGCTGAGATTATAACATCGAACCGGTACGCGGGGTTTTAAAGTCTACCGTGCGATTTAAAATAAACGGCGCACAAGCGGCCACGTCGCTCTGATCGAGCGCGGGCGGCGCTGCCGGCGGCGCACGGCGGCGTGAAGCGGCGATCTCGCCGGAAAGTTTCGGATCCTCGAGAATTCTGCCTAAAACTGTGATCTTATGGCCTAGATCGATAGAGGGGAGGTCAGGGATCTCACCTCGGGGGTTTTCTCGAGCTCGGGGGTCCTGGAAAGTGATCGGCGGCGAGGTCCGAGGCAAAACCACAGCGAAGCTCGTCGGCGCTGGGTTTACACCGTAAGTCTTCGGGTTTTCTGCACCTGCAAAGTTCCCCGGAGGCGGTGGATCAAGACCAGCGAGTTAGATCAGAGTTTCCGAGCTTAGATCGGCCAGAATTCACCGGCGAAGTCTCGGTGCTCACCGGAGTGAAAATCGGCGATCGCGTGGGAAAAACCGATCGGGGCTGGGGTTTTTATAGCCGGGGAAGGGCGGTGGGTCTGTTGTGATCGAGTTGGATTCTTCTGGGACCAGAATTCAGGTGACGGGACGGGTTTTCCGATCGGTTAAGATCGCGCGCGCTCGGGGGAAAAGTCCGGGGTCGCGGGGTTAGGGATGACAGGCGGGTCCCACCTGTCTGTGAGAGAGAGCGCGGCGCGCGCGGGGGCGGGCTGGCGCGGGGAAGCTGGGCCGGCTGGCGGTTTCGGCCCACTGGCGGTTTTTTTCCCGTTTTCTCTTTTTCTTTTCCCATTTCTTTTCTGTTTTGAGTTTAATTTGAATTCCAGTTTGAATTTGAATTTTTGCAAAACATGCAACACGTCCAAAAAATTTTAAATTCCCCTCTGAACATGGTTTAGGGTTTTGAATCAAAATTTTGGGTGTTACAGCTCTACCCCCCTTAAAAGAAATCTCGTCCTCGAGATTGGTGTTTCTAAGAAAACAATTCCGGAAATTGTGCCTTGAGCTCATCTTCCCGTTCCCAGGTGGCTTCCTCTTCTGAGTGATGCTTCCACTGCACCTTGCACATCCGGATTCTCTTGTTTCTGGTGAGGCGTTCCATTGTCTCCAAAATCTTGTATGGTTGCTCGGCATAAGACAAATCTTCAGCTACATCCACTTCATTCATGGGTAACACCTCTTCAGGCGTCCTCAGACATTTCTTGAGTTGTGACACATGAAATACATCGTGCACGTCCGATAGATGAACCGGTAACTCTAGTTGGTACGCCACTTCGCCTTTCCTTTCCAAAATCTGAAAGGGTCCGATGTATCGAGGTGACAACTTCCCTTTCACCTTGAACCGACGAAGCCCTCTGATAGGGGACACCTTGAGATAAACATAGTCTCCCACGTTGAAAACGAGCTCTCTTCTTCGTACATCGGCATAGCTCTTTTGGCGTGTTTGTGCTATCCTTAAGTTGTTGTGAATCTCCCTCACCTTTGCCTCGGCTTCTTGTAGCACTTCTGGACCAAGCACTTTACTTTCTCCTGTTTGGTTCCAAAATAGGGGAGTTCTGCACTTTCTTCCATACGAAGCTTCAAACGGTGACATCTTCATACTAACTTGATAGCTGTTGTTATAGGAAAACTCCGCATACGGTAAGTTCTTGTCCCAACTCCTATTGTTTTTGAGAGCACATGCCCTTAACATATCTTCAAGGATCTGATTGGTTCTCTCCGTCTGCCCGTCAGTTTGGGGATGATAGGCAGAACTGAAGTTCAGATGGGTTCCCATGGTTTCATGCAACTTCTGCCAAAACCTCAAGGTGAACTGTGTCCCTCGGTCCGACACTATCTTCTTTGGCACTCCATGGTAACACACAATCCTTGACATGTACAATTCTGCCAATTTGGATCCGCTGTAGCTTTCTTTCACAGGGATGAAATGAGCTACCTTGGTTAGCCTATCAATAATGACCCATATTGAATCATACCCGGATTGGGTCCTAGGCAATCCCACAACAAAATCCATGCTGATTTCTTCCCACTTCCATTCAGGCACTTTGAGTGGTAGCAATAATCCCGCGGGTCGTTGATGTTCGGCTTTCACCAACTGACATGTGTCACATAGGGCAACATGTTCCGCGACATCTCGCTTCATGCCATACCACCAATACCTGCTTTTGAGGTCCTGGTACATCTTCGTACTCCCAGGATGTATGGAATAGTCGGAACCGTGAGCCTCCTTCAAAATTAATTCACGGATCTCCTTTACTTCTGGCACACAGATCCTTTTCCCGTGCCACACCGTTCCCTGTTCATCCTCTCTAAAACCAGGAGCTTTATTTTGCTTAATGAGCTGTCTGATCTCTTGTATCTTCTCATCATTCTTTTGGCCCTCGCGTATGTCTTGCTCGAGTGTGGAGTCCACTTCCATGGCGATGGCTTCACCACTATTTACTAGACATAGATTGAGCCTTATAACCTCGTCCTTCAATTCTGCGGGCATGTCCTTCAAACTCAACTTATTGACCTGCACTTTCCGACTCAAAGCATTGGCCACGACATTTGCTTTCCCGGGATTCCCCTTTTTAATTTTTAAACACTAGTTACATATTAAATGTTTTAGATTAAATACTAAACAGGGCTAAAATAATGAATTCACCCCATTACAGGGTCTATAATATTATTTTCATAATTTCCAGGGGTCTAGCTACACTTATCAGAGGTGCTTTTCCTAATTTTTATTAAGTTCCAGGGGCTAGATCTGAAGTTTCCGGGGCTAGCTCTCAATTCCAGAGAACCCCAGGGGGTAGCACGTAAGAATTCCAGTCTTTATAACGCGGGGCTGACGTGGACCGTCCGATTTTAAACCGACGGCTGAGATTATAACATCGAACCGGTACGCGGGGTTTTAAAGTCTACCGTGCGATTTAAAATAAACGGCGCACAAGCGGCCACGTCGCTCTGATCGAGCGCGGGCGGCGCTGCCGGCGGCGCACGGCGGCGGGAAGCGGCGATCTCGACGGAAAGTTTCGGATCCTCGAGAATTCTGCCTAAAACTGTGATCTTATGGCCTAGATCGATAGAGGGGAGGTCAGGGATCTCACCTCGGGGGTTTTCTCGAGCTTGGGGGTCCTGGAAAGTGATCGGCGGCGAGGTCCGAGGCAAAACCACGGCGAAGCTCGTCGGCGCTGGGTTTACACCGTAAGTCTTCGGGTTTTCTGCACCTGCAAAGTTCCCCGGAGGCGGTGGATCAAGACCAGCGAGTTAGATCAGAGTTTCCGAGCTTAGATCGGCCAGAATTCACCGGCGAAGTCTTGGTGCTCACCGGAGTGAAAATTGGCGATCGCGTGGGAAAAACCGATCGGGGCTGGGGTTTTTATAGTCGGGGAAGGGCGGTGGGTCTGTTGTGATCGAGTTGGATTCTTCTGGGACCAGAATTCAGGCGGCGGGACGGGTTTTCCGATCGGTTAAGATCGCGCGCGCTCGGGGGAAAAGTCCGGGGTCGCGGGGTTAGGGATGACAGGCGGGTCCCACCCGTCTGTGAGAGAGAGCGCGGCGCGCGCGGGGGCGGGCTGGCGCGGGGAAGCTGGGCCGGCTGGCGGTTTCGGCCCACTGGCGGTTTTTTTCCCGTTTTCTCTTTTTCTTTTTCCATTTCTTTTCTGTTTTGAGTTTAATTTGAATTCCAGTTTGAATTTGAATTTTTGCAAAACATGCAACACATCCAAAATTTTTTAAATTCCCCTCTGAACATGGTTTAGGGTTTTGAATCAAAATTTGGGGTGTTACATGGCGTGCGCGTCAGCGACACAGCCGGTTGGCCGGAGCATCGTCCCCACCGAAGTCAAGGGTTTGCGGCGGCGACGATAAGACGGTCTACCTCGCGAATCCACTGCTGGGTCGCTGCCTGAGGCGCGTCCCCAGCAGGCGGATTGTGCAGTAGCGCTCTTGTTGCGGCTAGCGCACCCCCACCGGGTACGCCTAGCGCTACTGAAGACCTGACGCTGGTTGGAGCCTGCATTGCCGGGGTCGGCGCTGCCAGAGCCGGTTGCTGGCTCCCAGTGCAGGTATTGGTGCCGCGAACGCTTGGTTGCGCCTGGCACAGTGTACCCCGGTATGGGCAAGGTTGCGCCATAGGCCGGGGACGCCGCTTGCAGAGCACATGGTTGTGGCTTATGCTGTGCGGCGTACGCCTGGGGCAGAGCTCGCGTAGCGAAGGTCTGCCCTCCAGGCTGGGTCGAGGCTGACGTCATGTTGTCGCCAGCCTCTTGAGTGCGACGCCTTTCTCGACGTCGCTCGAGGAACACTCGGGCATCTTGGCCCAAGTGGCACAGTTCCAGCTCTGTCCTCAGGTCCGTCGACGGAAGTTTGGTGGAGCTGGAACCCGCCGTCTGCCCGTCAACCGTTGGCGTGCGCGTCAGCGACACAGCCTGTTGGCCAGAGCGTCGTCCCCGCCGAAGTCAATGGTTTGCGGCGGCGACGACAAGACGGTCTACCTCACGAATCCACTGCTGGGTCGCTGCCTGAGGCGCGTCCCCAGCAGGCGGATTGTGCAGTAGCGCTCTTGTTGCGGCTAGCGCACCCCCGCTGGGTACGCCCAGCGCTACTGAAGACCTGATGCTGGTTGGAGCCTGCATTGCCGGGGTCGGCGCTGCCAGAGCCGGTTGCTGGCTCCCAGTGCAGGTACTGGTGCCGCGAACACTTGGTTGCGCCTGGCACAGTGTACCCCGGTATGAGCAAGGTTGCGCCATAGGCCGGGGACGCCGCTTGCAGAGCACATAGTTGTGGCTTATGCTGTGCAGCGTACGCCTGGGGCAGAGCTCACGTAGCGAAGGTCTGCCCTCCAGGCTGGGTCGAGGCCGACGTCATGTTGTCGCCAGCCTCTTGAGTGCGACGCCTTTCTCAATGTCGCTCGAGGAACACTCGGGCATCTTGGCCCAAGTGGCACCGTTCCAGCTCTGTCCTCAGGTCCGTCGACGGAAGCTTGGTGGAGCTGGAACCCGCCGTCTACCCGTCAACCGTTGGCGTGCGCGTCAGCGACACAGCCGGTTGGCCGGAGTGTTGTCCCCGCCGAAGTCGAGGGTTTGCGGCGGCGATGACGAGATGGTCTACCTCGCGAATCCACTGCTGGGTTGCTGCCTGAGGCGCGTCCCCAGCAGGCGGATTGTGCAGTAGCGCCCTTGCTGCTGCTAGCGCACCCCCACCGGTTACGCTCGGCGCTACTGAAAGCCTGACGCTGGTTGGAGCCTGCATTGCCGGGGTCGGCGCTGCCAGAGCCGGTTGCTGGCTCCCAGCTTGCCCTGACACACTCCGTCCTGAGTGTGTCATCATGTACTCTCCCCTGGTTACGGTTTGCCGCGGACGCAGGGGGGGGGGGGGAGTTTGCCGCTGAAGGAAGCTTGGTCATCTTCGTCGGCGGAAACTCGTCGCGCAAGGAGAAAAGCCCCCTACCTGGCGCGCCAAATGTCGAAGTGTTCTGTCGACACTTCCCCCGGGCCTGCACTGAGCAGCCCGCGGAGGTTCTTTTTTCGGTGGGGCTAGTTCCTAGCGGAGAGCTTGCGCAGATGGACGAGTTAGTAAGAGCTTGACACGGCGAGTTTTACGTGGTTCAGGCCGCCGGAGCGTAAAACCCTACGTCCACGGCAAGCTATGGAGCTCGCTGTATTGCTTGCTGCTCAGGGCCGGAGTCCTGAGCTTGGGGTGAGTTACAGCTTGAGAGTGTATGGCTAGCGTATGAGTTGCAAAGTGCGAACCCAGGGTGCGAATGGCTAGAGTCCGAACCCCTGCTAACGTCGCCTACCCGAGCCTTTTATAGTCCAAGACTCAGGTGGCTTACAAGGGGGGCCGGGACCCGACAGGTGGTCCCAGGGAGATTGACTGATATCTACCGTATCTGCAGTTATGCCGGTAGTTGTCTCTGCCGAAGGCTTCTGAGTCTTCGTCTTGTAGCTCTGCCCATGCCGCATGCTAGTCGTAGTGGATGATGACGGCGGGGGCGGCATGAGATGTCTTGTCGCTGCGTTTATTGGCTGGCAGGCTCTGACACTGCGCGCCAGTCTGTGATGCGACTGGGCGCAACGGCACCTGACAGAGGCGTGCTCCGCGTCTCCGCGTCTTGGGAAGGCGCGGGCCTTGAATACCTTGTACGGGCAAGGTATGGGGCGTCTTTACGCCCGCTGCCTATCGCTCGGGGGCAGGCAGCGCCGTTCTGCTGGCCACGTGGCGGGCCTGGAGCCCTCCTCAGAAGAGAGGGGGGTCCGGCCCCGCAGGACACGTGGAGCCTTCGGACCTCTCCCCGCGGAGGGGGAGGTTCGGCTTCTGTTGGCCACGTGGCGAGCCCGGAGCTCCTCTCTGAGGAGAGGGAGGTCCGGCCTCTCCAGACACGCGGCACCTTCGGACCTCTCTCCCGCGGAGGGGGAGGTCCGGCTTCTGTATGCCACGTGGTGGGCCTGGAGCTCTCCTCTGAGGAGAGGGAGGTCCGGCCCCGCTGGACGCGTGGCGCCTTCGGAGCTCTCCCTGTGGAGAAGGGCGAGATCCTTAGGCATTTTCCCCTGTGCGCGGGGGTACCCCATATCGAGGGTACCCACAGTAGGCTTCTCCTGCTGCTGATGATGAAGTAATAATGCAAGGTTGAGTACAATGATGTACTCAGCAAGTGCGGGAAAACACATGATATGCAGCTCATAAATAAGGTAGGCATAAAAGGCTTTATTTGCAGAAAAGCAGATTTGTAAAATCATGATAAACAGCAACTTAACTTTAGATGTAATCCCAGCATATATTAAATTACCAACATACCTCCACCACTTCCCGTATTCCATCTGAACATTAATCAATCCTTTATTCATACTCACGAATACCTCCTCGTATTCGCTACCATCTCATCTCACAAATCAACCTCGTCTCACACCGAAATCAATCTCATGTCATGACCCAACAGTCATGCAACCATCTCATCATCCAGACTCAACAGTTCCAAACCAATAAACCATAACCGAGAACCTTCCCAATAACCATCCCGAAAACCATTCCAATAACCATCCCAAAAACCATTCCCAACTAATCATGGCAGTTTAGCCAGGTGCTCGTGACCGTAAGCTCGGCTATCATGATAGTTTTAGACTCTGCAGAGTTTGCACCTCTTTACCCACAAGTTTGTGATTTCGTCACCCGTCGGTGACTGCAGAACCTCCATTATACCAGTACACAACCGTCGGTGTATGGTCAAGAGATCACAAAATAGCCTTTACAAAGGGGTTACTAGATGTATGGACTCACTAAGGTTTCACCGGCAGGCTAGAATCTCCAATTCTCCCACCCACGGGCCCCCTCTTGTGCCATGCAGTTCCCAGGGCAGTCCTCACTCGACTCCCATTCCCCGCGCCTTCCACAGTCCATAACACTCTAGCAAATTACCTAATTACTCAGCTAAGCCGCACCCATACTTGGCCTTGTGGTGGCACTGTTATCCTGGCATGTGCATGCATGAACCGGTCCTTAGATCTACGGCAAGTAAAACCACCATCTCATGCTACCTCATTCACAAACCCAGGCTTGCCTAGATCTCCCTCCGATCCATGTTCATTAGCCTCATCAGTTACTTATTTTCAGTACGAGTGCAATTAGTTAGACACATCTATCCCGCTTCCCGATTCCATAGACTCGGTGAAGCATAAAGCAAAACCATACCCGACTCATAAACTTCCCAGGCGACAAGGGTGGTTTAATCAAAACTAGTAAACTCCTATAAAAGGGTTTCCCATCATGTTTGACTCAGTACGCACATCTTTTCGCAAAACAAACAGTTTTTCCCAAAATATAGGATCAATATGTTCAAGGAGCACTTGCCTTGTACTTGCGGTTCCGGTTGTTCTTGATTCTCAAAACCTTGTTGCTGCAGCTCTTCGTAGACACCTTCCTGAACCTGTCCTGCTATGTAGGATTCACGTACATACAAGATTCACAGCAATCAATATCATGCGCAAATCTTAAACTAGATGCGATGATGCACATGCATGCTATCCTATGATTTTTATTAGATTGGTGTGCTCTTGCATGGCTTGCATGGGCAGAGGTGTTCGGATCAAAGGTGGACGTGGCGATGATCTTGTCTTTAGATCAAACTGATCATCGTGTGATCTGCCCACGAGAAGGCTTCTGTTTGAAAGGAATTGGAGAACAGATGCAAGAGATGAACACAATGATGTCGTAAGGTGGTATTGAAGTCCTACCTCACGCTCTTCTTGTCTTCGAGGTCCTCCTCAGACCGCTTGGTTCTTCTCCGATGATCTCCCTTGTTGCGCTTCGGCGATGTTTTGCTCGGCGAGTTAGGGCTAGGGCTCTAAGTCATCGGCTCAGCAGTTGAAAGAGAAGTTTGTGGTTTCAGCCAGAGATTTTGGGTTCTATTTATAATCGGGAAGAGAAGAGTCCTAATCTGATTGGATCCCAAGTAAGAGTCTTATTCAGATCTTTGTTGGATCCTAACGTCTTATCTTTAGTAACATCATGGAAATTTAGATCGGTTTCGGTTGCGTATCAGTATCTTTACGCGTAAAAACCGCTCCAGACTCGTTACCTTCGTGGTGATGAGCTCCGGAGGCTCCACGTGTCCTTCCGGGGCCTGGTATCCACTTCTCCGCAGAGACGAGCTCCGGTTGTGCCACGTGTCAATCGACCGAGACCCCCCCTCTTTTGGAGGTGAGCTCCGCGCACGCCACGTGTTGGCGCCGGTCTTCCCTCTCTTCCTTCCTCAGGAACATGCCCCGAGGTCGACACGTGTCTAGCAACGAAAGACCTCCCGGAGATAAGCTCCGGTGGCGACACGTGTTCGATAGATCCGGATTCCTCTGAGATGAGCTCCGAGATCGACACGTATCCCGTGTGATGGGTCCCTTGATTTCCGCGAGGACTAGCTCCAAGGATGTCATGTGTCCTACGAAAAATGTCTTTGCTTCTTCCGCAGAGGCTAGCTCCGTGGGCAACACGTGTCCCACAGGGTTGAACCTTTTTTTCCAATTGCGGATGTGACCCCCGAGCCTTCCACGTAGCCAGTTTAGCGGCGAACCTCTCTTCACCTCGCAGGGACGAGCTCCGAACACGCCACGTGGCCTGCTGGCCGCGGAAGTTGCCTTCGGTGCTCTCTGAGAGCTTTATTGGCTATCCTTTTGATATTTGTCCTTGTTCCATCTTTTCTTAAAATGTTTTCTTCTTCATAACACCTGAACATATGCTGACACCCGAGGCGAGGGTGTCACAGTTTCGGCCAAAGGTTCTGGGTTCTATTTATAATCGAGAAGAAAGAGCTCTAATCTGAATGGACTTCGAATAAGAGTCCTATTCAACTTGTCGTTGAATCTTAACAACTTATCTCTAGTTGATTTGGTTCGGTAATATTGTGGAATTCGTGTCGGTTTCCTCCCGTACCGGTATTCCCACGCGTACAGAAGCAAAAACCGCTCCAGAACTCGCTAGCTCCGCGGTGATGAGCTCCGGAAGCTCCACGTGTCCATCGGGCCTGGTCTCCCCCCTTCCGTAGAGACGCGCTCCGGTTGTACAACGTGTCAAACGAGCGAGACCTCCCTTTTTCTCAGAGGTGGGCTCCGCGTGCGCCACGTAGCCTGGCGGTTGGGACCTTCTCTTTATTCGGAGGTGGCTCCGGGTGTGCCACGTGTCCTAACAGTGACAGATTTCCTTCCTTCTCAGAGACGAGCTCCGAGGTTGACACGTGTCTAATAGGACCAGACCTCCCGGAGGTGACACGTGTCCCGCGTGGCTGGTACTCTGTTTTCCGCGGTGAATAGCTCCTAAGATGACACGTGTCCCGCGGGACTGGCCTCGCTTCTCCGCGGAGGCTAGCTCCGGAGGCAACACGTGTCCCACAGGGTTGGACCTCTCCTCCTTTGCGGGCCCCGAGCCTGCCACATAGCCAGTTTAGCGGTGGACCCCTCCCCATTTACGGAGATGAGCTCCGAACACGTCACGTGGCCAGCGAGCCGCGGGAGTTGTCTTCGGCGCTCTCTGTACACTGGAATTTACTCTTTTTGGCTAACTTTTTGATTCTTTCTCGGTTTCAACTTATTTTAAAAGTGTTTTTCTACATGAAACATGAATACATGCAGAACCCAAGAATGAGGGTGTCACACCGACTTTCCCGACCTTCCCGATTTTGAACCAGATGGCCATCCGCGTTTGCAATACCATCAAGTTGCACCATTCGGATGTGTATTCCGTCAAGGTCCCGTCCAGCCTCTCGGGACACGAGTTCGTGAGTTTTCCGGACATTCCCAATTTTGGCCCAGATGGCCTTCCGTGCATGCAAAACCATCAAGTTGCTCAATCCGGACGTGTATTCCGTCAAGGTCCCGTCCGTCCTCCCGGGACATGAGTTCGTGAGTATACTCGACTTTCCCAAATCGGCCCAGATGGCCATCCGAGCATCCAAAACAATCAAGTTGCACCATCCGGATGTGTATTCGGTCAAGTTCCCGTCCAGCCTCCAGCGACCCGAGTTTGTGAGTTTAACCGAGTTTCCTGATTTGGATCCAGAAGGTCACCTGCCACATGCAAAACCATCAAGTTGCACAATCCGAACGTGTATTCCGTCAAGATCCCATCCAGCCGGCCGAGACTCGAGTTTGGGAGTTTTCCCGAGTTTCCCTATTTCAACCCAGATTGCCATCCACGGCAGGCCAAACCATCAAGTTGCACCATGCGGATGTTTTTTCCATCAAGGCCTCGTTCGGCCGCTCGGTACCCGAGTTCATGAGTTTTTTCGACTTTCCCGATTTAAAACGAGATGGCCATCTGCGAATGCAAAACCATCAAGTTGCACCGCCTGGACGTGTATTCGATCAAGGTCCCGTCCACCCTCCTGGGACCCGAGTTCGTGAGTTTTACCAACTTTTCAGATTTCGACCCAGATGGCCATCCGCGCATGCAAAACCATCAAGTTTCACCATCCAGACGTGTGTTCCGTCAAGGTGTCGTCCGATCTCCCGGGTTTCAAGTTTGTGAGTTTTCCCAACTTTCCAGATTTTGACCTAGATGGCCATCCGCACATGCAAAACTATCAAGTTGCATCATCCAAACATGTATTCTGTCAAGGCCCCATCTAGCCGCCCGGGACCATAGTTTGTGAATTTTCCCGACTTTCCTGATTTTGTCCTAGATGGTATCCGCACATGCAAAACCATCAAGTTGTCATCCAGACGTGTATTCTGTCATGGTCCCGTTCGTCCTCCCGGGATCCGAGTTCATGAGTTTTCCCTACTTTCCCGATTTTAACCCAGACGACCATCCGCGAAGGTAAAATCATCAAGTTGCACCATCCGAACGTGTATTCCAACAAAGTCCCGTCCAGCCGCCCGGGACCCGAGTTTGAGAGTTTTCCCAACTTTCCCGATTTCAAACCAGATGTCCATACAGCATGCAAAACCATCAATTTGAACCATCTGACCGTGTATTAGGTCAAGGTCCCGACTGGCCTCCCGAGACCTGAGTTCGTGAGTTTTCCCGACTTTTCTGATTTGGACCCAGATGGCCAACCGTGCAGGCAAAACCATCAAGTTGCACCGTGCGGATGTTTACTCCATCAAGGTCCCATCCGGCCGACCGGGACCCGAGTTCGTATGTTTTCCCAACTTTCGCGACTTTCCCTATTTTGACCCAGATGGCCAACTACGCATGCAAAACCATTAAGTTGCACCATCCAAACATATGTTCCGTCAAGGTCCCGCTCGGCCGCTCAGGATCCGAGTTCGTGAGATTTCCTGACTTTCCCGATTTTGACCCATACGGCCATCCGCTCATGCAAAACCATCAAGTTGCACCATGCGGACATGTATTCTGTCAAGGTCCCGTCCAGCCTCCTAGGACCCGAGTTCGTGAGTTTTTCCGACTTCCCCAATTTCGACCAAGATTGCCGTCTACGCAGGCAAAACCATCAAGTTGCACCATCCGAACGTGTATTTCGTTAAGGTCCCGTCCAGCCGCCCGGGACATGAGTTCGTGAGTTTTCCCGATTTTCCCGACTTTTCCGATTGAAACCCAGAAAGCCATCCACGTATGCAAAACCATCAAGTTGCACCATCTGGACGTGTATTCTGTCAAGGTCCAGACCAGCCTCCCATGATCCGAGTTTGTGAATTTTCCCGACTTTCCATATTTCGACCCAGATGTCCATCCACGCAATCAAAACCACCAAGTTGAACCATCCGGACGTGTATTCGGTCAATATCCCGTCCGGCCTCCCAGGACCCAAGTTCGTGAGTTTTCTCGACTTTCCTGATTTTGACCCAGATTGTCATCTGTGGAGGCAAAACCATCAAGTTGCACCATCTAACCCTGTATTCCGTCAATGTCCTGTCCAGCCGCCCTAGACCCAAGTTCGTGAGTTTTCCTGACTTTCCCGATTTCAACACAAATGGCCATCCACGCATGCAAAACCATCAAGTTGCACCATCCGGACATGTATTCCGTCAAGGTCTCGACTGGCCTCCCGAGACCCGAGTTTGTGAGTTTCCCGACTTTCACGATTTCAACCCAGGTGGCCATCCGCGCAGGCAAAATCATCAAGTTGCACGGTGCGAATGATTATTCCATAAGGGTCCCGTCAAGTCGCCCGGGACAGAGTTCATGAGTTTTTCCACCTTTCCCGATTTCAAATTAGATGGCCATCTGCGATTGCAAAACCATTAATTTGCACCGTCTGGACGTGTATTCCGTCAAGTTCCAGTCCGCCCGCCCGGGACCCAAAATTGTGAGTTTTCCCAACTTTCCCGATCTTCCCGATTTTGAACCAGATGGCCATCCGCACACACAAAACCATCATGTTGCACCATCCGGATTTGTATTCCTTCAAGGTCTCGTCCGCCCTGCCGGGACCCGAGTTTGTGAGTTTTCCCGACTTTCCCGATTTTGACCCAGATGGCCTTCCGCGCATGCAAAACCATCAAGTTGCACCATACGGACGTGTATTCCGTCAAGGTCCCGTCTGGCCTCCCGGTACCCGAGTTCGTGAAATTTCTCGACTTTCCCGATTTTGACCCAGATTGACATCCGCCGCAGGCCAAACCATCAAGTAGCACCGTGTGAATGTTTATTCCATCAGGGTCTCGTCAGGCCGCCGGGGACCTGAGTTCGTGAGTTTTTCCGAATTTCCCGATTTCAAACGAAATGGTCATCCGCGAATGCAAAACCATCAAGTTGCACCGTCAGAATGTGTATTCCGTCATGGTCCTGTCCGCCCTCCCGGGATCCGAGTTCATGAGTTTTCCTAACTTTCCTGACCTTCCCGATTTCAAACTAGATGGTCATCCGCTAATGCAAAACCATCAAGTTGCACTATCCGTATGTGTATTCCGTCAAGGTCCCGTCCGGCCTCAGGGATCCGAGTTCCTGATTTTTCCCGACTTTCCCAATTTCAACCCAGATGACCATCCGCACATGCAAAACCATCAAATTGCACCATACGAACGTGTATTCCGTCAATGTCCCGTCCGGCCGCCATGGACCCGAGTTCGTGAGTTTTCCCAACTTTTCTGATTTCGACCCAGATGGCCATCCACGCATGTAAAACCATCAAATTGCACCATCCGGACGTGTATTTGGTCAAAGTTCTGTCCGGCCTCCCGGGACCCGAGTTCGTGAGTTTTCCCGACTTTCCCGATTTACGACCCAGATTGCCATCCGCACAAGCAAAACCCTCAAGTTGCACCACCGGAAACTGTATTCCGTCAAGGTCCCATCCAGCCACACTAAACTCGAGTTCGTAAGTTTTCCCGACTTTCCTGATTTCGACCCAGATGGCCATCCGCGGCAGTCCAAACCATCAAGTTGCATCGTGCGGATGTTTATTCTATCAAGGTCTTGTCAGGCCGCCCGGGACCCAAGTTCGTGAGTTCTGACTTTCCCACTTTCAAACAAAATGGCCATTGCGAATGCAAAACCATCAAGTTGCACCATTCGGATGTGTATTCCGTCATGGTCCGTTCGCCTCCCGGGACCCGAGTTCATGAGTTTTCCCGACTTTTCCGATTTCGACCCAGATGGCCATCAGCGCATGCAAAACCATCAAGTTGAACCATCCGGCCGTGTATTCCGTCAAGGTCCAGTCCGGTCTCCCAGGACTCGAGTTTGTGAGTTTTCCCAATTTTCCCAATTTGACCTAGATGGTCACCCGCACATACAAAACCATCAAGTTGCATCATCCGATCGTGTATTCCATCAAAGTCCGGTCCGGCCGCCATGGACCCAAGTTCGTGAGTTTTGCCAACTTTCCTGATTTCGACCCAGATGGCCATCCGCGCATGCAAAACCATCAAGTTGCACCATCCGGATGTGTATTCGGTTAAGGTCCTGTAAGGCCTCCCTGGACCCGAGTTCTTGAGTTTTCCTGACTTTCCCGATTTTGACCCAGATTGCCATCCGCGCAGGCAAACCATCAAGTTGCATCATCCGAATCTGTATTCCGTCAAGGTCCTGTCCCGCCGCCCTAGACCCGAGTTCGTGAGTTTTTCCGACTTTCCTAATCTCGACCGAGATGGCCATCCACGCATGCAAAACCATCAAGTTGCACCATCCGAACGTGTATTCCGTCAAGGTCCCGACCGGCCTCCCGGGACTCGAGTTCGTGAGTTTCCCGACTTTCACGATTTTAACCCAGATGGCCATCCACGCAGGAAAAACCATCAAGTTGCACCGTCTGGACGTGTATTCCGTCAAGGTCCCGTCCGCCCACCCGGGACCCGAAATCGTGAGTTTTCCCGACTTTCCCGACCTTCCCGATTTTGAACCAGATGGTCATCCGCGTTTGCAAAACCGTCAAGTTGCACCATTCGGATGTGTATTCCGGTAAGGTCTCGTCCAGCCTCCCGGGACATGAGTTCGTGAATTTTTCGGACATTCCCAATTTTGGCCCAGATGGCCTTCCGTGCATGCAAAACCATCCAGTTGCTCAATCCGGACGTGTATTCCGTCAAGGTCCCGTCTGTCCTCCTGAGACATGAGTTCGTGAGTTTTCCCAACATTTCCAATTTCGGCCCAGATGGCCATCCGCGCATCCAAAAGAATCAAGTTGCACCATCTGGACGTATATTCCGTCAAGTTCCCGTCCAGCCTACAGGGACCCGAGTTTGTGAGTTTAACCAACTTTCCCGATTTGGACCAGCAGGTCATCCGCACATGAAAAATCATCAAGTTGCACCATCAGAATGTGTATTCCGTCAAGGTCCCGTCCAGCCGGCCGAGACTCGAGTTCGAGAGTTTTCCCGAGTTTCCCAATTTTAATCCAGATTGCCATCCACGGCAGGCCAAACCATCAAGTTGCACCGTGCAGATGTTTATTCCATCAGGGTCTCGTACGGTCGCACGGGACCTGAGTTCACGACTTTTCCCGATTGAAACCCAGAAAGCCATCCACGTATGCAAAACCATCAAGTTGCACCATCCGAACGTGTATTCTGTCAAGGTCCAGACCAGCCTCCCACGATCCGAGTTCGTGAATTTTCCCGACTTTCCCGATTTTGACCCAGATGTCCATCCACGCATGCAAAACCATCAAGTTGCACCATCCGGACGTGTATTTGGTCAAGGTCCCGTCCGGCCTCCCGGGACCCGAGTTCGTGAGTTTTCTCGACTTTCCTGATTTTGACCCAGATTGCCATCCGTGGAGGCAAAACCATCAAGTTGCACCATCCGAACCTGTATTCCGTCAAGGTCCCGTCCAGCCGCCCTAGACCCAAATTCATGAGTTTTCCTGACTTTTCCGATTTGAACACAGATGGCATCCACGCATGCAAAACCATCAAGTTACACCATCCGGACGTGTATTCCGTCAAGGTCCTGACCGGCCTCCCAAAACCCGAGTTTGTGAGTTTCCCGACTTTCATTTAAACCCAGATGGCCATCCGCGCAGGCAAAACCATCAAGTTGCACCGTACAAATGTTTATTCCATCAGGGTCCCGTACGGTCGCCCGGGACAGAGTTCGTGAGTTTTTCCACCTTTCCCGATTTCAAATTAGATGGCCATGTGCGAATGCAAAACCATTATTTTGCACCGTGTGGACGTGTATTCCGTCAAAGTCCAGTCCGCCCGCCTGGTACCCGAAATCGTGAGTTTTCCCAACTTTCCCGACCTTCCCGATTTTGAACCAGATGGCCATCCGCACACGCAAAACCATCAAGTTGCACCATCCAGATTTGTATTCCGTCAAGGTCCCGCCCGCCCTGCCAGGACCCGAGTTCGTAAGTTTTCCCAACTGTCCCGATTTTGACACAGATGGCCTTCCGCGCATGCAAAACCATCAGGTTGCACCTCCGGACGTGAATTCCGTCAAGGTCCCGTCCGGCCTCCCGGGACCCGAGTTCGTGAGTTTTCCCGACTTTCCAGATTTTGACCCAGATGGCCATCCGCCGCAGGACAAACCATCAAGTAGCACCGTGCGGATGTTTATTCCATCAGGGTCTCGTCAGTCCGCCCGGGACCTGAGTTCGTGAGTTTTTCCAACTTTCCCAATTTCAAACGAAATGGCCATATGCGAATGCAAAACCATTAAGTTGCACCGTCAGGACGTGTATTCCGTCATAGTCCTGTCCGCCCTCCCGGGACCCGAGTTCATGAGTTTTCCCGACTTTCCCGACCTTTCCGATTTCGAACTAGATGGCCATCCGCTAATGCAAAACCATCAAGTTGCACCATCCGGATGTGTATTCCGTCAAGGTCCCGTCCGGCCTTAGAGATCTAAGTTCGTGAGTTTTCCAACTTTCCTAATTTCGACCGAGATGGCCATTCGCACATGCAAAACCGTCAAATTGCATCATACGAACGTGTATTCCGTAAATGTCCCGTCCGACCGCCGTGGACCCGAGTTCGTGGTTTTAACCAACTTTCCTGATTTCGACCCAGATGGCCATCCACGCATGCAAAACCATCAAGTTGCACCATCCAGACGTGCATTTGGTCAAGGTCTTGTCGGGCCTCCTCGGACCCGAGTTCGTGAGTTTTCCTGACTTTCCCGATTTACGACCCCGATTGCCATCCGCACAGGCGAAACCATCAAGTTGCACCATCGGAACCTGTATTCCCCCAAGGTCCCGTCCAACCACCCTAGACCTGAGTTCAGTTTTCCCGACTTTCCTTATTTCAACCTAGATGGCCATCTGCGGCAGGCCAAACCATCAAGATGCACCGTGCGTATGTTTATTCCATCAAGGTCTCGTCAGGCCGCCCGGGACCCGAGTTCGTGAGTTTTTATGACTTTCCGATTTCAAACAAAATAAGTTGCACCATTCGGACGTGTATTCCATCAATGTCCCGACAGGCCTCCCGAGACACGAGTTGGTGAGTTTCCTGACTTTCACGATTTCAACCCAGATGGCCATCCGCACAGGCAAAACCATCAAGTTGCACCGTGCAAATGTTTATTTCATCAGGGTCCCGTCCGGCCGCCCGGGACAAAGTTTGTGAGTTTTTCCAAGTTTCCCGATTTCAAATGAGATGGCCATCTTCGAATGCAAAAGCAACAAGTTGCACCATCTCGACGTGTATTCCGTCAAGATCCCGTCCACCCACCCGGGACCCGAAATCGTGAGTTTGCCTGACCTTCCCGATTTTGAACCAGATGGCCATCCTCGTATGCAAAATCATCAAGTTGCACCATCCTGATGTGTATTCCGTCAAGGTCCCGTCCGGACTCCCGGGACACGAGTTCGTGAGTTTTCTGGACTTTCCTAATTTTGGCCCAGATGGCCTTCCGTGCATGCAAAACCATCAAGTTGCTCAATCCGGACGTGTATTCCATCAATGTCCCGTTCGGCCTCCCGGGACATGAGTTCGTGAGTTTTCCCGACTTTCCCAATTTCAGCCCACATGGCCATCCGCGCATGCAAAACCATCAAGTTGCACCATCCAGACGTGTATTCTGTCATGGTCCCGTTCATCCTCTCGGGACCCAAGTTCATGAGTTTTCTCTACTTTCCCGATTTTGACCCAGATGGCCATCCACGAAGGTAAAATCATCAAGTTGCACCATCCGAACATGTATTCCAACAAGGTCCAGTCCAGCCGCCCGAGACCTAAGTTCGAGAGTTTTCCCGAGTTTCCCAATTTCAACCCAGATGTCCATCCAGCATGCAAACCATCAATTTGCACCATCCGAACGTTTATTCGGTCAAGGTCCCGACCGGCCTCCCGAGACCCGAGTTCGTGAGTTTTCCCGACTTTTCTGATTTGGACCCAGATGGCCAACCACGCAGGCAAAACCATCAAGTTGCACTGTGCAGATGTTTATTCCATCAAGGTCCCATCCGGCCGCCCGGGACCATAGTTCATGAGTTTTCCCGACTTTCGCGACTGTCGGTACCCTCGATATGGGGTACCCCCTCGCACAGGGGAAAATGCCTAAGGATCTCGCCCTTCTCCGCAGAGAGAGCTCCGAAGACACCACGTGTCCAGCGGGGCCGGACCTCCCTCTCCTCAGAGGAGAGCTCTGGGCCCGCCACGTGGCCAGCAGCAGCCGGACCCCCCCCCTCCGCGGGGAGAGCTCCGAGGGCGCCACATGTCCCGTGGGGCCGGACCTCCCTCTCCTCAGAGGAGAGCTCCGAGCCCGCCACGTGGCCGACAGAAGCCGGACCTCCCCCCTCCGCGGGGAGAGCTCCGAAGGCTCCATGTGTCCCGCGGGGCCGGACCTCCCTCTCCTCAGAAGAGAGCTCCGGGCCCGCCACGTGGCCAGAAGGACGGCGCTGCCTGCCCCCACGAGGTAGGCAGCAGGCGTAAAGACGCACCATACCTTGCCCGCACAAGGTATTCAAGGCCCTCGCCTTCCCAAGACGCGAAAACGCGGAGCACGCCTCTGTCAGGTGCCGTTGCACCCAGTCGCATCGCAGACTGGCGCGCCGTGTCAGAGCCTGCCCGCCAATAAACACAGCGACAAGATATCTGATGAACCCAACGGGTATCGGGGATGCCTTATCTTTCGATGAGAGATGTTGGTAATGAACGAATTTGGTGGAGGCCGACGTTGGCTGCCCGACTACCACAACCAGAATGGTGTGGCGCCTTGAGCGACAGTTACACCGTCTCCTGGTAACTACGATTTGGGTGGAGGTCGACGTTGTGCTACCCGACTACAACAACCACAAGGATGCTGCGCCTTAGCGATAGTTACACCGGCTCCTGTTGTTGCTGTACTTGCCGTGCCAAGAACAGCCTTGAACCTGCAAGCAATCGAAAAACAAGCAAGAACAAGATAACAAGCAAACACTCACAGGTGTGAAAAAGTTGGGGTTCTGATTCAAGTAATCGGAAGGTCTCGTCGACACTTGCATTATAAGGAAGTAGCAATGGCTAAACTTACAGAAAACAAAAACCCACCCTGTCAAGGAGCTCTTGGACTACTTAAATAGGGGAGGAAAGAGGGAAATTCGTCCAGCAACAAAAGTAGGATGTGATCTCCCTTATTCTCTTCCTTTTTCTGTGATAGACTACCATTTAATAGGGAAAGAAAGAGGGAAACCTATCCAGCAGCAAGGCAGGATACGATTTCCTCTATTTCTTTCCTTATTATGGCACATCTATCTTTAAATGGGGGGAAGAAAGAGGGAATTCCGTCCAGCAACAAAGTTGGACGAGATTTCCCTTATTCCTTTCCTTATTTGTCTAAATCTCTCTTTATTACATGGCCCCAGCCTCAAGATTTCTCCTCGGGTGGAGCAACCTTTATTGCATTAATCCCTAGATCCCTCCTAGCTGGATCAATTCCCAAGCACCTGATAATTAAGTTGAGGTGCACGAGCGCGTGTCATTGGACCTTGATTAGCTGAGAGTGGTGAATGGGCTGGTGTTGTGGTTGTATCAACGGTAGCGATGTCTGCATCATCCTCCCCTTCTTGCAATTGAGTCGTCCTCGACTCAAATGTGTCTTCCTCGCACTATCATTAAAAGAGGAAGTAACCCCAAAATGTGCAGGCAACTCAATTTCATATGCATTATCATTAATTTTTCGAAGCACTTTGAAGGGTCCAGCAGCTCTAGGTAGTAATTTAGATTTTCTCAAATCAGGAAATCTATCCTTTCTCAAATGCACCCAAACCAAATCACCAGGTTCAAAAGTAACATGCTTCCTACCCTTGCTACCGGCTTGTTGATACTTAGCGTTCATGCTCTCAATGTTTGCTTTAGTTTGCTCATGCATTTTAAGAATTAATTCAGCACGGCGAGAAGCATCAAAATTCAATTTCTCTGAAGGTGGCAGAGCCAAAATATCAATGGGAGCACGAGGAATAAAACCATATACAATCTGAAAAGGGCACAATTTAGTAGTAGAATACAGCGAACGATTGTAAGCAAATTCAATATGAGGCAAACATTCTTCCCATAATTTGATGTTATGTTTCAGATCAGCCCTTAGAATGATAGATAAACTACGGTTCACTACTTTGGTCTGTCCATCAGTTTGAGGGTGACAAGTGGTAGAAAAGAGTAATTTTGTCCCCAACTTAGCCCATAAGGTTTTCCAAAAATGGCTAAGAAATTTAGCATCTCTATCTGAAACAATAGTGTTTGGAACCCCATGCAAACGAACAACTTCTCAAAAGAACAAATCAGCAATATGGGTAGCATCATCAGTTTTGTGGCATGGTATGAAATGTGCCATTTTAGAAAATCTGTCGACAACAACAAAAATACTATCCCCCCTTCTTTGTTCTAGGCAATCCTAAAACAAAATCCATAGAAACATCCTCCCATGGAGCACTAAGAACAGGAAGAGACATATATAAACCATGTGGATTAAGACGGGACTTAGCTTTTTGACAGGTGGTGCAACGAGCAACAAACCGCTCCACATCTCTCCTCATCTTTGGCCAAAAGAAATGGCTTGCTAAGATGTCTTCCGTCTTCTTGACACCAAAGTGTCCCATCAATCCTCCACCTGTGCTTGCTGTAATAGTAAGATACGCACAGAACCAGCTGGAATGCACAATTTGTTAGTTCGAAACACAAAACCATTAGTGAGAACAAACTTGTTCCATGTTTTTCCTTCTTTACATTGCAGCAGCACATCTTTGAAATCAGCATCAAAAGCATATTGTTCTTTAATTGTTTCCAAGCCAAAAATCTTAAAATCAAGTTGGGACAACATATTGTAACGGCGAGATAAGGCATCCGCAATGACATTATCTTTCCCTTTCTTGTGTTTGATGACATAAGGAAAGGACTCAATGAATTCTACCCACTTGGCATGCCTACGGTTCAGATTAGTTTGGTTCTTAATGTGCTTCAAAGATTCATGATCAGAATGTATAACAAATTCTTTAGGCCATAAATAATGTTGCCATGTTTCCAAAGTCCGTACTAGTGCATATAATTCTTTATCATAAGTGGAATAGTTCAGACTAGGCCCATTCAATTTCTCGCTAAAATAAGCAATAGGTTTCCCCTCTTGCAACAAGACACCTCCCAATCCAATACGACTAGCATCACATTCCAATTCAAAAGTCTTACTGAAATCTGGTAATTGGAGAAGGGGTGTATGAGTTAACCTATTCTTCAAAGTTGCAAATGCAGCCTCTTGCTCCTTGCCCCATGTGAATGGAGCATCCTTCTTTGTAAGCTCATGCAGTGAGCCTGCTATGGTGCTGAAGTCTTTCACAAAACGACGATAGAATCCAGCAAGTCCGAGAAAGCTTCGTACTTGTGTGACCGTGGTAGGAGTCGGCCAGCTGTCTATCGCCTCCACCTTGGCTTGATCAACTTCAATTCCCTGTGGTGTCACAACATAGCCAAGAAAAGTAACTTGATCCGTGCAAAAGGTGCACTTGTCAATGTTACCAAATAAGTGTGCATCATGTAAAGCATTGAAAACAGCACGGAGATGATCAAGATGAACTTCGAGAGATGCGCTATAGATCAAGTTGTCATCGAAATATACTACCACAAATCTTCCAATGAAAGCACATAAAACCTCATTCATTAATCTCATGAAAGTGCTAGGTGCATCCGTGAGACCAAAAGGCATGACTAATCACTCATACAAACCAAACTTTGTTTTAAATGCTGTTTTCCATTCATTACCTAGCTTCATGCGAATTTGATGGTATCCACTACGTAAATCAATTTTAGAGAAAATCATCGAGCCACTAAGTTCATCAAGCATATCATCTAATCTAGTAATAGGATGACGATATCTAATGGTAATGTTATTAATTGCTCGACAATCTACACACATGTGCCATGATCCATCTTTCTTTGGGAACAAGGATAGGAACGGAGCAAGGACTAAGGGACTCACGCACATAACCTTTGTCGAGTAATTCCTGTACTTGTCGCTGAATCTCCTTAGTCTCCTCCGGATTGGTCCTGTATGGTGCTCGGTTGGGCAAAGAAGCCCCATGGATGAGGTCAATCTGATGCTCAATCCCTCTCAATGGTGGCAGCCCGGCTGGTACCTCTTGTGGAAACACATCAGCGTATTCCTGCAAAAGCTTAGTGATAGAAGGAGGCAAAACATATGGTGTGTCGTGAAGTGAGAACAAAGCTTCTTTGCAAACAAACACATAGCAGCTTGCAGCATCACTTTTTAATTCAAACAAATCAGAATTGGAAGCAAAAAAACAAGCGCTCGTTAATTTTATTTCATTCTTCTTCATATGAGCAGATTTGGAATTGTCAGTCTTAGGCTGTACCGATTTCTTCACGACATCTGAATTTTCATTTTCAGCAGATTTCTTATTTTTCTCTTTGCAAGCTCTAGCAATGTCATCCTTCAAAATAGCATCAGGGGACATCGGGTGCAAAACAAGTTTCTTCTCATGATGCATGAAAGAGTATTGATTTGATTTACCATGATGTAATGTATCTTTATCAAATTGCCAAGGTCGACCAAATAGCATAGAACAAGCTTGCATAGGTACCACATCACAATCAATGTAATCATGGTAGGAACCAATTGCAAATTTGACACGAACCAGACATCTTACCTTAAGCTTACCACTGTCGTTGAACCATTGGATGTAGTAGGGATGTGGATGTGGAAGTGTTGTCATCCTAAGCTTTTCTACCATGGTAGCACTTGCTAAATTGTTGCAGCTTCCTCCATCAATAATAATGCGACACGATCGTTCCAAAACTACACACTTAGTTTGGAATAGATTGTGTCGCTGGTTCTGTTCAGCTTTGATCATTTGGGCACTCAAGACACGCCTCACAACAAGACTCTCATAGTGGGCAGAATGATCAGCCCCAATGTGCTCTTCATCATCATTCTTCTTTCCTGCTGCTTGTGCAGCCAGCATGGCATATGTTTCATTATCTAAATCACTAGCGGATGAGTACTCACCATTTTCTCGTACAACCAGCACACGCTTGCTTGGGCAGTCCCTTCGTAGGTGCCCAAAACCCTTGCACTGGAGGCATTGAATGTCTTTTATTCTCCCGGTAGAAGCAATGGAAGAAGAAGTGTTGGCTGCAACTTGGGTGGATCCTTTTGTTGTCTCGATTGCACGCGAAGGTGCTGGTTTTGATGTAGTCCTGGGCAACCCATTGGAAGCATCGTCTGGAGAATCATGCTTAGTACCAGCAGTACTTGAGCGAAACTGCCATGAGGTAGTTCGACCTGCAGAAATGTTAGTTCTTGTATGTCGTCCCTGCACTTCTCTTTCAGCCTTACAAGCAAGATGGAATAATCGAGTGACGTTAGTGTATTCCTTATAAGCCAATATGTCCTGAATTTCTCTTGTTAAACCACCCATAAACCTAGCCATTGCAGCCTCTTCATTTTCAACTAGGCCACAACGCATCATACCTATTTGAAGTTCTTGATAGTATTCATCAACAGATTTGTTGCCTTGCCTAAGTTGTTGTAATTTATGCAACAGGTCATGAGTATGATAGGAAGGAACAAAACGACGACGCATGATTCGTTTCAAAGCATTCCAAGTTTGTGGTACGGTAGCTGGATTTTTAGTTTGATATTCATGCCACCGAACAGAAGCAAAATCAGTGAATTCACTAGTGGCAGCTCTAACCTTTTTATCATCAGGGAAATTATGGCATGCAAATTTTTGATCTACTGACAATTCCCAAGACAGATATGCATCCGGATCATATTTACCATCAAAAGGTGGTATGGAGAATTTAATGCTGCGTAGGGAATCGTCATTGTCACGTACCTCGCGTCCTTGAGCTCGACCACCCATACCACGATGGTCGCGACGTGGCTGCCGTCGATACCTGAAAGGTCCATCATCAAGCTCGGTATCCGCCGAATACTCTGCCTCGTCATATCTTGCAGCACTGCCAACGGATTCGTGGCTGTCATCAACACATCTTTGCCTCTCTTCGCGTCCAACCTGTTCCATCCTCTCCAATCGCTCAATGATTGCTGCAAGAGAAGTGTTAATAGCCCCAGCAGTGCTTTCTAATGTGGTCAGTTTGGTGTTGGTGCAAATCTGCGTCGACTCTAATTGACCAATGCGTTCATTGGTGACTTGAATATCCTCATTGAGAGCATCTGTGTGTAGCTTTACTTGGCGTTCGAAATGCTGAATGATGCCCCTCGTACATGGTGAATGTGGAGATGTCCCATTCGCATCAGGTGACATGGTTAGTAAAGAAAGGAAATACAACAGCAAGCAGATTAATCCTAACAGTTGCTAAGAGGTGGTAGGACAGCACAATTCCTCACTAGCAAGAAATCAAGATCTTACAAGTTCTTACCATACAATGCAGGAGGCGCCGGCAATCAGCAAGAACAACAACAAACGGTGGCTGCCAGCACAACCTTATGGTGTCGTAGACAATTTTGTGGAGCTGTAGGTGGCTGCTATACACAATTTGTGTAAAGGAACAACTAGTACCACATTAGTCACAACAAGTTGAATAAACGTTCCACGATGGTATTGTGCTGGTCCTAGCTCAAACCTTACTAGAGACGTGAGCCGTAACTCCACGTGACGTTGGATTACTATGGTAGGGAAGTTCGAACAGCCCGATCCGTTGTGTTTCAACAACGTTGAAAACAGCAAGTTGAACTTCGAAACATGAAACAAATATTACACAAATTGTCTCTCTTTTTTTTGTACTTAGAAACTTTTTTTTTGTGATTGTAATCAGTGCGGCTTTTCTTTTTGCACGTGCCTTTTTCTTGCTGATCCGTGCAGCTTTTGTTTTGCACTTGCCTTTTTTTCTCAACTTTGGGTAGATAATGGAAATGGACTGAGAACAAAGTGGCACGAACTCAAAACTCTAGCGGTGAAAAACTTAGGACCAGCAACTTGACACAAAAAGGCAACCGTGAATTCAACAAGTCGAGAGCTAAGTAGTCAAGCAAAAGGCTCAAAGTGTTTTTAGGATTTTTTTTGAGCGAACTTTTGTAGGCAAAAGTGGACTGTAGGTAAATGAATAACAAGGAGAAGGAAATCTCTCACCGAGCAACCTAAAATCTGATACCACTTGATGAACCCAACCCGAGCAACCTGAATAACAAGGCTGCCCGACTACCATAATCAGAATGGTGTGGCGCCTTGAGCGACAGTTACACCGTCTCCTGGTAACTACGATTTAGGTGGAGGTCGACGTTGTGCTACCCGACTACAACAACCACAAGGATGCTGTGCCTTAGCGATAGTTACACCGGCTCCTGTTGTTGCTGTACTTGCCGTGCCAAGAACAGCCTTGAACCTGCAAGCAATCGAAGAACAAGCAAGAACTAGATAACAAGCAAACACTCACGGGTGTGAAAAAGTTGGGGTTCTAATTCAAGTAATCGGAAGGTCTCGTTGACACTTGCGTTACAAGGAAGTAGCAATGACTAAACTTACAGAAAACAAAAACCCGCCCTGTCAAGGAGCTCTTGGACTACTTAAATAGGGGAGGGAAGAGGGAAATTCGTCCAGCAACAAAGGTAGGACGTGATCTCCCTTATTCCCTTCCTTTTTCTGTGATAGACTAACATTTAATAGGGAAAGAAAGAAACCCATCCAGCAGTAAGGCAGGATATGATTTCCTCTATTTCTTTCCTTATTATAGCACATCTATCTTTAAATGGGGGAAGAAAGAGGGAATTCCGTCCAGCAGCAAAGTTGGACAAGATTTCCCTTATTCCTTTCCTTATTTGTCTAAATCTCTCTTTATTACATGGCCCCAGCCTCAAGATTTCTCCTCGGGTGGAGCAGCCTTTATTGCATTAATCCCTCCATCCCTCCTAGCTGGATCAATTCCCAAGCACCTAATAATAACAAGGTCATCACAAGGCTTTAATAGGTCCCCATTTGAAGGATAATTACTTTGAACAACCAGGAATGAATTCACCTGATAATTAAGTTGACGTGCACGAACGCGTGTCATTGGACCTTGATTAGCTGAGAGTGGTGAATGGGCTGGTGTTGTGGTTGTATCAACGGTAGCGATGTCCGCATCAACATCCCCTGCCGCCCCCGCTGTCATCAACCACTACGGCTAGCTTGCGGCATGGGCAGGGCGGCAGAACGAAGACTCAGAAGCCTTCGCTAGAGACAACGACCGGCACAACTGCAGATACGGTAGATGGCAGGAAACCCCCCCGGGACCACCTGTCGGGTCCCGGGCCCCCCTTGTAAGCCACTCGAGCCTTGGACTATAAAAGGCTCGGGTAGGCAACGTTAGCAAGGGTTCGAACTCTGGGAACTCGCATCCTAGGCATTACTCACCCTCAAGCTCAGGACTCCGGTTCTGAGCAACAAGCAATACAGCGAGCACCTCTGCTCACCGTGGACATAGGGTTTTAAGCTCCGCCGGCCCAAACCACGTAAAACTCGCCGTGTCAAGCTTCTCCCTCACTCGTCCCTAACGCTTAAGCTCTCCGCAAGCGACTAGCCCCTCTGAAAAAGAACCTCCGCGGGCTGCCCAGAGCAGGTCCGGGGGAAGTGTCAATCACACACTTTGACATTTGGTGCGCCAGGTAGGAGGCTTTTCCCTTGCGCGACGAGTTTCTGCCGACGAAGATGATGAAGCTTCCTTCAGCGGCAAGCTCTCCTCCCCCGCGTTCACGACGGACCGTGACAAGCGGGGACTACGTCTCGATGCACTCTGGACGGAGTGTGTCGGCGCAAGCTGGAAGCCAGCAGCCGGCTCCGGCAACGCAGGCTCCAGCAAGCGTCAGATCTTCTGCAGCGCTGAGCGTCCCCCATGGGGGCACGCTAGCTGCAGCAAGAGCGCTATTGCGCAATCCACCTGCTGGGGACGTGCCTCATTCAGCGACCCAGCAGTGGATTCGCGAAGTAGACCGTCTCGTCGTCGCCGCCGCAAACCCTCGACTTCGGCGGGGACGACGCTCTGGCCAACTGGCTGTGTCGCTGACGCGCACGCCAACGGTTGACGGGCAGACGGCGGATTCCAGCTCCAGCAGGCTCCCATCGATGGACCTGAGGACAGAGCTGGAACGATGCCACTTGGGCCAAGATGCCCGAGTGTTCCTCGAGCGACGACGAGAAAGACGTCGCAGCCAAGAGGCCGGCGACAGCATGACGTCTGCCTCGACCCCGCCTGAGGCGCAGACTTTCGCCATGCGATCTCTGCCCCAGGCATACGCCACGCAGCATATGCCACAGCCATATGCCCTGCAAACGGCGCCCCCGATCTATGGCGCAGCCTTGCCCATACCGGGGTACACAGTGCCAGCAGCGAACCAAGCGTTCGCGGCACCAACGCCTGCAGTAACAGGAGCAGGATGTGCGGCCCTAGCGCCCCACCTTTGCTTCGCGAGGTGGCCACGCAAGTTTCGGCCGCACCTGCCCGAGAAGTACGATGGACGCGTCAACCCGGCGGAGTTCCTCCAGATCTACTCCACCGCCGTCCTTGCTGCAGGAGGGGACGAGGCCGTCATGGCCAACTACTTCCCCGTCGCCTGACCGGCCCAGCCCGGTCTTGGCTCATGAACCTCCCCCAGGGTTCCATAACCTTCTGGAGAGAGCTCTGCCGGCAGTTCACTGCTAACTTCGGCAACTCCTACACCCGGCCTGGCACGGAGCTCGACCTCCACACCGTCCAGCAACAACCTGGAGAATCGCTACGCTCCTTCATCCAGCAATTCTCCCAGGTACGGAACACCATCCCACATATCCAAAGTGCTTCTGTGGTGGTGGCGTTCCGACAGGGTGTACGGGACAAGAAGATGCTCGAGAAGCTTGCGACCAGAGAGGTTCACGACGTTTCAGAGCTCTTCAGCCTGGCAGACAAGTGCGCAGGGCAGCAGAAGGGCGGAAGTGGCACTCACCGCCAGCCTCCGAGTCAGGAGGACAGCCCGGATCTGGTGCTGCTTCCTATGGAGGCAGCAAGAAGACCAAGAACCGGGGCGGTGGCAAGATGAAGTCACCGGCCGCGGCTCCCGTTGCTGCAGCAGCGGCGCCCAGTGGAGCTCGGGGGCCGCGCCCCGACAAAAGGCAGCGACAGTCACCAGCCCCAGATGGTGACCAGGGCGAGCTATGCCCCGTGCACGGCAGCTGTCGCCATACTGTTGCCGAGTGCCGGGAGATTCAGAAGCTCGCGGAGCGCTTCCGCAAAGGGAAGCAGCTGCGAACTGATGCCCCACCCTTCCGTCAAAGGGAGGGCAAGCAGAAGGCCGACGCCCCAGACAACGTCGACCACCAAGTGGAGTTTCAGGAGCCTCAGCGCGCCGTGAAGGCGGTGCGCAACCATGAGGACTCCAGCTCCAGCGATGACGAGCGTCGAAAGAAGCTCTATGTTATCTACGGCGGGTCCGCTGACCCCTCGTCCCGAAGCGTGGTTAAGACTCTGCGCCGAGCGGTAGCGTCGGTGGCTCCACTCCCAGGTGCCGCGCCGCAACTCAAGTGGATGGGAACCACCATCAGCTTCGATGCCACCGACTGCCCCAGGAACATGGCTGGGGCCGGCCAACTACAGCTCTTGGTAGCGCCCACCATCGCCAACGTGAGGATGTACCACGTTTTGGTAGATGGTGGAGCTGGGCTGAACCTCATCAGACGCGCAGCTTTCCAGAAGCTGCAGATCCCGATGGCCAAGCTCACCCCGTCGAGCCCGTTCTCATGGGTAGGGCCGGGACAAGTCGTCCCCTACGGCAACATCAGCCTTCCGGTGACCTTCGGGGCACCCGACAGCTATCGGACAGAGTACATTCTGTTCGACGTAGCGGAGATCGACCTCCCCTTCAACGCCATAATCGGCAGGCCAGCCCTGTACCGGTTCATGGCAGCAGCCCACTACGGCTACCTCGTCTTGAAGATGCCTACACCAACAGGCATCCTCAGGATTCGTGGAGACCGCACTGCTGCAGTGTCGGCCTTGGAAAAGCTCCAGGCGCTTGCGACAGCACGAGCACCAGTCCCTGGCAGTGCGGAACCAGACCGGCTCCACCCGAGTGCACGCCACCGTGCCTCTGCCGCTGCACCCCATGTGCAACCCCTCGACGAGGGCGATGTCCCCCTGAAGGTCGTCCAAGTCGGTGCCGACGCTGCCCAGACCACCCGGGTAGCCGGGGGCCTGGATAGAAAATAGGAAGGCGTGCTCATCACCTTCCTCCAGCACAACGTCGACGTGTTTGCATGGCAGCCGTCGCAGATGCCGGGGATCCCTAGGGAGGTGATTGAGCACCACTTGAAGATCTTCCCCGACGCCCGGCCAGTCCAACAGAAGCCTCGCAAGCAGTCCATCGAGCGGCAGAACTTCATCCGAGAAGAGATCAAGAAGCTGCTGGATGCTGGCTTCATACGGGAAGTCCATCACCCCCGGTGGTTGGCGAACCCCGTCGTTGTCCCGAAGGCCGGTGGGAAGCTCCGGATGTGCATCGACTACACCAGTCTCAATAAGGCATGTCCCAAAGATCCATTCCCTCTTCCCAGAATAGATCAAATAGTAGACTCGACATCAGGCTGCGATATGCTGTGCTTCCTAGACGCCTACTCAGGTTTCCATCAGATCCCTATGTCTAGAGAAGAGGAAGAGCACACCGCCTTCTTCACAGTAGATGGCCTGTATTGTTATGTCTCTATGCCTTATGGCTTAAAGAATGCTCTCCCCACCTTTGTACGTGCAATGCACAAAACCTTTGGAGAGTTAATAAGAGACTTAGTTGAGGTGTATGTCGATGACATCGTTGTCAAGGTCAGGCAGAGTTCATCCTTGTTAGATAACCTAGCCTTAGTCTTTGACAAATTGCGCTCTACGCGCACCAAGCTGAACCCCGACAAATGTGTGTTCGGCGTATCCTCTGGGAAACTCTTAGGATTCCTGGTCTCACACCGAGGGATTGAGACCAATCCAGAGAAGATCAAGGCCATCGACTTGATGTGGCCTCCCGCCCGCATCAAAGAAGTCCAGAAACTCACGGGATGCCTAGCCGCACTGAGTCGGTTTATACTGAGGCTAGCAGAGCGAGCGCTCCCCTTCTTTAAGCTCCTGCGCAAATCCGGTCCATTTGCCTGGACTGACGAAGCAGAGGAAGCTTTCCAGGAGTTGAAGCAACTCCTGACGACCCTGCCTATCATGGTAGCCCCCGAGCCCGGTGAGCATTTGTTGCTCTACATCGTGGCGACAACTGAAGTGGTGAGTATGGTCCTCGTCGCAGAGCGGCCGGACCTCTCCTCATCACAGCCTGCTCCGGTAACAGGAGACAGACGCCAGAGAACCCAGGAGGTCCAAGAAGGCCTCCCGGACCTCCAAGACAACCTCCCGGAGGTCCAGGACGGCCTCCTGGACCTCCAAGACAACCTACCGAAGGTTCAACGGGACCCCCCGGGGGCCCAACGGGACCTCCCGGAGATCCAGCGGGACCTCCGGGAGCTCCCGGAAAACCAGCGGGACCTCACGGAAGGCCAAGGCGGCTTAGGAGATTTCGAGTCCCAACTCCCAGGAGCCCCCCTAGACCCGCTCACCTCCGGCAGGCCTGAGCCAATGGAGGAAGACCTCTCTGACATGAGAGAGAGGGTCCGGACCATCCAGAGGCCTATCTACTACATCAGTGAAGTCCTCCATGATGCCAAGACAAGGTACCTGGAGGTCCACAAGCTGCTGTATGTAGTGCTCGTGGCGTCCAGGAAGCTCCGCCACTACTTTCAGGCCCACCGGGTCTCGGTGGTCACCTCCTATCCGCTGAAGGTGATTGTCGATACCTGAGATATGGGGTACCCCCGCGCACAGGGTAAAATGCCTAAGGAACTCGCCCTTCTCCGCAGGGAGAGCTCCGAAGGCGCCACGCGTCCGGCGGGGCCGGACCTCCCTCTCCTCAGAGGAGAGCTCCGGGCCCGCCATGTGGCATACAGAAGCCGGACCTCCCCCTCCGTGGGAGAGAGGTCCGAAGGCGCCACGCGTCCAGTGGGGCCAGACCTCCCTCTCCTCAGAGAAGAGCTCCGGGCCTGCCACGTGGCCAACAGAAGTCGAGCCTCCCCCTCCGCGGGGAGAGGTCGGGAGGCTCCACGTGCCCCGCGGACCGGGCCCTCCTCTCCTCTGAGAAGGGCTCCGGGCCCGCCACGTGGCAGCAGAACGGTGCTGCCTGCCCCCGAGAGATAGGCAGCGGGCGTAAAGACGCCTCATACCTTGCCCGTACAAGGTATTCAAGGCCCGCGTCTTCCCAAGACGCGGAGACGCGGAGCACGCCTCTGTCAGGTGCCGTTGCAACCAGTCGCATCACAGACTGGCGCGCGGTGTCAGAACCTGCCAGCCAATAAATACCGCGACAAGACACCCCATGCCACCTGCGCCGTCATCAACCACTACGACTAGCATGCGGCATGGGCAGGGCGGCAAGATGAAGACTCAGAAGCCTTCGACCAGAGACAACTACCGGCATAACTGCAGATACGGTAGATAATACACAATCTTCCCGGGACCACCTGTCGGGTCCCGGCTCCCCTTGTAAGCCGCCCGAGTCTTGGACTATAAAAGGCTCGGGTAGGCGACGATAGCAAGGGTTCGCACTCTGCAACTCATACACTAGCCATACACTCCCAAGTAGTAACTCACCCCCAAGCTCAGGACTCCGGCCCTGAGCAGCAAGCAATACAGCGAGCTCCATAGCTCGCCGTGGACGTAGGGTTTTACGCTCCGGCGGCCTGAACAACGTAAAACTCGCCGTGTCAAGCTCTTACTAACTCGTCCATCTGCGCAAGCTCTCCACTAGGAACTAGCCCCACCGAAAAAAGAACCTCCACGGGCTGCGAAGTGCAGGCCCGGGGGAAGTGTCGACCGAACACTTCGACATTTGGCGCGCCATGTAGGGGGCTTTTCTCCTAGCGCGACGAGTTTCCGCCGACGAAGATGACCAAGCTTCCTTCAGCGTCAAACTCTCCCCTCCGCGTTCACGGCGAACCGTGACCAGTGGGGAGTACATGTCAACACACTCAGGACGGAGTGTGTCGGCACAAGCTGGTAGCCAGCAGCCGACTCCGGCAACGCCGACTCCGGCGATGCAGGCTCAGACCAGTGTGAGATCTTCTGCAGCGCTGAGCGTACACCATGGGGGTGCGCTAGCTGCAGCAAGAGCACTGCTGCGCAACCCACCTGCTGGGGATGCGCCCCATTCAGCGACCCAACAGTGGGTCTGCGAAGTGGACCGCCTCGTCGTCGCCACCGCGAACGCTCGGTTTCGGCGAGGGCGACGCCCCGGTCAACCGGCTGTGTCACTGATGCGCACGCCAACGGTTGATGGGCAAACGGCGGATTCCAGCTCCTCTAGGCTCCCGTCGACGGATCTGAGAAGGGAGCTGGAACGGTGCCACTTGGGCCCGGATGCCCGAGTGTACCTCGAGCGACGCTGAGAAAGGCGCCGCAACCATGAAGCTGGCGACAGCATGATGTCGGCCTCGACACAACCTGGAGTGCAGGTCTTCGCCACGCGAGCCCTGCCTCAGGCATATGCCGTGCAACATATGCCACAACCATATGCACCGCAAGCAGCGCCCCCGGTCTATGGTGCAGCCTTGCCCATGCCGGGATACGCGGTGCCGAGTGTAAACCAAGCGTTCGCAGCGCCAATACCTGCAGCAGCAGGTGCAGGATGTGCGGCCCTTGCACCCCACCTTCGCTTCGCGAGGTGGCCGCGCAACTTCCGGCCGCACCTGCCCGAGAAGTACGACGGTAGCGTCAACCCGGCGGAGTTCCTACAGATCTACTCCACCGCCATACTTGCCGCAGGAGGGGATGAGGCTGTTATGGCCAACTACTTCCCCGTCGCCTTGACCGGCCCAGCTCGGTCTTGGCTCATGAATCTACCTCAGGGGTCCATAACTTCCTGGGGAGAGCTCTGCCGGCAGTTCGTCGCCAACTTCGGCAGCTCCTACACCCGTCCCGGCACGGAGCTTGACCTCCACGCCGTCAAGCAACAGCCTGGGGAGTCGCTGCGCTCTTTCATCCAGCGGTTCTCCCAGGTACGCAACACCATCCCGCATATTCAAGGTGCCTCTGTGGTGGTGGCGTTCCGTCAGGGTGTCCGGGACGAGCAAATGCTTGAGAAGCTCGCGACCAGAGAGGTCCGCGACGTCTCTGAGCTCTTCAGCCTGGCGGACAAATGCGCCAGAGCAGCTGAAGGGCGGAACTGGCACGCTCTGCCGACCTCCGAGTCAGGAGGACAGCCCGGGTCCGGCGCTGCTGCCTATGGGGGCGGCAAGAAGGCCAAGAACCGGGGGAGTGGCAAGATGAAGTCACCGTTCACGGCCCCTGTCGCCGCAGCTGCGACGACTAGTGGAGCTCGGGGGCCACGCCCCGACAAAAGGCAGCGGCAATCACCGGCCCCAGACAGTGACCAGGGCGGGCTATGCCCCGTGCATGGCACCGGCAACCATACTGCTGCCGAGTGCTGGGATATCCAGAGGCTCGCAGAGCGCTTCCGCAAAGGAATACAGCAGAGGGCTGAAGCACCGTCCTACCCTCAGAGGGATGGCAAACAGAAGGTCGATGCCCCAGTCACCGCTGCCCATCAGGTGGGGTTCCAGGAGCCTCAACGTGTCATAAAGACAGTGCATAACGGTGAGGACTCCAGTTCCGACGGTGACGGGCCAAGGCGTTAGCCAACTGCGGCGCGCCTCCGTGCCTCGAACATACCTCTCGGGAGCCGCCCAAGGTCTGTCAACCCCTTGAAGGCCTTGCCAGAAGGGGAAGATGCCTTAGGTCATCCAAGACGAGCCCGGGCCCACCTACCCCTTGAAGGCCTTAGCCAGAAGGGGAGAACTCCCCGGGGGCCCCCAGGAGAAGCCGCGCAGGACCTGATCCAGCGCGAAGATAACAACCTCGTCGACAAGACTCGGCTGCAGGTAACACCCCACAACGCGCGGTCTCGGCTGATGCTCTAAGCACTACCGCCAAAGAACCGAACGCGTCGGGGGCCTGCAGGAGGGCAACCTGGTGTAGCGGCACGCTCTATTCCAAGAAGGACCCATAAGCTCTCCCCCACCAGGGAAGGTCCCTTCTGAATCATGAAAGCTGCCGCCCCAGGTACACATGCCTTTCAACCGAGAGTGGGATCCGTTCCCAAAAATTCTTGCCATGAAGCAACACTGTAAGTCCTACTTCCCGAGCATCAGTAGAACAGGGTTATTCTCTTCTGTAATGAATCCCATAGGATTTGGGAACAGAGCTTGGGGCAGCTAAATCTCAAGTGATGGTACAGGACTACGTCCAGTTTAGCCTGGTTCCGACCCTAAGCGCGTAGAGTCTTGCTTCCCTTGTAGACGAGGCGGAATATTGCCTCCATGTACAGCCAGAATTCCATCTATGGGCACGAATACAGAGACCTGTTCTACTTAGCTCTCTCTAATGAGCTCATTTAAATTATGCATTAATTTTTATGATCGCACTATCTTTGTATGTTCATCGTACATCTAGCTCCCCCTCTCCTGCGCTCATCCATAGTCGGCATTCGCTATCCTACCGAAGGCGGCTGCGCTTGAGGCACCTGCCGATGGCCGAGTGAGTCTCTCGGGCCTCCCCCAGTCAGGTGTTGCGGTGCCAGTTGGTTACCTCCAGGAAAGGCCTGCGTTGTGCATGGGGGGTCCAGGGTGCGTATCCAGCTTAGCAGGCCATGAGCCCAAAGCATGCGCATCCTGCCCTCCGGAGGTACAGGGGAGTACAACCGCTTTGCCTGGTCATGAACCCAAAGCACGTGCACTCTGCTTCCCCAGCGCATGGCCCGGTACTAGGGATCGGACGGCCGTACCCGGACCTCGGAGGGAGCCGGAGCTCCGGCGCCTCGTGCACAGAATTGCCCAAGCCCCGTATAACGGATCAGGATCGTAAGACGGATAAGACTAGGAGACGGGAGGGGAGGACCCCCAGGGGAGAATTACGTTTCCTCTGCCTGCGTGCAGGACCTCCAGGTTACGGCAACAGGGACTGCATGAAGCAGGGGGAAAGGAGCTACCAACTCCTCCGGCCTAGGACTGGAAGGACCGGGACCTGCCCCTCCAGCAGGGGCGGGACCTGAGGGCTCCACGTGTCCAGCGGGCCCGGAGCTCTCGCCTCCCCTGAGGAGGGCTCTGGGCTCGCCACGTGGCAGGCGGAAACCGGACCTCCCCCCCCCCCCCCCCCCCCCCGGTGGGAAGGCTCCGAAAGCCCTACGTGTCCAGCATGGCCGGAGCTCCCGCCTCTTAAGGAGGGGCTCCGGACCCGCCACGTGGCAGGCAGATTTGGAGCTCCCCATGGGGCGAGATCCAGAGACCCCCGGGGGCCCCTAACACGGTTAGGACCCGGGGAAGGTGTCTATGCAGAGCTCCGAGATTGGAGATGGCCTCTGAGTACCTTGCGGAGCTAAGGACTCAGTCAGGCAAAGCCAAGAAGGAGAGAAAAAGCATCACAGACACAGATATCTAAAAGAGTCGAACTAAGAGAGGCTCCATGAGCTGGACTACAGACTCTATAAAAAGGGAGAAACAAGTCCTAAGGACCTCCCGGCTCCCGCCGGAACCTTGCGGCTACAAGGGCGGCCACATCCTCGACTTCTGCCCTGGCAGCTTGTTCCCTCTCTGCGGCTGGGCCCTCTCTCGCTGGTTCTAGCGAGAAAGAGGGGTCGCGGCTCTTAAAGCACGCCAGCACATGTGAGGCGACCTCTAAGGCTAGGCCGCGTCCCTCGGCCTCAAGCTCGCTGGCGACCACCGAGTCTAGCCTGTCCAGCTTGGTGCCGATCGACTCCAGCGCGGGGATCACCTCCAACGCAGGGGCCGCGGCCCTCACCGGACTGAAGCCAAGAGGGATCAGGGCGGACACCGCTCGATCCACGAAGCTCGAGACCGCAAGAGCCTCGGAGGACCGCAAGGCCGAAAGCTCCTCCACCTCGCGGCGGGCCGCCTGCAGAGCCTCCAGGTTCCTCTCGGAGAATTCCTTCTCCTTGGCCGCCAGGGAGCTCTCCCGAAGATGGAGAGTCTTGGCGAGCCGCTCCAACTCAGCAGCCTTGAAGTCGGCGGTCAACTCCCGGTCCAAGACCGCCCGTCGACCACGGGAGACCGGTTCCTCCCTCAAGTCGAGGTCTGCCTTCAGGATCTCCAGCTCCTCGATCCGAGCTCGAAGGTCATCCTCGCCCGCCGCCAGCTGCGCGGCGACACTCTCCGCCTCAGCTGCCGTGGAACGCTCCCGTTCCTCAACGGCGAGTTCACGGCGCTCCAACTGCTGCCGTATCTCCACAGCAGCAGAGAGGCTCTCCTCGGCCCGGGCGTGTGCCTCCAGGGCCTCCCTGTTGATCCGCCGCGATTGGGTGTCCATGCGGTCGACAGCCCGCTTCATCCGGTCGAGGAGCACTTCCCTGAAGTCGAGCAACTCCCGCCTGGAGTCGAGCTTGCTCTTAACCTTCGCGGTCCTCTCCCGCAAAAGGTTCCCCCAGGTGAGGAGGCGATCCCGTTCAACCATATACTCCTCCCGCTCGCGACCTAGTGCAGCCAAGACCTGCCGAACGCTCGTCTCGGCAAGCGCGAAGGCATCCGCCAGGGGCAATGGAGCAACAGAGGCCGGGACAGTCCCCCCGACCTCCTCCATTACCTCGTCCTCAAGAGGAGTCGACGCACCAGTTACCGAGACGAGACGCCGATCAGGAGAAGCTGGCGCCGAAGCTCTGGCAGCCGGACCTGCCGGGCTCTCTTCAACTTCTGGCTCCTTGACCTGTGGAGGGGGGCGAGCCGGGGAAGGCGGCGCTGGAGTAAAGGCCGGGCAGCCTGGTGCAGGGTCAACCTGCGCTGGCTTGGGGGCCGCGGTGGCCGTCTCGGCAGGAAGAGACGATTCCGCCGCGGAGTCCGGGCACACCGGAACAGGAGAAGTTCACGCTGGCCTGGGGGCCGCGGCAGTTGCCCCCAGCTCCGAGCGTAACGGCACTGACTCCCCGCAAGTCGGGGATGGCCGGGAAGCGCGGACACTCCAGCGGGCTCTGAACCCTGACTTCCGAGCCAGGGTAGGACTCCCAGAGCCCGCTACCGTCACTGACGGCCGCTCCGCAGTCACTTGAACTGGCGGGACAGGGGACGCCCCAGAAGCTTCCCCCAGCGCATCAGCCCGGGGCCTCTTCGAGTCACCACCGGAGGGAGTGCCAGGCACCCCAGATTCCCGACTTGGCACAGACGCTGCTGCTGGAGGAGATCGAGCGCGCTTCTTCTCTGGTGGCAGGTTGGAAGCCATGGCGAGGGAGAACTCAAGGGCAAGAGAGCAAAACCACAAGAGTCCGAGAAGAAACGCAGAGAAGTGCGAAGGGAAGCCGCAATGTGGGTGAGACCCCCTCTAAAAACTTCCCGGGTGCAATTCCAAGCGATTCGGAACTCTTCGAATACACCGCTTCGGCAACCGCCTCGGCTCCTAGACCGAGTGCCGATGACGGGTGGACCCAAGCCACCCAACTGAAGCGGTGGGTCAAGGAGTCAGTCTCCTGAGAAGATGAGCTGGCAAGGCACTTTGGCGGTTCCCGAAGAAAGCGCTGCAACGTGCAGAAGTGGCAGTCTTGGGAACCGCCGCAGTAAAAGCAACCATCAAGTGAGCGCACGCTCCCACGATCCCGCGGCCGTTCGTGCTCCGGCAGCGGTCAATTTGAGACTTAGAGAAAGTGCGCGGATCGGAAGAGACGGAGGTCCCACCTCGGGCTCGCTATCTCCCCCGAGATGGGCCCGGGGGCCACTGTCGGTACCTGAGATATGGGGTACCCCCGCGCACAGGGTAAAATGCCTAAGGAACTCGTCCTTCTCCGCAGGGAGAGCTCCGAAGGCGCCACGCGTCCGGCGGGGCCGGACCTCCCTCTCCTCAGAGGAGAGCTCCGGGCCCGCCACATGGCATACAGAAGCCGGACCTCCCCCTCCGTGGGAGAGAGGTCCGAAGGCGCCATGCGTCCAGCAGGGCCGGACCTCCCTCTCCTCAGAGAAGAGCTCCGAGCATGCCACGTGGCCAACAGAAGCCGAGCCTCCCCCTCCGAGGGGAGAGGTCCGGAGGCTCCACGTGCCCCGCGGACCGGGCCCTCCTCTCCTCTGAGAAGGGCTCCGGGCCCGCCACGTGGCAGCAGAACGGTGCTGCCTGCCCCCGAGAGATAGGCAGCGGGCGTAAAGACGCCCCATACCTTGCCCGTACAAGGTATTCAAGGCCCGCGTCTTCCCAAGACGCGGAGACGCGGAGCACGCCTCTGTCAGGTGCCGTTGCAACCAGTCGCATCACAGACTGGCGCGCGGTGTCAGAACCTGCCAGCCAATAAATACCGCGACAAGACACCCCATGCCGCCTGCGCCATCATCAACCACTACGACTAGCATGCGGCATGAGCAGGGCGGCAAGATGAAGACTCAGAAGCCTTCGACCAGAGACAACTACCGGCATAACTGCAGATACGGTAGATAATAGACAATCTTCCCGGGACCACCTGTCGGGTCCCGGCTCCCCTTGTAAGCCGCCCGAGTCTTGGACTATAAAAGGCTCGGGTAGGCGACGATAGCAAGGGTTCGCACTCTGCAACTCATACGCTAGCCATACACTCCCAAGCAGTAACTCACCCCCAAGCTCAGGACTCCGGCCCTGAGCAGCAAGCAATACAGCGAGCTCCATAGCTCGCCTTGGACGTAGGGTTTTACGCTCCGGCGGCCTGAACCACGTAAAACTCGCCGTGTCAAGCTCTTACTAACTCGTCCATCTGCGCAAGCTCTCCGCTAGGAACTAGCCCCACCGAAAAAAGAACCTCCGCGGGCTGCCCAGTGCAGGCCCGGGGGAAGTGTCGACTGAACACTTCGACAGCGATCCTTCACAGCCCCCATGCGACTGGCAACGTCGCTAAATGGGCGGCGGAGCTGACGGAGTTTGGGCTGGACTTCCTTCCTCGCCTTGCAGTCAAAAGCCAAGCGCTGGCTGACTTCGTGGCTGAGTGGACGCCAACGAAGGCTGACCCAGGGGGCCATGAAGACGGTGAACCAAAACACCAAGCTCCGGTCTTCACCGGGCCTCACTGGACGCTCTTCTTCGACGGCTCCTCGTGAAAGCAGGGGGCCGGTGCCGGCGTACTGCTTCTCATGTCATCGGGGGAGCAGTTTGGGTACATGGTGCGTCTCAATTTCAAGGCAACCAACAACATGGCAGAGTATGAAGCACTCATCTTTGGCCTACAGACAGCCCTGTCTCTGGGCGCTCGCCAGTTGTTGACACAGGGCGACTCCCAGCTGGTTATCAAGCAAGTTAAGGGCGAATGCTCCTGCAATGACCCACAGCTAGCTGCTTATCTGCTCCACGTGCAGATGTTGGAGAAAGACTTCCTCGCCTTGGACCTGCGCCATATACCGCGCGCTGGCAATGCCGCAGCCGACGACCTCTCAACGAAGGCCTCCACCGGAGCCCCTGTGCCCGAAGGAGTCTTCGAGAGGACGTTGCTGCGGCCCACAGCCCGGCCCGCCGAGCCGGACGAAGGGGGCTGGACCAGTACCTCGAAGCTGGCGGTCCCGGCGGCCCTGCAACCATGGACGCCGCCAAGGATCGTAAGCGTCACTGGGGACTCCGTGCAACCCAGCGCTCAAGATCCAGAAGCTCAAGTCAGACCCGATGCATGGATCACGGAGATCCGGGACTACTTGAAGGATAACATCCTCCCTGATGAACGTGTATCCACTGAACGGATCGTGCGCATGGCTAAGAGATACGCGCTGGTAGAAGGGGATCTCTACCGGCGTGGCGCCAACCACGTCCTATTGCAGTGCATAACCCAGGGGGAAGGCTGCGACTTGCTCGCTGAGATCCATGGAGGCGAATGTGGGAGTTACTCTTCCTCACGCACGCTTGTCGGTAAAGCCTTCCGGCATGGCTTCTACTGGCCGACAGCACTCCAGGATGCCGTCAAGCTGGTCGAGAGCTGCAAGGCGTGCCAGTTCCACGCCAAGAAGATCCATACACCGGCTCAGGCGGTACAGATGATCCCGCCCTCATGGCCATTCGCCGTATGGGGGTTGGACATCCTGGGACCATTCCACAGAGCCGTCGGGGGATTCCGGTACCTCTACGTAGCCGTTGACAAGTTCACCAAGTGGCCGGAAGCCACACCCGTCGTCACCATCAACAGGCAGTCCGCAGTAAAATTCATCAAGTCCATCGTCTGCCGGTTTGGGGTCCCGAACAGAATCATCACTGACAACGGGACCCAGTTTACCAGCGCAGCGTTCCAGGAATACTGCGAAGACCTCGGCATCCAGGTGTGCTATGCCTCCGTTGCTCACCCAAAGAGCAACGGACTGGTTGAGAGGGCCAATGCCGAGATTCTTCGGGGCCTCAAGACCCGCACCTATGGGCTAACCGGACATCCCAGAGCCGGGCCACCGGAGAGACACCATTCTTCATGGTGTACGGAGCCGAGGCTGTGCTTCCCCCAGAGATCACCATGAAGTCTCACCGTGTCCGAGCTTACGACGAAGCCGCGCAGGACAACCTCCGGCGTGAAGACCTCCACCTCGTCGACGAGGTCCGGTTACATGCAGCACTCCGCAACGCACGATACAGACAAGCGCTCCGGCGCTACCACCAAAGGTCTGTGCGTGTCCGGGAGCTGCAGGAAGGCGACCTGGTGTTGCGGCGCATACTTTCTCGCGAAGAGACCCACAAACTCTCCCCCAGCTGGGAAGGCCCCTTCCGAGTCACGAAAGTGTGCCGCCCCGGGTGCGTACGCCTTTCCACCGAGGATGGGGATCCGCTCCCGAACCCCTGGAACATCGAACACCTCCGTAAGTTCTACCCTTAGAGCAATAGTAGGACAGTATCTTCTTTTTAATAGATCCCATAGAGTCCAGGAACAACGCTCGGAGCAGCTAAGTCTCAGGGGACGGTCCAGGACTACGTTCAGCTTGGCCTAGTTCTGACCCCAAGCGCGTAGAGTCTTGCTTCCTTTTTTAATGGGGCGGGTCGCTGCCTCCATGTTTAGCCTGCCTTCCTCCTATGGAACTTTATAGGGAAAGAACCTGTCCTACTTTGCTCTTCCCTTATGCTCGTTCAAATTACGTATTAATTTTTATGACCGCACTTCCTGGGTATGTTCATCATACACTCACTCCCCTTTTCCCATTCTCACCTCTAGTCGGCATTTGCTATCCTGCCTGGGGCGGTCGCATTTGAGATACCTGCCGATGGCCAGGGGGCCCCGAGCTCCCAGCACGTCGCGCACTAAAATTCCCAAGCACCGTGCACCGGATCAGGATCGTAAGCCAAATAAGACTATGAGATCGGGAAGGGGGGAGCCCCAAGGAGAATTATGTTTCCCTTATTTGTGTGCAGGACCCTTCGGCCTTGGCTCCCTGCAGGAGTATGGTAGGAGTACCCAAGCAATTGGCCACACCTAGCAGGGAGCCGCTACGGACCGCGCAAGACCGAGAGATCCGGACCCGCCCCCTCCGCAGGGGTGGGCTCCGGAGGCCCCGCGTACCTGGCAGGGTCGGAGCCCCCCCTGCCCAGCAGGTAGCTCCGGACCCGCCACGTGGCCGGCAGATCTGGGCCTCCCCATCCTCATGGGGCGAGCTCCGGAGACCTCCGGGGCCCTTAATACAATAAGGACCCAGGGAAGGTGTCTGTGCAGAGCTTCGAGATTGGTGAAGGCCTTTGAGTACCTTGCGGAGCTAAGGGCTCGGCCAGGTGAAACCAAGAAGAAGATAGGCATAACAGGCACAAAAGGTCACAAGAGTCTATTTATTCATGACTCCATGAGCTGGACTACAAACTCGGAAAAAAATATGTAATAAAGAAAAGAGTCCTAGGGTTTCCCTGGCACGTCCAGAACCTAGAAGCTACAAGAGGGGCCACGTCCCCAACTTCAGCCCTAGCGGCATTCTCCCGCTCTGCGACCCAAGCGCGGGGATCACCTCGGCCACCACCAGCGCAAGGGCCGCTGTCATCAAGGGCCGCTAGAGCCCGCCGTCACCGCCGACAGCTGCCCCGCAGTCGCTCGAACTGACGGAGCAGGGGATGCTTCTGAAGCCCCCTCCGCCGCTTCAGCAGTTTCCTTGGAGACTCCACCGCCTGAAGTCCTCCTCGGCGCTTCAGCAGTTTCCTTGGAGACTCCTCCGCCTGAAGCCCTCCTCGGCGTGTCAGCAGTTTCCTTGGAGACTCCACCACTTGAAGCCTTCCTCAACGCATCAACAGTTTCCTCGGAGACTCCACCGCCTGAGGAGGGAGGATGCAACGCCTGGGAACCTTCAGCCTGTCGTCGCTCAAGAAGAGTCCCGTCGGGATGATGAACCCGAGGCCTCTTGGGGTCGCCACCGGATGGGGCGCCACCTCCAGAAGCAGGGCGTGCAGGCTCCCTGGATCCCTGACTTGGCGCAGACGCTGCCGCCGGAGGAAATCGAGCGTGCTCCTCCTCCAAAGGCGGGTTAGAAGCCATGCCGCAGTGACTCAAGGAAGGTGCAAGCGCTGGAAGTCTTATAAGGGGAACCTACCCGTGTTGCGGCTTCCCTTCACACTTTCCAGGTACGAATCGAAGTGGTTTGAAACTCTTTAAATACACCGCATGGGCAACCGCTTCGGCTCCGAGACCGAGCGCCGATGACAGGTGGACCCAAGTCGTCCAGCTGAAGCGGTGGGTCAAGAAGTCAGTCTCACAAGGAGACGAGCTGGCAAGGCGCTTTGGCGGTTCCCGAGAAAAGCGCCGCAACATGCAGAAGTGGCAGCCTTGGGAACCGCCGCAGCAAAAGCAACCATCAAGTGGACGCACGCTTCCACGATCCCGCGACTGTTCATGCTCCGGCAACGGTCAACGCGGGACTTAGAAAAAGTGCGCGGAACAGAAGAGACGGAGGCCCCACCTCGGGCTCGCTATCTCCCCCGAGATGGGCCCGGGGGCCACTGTCGGTACCCTCGATATGGGGTACCCCCATGCACAGGGGAAAATGCCTAAGGATCTCGCCCTTCTCCGCAGGGAGAGCTCCGAAGGCGCCACGTGTCCAGCAGGACCGGACCTCCCTCTCCTCAGAGGAGAGCTCCGGGCCTGCCACGTGGCCAGCAGCAGCTGGACCTCCCCCCTCCGCGGGGAGAGCTCCGAGGGCGCCACGTGTCCCGCGGGGCCGGACCTCCCTCTCCTAAGAGGAGAGCTCTGGGCCCGCCACGTGGCCGACAGAAGCCGGACCTCCCCCCTCCGCGGGGAGAGCTCTGAAGGCTCCACGTGTCCCGCGGGGCCGGACCTCCCTCTCCTCAGAGGAGAGCTCCGGGCCCGCCACGTGGCCAGCAGGACGGCGCTGCCCGCCCCGCGGGGTAGGCAGCAGGCGTAAAGACGCACCATACCTTGCCCGTACAAGGTATTCAAGGCCCGCGCCTTCCCAAGACGCGAAGACGCGGAGCACGCCTCTGTCAGGTGCCGTTGCGCCTAGTCGCATCGCAGACTGGCGCGTCGTGTCAGAGCCTGCCCGCCAATAAACACAGCGACAAGACATCCCCTGCTGCCCCCGCCGTCATCAACCACTACGGCTAGCTTGCGGCATGGGCAGGGCGGCAGAACGAAGACTCAGAAGCCTTCGCTAGAGACAACGACCGGCACAACTGCGGATACGGTAGATGGCAGGAAATCCCCCCGGGACCACCTGTCGGGTCCCGGGCCCCCCCTTGTAAGCCACTCGAGCCTTAGACTATAAAAGGCTCGGGTAGGCAACGTTAGCAAGGGTTTGAACTCTGGGAACTTGCATCCTAGGCATTACTCACCCTCAAGCTCAGGACTTCGGTTCTGAGCAACAAGCAATACAGCGAGCACCTCTGCTCACCATGGACGTAGGGTTTTACGCTCCGGCGGCCTAAACCACGTAAAACTCGCCGTGTCAAGCTTCTCCCTCACTTGTCCCTACCGCTTAAGCTCTACGCAAGCGACTAGCCCCTCCAAAAAAGAACCTCCGCGGGCTGCCCAGAGCAGGTACGGGGGAAGTGTCGACCACACACTTCGACAGCGACTTTCCCAATTTCAACCCAGATGGCCAACCACGCATGCAAAACCATTAAGTTGCACTATCCAAACATAAATTCCTTCAAGGTCCCGCTCGGCCGCCGGGGATCCGAGTTCGTGAGATTTCCCGACTTTCCTGATTTTGACCCATACGGCCATCCTCTCATGCAAAACCATCAAGTTGCACCATGCGGACGTGTATTCTGTCAAGGTCCCGTCCAGCCTCCCGGGACCCGAGTTCGTGAGTTTTCCCGACTTTCCCAATTTTGACCCAGATTGCCATCCACGCAGGCAAAACCATCAAGTTGCACCATCCGAACGTGTATTTCGTTAAGGTCTCGTCCAGCCGCCCGAGACCTGAGTTCGTTAGTTTTCTCGATTTTCTCTACTTTCTTGATTGAAACCCAGAAAGCCATACACGTATGCAAAACCATCAAGTTGCACCATCCGGACGTATATTCTGTCAAAGTCCAGACCAGCCTCCCACGATCTGAGTTCATGAATTTTCCTGACTTTCCCGATTTCGACCCAGATGTCCATCCACGCATGTAAAACCATCAAGTTGCACCATCCGGACATGTATTCGGTCAAGGTCCCGTCCGACCTCCCGGGATCCAAATTCGTGAGTTTTCTCGACTTTCCTGATTTTGACCCAGATTGCCATCCGTGGAGGCAAAACTATCAAGTTGCACCTTCCAAACCTGTATTCCGTCAAGGTCCTGTCCAGCCGCCCTAGACCCAAGTTCGTGAGTTTTCCCGACTTTCCCGATTTCAACACAGATGGCCGTCCATGCATGCAAAACCATCAAGTTGCACCACCCGGACGTGTATTCTGTCATGGTCCTGACCGGCCTCCCGAGACCCGAGTTTGTGAGTTTCCCGAGTTTCATGATTTCAAGCCAGATGGCCATCCGCGCAGGCAAAACCATCAAGTTGCACCGTGCGAATGTTTATTCCATCAGGGTCCCGTACGGTCGCCCGGGACAGAGTTTGTGAGTTTTTCCACCTTTCCCGATTTCAAATTAGATGGCCTTCTACGAATGCAAAACCATTAATTTGCACCGTCTGGACGTGTATTCCGTCAAGATCCAGTCCGCCCACCCGGTACCCGAAATTGTGAGTTTTCCCAACTTTCCCGACCTTCTCGATTTTGAACCACATGGCCATCCGCACACGCAAAACCATCAAGTTGCACCATACGAATTTGTATTCCGTCAAGGTCCCGTCCGCCCTGCCGGGACCTGAGTTCGTGAGTTTTACCGACTTTCCTGATTTTGACACAGATGGCCTTCCGCGCATGCAAAACCATCAAGTTGCACCATCCGGACGTGTATTCCGTCAAGGTCCCGTCCGGCCTCCAGGGACCCGAGTTCGTGAGTTTTCCCGACTTTCCAGATTTCGACCCAGATGGCCATCCGCCGCAGGCCAAACCATCAAGTAGCACCGTGCGGACTTTTATTCCATCAGGGTCTCGTCAGGCCGCCCGGGACGTGAGTTCGTGAGTTTTTCCGAGTTTTCTGATTTCAAAAAAAAATGGCCATCTGCGAATGCAAAACCATCAAGTTGCACCGTCAGGACGTGTATTCCGTCATGGTCCTGTCCGCCTTCCAGGGACCCGAGTTCATAAGTTTCCCGACTTTCCCGACCTTCCCGATTTCGAACTATATGGCCATTCGCTAATGCAAAACCATCAAGTTGCACCATCCGGAAGTGTATTCCGTCAAGGTCCCGTCCGGACTCAGGGATCCGAGTTTGTGAGTTTTCCCGACTTTCCAAATTTCGACCCAGATGGCCATCCGCACATGTAAAACCATCAAATTGCACCATACGAACGTGTATTCCGTCAATGTCCCGTCCGGCCACCGTGGACCCGAGATCGTGTGTTTTCCCATCTGTCGGTACCCTCGATATGGGGTACCCCCGCGCACAGGGGAAAATGCCTAAGGATCTCGCCCTTCTGTCACACCCGGTTTTTCCGAAGAACAACCGAGTGAATTATCACATGTATGCCAGGATCATTTTCTCATACATGTGATGACAAATAGTGAAGCATCATTTATTACAAGCCAGGTGTCGAATATAAATAAGTCTTACATCGCAAATGTCTCAATGGACATTAATGCTTCATCACAAGTAAATAAACTAGCAGCGGAATATTATTCTTTAGGGCTCCATCACAGGCGTTGCCCGGGGGTCTTCATGAACCTAAAAGCCTTCCTCGGGTCCAAAATCTTGGTCATTATACACCACCTCATTATCTTGACCTGAGCAGCAATATAAACCAACAAATATGCAAGATTGAGTACCAATAGTACTCAGCAAGTGTGGGAAAATTATATCATGCATGGCTAGAACAAGGAGAGGTTGAACTCATGGTTAAAGCACTACGCAATTAATACCTATCACCTTAGCTTATTAAGCACCTACATTACTACACAGGTGAAATGGTCCCAATCTCCCATCCCATCATCATAATCCAATAACCATAACATCATTTCCCATGTTAAGCTCCCCGCTTAACTTCCAAAACCATCAATCCTCTAATCATGAATAAGTCCAGGCCGCTCTTAACCGTGAGCACGGCTGTCAAGACAGTTTTGACTCTGCAGAGTTTGTACCACTGTACCCACAAGTAGTGATTTCATCCCCCGTTGCCGGGTGGACTAAAAGAACCTCCATTATGCCAGTGGTTACGATCCACATTCACACTTCCCAGGTGTGCAGCCAGGAGATCACTACGAAGCCTTTACAAAGGGATTCCCGACGAGCGTGGGCCCACTGAGGTTTCACCCCTAACAGCATACAAGAGGCTCCAACCCCGCTGCAGTGGCCCCCTCTTGAGCCTTGCGGTTCATATGGTAGTCCAGCTGACACCTACTCCCCGCACCATCCAACACACCCATACTACGCCGGGGATACACCTAATTAATTGGCCAAGCTGCCCCATCTCAGCATGTGGTTGGCACTGTAAAGCCGGGTTACATGCTCCATGAACCGGTCCTTAGGATCCAGGCAAGTACTAAACACAAACCCAAGTCTCGTGCACCCAGCACACAACCAAAACATCCAACTTGCCTTGATCCCTACCTCTACATAACTCACAATGTCTCATTCGAGAGTATGGTAATATAAACTGATGATCTCATGTCCCAAATATCCCATTCTAAGCATGGCTAAGCAAATGCATGTAAATAAATGACATGACAAAATAAATCCCAACCCAAGCTTCAAGGAAACAAGGTAATGCAATTCTAGGGAAACTTCCTAGCATGGGTTTCATATTTCATTTGACAATGCAAATAATTCTAGCTACACATCCTAGCATAGGATCAAAGTGGTCAAGGACACTTGCCTCCTTCTTGCTGCTCTTGAAATTGGTAGTCCTGATCTTGGAAAGGGTTAACTTGCTCTTGAACAGGTTCTACTTCATACCATCACACATAGCAAAAGAAAAACAACAATCATAAGACATAGTTCACACTTCTACTTCATACAAACCACACATTCATATTTATGAAATTCATTCACCATTATACGTGTTGTGGTTACTTTATGTGTGTTGAGTTGTGGCTTGCATGCACTTTTAACCATGTGTATATGATTCCTACTTTTGTGTCCACCTTTATACTTACATACTATTTATATGGGTTTCCAATAAATTTCTTATATTCAACTACTTCACCTTTTTACTACCAAGTGTGTATGAAAAGTATTATTCTTCCCCATATGTGCCTTCATAATTTCTACCAACCCTAAACTGAATTCTTTGGATTTTAGAAATTCCATTTATCATTTACTAGTTGCTATATTTTCAGATTTATATTCCTATGCATAATTGTGTATTTTATTATGAAATTAGTAATACACATCATCTAAACAGTATAGGTTCTGGTCCTAAATGATTTAATAACATCTTTTGACCTTGGCTTCTGATGTAGACCATTTCACAATTATTTTCCCTATTTTTCTATAACTATTCTTTACTTAAAAATGTGTCCCTATACTAATAAATGTGAATAATAGATGAAACAGATTTATTTCAGCCCAAAAATATATTTCTATCTCACTCCAAAGTTTTCTAAGTACTGAGAAAGTTTTTAATTAATTTTGACAATTATGTTTGTCCCCCTTTTTAATTTTTAAACACTAGTTACATATTCAATTTTCTAAATTAAATACTAAACAAGGCTAAAATAATGAATTCACCCCATTACAGGGTCTATAATATTATTTTCATAATTTCCAGGGGTCTAGCTACACTTATCAGAGGTGTTTTTCCTAATTTCTATTAAGTCCAGGGGCTAAAACTGATTTTTAAATGAATTTACATGATTTTCTGAAGTTCCAGGGGCTAGATCTGAAGTTTCCGGGGCTAGCTCTCAATTCCAGAGAACCCCAGGGGGTAGCACGTAAGAATTCCAGTCTTTATAATGCGGGGCTGACGTGGACCGTCTGATTTTAAACCGACGGCTGAGATTATAACATCGAACCGGTACGCGGGGTTTTAAAGTCTACCGTGCGATTTAAAATAAACGGCGCACAAGCGGCCACGTCGCTCTGACCGAGCGCGGGCGGCGCTGCCGGCGGCGCACGGCGGCGGGAAGCGGCGATCTCGCCGGAAAGTTTCGGATCCTCGAGAATTCTGCCTAGAACTGTGATCTTATGGCCTAGATCGGTAGAGGGGAGGTCAGGGATCTCACCTCGGGGGTTTTCTCGAGCTCGGGGGTCCTGGAAAGTGCTCGGCGGCGAGGTCCGAGGCAAAACCACGGCGAAGCTCGTCAGCGCTGTGTTTACACCGTAACTCTCCGAGTTTTCTGCACCTGCAAAGTTCCCCGGAGGCGGTGGATCAAGACCAGCGAGTTAGATCAGAGTTTCTGAGCTTAGATCGGCCAGAATTCACCGGCGAAGTCTCGGTGCTCACCGGAGTAAAAATCGGCGACCGCGTGGGAAAAACTGATCGGATCGGGGGTTTTTATAGCCGGGGGAGGGCGGTGGGTCTGTTGTGATCGAGTTGGAGTCCCCTGGGACCAGAATTTGGGCGGCGGGACGCGGTTTCCGGTCGGTTGCGATCGCGCGCGCTCGGGGGAGAAGTCCGGGGTTGCGGGGGCTCAGGGTTAGGGATGACATGTGGGTCCCACCCGTCGGTGAGAGGCAGCGCGGCGCGCGCGGGGGCGGGCTGGCGCGAGGGGGGAAATTGGGCCGGCTGGCGGTTTCGGCCCACGGGTGGTTTTTTCCCGTTTTCTCTTTTTCTTTTTCCATTTCTTTTCTGTTTTGAGTCTAATTTGAATTCCAGTTTGAATTTGAATTTTTGCAAAACATGCAACACGTCCAAAAATTTTTAAATTCCCCTCTGAACATGGTTTAGGGTTTTGAATCAAAATTTGGGGTGTTACAGCTCTACCCCCCTTAAAAGAAATCTCGTCCTCGAGATTGGTGTTTCTAAGAAAACAATTCCGGAAATTGTGCTTTAAGCTCATCTTCCCGTTCCCAGGTGGCTTCCTCTTCTGAGTGATGCTTCTACTGCACCTTGCACATCCGGATTCTCTTGTTTCTGGTGAGGCGTTCCATCGTCTCCAAAATCTTGTAGGGTTGCTCGGCATAAGACAAATCTTCAGCCACATCCACTTCATTCATGGGTAACACCTCTTCAGGCGTCCTCAGGCATTTCTTGAGTTGTGACACATGGAATACATCGTGCACGTCCGATAGATGAACTGGTAACTCTAGTTGGTACGCCACTTCGCCTTTTCTTTCCAAAACTTGAAAGGGTCCGATGTATCGAGGTGACAACTTCCCTTTCACCTTGAACCGACGAAGTCCTCTGATAGGGGACACCTTGAGATAAACATAGTCTCCCACGTTGAAAACGAGTTCTCTTCTTCGTACATCAGCATAACTCTTCTGACGTGTTTGTGCTATCCTCAAGTTGTTGCGAATCTCCCTCACCTTCGCCTCGGCTTCTTGTAGCACTTCTGGACCAAACACTTTACTTTCTCCTGTTTGGTTCCAAAATAGGGGAGTTCTGCACTTCCTTCCATACAAAGCTTCAAACGGTGACATCTTCATACTATCTTGATAACTGTTGTTATAGGAAAACTCCGCATACAGTAAGTTCTTGTCCCAACTCCTATTGTTTTTGAGAGCACATGCCCTTAACATATCTTCAAGGATCTGATTGGTTCTCTCCGTCTGCCCGTCAGTTTGGGGATGATAGGCAGAGCTGAAATTCAGATGGGTTCCCATGGTTTCTTGCAACTTTTGCCAAAACCTCGAGGTGAACTGTGTCCCTCGGTCCGACACTATCTTCTTTGGCACTCCATGGTAACACACAATCCTTGACATGTACAATTCTGCCAATTTGGATCCGCTGTAGCTTTCTTTCACAGTGATGAAATGAGCTACCTTGGTTAGCCTATCAATAATGACCCATATTGAATCATACCCGGATTGGGTCCTAGGCAATCCCACGACAAAATCCATGCTGATTTCTTCCCACTTCCATTCAGGCACTTTGAGTGGTAGCAATAATCCCGCGGGCCGTTGATGTTCAGCTTTCACCAACTGACATGTGTCACATAGGGCAACATGTTCCGCGACATCTCGCTTCATGCCATACCACCAATACCTGCTCTTGAGGTCCTGGTACATCTTCGTACTCCCAGGATGAATGGAATAGTCAGAATCGTGAGCCTCCTTCAAAATTAACTCACGAATCTCCTTTACTTCTGGCACACAGATCCTTTTCCCGCGCCACACCGTTCCCTGTTCATCCTCTCTAAAACCAGGAGCTTTATTTTCCTTAATGAGCTGTCTGATCTCTCGTATCTTCTCATGATTCCTTTGGCCCTCGCGTATGTCTCGCTCGAGTGTGGAGTCCACTTCCATGGCGATGGCTTCACTACTATTTACTAGACATAGATTGAGCCTTATAACCTCGTCCTTCAATTCTGCAGGCATGTCCTTCAAGCTCAACTTATTGACCTGCACTTTCCGACTCAAAGCATCGGCCACGACGTTTGCTTTCCCGGGATGATAGTTGATGCCCACATCAAAGTCATTGATTAGCTCTAACCATCTCCTTTGTCTGAGGTTGAGATCTGGTTGTGTGAATATGTACTTCAAACTCTTATGACCCGTATATATCTCTGTCCTCTTCCCCATCAAATAGTGCCGCCAAATCTTCAACGCGTGTACCACTGCAGCTAGTTCTAGGTCATGTGTAGGATAGTTCTTCTCGTGCTTCCGAAGCTGCCGGGATGCATATGCCACGACATGTCCTTCTTGCATGAGAACACATCCCAACCCATTTCCAGAGGCATCGCAGTACACTGTGAAATTCTTTTGCATATCTGGCATAACCAACACTGGGGCTGTTGTCAATCTTTTCTTTAGCTCCTGAAAGCTCGTATCGCACTGTGGCGTCCAGGTGAATGTGATTCCCTTCTCCAACAATTTGGTGAGAGGTCTCGAGATTTTGGAGAATCCCTCAATAAACCGTCGATAGTATCCAGCCAATCCCAAAAAGCTTCGAACTTCCCCGACATTTTCAGGGGTCTTCCACTTCTAGATGTCCTCGATTTTGGTGGGATCTACGGAGATTCCTCCCTCCGAGATTATATGTCCTAAAAAGGGAACTCTCTTCAGCCAAAACTCACACTTGCTCAACTTGGCATATAGTTGGTGTTCTCTCAACCTCTGCAACACCAACCTTAGATGTTTCTCATGTTCTTCTTCATCTTTGGAGAAGACGAGAATATCATCTATGAAAACCACCACAAATTTGTCCAGATATTCCATGAATACCTTGTTCATGAGGTACATGAAATATGCCGGGGCATTGGTTAACCCGAAAGGCATGACAGTGTATTCATACAGTCCGTACCGAGATACGAAAGCTGTCTTGGGAATATCAGATTGCCTTATCTTGAGTTGGTGGTACCCCGACCTGAGATCAATTTTCGAGAACACACAAGCTCCCCTCAACTGATCAAACAAGTCTTCAATGCGGGGTAATGGGTACTTGTTTTTGATGGTTACCTCATTCAAGGCACGGTAATCCACGCATAACCTTTGGGTTCCGTCTTTCTTAGGCACAAATATCACCGGAGCTCCCCATGGTGAGGAACTAGGGCGAATACCCCTTCTCCGTCAATTCTCTTAAATGATCCTTGAGCTCTTCTAGCTGCTTGGAGTCCATTCGATAAGGTCTCTTGTATATCGGGGCTGTTCCCGGTACTAGCTCAATTGCGAATTCCACGTCACGGTCGGGATGCATACCTGGCAACTCCTCCGGAAAAACATCTGGATATTCCCTGATAGTCCTGATTTCCTCAACTTTCACCTCCACTTGATTTAATTTAATGTCCCTCCTAGGTTCGTGTATCGTTATGATCTTTACTTTTGTTCCACTGGGGTGAGTTAGTTCCACCGTTCTGGTCGAACAATGGATGATTCCTTTATGTTTGGTCAACCAATCCATACCCAAAATAATATCTATCCCTCGTGAATCTATCACTATGAGGTTAGCAGTAAATACTACCCCATTAATGTCTAGGCTCACTTTGGGACACACTTGTCTTGTCCTTATTTCTCCACCTGGAGAGTTTACGGCTAGCATATGGCTCATTTGTGTGGTTGCTAGGTCATACTTCTTAACAAACCCTTGAGCAATGAACGAGTGGGTAGCACCAGAATCAAACAGCAGAGTTGCAAGGTGTAAATTGGCAGGAAACTTACCAACTACCACGTCGGGTGCCTCTTGTGCTTCCTCCATAGTGACGTGGTTCACCCGTCCTCTCACTACATTCTGCTGTTGAGGCGGCGCAGGCTTCTTCTTTGGGCATTTATGGGCGTAGTGCCCCACTTCACCACAGCTGAAACATTGCACCCCAATCTTAGATGCTTGGCCCTTGTTGTCTTGGGGTTGGTTTGGGGGTCCTTGCACTGCTGGTCGAGGTGGATATGCGGGGCGAGGCTGCTGCACAAACTGACGTTGCGGCTATGCTGGTGCTGCGGGAGGCCTGTAGTTTGGGTTGTACCCTCTTGGTGCTGAATAGGGTACCGCAGCACGGCTCGTCTGCCCCGTAGGTTGCTGCATCATACGTGGGCGGGTGTTGCTCCCTGAGGCCTGATGTGACCACCCCGTCTTCCTCTTATTCTCATTTTCCAGGGCCTTTAGCTTCCTTTCCACCACAAATGCTCTGTCCACCATCTTTTGAAAGCTTTCATACTCATTGGAGGACATTGCACACTGCATCTCTGCGGTAAGTCCTTCCACGAAACAATCTTGTTTCTGCTCATCAGTCTCTATGTCTCGTGGAGCATAACGGGATAGTTGAGCAAATTTAGTGAGGTATTCCCTCACCGTCATGTTTCCCTGCTGCAGTCCCAAAAACTCCTTCCTCTTGTTTTTGAGTTCACCTCTTGGGATGTAATGGTTGCGGAAGCTACGCTTGAACTCTTCCCAAGTGATGTTCTCAGGGTCATGATGGGCGGCCACATAGGCGGTCCACCAATCAGCAGCAGGTCCCTGCAATTGATGAGAGGCAAACAGCACCCTCTCATACCCTTGGCATTGTATGATCCTCATCTTGCTTTCAATAGTCTTCAGCCAATCATCTGCCTCCAGAGGTTCAGCAGCACTTGCAAACTTTGGAGGTTGAGTTCCTAGAAACCACTCAACCTTGGTTGGCGTGGTGCCGCTTGTGGAGGTGGAACTTGATGCAAGTTGGCCACCACTTGAGTCAAGTTCTGGATGAGCTGATTTTGATTCTCCAGCATTTGGTGGAGAGGATCAACTTCTTCATGGCGACCACCCCTGTCCTGGCCTCCAGAAAGATGAGGGTTGCATGCCTCATCATTGTTGTTGGCGGGGTTGGCAGCACGTCCTTTTCCTCTTCCGGCCATCTGGCAGAATCAACCAATGTTAATTTGAAATCATTTAGTATCGTCTTACTACTTTCATTTGTTGGTACTTTGAGGTGTTAGGCTTTGTTAAAATTTTACGAGGGTTTATATCTCACACCAAATAAATGCACTATTATTTCCTGTGGGTTCACACACCAAAGCAAAACAATCTGAAGACGAGGCTGTGGACAATTGCTCATGGCTTCCACAACTCACGTCACACACCAAGCATTATCACACCATTAACTACGTAACGACTCGACTACTCGACCTCTTGCTAGCTAGGGGAAAGACTCTACACTACTCGTCCTCCTGGGCTGGCTCCTCGGGATCTTCCTCCTCATTTCGGCTACCTTCTGACTCTGCTTTGGGTGGGGAGGCTGCTGGTGGAGATGTGTGACGACGCCTGATCGCTCGGCGATCCGGGGAGTCAGGTGTCCATGGATCACTCACGGTGACACACAGTTCATTCCCATCTCCTCTTTCTCTCGCCTTTAAGCAAGCTCGCAGCAACGCCTCCGTTTCCTTCAGGGTGTCTCGGACATCCTGAAGCTCTTGTTGACACTCCTGCAGTCGAGTGCTGAGCATAGCAGCATCCTCCAAGCACAAGTCCATGTGCTCATGGGAAGTCCCTTGCTGCACCGGTGGGTACTTGTACTCCGTGGTACCACTCTCACATTGGAGGACATACATGTACTCAGTTTTGTCCAAGTGGCGACGATAGATGTGACTCTGGCAGGTGATGGCCTCCCAGGTGACATCTTTCTCCGCGTCAACTTGTGTTGCTCGACAAGCTGGAGAGTGGTGAATCTTAAGCAGCTGATTCTCGTGTATAATCCTCATCTCCGAACTCCATTCTTCCCTCTTCTCACGGATGGTCCTGGTGGAGTTATAGTGGATGATTAGCTTGCCCGTATTGCCGGCGGCTTCGAGCATACGTCGAAGACGGCGCAACAAATCTCCTACTGCCAATCCGTAGGAAAGGTACGTCACTGGACGACTCTCCTCTCTTTCGGCAAGGGCAACTACGGGAACTCTCCCTCCTGTGGACTTACGAGCGGTGCGAATCATGCGAACCATCTAAAACAAAAGAATTTAAAATTAGGTTAGATAAAGTCTCAAATAAAAATCCTATTTTGAATGAAAGTTGGGGTAAGATGAAGAAAATGACTCCTTTAATAACACTTTTCCACCCACACCTTGGAAAATAGTTTTTAAGAAAATAGGGCCCTTAAATACGTCCATTTCTACCTAGATCCACGTTCCTACGGGCAACCTTGGCTCTGATACCACCTCTGTCACACCCGGTTTTTCCGAAGAACAACCGAGTGAATTATCACATGTATGCCAGGATCATTTTCTCATACATGTGATGACAAATAGTGAAGCATCATTTATTACAAGCCAGGTGTCGAATATAAATAAGTCTTACATCGCAAATGTCTCAATGGACATTAATGCTTCATCACAAGTAAATAAACTAGCAGCGGAATATTATTCTTTAGGGCTCCATCACAGGCGTTGCCCGGGGGTCTTCATGAACCTAAAAGCCTTCCTCGGGTCCAAAATCTTGGTCATTATACACCACCTCATTATCTTGACCTGAGCAGCAATATAAACCAACAAATATGCAAGATTGAGTACCAATGGTACTCAGCAAGTGTGGGAAAATTATATCATGCATGGCTAGAACAAGGAGAGGTTGAACTCATGGTTAAAGCACTACGCAATTAATACCTATCACCTTAGCTTATTAAGCACCTACATTACTACACAGGTGAAATGGTCCCAATCTCCCATCCCATCATCATAATCCAATAACCATAACATCATTTCCCATGTTAAGCTCCCCGCTTAACTTCCAAAACCATCAATCCTCTAATCATGAATAAGTCCAGGCCGCTCTTAACCGTGAGCACGGCTGTCAAGACAGTTTTGACTCTGCAGAGTTTGTACCACTGTACCCACAAGTAGTGATTTCATCCCCCGTTGCCGGGTGGACTAAAAGAACCTCCATTATGCCAGTGGTTACGATCCACATTCACACTTCCCAGGTGTGCAGCCAGGAGATCACTACGAAGCCTTTACAAAGGGATTCCCGACGAGCGTGGGCCCACTGAGGTTTCACCCCTAACAGCATACAAGAGGCTCCAACCCCGCTGCAGTGGCCCCCTCTTGAGCCTTGCGGTTCATATGGTAGTCCAGCTGACACCTACTCCCCGCACCATCCAACACACCCATACTACGCCGGGGATACACCTAATTAATTGGCCAAGCTGCCCCATCTCAGCATGTGGTTGGCACTGTAAAGCCGGGTTACATGCTCCATGAACCGGTCCTTAGGATCCAGGCAAGTACTAAACACAAACCCAAGTCTCGTGCACCCAGCACACAACCAAAACATCCAACTTGCCTTGATCCCTACCTCTACATAACTCACAATGTCTCATTCGAGAGTATGGTAATATAAACTGATGATCTCATGTCCCAAATATCCCATTCTAAGCATGGCTAAGCAAATGCATGTAAATAAATGACATGACAAAATAAATCCCAACCCAAGCTTCAAGGAAACAAGGTAATGCAATTCTAGGGAAACTTCCTAGCATGGGTTTCATATTTCATTTGACAATGCAAATAATTCTAGCTACACATCCTAGCATAGGATCAAAGTGGTCAAGGACACTTGCCTCCTTCTTGCTGCTCTTGAAATTGGTAGTCCTGATCTTGGAAAGGGTTAACTTGCTCTTGAACAGGTTCTACTTCATACCATCACACATAGCAAAAGAAAAACAACAATCATAAGACATAGTTCACACTTCTACTTCATACAAACCACACATTCATATTTATGAAATTCATTCACCATTATACGTGTTGTGGTTACTTTATGTGTGTTGAGTTGTGGCTTGCATGCACTTTTAACCATGTGTATATGATTCCTACTTTTGTGTCCACCTTTATACTTACATACTATTTATATGGGTTTCCAATAAATTTCTTATATTCAACTACTTCACCTTTTTACTACCAAGTGTGTATGAAAAGTATTATTCTTCCCCATATGTGCCTTCATAATTTCTACCAACCCTAAACTGAATTCTTTGGATTTTAGAAATTCCATTTATCATTTACTAGTTGCTATATTTTCAGATTTATATTCCTATGCATAATTGTGTATTTTATTATGAAATTAGTAATACACATCATCTAAACAGTATAGGTTCTGGTCCTAAATGATTTAATAACATCTTTTGACCTTGGCTTCTGATGTAGACCATTTCACAATTATTTTCCCTATTTTTCTATAACTATTCTTTACTTAAAAATGTGTCCCTATACTAATAAATGTGAATAATAGATGAAACAGATTTATTTCAGCCCAAAAATATATTTCTATCTCACTCCAAAGTTTTCTAAGTACTGAGAAAGTTTTTAATTAATTTTGACAATTATGTTTGTCCCCCTTTTTAATTTTTAAACACTAGTTACATATTCAATTTTCTAAATTAAATACTAAACAAGGCTAAAATAATGAATTCACCCCATTACAGGGTCTATAATATTATTTTCATAATTTCCAGGGGTCTAGCTACACTTATCAGAGGTGTTTTTCCTAATTTCTATTAAGTCCAGGGGCTAAAACTGATTTTTAAATGAATTTACATGATTTTCTGAAGTTCCAGGGGCTAGATCTGAAGTTTCCGGGGCTAGCTCTCAATTCCAGAGAACCCCAGGGGGTAGCACGTAAGAATTCCAGTCTTTATAATGCGGGGCTGACGTGGACCATCCGATTTTAAACCGACGGCTGAGATTATAACATCGAACCGGTACGCGGGGTTTTAAAGTCTACCGTGCGATTTAAAATAAACGGCGCACAAGCGGCCACGTCGCTCTGACCGAGCGCGGGCGGCGCTGCCGGCGGCGCACGGCGGCGGGAAGCGGCGATCTCGCCGGAAAGTTTCGGATCCTCGAGAATTCTGCCTAGAACTGTGATCTTATGGCCTAGATCGGTAGAGGGGAGGTCAGGGATCTCACCTCGGGGGTTTTCTCGAGCTCGGGGGTCCTGGAAAGTGCTCGGCGGCGAGGTCCGAGGCAAAACCACGGCGAAGCTCGTCGGCGCTGTGTTTACACCGTAACTCTCCGAGTTTTCTGCACCTGCAAAGTTCCCCGGAGGCGGTGGATCAAGACCAGCGAGTTAGATCAGAGTTTCCGAGTTTAGATCGGCCAGAATTCACCGGCGAAGTCTCGGTGCTCACCGGAGTAAAAATCGGCGATCGCGTGGGAAAAACTGATCGGATCGGGGGTTTTTATAGCCGGGGGAGGGCGGTGGGTCTGTTGTGATCGAGTTGGAGTCCTCTGGGACCAGAATTCGGGCGGCGGGACGCGGTTTCCGGTCGGTTGCGATCGCGCGCGCTCGGGGGAAAAGTCCGGGGTTGCGGGGGCTCAGGGTTAGGGATGACATGTGGGTCCCACCCGTCGGTGAGAGGCAGCGCGGCGCGCGTGGGGGCGGGCTGGCGTGAGGGGGGAAATTGGGCCGGCTGGCAGTTTCGGCCCACGGGCGGTTTTTTTCCCGTTTTCTCTTTTTCTTTTTCCATTTCTTTTCTGTTTTGAGTCTAATTTGAATTCCAGTTTGAATTTGAATTTTTGCAAAACATGCAACACGTCCAAAAAATTTTAAATTCCCCTCTAAACATGGTTTAGGGTTTTGAATCAAAATTTGGGGTGTTACACCTTCTCCGCAGGGAGAGCTCCGAAGGCGCCACGCGTCCAGCGGGGCCGGACCTCCCAAGACGCGCCTTCCCAAGGTATTCAAGGCCCGTACAAGGTATTCAAGGCCCGCGCCTTCCCAAGACGCGGAGCACGCCTCTGTCAGGTGCCGTTGCGCCCAGTCGCATCACAGACTGGCGTGCAGTGTCAGAGGCTGCCAGCCAATAAACGCAGCGACAAGACATCCCATGCCGCCCCCGCCGTCATCATCCACTACGACTAGCATGCGACATGGGCAGAGCTACAAGACGAAGACTCAGAAGCCTTCGGCAGAGACAACTACCGGCATAACTGCAGATACGGTAGATATCAGTCAATCTCCCCGGGACCACCTGTCGGGTCCCGGCCCCCCTTGTAAGCCACCCGAGTCTTGGACTATAAAAGGCTCGGGTAGGCGACGTTAGCAGGGGTTCGGACTCTAGCCATCCGCACCCCTGGGTTCGCACTTTGCAACTCATACGCTAGCCATACACTCCCAAGCTGTAACTCACCCCCAAGCTCAGGCCTCCGGCCCCGAGCAGCAAGAAATACAGCGAGCTCCATAGCTCGCCGTGGACGTAGGGTTTTACGCTCCGGCGGCCTGAACCACGTAAAACTCACCATGTCAAGCTCTCACTAACTCGTCCATCTGCGCAAGCTCTCCGCTAGAGACTAGCCCCACCAAAAAAAGAACCTCCGCGGGCTGCCCAGTGCAGGCCCGGGGGAAGTGTCGACTGAACACTTCGACATTTGGCACGCCAGGTAGGGGGCTTTTCCCCTTGCGCGACAAGTTTCCGCCGACAAAGATGACCAAGCTTCCTTCAGCGGCAAACTCTCCCCCCTGCGTCCGCGGCAAACTGTGACCAGGGGAGAGTACATGATGACACACTCAGGACGGAGTGTGTCAGGGCAAGCTGGGAGCCAGCAACCGGCTCTGGCAGCGCTGACCCCGGCAATGCAGGCTCCAACCAGCGTCAGGCCTTCAGTAGCGCCGGGCGTACCCGGTGGGGGTGCGCTAGCAGCAGCAAGGGCGCTACTGCACAATCCGCCTGCTGGGGACGCGCCTCAGGCAGCGACCCAGCAGTGAATTCATGAGGTAGACCGTCTTGTCGTCGCCGCCGCAAACCATTGACTTCGGCGGGGACGACGCTCCGGCCAACCGGCTGTGTCGCTGACGCGCACGCCAACGGTTGACGGGCAGACGGCGGGTTCCAGCTCCACCAAACTTCCGTCGACGGACCTGAGGACAGAGCTGGAATGGTGCCACTTGGGCCAAGATGCCCGAGTGTTCCTCGAGCGACGTCGAGAAAGGCGTCGCACTCAAGAGGCTGGCGACAACATGACGTCGGCCTCGACCAATCCTGGAGGGCAGACCTTCGCTACGCGAGCTCTGCCCCAGTCGTACGCCGCACAGCATAAGCCACAACCATGTGCTCTGCAAGCGGCGTCCCCGGCCTATGGCGCAACCTTGCCCATACCGGGGTACACTGTACCAGGCGCAACCAAGCGTTCCCGGCACCAGTACCTGCACTGGGAGCCAGCAACCGGCTCTGGCAGCGCCGACCCCGGCAATGCAGGCTCCAACCAGCGTCAGGTCTTCAGTAGCGCTGGGCGTACCCGGCGGGGGTGCGCTAGCCGCAACAAGAGCGCTACTGCACAATCCGCCTGCTGGGGACGTGCCTCAGGCAGCGACCCAGCAGTGGATTCGCGAGGTAGACCGTCTTGTCGTCGCCGCCGCAAACCCTTGACTTCGGCGGGGACGACGCTCCGGCCAACCGGCTGTGTCGCTGACGCGCACGCCAACGGTTGACGGACAGATGGCGGATTCCAGCTCCACCAGGCTTCCGTCGGCGGACCTGAGGACTGAGCTGGAACGATGCCACCTGGGCCAAGACGCCCGAATGTTCCTCGAGCGACGACGAGAAAGGCGTCGCAGCCAAGAGGCCGGCGTCAGCATGACGACTGCCTCAACCCTGCCTGAGGCGCAGACTTTCGCCACGCGAACTCTGCCCCAGACATACGCCACGCAGCATATGCCACAGCCATATGTCCTGCAAACGGCGCCCCCGGTCTATGGCGCAGCCTTGCCCATACCGGGGTACACTGTGCCAGCGGCGAACCAAGCGTTCGCGGCACCAACACCTGCAGCAACAGGTGCAGGATGTGCGGCCCTGGAGCCCCACCTCCGCTTCACGAGGTGGCCGCGCAAGTTTCGGCCGCACCTGTCCGAGAAGTACGACGGCAGCGTCAACCCGGCGGGGTTCCTCCAGATCTACTCCACCACCGTACTTGCCGCAGGAGGGGATGAGGCCGTCATGGCCAAGCTACTTCCCCGTCGCCTTGACCGGCCCAGCCCGGTATTGGCTAATGAACCTCCCTCAGGGTTCCATAACTTCCTGGGGAGAGCTCTGCCGGCAGTTCATCGCCAACTTCGGCAGCTCTACACCCGTCCCGGCACGGAGCTTGACCTCCAAGCCATCAAGCAACAACCTGGGGAGTCGCTGCGCTCCTTCATCCAGCGGTTCTCCCAGGTACGCAACACCATTCTGCATATTCAAAGTGCTTCTGTGGTGGCGGCACTTCGACAGTGTCCAGGACAAGAAGATGCTTGGGAGGCTTGCAACGAGAGAGGTCTGCGATGCCTCCGAGCCCTTCAGCCTGGCGGACAAGTGCGCCAGAGCAGCCGGAGGGCGGAGCTGGCACTCACTGCCAGCTTCCGAAGCCGGAAGACAGCCCGAAGATGGCGGAGTTCAAGCTGAGCTCCCGACCACGTCAGACAGCCAAGAGCCAAGCACTGGCTGACTTCGTGGCTGAGTGGACGCCAACGAAGGCTGACCCAGGGAGCCGCGAAGACGGTGAACCAAAGTACCGAGCTCCGGTCTTCACCGGGCCTCACTGGACGCTCTTCTTCGACGGCTCCTCGCGAAAGCAGGGGGCCGGTGCCGGCGTACTGCTTCTCATGCCATCGGGGGAGCAGTCTGGGTACATGGTGCGTCTCAATTCCAAGGCAACCAACAACTTGGCAGAGTATGAAGCACTCATCTTTGGCCTAAAAGACAGTCCTGTCTCTGGGCGCTCGCCAGTTGTTGGCGCAGGGCGACTCCCAGCTAGTTATCAAGCAAGCTAAGGGTGAATGCCCCTGCAATGACCCACAGCTAGCTGCTTATCTGCTTCACGTGCGGATGTTGGAGAAAAAATTCCTCGCCTTGGACCTGCGCCATGTACCGCGCGCTTGCACGGCCGCAGCTGACGACCTCTCAACGAAAGCCTCCATCGGAGCCCCTGCGCATGAAGGAGTCTTCGAGAGGACGTTGCTGCGGTCCACAGCCCGGCCCGCCGAGCCGGGCGAAGGGGGCTGAACCAGTGCCTCGAAGCTAGGCAGTCCCGGCGGCCCTGGATGCCGCCAAAGGATCGTAAGAGTCACTGGGGACTCCGTTCAACCCAGCGCTTAAGATCCAGAAGCTCAAGTAGTCCCGATGCATGGACCACGGAGGTCCGGGACTCCTTGAAGGACATCCTTCCTGATGAACGTGCATCCGCTGAACGGGTGGTGCGGATGGCTAAGTGCTACGCGCTGGTATCTTTACTGGCGTGTCGCCACGACATCCTATTGCGGTGCATAACCCAAGAGGAAGGCTGCGATTAGCTTGCAGTAGTCCAAGGAGGCGAGTGCTGGGAACGCTCATCGTCCCGCACGTTGGTCGGTTAAGCCACCCGGCATGGCTCCTAGTGACCGAGAGCCACCTGGACGCCGTCAAACCGGTTAGGGATGCAATGTGTGCCAGGTCCACGCCAAGCAGACCCACACAACCAGTGCAGACGCGCACCCAGAGTCGTCGGGGGATACCGGATCCTCCATGTCGAGGGCCAGCCGGACTTCCCAGGGCCGGGTCACGGGAACTACCCTTCCACATGGTATGCGGGGCCGAAGCCATGCTTCCCCCTGATATAGCCATGGGGGTTCCCCCGTGTCCGGCGTACGACGAAGCCACGCATGACCCGCTCTGCGTGAAGACAGGCGCTCTGACGCTACCCAGTAAGTTCACCATGCTTACTTAGGTGTTTATTTAAATTACGCATTAATTTATATGAACACCTCCCCACGCTCTAGACAGTGTGCGTCCATTGTACACTTGGCTCCTCTTTCCGGCTCTCATGCATAGTCGATATTTGCCGTCCTGCCGAAGGCGGTAGTGCTTGGGGTACCTGCCAGAGGCCCGGTGGCCTTTTGGATCTCCCACTATAAGGGTACTGCACCGCCAGTTGGTCTCCTCCGAGAAAAGACCTACGCTAGAACGGGGGGTCAGGAGCCTTGCTTTGCCCGGTCTTGCACCCAAAGCATGCGCACTCTGCCTCCCGGCACTACGGTCTGAGTACCAGGGGGCCGGGCGGTTACACCCTGACTGGGGCTGGGGCCAGACCTCCGGGACCAAGTGCACTGGATTACCCAAGCCCCGTATTCCGGCCTGGGACAGTAAGCCAAATGAGACTAAGGGATAGGAAAGGGGGACCACTGAGCAGTTCCGGACCTCCGCCCCCACAGCTGGGCCGAGCTCCGAGGCCAGCCCTCGCCCTCCTTTCAGAGGCGAGCGCTGATGACGGACCTCACGCCCTTCGCTGGCCTGATCTCCGATGACTTCCGGACTCCGCCTCCACAGCCAGGCCGAGCTCCGAGGCCAGCCCTCGCCCTCCTTTCAGAGGCGAGTGCTGATGCCGGACCTCACGCCCTTCGCTGGCCTGAGCCCCGATGACTTCCGGACTCCGCCCCCATAGCTGGGCCGAGCTCCGAGGCCAGCCCTCGCCCTCCTTTCAGAGGCGAGCGCTGACGCCGGACCTCACGCCCTTCGCTGGCCTGAGCTCCGATGACTTCCGGACTCCGCCTCCACAGCCAGACCGAGCTCCGAGGCCAGCCCTCGCCCTCCTTTCAGAGGCGAGCGCTGATGCCGGACCTCACGCCCTTCGCTGGCCTGAGCTCCGATGACTTCCGGACCTCCGCCCCCACAGCCGGGCCGAGCTCCGATGCCTCACCCTCTCCTAAGAGGCTGAACACCGAAGCCATCAAGACCCTGCCAGCACAGGGAGTACTCAAGACAAGAAAGTGCGCGGATAAGAAGAGACGAAGGTCCCACCTCGGGCTCGCTATCTCCCCCGAGACGGGCTCGGGGGCCACTGTCGGTACCCTCGATATGGGGTACCCCCGCGCACAGGGGAAATGCCTAAGGATCTCGCCCTTCTCCGCAGGGAGAACTCCGAAGGCGCCACGCGTCCAGCGGGGCCAGACCTCCCTCTCCTCAGAGGAGAGCTCCAGGCCCACCACGTGGCATACAGAAGCCAGACCTCCCCCTCCGCGGGAGAGAGGTTCGAAGGTGCCACGTGTTCGGAGAGGCCGGACCTCCCTCTCCTCAGAGAGGAGCTCCGGGCTCGCCGCGTGGCCAACAGAAGCCGAACCTCCCCCTCCGCGGGGAGAGGTCCGAAGGCTCCACGTGTCCTGCGGGGCCGGACCCCCCTCTCTTCTGAGGAGGGCTCCGGGCCCGCCACGTGGCCAGCAGAACGGCACTGCCTGCCCCCGAGCGATAGGCAGCGGGCGTAAAGACGCCCCATACCTTGCCCGTACAAGGTATTCAAGGCCCGCGCCTTCCCAAGACGCGGAGCACGCCTCTATCAGGTGCCGTTGCGCCCAGTCGCATCACAGACTGGCGCACAGTGTCAGAGGCTGCCAGCCAATAAACGCAGCGACAAGACATCCCATGCCGCCCCCGCCGTCATCATCCACTACGACTAGCATGCGACATGGGCAGAGCTACAAGACAAAGACTCAGAAGCCTTCGGCAGAGACAACTACCGGCATAACTGCAGATACGGTAGATATCAGTCAATCTCCCCGGAACCACCTGTCGGGTCCCGGCCCCCCTTGTAAGCCACCCGAGTCTTGGACTATAAAAGGCTCGGGTAGGCGACGTTAGCAGGGGTTCGGACTCTAGCCACCCGCACCCCTGGGTTTGCACTTTGCAACTCATACGCTAGCCATACACTCCCAAGCTGTAACTCACCCGCAAGCTCAGGCCTCCGGCCCCGAGCAGCAAGAAATACAGCGAGCTCCATAGCTCGCCGTGGACGTAGGGTTTTACGCTCCGGCGGCCTGAACCACGTAAAACTCACCGTGTCAAGCTCTCACTAACTCGTCCATCTGCGCAAGCTCTCCGCTAGAGACTAGCCCGACCGAAAAAAGAACCTCCGCGGGCTGCCCAGTGCAGGCCCGGGGGAAGTGTCGACTGAACACTTCGACACCATCTTTCTTGATTTCGACCCAGATGGTCATCCGCGCATGCAAAACTATCAAGTTACACCATCCGGATGTGTATTTGGTCAAGGTCCTGTCCGGCCTCCGTGGACCCGAGTTTGTGAGTTTTCCCGACTTTCCCGATTTTGATCCAGATTGCCTTCCGCGCAGACAAAACCATCAAGTTGCACCATCCAAATCTGTATTCCGTCAAGGTCTCATCCAGCCGCCCTAGACTCGAGTCCGTGAGTTTTCCTGACTTTCCTAATTTCGACCCAGATGGCCATCCACGCATGCAAAACCATCAAGTTGCACCATCCGGACGTGTATTCCATCAAGGTCCCGACCGGCCTCCCGAGACCCGAGTTCGTGAGTTTCCTGACTTTCACGATTTTAACCTAGATGGCCATCTGCGCAGGCAAAACCATCAAGTTGCACCATCTGGACATGTATTCCATCAAGGTCCCATCCGCCCACCCGGGATCCGAAATCGTGAGTTTTCCCGACTTTCCCGTCCTTCCCGATTTTGAACCAGATGGTCATTCGTGTTTCCAATACCATCAAGTTGCACCATTCGGATGTGTATTCCGTCAAGGTCCCGTCTAGCCTCCCGGGACACGAGTTCGTGAGTCTTCCAGACATTCCCAATTTTGGCCCAGATGGCCTTCCGTGCATGCAAAACCATCAAGTTGCTCAATCCGGACGTGTCTTCCGTCAAGGTCCGGTCCGTCCCCCCGGGACATGAGTTCGTGAGTATACCCGACTTTCCCAATTTCGGCCCAGATGGCCATTCGGGCATCCAAAACAATCAAGTTGCACCATCCGGACGTGTATTCCGTCAAGTTCCCGTCGGGCCTCCAGGGACCCGAGTTTGTGAGTTTAACTGACTTTCCCGATTTGGATCCAGAAGGTCATCCGCACATGCAAAATCATCAAGTTGCACCATACGAACGTGTATTCCGTCAAGGTCCCGTCCAGCCAGCCGAGACTCAAGTTCGAGAGTTTTCCCGAGTTTCCCTATTTCAACCCAGATTGCATCCACAGCAGGCCAAACCATCAAGTTGCACCATGCGGATGTTTATTCCATCAGGGCCTCGTCCGGCCGCCCGGGACCCGAGTTCATGAGTTTTTCTCACTTTCCCGATTTCAAACGAGATGGCCATCTGCAAATGCAAAACCATCAAGTTGCACCGTCTGGACGTGTATTCGATCAAGGTCCCGTCCGCCCTCCCGGGACCCGAGTTCGTGAGTTTTACCGACTTTCCCGATTTCGACCTAGATGGCCATCCGCGCATGCAAAACCATCAAGTTTCACTATCCAGACGTGTATTCCGTCAAGGTGTCATCCGACCTCCCGGGTTTCGAGTTTGTGAGTTTTCCCGGCTTTCCAGATTTTGACCAAGATGGCCATCCGCACATGCAAAACCATCAAGTTGCACCATCCGAACATGTATTATGTCAAGGTCCCATCTAGCCGCCCGGCACAGAGTTCGTGAATTTTCCCGACTTTCCTGATTTTGTTCTAGATGGCATCTGCGCATGCAAACCATCAAGTTGCATCATCCAGACGTGTATTCTGTCATGGTCCCCTTCGTCCTCCCGGGACCCGAGTTCATGAGTTTTTCCTACTTTCTCGATTTTGACCCAGATGGCCATCCGCGAAGGTAAAATCATCAAGTTGCACCATCCGAACGTGTATTCCAACAAGGTCCCGTCCAGCCGCCCGAGACCCGAGTTCGAGAGTTTTCCCGAGTTTCCCGATTTCAACCCAGATGTCCATCCAGCATGCAAAACCATCAATTTGTACCATCCGAACGTGTATTCGGTCAAGGTCCCGACGGGCCTCCCGAGACCCAAGTTCGTGAGTTTTCCTGACCTTTCTGATTTGGACCTGGATGGCCAACCGTGCAGGCAAAACCATCAAGTTGCACCGTGCGGATGTTTATTCCATTAAGGTCCCATCCGGCCGCCCGGGACCCGAGTTCGTAAGTTTTCCTGACTTTCACGACTTTCCCAATTTCGATCCAGATGGCCAACCACGCATGCAAAACCATTAAGTTGCACCATCCAAACATATATTCCGTGAGATTTCCCGACTTTCCCGATTTTGACCCATACGACCATCCGCTCATGCAAAACCATCAAGTTGCACCATGCGGACGTGTATTCTGTCAAGGTGCCGTCCAGCCTCCTGGGACCCGAGTTCGTGAGTTTTCCCGACTTTCCCGATTTCGACCCAGATTGCCGTCCATGCAGGCAAAACCATCAAGTTGCACCATCCGAATGTGTATTTCGTTAAGGTCTCGTCCAGCCGCCCGGGACATGAGTTCGTGAGTTTTCCCGATTTTCCCTACTTTCCTGATTGAAACCCAGAAAGCCATCCACCTATGCAAAACCATCAATTTGCACCATCCGGACGTGTATTCTGTCAAGGTCCAGACCAGTCTCCCACGATCCGAGTTTATGAATTTTTCCGACTTTCCATATTTCGACCCAGATGTCCATCCACGCATGCAAAACCATCAAGTTGCACCATCCGGACGTATATTCGGTCAAGATCCCGTCCGGCCTCCGGGGACCCGAGTTCATGAGTTTTCTCGACTTTCCTGATTTTGACCCAGATTGCCATCCGTGGAGGCAAAACCATCAAGTTACACCATCCGAAACTGTATTCTGTCAAGGTCCCGTCCAGCCGCCCTAGACCCAAGTTTGTGAGTTTTCCCGACTTTCCCGATTTCAACACAGATGGCCATCCACGCATGCCAAATCATCAAGTTGCACCATCCGGACGTTTATTCCGTCAAGGTCCTGACCGGCCTCCCGAGACCCGAGTTTGTGAGTTTTCCGACTTTCACGATTTAAACCCAGATGGCCATCCACGCAGGCAAAACCATCAAGTTGCACCATGCGGATGGTTATTCCATCAGGGTCCCGTACGGTCGCCGGGACAGAGTTCGTGAGTTTTTCCACCTTTCCCGATTTCAAATTAGATGGCCATCGGCGAATGCAAAACCATTAGTTTGCTCCGTGTGGACGTGTATTCCGTCAAGGTTCAGTCCGCTCGCCCGGCACCCGAAATCGTCAGTTTTCCCAACTTTCTCGACCTTCCATATTTTGAACCAGATGGCCATCCGCACAGGCAAAACCATCAAGTTGCACCATCCGGATTTGTATTCCGTCAAGGTCCCATCCGCCCTGCCGGGACCCGAGTTCGTGTGTTTTCCCGACTTTCCCGATTTTGACACAGATGGCCTTCCGCGCATGCAAAACCATCAGGTTGCACCATCCGAACGTGTATTCCGTCAATGTCCCGTCCGGCCTCTCGGGACCCGAGTTCGTGAGTTTTCCCGACTTTCCAGATTTTGACCCAGATGGCCATACACCGCAGGCCAAACCTTCAAGTAGCACCATGCGGATGTTTATTCCATCAGGGTCTCGTCAGGCCGCCCGGGACCTGAGCTCGTGAGTTTTTCCGACTTTCCTGATTTCAAACGAAATGGACATCTGCGAATGCAAAACCATCAAGTTGCACCGTCGAGATGTGTATTCCGTCATGGTCCTGTCCGCCCTCTCGGGACCCGAGTTCATTTGTTTTCCCGATTTTCCCGACATTCCCGATTTTGAACTAGATGGCCATCCGCTAATGCAAAACCATCAAGTTGCACCATCCGGATGTGTATTCCGTCAAGGTCCCATCCCGCCTTAGGGATCCGAGTTCGTGAGGTTTTCTGACTTTCCCAATTTTGACCCAGATGGCCATCCGCACATGCAAAACCGTCAAATTGCACCATACGAACGTGTATTCCGTCAATGTCCCATCCGACCGCCGTGGACCCGAGTTCGTGAGTTTTCCCAACTTTCCTGATTTTGACCCAGATGGCCATCCACGCATGCAAAACCATCAAGTTGCACCATCCGGGCGTGTATTTGGTCAAGGTCCTGTCCGGCCTCCCGGGATCCGAGTTCGTGAGTTTTCCCGACCTTCCCGATTTACGACCCAGATTGCCATCCGCACAGGCAAAACCATCAAGTTGCATCATCGGAACCTGTATTCTGTCAAGGTCCCGTCCAGCCACCCTAGACCCGAGTTCGTGAGTTTTCCCGACTTTTCTGATTTTGACCCAGATGGCCATTCGCGGCAGGCCAAACCATCAAGTTGCATCGTGCGTATGTCTATTCCATAAGGTCTCGTCAGACCGCCCAGGACCCGAGTTCGTGAGTTTTTACGACTTTCCCGATTTCAAACAAAATAAGTTGCACCATCCGGATGTGTATTCCGTCAATGTCCCGACCGACCTCCCGAGACACGAGTTTGTGAGTTTCCCGACTTCCATGATTTCAACCCAGATGGCCATCCGCGCAGGCAAAACCATCAAGTTGCACCGTGCGAATGTTTGTTCCATCAGGTTCCCATCTGGCCGCCTGGGACAAAGTTCGTGAGTTTTTCCAACTTTCCCGATTTCAAATGAGATGGCCATCTGCGAACGCAAAACCAACAAGTTGCACCGTCTCGACGTGTATTCCATCAAGGTCCCGTCGACCCACCCGGGACCCGAAATCGTGAGTTTGCCTGACCTTCCTGATTTTGAACCAGATGGCCATCCTCGTATGCAAATGTGGTTGCCGATGCGCTGAGTCAGAAGTCACATGTCCATAACCTCACCATTACACCGGTGGAGGAGGAAGAGCTGAGTTTGTACTTGGTTCCTTATGGATCGCTCTACAACCTTGCCCTCATCCCTACCATTAGGAAGGACATTATTGCAGCTCAGAAGGTTGATAAGGGTATGACACATCTCCGAAGACGGATAGACAATGGAGAAATCAAATGTTCCCCTAAGGATGATGAGGGGACGTTGTGGTTTAATGACCGCATAGTTGTACCCCGGAACCTGGAGCTGAGAAAGAAAATTCTTGATGAAGCTCACTTGTCTAAATACTCCATTCATCCGGGCAGCAACAAAATATACCAAGATTTGAAAAAGAAATTTTGGTGGACACGGATGAAGCGGGAAGTGGCTAAGTACGTATCCGAGTGTGATACGTGTAGACAAGTGAAAGCTGATCATATGAGGAAATCAGGGCTACTGCAACCCCTGAAAATTCCAGCATGGAAATGGGAGGATGTGAGCATGGATTTCATTGTGGGATTATCCCTGACGTCCAACAAGCATGATTACAACTAGTGCTGAAGCAATCTAAGCAGCAGCGGCTCCATCTCTACTTTCATCCCCACAGGCAAGGTTGAGGACAGTTACATGCCTAATGCTCCACCTGGTCTTCATAGTAATCTTCTCCTTTTGCTGATGATGAAATAATAATGCAAGTTTGAGTACAATGATGTACTCAACAAGTGCAGGAAAATATGATATGTAGCTCACAACAAGGTAGATATAAAAAGGCTCTTTGCAGAAAGCAAAGTTATTTATTAAAACCACGATAAAACAACAACTTAACTTTAAGTGAACGTAATCCCAACATGTATTAAAATACCAACATACCTCCATTATGTTCATCACTTTCCATGTCTCAACCAGACATTAATCAACTTCATTCTTGCTCACGAATACCTTCTCGTATTAGCTACCATCTCACGAATACCATCTCGTATTCGCTACCATTTCATCTCATAAACAAATCCATCTCACACCGAGACCAATCTTGTTGTCATGATTCAACAGTCATGCAACCAAATCTTATCACCCGGACTCAACAGTCCCAAAAACTAAACCATAACTAAAACCATAACCAATAACCATAACCAATAACCATCCCAACTAATCATGGAAGTTGGCCAGGCGTTCGTGACCGTAAGCTCGGCTATCATGATAGTTTAGACTCTGCAGAGCTTGTACCACTTTACCCATAAGTTTGTGATTTCGTCACCCGTCAGCGACTGCAGAACCTCCATTATACCAGTACACAACCATTGGTGTATGGTCAAGAGATCACAAAATAGCCTTTACAAAGGGGCTACTAGATGTATGGACTCACTAAGGTTTCACCGGCAGGCTAGAATCTCCAATTTTCCCACCCACGGGCCCCCTCTTGTGCCATGCAGTTCCTAGGGCAGTCCTCACTCGACTCCCATTCCCCGCGCCTTCCACGGTCCATAACAATCTAATAACTTGCCTAATTAGTCAGCTAAACCGCACCCATACTTGGCCTCGTGGTGGCACTGTTATCCTGGCATGTGCTCGCATGAACCGGTCCTTAGATCTACGGCAAGTAACCACCATCTCAGGCTACCTCATTCACAAACCCAGGCTTGTCTAGATCTCCCTCCGATCCATGTTCATTAACAACATCAGTTTCTTATTACCATTACGAGTGCAGTTAGCTAGACACATCTATCTCGCTTCCCAATCCCATGGACTCAGCGAAGCATAAAAACAAAAACCATACCCGACTCATAAACTTCTCAGGCGATAAGGGTGGTTTAACCAAAACTAGTAAACTCCTATAAAAGGTTTCCCATCATGTTTGACTCAGCACACGCACCTTTTCGCAAAACAAAACAGTTTCCCAAAACATAGGATCAATATGGTCAAGGGGCACTTGCCTTGTTCTGGCGGTTCTGGTTGCTCAAAATCTTGTTGTTGTAGTCCGTCGTAGGTAGCTCACTGAGCTTGTCCTTCTATACATGATCACGTATATACAAGATTCACAGCAATCAATATCATGCACAAACTTAAACTAGATGCGATGATGCATGTGCATGTTATCCTATGATCAGTTTCTATTAGATCAGTTTGTACGTGTTCTCGCATGTTTTGCATAGGTTTTATGATGAACAGAGTTGTAGAGATCAATTGTGGACGTGACGATGATCTTGACTTAGTTCAAACTAATCAACAAGTGATCTGTCCATGAAAAAGCTTCTGTTCGAAAGGAATCGAAGAACAGATGCAAAGAAAACGCAATGATGTCATAAGGTGGTATTGGAGGCCTACCTTACGTTCTTCTTGGTCTCGGGGTCCTTTCTCCTTTCAGACAGATCGTTGGCGCTCTCTTCCGACGATCTCTCTCGACCGAACTCCGGCGAAGGGTTTATTCGGCGAGCTGCGGCTAGGGCTCTAAGTCGTCGGCTCAGGAGGTGCAAAAGAAGTTCGTGGTTTCGGCAAAAGGTTCTGGTTTCTATTTATAACCGGGAAGAGAAGAGTTCTAATCTGATTGGACTTCGAATAAGAGTCTCATTCAAACTGTTTTTAGATCTTAAAAACTTATCCTAGATTGATTCGGTGCGGTAACATTATGGAAGTCGTGTCTGTTTCCTCAGTACCGGGGATTCTCACGCATACAGAAGAAAAACCGTCTCAGAATCGCGTCCTTACGCGGTGATGAGCTCCGGAAGCTCCACATGTCCATCGGGGTCTGGTCTCCCTTTTCCGCAAAGATGAGCTCCGGTTGTGCCGCGTGTCAAGCGAGCGAGACCTCCCTCTTTCTCAGAGGCAGGCTCCGCGTGCGCCACATATCCTGGCGGGCGGAAACCTCCCTCTCTTCAGAGGCGAGCTCCACGTGCGCCACGTGCCTGGTGGGTCGGGACCTCCCCTCTCAATAGAGGTGAGCTCCACAAACGCCACGTGTCAGTTCCGGACCTCCCCCTCTCTTCGGAGGTGGCTCCGAGGTGCCATGTGTCAATTCCGGACCTCCTCTCTTCGGAGGTGAGCTCCGTGAATGCCATTCGTCAAGTAGCGCCGGACTCCCTTTTTCCTCAGAGACGAGCTCCGAGGTCGACACGTGTCCATCAGCGTTGGACCTCCCGGAGGCGAGCTCCGGAGGTGACACGTATTCGGTAGTGTCGGACCTCCCGGAGGTAAGCTCCGATGGTGACACGTTTCTGGCGGGGCCGGACCTCTCGGAGATGAGCTCCGAACGCGCCACGTGGTCAGCGGCCGCGGGAATTGTCTTCGGCGCTCTCTGTAGACTGGAATTTGGCTCTTTTTGGCTATCTTTTTAATATTTTCTCTATTCCACTTATTTTAAAATGTTTTCTACATATAAAATACGAATATATGTAGAACCCAAAAATGAGGGTGTCACAATTTGTGTCTCGCTTTTGGGAGCAATTGCACGCTGCATTGGGTACTAAGATAATTAGGAGCTCCGCCTATCACCCTCAGAAGATGGCCAAACAGAGAGGGTGAATCAAGTACTAGAGGACATGTTGAGGGCGTGTGTCATCCACCACGGTAGGACCGGGGATGATCAACCGTTGGCGGAATTCTCGTACAACAATGAATATCTGGCGAGTATCAAGATGGCACACTATGAAGCTCTCTACGGTCGCAAGTGCCGCACCCCATTAAACTAGTGCGAGTCCAGTGAAAGGGTCACATTCGGGGTTGATGTGGTGAACGACGCCGAAGAGCGCGTTCGGATGATTCAAGCCAACTTGAAGGCCGCTCAATCCCGGCAGAAAAGCTACGCTGATAAGAGAAGTAGGCCGTTGCACTTTGACGTCAGGGAACACGTGTATCTCCAATTAAAGGCGTGCACCGGTTCGGCATGAAGGGGAAACTCGCTCCCCGATTCATTGGACCCTATGCTATCACCGAGAAGTGTGGACCAGCGGCGTATAGACTGAAGCTACCGGCATCTCTTGCTGGTGTTCACGATGTTTTCCATATTTCACAACTGCGAAAATGTCTCAAGCATACAGCTTCTGTTCCCACTGAAGACATCGGCGAGCTGCAACCTGATTTGACATATGATAAATATCCGGTGGCAATTATTGATGAGAAAGCCCGGACCACGCATAGCCGAACGTTGTGGTTCTACAAGATACTCTGGAGTAACCACACAGCCGAAAAAGTGACGTGGGAGAGCGAGGAATTCCTTCGCTCAAATTACCCAAAGTTCATGGCGTCTCAGCACGGGTGAGTTCCTAGTACATCGCTGTCTCTTGTTTTGTAATCTCGGGACGAGATTCTTTTAAGGGGGAAGGATATAAAAGGCCAAGAAAAGGGACTTGTAAAAATTTTTCATCACCTCACAACACCACAGTTTTTGTTGTGGATATCTTGTGAAGAATTGTGAAGAGCAAGTAACCACCATCCAAAGGGTGATTAGAGGGGAAAGCCCTAACTTTTACAAAGTAGGATTTCTACACATGAACATGAGAGGTTGAGCTCACCCTTAGAACTCAAATAGTCTTGGAAGGTTCAGACCAAATTTCATGCAAATCCAACACTTTTGAGTCACTTTTGAAGGCATTTGAAAAAGAGGCCAATTTGAATGCAAATTCAAATTTCAGCAACTTTCATCACTTAGATTCAAAAGTTGGCTTCATATACAAATTCAGCACATTTTTCTGAGTTAGTCCACCAATTTTCATCCCCATTAGAGTTCATCTTTTCGGGAGCTAAATTTGCAATAATTCAAAAACTGAATTTGAATTTCAGTTCAAATGTGAAGCAAATTTAGCCAAACAAACTTCAAATTTGGAAAGAACAAATTCAAACCAAGATTTGGGGGCTAAGTCTCTCCTTCAATGGAGAGTAGCTGGGATATTTACAGAAGAATTTGGAAGGAGATTAGAGGGGAGAGGGACCCACAGGTCAGTGGGAGGGCTGTTGCACAACCGAGCAGTGCTCTGTTTCACGCTGAGGCGATCGCCCGCAGCTCGCCAGTGAGCTGGTTCCCGGACGCCACCTCCCGAGCATCCAGGCCACGGCGTGCATCGACGAAGCGGTCGCCCAGGGATATTCCCCCCCCCCCTCCGTAACCGACTCACCACGCTGCCTTGACCATTTCCGAGCCCCTCGACGCAGAAACACCGCCGCGCGCACAAGAACTCTTGGTTCTCCGACGTCCGCTCGTCTCCGCAGTTGGCACGCGGGTCTGAGCTCACCCAGAGCTTCGCCGAGGCTTCCTCGACGTGATCAACGCGATAACCCGGCGCCCCACCCACGGTAAACTGACCCCGAGCTCTCTGTTTCCATTCCACACCGGGTAAAGCCGCCGCGACCAAAAACTCATAGCCTGGCCGCTAGGTTCGATCCCACGTCGAGTTGAGCAGGCCGGAAGGTTCACCTGGGAGTGTACTTTCTGTCCGACAACCCCGGCCGCATGCCATGGAGTGTGCTGGCCGGAATTCCAGTTCTTGCCGAGAGCATGCGATATAGCCGCGTTCGGTTAAATCGGAAAATTCGAGCTAACCGGCCAAGCAATTGCCGCCCAGCTTCGATAACTAGCTAGAAACGTCCGTGCAAAACCCTACGGTCAAGAACCACGGGAAACCAGCGAGAAACCACCGAGTTCCACGGGTTTTCCGTTCATCGGCGGGTTTAGACCTAGGTCGCATGGTGAAGTCCAGTTTGCCACAACTTTGAGCAAGATCAGAGGCTGGGTCGTTGCTCCGTAGGTTGTGGCGGTGCTGTAGGAGCCAACAGAGGGGACTGTGAGGCATGACAGCGCCCTAGCGACATCGCCGGACTCATCCCATAGACTGTCACCGTCGCGCAACCGATTCCAGTGATCACCGGCCGGCGACAAGGGCAGCAACAGGTTCCCCGAGTAATTTCAGGCGGGGGCAGCCAGTTTGGTCGAGCTCTGGTCACGGGAACAGCCTCCCGGCGAGTACTCCGGCGAGGTGGGTGGCGGGGAGCCGTGGGAGCGCGAGGTTGAAGAAGCCCTGCGGGCCCCACGTATCGGTCTTTGCTGAAAACGCTCCGGAGCTGCTGTGGCACCAGGATCCCGTGCGACTGCACGGAAGACTCTGCGGACCCCCGTGCGGGATGGCTGAGGGGCTGACACGTAGCCGGGGACCCCACCTGACAGTTTATACTTTATTTAAATTTTCAGATTTGGTTCAAACTTCATTTGCATATAACTTGGACTAGGAAGCTCCAAATTCAGTGAACCAAATTTTGCTGAACTCAGAATTTCGAGTACTTTCCAGCAATACAAATTTCAGCTTATGAAACTTAATAGTTGTCCAGAATTAAATCCCTAAATTTAAAACTGTTAGGAATTTTATCTGGAGGATTACTTTATGAAAAATTCTGAAATTTGGCTGGGAGGTTCATTGGAAAATCCTTCAGTCACAGTAAAATTTTCAGACTCATCCAAGTTAATTTAGTCCCCTAATGGTGTGATTAAGTGAACTGCCCTAAGAAAATAGAAAAATGTACACAAACATTTTTCATATTTTCTCAAATCTTGTTTAGGGCATAACTTCCTCTAGAATTGTTCAAATGACATGAAACCAATTTCATTAGAACCATCTCAAATTCTAGTTTCTATAAAGTAATGGTTGGAGCCATGAAAACCCCTGAAATTCCATAGAAGCTCTAATATTGACCAAATAGGTTTTTATTTGTACAAGGCTCAAATGAACCTTGGTTCAAATGAAACTTGGTCAAGACTCTGATTAGGACCCTACCAAGTCACAAAAAAATTTCAGAACCAAAGGGGAGGGCTAGCTAGAGCTATAGTAATTACTTATTCAAGTTTAAACATTGCATTTGAATTGACATGTAGTATCTCATTAACGTGTAGTTGCTGAAGGCGAGGAGACTCTGGAAGTGCTCGACTTCCTTCTTCCGGACAAAACTTTAACCACTGACCAGCAGCAACAAGGCAAGCCCCGGTTTGCATTAACCTTTTTATAAAGGTTTGCTTTGTTTACATGTCTAATGTGAAGTATGAATGTGCATTATGTGTAGGATGGATGGAACCCCACTTGCATAACCAGAATTTGCCTATAAGAGTGAGGATAGTGTCTAAGACCTCGAGTAGACAGGCTATGCTTACTAATTCATAGAACTTCGATACAAGTCGAGTAGTTGGAATCTACTCGCGAGTTAGGTTGGGGACACACGGGATTGGTTCGAGTGATGTGAGATCACTTTAGTAATGAAAATGAGACTAGGCAGGGGCTAGGATGCAGCAAGAGGAAGTCTTGTGTGCGCAGCCCTGTCCGTGTTGATTGAGGACCGATCCATGTGTGGCCCTGCTAAACAAGTATTGAATGTACCGAAGGCATATCGGATATATGGGCCCCGATAAACCGATGTAACCTGTACCTCCGGGCGTCGAGGCATAATGCACCGATTTATAGGTGTAGGCTGAGGGCAGCAAGGTAGAAATCTGCTAACGGGCATAGAGAGATGCTCCGTGTAGGGAACCTCCTGCTCGTTTCGGTGCGACCGGTTCGACGTTTGGGCTGTTGGGTGAAAGGTTGTTCCGTACGACATCGAGTGAGTGTGCTGTGCAGCTCCACGGGTGGGCGTACGTGACATGCTCTTTGGGTCTCCCTGCAGGTGTATATCGAGTCGATTCACCGTCCCTCGCGGTGATGAGTACCGCTTGTTCACTACGTCGTAACGTAGATAACTTATAGAATGTTATGATTCAATTCTGCTGTATGATATAATTGTATTGTTACATGTGTGCCACCAAATATTACTTATTAAATTTCAGATTCATGAACTGTTAACTGTGGCTAAAAGATGAACTAAGGATGAACTTGTAGGCGTGAAAATGTACCACCCCATGTTTGTTGTACACTACATATAGAGTTTCATTCCTAGTCGAGTCGGTTAAGTCTTGTTGAGCCATTGTGCTCATGGTTGCTGTTTAAGTGTTTTTCAGGTGAGGAGCCACCCACGGACTCGGGTTACGAGTCCACTGGCTAGGGTTACCCTCCGTCGGGGACCACGGCTGAGTGGGAGCCGTACACGCCGCGCTGAGCTGAGGAGTGCAGCTAGTGTGGGTTGCCCTAGGGCTGAGAAACCGACTTTTGCTAGATAGGCGGGCGTGAGTTGTACAAATAAAAACTTCCGCTATGTAATGTATATCTTAGTTTGTAACTGAACAGTGTACTACTTTGTACAGTTTCAGTTTGTTTTCTATGTAATGCAATGTATCCTTATGACGTTGCTGTCGGGTGTTGCATCGGGTGGCACCACCCTCTGCGATCTTGGATGAGCGGATTCCGGTCCGCCACAGCCTGGTATCAGAGCCGTATTGGGGATAGCACGCTACTTAAGGACTGTATTACAGGAAAATTTAGGTTTACGGTGAGGATTTGATAGTTTGCCCAAGTAAGGACTATATTAGCATAGTTATTTAAAGTGGCAAGACTAACATATGTGTTATAATTCTGAATTTTCATTATGTAACGACACACCTACACTCTGGTAAGAATGGTAAGGAACGCCACCGAAAGTGGTTCAATTTCGGTTAGCTCCCCTGACGAGGAACATAGTTCAGGGATTAATCTCACAGCTTGGTGTGAGACATCAATATGAAACTCTTGGACTCTTCATGTTCCTGAGTTTATATGAAACGCTGATTCCTAGCGTGCTTTAGGCAAGTAAGTGGAGACCCCATCGCATGGTCAGTAACGCGAGAGTTTGTTCGTCTGGAAATAGCCTAGGAGGACATACGCAGCGCTTGCCAACGGCGTGCCCTGCAGGGCAGTAGGTGGTATCTGTTGCGTTGATAACATTCCCAACCATGACGACCCGTTAATGATCTACTCGGGTTCCCCGTCGTGTGGTGTTGAAACACGATCACGTACCTTGAGACGTGACTTAACTCAAGGACGGCCGTATGACAATGATACGTGTGTTTGTATTTAATTTCAAATATGGCCTGCCTGAAATAGAAACAACCATTGAGTGCATCACTATTGTGTGGTCTTCTGCAGGTACTAACCACGTATGTGTGCCGTGTAGTACACGTGTGTGAGAGACCGTTTAGTGCTACAATGGAGACGTACATGCCGGTATAATCCGGTTAGGATTTTTCTATTTGTGAGGAACGTAGTACCGACATATTACAGGATGTGCATGAAAGATAATGATAATAAGGAATTAAAGTCACTAAGTTTGAACATTTAGGACCCTGGTTGGGTAGAAAAATTGATAGTTGATCAGTGTAGTTCCAAAGGATTGAAAAACATAGTGCTCTGTTTTGGGCAGCAAGTTTGCTGAACTTTGACAGGGCATAACTCACATATTATTTAGCCAATGAAGGTGTGGGATATAGTTCTGGAAAGGTAATTAAGTACTCTACAAATTTATTTTAGACTTCCAGAGCTGAATCACATCTTAAGGTGGCCTAAATTCCAGAGGGATGTAAACTGTCCAGAACCAGGACAGATTTAAACACTCTCTGGACTGATCTGTTTTTCAAGTATAGCTTCCTGTAGAAAAATATAAAATTTCCATATCATGCATCTTTGGGATGGGTAGGAGATGTGTTACATCTTTGTAATTCAGAGTTTCTGAAATTTCAGCACGGAATTCAGTGGAAAACAGAGTTGAAAACAACAGCTTTCCAAAGGAGGTGCTGTTGAAATTCTTCCAGAAATTCTGTTGACTTTGAATCACCATAGCTTTTAAACCAGAGCTGATCTTAGGGCAAATAAATACTCGTTAGAAAGATACTGAAGTTAAATTTAACTTTGGTATTCAACTTGAGTCATGAAAATGCCAAGAACCAGATAAACACCTGGAATATGTAGAAACTGGTCATTCTGACAGAGGAATGACGGTTGAGCTCATTTGAGAGATTGTTGTACCCTAGGAGGTTTAAGTACTTCCAATGGGGTAGGACATACTCATGAGAGGTTATCTTCAACTAGTGAAAGATTTTAGTATATGTCTTACTCAAGCTTCTTTTACTAGAGACCATGTTTGTTTCGTATTGAAGATAAAAGGGTAATATACGTGATGACAAAGCGATATTAACGTCTCGTAGTGACCAAACCTAGTTGAGATAAACTTCCAAAAAGGAAGTCCGTCAATTTGGATTTAACTAGCTTGTATTTGGTCTGGTAATGGTGTAGCTTGTGCAAAGTTATTACATTATCTACGTACGAGATGTATCGCATGTTTTATTGTCATTATGTTTATGCCATTTAATTGGACTGCATGAAGTATGTTGCGGGACTGATGTTTATTGTCGTAGTGTTGCAGATGGTTCGCACCTGGACCATGCATGAGGTTGGTGGCTCTAGCCAGCAGGGAGGCAATGACTCCCAGCCACCTGCCTACGACAGCACCCCGCAGCAACAACCACCACCGCCGCCTCCACTCACGCTAGCGAATGTGATTGCGGCATTGGTGGGTGGTCGTGAGGAGCTTACCGACCTGCTCCGCACGATCTGTAACACCCCAAAAATCTTGTTAAGACCCTAAATCATGTTAAGAGGGGAATTTAAAATTTTTTGGACGTATTGCATGTTTTGCAAAAATTCAAATTCAAACTGGAATTCAATTTAAATTCAAAACAGAAAAGAAATAGAAAAAGGAAAAGAAAAACAGAAAAAAACCGGCCAGTGGGCCAAAACCCACCAGCCGGCCCATCCAGCACCCGCGCCGGCCCGCGGCCGCGCGCGCCCCTTCCTCCCACTGACAGGCGGGGCCCGCCAGCTCTTCTTCTACCTCGCGCCCGCGCCGGGATTCTCTCACCCCGAATCAATACCGACCCGGATTTCTGCGCATCCCCGCCGAATTCCGTTCGTAGGCGACGCAAACTCGATCTAAACCACCCCGCCGCCCTCCCCCGTCTATAAAAACCCCGGCCTCGTTCTGTTTTTCTCACGCAATCCACCGTTTTTACTCCGGTGAGAACCCGAGCCTTCTCCGGCGAATTCTGGCCGATCTAAGCTCGGAAATTCCTATCTAACTCGCTGGACTTGATCCACCGCCTCCGGGGAACCTTGGAGGTGCAGAAAACTCGGTGACTTGTGGTTCAAACACAGCGCCGACGAGCTTCGCCGTGGTTTCACTTCGGACCTCGTCGCCGACCGCCTTCCAGGACCTCCGAGCTCAAGAAAACCCCCGAGGTGAGATCCCCGACCTCCCCTCCATCGATCTATGCCATAAAATCACAGTTCTAGGGAGAATTCTCGAAGATCCGAAAGTCTCCGGCGAGATCGCCGCCTCCCGCCGCCGTGCGCCGTCGGCAGCGCCGCCTGCGCTCGATCAGAGCGACATGACCGCTTGTGCGCCGTCTATTTTAAATCGCACGGTAGACTTTAAATCCCCGCGTACCGGTTCGACGTTATAATCTCATCCGTCTGTTTTAAATCGGACGGTCCACGTCAGCCCCGCGTTATAAAGACTGGAAATCTTACGTGCTACCCCTTGGGGATCTCGGAAAATACGAGCTAGCCCTGGAAACTTCTGATCTAGCCCCTGGAACTTCAGAAATTCATGTAAATTCAATTAAAAATCAGTTTTAGCCCCTGGACTTAATAAAAATTAGCAAAACCCCTCTGTTATGCATAGTTAGGCCCCTGGAAATTCTTAAAATAATAAATTAGACCCTGTAGTAGAGGGTGAACTTACCTTTTTAACCCTATATGATATTCAATTTAGAAATTTGAATGTGTGACTAGGATTTAAATTTAAAAGGAAATACAAACACATTGTAAATTCAAGTTTAAACTCTACTACACCTGGAAAACTTTAGAATGAACTAAAAATAAATTTTAGGCTGAAATAAAATCTGTTTTGGGTGTGTTCATGTTTATTAGGTCTAGGAACACATTTTTAGGTTAATAAATAATTTTGAAAATGGGTAAAATAGATTTAAATTAGTTCACATTAGAGGAGAAGTTCAAAAATATATTATTTAATATTTTATATCAGAACTCATTCTGTTTAGATGAGGTGTCTTACTATTTTCATAATAAAGTTCACATTTAGGCATAGGAAATAAACCTGAAAATATAGCAACTGGGTATGCATAACTAGAAAATGATAAACGAAGTTTCCAAATCCAAAGATTTCAGTTTAGGATTTGGTAGAAGATCTGAAAACCCATTTGGAGTAGGAGATTACCTTCCATGCAAACTTGGTAGCTAAAGAGGGTATTAAAGAATTTGTTTAATTTGGAAATTCATATATAGTGTGCAAACAGAAATCTGAATACAAAAGTTAGAAATAATATACATATGTTTAAATGTGCATGTAGGCCAAAAATCAACACACATAGAGTAACCACAACCGTTAGAAGTGTGAATGACTTTCATAGGTGTGAATGTGTGGTTTGTATGAAGTGAAAGTGTGAACTATGTCTTATGGATTGTTGTTTTCTTTTGCTATGTGTGATGGTATGAGTAGAACCTGCCCCAGAGCAAGTTCTTCCCTTCCAAGACCAAGACTTTCCATTCCCAGAGTAGCAGGAAGAAGGCAAGTGTCCTTGACCACTTTGATCCTATGCTAGGATGTGTAGATAGAATTATTTGCATTGTCAATTGAAATATGAAACCCATGCTAGGAAGTTTCCCTAGATTTGCATTACCTTGTTTCCTTGTAGCTTGGGTTGGGATTTATTTTATCATGTCATTTATTATTATGCATATGCTTAGCCATGCTTAGAATGGGATATTTGGGATATGAGATCATCAATTTATTTTACCATACTCTTGAATGAGATATTGTGAGTTATGTAGAGGTAGGGATCAAGGCAAGTTGGATGTTTTGGTTGTGTGCTGGGTGCACGAGACTCGGGTTTGTGTTTAGTACTTGCCTGGATCCTAAGGACCGGTTCATGGAGCATGTAACCTGGCTTTACAGTGCCAACCACATGCTGAGATGGGGCAGCTTGGCCAATTAATTAGGTGTATCTCCGGCGTAGTATGGGTGTGTTGGATGGTGCGGAGAGTAGGTGTCAGCTGGACTACCATATGAACCGCAAGGCTCAAGAGGGGGCCACTGCAGCGGGTTGGAGCCTCTTGTATGCTGTTAGGGGTGAAACCTCAGTGGGCCCACGCTCGTTGGGAATCCCTTTGTAAAGGCTTCGTAGTGATCTCCTGGCTACACACCTGGGAAGTGTGAATGTGTTTCGTAGCCACTGGCATAATGGAGGTTCTTTTAGTCCACCCGGCAACGGTAGATGAAATCACTACATGTGGGTACAGTGGTACAAACTCTGCAGAGTCAAAACTGTCATGAAAGCCATGCTCACGGTCAAGAGCGGCTTGGACTTATTCATGATTAGAGGATTGATGGTTTTGGAAGTTGTGGATGTTAAGCGGGGAGCTTAACATTGGAAATGATGATATGGTTATTTGATTATGATGATGGGATGGGAGATTGGGACCATTTCACCTGTGTAGTAATGTAGGTGCTTAATAAGCTAAGGTGATAGGTACTAATTGCGTAGTGCTTTAACCATGAGTTCAACCTTCCCTTGTTCTAGCCATGCATGACATAACTTTCCCACACTTGCTGAGTACCATCGGTACTCAACCTTGCATATTCGTTGGTTTATATTGCTGCTCAGGTCAAGATAATGAGGTGGTGTATAATGATCAAGACTTTGGACCCGAAGAAGGTTTCTTGGTTCATGGAGACCCCCGGGCAACGCCTGTGACGGAGCCCACGAGAATAATTATTCCGCTGCTAGTTTATTTATTTATGATGAACTATTTATCGTTCATCGAGACATATGCTTTGTAAGACTTATTTATATTCGACACCTGGCTTGTAATAAATGATGCTTCACTATTTGTCGTCACATGTATGAGAAAATGATCCTGGCATACATGTGATATTAACTCGGTTGTTCTTCGGAGAAACCGGGTGTGACAGAAGTGGTATCAGAGCCAAGGTTGCCCGTAGGAACGTGGACCTAGGTAGAAATGGACGTATTTAAGGGCCCTATTTTCTTAAAAACTATTTTACAAGGTGTGTGTTGAAAAGTGTTATTTAATGGAGTCACTTTCTTCATCTTACTTCAACTTTCATTCAAAATAGGATTTTTGTTTAAAAAGTTTATCTAACCTAAGTTTAAATGCTTTTTGTTTTAGATGGTTCGCATGATTCGCACCGCTCGCAAGTCCACAGGAGGGAGAGTTCCCGTAGTTGCCCTTGCCCAAAGAGAGGAGAGCCGTCCGGTGACGTACCTTTCCTACGGATTGGCAGTAGGAGGCTTGTTGCGCCGTCTTCGACGTATGCTTGAAGCCGCTGGCAATACGGGCAAGCTAATCATCCACTATAACTCCACCAGGACCATCCGTGAGAAGAGGGAAGAATGGAGTTCAGAGATGAGGATTATACACGAAAATCAGCTGCTTAAGATCCACCGCTCTCCAGCCTGTAGAGCAACATAGGACGATGCGGAGAAGGATGCCACCTGGGAGGCCATCACCTGCCAGAGTCACATCTATCGTCGCCACCTGGACAGGACTGAGTACATGTATGTCCTCCAGCGTGAGAGTGGTACCACGGAATACAAGTACCCACCAGTGCAGCAAGGGACTTCCCATGAGCACATGGACTTGTGCTTGGAGGACGCTGCTATGCTCAGCACTCGACTGCAGGAGTGTCAGCAAGAGCTTCAGGATGTTCGGGACACCCTGAAGGAAACCGAGGCGTTGCTTCAAGCCTGCTTGAGGGCGAGAGAAAGAGGAGATGGGAATGAACTGTGTGTCACTGTGAATGATACATGGACTCCTGACTCCCCAGATCGCCGAACAATCAGGCGTCGTCGCACTTCTCCACCAGCAGCCTCCCCACCTAAAGCAGAGTCAGAAGGCAGCCGAAATGATGAGGAAGATCCCGAGGAGCCAGCTCAAGAAAATGAGTAGTGTAGAGTCTTTCCCTTAGTTAGCAAGATGTCGAATAGTCGAGTCGTTACGTTAAGTTAATGGTGTGTTAATGCTTGGTGTGTGACGTGAGTTGTGGAAGCCATGAGCAATTGTCCACAGCCTCGTCTTTAGATTGTTTGGCTTTGGTGAGTGAACCCACATGAAATAATATTGCATCTATTTTTGTGTGAGAAATAAACCCTCAGAAAAGTATAACAAAGCCTCAACACTTCAAAAGTACAAATAAATGAAAGTAGTAAGATGATACTAAATGCTTTCAAATTAACATTGGTTGATTCTGCCAGATGGCCGGAAGAGGAAAAGGACGTGCTGCCAACCCCACCAACAACAATGATGAGGCATGCAACCCTCATCTTTCTGGAGGCCAGGACCGGGGTGGTCGACGTGAAAGAGTTGATCCCCTCCACCAAATGCTGGAGAATCAGAATCAGCTCATCTAGAACTTGACTCAAGTGGTGGCCAACTTGCATCAAGTTCCACCTCCACAAGCTGCACCACGCCAACCAAGGTTGAGTGAGTTTCTAGCAACTCAACCTCCAAAGTTTGCAAGTGCTGCTGAACCTCTGGAGGCAGATGATTGGCTTAAGACCATTGAGAGCAAGATGAGGATCATATAGTGCCAAGGGTATGAGAGGGTGCTGTTTTCCTCTCATCAATTGCATGGACCTGCTGCTGATTGGTGGACCGCCTACGTGGCTGCCCATCATGACCCTGAGAACATCACTTGGGAAGAGTTCAAGCGTAGCTTCCGCAACCATTACATCCCAAGAGGTGAACTCAAAAACAAGAGGAAGGAGTTTTTGGGACTGCAGCAGGGAAACATGACGGTGAGGGAATACCTCACTAAATTTACTCAACGATCCCGTTATGCCCCACGGGACATAGAGACTGATGAGCAGAAACAAGATTGTTTCGTGGAAGGACTTACCGCAGAGATGCAGTGTGCAATGTCCTCAAATGAGTATGAAAGCTTCCAAAAGATGGTGGACAGAGCGTTTGTGGTAGAAAGGAAGCTAAAGGCCTTGGAAAATGAGAACAAGAGGACGGCCGGGTGGTCACACCAAGCCTCAGGGAGCAACACTCGCCCACGTCTGATGCAGCAACATGCAGGGCAGATGAACCGTGCTGCGGTACCCTACTCAGCACCAAGAGGGTACAACCCGAACTACAGGCCTCCCGCAGCACCAGCACAGCCACAACGTCAGTTTGTACAACAGCCTCGCCCCGCATATCCACCTCGACCAGCAGTGCAAGGACCTCCAAACCAACCCCAAGACAATAAAGGCCAAGCACCTAAGGTTGGGGTGCAATGTTTTAATTGTGGTGAAGTGGGGCACTATGCCCATAAGTGCCCAAAGAAGAAGCCCACGCAGCCACAACAGCAGAATGTAATGAGAGGACGGGTGAATCACGTCACTATGGAGGAAGCACAAGAGGCACCCGACGTGGTAGTTGGTAAGTTTCCTGCCAATTTACACATTGCAACCCTGCTGTTTGATTCTGGTGCTACCCACTCGTTCATAGCTCAAGGGTTTGTTAAGAAGCATGACCTAGCAACCACACAAATGAACCATATGCTAGCCGTAAACTCTCCGGGTGGAGAAATAAGAACAAGACAAGTGTGTACCAAGGTGAACCTAGACATTAATGGGGTAGTATTTACTGCTAACCTCATAGTGACATAGATTCACAAGGGATCGATATTATTTTGGGTATGGATTGGTTGACCAAACATAAAGGAATCATCCATTGTTCGACCAGAACGGTGGAACTAACTCACCCTAGTGGCACAAGAGTAAAGTTTATAACAATACAAGAGCCTAGGAGGGACATTAAATTAAATAAGTTGAGGTGAAAGTGGAGGAGATCAGGATTATCAGGGAGTATCCAGACGTTTTTCCAGAGGAGTTGCCAGGTATGCCTCCTGATCGTGAAGTGGAATTCACGATTGAGCTAGTGCCTGGAACAGCTCCGATATACAAGAGACCTTATCGGATGGACTCCAAGCAGCTGGGAGACCTCAAGGATCATTTAAGAGAATTGACAGGGAAGGGGTACATTCGTCCTAGTTCCTCACCATGGGGAGCTCCAGTGATATTTGCGCCCAAGAAGGACGGAACCCAAAGGCTATGCGTAGACTACCGTGCCTTGAATGAAGTAACCATCAAGAACAAGTACCCATTACCCCACATTGAAGACTTGTTTGATCAGTTGAGGGGAGCTTGTGTGTTCTCAAAAATTGATCTTAGGTCGGGATACCACCAACTTAAGATAAGGCAAACGGATATTCCAAAGACAGCTTTCGTATCTCGGTACGGACTGTATGAATACACCGTCATGCCTTTCGGGCTAACTAATGCCCCGACATACTTCATGTATCTCATGAACAAGGTATTCATGGAATATCTGGACAAATTTGTGGTGGTTTTCATAGATGACATTCTCGTCTTCTCCAAAGATGAAGAAGAACATGAGAAACATCTAAGGTTGGTGTTGCAGAAGCTGAGAGAACTCCAACTATATGCCAAGTTGAGCAAGTGTGAGTTTTGGCTGAAGAGAGTTCCCTTTTTAGGACATATAATCTCGGAGGGAGGAATCTCCGTAGATCCCGCCAAGATCGAGGATGTACAGAAGTGGAAGACCCCTGAGAATGTCGGGGAAGTTCGAAGCTTCTTAGGATTGGCTGGATATTATCGACGGTTTATTGAGGGATTCTCCAAAATCTCGAGACCCCTCACCAAACTGTTGGAGAAAGGAATCACATTCACATGGACGCCGCAGTGCGTGACGAGTTTTCAGGAGCTAAAGAAAAGATTGACAACAGCCCCAGTGCTAGTTATGCCAGATATGCAGAAGAACTTTTCGGTGTACTGCGATGCCTCTGGAAACGGGTTGGGATGTGTTCTCATGCAAGAAGGGCATGTCATGGCTTATGCATCCCGACAGCTCCGGAAACACGAGAAAAACTATCCTTCACATGATCTAGAACTAGCCGAAGTGCTACACGCGTTGAAAATTTGGCGGCACTACTTGATGGGGAAGAGGACAGAGATATATACGGATCATAAGAGTTTGAAGTACATTTTCACACAGCCAGATCTCAACCTCAGACAAAGGAGATGGTTAGAGCTGATCAATGACTTTGATGTGGGCATCAACTATCATCCTGGGAAAGCAAACGTCGTGGCAGATGATTTAAGTCGGAAAGTGCAGGTCAATAAGTTGAGCTTGAAGGACATGCCTGCAGAGTTGAAGGACGAAGTTATAAGACTCAATCTATGTCTGGTGAATAGTGGTGAAGCCATCGCCATGGAAGTGGACTCCACACTAGAGCGAGACATACGCGAGGGTCAAAAGAATGACGAGAAGATACAAGAGATCAGACAACTCATCAAGGAAAATAAAGCTACTGGTTTCAGAGAGGATGAACAAGGTACGGTGTGGCACGGGAAAAGAATCTGTGTGCCTGAAGTAAAGGAGATCCGTGAATTGATTTTGAAGGAGGCTCACGATTCCGACTATTCCATTCATCCTGGGAGTACGAAGATGTACCAGGACCTCAAGAGCAGGTATTGGTGGTATGGCATGAAACGAGATGTCGCGGAACATGTTACCCTATGTGACACATGTCAGTTGGTGAAAGCAGAACATCAACGACCCGCGGGGTTATTGCAACCACTCAAAGTGCCTGAATGGAAATGGGAAGAAATCAGTATGGATTCATAGTGGGACTGCCTAGGACCCAATCAGGATATGATTTGATATGGGTCATCGTCGACAGGCTAACCAAGGTAGCTCATTTCATCCCCGTGAAAGAAAGCTACAGCGGATCCAAATTGGCAGAATTGTACATGTCAAGGATCGTGTGTTACCATGGAGTGCCAAAGAAGATGGTGTCGGATCGAGGGACACAGTTCACCTCATGATTCTGGCAGAAGTTGCATGAAACCATGGGAACCCATCTGAATTTTAGCTCTACCTATCATCCCCAAACTGACGGGCAGACGGAGAGAACCAATCAGATCCTTGAGGATATGCTGAGGGCATGTGCACTAAAAAACAATAGGAGTTGGGACAAGAACTTACCGTATGCGGAGTTTTCCTATAACAACAGCTATCAAGCTAGTATGAAGATGTCACCGTTTGAAGCCTTGTACGGGAGGAAGTGCAGAACTCCCCTATTTTGGAACCAAACGGGGGAAAGTAAAGTGTTTGGTCCAGAAGTACTACAAGAAGCCGAGGCGAAGGTGAGGGAAATTCGCAACAATTTGAGGATAGCACAGACACGCCAAAAGAGCTATGCCGATGTACGAAGAAGAGAGTTCGTTTTCAACATGGGAGACTATGTCTATCTCAAGGTGTCCCCTATCAGAGGACTTCGTCGGTTCAATGTGAAAGGGAAGTTGTCACCTCGATACATCGGACCCTTTCAAGTTCTGGAGAGGAAAGGCGAAGTGGCGTATCAACTGGAATTACCGGTTCGCCTATCGGATGTGCACGATGTATTCCATGTGTCACAACTCAAGAAATGCTTGAGGACGCCTGAAGAGGTGTTACCCATGAATGAAGTGGACGTAGCTGAGGATTTGTCTTATGCCGAGCAACCATACAAGATTTTGGAGACAATGGAATGACTCACCAGAAATAAAAGAATCCGGATGTGCAAGGTGCAGTGGAAGCATCACTCAGAAGAGGAAGCCACCTGGGAGCGGGAAGATGAGCTCAAGGCACAATTTTCGGAATTGTTTTCTTAGAACCATCAATCTCGAGGACGAGATTTTTTTAAGGGGGGTAGAGCTGTAACACCCCAAAAATCTTGTTAAGACCCTAAATCATGTTAAGAGGGGAATTTAAAATTTTTTGGACGTATTGCATGTTTTGCAAAAATTCAAATTCAAACTGGAATTCAATTTAAATCCAAAACACAAAAGAAATAGAAAAAGAAAAAGGAAAACAAAAAAAAAAACCGGCCAGTGGGCCGAAACCCACCAGCCGGCCCACCCAGCACCCGCGCCAGCCCGCGGCCGCGCGCGCCCCTTCCTCCCACTGACAGGCGGGGCCCGCCAGCTCTTCTTATACCTCGCGCCCGCGCCGGGATTCTCTCACCTCGAATCAAAACCGACCCGGATTCCTGCACATCCCCGCCGAATTCCGTTCGTAGGCGACACAAACTCGATCTAAACCACCCCGCCGCCCTCCCCCGTCTATAAAAACCCCGGCCTCGTTCTGTTTTTCTCACGCAATCCACCGTTTTTACTCCGGTGAGAACCCGAGCCTTCTCCGGCGAATTCTGGCCGATCTAAGCTCGGAAATTCCGATCTAACTCGCTGGACTTGATCCACCGCCTCCGGGGAACCTTGCAGGTGCAGAAAACTCGGTGACTTGCGGTTCAAACACAGCGCCGACGAGCTTCGCCGTGGTTTCACTTCGGACCTCGTCGCCGACCGCCTTCCAGGACCTCCGAGCTCAAGAAAACCCCCGAGGTGAGATCCCCGACCTCCCCTCCACCGATCTATGCCATAAAATCACAGTTCTAGGGAGAATTCTCGAAGATCCGAAAGTCTCCGGCGAGATCGCCGCCTCCCGCCGCCGTGCGCCGTCGGCAGCGCCGCCTGCGCTCGGTCAGAGCGACGTGGCCGCTTGTGCGCCGTCTATTTTAAATCGCACGGTAGACTTTAAATCCCCGCGTACCGGTTCGACGTTATAATCTCAGCCGTCTGTTTTAAATCGGACGGTCCACGTCAGCCCCGCGTTATAAAGACTGGAAATCTTACGTGCTACCCCCTGGGGATCTCGGAAAATACGAGCTAGCCCCGGAAACTTCTGATCTAGCCCCTGGAACTTCAGAAATTCATGTAAATTCAATTAAAAATCAGTTTTAGCCCCTGGACTTAATAAAAATTAGCAAAACCCCTCTGTTATGCATAGTTAGGCCCCTGGAAATTCTTAAAATAATAAATTAGACCCTGTAGTAGGGTGAACTTACCTTTTTAACCCTATATGATATTCAATTTAGAAATTTGAATGTGTGACTAGGATTTAAATTTAAAAGGAAATACAAACACATTGTAAATTCAAGTTTAAACTCTACTACACCTGGAAAACTTTAGAATGAACTAAAAATAAATTTTAGGCTGAAATGAAATCTGTTTTGGGTGTGTTCATGTTTATTAGTTCTAGGAACACATTTTTAGGTTAATAAATAATTTTGAAAATGGGTAAAATAGATTTAAATTAGTTCACATCAGAGGAGAAGTTCAAAAATATATTATTTAATATTTTATATCAGAACCCATTCTGTTTAGATGAGGTGTCTTACTATTTTCATAATAAAGTTCACATTTAGGCATAGGAAATAAACCTGAAAATATAGCAACTGGGTATGCATAACTAGAAAATGATAAACGAAGTTTCCAAATCCAAAGATATCAGTTTAGGATTTGGTAGAAGATCTGAAAACCCATTTGGAGTAGGAGATTACCTTCCATGCAAACTTGGTAGCTAAAGAGGGTATTAAAGAATTTGTTTAATTTGGAAATTCATATATAGTGTGCAAACAGAAATCTGAATACAAAAGTTAGAAATAATATACATATGTTTAAATGTGCATGTAGGCCAAAAATCAACACACATAGAGTAACCACAACCGTTAGAAGTGTGAATGACTTTCATAGGTGTGAATGTGTGGTTTGTATGAAGTGAAAGTGTGAACTATGTCTTATGGATTGTTGTTTTCTTTTGCTATGTGTGATGGTATGAGTAGAACCTGCCCCAGAGCAAGTTCTTCCCTTCCAAGAACAAGACTTTCCATTCTTAGAGCAGCAGGAAGAAGGCAAGTGTCCTTGACCACTTTGATCCTATGCTAGGATGTGTAGATAGAATTATTTGCATTGTCAACTGAAATATGAAACCCATGCTAGGAAGTTTCCCTACATTTGCATTACCTTGTTTCCTTGTAGCTTGGGTTGGGATTTATTTTATCATGTCATTTATTATTATGCATATGCTTAGCCATGCTTAGAATGGGATATTTGGGATATGAGATCATCAGTTTATTTTACCATACTCTTGAATGAGATATTGTGAGTTATGTAGAGGTAGGGATCAAGGGAAGTTGGATGTTTTGGTTGTGTGCTGGGTGCACGAGACTCGGGTTTGTGTTTAGTACTTGCCTGGATCCTAAGGACCGGTTCATGGAGCATGTAACCTGGCTTTACAGTGCCAACCACATGCTGAGATGGGGCAGCTTGGCCAATTAATTAGGTGTATCCCCGACGTAGTATGGGTGTGTTGGATGGTGCGGGGAGTAGGTGTCAGCTGGACTACCATATGAACCGCAAGGCTCAAGAGGGGGCCACTGCACCGTGCTCAGGGTCAAGAGCGGCTTGGACTTATTCATGATTAGAGGATTGATGGTTTTGGAAGTTGTGGATGTTAAGCGGGGAGCTTAACATTGGAAATGATGATATGGTTATTTGATTATGATGATGGGATGGGAGATTGGGACCATTTCATCTGTGTAGTAATGTAGGTGCTTAATAAGCTAAGGTGATAGGTATTAATTGCGTAGTGCTTTAACCATGAGTTCAACCTTCCCTTGTTCTAGCCATGCATGACATTACTTTCCCACACTTGCTGAGTACCATCGGTACTCAACCTTGCATATTTGTTGGTTTATATTGTTGCTCAGGTCAAGATAATGAGGTGGTGTATAATGACCAAGACTTTGGACCCGAAGAAGGTTTCTAGGTTCATGGAGACCCCCGGGCAACGCCTATGACGGAGCCCACGAGAATAATTATTCCTCTACTAGTTTATTTATTTATGATGAACTATTTATCGTCCATCGAGACATATGCTTTGTAAGACTTATTTATATTCGACACCTGGCTTGTAATAAATGATGCTTCACTATTTGTCGTCACATGTATGAGAAAATGATCCTGGCATACATGTGATATTCACTCGGTTGTTCTTCGGAGAAACCGGGTGTGACACGATCGTGCAGAATACGTCCCAGGCCGGGGGGGGGGGGGGAGCGTCAAGAGAGGGGGCCTCGTGAGCCCCGTGATGTGACGTACTCGGATTTCATGAGTACGCACCCTCCGGTGTTCACAGAAGCCACGGAACCACTGGAGGCCGACAACTGGCTGCAGACAATTGAGTCCAAGTTTGGGCTGCTTCAATGTACGGAGCGGCAGAAGACTCTGTCCGTGGCGCAGCAACTTCACGGTGCCGCTGGTGCGTGGTGGGCGAACTATGTCGCCTCACGTCCGGCTGGCCATGCCGTGGAGTGGGAAGAATTCCGGAAGGCGTTCCGCGCCTACTATATCCCTCCCGGGATAATGAAGCGGAAGTTCCAAGAGTTCTTGGAGCTGAAGCAGGGCTGGAGGAGTGCCCACGACTACTCCCGTGCCTTCAACCATCTGGCGCAGTATGCATCAGATTACGTCTCTACCGAGGAGAAGAAGCGGGAGCACTTCTATCGGGGGTTACACCCCGAGATGAAGACGCATCTCGTCCAATGGAATCACGGCACCTTCAATGATCTAGTCAATGCCGCGATCATGCAAGAAGATGCTGTAACACCCCAAATTTTGATTCAAAACCCTAAACCATGTTCAGAGGGGAATTTAAAAATTTTTGGACGTGTTGCATGTTTTGCAAAAATTCAAATTCAAACTGGAATTCAAATTAGACTCAAAACAGAAAAGAAATGGAAAAAGAAAAAGAGAAAACGGGAAAAAACCGGCAAGTGGGCCGAAACCCGCCAGCCGGCCCAGTTTCCCCGCGCCAGCCCGCAGCCGCGCGCGCCCGCGCTCTCTCTCACAGACAGGTGGGACCCACCTGTCATCCCTAACCCCGCGACCCCGGACTCTCCCGCGCGCGCGCGATCTTAACCGATCGGAATACCGCGTCCCTCAGCCCGAATTCCGGTCCCAGAAGAATCAAACTCGATCGCAACTGACCCACCACCCTTCCCCGGCTATAAAAACCCCAGCCCCGATCGGTTTTTCCCACGCGATCGCCGATTTTTACTCCGGTGAGCACCGAGACTTCGCCGGTGAATTTTGGCCGATCTAAGCTCGAAAACTCTGATCTAACTCGCTGGTCTTGATCCACCGCCTCCGGGGAGCTTTGCAGGTGCAGAAAACTCGGAGAGTTATGGTATAAACACAGCGCCGACGAGCTTCGCCGTGGTTTTGCCTCGGACCTCGCCGCCGATCACTTTCCAGGACCCCCGAGCTCGAGAAAACCCCCGAGGTGAGATCCCTGGCCTCCCCTCTACCGATCTATGCCATAAGATCACAGTTCTAGGCAGAATTCTCGCGGATCCGAAACTTTCCGGCGAGATCGCCGCTTCCCGCCGCCGTGCGCCGCCGGCAGCGCCGCCCGCGCTCGATCAGAGCGACGTGGCCGCTTGTGCGCCGTTTATTTTAAATCGCACGGTAGACTTTAAAACCCCGCGTACCGGTTCGATGTTATAATCTCAGCTGTCGGTTTAAAATCGGATGGTCCACGTCAGCCCCGCGTTATAAAGACTGGAATTCTTACGTGCTACCCCCTGGGGTTCTCGGGAAATAAGAGCTAGCCCCGGAAACTTCTGATCTAGCCCCTGGAACTCCAAAAAATCATGTAAATTCATTTAAAAATCAGTTTTAGCCCCTGGATTTAATAAAAATTAGGAAAAACACCTCTGATAAGTGTAGCTAGACCCCTGGAAATTATGAAAATAATATTATAGACCCTGTAATGGGGTGAGTTCATTATTTTAGCCCTGTTTAGTATTTAATTTAGAAAATTGAATATGTAACTAGTGTTTAAAAATTAAAAAGTGGGACAAACATAATTGTCAAAATTAATTAAAAGCTTTCTCAGTACTTAGAAAACTTTGGAGTGAGATAAAAATATATTTTGGGCTGAAATGAATCTGTTTCATTTATTAATCACATTATTTAGTATAGGGACACATTTTTAAGTAAAGAATAGCTATAGAAAAAAAAAGGGAAAATAATTATGAAATAGTTTACATCAGAGGCCAAGGACAAAATATGTTATTCAATTATTTAGGACCAAAACCTATACTGTTTAGATGATGTGTATTACTAATTTCATAATAAAATACACAATTATGCATAGGAATATAAATCTGAAAATATAGCAACTAGTAAATGATAAATGGGGTTTTTAAAATTCAAAGAGTTCAGTTTAGGGTTGATAGAAATTATGAAGGCACATATGGAGAAGAAAAATACTTTTCTTACATACTTGGTAGTTTAATATAAGGAATTTATTTAAAACCGAAACACACACACACACACACACACACACACATATATATATATATATAGTATGTAAGTATAAATATGAACACCAAAGTAGGAATCATACACATATAAATAAAAGTGTGTGCAAGCCACAGATCAACACACAAAGTAACCACAACACATATAATGGTGAATGAATTTCATAAATATGAATGTGTGGTTTGTATGAAGTAAGAAGTGTGAACTATGTCTTATGATTGTTGTTTTTCTTTTGCTATGTGTGATGGTATGAAGTAGAACCTGTTCAAGAGCAAGTTATTCCTTTCCAAGATCAGGACTACCCATTTCAAGAGCAGCAAGAAGGAGGCAAGTGTCCTTGACCACTTTGATCCTCTGCTAGGATGTGTAGATAGAATTATTTGCATTGTCAAATGAAATATGAAACCCATGCTAGGAAAGTTTCCCTAGAATTGCATTACCTTGTTTCCTTGTAGCTTGGGTTGGGATTTATTTTACCATGTCATTTATTTCCATGCATATGCTTAGCCATGCTTAGAATGGGATATTTGGGACATAAGATCATCAGTTTATATTACCATACTCTTGAATGAGACATTGTGAGTTATGTAGAGGTAGTGATCAAGGCAAGTTGGATGTTTTGGTTGTGTGCTGGGTGCACGAGATTTGGGTTTGTGTCTAGTACTTGCCTGGATCCTAAGGACCGGTTCATGGAGCATGTAACCCGGCTTTACAGTGCCAACCACATGCTGAGATGGGGCAGCTTGGCCAATTAATTAGGTGTATCCCCGGCGTAGTATGGGTGTGTTGGATGGTGCGGGGAGTAGGTGTCAGCTGGACTACCATATGAACCGCAAGGCTCAAGAGGGGGCCACTGCAGCGGGGTTGGAGCCTCTTGTATGCTGTTAGGGGTGAAACCTCAGTGGGCCCACGCTCGTCGGGAATCCCTTTGTAAAGGCTTCGTAGTGATCTCCTGGCTGCACACCTGGGAAGTGTGAATGTGGATCGTAGCCACTGGCATAATGGAGGTTCTTTTAGTCCACCCGGCAACGGGGGATGAAATCACTACATGTGGGTACAGTGGTACAAACTCTGCAGAGTCAAAACATTCTTGACAGCCGTGCTCACGGTCAAGAGCGGCCTAGACTTATTCATGATTAGAGGATTGATGGTTTTGGAAGTTAAGCGGGGAGCTTAACATTGGAAATGATGTTATGGTTATTGGATGGGCTGGGAGATTGGGACCATTTCACCTGTGTCGTAATGTAGGTGCTTAATAAGCTAAGGTGATAGGTATTAATTGCGTAGTGCTTTAACCATGAGTTCAACCTCTCCTTGTTCTAGCCATGCATGATATAATTTTCCCACACTTGCTGAGTACCATTGGTACTCAACCTTGCATATTTGTTGGTTTATATTGCTGCTCAGGTCAAGATAATGAGGTGGTGTATAATGACCAAGATTTTGGACCCGAGGAAGGATTTTAGCTTCATGAAGACCCCCGGGCAACGCCTGTGATGGAGCCCTAATGAATAATATTCCGCTGCTAGTTTATTTACTTGTGATGAACTTATTATTGTCCATCGAGACATTTACTTTGTAAGACTTACTTATATTCGACATCTGGCTTGTAATAAATGATGCTTCACTATTTGTCATCACATGTATGAGAAAATGATCCTGGCATACATGTGATATTCACTTGGTTGTTCTTCGGAAAAACCGGGTGTGACAGAAGTGGTATCAGAGCAAGGTTGCCCGTAGGAACGTGGACCTAGGTAGAAATGGACGTATTTAAGGGCCCTATTTTCTTAAAAACTATTTTTCAAGGTGTGGGTGGAAAAGTGTTATTAAAGGAGTCATTTTCTTCATCTTACCCCAACTTTCATTCAAAATAGGATTTTTGTCTGAGAATTTATCTAACCTAATTTTAAATTCTTTTGTTTTAGATGGTTCGCATGATTCACACCGCTCGTAAGTCCACAGGAGGGAGAGTTCCCGTAGTTGCCCTTGCCGAAAGAGAGGAGAGTCGTCCAGTGACGTACCTTTCCTACGGATTGGCAGTAGGAGATTTGTTGCGCCGTCTGCGACGTATGCTCGAAGCCGCCGGCAATACGGGCAAGCTAATCATCCACTATAACTCCACCAGGACCATCCGTGAGAAGAGGGAAGAATGGAGTTCGGAGATGAGGATTATACACGAGAATCAGCTGCTTAAGATTCACCACTCTCCAGCTTGTCGAGCAACACAAGTTGACGCGGAGAAAGATGTCACCTGGGAGGCCATCACCTGCCAGAGTCACATCTATCGTCGCCACTTGGACAAAGCTGAGTACATGTATGTCCTCCAACGTGAGAGTGGTACCACGGAGTACAAGTACCCACCGGTGCAGCAAGGGACTTCCCATGAGCACATGGACTTGTGCTTGGAGGATGCTGCTATGCTCAGCACTCGACTGCAGGAGTGTCAACAAGAGCTTCAGGATGTCCGAGACACCCTGAAGGAAACGGAGGCGTTGCTGCGAGCTTGCTTAAAGGCGAGAGAAAGAGGAGATGGGAATGAACTGTGTGTCACCGTGAATGATACATGGACTCCTGACTCCCCGGATCGCCGAGCGATCAGGCGTCGTCGCACTTCTCCACCAGCAGCCTCCCCACCCAAAGCAGAGTCAGAAGGTAGCCGAAATGAGGAGAAAGATCCCGAGGAGCCAGCTCAAGAGGACGAGTAGGGTAGAGTCTTTCCCCTAGCTAGCAAGAAGTCGAGTAGTCGAGTCGTTACGTAGTTAATGGTGTGATAATGCTTGGTGTGTGACGTGAGTTGTGGAAGCCATGAGCAATTGTCCACAGCCTCGTCTTCAGATTGTTTTGCTTTGGTGTGTGAACCCACAGGAAATAATAGTGCATTTATTTGGTGTGAGATATGAACTCACGTAAAATTTTAACAAAGCCTCAACACCTCAAAGCACCAACAAATGAAAGTAGTAAGAGGATACTAAATGATATCAAATTAACATTTGTTGATTCTGCCAGATGGCCGGAAGAGGAAAAGGACGTGCTGCCAACCCCGCCAACAACAATGATGAGGCATGCAACCCTCATCTTTCTGGAGGCCAGGACAGGGGTGGTCGCCGTGAAGAAGTTGATCCTCTCCACCAAATGCTGGAGAATCAAAATCAACACATCCAGAACTTGACTCAAGTGGTGGCCAACTTGCATCAAGTTCCACCTACACAAGCTGCACCACGCCAACCAAGGTTGAGTGAGTTTCTAGGAACTCAACCTCCAAAGTTTGCAAGTGCTGCTGAACCTCTGGAGGCAGATGATTGGCTGAAGACCATTGAAAGTAAGATGAGGATAATACAATGCCAAGGGTATGAGAGGGTGCTGTTTGCCTCTCATCAATTGCATGGACCTGCTGCTGATTGGTGGACCGCCTACGTGGCCGCCCATCATGACCCTGAGAACATCACTTGGGAAGAGTTCAAGCGTAGCTTCCGCAACCATTACATCCCAAGAGGTGAACTCAAAAACAAGAGGAAGGAGTTTTTGGGACTGCAGCAGGGAAACATGACGGTGAGGGAATACCTCACTAAATTTACTCAACTATCCCGTTATGCTCCACGAGACGTAGAGACTGATGAGCAGAAACAAGATTGTTTCGTGGAAGGACTTACCGCAGAGATGCAGTGTGCAATGTCCTCAAATGAGTATGAAAGCTTCCAAAAGATGGTGGACAGAGCGTTTGTGGTAGAAAGGAAGCTAAAGGCCTTGGAAAATGAGAACAAGAGGACGGCCGGGTGGTCACACCAAGCCTCAGGGAGCAACACTCGCCCACGTCTGATGCAGCAACATGCAGGGCAGATGAACCGTGCTGCGGTACCCTACTCAGCACCAAGAGGGTACAACCCGAACTACAGGCCTCCCGCAGCACCAGCACAGCCACAACGTCAGTTTGTACAACAGCCTCGCCCCGCATATCCACCTCGACCAGCAGTGCAAGGACCTCCAAACCAACCCCAAGACAATAAAGGCCAAGCACCTAAGGTTGGGGTGCAATGTTTTAATTGTGGTGAAGTGGGGCACTATGCCCATAAGTGCCCAAAGAAGAAGCCCACGCAGCCACAACAGCAGAATGTAATGAGAGGACGGGTGAATCACGTCACTATGGAGGAAGCACAAGAGGCACCCGACGTGGTAGTTGGTAAGTTTCCTGCCAATTTACACATTGCAACCCTGCTGTTTGATTCTGGTGCTACCCACTCGTTCATAGCTCAAGGGTTTGTTAAGAAGCATGACCTAGCAACCACACAAATGAACCATATGCTAGCGGTAAACTCTCCAGGTGGAGAAATAAGGACAAGACAAGTGTGTCCCAAAGTGAACCTAGACATTAATGGGGTAGTATTTACTGCTAACCTCATAGTGATAGATTCACAAGGGATAGATATTATTTTGGGTATGGATTGGTTGACCAAACATAAAGGAATCATCCATTGTTCGACCAGAACGGTGGAACTAACTCACCCCAGTGGCACCAGAGTAAAGTTCATAACAATACACGAGCCTAGGAGGGACATTAAATTAAATCAAGTGGAGGTGAAAGTTGAGGAAATCAGGACTATCAGGGAATATCCAGATGTTTTTCCGGAGGAGTTGCCAGGTATGCCTCCCGACCGTGATGTGGAGTTCGCAATTAAGCTAGTACCGGGAACAGCCCTGATATACAAGAGACCTTATCGAATGGACTCTAAGCAGCTAGAAGAGCTCAAGGATCATTTGAGAGAATTGACGGAGAAGGGGTATATTCGCCCTAGTTCCTCACCATGGGGAGCTCCGGTGATATTTGTGCCCAAGAAAGACGGAACCCAAAGGTTATGCGTGGATTACCGTGCTTTGAATGAGGTAACCATCAAGAACAAATACCCATTACCCCGCATTGAAGACTTGTTTGATCAGTTAAGGGGAGCTTGTGTGTTCTCGAAAATTGATCTCAGGTCGGGATACCACCAACTCAAGATAAGGCAATCTGATATTCCCAAGACAGCTTTCGTATCTCGATACGGACTGTATGAATACACTGTCATGCCTTTCGGGCTAACCAATGCCCCGGCATATTTCATGTATCTCATGAACAAGGTATTCATGGAATATCTGGACAAATTTGTGGTGGTTTTCATAGATGATATTCTCGTCTTCTCCAAAGGTGAAGAAGAACATGAGAAACATCTAAGGTTGGTGTTACAGAGGCTGAGAGAACACCAACTATATGCCAAGTTGAGCAAGTGTGAGTTTTGGCTGAAGAGAGTTCCCTTTTTAGGACATATAATCTCGGAGGGAGGAATCTCCGTAGATCCCGCCAAAATCGAGGATATCCAGAAGTGGAAGACCCCTGAAAATGTCGGGGAAATTCGAAGCTTTTTGGGCATGGCTGGATACTATCGACAGTTTATTGAGGGATTCTCCAAGATCTCGAGACCTCTCACTAAACTGTTGGAGAAGGGAATCACATTCACCTGGACACCACAGTGCGAGATGAGCTTTCAAGAGCTAAAGAAGAGACTGACAACAGCCCCAGTATTGGTTATGCCAGATATGCAGAAGAATTTCACAGTGTACTGCGATGCCTCTGGAAATGGGTTGGGATGTGTTCTCATGCAAGAAGGACATGTCGTGGCATATGCATCCCGGCAGCTTCGGAAGCACGAGAAGAACTATCCTACACATGACCTTGAACTAGCCGTAGTGGTACACGCGTTGAAAATTTGGCGGCACTATTTGATGGGGAAGAGGACAGAGATATATACGGATCATAAGAGTTTGAAGTACATATTCACCCAGCCAGATCTCAACCTCAGACAAAGGAGATGGTTAGAGCTAATCAATGACTTTGATGTAGGCATTAACTATCATCCCGGGAAAGCAAACGTCGTGGCCGATGCTTTGAGTCGGAAAGTGCAGGTCAATAAGTTGAGCTTGAAGGACATGCCTGCAGAATTGAAGGACGAGGTTATAAGGCTCAATCTATGTCTAGTAAATAGTGGTGAAGCCATCGCCATGGAAGTGGACTCCACACTCGAGCGAGACATACGCGAGGGCCAAAAGAATGATGAGAAGATACAAGAGATCAAACAGCTTATCAAGGAAAATAAAGCTCCTGGTTTTAGAGAGGATGAACAAGGAATGGTGTGGCACGGGAAAAGAATCTGTGTGCCAGAAGTAAAGGAGATCCGTGAATTGATTTGAAAGGAGGCTCATGATTCTGACTATTCCATTCATCCTGGGAGTACGAAGATGTACCATGACCCCAAAAGCAGGTATTGGTGGTATGGCATGAAGCGAGATGTCGCGGAACATGTTGCCCTATGTGACACATGTCAGTTGGTGAAAGCAGAACATCAACGACCCGCGGGATTATTGCAACCACTCAAAGTGCCTGAATGGAAATGGGAAGAAATCAGCATGGATTTTGTCGTGGGATTGCCTAGGACCCAATCCGGGTATGATTCAATATGGGTCATTATTGATAGGCTAACCAAGGTAGCTCATTTCATTCCTGTGAAAGAAAGCTACAGCGGATCCAAGTTGGCAGAATTGTACATGTCAAGGATTGTGTGTTACCATGGAGTGCCAAAGAAGATAGTGTCGGACCAAGGGACACAGTTCACCTCGGGGTTTTGGCAGAAGTTGCATGAAACCATGTGAACCCATCTGAATTTCAGCTCTGCCTATCATCCCCAAACTGACGGGCAGACGGAGAGAACCAATCAGATCCTTGAAGATATGTTAAGGGCATGTGCACTCAAAAACAATAGGAGTTGGGACAAGAACTTACCGTATGCGGAGTTTTCCTATAACAACAGCTATCAAGCTAGTATGAAGATGTCACCGTTTGAAGCTTTGTATGGAAGGAAGTGCAGAACTCCCCTATTTTGGAACCAAACAGGAGAAAGTAAAGTGTTTGGTCCAGAAGTGCTACAAGAAGCCGAGGCAAAGGTGAGGGAGATTCGCAACAACTTGAGGATAGCACAAACACGCCAGAAGAGCTATGCCGATGTACGAAGAAGAGAGCTTGTTTTCAACGTGGGAGACTATGTTTATCTCAAGGTGTCCCCTATCAGAGGACTTCGTCGGTTCAAGGTGAAAGGGAAGTTGTCACCTCGATACATCGGACCCTTTCAAGTTTTGGAAAGGAAAGGCGAAGTGGCGTACCAACTAGAGTTACCGGTTCATCTATCAGACGTGCACGATGTATTCCATGTGTCACAACTCAAGAAATATCTGAGGACGCCTGAAGAGGTGTTACCCATGAATGAAGTGGATGTAGCTGAGGATTTGTCTTATGCCGAGCAACCATACAAGATTTTGGAGACAATGGAACGCCTCACCAGAAACAAGAGAATCCGGATGTGCAAGGTGCAGTGGAAGCATCACTCAGAAGAGGAAGCCACCTGGGAACGGGAAGATGAGCTTAAGACACAATTTCCGGAATTGTTTTCTTAGAAACACCAATCTCGAGGACGAGATTTCTTTTAAGGGGGGTAGAGCTGTAACACCCCAAATTTTGATTCAAAACCCTAAACCATGTTCAGAGGGGAATTTAAAAATTTTTGGACGTGTTGCATGTTTTGCAAAAATTCAAATTCAAACTGGAATTCAAATTAGACTCAAAATAGAAAAGAAATGGAAAAAGAAAAAGAGAAAACGGGAAAAAACCGGCCAGTGGGCCGAAACCCGCCAGCCGGCCCAGTTTCCCCGCGCCAGCCCGCAGCCGCGCGCGCCCGCACTCTCTCTCACAGACAGGTGGGACCCACCTGTCATCCCTAACCCCGCGACCCCGGACTCTCCCGCGCGCGCGCGATCTTAACCGATCGGAATACCGCGTCCCTCAGCCCGAATTCCGGTCCCAGAAGAATCAAACTCGATCGCAACTGACCCACCGCCCTTCCCCGGCTATAAAAACCCCAACCCCGATCGGTTTTTCCCACGCGATCGCCGATTTTTACTCCGGTGAGCACCGAGACTTCGCCGGTGAATTCTGGCCGATCTAAGCTCGGAAACTCTGATCTAACTCGCTGGTCTTGATCCACCGCCTCCGGGGAGCTTTGCAGGTGCAGAAAACTCGGAGAGTTACGGTGTAAACACAGCGCCGACGAGCTTCGCCGTGGTTTTGCCTCGGACCTCGCCGCCGATCACTTTCCAGGACCCCCGAGCTCGAGAAAACCCCCGAGGTGAGATCCCTGGCCTCCCCTCTACCGATCTATGCCATAAGATCACAGTTCTAGGCAGAATTCTCGCGGATCCAAAACTTTCCGGCGAGATCGCCGCTTCCCGCCGCCGTGCGCCGCCGGCAGCGCCGCCCGCGCTCGATAATAGCGACGTGGCCGCTTGTGCGCCGTTTATTTTTAATCGCACGGTAGACTTTAAAACCCCGCGTACCGGTTCGATGTTATAATCTCAGCCGTCGGTTTAAAATCGGACGGTCCACGTCAGCCCCGCGTTATAAAGACTGGAATTCTTACGTGCTACCCCCTGGGGTTCTCGGGAAATAAGAGCTAGCCCCAGAAACTTCTGATCTAGCCCCTGGAACTCCAGAAAATCATGTAAATTCATTTAAAAATCAGTTTTAGCCTCTGGATTTAATAAAAATTAGGAAAAACACCTCTGATAAGTGTAGCTAGACCCCTGGAAATTATGAAAATAATATTATAGACCCTGTAATGGGGTGAGTTCATTATTTTAGCCCTGTTTAGTATTTAATTTAGAAAATTGAATATGTAACTAGTGTTTAAAAATTAAAAAGTGGGACAAACATAATTGTCAAAATTAATTAAAAGCTTTCTCAGTACTTAGAAAACTTTGGAGTGAGATAAAAATATATTTTGGGCTGAAATGAATCTGTTTCATTTATTAATCACATTATTTAGTATAGGGACACATTTTTAAGTAAAGAATAGCTATAGAAAAAAAAATAGGGAAAATAATTATGAAATAGTTTACATCAGAGGCCAAGGACAAAATATGTTATTCAATTATTTAGGACCAAAACCTATACTGTTTAGATGATGTGTATTACTAATTTCATAATAAAATACACAATTATGCATAGGAATATAAATCTGAAAATATAGCAACTAGTAAATGATAAATGGAGTTTTTAAAATTCAAAGAGTTCAGTTTAGGGTTGATAGAAATTATGAAGGCACATATGGAGAAGAAAAATACTTTTCTTACATACTTGGTAGTTTAATATAAGGAATTTATTTAAAACCGAAACACACACACACACACACACACACACATATATATATATATATATATATATATATATATATATATATATATATAGTATGTAAGTATAAATATGAACACCAAAGTAGGAATCATACACATATAAATAAAAGTGTGTGCAAGCCACAGATCAACACACAAAGTAACCACAACACATATAATGGTGAATGAATTTCATAAATATGAATGTGTGGTTTGTATGAAGTAAGAAGTGTGAACTATGTCTTATGATTGTTGTTTTTCTTTTGCTATGTGTGATGGTATGAAGTAGAACCTGTTCAAGAGCAAGTTATTCCTTTCCAAGATCAGGACTACCCATTTCAAGAGCAGCAAGAAGGAGGCAAGTGTCCTTGACCACTTTGATCCTCTGCTAGGATGTGTAGATAGAATTATTTGCATTGTCAAATGGAATATGAAACCCATGCTAGGAAAGTTTCCCTAGAATTGCATTACCTTGTTTCCTTGTAGCTTGGGTTGGGATTTATTTTACCATGTCATTTATTTCCATGCATATGCTTAGCCATGCTTAGAATGGGATATTTGGGACATAAGATCATCAGTTTATATTACCATACTCTTGAATGAGACATTGTGAGTTATGTAGAGGTAGTGATCAAGGCAAGTTGGATGTTTTGGTTGTGTGCTGGGTGCACGAGATTTGGGTTTGTGTCTAGTACTTGCCTGGATCCTAAGGACCGGTTCATGGAGCATGTAACCCGGCTTTACAGTGCCAACCACATGCTGAGATGGGGCAGCTTGGCCAATTAATTAGGTGTATCCCCGGCGTAGTATGGGTGTGTTGGATGGTGCGGGGAGTAGGTGTCAGCTAGACTACCATATGAACCGCAAGGCTCAAGAGGGGGCCACTGCAGCGGGGTTGGAGCCTCTTGTATGCTGTTAGGGGTGAAACCTCAGTGGGCCCACGCTCGTCGGGAATCCCTTTGTAAAGGCTTCGTAGTGATCTCCTGGCTGCACACCTGGGAAGTGTGAATGTGGATCGTAGCCACTGGCATAATGGAGGTTCTTTTAGTCCACTCGGCAACGGGGGATGAAATCACTACATGTGGGTACAGTGGTACAAACTCTGCAGAGTCAAAACTGTCTTGACAGCCGTGCTCACGGTCAAGAGCGGCATGGACTTATTCATGATTAGAGGATTGATGGTTTTGGAAGTTAAGCGGGGAGCTTAACATTGGAAATGATGTTATGGTTATTGGATGGGCTGGGAGATTGGGACCATTTCACCTGTGTAGTAATGTAGGTGCTTAATAAGCTAAGGTGATAGGTATTAATTGCGTAGTGCTTTAACCATGAGTTCAACCTCTCCTTGTTCTAGCCATGCATGATATAATTTTCCCACACTTGCTGAGTACCATTGGTACTCAACCTTGCATATTTGTTGGTTTATATTTCTGCTCAGGTCAAGATAATGAGGTGGTGTATAATGACCAAGATTTTGGACCCGAGGAAGGATTTTAGGTTCATGAAGACCCCCGGGCAACGCCTGTGATGGAGCTCTAATGAATAATATTCCGCTGCTAGTTTATTTACTTGTGATGAACTTATTATTGTCCATCGAGACATTTACTTTGTAAGACTTACTTATATTCGACACCTGGCTTGTAATAAATGATGCTTCACTATTTGTCATCACATGTATGAGAAAATGATCCTGGCATACATGTGATATTCACTTGGTTGTTCTTCGGAAAAACCGGGTGTGACAGATGCTCAGCGAGAGTTGGCGGCTGAGCAGCGGAAGCGCAGCACTCCACCCAGCAGTGGGTTGGAGCTCCCCAAAAATACTGCATGGTGTATCGGACACCATTCGGTCAGCAGTGTCATCCACCGGCGCGTCCTCAGCAGTTCGGGGGTCGTTCATTTCAGCCACCCCCGTTCCGACCGCCGATGCCACCACCGCGATCGCAACAGCAGCAGCAGCATATGGCACCCCGGGCGTTTCCACCGCCACAACGCGCCCCGGGTTTCCGTCCGCCGATCAGCGGAGGACCGCCCCGCTACACGTGCTTTACGTGTGGCCAGGCGGGCCATTTCTCGAAGGACTGTCCCCAGGGGCAGCAGAGCAGCGGGCAAGCCCAGCTCCAGGGCGGTGCTCGAGGCCGACCTCCGGTCAAGAAAGTTGGTCAGCGGACTGGGGGCGTTCGCAACCTCGATAATGAGGACACCCCAGAGGGAGACAACATACTGGCGGGTACGTTCACTCTCAACGATCATACCATCATCATATTGTTTGATTCTGGTGCAACCCACAACTTCATAAGTGCATATGTGGTTCAACATCAACTGGAAGCCTTTCCAACCGAGTGTTCTTATATGATCTGCTCACCGGAAGGAAAGATTTCAGCAACTATGATGATTCCGAAAGCACCACTGTGCCTAGGTGGGGAAATATATCCCACCACTATGATTATTCTTGAGGGACAGAAGATTGATGCAATCTTAGTGATGTCATGGCTAAGCTACCATGGCGCTGTCCTGGAAACTTTATCACGGACGGTTTACCTCAACTCCCCACTACACCGTCAGCAGTCCCTCATATTAGATAATCCAGTTCGGGAAGTTTCAGCAATCAATAATACTGAAGCTCTCAAGTTAGAGGACATCCCCATAGTCCGAAAATACCCCGACGTGTTTCCGGATGATCTTCCGGGCATGCCACCTGAGCGGGATGTCAAGTTCAAGATCGAGCTTGCACCCGGGACTACTCCTATCTCCCGGAGACCATACAAAATGGCTCCGAACGAGCTGGCTGAACTGAAAGAACAGCTCAATCTGTTGAGCAAAGGTTTCATTAGGCCGAGTTCCTCGCCTTGGAGATGCTCGGCGCTGTTCGTGAAGAAGAAGGATGAAACCTTGAGGTTGTGTGTGGACTACCGGCCGCTCAATACCGTCACCATCAAGAATAAGTACCCACTGCCCCGCATTGACATTTTGTTTGATCAACTTGTGGGTGCAAGTGTGTTCTCCAAGATGGACCTTCGCTCTGGATATTATCAAATAAAAATCCGGGCGGAGGATATCCCGAAGACAGCCTTCTCGACGAGATATGGCTTATATGAATATCTCGTCATGTGTTTTGGTCTCACTAATGCTCCGGCACATTTCATGTACCTCATGAACTCAACGTTCATGCCGGAGCTGGACAAGTCCGTGGTGGTGTTCATTGACTTGGTTTATTCCAAGACAGAAGCAGAACACGCCGAACACTTGAGGATTATTCTTCAACGCCTAAGGGACCATAAGCTATATGTCAGGTTCAGCAAATGTGAGTTTTGGATTAGCCAAGTGCCATTTTTAGGACATATTATCTCAGCGGAAGGTATTGCGGTTGATCCAAGCAAAATCGAACAAGTGCTGAAATGGAAAGCTCCCACTTCAGTCCATGAAGTCAGAAGCTTCCTCGGCTTAGCGGGATACTATCGGAGATTCATTCCTAACTTCTCCAAGCTTGCTAAGCCGATGACAGAGTTGCTGAAAAAGGAAACAAAATATGTTTGGAACACGGCGTGTGAAGGAGCGTTCCAAGCATTAGTGAAGCATCCCACAATAGCCCCGGTCTTAGCTCAACCGGATACAACCAAGCCCTTCGACGTGTTTTGTGATGCGTCTGGTATCGGGCTCGGCTGCGTGTTGATGCAAGAAGGACATGTGTTCGCATATGGCTCACGCCAACTTCAGAACCATGATCAGCACTATTTGACTCAAGATCTTGAGCTTACTGCTGTGGTGTTGGTGCTGAAAATGTGGAGGCACTATCTCTTGGGAAATTTGGTGCATCTCTACACCGACCACAAGATCTTGAAAAATATTTTCACCCAGAAGGAGCTGAATATGAGGCAAAGGAGGTGGTTAGAACTAATCAAAGACTATGAGATTGAGATTCATTACCACCCCGGTAAGGCGAATGTGGTTGCCGACGCGCTGAGTCAGAAGTCACATGTCCATAACCTCACCATTACACCGGTGGAGGAAGAGCCGAGCTTGTACTTGGTTCTTTATGGATCGCTTTACAACCTTGCCCTCATCCCTACCATTAGGAAGGACATTATTGCAGCTCAGAAGGTTGATAAGGGTATGGCACATCTCCGGAGACGGATAGACAATGGGGAAATCAAATGTTTCCGGAAGGATGATGAGGGGACGTTGTGGTTTAATGACCGCATAGTTGTACCCCGGAACCTGGAGCTGAGGAAGAAAATTCTTGATGAAGCTCACTTTTCTAAATACTCCATTCATCCGGGCAGCAACAAAATGTACCAAGATTTGAAAAAGAAATTTTGGTGGACACGGATGAAGCGGAAAGTGGCTAAGTACGTATCTCAGTGTGATACGTGTAGACGAGTGAAAGCTGATCATATGAGGAAATCAGGGCTGCTGCAACCCCTGAAAATTCCAGCATGGAAATGGGAGGATGTGAGCATGGATTTCATTGTGGGATTACCCCTAACGTCCAACAAGCATGATTCCATTTGGGTAATCGTTGATCGGTTAACCAAGACAGCTCACTTTATCCCGGTGCATACACTTTACAATGCCGGCAAATATGCGGAGGTGTACATAGCGAAATTATATGCTTATATGGGGTACCCAAGACCATAGTCTCAGATCGAGGTACATTATTTGTGTCTCGCTTTTGAGAGCAGTTGCACGCTGCATTGAGTACTAAGCTAATTAGGAGCTCCTCCTATCACCCTCAGACAGATGGCCAAACAGAGAGGGTGAATCAAGTACTAGAGGACATGTTGAGGGCGTGTGCTATCCACCATGGTAGGAACCGGGATGATCACCTACCGTTGGTGGAATTCTCGTACAACAATAGATATCAGGCGAGTATCAAGATGGCACCCTATGAAGCTCTCTACGGTCGCAAGTGCCGCACCCCATTAAACTGGTGCGAGTCTGGTGAAAGGGTCATATTTGGGGTTAATGTGGTGAACGACGCCAAAGAGCGCGTTCGGATGATCCAAGCCAACTTGAAGGCCGCTCAGTCCCGGCAGAAAAGCTACGCTGATAAGAGGCATAGGCCGTTGCACTTTGACGTCGGGGAACACGTGTATCTCCGTGTATCTCCAATGAAAGGCATGCACCGGTTCGGCATGAAGGGGAACTCGCTCCCCTATTCATTGGACCTTATGCTATCACCGCGAAGTGTGGACCAGCGGCGTATAGACTGAAGCTACCGGCATCTCTTGCTGATGTTCACCGTTTTCCATGTTTCACAACTGCAAAAATGTCTGAAGCATACGGCTGCTGTTCCCACTGAAGACATCGGCGAGCTGCAATCGGATTTGACATATGATGAATATCCGATGGCAATTATTGATGAGAAAGCCCGGACCACGCATAGCCGAATGTTGTGGTTCTACAAGATACTCTGGAGTAACCACACCCCCGAAGAAGCGACGTGGGAGAGCGAGGAATTCCTTCGCTCAAATTACCCGAAGTTCATGGCGTCTCAGCACGGGTGAGTTCCTAGTACATCGCTGTCTCTTCTTTTGTAATCTCGGGACGAGATTCTTTTAAGGGGGGAGCGATATAAAAGCCCAAGAAAAGGGACCTGCAAAAATTTTTCAAACCTCACAACACCACAGCTTTTGTTGTGGATATGTTGTGAATAATTGTGAAGAGCAAGTAACCTCCATCAAAAGGGTGATTAGAGGGGAAAGTCCTAACATTTACAAAGTAGGATTTCTACACATGAACTGTCACACCCGGTTTTTCCGAAGAAACAACCAAGTGAATATCACATGTATGCCAGGATCATTTTCTCATACATGTGATGACAAATAGTGAAGCATCATTTATTACAAGCCAGGTGTCGAATATAAATAAGTCTTACATCGCAAATGTCTCAATGGACACTAATGCTTCATCACAAGTAAATAAACTAGCAGCGGAATATTATTCTTTAGGGCTCCATCACAGGCGTTGCCCGGGGGTCTTCATGAACCTAAAAACCTTCCTCGAGTCCAAAGTCTTGGTCATTATACACCACCTCATTATCTTGACCTGAGCAGCAATATAAACCAACAAAAATGCAAGGTTGAGTACCAATGGTACTCAGCAAGTGTGGGAAAATTATATCATGCATGGCTAGCACAAGGAGAGGTTGAACTCATGGTTAAAGCACTACGCAATTAATACCTATCACCTTAGCTTATTAAGCACCTACATTACTACACAGGTGAAATATTCCCAATCTCCCATCCCATCATCATAATCCAATAACCATAACATCATTTCCAATGTTAAGCTCCCCGCTTAACTTCCAAAACCATCAATCCTCTAATCATGAATAAGTCCAGGCTGCTCTTAACCGTGAGCACGGCTGTCAAGACAGTTTTGACTCTGCAGAGTTTGTACCACTGTACCCACAAGTAGTGATTTCATCCCCCGTTGCCGGGTGGACTAAAAGAACCTCCACTATGCCAGTGGCTACGATCCACATTCACACTTCCCAGGTGTGCGGCCAGGCGATCACTACGAAGCCTTTACAAAGGGATTCCCGACGAGCGTGGGCCCACTGAGGTTTCACCCCTAACAGCATACAAGAGGCTCCAACCCCGCTGCAGTGGCCCCCTCTTGAGCCTTGCGGTTCATATGGTAGTCCAGCTGACACCTACTCCCCGCACCATCCAACACACCCATACTACGCCGGGGATACACCTAATTAATTGGCCAAGCTGCCCCATCTCAGCATGTGGTTGGCACTGTAAAGCCGGGTTACATGCTCCATGAACCGGTCCTTAGGATCCAGGCAAGTACTAAACACAAACCCAAGTCTCGTGCACCCAGCACACAACCAAAACATCCAACTTGCCTTGATCCCTACCTCTACATAACTCTCAATAGCTCATTCAAGAGTATGGTATAGTAAACTGATGATCTCATGTCCCAAATATCCCATTCTAAGCATGGCTAAGCATATGCATAATAATAAATGACATGATAAAATAAATCCCAACCCAAGCTTCAAGGAAACAAGGTGATGCAATTCTAGGGAAACTTCCTAGCATGGGTTTCATAATTAACTTGACAATGCAAATAATTCTATCTACACATCCTAGCATAGGATCAAAGTGGTCAAGGACACTTGCCTCCTTCTTGCTGCTCTTGAAATGGGTAGTCCTGATCTTGGAAAGGAATTACTTGCTCTTGAACAGGTTCTACTTCATACCATCACACATAGCAAAAGAAAAACAACAATCATAAGACATAGTTCACACTTCTTACTTCATACAAACCACACATTCATATTTATGAAATTCATTCACCATTATATGTGTTGTGGTCACTTTGTGTGTTGATCTGTAACTTGCACACACTTTTATTTATATGTATATGATTCCTACTTTGGTGTTCATATTTACACTTACATACTATATATATATATATATATATATATATATATATATATATATATATATGTGTGTGTTTCAGTTTTAAATAAATTCCTTATATTAAACTACTACACCTTTTCACTACCAAGTATGTATGAAAAGTATTTTTCTTCTCCATATGTGCCTTCAGAATTTCTACCAATCCTAAACTGAACTCTTTGAATTTTTAAAGACTCCATTTATCATTTACTAGTTGCTATATTCTCAGATTTATATTCCTATGCATAATTGTATATTTTATTATGAAATTAGTAATACACATCATCTAAACAGTATAGGTTCTGGTCCTAAATGATTTAATAACATCTTTTGACCTTGGCTTCTGATGTAGACTATTTCATAATTATTTTCCCTATTTTTCTATAACTATTCTTTACTTAAAAATGTGTCCCTATACTAATAAATGTGAATAATAGATGAAACAGATTTAATTCTGTCCAAAATATGTTTTTTATCTCACTCCAAAATTTTCTAAACATTGAGAAAGTCTTTAACTTAATTTTGACAATATGTTTGTCCCACTTTTTAATTTTTAAACACTAGTTACATATCAAATTTTCTAAATTAAATACTAAACAGGGTTAAAAAGTAAACTCACCCCATTACAGGGTCTATAATATTATTTTCATAATTTCCAGGGGTCTAGCTACACTTATCAGAGGTGTTTTTCCTAATTTCTACTAAGTCCAGGGGCTAAAACTGATTTTTAAATGAATTTACATGATTTTCTGAAGTTCCAGGGGCTAGATCTGAAGTTTCCGGGGCTAGCTCTCAATTCCTGAGAACCCCAGGGGGTAGCACGTAAGAATTCCAGTCTTTATAATGCGGGGCTGACGTGGACCGTCCGATTTTAAACCGACGGCTGAGATTATAACGTCGAACCGGTACGCGGGGATTTAAACCCTACCGTGCGATTTAAAATAAACGGCGCACAAGCGGCCACGTCGCTCTGATCGAGCGCGGGCGGCGCTGCCGGCGGCGCACGGCAGCGGGAAGCGGCGATCTCGCCGGAAAGTTTCGGATCCTCGAGAATTCTGCCTAAAACTGTGATCTTATGGCATAGATCGGTAGAGGGGAGGTCAGGGATCTCACCTCGGGGGTTTTCTCGAGCTCGGGGGTCCTGGAAAGTGATCGGCGGCGAGGTCCGAGGCAAAACCACGGCGAAGCTCGTCGGTGCTGTGTTTACACCGTAACACTCCGAGTTTTCTGCACCTGCAAAGTTCCCCGGAGGCGGTGGATCAAGACCAGCGAGTTAGATCAGAGTTTCCGAGCTTAGATCGGCCAGAATTCACCGGCGAAGTCTCGGTGCTCACCGGAGTAAAAATCGGCGATCGCGTGGGAAAAACCGATCGGGGCTAGGGTTTTTATAGCCGGGGGAGGGCGGTGGGTCAGTTGTGATCGAGTTGGAGTCTTCTGGGACCAGAATTCGGCTGAGGGACGCGGTTTTCAATCGGTTAAGATCGCACGCGCTCGGGGGAAAAGTCCGGGGTCGCGGGGGCTCAGGGTTAGGGATGACAGGTGGGTCCCACCCGTCTGTGAGAGAGAGCGCGGCGCGCGCGGGGGCGGGCTGGCGCGGGGAAGATTGGGCCGGCTGGCGGTTTCGGCCCACGGGCGGTTTTTTTCCCGTTTTCTCTTTTTCTTTTTTCCATTTCTTTTCTGTTTTGAGTTTAATTTGAATTCCAGTTTGAATTTGAATTTTTGCAAAACATGCAACACGTCCAAAAATTTTTAAATTCCCCTCTGAACATGGTTTAGGGTTTTGAATAAAAATTTGGGGTGTTACAGCTCTACCCCCCTTAAAAGAAATCTCGTCCTCGAGATTGGTGTTTCTAAGAAAACAATTCCGAAAATTGTGCTTTAAGCTCATCTTCCCGTTCCCAGGTGGCTTCCTCTTCTGAGTGATACTTCCACTGCACCTTGCACATCCGGATTCTCTTGTTTCTGGTGAGGCGTTCCATCGTCTCCAAAATCTTGTATGGTTGCTCGGCATAAGACAAATCTTCAGCTACATCCACTTCATTCATGGGTAACACCTCTTCAGGTGTCCTCAGGCATTTCTTGAGTTGTGACACATGAAATACATCGTGCACGTCCGATAGATGAACCGGTAACTCTAGTTGGTACGCCACTTCGCCTTTTCTTTCCAAAACTTGAAAGGGTCCTATGTATCGAGGTGACAACTTCCCTTTCACCTTGAACCGACGAAGTCCTCTGATAGGGGACACCTTGAGATAAACATAGTCTCCCACGTTGAAAACGAGCTCTCTTCTTCGTACATCAGCATAACTCTTCTGGCGTGTTTGTGCTATCCTCAAGTTGTTGCGAATCTCCCTCACCTTTGCCTTTGCTTCTTGTAGCACTTCTGGACCAAACACTTTACTTTCTCCTGTTTGGTTCCAAAATAGGGGAGTTCTGCACTTCCTTCCATACAAAGCTTCAAACGGTGACATCTTCATACTAGCTTGATAGCTGTTGTTATAGGAAAACTCCGCATACGGTAAGTTCTTGTCCCAACTCCTATTGTTTTTGAGTGCACATGCCCTTAACATATCTTCAAGGATCTGATTGGTTCTCTCCGTCCGCCCGTCAGTTTGGGGATGATAGGCAGAGCTGAAGTTCAGATGGGTTCCCATGGTTTCATGCAACTTTTGCCAAAACCTCGAGGTGAACTGTGTCCCTCGGTCCGACACTATCTTCTTTGGCACTCCATGGTAACACACAATCCTTGACATGTACAATTCTGCCAATTTTGATCCGCTGTAGCTTTCTTTCACAGGGATAAAATGAGCTACCTTGGTTAGCCTATCAATAATGACCCATATTGAATCATACCCGGATTGGGTCCTAGGCAATCCCACGACAAAATCCATGCTGATTTCTTCCCACTTCCATTCAGGCACTTTGAGTGGTTGCAATAATCCCGCGGGTCGTTGATGTTCGGCTTTCACCAACTGACATGTGTCACATAGGGCAACATGTTCCGCGACATCTCGCTTCATGCCATACCACCAATACCTGCTTTTGAGGTCCTGGTACATCTTCGTACTCCCAGGATGTATGGAATAGTCGGAATCGTGAGCCTCCTTCAAAATTAATTCACGGATCTCTTTTACTTCTGGCACACAGATCCTTTTTCCGTGCCACACCATTCCCTGTTCATCCTCTCTAAAACCAGGAGCTTTATTTTCCTTGATAAGCTGTCTGATCTCTTGTATCTTCTCATCATTCTTTTGGCCCTCGCGTATGTCTCGCTCGAGTGTGGAGTCCACTTCCATGGCGATGGCTTCACCACTATTTACTAGACATAGATTGAGTCTTATAACCTCGTCCTTCAATTCTGCAGGCATGTCCTTCAAACTCAACTTATTGACCTGCACTTTCCGACTCAAAGCATCGGCCACGACGTTTGCTTTCCCGGGATGATAGTTGATGCCCACATCAAAGTCATTGATTAGCTCTAACCATCTCCTTTGTCGGAGGTTGAGATCTGGCTGTGTGAATATGTACTTCAAACTCTTATGATCCGTATATATCTCTGTCCTCTTCCCCATCAAATAGTGCCGCCAAATTTTCAACGCGTGTACCACTGCAGCTAGTTCTAGGTCATGTGTAGGATAGTTCTTCTCGTGCTTCCGAAGCTGCCGGGATGCATAAGCCACGACATGTCCTTCTTGCATGAGAACACATCCCAACCCATTTCCAGAGGCATCGCAGTACACTGTGAAATTCTTCTGCATATCTGGCATAACCAGCACTGGGGCTGTTGTCAATCTTTTCTTTAGCTCCTGAAAGCTCGTATCGCACTGTGGCGTCCAGGTGAATGTGATTCCCTTCTCCAACAGTTTGGTGAGAGGTCTCGAGATCTTGGAGAATCCCTCAATAAACCGTCGATAGTATCCAGCCAATCCCAAAAAGCTTTGAACTTCCCCGACATTTTCAGGGGTCTTCCACTTCTGGATATCCTCGATTTTGGAGGGATCTACGGAGATTCCTCCCTCCGAGATTATATGTCCTAAAAAGGGAACTCTCTTCAGCCAAAACTCACACTTGCTCAACTTGGCATATAGTTGGTGTTCTCTCAGCCTCTGTAACACCAACCTTAGATGTTTCTCATGTTCTTCTTCATCTTTGGAGAAGACGAGAATATCATCTATGAAAACCACCACAAATTTGTCCAGATATTCCATGAATACCTTGTTCATGAGATACATGAAATATGCCGGGGCATTGGTTAGCCCGAAAGGCATGACAGTGTATTCATACAGTCCGTACCCAGATACGAAAGCTGTCTTGGGAATATCAGATTGCCTTATCTTGAGTTGGTGGTATCCCGACCTGAGATCAATTTTCGAGAACACACAAGCTCCCCTCAACTGATCAAACAAGTCTTCAATGTGAGGCAATGGGTACTTGTTCTTGATGGTTACCTCATTCAAGGCACGGTAATCCACGCATAACCTTTGGGTTCCGTCTTTCTTGGGCACAAATATCACCGGAGCTCCCCATGGTGAGGAACTAGGGCGAATATACCCCTTCTCCGTCAATTCTCTCAAATGATCCTTGAGCTCTTCTAGCTGCTTGGAGTCCATTCGATAAGGTCTCTTGTATATCGGGGCTGTTCCCGGTACTAGCTCAATTGCGAATTCCACGTCACGGTCGGGAGGCATACCTGGCAATTCCTCCGGAAAAACATCTGGATATTCCCTGATAGTCCTGATTTCCTCAACTTTCACCTCCACTTGATTTAATTTAATGTCCCTCCTAGGCTCGTGTATGGTTATGAACTTTACTCGGGTGCCACTGGGGTGAGTTAGTTCCACCGTTCTGGTCAAACAATGGATAATTCCTTTATGTTTGGTCAACCAATCCATACCCAAAATAATATCTATCCCTTGTGAATCTATCACTATGAGGTTAGCCGTGAATACTACACCATTAATGTCTAGGCTCACTTTGGGACACACTTGTATTATCCTTATTTCTCCACCTGGAGAGTTTACCGCTAGCATATGGTTCTTTTGTGTGGTTGCTAGGTCATGCTTCTTAACAAACCCTTGAGCAATGAACGAGTGGGTAGCACCAGAATCAAACAGCAGAGTTGCAAGGTGTAAATTGGCAGGAAACTTACCAACTACCACGTCGGGCGCCTCTTGTGCTTCCTCCATAGTGACGTGGTTCACCCGTCCTCTCACTACATTCTGCTGTTGTGGCGGCGCAGGCTTCTTCTTTGGGCATTTATGGGCGTAGTGCCCCACTTCACCACAGCTGAAACATTGCACCCCAATCTTAGATGCTTGGCCCTTGTTGTCTTGGGGTTGGTTTGGGGGTCCTTGTACTGCTGGTCGAGGTGGATATGCGGGGCGAGGCTGCTGCACAAACTGACGTGGCGGCTGTGCAGGTGCTGCGGGTGGCCTGTAGTTTAGGTTGTACCCTCTTGGTGCTGAATAGGGTACCGCAGCACGGCTTGTCTGCCCCGTAGGTTGCTGCATCATACGTGGGCGGGTGTTGCTCCCTGAGGCTTGATGTGACCATCCCGCCTTCCTCTTATTCTCATTTTCCAGGGCCTTTAGCTTCCTTTCCACCACAAACGCTCTGTCCACCATCTTTTGAAAACTTTCATACTCATTGGAGGACATGGCACACTGCATCTCTGCGGTAAGTCCTTCCACGAAACAATCTTGTTTCTGCTCATCAGTCTCTATGTCTCGTGGAGCATAACGGGATAGTTGAGTAAATTTAGTGAGGTATTCCCTCACCGTCATGTTTCCCTGCTGCAGTCCCAGAAACTCTTTCCTCTTGTTTTTGAGCTCACCTCTTGGGATATAGTGGTTGCGGAAGCTACGCTTGAACTCTTCCCAAGTGATGTTCTCAGGGTCATGATGGGCGGCCACGTAGGCGGTCCGCCAATCAGCAGCAGGTCCCTGCAATTGATGAGAGGCAAACAGCACCCTCTCATACCCTTGGCATTGTATGATCCTCATCTTGCTTTCAATAGTCTTCAGCCAATCATCTGCCTCCAGAGGTTCAGCAGCACTTGCAAACTTTGGAGGTTGAGTTCCTAGAAACTCACTCAACCTTGGTTGGCGTGGTGCCGCTTGTGGAGGTGGAACTTGATGCAAGTTGGCCACCACTTGAGTCAAGTTCTGGATGAGCTGATTTTGATTCTCCAGCATTTGGTGGAGAGGATCAATTTCTTCACGGCGACCACCCCGGTCCTGGCCTCCAGAAAGGTGAGGGTTGCATGCCTCATCATTGTTGTTGGCGGGGTTGGCAGCACGTCCTTTTCCTCTTCCGGCCATCTGGCAGAATCAACACATGTTAATTTGATACCATTTAGTATCATCTTACTACTTTCATTTGTTGGTACTTTAAGGTGTTGAGGCTTTGTTAAAACTTTACGAGGGTTTATATCTCACACCAAATAAATGCACTATTATTTCCTGTGGGTTCACACACCAAAGCAAAACAATCTGAAGACGAGGCTGTGGACAATTGCTCATGGCTTCCACAACTCACGTCACACACCAAGCATCATCACACCATTAACTACGTAACGACTCGACTACTCGACCTCTTGCTAGCTAGGGGAAAGACTCTACACTACTCGTCCTCTTGAGCTGGCTCCTCGGGATCTTCCTCCTCATTTCGGCTACCTTCTGACTCTGCTTTGGGTGGGGAGGCTGCTGGTGGAGAAGTGCGACGACGCCTGATCGCTCGGCGATCCGGGGAGTCAGGAGTCCATGGATCACTCACGGTGACACACAGTTCATTCCCATCTCCTCTTTCTCTCGCCTTTAAGCAAGCTCGCAGCAACGCCTCCGTTTCCTTCAGGGTGTCTCGGACATCCTGAAGCTCTTGTTGACACTCCTGCAGTCGAGTGCTGAGCATAGCAGCATCCTCCAAGCACAAGTCCATGTGTTCATGGGAAGTCCCTTGCTGTACCGGTGGGTACTTGTACTCCGTGGTACCACTCTCACGTTGGAGGACATACATGTACTCAGTTTTGTCCAAGTGGCGACGATAGATGTGACTCTGGCAGGTGATGGCCTCCCAGGTGACATCTCTCTCCGCGTCAACTTGTGTTGCTCGACAAGCTGGAGAATGGTGGATCTTCAGCAGCTGATTCTCGTGTATAATCCTCATCTCCGAACTCCATTCTTCCCTCTTCTCACGGATGGTCCTGGTGGAGTTATAGTGGATGATTAGCTTGCCCGTATTGCCGGCGGCTTCGAGCATACGTCGAAGACGGCGCAACAAATCTCCTACTGCCAATCCGTAGGAAAGGTACGTCACTGGACGACTCTCCTCTCTTTCGGCAAGGGCAACTACGGGAACTCTCCCTCCCGTGGACTTACGAGCGGTGCGAATCATGCGAACCATCTAAAACAAAAGGATTTAAAATTAGGTTAGATAAATTCTCAAACAAAAATCCTATTTTGAATGAAAGTTGGGGTAAGATGAAGAAAATGACTCCTTTAATAACACTTTTCCACCCACACTTTGGAAAATAGTTTTTAAGAAAATAGGGCCCTTAAATACGTCCATTTCTACCTAGGTCCACGTTCCTACGGGCAACCTTGGCTCTGATACCACCTCTGTCACACCCGGTTTTTCCGAAGAAACAACCAAGTGAATATCACATGTATGCCAGGATCATTTTCTCATACATGTGCTGACAAATAGTGAAGCATCATTTATTACAAGCCAGGTGTCGAATATAAATAAGTCTTACATCGCAAATGTCTCAATGGACACTAATGCTTCATCACAAGTAAATAAACTAGCAGCGGAATATTATTCTTTAGGGCTCCATCACAGGCGTTGCCCGGGGGTCTTCATGAACCTAAAAACCTTCCTCGGGTCCAAAGTCTTGGTCATTATACACCACCTCATTATCTTGACCTGAGCAGCAATATAAACCAACAAAAATGCAAGGTTGAGTACCAATGGTACTCAGCAAGTGTGGGAAAATTATATCATGCATGGCTAGCACAAGGAGAGGTTGAACTCATGGTTAAAGCACTACGCAATTAATACCTATCACCTTAGCTTATTAAGCACCTACATTACTACACAGGTGAAATATTCCCAATCTCCCATCCCATCATCATAATCCAATAACCATAACATCATTTCCAATGTTAAGCTCCCCGCTTAACTTCCAAAACCATCAATCCTCTAATCATGAATAAGTCCAGGCCGCTCTTAACCGTGAGCACGGCTGTCAAGACAGTTTTGACTCTGCAGAGTTTGTACCACTGTACCCACAAGTAGTGATTTCATCCCCCGTTGCCGGGTGGACTAAAAGAACCTCCATTATGCCAGTGGCTACGATCCACATTCACACTTCCCAGGTGTGCGGCCAGGAGATCACTACGAAGCCTTTACAAAGGGATTCCCGACGAGCGTGGGCCCACTGAGGTTTCACCCCTAACAGCATACAAGAGGCTCCAACCCCGCTGCAGTGGCCCCCTCTTGAGCCTTGCCGTTCATATGGTAGTCCAGCTGACACCTACTCCCCGCACCATCCAACACACCCATACTACGCCGGGGATACACCTAATTAATTGGCCAAGCTGCCCCATCTCAGCATGTGGTTGGCACTGTAAAGCCGGGTTACATGCTCCATGAACCGGTCCTTAGGATCCAGGCAAGTACTAGACACAAACCCAAATCTCGTGCACGCAGCACACAACCAAAACATCCAACTTGCCTTGATCCCTACCTCTACATAACTCCCAATAGCTCATTCAAGAGTATGGTATAGTAAACTGATGATCTCATGTCCCAAATATCCCATTCTAAGCATGGCTAAGCATATGCATAATAATAAATGACATGATAAAATAAATCCCAACCCAAGCTTCAAGGAAACAAGGTGATGCAATTCTAGGGAAACTTCCTAGCATGGGTTTCATAATTAACTTGACAATGCAAATAATTCTATCTACACATCCTAGCATAGGATCAAAGTGGTCAAGGACACTTGCCTCCTTCTTGCTGCTCTTGAAATGGGTAGTCCTGATCTTGGAAAGGAATTACTTGCTCTTGAACAGGTTCTACTTCATACCATCACACATAGCAAAAGAAAAACAACAATCATAAGACATAGTTCACACTTCTTACTTCATACAAACCACACATTCATATTTATGAAATTCATTCACCATTATATGTGTTGTGGTCACTTTGTGTGTTGATCTGTAACTTGCACACACTTTTATTTATATGTATATGATTCCTACTTTGGTGTTCATATTTACACTTACATACTATATATATATATATGTGTGTGTTTCAGTTTTAAATAAATTCCTTATATTAAACTACTACACCTTTTCACTACCAAGTATGTATGAAAAGTATTTTTCTTCTCCATATGTGCCTTCAAAATTTCTACCAATCCTAAACTGAACTCTTTGAATTTTTAAAAACTCCATTTATCATTTACTAGTTGCTATATTCTCAGATTTATATTCCTATGCATAATTGTATATTTTATTATGAAATTAGTAATACACATCATCTAAACAGTATAGGTTCTGGTCCTAAATGATTTAATAACATCTTTTGACCTTGGCTTCTGATGTAGACTATTTCATAATTATTTTCCCTATTTTTCTATAACTATTCTTTACTTAAAAATGTGTCCCTATACTAATAAATGTGAATAATAGATGAAACAGATTTAATTCTGTCCAAAATATGTTTTTTATCTCACTCCAAAATTTTCTAAACATTGATAAAGTCTTTAACTTAATTTTGACAATATGTTTGTCCCACTTTTTAATTTTTAAACACTAGTTACATATCAAATTTTCTAAATTAAATACTAAACAGGGTTAAAAAGTAAACTCACCCCATTACAGGGTCTATAATATTATTTTCATAACTTCCAGGGGTCTAGCTACACTTATCAGAGGTGTTTTTCCTAATTTCTACTAAGTCCAGGGGCTAAAACTGATTTTTAAATGAATTTACATGATTTTCTGAAGTTCCAGGGGCTAGATCTGAAGTTTCCGGGGCTAGCTCTCAATTCCTGAGAACCCCAGGGGGTAGCACGTAAGAATTCCAGTCTTTATAATGCGGGGCTGACGTGGACCGTCCGATTTTAAACCGACGGCTGAGATTATAACGTCGAACCGGTACGCGGGGATTTAAACCCTACCGTGCGATTTAAAATAAACGGCGCACAAGCGGCCACGTCGCTTTGATCGAGCGCGGGCGGCGCTGCCGGCGGCGCACGGCGGCGGGAAGCGGCGATCTCGCCGGAAAGTTTCGGATCCTCGAGAATTCTGCCTAAAACTGTGATCTTATGGCATAGATCGGTAGAGGGGAGGTCAGGGATCTCACCTCGGGGGTTTTCTCGAGCTCGGGGGTCCTGGAAAGTGATCGGCGGCGAGGTCCGAGGCAAAACCACGGCGAAAGTCGTCGGCGCTGTGTTTACACCGTAACACTCCGAGTTTTCTGCACCTGCAAAGTTCCCCGGAGGCGGTGGATCAAGACCAGCGAGTTAGATCAGAGTTTCCGAGCTTAGATCGGCCAGAATTCACCGGCGAAGTCTCGGTGCTCACCGGAGTAAAAATCGGCGATCGCGTGGGAAAAACCGATCGGGGCTGGGGTTTTTATAGCCGGGGGAGGGCGGTGGGTCAGTTGTGATCGAGTTGGAGTCTTCTGGGACCAGAATTCGGCTGAGGGACGCGGTTTTCAATCGGTTAAGATCGCGCGCGCTCGGGGGAAAAGTCCGGGGTCGCGGGGGCTCAGGGTTAGGGATGACAGGTGGGTCCCACCCGTCTGTGAGAGAGAGCGCGGCGCGCGCGGGGGCGGGCTGGCGCGGGGAAGATTGGGCCGGCTGGCGGTTTCGGCCCACGGGCGGTTTTTTTCCCGTTTTCTCTTTTTCTTTTTTTCCATTTCTTTTCTGTTTTGAGTTTAATTTGAATTCCAGTTTGAATTTGAATTTTTGCAAAACATGCAACACGTCCAAAAAATTTTAAATTCCCCTCTGAACATGGTTTAGGGTTTTGAATAAAAATTTGGGGTGTTACATGAACATGAGAGGTTGAGCTCACCCCTAGAACTCAAATAGTCTTGGGAAGGTTCAGACCAAATTTCATTCAAATCCAACACTTTTGAGACACTTTTGAAGGCATTTGAAAAAGAGGCCAATTTGAATGCAAATTCAAATTTCAGCAACTTTCATCACTTAGATTCAAAAGTTGGCTTCATATTCAAACTCAGCACATTCTTCTGAGTTAGTGTAAAAGCCCAAGAAAAGGGACTTGCAAAAACTTTTCTTCACCTCACAACACCACAGTTTTGTTGTGGATAGATTGTGAAATATTGTGAAGAGCAAGTAACCTCCATCAAAAGCGTGATTAGAGGGGAAAGCCTTCATTTGCACAAAGTGGGATTTGGACACATGAACATGAGAGGTTGAACTCACCCTAGAACTTTAAAAGTCTTGGAAAGGTTCAGTCCAAGTTTCATGAAAAATCCAACACTTTTGAGGCACTTTTGGGGGTATTTGAAAAAGAGGCCAATTTGAATGTAAATTCAAATTGCAGCAACTTTCATCACTCAAATTCAAAAAAGTAGTTTCATTTTCAAACTCAGCATATTTTCCTGAGTAATCCCACCAATTTTCAGTCCCATTGGACTTCATCTCGTCGGGAGCCGAATTTGTAACAATTCAAACTGAGTTTGAATTTTCAAATTCAAATATGAAGGGAATGTGGCCAAACCAGTTTGAAGTTGATGAATTCAAATTCTACCTCTGAATTGGTTGCTAAGTTTCCTTTTCAAGTCTGAGTAGGTGGGATATTTGCACAACAAAGAAGATTAGGGGGGAGAAGAGGGCCCACCAGTCAGCCAGACTTCGGCCCTAAGTCAACACCGAGCGAACTCGGTTTACCGGGCCTCGGCAGAGCTCGACACCGAACCGACCGAGCAGCCACCTCGCCCCCCTCTGCATGCGCTGGCGACCAGCTTGCCGGCTCCGCCGCCTCGGCCCGATCGTTAACCCGGGAGCAAACAGCAGCACGTCGCCTTCTTCAATGATCGCACGCTCGCTGTTTCCCTCACCCCGCGCTCTCTTTTCCCGATCGCCGGCAGCAACCGAGCCTCGGTTGCTCGTGCCAGCAGCACCGAAAAGCAGTGCCCGTGCATGCTCTATCACGACAGCCCCGCAAACCCGAGACTCCTAGCCTGTGGCGCGTGAAATTCGGCAACGGTCGCCGAGGAACAGAGCACCGGCGGGAAGCCGCGAGCTGCTCCCCGTGGACAGCACACCACGGCCAGTTTCACCGCCGGACTTCTACACGGAAAAGGTGCGCCTTAGTCTCCAGATCGTGTAGCTGCAACCCTTCTAACCATTGATAGACTGTGCACTGAGAATTCCTAAGAATCCCGAGAACTAGTGCAACCGGGTAAGGGTCGGTCTACCCCGAAATTCTAGCTGCACCGTCCAATCCAGCTCGGGTGAGCCTACACACACCTTCCTCACTCCCTAGCGGCCCTCCTCGACCAAGAATCAAGGGAAATGACCCAGAAATGGCCGTGTTTAGGTGGTTTTTTGGGCCGCCATAGAATAACAGCTCGGTTCACTGTGGAGCTCTAGGTTGCCGACCTTTTCATGGGGTTTGGCGGCCATTTCCATCACCCTCGAGCTCCCGTGGTGCTCTCCGACCCTTTACCAATCATTTTGATGCGTTGTAACGCATTCCCGACCACGCCGGAACCCTAACCGCCGCTGTCACCGTCAGGAGCCCGGTTCCGGTGAGCTACGGCCGCCGGCGACACCACCGACGAGTTCAGCGTCGTGAGTTAGGGCGGGGTGGCAAGTTTGGGGCCGGGAGACGGCCGGGAAAGCAGTTCCGGCGACGCTCGCCGGAGTGCGCCGCCGCGGGCCCCCTGTTTGGCGCGAGGAAGGAGAAGACTGCCGGGTGGGACCCACCGGCAGACATTTAAACATTTTGAAATGTCCAGTTTGTAGTTCAAACTTTGGAGGACCACAACTGGGGTTAGGGGAATCCAAAAATTATGAAACAAATTTTGTTGGATTCCTCTAACAGAGTACAATCCAAATCTGAAACCCAATTTGTATGAAATCCATTAATTAATTCTGGAAAATTGTTTAAAGCTTTTCAGCAAAAGAATTTTAGAGGGAGTTTGGTTCATCCAAAAATCCCCAAATTTTGCCAGAATGTCCTTTAGAACATTAGTAAATCCCTGTAAAAGTTTCAGACCATTTGGAGTTGATTTGGTCAGAGCAATTCAAATTGGAAGGTGCTGTGTTCATTTGAATACAGAAACATTTTCAGAGAATTTCCAAAATTTGGAAATTCAGTTCTGGGCAAATATTAACTCCAAAAATGTTAGAAAATTCATGCAAACTCTATGAGCTATAATTGAAATTGTAGTTCATTAAGTTGGGCATGAACAGGGGTATTACCTCAGAATAAATTCTTCTTTGCTGATTTGCCAAGAGAATTATTCTGAGCAAACCACTCCATGAAAAGTGCTAATGTTTGGTCCAGAGAGTTTTCTGGTGACAAGGAACTCACACAAAAATTCTCAGCTCGATTGGAGCCCTATATCACCCCTGTTCTGTTTAACCACTTAAGGGATTAATATGGAAAAGGGGGAAAACCACTTAGCATTTAACCATGTGATTAAGTCCAAGCCAAACCACCAACACCAGTTCATCTTTAAATTCTTAAACAAGGTTCCAGGTGTTAGAGGCTGGTTATTAGAACTAATAGTAGAAGTCTTACCCTAAACTCACATGTGCATCTAAATTAACATGTAGTGTTTCATTAACGTGTAGCCATTGAAGAAGAAACCCCGGAAGTGTTGGACTTCCTTCTTCCGGACGAGGAACTAACTACTGACCAGCAGCAACAAGGCAAGCCCCGGTTTGCATTAACCTTTTTATAAGTTTATTTTGTTTACATGAGTCATGTGATGTATGATTGTGCATTGGGTGTAGGATGAATGGAACCCCACTTGCATAACCAAAGGTTCCTAAAAGACTAAGGGTAGTGTCTAAGACCTCGAGTAGACCGGCTATGCTTAATGAGTCATAGGGCTTCGGTACAAGTCGAGTAGTTGGAATCTACTCGCGAGATAGGCTTGGGACGCACGGGTTCGGTTGAGTGAGGTGAGATCATATTAGTAATGAAAATGAGACTGGGCAGGGGCTAGGGCGCAGCAAGAGGGAGTCTTATGTGCGCAGCCCTGTCCGTGTCGATTGAGGACCGAGCCGTATGCGGCCCACGCTGATCAAGTTTGAATGTACCGAAGGCATATCGGATATATGGGCCCCGATAAACCAATGTAGCCTAAACCTCCGGGCGTCGAGGCATAGCACACCGATTTATAGGTGTAGGTTGAGGACAGCAAGGTGGAAATCTGCCAACGGGCATAAAGAGATGCTCCGTGTGGGGAACCTCCTGCTCGTTTTGGTGCGACCGGTTCGACGTTTGGGCTGTTGGGTGAAAGGTTGTCCCGTACGACATCGAGTGAGCGTGCTGTGCAGCTCCACGGGTGGGCGTACGTGACGTGCTCTTTGGGTTTCCCTGCAGGTGTATATCGAGTCGATTCGCCGTCCCTCGCGGTGAAGAGTACCACTTGGTCACTGAGTCGTGACGTAGATTAATGGATGAAACATGTTGATTCAATATTGCTGGTTGATATAATTGTATTGCTACATGTGTGCCACCAAATACTGCTTACTAAACTTCAGATTTCATGAACTGTTAACTTGTTGCTAAAATATAAACTAAGGATGAACTTGTAGGCGTGTCCTTTTGCTGCAATGTTACTATCCTATGTCCATTGTACCCCTCATGTAGAGTTTCATGCTTAGGTGAGTCGGTTAAGCCTTGCTGAGCCTTCGTGCTCACGGTTGCTGCTTAAGTGTTTTTCAGGTGAGGAGCCACCCACGGACTCGGAGTACGAGTCCACCGGCGAGGGTTACCCTCCACCGGGGACCACGGCTGAGTGGGAGCCGTACACGCCGCGCTGAGCTGAGGAGTGCAGCTAGTGTGGGTTGCCCTAGGGCTGGGCAACCAACTTTTGCTAGAAAGGCGGGCGTGAGTTGTATAGTGTAGACTTCCGCTGTGTAATATAAACAATAGTTGTAACTGAAGTTTGTACCTGTTTGTACAGTTTCAGTTGTTTTTCCCATGTAATATATATTATGTTCTTATGACGTGTGCTGTCGGGTGTCGCATCGCGTGGCACCACCCTCTGCGATCCTGGATGAGCGGATTCCGGTCCGCCACAGCCTGGTATCAGAGCCGCATTGGGGATAGCACAGTACTTAAGGACTACATTATGGAAAAACTTAGGTTACGGTGAGGAATTGGTAGTTGCCCAAATAAGGACTATATTAGCATAGTTACTTAAAGTGGCAAATACTAACCTACGTGTTATAATTCTGAATTTCAATTATGTAACGACGCACCTATGCTCTGGTAAGTATGGTAAGGAACGCCACCGAAAGCGGGTCAATTTCGGTTAGCTCCCCCTGACGAGGAACGTGGTTCAGGGATTGATCTCACAGCTTGGTGTGAGACGTCAATATGAAACTCTTGGACTCTTCATGTTCCTGAGTTCATATGAAACGCTGATCAATATCGTGCTTTAGGCAAGTAAGTGGAGACCCCATCGCGTGGTCAGTAACGCGAGAGTGTGTTCGTCTGGAAATAGCCCAGGAGGACATACGCAGCTCTTGCCATCGGCGTGCCCTGCAGGGCAGTAGGTGGTATCTATTGGGTTGATAACATTCCCAACCGTGACGACCCATTCATGACCTACTCGGGTTCCCCGTCGTGTGGTGTTGAAACACGATCACGTGCCTTGAGACGTGACTTAGCTCAAGGATGGCCGTATGGCAATGATACGGGCGTTTGTATTTACTTTTAAATATGACCCTGCCTGAAATGAAACCAACCATTGAGTGCACCATTATTGTGTGGTCTTCTGCAGGTACTAACCACGTATGTATTCGTGTAGTAAACGTGTGCGAGAGACCGTTTAGTGCCACACTTGAGACGTATATGCCGGTATGATCCGGTTAGGATTTTCTTTGGTGAGGAACGTAGTACCGAGATATTGTAGCCATATGCATGAAAATATTGAGAACAAGGAACTAAAATCATTAGGTTCAATAATTAAGACCCTGGTTGGGTATAAGAATGGGATAGTGGACCAGGATAGCTAAAGGGATGAAAAACAGAGTGCTCTGTTTTGGGCAGCACGTTTGCTGATCTTCAACAGGGCGTAATTCACCGGTCGTTTAGCCCAGAGAGGTGTGCTATATAGCTATGGAAAGGTATTTAAGTACTCTACAACTTTGTTGTAGACGTCCAGAGCTGAAACTCACCTTAAGATGGCTAAAATCTCAGAGGAATGTGAACTGTCCAGAACCAGGACAGAGTAGAACATTCTCTGAACTGTTTTGTTTTTTTAATGATAACTCCCAGTAGCAAAACCCAAAAATTTCATATGATACCTCTTTAGAAAGAGTAGAGGATGTGTGACATCTTTGCAATTCAAAGCTTCTGAAATTTCAGTACAGAATTTAGTGGAAATCAGAGTTGAAAACAGCAACTTCCAAGGGAGGTGCTGTTAAAATTCTTCCAGAAATTCTGCTGACTTTGAATTAGCATAACTTTTTAACCAAAGCTGATCTGGGGGCAAATAAGTACTCGTTGGAAAGATACTGAAGTTAAATTTAACTTTGGTATTCAACTTGAGTCATAAAAATGCACAGAACCAGATCAAAACTTGGAATAGGTAGAAACTGGTCATTCTGACAGAAGAATGACAGTTGAACTCATTGAAAAGGGTGTTGTACCCTAAGGGTGGTATACGTGATGACAACGCGATAGTAATGTCTCGTGGTGGCCAAACCTAGTTATGGTGAGCTTCCAAAGTGGAGGTTCATCAAGTTGGATTAAACTAGCTTGTGTTTGGTCTGGTAATGGTGTAGCTTGTGCAAAGTTATTACACTATCTACTTACGAGATGTATCGCATGTTTTTATGGTCATTATGTTTTACACCTATTTCATTTGGACTGCATGCACTCTCTTGCGGGACTGATGTTATTGTCGTATGGTTGCAGATGGTTCGCACTAGGACCACGCACGAGGTTGGTGGCTCTAGCCAAGGGGGAGGCGATGACTCCCAGCCACCGGCCTACGACAGCACCCCGCAGCAGCAGCCACCACCGCCGCCTCCGCTTACTCTAGCGGATGTGATAGCGGCACTGGTGGGAGGTCGTGAGGAGCAGACCGACCTGCTCCGTACGATCGTGCAGAATAAGTCCCAGGCGGGGGGACGTCAAGACAGAGGGCCTCGTGAGCCCCGTGAAGTGTCGTACTCGGATTTCATGAGTACGCACCCTCCAGTGTTCACCGAAGCCGAAGAACCACTGGAGGCGGACAACTGGCTGCGGACCATCGAGTCCAAGTTCGGGCTGCTCCAATGTACGGAGCGGTAGAAGACTCTGTTCGCAGCGCAGAAACTCCACGGTGCCGCTGGTGCGTGGTGGGCGAACTATGTCGCCTCACGACCGGCTGGCCATGCCGTGGAATGGCAAGAGTTCCGGGAGGCGTTCCGCGCCTATCACATTCCTCCCGGAATCATGAAGAGGAAGTTCCAAGAATTCTTGGAGCTGAAGCAGGGCGGGAGGAGTGCCCATGACTACTCCCGTGCCTTCAACCATCTGGCGCAATATGCGTCAGACTATATCTCCACGGAGGAGAAGAAGAGGGAGCATTTCTATCGGGGGTTACACCCCGAAATGAAGACGCACCTCGTTCAGTGGAATCGCGGCACTTTCAACGACCTAGTCAATGCCGCGATTATACAAGAAGATGCTCAGCGGGAGTTGGCAGCTGAGCAGCGGAAGCGCAGCGCTCCACCCAGCGGTGGGATTGGCGCTCCCCAGAAGTACCGTATGGTGTATCGGACACCATCCGGGCAGCAATGGCGACCACCGGCGCAGCCTCAACAGTTCGGGGGACGTCCCTTTCAGGCACCTCCATTCCGTCCGCCGATGCCACCACCAAGACAACAGCAGCAGCAGACGGTACCCCGGGCGTTTCAACCGTCACAACGCGCCCCGGGTTTCCGTCCACCGATCAGCGGGGGACCGCCCCGTTTCACCTGCTTCACGTGTGTCCAGGCGGGCCACTTCGCGAAGGACTGTCCCCAGGGCAGCAGAGCAGCGGGCAAGCCCAGTTCCAGGGCGGTGCTCGAGGCCGACCTCCGGTGAAGAAGGTTGGTCAGCGGACTGGAGGCGTCCGCAACCTCGACAATGAGGACGCCCCAGAGGGAGACAACGTGCTGGCGGGTACGTTTACTCTCAACAATCAAGCCATCGTCATATTATTTGATTCTGGTGCAACCCACAGCTTTATAAGTGCATCCTATGTGGCTAAACATCAATTGCAAGTCTTCCCAACCGACTGCACTTATATGATCTGCTCACCGGGAGGGAAGATTTCAGCTAATATGATGATTCCAAAGGCACCTCTGTGCTTAGGTGGGAAACTATATCCCACCACCTTGATAATCCTTATGGGACAAAAGATTGATGCAATCTTAGGGATGTCATGGCTACAATACCATGGCGCTGTCCTAGAGACTCGGACACGGACGGTTCACTTAAATTCTCCATTCCACCGTCTGCATTCCATGGTATTAGACACGCCAGTCCGGGAAGTTTTAGCAATTAATAAAGCTGAAGCTCTCAAGTTAGAAGACATCCCCGTAGTCCAGGAGTATCCTGATGTGTTCCCGGATGATCTTCCGGGCATGCCACCTGAGCGGGATGTCGAGTTCAAGATTGAACTTGCACCTGGGACTACGCCCATCTCACGGAGACCATACAAGATGGCTCCAAATGAGCTGGCTGAACTGAAAGAACAGTTCAAGGATCTGTTGAGCAAGGGTTTCATTAGGCCGAGTTCCTCGCCTTGGGGATGCTCGGCGCTATTTGTGAAGAAAAAGGATGAGACCCTGAGGCTGTGTGTGGATTACCGGCCGCTCAATGCCGTCACCATCAAGAATAAGTACCCACTGCCCCGCATCGACATATTGTTTGATCAACTTGTGGGTGCCAGTGTGTTCTCCAAGATGGACCTTCGCTCTGGATATCACCAGATAAAAATCCGGGCGGAGGATATTCCGAAGACGGCATTCTCGACGAGATATGGACTATATGAATATCTCGTCATGTCATTTGGTCTCACAAATGCTCCAGCCCATTTCATGTATCTCATGAACTCGGTGTTCATGCCAGAGCTGGACAAGTTCGTGGTAGTGTTCATCGACGATATCTTGGTTTACTCCAAGACGGAAGCCGAACATGCCGAACACTTGCGGATCATTCTTCAATGATTGTGAGACCATAAACTCTACGCCAAGTTCAGTAAATGCGAGTTTTGGATCAGCCAAGTGCCATTCTTGGGACATATCATCTCAGCTGAAGGCATTGCGGTTGACCCAAGTAAAATAGAGCAAGTGTTGAAATGGAAAGCTCCCACTTCAGTTCATGAAGTCAGAAGCTTCCTCGGGTTAGCGGGATACTACCGGAGATTCATTCCAAGCTTCTCCAAGCTCGCTAAGCCGATGACAGAGTTGCTGAAGAAAGGGACGAAATATGTTTGGAACACGGCGTGTGAAGGAGCGTTCCGAACATTGGTGAAGCATCTCACAACAGCCCCGGTGTTAGCTCAGCCGGATACGACAAAACCCTTCGACGTGTATTGTGACGCGTCCGGGTATTGGGCTTGGCTGCGTGTTGATGCAGGAAGGACGTGTGGTCGCATATGGCTCATGCCAACTTCGGAACCATGAGCAGCATTATCCCACTCATGACCTTGAGCTTGCTGCAGTGGTTTTGGCGCTGAAAATGTGGAGGCACTATCTCCTAGGGAATCTGGTGCATCTCTACACCGACCACAAGAGCTTGAAATATATTTTCACCCAGAAGGAGCTGAACATGAGGCAAAGGAGGTGGTTAGAGCTGATCAAAGATTATGAGATTGAGATTCATTACCACCCCGGCAAGGCGAATGTGGTTGCCGACGCGCTGAGTCGGAAATCACATGTCCATCACCTCACCATTACACCGGTGGAGGAGGAAGACCCAAGTTTATACTTGGTTCCTTATGGATCACTGTAAAACCTTGCCCTCATCCCTACTATTAGGGAAGACATCATTACAGCTCAGAAGACGGATAGAGGCATGGCACATCTCCGGAGACGGATAGACAATGGAGAGATTAAATGTTTCCGGAAGGATGATGAGGGGACGCTATGGTTCAACGACCGCATAGTCGTACCCCGGGACATGGAACTAGGAAGAAAATCCTCGACGAAGCCCACTTGTCTAAATACTCCATTCATCTGGGCAGCAACAAAATGTACCAAGATTTGAAAAAGAAATTTTGGTGGACACGGATGAAGTGGGAGGTAGCTAAGTACGTATCCGAGTGTGATACGTGTAGACGAGTGAAGGCTGATCATATGAGGAAATCAGGGCTGCTGTCCCGTCCGGCCTCCTGGGACCCGAGTTCGTGGATTTTCCCGCCTTCCCCGATTTCGACCCAGATGGCCATCCGCGCATGCAAAACCATCAAGTTGCACCATCCGGACGCGTATTCCGTCAAGGTCCCGTCCGGTCTCCCGGGACTCGAGTTTATGAGTTTTCCCGACTTTCTCGATTTTGACCCAGATGGCCATCCGCACATGCAAAATCATCAAGTTACACCATCTGAACGTGTATTCCATCAATGTCCCGTCCGGCCGCTGTGGACCCGAGTTCGTGAGTTTTCCCAACTTTCCTTATTTCGACCCAGATGGTCATCCGCGAATGAAAAACTATCAAGTTGCACCATCCGGACGTGTATTCGGTCAAGTTCCTGTGCGGCCTCCCGGGACCTGAGTTCGTGAGTTTTCCCATCTTTCTCGATTTCGACGCAGATTGCCATCTGCACAGACAAAACCATCAAGTTGCACCATCAGAACCTATATTTCGTCAAGGTCCCGTCTAGCCACCCTTGATCCGAGTTCGTGAGTTTTCCCGACTTTCCTGATTTTGACCCAGATGGCCATCCACGCATGCAAAACCATCAAGTTGCACCATCCGGACGTGTATTCCGTCAAAGTCCCGACCGGCCTCCCGAGACCCGAGTTCGTGAGTTTCCCGACTTTCACGATTTCAACCCACATGGCCATCCGCGCAGGCAAAACCATCAAGTTGCACTGTGCAAATGTTTATTCCATCAGGGTCCAGTCCGGCCGCCAGGGACAAAGTTCGTGAGTTTTTCTTAATTTCCCGATTTCAAATGAGATGGCCATTTGCGAATGCAAATCCAAAAAGTTGCGCCGTCTAGACGTGTATTCCGTCAAGGTCCCGTCCACCCACCCGGGACCCAAAATCGTGAGTTTTCCCGACCTTCCCAATTTTGAACCAGATGGCCATCCGCGTATGCAAAATCATCAAGTTGCAGCATCCGGATGTGTATTCCGTCAAGGTCCCTTCCAGCCTACCGAGACATGAGTTCGTGAGTTTTCTGGACTTTCCCAATTTTGGACCAGATGGCCTTCTGCGCATGCAAAACCATCAAGTTGCTCAATCCGGACGTGTATTCCATCAAGGCCCTGTCCGGCCTCCCGGGACATGAGTTCGTGGTTTTCCCGACTTTCCCAGTTTCGGCCCAGATGGCCATCCGCGCATGCTAAACCATCAAGTTGCACCATCCGGAGGTGTATTCCGTCAAGTTCCCGTTCGGCCTCCAGGGACCTGAGTTTGTGAGTTTAACCGACTTTCCCATTTGGACCCAGATGGCAATCCGCACATGCAAAACATCAAGTTGCACAATCCAAACGTGTATTCCATGAAGGTCCCGTCCAGCCGCCCGAGACCCGAGTTCGAGAGTTTTCCCGAGTTTCCCTATTTCAATCCAGATGGCCATCCGCGGCAGGCCAAACCATCAAGTTGCACCGTGCGGATGTTTATTCCATCAGGGTCTCGTCCGGTCGCCCGGGACTCGAGTTCATGAGTTTTTTTTGACTTTCTCGATTTCAAACGACATGGCCATCTGCAAATGCAGAACCATAAAGTTGCACCGTTTGGACATGTATTCCATCAATGTTCCATCCGTCTTCCGGGGTCCCGAGTTTGTGAGTTTAACCGACTTTCTCGATTTGGACCCAGATGGCCATCTGCACATGCAAAACCATCAAGTTGCACCATCCGAACGTGTATTCCGTCAAGGTCCCATCCAGCCGCCCGAGACCCGAGTTCGAGAGTTTTCCCGAGTTTCCCTATTTCAACCCAGATTGCCAACCTTGCAGGCCAAACCATCAAGTTGCACCGTGCGGATGTTTATTCCATTAGGGTCTCGTCCGGCCGCCCAGGACTAGAGTTCATGAGTTTTTCTGAATTTCCCGATTTCAAACGAAATGGCCATCTGCGAATGCAAAACCATCAAGTTGCACCGTCGGGAAGTGTATTCCGTCATGGTCCTGTCCGCCCCCCGGGACCCGAGTTCGTGAGTTTTCCCGACTTTTTCCATTTCGACCCAGATGGCCATCCGCGCATGCCAAACCATCAAGTTTCACCATCCGGACTTGTATTCCGTCAAGTCCCGTCTAGCCTCCCGGGTTTCGAGTTTGTGAGTTTTCCCGACTTTCTAGATTTTGACACAGATGGTCATCCGCACATGCAAAACCATCAAGTTGCACCATCCAAACATGTATTCCGTCAAGGTCCCGTCTAACTGCCCTGGGCCACAGTTCATAAATTTTCCCCACTTTCCCGATTTCGTCCTAGATGGCAATCCGCGCATGCAAAATAATCAAGTTGCACCATCCAGACGTGTATTCCGTCATGGTACCGTTCGTCCTCCCGGGACCCGAGTTCATGAGTTTTCCCTACTTTCCCGATTTTGACCCAGATGGCCATCCGCGAAGGTAAAATCATCAAGTTGCACCATCCAAACGTGTATTCCAACAAGGTCCCGTTCAGCCACCAGAGACCCGAGTCCAAGAGTTTAGGGGAGTTTCCCGATTTCATCCCAGATGTCCATCCAGCATGCAAAACCATCAAGTTTGTTGGTTTTCCTGACTTTCCTGATTTGGACCCAGATGGCCAACCGCGTAGGCAAAACCATCAAGTTTCACTGTGCGGATGTTTATTCCATCAAGGTCCCATCCGACCGCCCGGGACCTGAGTTCTTGAGTTTTCTTGACTTTCGTGACTTTACTAATTTCGACCCAGATGGCCATCCACACATGCAAAACCATTAAGTTGCACCATCGAAACATGTAATCCGTCAAGGTCCGGCCCAACCGCCCAGGATCCAAGTTCGTGATATTTCCCGACTTTCCCGATTTTGACCCATAAGGCCATCCGCTCATGCAAAACAATCAAGTTGCACCATACGGACGTGTATTCTGTCAAAGTCCCGTCCAGCCTCCCAGGACTCGAGTTTAAGAGTTTTCCCGACTTTTCCAATTTTGACCCAGATTGCATCCGCGCAGACGAAACCATCAAGTTGCACCATCCGAACGTGTATTTCGTTAAGGTCCCATCCAGCCGCCCGAGACCTGAGTTCGTGAGTTTTCCCGATTTTCCTGACTTTCCCGATTGCAACCCAGAAAGCCATCCATGTATGTAAAACCATCAAGTTGCACCATCCAGACGTGTATTCTGTCAAGGTCTAGACCAGCCTCCCATAATCCTAGTTCATAAATTTTCCCGACTTTCCCGATTTCGACCCAAATGTTCATCCACCCATACAAAACCATCAAGTTGCACCATCCGGATGTGTATTCGGTCAAGGTCCCGTCCGGCCTCCCGGGACCCGAGTTCGTGAGTTTTCCTGACTTTCCCGATTTCAACACATATGGCCATCCACGCATGCAAAAATATCAAGTTGCACCATCCGGACGTGTATTCCGTCAAGGTCCTGACCATCCTCCCGAGACCCAAGTTTGTGAGTTTCCCAACATTCACGATTTCAATCCAGATGGCCATCCGCGCAGGCAAAACCATCAAATTGCACCGTGCGAATGCTTATTCCATCAGGGTCCCATCCGGCCGCCCGGGACAGAGTTCGTGCGTTTTTCCAACTTTCCTGATTTCAAATTAGATGACCATCTGCGAATGCAAAACCATTAATTTGCTCCATCTGGACGTGTATTCCGTCAAGGTCCAGTCCGCCTGCCCGGGACCTGAAATCTTGAGTTTTCCCAACTTTCCCGACCTTCCCGATTTTGAACCAGATGGCCATCCGCACACACAAAACCATCAAGTTGCACCATCCGGATTTGTATTCCGTCAAGGTCCCGTCCTCCCTGCCAGGACCCGAGTTCGTGAGTTTTCCCGACTTTCCCGATTTTGACGAAGATGACCTTCCGCGCATGCAAAACCATCAAGTTGCACCATCCGAACGTGTATTTCGTGAAGGTCCCGTCCGGCCTCCCGGGACCCGAGTTCGTCAGTTTTCCCGACATTCCCGATTTTGACCCAGATGGCCATCCGCGGCAGGCCAAACCATCAAGTTGCTCCTGCAGATGTTTATTCCAGCAGGGTCTCATCAGGCCGCCCGGGACCCGATTTCGTGAGTTTTTTCCAACTTTCCCGATTTCAAACGAAATGGCCATCTGCGAATGCAAAACCATCAAGTTGCACTGTCGGGACGTGTATTCCGTCATGGTCCCGTCCGCCCTCTCGAGACCCGAGATCGTGAGTTTTCCCGACTTTCCCGACCTTCCCAATTTCGAGCCAGATGGCCACACGCTAATGCAAAACCATCAAGTTGCACCATCTGGATGTGTATTCCGTCAAGGTCTCGTCTGGCCTCCCAGGACCCGAGTTCATGAGTTTTCCTGATTTTCCGATTTCGACCCAGATTGCCTTCCGCGCATGCAAAACCATCAAGTTGTACCATCCGGACGTGTATTTCATCAAGATCCCGTATGGTCTCCCGGGACTCGAGTTTGTGAGTTTTTCCGACTTTCCTGATTTTGACCCAAATGACCATCCGCACATGCAAAACCGTCAAGTTATACCATCCGACGTGTATTCCATCAATGTCCTGTCCGGCCACCATGGACCCGAGTTCGTGAGTTTTCCTAACTTTCCTGATTTCGACCCAGATGGCCATCCGCGCATGCGAAATCATCAAGTTACACCATCCGGACGTATATTCGGTCAAGGTCCTGTCCGGCCTCCTGGGACCCGAGTTCGTGAGTTTTCCAACTTTCCCGATTTTGACCCAGACTGTCATCCGCACAGGCAAAACCATCATGTTGCACCATCTGAACCTGTATTCCGTCAAGGTCCCATCCAGCCACCCTAGACCTGAGTTCGTGAGTTTGCCCGACTTTCCTGATTTCGACCCAGATGGCCATCCATGCATTCAAAATCATCAAGTTGCACCATCCGGACGTGTATGCCGTCAAAGTCCCGACCGGCCTCCCGAGACCCGAGTTCGTGAGTTTCCTGACTTTCACGATTTCAACCCAGATGGCCATCCGCGCAGGCAAAACCATCAAGTTGCACTGTGCGAATGTTTATTCCATCAGGGTCCTGTCCGGCCGCCCGGGACAAAGTTCGTGAGTTTTTCTGACTTCCCCAATTTCAAATGAGATGGCCATCTGCGAATGCAAAACCATCAAGTTGCACTGTCTGCACGTGTATTCCGTCAAGGTCCCGTCCGCCCACCTGGGACCCAAAATCGTGAGTTTTCCTGACCTTCCTGATTTTAAACCAGATGGCCATCCGCGTATGCAAAATCATCAAGTTGCACAATCCGGATGTGTATTCCCTCAAGGTCCGGTCCAGTCTCCCGGGACACGAGTTCATGAGTTTTCTGGACTTCCCCAATTTAGGCCTAGATGGCCTTCCGCGCATGCAAAACCATCAAGTTGCTAAATCCGGACGTGTATTTCGTCAAGGTCCCGTCAGGCCTCCCGGGGCATGAGTTCGTAAGTTTTCCCGACTTTCCTAATTTCGGCCCAGATGGCCATCCGCGCATGTAAAACCATCAAGTTGCACCATTCGGAGGTGTATTCCGTCAAGTTCCCGTTCGGCCTCTAGGGACCCGAGTTTGTTAGTTTAATTGACTTTCTCGATTTGGACCCAGATAGCCATCCGCACATGCAAAACCATCAAGTTGCACCATCCAAACGTGTATTCCGTCACGGTCCCGTCCAGCCGCCCGAGACCCGAGTTCGAGAGTTTTCCCGAGTTTCCCTATTTCAACACAGATGGCCATCCACGGAAGGCCAAACCATCAAGTATCAGGGTCTTGTCCGGCCGCATGGGACCCCAGTTCATGAGTTTTTCCGACTTTCCCGATTTCAAACGAGATGGTCATCTGCGAATGCAAAACCATCAAGTTGTACCATCTGTACGTGTATTCCATCAAGGTCCCGTCCGTCCTCCGGGGACCCGAGTTTGTGAGTTTAAGTGACTTTCCCGATTTGGACCCAGATGGCCATCTGCACATGTAAAACCATCAAGTTGCACCATCCGAACGTGTATTCCATCAAGGTCTTGTTCAGCCGCCCGAGACCTGAGTTCGAGAGTTTTCTCGAGTTTCCCTATTTCATTCCAGATTGCCGTCCGCGCTAGGCCAAACCATCAAGTTGCACCGTCCGGATGTTTATTCCATCAGGGTCTCGTCCGGTTGCTCGGGACCCGAGTTTATGAGTTTTTCTGACTTTCCCGGTTTCAAACGAGATGGCCATCTGCGAAGGCAAAACCATCAAGTTGCACCGTCTGGACGTGTATTCCATCCAGGTCCCGTCCGTCCTCCGGGGACCCGAGTTCGTGAGTTTAAGCGACTTTCCCGATTTGGACCCAGATGGCCATCTGCACATGCAAAACCATCAAGTTGCACCATCCGAACGTGTATTCCGTCAAGGTCCTGTTCAGCCGCACGAGAACTGAGTTCGAGAGTTTTCCCGAGTTTCCCTATTTCAATCCAGATTGCCGTCCGCGGCAGGCCAAACCATCAAGTTGCACCATCCAGACGTGTATTCCGTCATGGTCCTGTTCGTCCTTCTGGGACCCGAGTTCATGAGTTTTCCCTACTTTCTCGATGTTGACCCAGATGGCCATTCGCGAAGGTAAAATCAACAAGTTGCACCATCCGAACGTGTATTCTATCAAGGTCCCGTCCAGCCGCCCGAGACCCAAGTTCGAGAGTTTTCCCGAGTTTCCCAATTTCAACCCAGATGTCCATCCCGCATTCAAAACCATCAATTTGCACCATCCGAACGTGTATTCGGTCAAGGTCCCGACCGGCCTCCGGAGACCCAAGTTCGTGAATTTTCCCGACTTTCCTGATTTGGACCCAAATGGCCAAACGCGCAGGCAAACCATCAAGTTGCACCGTGCGGATGTTTATTCTATCAAGGTCCCATCCGGCCGCCCGGGAACCGAGTTCGTGAGTTTTCCTGACTTTCACGACCTTCCCAATTTCGACCGAGATGGCCATCTACACATGCAAAACCATTAAGTTGCACCATCCAAACATGTATTCTGTCAAGGTCCCGCCCGGCCGCCCAGGATCCGAGTTCGTGAGATTTCCTGGCTTTCCCGATTTTGACCCATACGGCCATCCGCTCATGCAAAACCATCAAGTTGCACGATACGGACGTGTATTCTGTCAAGGTCCTATCGAGCCTCCCGGGACCCGAGTTCATGAGTTTTCCCGACTTTCCCGATTTCGACCCAGATTGCCATCCGCGCAGGCAAAACCATCAAGTCGCACCATACGAACGTGTATTCTTTCAAGGTCCCGTCCAACCGCCGAGACCCGAGTTCGAGAGTTTTCCCGAATTTCCAGATTTTGACGCAGATGTCCATCCACGCATGCAAAACCATCAAGTTGCACCATCGTGTATTCCATCAAGGTCCCAACTGGCCTGCCGAGACCCGAGTTTGTGAGGTTTCCCGACTTTCCATATTTCGACCCAGATGGCCATCCACGCAGGCAAAACCATCAAGTTGCACCGTGCGAATGTTTATTCCATCAAGGTACCGTCCGGCCGCTCGAGACCCGAATTCGTAAGTTTTCCTGATTTTCGCGACTTTCGCAATTTCCACCAAGATGGTCATCCATGCTTGCAGAACCATCAAGTTGCACCATCCGGACATGTATTTCGTCAAGGTCCCGTCCGGCCGCCCGGGACCCGAGATCGTAAGTTTTCCCGACTTTCCAAACCTTCCAGATTTTTATCCAGATAGCCATTCGTGCATGCAAAACCATCAAGTTGCACCATTCGAACGTGTATTCCGTCAAGGTCCAGTCTTTCCCAATTTCGACCGAAATGGCCAACCGCGTAGGCAAAATCATCAAGTTGCACCATCCAAACATGTATTCCATGAAGGTCCCGTCTAGCCGCCCGGGACCCAAGTTCGTGGATTTTCCTAACTTTCTCGATTTCGTCCTAGATGGCCATCCGCGCATGCAAAACCATCAAGTTGCACCATCCGGACGTGTATTCCGTCAAAGTCCCATCAGCCTCCCGAGACCCGAGTTTGTGAGTTTTCTCGATTTCAACCCAGATGGTCATCCGCGCAGGCAAAACGATCAAGTGGAACCATTCGAACGTGTATTCTGTCAAGGTTTTGTCCAGCCGCACGGGACCCGAGTTCGTGAGTTTTCCGGACTTTCCCGATTGCGACCCAGATGGCCATCCACACATGCAAAACCATCAACTTGCACCATACGGACGTGTATTCTGTCAAGGTCCTGACCAACCTCCCAGGATCCGAGTTCCTGAGTTTTCCCGACTCCCCTGATTTTGGCCCAGATGGTCATCCACACATGCAAAACCGTCAAGTTGCAGCATACGGATGTGTATACGGTCAAGGTCCCGTCCGGCCTCCCGGGACCCGAGTTCGTGAGTTTTCCCGAGTTTCCAGATTTTGACCTAGATTGCCATCCACGCAGGCAAACCATCAAGTTGCACCATCCGTACCTGTATTCTGTCAAGTTCCAGTCCAGCCACACGGGGCCGGAGTTCGTGAGTTTTCTCAACTTTCCCAATTTCGACCAAAATGGCCATCCACACATGCAAAACCATCAAGTTGCACCATCCGGACGGTGTTCCGTAAAGGTCCCGTCCGGCCTCCCGGGACCCGAGTTCGTGAGTTTTCATGACTTACCCAATTTCGACCCAGACGACCATCCGCGGCAAGCCAAACCATCAAGTTGCACTGTGCGAATGTTTATTCAATCAGGGTCTTGTCCTGCCGCCCGGGACCCGAGTTCGTGAGTTTTTTCGACTTTCCTAATTTCAAATGAGATGGCCATCTGTGAATGCAAATCCATCAAATTGCACCGTCTGGACATTTATTCCGTCAAGATCCCGTCCCCCCTCCTAGGACCCGAGTTCGTGAGTTTTCCCGACTTTCCCGACCTTCCCGATTTCGACCCAGATATCCACGCATGCAAAACAATCAAATTACACCATCCGGACGTGTATTTCGTGAAGGTCCCGTCCGTCCTCCCGGGACCAGAGTTTGTGAGTTTTCCTGACTTTCCCGATTTTGACCCAGATGGCCATCCGCGGCAGGCCAAACCATCAAGTTTCACCGTGCGGATGTTTATTCAATCAAGGTCTTGTCCGGCTGCCCGGGAATCGAGTTCGTGAGTTTTTCCGACTTCCCCGATTTCAAACGAGATGGCCATCAAGTTGCATCGTCGGGACGTGTATTCCGTCAAGATCTCGTCCGCCTTCCCGGGACCCGAGTTCGTGAGTTTTCCCGACTTTCTCAATTTTGAACCAGATGGCCATGCGCGTATGCAAAATCATCAAGTTGCACGATCCGGATGTGTATTCTGTCAGGGTCTCGTCTGGCCTCCCGGGACCCGAGTTCGTGAGTTTTCCCGACTTTCCTGATTTTGACCCAGATGGCCATCCGCGCATGCAAAACCATCAAGTTGCATCATCCGGACGTGTATGCCGTCAAGGTCACGTCCAGCCTCCCGGGACTTGAATTTGTGAGTTTTACCGACTTTCCCGATTTGGACCCAGATGGCCATCCACACATGGAAAACGATCAAGTTTCACCATCGGAACGTGTATTCTGTCAAGGTCCCGTCCGGCCTCCCGGGGCCTGAGTTTGTGAGTTTTCCTGACTTTCCCGATTTTGACCCAAATGGTCATCCGCGCAGGCAAAACCATCAAGTTGCACCGAGCTGATGTTTACTCCATCAGGGTCCCGTCCGGCTGCTCGGGACCCGAGTTCGTCAGTTTTTCCGACTTTCCAGATTTCAAATGAGATGGCCATCTGTGAATGCAAAACCATCAAGTTACAACGTCTGGACGTGTATTCCATCAAGGCCCCGTCCGCCACCCGGGTCCCGAGTTCGTGAGTTTTCCCGACTTTCCCGACCTTCCTGATTTCGACTCAGATGGCCATCCGCGCATGCAAAACCATCAAGTTGCACCATCCAAACATGTATTCTGTCAAGGTCCCGACCAGCCTCCCGGGACCCAAGTTCGTGAGTTTTCCCGACTTTCACGATTTCGCCCAGATGGCCATCCGCGCAGGCGAAACCATCAAGTTGCACTATGCGAATGTTTATTCTTTCAAGGTCCCGTCCAGCCGCTCGGGACCCGAGTTCGTAAGTTTTCCCGACTTTCATGACTTTCCCGATTTCAACCAAGATGGCCATCCATGCATGCAGAACCATCAAGTTGTACCATCCAGACTAGTATTCCGTCAAGATCCCGTCCGGCCTCCTGGGACTCGAGTTCATGAGTTTTCTGGACTTTCTCGATTTTGACCCAGATGGCCATCTGCGCAGGTAAAATCATCAAGTTGCACCATCCGAACGTGTATTTTGTCAAGGTCCTGTCCAGCCGCTCGAGACACGAGTTTGAGAGTTTTTTTGAGTTTCCCAATTTTAACCCAGATGTCCATCCACGCATGCAAAACCATCAAGTTGCACCATCCGGACATGTATTCCGTCAAGGTCCGGTCCGGCCTCCTGGGACACGAGGCCGTGAGTTTTCCTGACTTTCCCAATTATGACCCAAATGGCCATTCACGCAGGCAAAATCATCAAGTTGCACCATCCAATAATGTGTTCCGTCAAGGTCCGGTCTAGCCGCTCAGGACCCGAGTTCGTGAGTTTTTCTGACTTTTCCGATTGCATCCCAGATGGCCATCAACGCATGCAAAACCATCAAGTGGCACCCTTCGAACATGTATCCTGTCAAGGTTTCGTCCAGCCGCACAGGATCCGAGTTCGTGAGTTTTCCCGACTTTTCCGATTGCGACCTAGATGGCCATCTACTCATGCAAAACTATCAACTTGCACCATCCCGACGTGTATTCTGTCAAGATCACGAATAGCCTCCTGGGATCCGAGTTCGTGAGTTTTCCTGACTTTCTCGATTTTGACCAGATGGCCATTCGTACATGCAAAACCATCAAGTTGCACCATCTGAACGTGTATTCCGTCAAGGTCCCGTCTGGCCGCCCTGGACCCGAGTTCGTGAGTTTTCCCGACTTTTCTGATTTCGACCCAGATGGCCATCCGCGCATGCAAAACCATCAAGTTGCACCATCAAGACGTGTATTCTGTCATGGTCCCGTTCGTCCTCCCGAGACCCAAGTTCATGAGTTTTCCCGACTTTCCTGATTTTGACCCATATGACCATCCACTCTTGCAAACTATCAAGTTGCACCATGCGGACGTGTATTCCGTCAAGGTCCTGTCCAGCCTCCCGAGACCCGAGTTCGTGAGTTTTCCCAACTTTGTCGATTTCGATACAAATGGCCATCCACGCTGGCAAAGCCATCAAGTTGCGCCATCAGAACGTGTAATTCCTCAAGTTCCCGTCCAGCCGCCCGGGACCTGAGTCTGTCAGTTTTCCCGATTTTCTCGACTTTCCCGATTGTGACCAAGAAGGCTATCCATGCATGTTAAACCATCAAGTTGCACCATCCAGACGTGTATTCCATCATGGTCCCGTTCTTCCTCCCGGGACCCGATTTCGGTAAGTTTTCCCGACTTTCCCGATTTTGACCAAGATGGCCATCCGCGCAGGTAAACCCATCAAGTCGCACCATCGGAACGTGTATTCTTTCAAGGTCCCGTCCAACCGCTGAGACCCGAGTTCCAGAGTTTTCTCGACTTTTCAGATTTTGACTCAGATGTCCATCGACGCATGCAAAAACATCATGTTGCACCATGCGGACGTGTATTCCGTCAAGGTCCCGTCTAGCCTCCCGGGACCTGAGTTTGTGAGTTTTCTCAACTTTTTGGATTTCGACCCAAATAGCCATCTACGCATGCAAAATCATCAAGTTGCACCATCAGAACGTATATTTCCTCAAGGTCCCGTCGAGCCGCCCAGGACCTGAGTTCGTGAGTTTTCCCGATTTTCTCGACTTTCCCGATTGTGACCAAGAAGGCCATCCGCGCATGTTAAACCATCAAGTTGCACCATCCAGACGTGTATTCCGTCATGGTTCCGTTCTTCCTCCCGAGACCCGAGTTCATGAGTTTTCCCGACTTTCCCGATTTTGACCCAAATGGCTATCCGTGAAGGTAAAACCATCAAGCCGCACCATCTGAACGTGTATTCCGTCAAGGTACCGTCCAACCGCGGAGATCCGAGTTCCAGAGTTTTCCTAACTTTTCAGATTTCGACTCAGATGTCCATCCACGCATGCAAAACCATCAAGTTGCACAATCCGGATGTGTATTCCGTCAAGGTCCCGACCGGCCTACCGAGACTCGAGTTCGTGAGATTTCCCGACTTTCCCGATTTTGACCCAGACGGCCGTCCGCGCAGGCAAAACCATCAAGTTGCACCTTGCGAATGTTTATTCCATCAAGGCCCCGTCCGACCGCCCAGGACCCGAGTTCGTGAGTTTTCTCGACTTTCGTGACTTTCCCAATTTCGGCCAAGATGGCTATACATGCATGCAGAACCATCAAGTTGCACCATCCGGACATGTATTTCGTCAAGGTCCCGTCCAGCCGCACAGCACCCTTCGTAAGTTTTCCCGACTTTCCTGACCTTCCAGATTTTGAACTAGATGGCCATCCGTGCATGCAAAACGATCAAGTTGCACCATCCGGACGTGTATTCCGTCAAGGTCCCGTCCGGCCTCCATGGACCCAAGTTCGTGATTTTTCCCGACTTTCTCGATTTTGACCCAAATGGCCATCCGCGCAGGCAAAATCATCAAGTTGCACCATCCGAACATGTATTCTGTTAAGGTCCCGTCTAGCCGCCCGGGACCCGAGTTTGTGAGTTTTCCTGACTTTCCAGATTGCGACCAAGATGGCCATCCATGCATGCAAAACCATCAAGTTGCACTATCCGAAGGTTTATTCTGTCAAGGTCTTGACCAACCCCCCGGGATCCGAGTTCGTGAGTTTTCCCGACATTCCAGATTTAAACCCAGATGGCCATCCACGCCTGAAAAACCATCAAGTTGCACCATCCGGACGTGTATTCTGTCAAGGTCCCGTCCGGCCTCCTAGGACACGAGGCCGTGAGTTTTCCAAACTTTCTCGATTTCGACCCAAATGGTCATCCGCACAGGCAAAATCATCAAGTTGCACCATCCGAACACGTATTCCGTCAAGGTCCGGTCTAGCCGCCTGGGACCCAAGTTCGTGAGTTTTTCTGACTTTCCTGATTGCATCCCAGATGGCCATCCACGTATGCAAAACCATCAAGTGGCACCCTTCGAACGTGTATTCCGTCAAGGTTTTGTCCAGCCGCACGGGATCCGAGTTCGTGAGTTTTCCCGACTTTCCCTATTGCGACCCAGATGGCCATCCACGCATGCAAAACCATCAACTTGCACCATCCCTACGTGTATTATGTCAAGGTCCCGTCCAGCCTCTAGGGATCCGAGTTTGTGAGTTTTCCTGACTTTCTCGATTTTGACCCAGATGGCCATCCGCACATGCAAAACCATCAAGTTGCATCATCTAAACGTGTATTCCGTCAAGTTCCCGTCTGGCCGCTGATGAACCCAACGGGTACGGGGGACGCCCTATCTTTCGATGAGAGATGTTGGTAATGAACGAATTTGGTGGAGGCCGACGTTGGCTGCCCGACTACCACAACCAGAATGGTGTGGCGCCTTGAGCGACAGTTACACCGTCTCCTGGTAACTACGATTTGGGTGGAGGTCGACGTTGTGCTACCCGACTACAACAACCACAAGGATGCTGCGCCTTAGCGATAGTTACACCGGCTCCTGTTGTTCTGTACTTGCCGTGACAAGAACAGCCTTGAACCTGCAAGCAATCGAAGAACAAGCAAGAACAAGATAACAAGCAAACACTCACGGGTGTGAAAAAGTTGGGGTTCTGATTCAAGTAATCGGAAGGTCTCGTCGACACTTGCGTTACAAGGAAGTAGCAATGGCTAAACTTACAGAAAACAAAACCCGCCCTGTCAAGGAGCTCTTGGACTACTTAAATAGGGGAGGGAAGAGGGAAATTCGTCCAGCAACAAAGGTAGGACGTGATCTCCCTTATTCCCTTCCTTTTTCTGTGATAGACTACCATTTAATAGGGAAAGAAAGAGGGAAACCCATCCAGCAGCAAGGCAGGATATGATTTCCTCTATTTCTTTCCTTATTATAGCACATCAATCTTTAAATGGGAGAAGAAAGAGGGAATTTAGTCCAGCAGCAAAGTTGGACGAGATTTCCCTTATTCCTTTCCTTATTTGTCTAAATCTCTCTTTATTACATGGCCCCAGCCTCAAGATTTCTCCTCGGGTGGAGCAGCCTTTATTGCATTAATCCCTCCATCCCTCCTAGCTGGATCAATTCCCAAGCACCTAATAATAACAAGGTCATCACAAGGCTTTAATAGGTCCCCATTTGAAGGATAATTACTTTGAACGGCCAGGAATGAATTCACCTGATAATTAAGTTGACGTGCACGAGCGCGTGTCATTGGACCTTGATTAGCTGAGAGTGGTGAATGGGCTGGTGTTGTGGTTGTATCAACGGTAGCGATGTCCGCATCATCCTCCCCTTCTTGCAATTGAGTCGTCCTCGACTCAAATGTGTCTTCCTCGCCCATATATGGTTTCGAATCTGCAATATTAAAAGAGGAAGTAACCCCAAAATGTGCAGACAACTCAATTTCATATGCATTATCATTATTTTTTCGAAGCACTGAAGGGTCCAGCAGCTCTAGGTAGTAATTTAGATTTTCTCAAATGCACCCAAACCAAATCACCAGGTTCAAAAGTAACATGCTTCCCTACCCTTGCTACCGACTTGTTGATACTTAGCGTTCATGCTCTCAATGTTTGCTTTAGTTTGCTCATGCATTTTAAGAATTAATTCAGCACGGCGAGAAGCATCAAAATTCAATTTCTCTGAAGGTGGCAGAGCCAAAAGATCAATGGGAGCACGAGGAATAAAACCATATACAATCTGAAAAGGGCACAATTTAGTAGTAGAATGCAGTGAACGATTGTAAGCAAATTCAATATGAGGCAAACATTCTTCCCATAATTTGATGTTATGTTTCAGAACAGCCCTTAGCATGGTAGATAAACTATGGTTCACTACTTTGGTCTGTCCATCAGTTTGAGGGTGACAAGTGGTAGAAAAGAGTAATTTTGTCCCCAACTTAGCCCATAAGGTTTTCCAAAAATGACTAAGAAATTTGGCATCTCTATCTGAAACAATAGTGTTTGGAACCCCATGCAAACGAACAACTTCTCGAAAGAACAATTCAGCAATATGGGTAGCATCATCAGTTTTGTGGCATGGTATGAAATGTGCCATTTTAGAAAATCTGTCGACAACAACAAAAATACTATCCCTCCCCTTCTTTGTTCTAGGCAATCCTAAAACAAAATCCATAGAAACATCCTCCCATGGAGCACTAGGAATAGGAAGAGGCATGTATAAACCATGTGGATTAAGACGGGACTTAGCTTTTTGACAGGTGGTGCAACGAGCAACAAACCGCTCCACATCTCTCCTCATCTTTGGCCAAAAGAAATGGCTTGCTAAGATGTCTTCCGTCTTCTTGACACCAAAGTATCCCATCAATCCTCCACCATGTGCTTCCTGCAATAGTAAGATACGCACAGAACCAGCTGGAATGCACAATTTGTTAGTCCGAACACAAAACCATTAGTGAGAACAAACTTGTTCCATGTTTTTCCTTCTTTACATTGCAGCAGCACATCTTTGAAATCAGCATCAAAAGCATATTGTTCTTTAATTGTTTCCAAGCCAAAAATCTTAAAATCAAGTTGGGACAACATATTATAACGGCGAGATAAGGCATACGCAATGACATTATCTTTCCCTTTCTTGTGTTTGATGACATAAGGAAAGGACTCAATGAATTCTACCCACTTGGCATTCCTACGGTTCAGATTAGTTTGGTTCTTAATGTGCTTCAAAGATTCATGATCAGAATGTATAACAAATTCTTTAGGCCATAAATAATGTTGCCATGTTTCCAAAGTTCGTACTAGTGCATATAATTCTTTATCATAAGTGGAATAGTTCAGACTAGGCCCATTCAGTTTCTCGCTAAAATAAGCAATAGGTTTCCCCTCTTGCAACAAGACACCTCCCAATCCAATACCACTAGCATCACATTCCAATTCAAAAGTCTTACTGAAATCTGGTAATTGGAGAAGGGGTGTATGAGTTAACCTATTCTTCAAAGTTGCAAATGCAGCCTCTTGCGCCTTGCCCCATGTGAATGGAGCACCCTTCTTTGTAAGCTCATGCAGTGGGCCTGCTATGGTGCTGAAGTCTTTTACAAAACGACGATAGAATCCAGCAAGTCCGAGAAAGCTTCGTACTTGTGTGACCGTGGTAGGAGTCGGCCAGCTGTGTATCACCTCCACCTTGGCTTGATCAACTTCAATTCCTTGTGGTGTCACAACATAGCCAAGAAAAGAAACTCGATCCGTGCAAAAGGTGCACTTGTCAATGTTACCAAATAAGCGTGCATCACGTAAAGCATTGAAAACAGCACGGAGATGATCAAGATGAACTTCGAGAGATGCGCTATACATCAAGATGTCATCGAAATATACTACCACAAATCTTCCAAAGAAAGCACGTAAAACCTCATTCATTAATATCATGAAAGTGCTAGGTGCATTCGTGAGACCAAAAGGCATGACTAACCACTCATACAAACCAAACTTTGTTTTAAACGCTGTTTTCCATTCATCACCTAGCTTCATGTGAATTTGATGGTATCCACTATGCAAATCAATTTTAGAGAAAATCATCGAGCCACTAAGTTCATCCAGCATATCATCTAACCTAGGAATAGGATGACGATATCTAATGGTAATGTTATTAATTGCTCGACAATCTACACACATGCGCCATGATCCATCTTTCTTTGGGACCAAAAGGACAGGAACGGAGCAAGGACTAAGGGACTCACGCACATAACCTTTGTCGAGTAATTCCTGTACTTGCCGCTGAATATCCTTAGTCTCCTCCAGATTGGTCCTGTATGGTGCTCGGTTGGGCAAAGAAGCCCCAGGGATGAGGTCAATCTGATGCTCAATCCCTCTCAATGGTGGCAGCCCGGCTGGTACCTCTTGTGGAAACACATCAGCGTATTCCTGCAAAAGCTTAGTGATAGAAGGAGGCAAAGCACATGGTGTGTCGTGAAGTGAGAACAAAGCTTCTTTGCAAACAAACACATAGCAGATTGCAGTATCACTTTTTAATTCAAACAAATCAGATTTGGAAGCAAAAAAACAAGCGCTCGTTAATTTTATTTCATTCTTCTTCATATGAGCAGATTTGGAATTGTCAGTCTTAGGCTGTACCGATTTCTTCACGACATCTGAATTTTCATTTTCAGCAGATTTCTTATTTTTCTCTTTGCAAGCTCTAGCAATGTCATCCTTCAAAATAGCATCAGGGGACATCGGGTGCAAAACAAGTTTCTTCTCATGATGCATGAAAGAGTATTGATTTGATTTACCATGATGTAATATATCTTTATCAAATTGCCAAGGTCGACCAAATAGCATAGAACAAGCTTGCATAGGTACCACATCGCAATCAATGTAATCATGGTAGGAACCAATTGCAAATTCGACACGAACCAGACGTGTTACCTTAAGCTTACCACTGTCGTTGAACCATTGGATGTAGTAGGGATGTGGATGTGGAAGTGTTGTCATCCCAAGCTTTTCTACCATGGTAGCACTTGCTAAATTGTTGCAGCTTCCTCCATCAATAATAATGCGACACGATCGTTCTAAAACTACACACTTAGTTTGGAATAGATTGTGTCGCTGGTTCTGTTCAGGTTTGATCATTTGGGCACTCAAGACACGCCTCACAACAAGACTCTCATAGTGGGCAGCATTATCAGCCCCAATGTGCTCTTCATCATCATTCTTCTTTCCTGCTGCTTGTGCAGCAAGCATGGCATATGTTTCATTATCTAAATCACTAGCGGATGAGTACTCACCATTTTCTCGTACAACCAGCACACGCTTGCTTGGGCAGTCCCTTCGTAGGTGCCCAAAACCCTTGCACTGGAGGCATTGAATGTCTTTTGTTCTCCCGGTAGAAGCAATGGAAGAAGAAGTGTTGGCTGCAACTTGGGTGGATCCTTTTGTTGTCTCGATTGCACGCGAAGGTGCTGATTTTGATGTAGTCCTGGGCAACCATTGGAAGCATCGTCTGGAGAATCATGCTTAGTACCAGCAGCACTTGAGCGGAACTGCCATGAGGTAGTTCGACCTGCAGAAATGTTAGTTCTTGTACGTCGTCCCTGCACTTCTCTTTCAGCCTTACAAGCAAGATGGAATAATCGAGTGACGTTAGTGTATTCCTTATAAGCCAATATGTCCTGAATTTCTCTTGTTAAACCACCCATAAACCTAGCCATTGCAGCCTCTTCATTTTCAACTAGGCCACAACGCATCATGCCTATTTGAAGTTCTTGATAGTATTCCTCAACAGATTTGTTGCCTTGCCTAAGTTGTTGTAATTTATGCAACATGTCACAAGCATGATAGGAAGTAACAAAACGACGACACATGATTCGTTTCAAAGCATTCCAAGTTTGTGGTACGGTAGCTGGATTTTTAGTTTGATATTCATGCCACCAAACAGAAGCAAAGTCAGTGAATTCACTAGTGGCAGCTCTAACCTTTTTATCATCAGGGAAATCATGGCATGCAAATTTTTGATCTACTGACAATTCCCAAGACAGATATGCATCCGGATCATATTTACCATCAAAAGGTGGTATGGAGAATTTAATGCTGCGTAGGGAATCGTCATTGTCACGTACCTCGCGTCGTTGAGCTCGACCACCCATACCACGATGGTCGCGACGTGGCTGCCGTCGATACCTGAAAGGTCCATCATCAAGCTCGGTATCCGCCGAATACTCTGCCTCGTCATATCTTGCAGCACTGCCAACGGAGTCGTGGCTGTCATCAACACGTCTTTGCCTCTCTTCGCGTCCAACCTGATCCATCCTCTCCAATCGTTCAATGATTGCTGCAAGAGAAGTGTTAATAGCCCCATCAGTGCTTTCTAATGTGGTAAGTTTGGTGTTGGTGCAAATCTGCGTCGACTCTAATTGACCAATGCGTTCATTGGTGACTTGAATATCCTCATTGAGAGCATCTGTGTGTAGCTTTACTTGGCGTTCGAAATGCTGAATGATGCCCCTCGTATGTGGTGAATGTGGAGATGTCCCATTCGCATCAGCTGACATGGTTAGTAAAGAAAGGAAATACAACAGCAAGCAGATTAATCCTAACAGTTGCTAAGAGGTGGTAGGACAGCACAATTCCTCACTAGCAAGAAATCAAGGTCTTACAAGTTCTTACCATGCGATGCAGGAGGCGCCGGCAATCAGCAAGAACAACAACAAACGGTGGCTGCCAGCACAACCTTATGGTGTCGTAGACAATTTTGTGGAGCTGTAGGTGGCTTCTAGACACAATTTGTGCAAAGGAACAGCTAGTACCACATTAGTCACATGAATAAACGTTCCACGATGGTATTGTGCTGGTCCTAGCTCAAACCTTACTAGAGACGTGAGCTGTAACTCCACGTGACGTTGGATTACTATGGTAGGAAAGTTCGAACAGCCCGATCCGTTGTGTTTCAACAACGTTGAAAACAGCAAGTTGAACTTCAAAACATGAAACAAATGTTACATAAATTGTCTCTCTTTTTTTGTACTTAGAAACTTTTTTTTTGTGATTGTAATCAGTGCGGCTTTTCTTTTTGCACGTGCCTTTTTCTTGCTGATCCGTGCAGCTTTTCTTTTGCACTTGCCTTTTTTTTCTCAACTTTGGGTAGATAATGGAAATGGACTGAGAACAAAGTGGCACGAACTCAAAACTCTAGCGGTGAAAAACTTAGGACCAGCAACTTGACACAAAAAGGCAACCGTGAATTCAACAAGTCAAGAGCTAAGTAGTCAAGCAAAAGGCTCAAAGTGTTTTTAGGATTTTTTTTAGAGCGAACTTTTGTAGGCAAAAGTGGACTGTAGGTAAATGAAGAACAAGGAGAAGGAAATCTCTCACCGAGCAACCTGAAATCTGATACCACTTGATGAACCCAACGGGTACGGGGGACGCCCTATCTTTCGATGAGAGATGTTGGTAATGAACGAATTTGGTGGAGGCCGACGTTGGCTGCCCGACTACCACAACCAGAATGGTGTGGCGCCTTGAGCAACAGTTACACCGTCTCCTGGTAACTACGATTTGGGTGGAGGTCGACGTTGTGCTACCCGACTACAACAACCACAAGGATGCTGCGCCTTAGCGATAGTTACACCGGCTCCTGTTGTTGCTGTACTTGCCGTGCCAAGAACAGCCTTGAACCTGCAAGCAATCGAAGAACAAGCAAGAACAAGATAACAAGCAAAACTCACGGGTGTGAAAAAGTTGGGGTTCTGATTTAAGTAATCGGAAGGTCTCGTCGACACTTGCGTTATGTAAGGGCCTCAGTTTTTGACACCCATTTGTAGTGTTCATCCCCACACCACACACCTCATTTGAGGAAGAATGATGAACGCAAATGAAGAGCAAGTAACAATTATCAACATGCTCATTAGGGAACAAACTTACACATTGCAAAAGTGGTATTTCCCACATGTGATATAGATGGGCTGGACATAGGAAAACTCCTACACTTTGCTAAGGATGTCCATGCCAAGTTTCACCCAAATTCAAAACCTTTTTGAGGTCATCTTGGGTATAGATAGGAAGGGGGCAGTTTGAAAACATATTCAAATTCAAACTGTTTTTATACCATGAATTTGAAAGTGGAAGGCATATTCTTACTCAGCACATTTTTGTGAGCTCACACACCAATTTTCACTCCATTTGGAGTTGATCTTGACATGAGCTAAGGGGGAGAAATTCAAACTTTATTTGAATTTCAAACTGAACTTGTGCTGAAATTCATTCAAACCAAACCTCATTTGAACTTTGATCAATTCAAATGGCTCATGGGTGAATAATTTGAATGGCCAAGGGTAGTATAGGATTCACTGTTTACCACAGTTGTTAGGAGTAAATTTCAGAGGTTAAAAGGAGGGGTGGGACCCACATGTCAGCCTCTGCTTCAACACAAACCGACTGAAACACAGTTCAGTCGGTTCCCGGTTGCAGTGTGCGCGCGCCACCAAGGGGGGCAGCCGGCGCCAGCTCCTGCTGCGCGCCCCAAGCCGGAGACCAGCCGCCGGGCTATTTATTCCCTCCCCGGCGTGCTCCGATCACTCATTCCCCGAGCTGCCGGCATACTCGGCCGTTTTTCCACTGCCATCACCGCCGCTCGAGCTCACGCTTGATCAAGCCGATCACTCGCGAGCACAGCCTCCTCCACAGCAAAACGGCACCAAGAGATCGTGAGCAACCTCCCAGACTCCGTGTTGGCCAGTGAGCAAGCTTCCTCGAGCTGTACGAGCCATTTCTCCGGCGAGCCGAACATCGCCGCCGATCGGGCTCCCGTGGACAGCACGGCACAGCCATTGTCACGTCCTCTTCTCTACACAAGAAAGGTGCGTGATTGTATGTAGATGGAGTAGCCGAAAGCCGTTTGGCGATTGATCAACCCTCGGCCGAGAATTTCCAAAATTTACTCTTGATCAGTTCATAAGAACCGAGCTCACCTTCGGGTGAAATTCGTGCTCTATGCACGAAGGTTGGACGAGCTCGTTACCTAGTAGCTTCTACGCACGATAGCGCCCACGCTCGAACTGGAATTAGAGAAAACCATCGAGAATCGGCCATGATATGGCTGTTTTCCCCGCCGCCATGGCTGAACACCTCGGCTCACCGCCGAGAGCCTAGTTGCCGGTATTTCTAGCTTCCACCCAGCCCTGGTTCGTGTTTCCCATGCCCTACTGATGCTCTCCGACCGATTTCCGGTCGATTTGGTGCACGGGAGAGCGGGACCGACCTCACCGGAACCCTAGCAGGTGCTGTCACCGGTGCGCACGGGTTTCCGGTCATCGCCGACAGCCGGCGACCCCACCATCGAGTCCAGGGGGTCGGAAGAGGGGCAGGCGGCAAGTCTCGGGCCGGGGGGGTGGCCGGGAACTCAGTTCCGGCGAGGGTCGCCGGAGAACGCCGCCGCCGCGCAGTTGGCGCGAGGAGGGAGACGACGCACTGTGTGCGGGGCCCACAAGCCAGAGTTTAAACTTTTCCCCGAATTTCAGTTTTAGTTCAAACTTCAAATCTTTATAACTTTGGCTAGAAAGCTCCAAATTGAGTGAACCAAATTTTGCTGGATTCAGCTCTCTGAGTACTTTCCAGAAAATCAAGTTTCACTTCATGAAATTCCTTATTTCTCCAGAATTAATTCCTTAAAGTTTAAAGGGTTAGGAATTTTAACTGGAGAATCCTTTGGAGGAAAATCCTGAAATTTCGCTGAGATGTTCACCAAAATATCCTTGAACTACCATAAAAATTTCAGATCTATTTGAGCTCATTTAGTCCACCTAATGGTGTGATTAGTGAAACTGTCCCAGAGAAAATAGAAAATGTTCAGAAACATTTTCAGAATTTTCTCTGAAATTGTTTAGCTCATATCTTTAGTTAGAGACTTCCAAATTAAGTGAGACCAACTCCATTAGAACCCTCTGAAAATCTAGTTTTCAGAAAATCATAGTTTGTCTCATGAAAATTCCTAGAACACCCTAAGAGTTCCAATTAAGGTCAAGGACATAATTATTTGTGGAGGGCTCAAATGAGCTTTGCTGCAACTAAAACTTGACCAAGTCTCTGTTTAGGTTGTAACCAAGCCACAGCAAAAGTTTCACAGTCATTAGGTCTATCTAGCAAAGGTTATAGACTTCACAACTTCAAAATTAATACAAATGCATTTAAATTGATACATATGTTTCTTATATCATGTAGTCGCTAAGGTCGAGGAGGAACCCGAAGTCCTAGACTTCGTTACTCCGGAGGAACAGCTAGCCTATGACCAAGAGCAGCAAGGCAAGCTCCGGTTTGCATTAACCTTTTTACAAATTTTTATTGTTTTGAGCACATACTTGTTTCCTTTATTCTGTGCATTAGAGTCTTGTTTGGAAATCCAACTGCATGGCCAAGAAAACCACGGGTTGGGTTTAAGATTGCAAATCTTGTTAGCCACTGCATTGCTAGGATAGAGTAGGATTCGGTACAAGTCGAGTAGTTGGAACTACTCGCGAGAATAGGCTAGAGGCACATTGCTCGGGTAGAGATAGCACATGATACACATGGCAAGAAAATGAGACCGAGCGGAGAGTAAGGGCAGCAGGACTTTGGGGCCTGTGTGCCGTAGCTCCGTTTGTGTCGATTGAGGACCGAGCCGTGTGCGGGCCTGTTGAACAAGCTAGAACAGTACCGAAGACCTACCGGCTATATGGGAACCGGGAAACTGATGTAACTCGGGTAGCTGGGTATTGAGGCATTGCCCGTCGTTCAGAGGGTAGGTTGAGAGCTCGAGGTGTAAATCGGCTGGCGGCACAGAGATGCGCGTGCAGAGACCTCTTGCTCGGGACGATGGGACCGGTTCAATATTTGGCTGACGGGTGAAAGGTAGTCGCGTACGGCATCCGTGATGGTTGTTGTAGGCAACATCGAGTACGGGCGTACGTGACGGGTTGTTCGGGTAACCCTGCAGGTGTAAATCGATTATAATCGCCGTCCCTCGCGGTCAGTGAGTACCACTTGTTCACTGTACCGTGACGTAGAAAGAACAGGCTAGCTACATGTTAAAATGTTGCTGATTGAAAGCTGGACATTGATTGTTAATGATATGCTGTAGCTTAGAGCTAATTAAAGTTCTTTTCAACTTTGGGCAAAGTACATGAGAGAAATGCGTTTCTTGTTTGATTGCGGCTCTCTCATGTGCCTTAGCGTAAGGTTCTCCACAACCTGCTGCTAAAACTTGAAAGTAAGGTTCTACTAATTAGGCGAGTCCTTGCAAATGATTTTTACCTCATGCAACCCATTACCCTCATGTAGAAGTTCCATGTTTAGGTGAGACGGGTCAGACTTGCTGAGCCTTCGTGCTCACTGCTTGTGTTTGAAGCTTTTGCAGGGTTCTATGAGGAAGGGACTCCCGAAGAGGAGACGGAACCCCAGGAGGGGAACCCCGTCGAGTGGGAGTCGTGCACGCCGCAGAGTTAGTGTGCGTGTGTGCTAGCAAGGACACGTTCGAGGGCTGAACGTGCACTTGATGCTTAGTCTACGCCCGCGAGTGTGGACTAAACGTATTTTGATGTAAACAGGTCATAAAACTGTTAATGTAATAAACTTCCGCTTCCGCTTTGTACCTTTGACGTGTGTTATACGGTGCTGTGCAACGCAGCACCCCTCAGCGTGATCCTGGCTCGACAGGACCAAATGGGGTCGTGTCAGCGTGGTATCAGAGCTCGCTTGAGGTTTAACACAGTACAAAGGTCTTCTTTTTCAAAAAAAAAATCCAGTGAGGAACGAGTTAGTAGCCCGTATAAGGATGTTATTAGTATATAGAAAGTGGCTTAGTAACCTAATTATTATGTTGGAAAATCATGCATCTCGGGACGTTCATGTCTTGGGGGGTGCACGTAAGCGCTGTCCACCAGTGCGCACAAGCTGAAGGGTGGAGCCCCACGGGTGGCAGGTAACCCGACCCGCTTTGATATCCTCTACGACTCTTCATGTCGTTTGGGGTATTCGAGCAACGTCTGTCCCTGGCGTGCGTGGTGCAACATGGGAGACCCCGTCACGTGGTCTGAAATGTGAACACGTAACTCAAGGCGTGTTTGGCTTGAGAACATCCGGGCGAGTGATGACGGCCGGGTGTACCAACTGTATAGATTCCGGGCTCGGTGTGCAGCCGAGTCTGATGATTGTTTGAGTTTCTGCAGGTAGCCTTACCACGAAACGGTAGACGTGTAGCATCCGTGTGCGAGTGACGAGTAGTGCCACTGAACTAACGAAGCCGGCTAAGTCCGGTATAGGTTTTTCTTTGTGAGGACGTAGTACCGACATAATCTGGTGACGCATCGACGTCACACCCAACTAAATGAACAACTTCATTTAAAACTAGTCAAGGCTGAAGTTAATCAGAGGTTGTAGTAAAACTTGATGTAACTCCTTCCCTTGAACAGGATATTCAAAGTTAACAAGCTTTCAACTTATAGGATGTTAAGGACAGAGCACTCTGTTTTCAGCTGAATCAAGGCTGAAGTTAATCAGAGGTTAGAGGTTGAGTTCTTTCGAGGTTGGGGTCGTATGATACATTTCTGGAAAGCTTTGGAGGAGCTTTACAACTTTTCTGTTGAGCTCCAGAGGTGTTTCATCCCTTAACCACTCGAAAAATGCAGTAGAGTTAAAACTGTCCAGAAAACAGGACAGAGCAAAGACTCTCTGTAAACTCTCTGTAAATTAAGCATAACTTCCTGCTTAAAAATCCAAAAATAGGAAATGAGGTAGTTCTGGAAAGCTTATGAGATGGGTTACAACTTTGTAACAGAAAGTTTTGTCAGATTAGGAACATAATTAACTGGGATTCTTGGATCAAATCAGTACCTAAGGAAGGGAGGTGCTGTCCAATTGTTTCCAGAAATTCTGTTAACTTTGACATCTCATGACCTTTGAACCAGGACAGGTTTTAGGCCAAGCAAATACCGGCTGGAAAGCTATTGAAGTTAACTTTAACTTTGATGTTGAGCTCCAGAATTGGTTTTGCCTTTAACATGGCCTAAATCAGGTTGTAATGGAAACTAGTCAAGGCTGTCATGAGAGCAGCAGACCAGCAGTCAAATTTGTTTAAAAATTTGAACTATGTTTCCAAATTTTATGGGTTCAATGACATGTTTTATGTTATAACTCAGGGGTTTACTGTTTAAATAAATATTTGACATTTCTCAAATATATTTTTACAGATGGCAGCAGATAAACAATTGGAGAACGGGTGGGTAGTTTCCCACTGTTCTGACCGTAGCGGCTACCCGGAAGCATTGTGGCAAATGCTCCAATATTTCGGGTACAACCAGATGCCGCAATACTTCGCCAAGGAAGAAGGCGAAGAGGGGAACAAGACGTGGACGATCCATGTCGAGGTTCCTGCAGGGCCTACGCCACCCGGTTGGGTGCCATTCACCGTCACGGTGAGAGGAAGACAACCGGAAGGGATGTGGCAAGTGGCAGCCCGTGACACTATGTCACGTTTCTGCCAACTACACGTGCAGGCTATGGAGGGAACTCCATACGCACTCGTTCTGGTGGAGGGACGAGCTCAGCATGTGTGGGAAGAGAGGTACCTGGAGGCAACAGACCCGAGTTGCCCAAGGTACAACCCCGCGGAGGCAAATCTCAGCCTCCAAATGAGGGCGGGAAACGCTGTGATGGACAGCCAAGCTGTTCATATGGAGCATCTCGCCACCAAGCTCAAGGAGAGCACAAGCCGTGGAGATCATTTTGAGAGTGCTCACAGTGCACTCCGCAATGTGCTCCTTCCGACGATCAAGCGACTGAATGAACAACACAATCAGTTGCGTCGTCTGAAGAAGGCGAAGAAGAAGAGCCGTGTTGACATCGCGGCGTTGCAAGAGCTGGTGCAGACCCTAAATCAGCAGAATGAGGACCTTGCTCAAGAGCGGGACGACGCTATTGAGGAAGGACAAGGCTGGGAAGAGGACTACAACCAGGCTATGGACGAGGTGCATGCATTGCAGGACCTCGTGCCCCCAGTATTGGGCGTACCGGTAGTCTTGGGTCTTCCAGCCATGGGAGAACCCGGAATGGGAGAAGAGGTGGTAGACCCCGAGCCACCAGCAGAGGTACCGGAGGAGGACGACCCACAGAAGGTCGAGTTCTACTCCGAGTAGGGGGTTACGGTTGCCAAGTAGGGCAGCTAGGGTAGCGTAACCCAACTTTTGTAATCGGTGACATGTCGTGTAGGCAGTAGCGTATGTATAGGTAGTGACGACATGAGCACGACTTCTCGGAGATCGAGAATAATGTATCTTGTATAAAGTTTATGCTTTATCAATATATGTGAATGTTGTGCAAGTTAATCATGCGTCGCTTCAATACCTACTGCTGTTTATGGAATTTTGAGTAAGACATGTGCTAATTGCTGCTGTGTTGAATTTCAGAATGACGCGTACTCGTGCCAACCCTGATGTTGGAGGTACTAGCCAAGGGGGAGAGACCTCCCAACCACCTCCCGAGGACTCCTCGGGACAGCAGCAGCAACAGCAACAGCAAACACCGCCACCGCCACTGCCGACGGTTACATTGGCCGACATTGTCGCGGCAATGGCGGGTTCACATCAGCAGCACACAGAGCTGCTGCAAACGTTAATTGCGAATACGTCTCGCCCAGAGAGACGTCAAGATCGTGAGGAGCGCCAACAGAGCTCCTACTCTGACTTCCTGGCGACTCATCCCCCTGTATTCTCAAGGGCGGATGAACCACTTGACGCGGACAACTGGCTCCGCGCCATAGAGATGAAATTCGGGCTGCTCCAAATCAGCGAGCAGCGCAAGACTCAGTTCGCGGTCCAGCAGCTCCAAGGATCCGCGAGCGCGTGGTGGGCCAACTTCTGTGCTTCCCAGCCCACCGACCGAGTGATGACCTGGACGGAGTTTCGGACGGCCTTCAGGGCCTATCATATACCGCCCGGTTTGATGAAGAGGAAGATGCAGGAGTTCCTACACCTGCAACAAGGGAGCCGGAACGCGCTGGAATACTCCAGGGCGTTCAACGATCTCGCGCTCTACGCGTCGTATCACGCAGATACGGACGAGAAGCGGCGGGACCACTTTTACCAGGGGCTTAACCCGCTCCTAAAGGACAAGTTGGCGATGTTCAATCGCGGCAGCCTCAACGACATCATTGATGCTGTGATTGTTCAGGAGGACTCCGGCAAGGAGTTGGCGGCGGCAGAGCGAAAGCGAAGCGCGCCGCAGAGCAGCGGAGAAGGAGGCGGTCCTTCTCAGAAGTTTCGGATGGTGAATCGCCCACCATCAGGTCCACGCTGGCAGCCACCACAGCGGTCGATGCCGTTCCGCAGTCGGCCGTACTCTTCACCGGCATTCCGGCCGGCACTGCCAGTACCACCGCAACAACAACAGCAGCAGCGGGCGATGCCGCGTGCGTTTGCACCTCCGCAACGCATGCCGGGCTTTCGTCCCCCGAGTACTCCACCAGCAGCGGCCACATGTTACAAGTGTGGTCGTCCAGGACACTTCACGAGCAGTTGCCCGGAGAGGCAAGGCGGCGGAGTGGCACCACAGTTTCCGGGGAGGAATCAACCTCGGAACCCTACTAATGCGCGGCGGGCAAACCCTAGGCCCGGTACTGTCCACCAGCTTGCCATTGAGGACGTGCCGGAGGGCGAGCCAATCCTTGCGGGTATGTTCCAACTCCACCAGCATCCCGCTATAGTACTGTTTGATTCAGGCGCCACGCATAATTTTATTAGCCAAGCTTTCATTGCTAAACACAGTTTGCCAATACTACCCACCGATAGTCCATATTTAATTTGTTCACCGGGTGGGAAGATTTCAGCAAGCGTAATGGTCTCCAAAGCACCATTATGCTTAGCAGGTAGAGTGTACCCCACGTCTCTCATTATCTTAGAGGGACAGAAGGTCGATGTCATCCTAGGGATGTCGTGGTTAACCCGCCACGGCGCTGTGTTAGACACCGTCCTTCGAGTCGTGCACCTAACCTCAGAAGTGCACGGTTCTCACTCATTATTTCTGGACAGTCCAGAAATAAAACTTCCAAGTGTCTATCAAGCCATAACCATCAGATTGGAAGACATTCCAGTGGTCCAAGAGTTCCCTGATGTATTCCCGGACGATTTGCCGGGAATGCCACCCGATAGAGAGGTGGAGTTCAAGATTGAACTCGCACCGGGGACCATGCCAATATCCCGAAGGCCGTACAAGATGGCGCCCAAGGAGTTGGATGAACTGAAGACTCAGCTCACGGACCTTCTGGAGAAGGGTTTTATTAGGCCGAGCTCCTCGCCATGGGGTTGTTCGGCATTATTTGTCAAGAAGAAGGATGAAACGTTGCGGCTTTGCATGGACTACCGTCCATTAAATGCCGTAACCATCAAGAACAAGTACCCGTTGCCACGGATCGACATGTTGTTTGATCAGTTGGTCGAAGCGAAGATCTTTTCCAAGATGGATTTAAGATCCGGGTACCATCAGATTAAGATAAGGGCGGAGGACATTCCAAAGACAGCTTTCTCGACAAGGTACGGACTTTATGAGTATCTGGTCATGTCCTTTGGCCTCACCAATGCTCCAGCTCACTTCATGTACTTAATGAACTCGGTGTTCATGCCGGAGCTGGACAAGTTTGTCGTGGTCTTCATTGACGACATCCTGGTATACTCCAAGTCGGAGGAAGATCACAAGAAACATCTGCGTATAGTCTTGCAACGGCTGCGGGATCACAAGTTATACGCAAAGTTCAGCAAATGCGAGTTTTGGATATCGCAAGTGCCTTTCCTCGGGCATATCATCTCAGCGGAGGGTATCGCTGTGGACCCGAGCAAGATCACGCAAGTGCTGAATTGGAAATCCCCGAGAACTGTTCATGAGGTACGGAGTTTCCTCGGACTCGCGGGATATTATCGGAGGTTCATTCCGAACTTCTCGAAGATTGCCAAGCCAATGACAGAGCTGCTGAAGAAGGCTACCAAATATGTTTGGAGTCCAGCATGTGAAGCAGCATTCAAGGCTTTAGTCAAGCACCTGACATCAGCACCGGTTTTGGCGCAGCCAGACACAACAAAACCGTTTGATGTGTACTGCGATGCATCCGGCATTGGGCTCGGATGTGTGCTGATGCAAGACCGAAGAGTGGTCGCGTATGGATCACGGCAGCTTAGGAATCATGAGCAAAATTATCCAACTCACGACTTGGAGCTCGCTGCCGTGGTACTTGCACTGAAGATGTGGAGGCACTACCTACTCGGTAACCTCGTACATTTATATACCGACCACAAAAGCCTCAAGTACATATTCACTCAGAAGGAGCTGAACATGAGGCAACGAAGATGGTTAGAACTGATAAAGGATTACGAGATAGAAATCCATTATCATCCGGGCAAGGCAAACGTTGTGGCAGATGCGCTGAGCCGCAAGTCACACGTCAATAATCTGACCATCACACCGTTGGAAGAGAGCGAACCACCACTACATGTGATTCCACACGGAGCTCTCTACAACCTAGCTTTGATCCCCACCATCCGTGAAGAGATAGCGGCAGCCCAGAAGAATGACAAGGGCATGTCACATTTGCGGAGACGTGTAGACAGTGGGGAGTTGAAATGTTTCCGGAAGGACGGAGACGGCGTCCTATGGTTCAAGGACCGGATTGTCGTACCCCGAAACCCGGAGTTACGGAAGAAAATATTTGATGAGGCTCACTTATCAAAATTTTCTATTCACCCCGGCAGCAACAAAATGTATCAAGAACTCAGAAGAAAGTTTTGGTGGACACGGATGAAGCGAGAGACTGCAAAATACGTGTCCGAGTGTGATACATGTCGAAGGGTGAAGGCAGACCACATGCGGAAACCGGGACTGCTGCAACCACTGGGCATTCCTGCCTGGAAGTGGGAGGACGTGAGCATGGATTTCGTCGTCGGTTTACCCACCACCTTACAGAAACATGATTCTGTGTGGGTGATCGTCGATCGACTCACCAAAGTTGCCCATTTCATCCCGGTCAACACCAACTACAACGCCAAGAAGTACGCTGAACTGTACATCTCACGGATCCTATGCTTATACGGCGTACCCCGTACCATCATATCGGACCGGGGCACTTTATTTGTGTCCCGTTTTTGGGAGCAGCTACACGCTGCCTTGGGGACGAAGCTGATCCGTAGTTCAGCCTACCACCCGCAGACGGATGGGCAAACTGAGCGGGTAAATCAAATCCTAGAAGACATGCTATGAGCTTGCGCTATCGACCACGGCAAGAATTGGGATGATCACTTGCCGTTAGCCGAGTTCTCGTACAACAATGGGTACCAAGCCAGCATCAAGATGGCGCCCTACGAGGCGCTATACGGCAGAAAATGCCGCACACCACTGAACTGGTGTGAGTCTGGCGAGAGGGTTACCTTCGGGATTGACCTTGTCAACGACGCGGAAGAAAAGGTTCGACTGATTCAAGCGAACCTAAGAGCCGCTCAATCCCGACAGAAACAGTATGCGGACCGGAGAAGGCGCCCATTACAATTCGAAGTTGGAGATCACGTATACCTACGAGTGTCTCCAATGAAGGGCGTAAACAGATTTGGGGTGAGAGGAAAGTTGGCACCCCGATTCATCGGTCCATTCCAAATTACCGAAAGATGTGGATCGGTGGCATACCGGCTGAGATTACCAGAAGCACTTTCCGGTGTGCACGACGTCTTTCACATTTCCCAGCTGAGGAAGTGTCTCAAGCTATCAACTACCGTTCAGCTGGAAGACATTGAAGAACTGCAACCGGATCTCACCTATCGGGAGGAACCGGTGCAGATTATTGATGAAAAGGCCCGAACCACACGCAACCGTACGTTGTGGTTCTACAAGGTTCTATGGAATAATCACTCCATGGACGAAGCGACATGGGAGAGCGAAGAATTCCTTCGCACTAACTACCCCAACTTTCTCACGTCGCATATCCGGTAATTTTCCACCGTCCTCTCTCTCATTTTCACCTTATAATCTCGGGACGAGATTCTTTTAAGGGGGGAGGAATGTAAGGGCCTCAGTTTTTGACACCCATTTGTAGTGTTCATCCCCACACCACACACCTCATTTGAGGAAGAATGATGAACACAAATGAAGAGCAAGTAACAATTATCAACATGCTCATTAGGGAACAAACTTACACATTGCAAAAGTGGTATTTCCCACATGTGATATAGATGGGCTGGACATAGGAAAACTCCTACACTTTGCTAAGGATGTCCATGCCAAGTTTCACCCAAATTCAAAACCTTTTTGAGGTCATCTTGGGTATAGATAGGAAGGGGGCAGTTTGAAAACATATTCAAATTCAAACTGTTTTTATACCATGAATTTGAAAGTGGAAGGCATATTCTTACTCAGCACATTTTTGTGAGCTCACACACCAATTTTCACTCCATTTGGAGTTGATCTTGACATGAGCTAAGGGGGAGAAATTCAAACTTTATTTGAATTTCAAACTGAACTTGTGCTGAAATTCATTCAAACCAAACCTCATTTGAACTTTGATCAATTCAAATGGCTCATGGGTGAATAATTTGAATGGCCAAGGGTAGTATAGGATTCACTGTTTACCACAGTTGTTAGGAGTAAATTTCAGAGGTTAAAAGGAGGGGTGGGACCCACATGTCAGCCTCTGCTTCAACACAAACCGACTGAAACACAGTTCAGTCGGTTCCCGGTTACAGTGTGCGCGCGCCACCGAGGGGGGCAGCCGGCGCCAGCTCCTGCTGCGCGCCCCAAGCCGGAGACCAGCCGCCGGGCTATTTATTCCCTCCCCGGCGTGCTCCGATCACTCATTCCCCGAGCTGCCGGCATACTCGGCCGTTTTTCCACTGCCATCACCGCCGCTCGAGCTCACGCTTGATCAAGCCGATCACTCGCGAAAACAGCCTCCTCCACAGCAAAACGGCACCAAGAGATCGTGAGCAACCTCCCAGACTCCGTGTTGGCCAGTGAGCAAGCTTCCTCGAGCTGTACGAGCCATTTCTCCGGCGAGCCGAACATCGCCGCCGATCGGGCTCCCGTGGACAGCACGGCACAGCCGTTGTCACGTCCTCTTCTCTACACAAGAAAGGTGCGTGATTGTATGTATATGGAGTAGCCGAAAGCCGTTTGGCGATTGATCAACCCTCGGCCGAGAATTTCCAAATTTACTCTTGATCAGTTCATAAGAACCGAGCTCACCTTCGGGTGAAATTCGTGCTCTATGCACGAAGGTTGGACGAGCTCGTTACCTAGTAGCTTCTACGCACGATAGCGCCCACGCTCGAACTGGAATTAGAGAAAACCATCGAGAATCGTCCATGATATGGCTGTTTTCCCCGCCGCCATGGCTGAACACCTCGGCTCACCGCCGAGAGCCTAGTTGCCGGTATTTCTAGCTTCCACCCAGCCCTGGTTCGTGTTTCCCATGCCCTACTGATGCTCTCCGACCGATTTCCGGTCGATTTGGTGCACGGGAGAGCGGGACCGACCTCACCGGAACCCTAGCAGGTGCTGTCACCGGTGCGCACGGGTTTCCGGTCATCGCCGGCAGCCGGCGACCCCACCATCGAGTCCAGGGGGTCGGAAGAGGGGCAGGCGGCAAGTCTCGGGCCGGGGGGTGGCCGGGAACTCAGTTCCGGCGAGGGTCACCGGAGAACGCCGCCGCCGCGCAGTTAGCGCGAGGAGGGAGACGACGCACTGTGTGCGGGGCCCACAAGCCAGAGTTTAAACTTTTCCCCGAATTTCAGTTTTAGTTCAAACTTCAAATCTTTATAACTTTGGCTAGAAAGCTCCAAATTGAGTGAACCAAATTTTTCTGGATTCAGCTCTCTGAGTACTTTCCAGAAAATCAAGTTTCACTTCATGAAATTCCTTATTTCTCCAGAATTAATTCCTTAAAGTTTAAACTGTTAGGAATTTTAACTGGAGAATCCTTTGGAGGAAAATCCTGAAATTTTGCTGAGATGTTCACCAAAATATCCTTGAACTACCATAAAAATTTAAGATCTATTTGAGCTCATTTATTCCACCTAATGGTGTGATTAGTGAAACTGTCCCAGAGAAAATAGAAAATGTTCAGAAACATTTTCAGAATTTTCCCTGAAATTGTTTAGCTCATATCTTTAGTTAGAGACTTCCAAATTAAGTGATACCAACTCCATTAGAACCCTCTGAAAATCTAGTTTTCAGAAAATCATAGTTTGTCTCATGAAAATTCCTAGAACACCCTAAGAGTTCCAATTAAGGTCAAGGACATAATTATTTGTGGAGGGCTCAAATGAGCTTTGCTGCAACTAAAACTTGACCAAGTCTCTGTTTAGGTTGTAACCAAGCCACAGCAAAAGTTTCACAGTCATTAGGTCTATCTAGCAAAGGTTATAGACTTCACAACTTCAAAATTAATACAAATGCATTTAAATTGATACATATGTTTCTTATATCATGTAGTCGCTAAGGTCGAGGAGGAACCCGAAGTCCTAGACTTCGTTACTCCGGAGGAACAGCTAGCCTACGACCAAGAGCAGCAAGGCAAGCTCCAGTTTGCATTAACCTTTTTACAAATTTTTATTGTTTTGAGCACATACTTGTTTCCTTTATTCTGTGCATTAGAGTCCTGTTTGGAAATCCAACTGCATGGCCAAGAAAACCACGGGTTGGGTTTAAGATTGCAAATCTCGTTAGCCACTGCATTGCTAGGATAGAGTAGGATTCGGTACAAGTCGAGTAGTTGGAACTACTCGCGAGAATAGGCTAGAGGCACATTGCTCGGGTAGAGATAGCACATGATACACATGGCAAGAAAATGAGACCGAGCGGAGAGTAAGTGCAGCAGGACTTTGGGGCCTGTGTGCCGTAGCTCCGTTTGTGTCAATTGAGGACCGAGCCGTGTGCGGGCCTGTTGAACAAGCTAGAACAGTACCGAAGACCTACCGGCTATATGGGAACCGGGAAACTGATGTAACTCGGGTAGCTGGGTATTGAGGCATTGCCCGTCGTTCAGAGGGTAGGTTGAGAGCTCGAGGTGTAAATCGGCTGGCGGCACAGAGATGCGCGTGCAGAGACCTCTTGATCGGGACGATGGGACCGGTTCAATATTTGGCTGACGGGTGAAAGGTAGTCGCGTACGGCGTCCGTGATGGTTGTTGTAGGCAACATCGAGTACGGGCGTACGTGACGGGTTGTTCGGGTAACCCTGCAGGTGTAAATCGATTATAATCGCCGTCCCTCGCGGTCAGTGAGTACCACTTGTTCACTGTACCGTGACGTAGAAAGAACAGGCTAGCTACATGTTAAAATGTTGCTGATTGAAAGCTGGACATTGATTGTTAATGATATGCTGTAGCTTAGAGCTAATTAAAGTTCTTTTCAACTTTGGGCAAAGTACATGAGAGAAATGTGTTTCTTGTTTGATTGCGGCTCTCTCATGTGCCTTAGCGTAAGGTTCTCCACAACCTGCTGCTAAAACTTGAAAGTAAGGTTCTACTAATTAGGCGAGTCCTTGCAAATGATTTTTACCTCATGCAACCCATTACCCTCATGTAGAAGTTCCATGTTTAGGTGAGACGGGTCAGACTTGCTGAGCCTTCGTGCTCACTGCTTGTGTTTGAAGCTTTTGCAGGGTTCTATGAGGAAGGGACTCCCGAAGAGGAGACGGAACCCCAGGAGGGGAACCCCGTCGAGTGGGAGTCGTGCACGCCGCAGAGTTAGTGTGCGTGTGTGCTAGCAAGGACACGTTCGAGGGCTGAACGTGCACTTGATGCTTAGTCTACGCCCGCGAGTGTGGACTAAACGTATTTTGATGTAAACAGGTCATAAAACTGTTTATGTAATAAACTTCCGCTTCCGCTTTGTACCTTTGACGTGTGTTATACGGTGCTGTGCAACGCAGCACCCCTCAGCGTGATCCTGGCTCGACAGGACCAAATGGGGTCGTGTCACGTTACAAGGAAGTAGCAATGGCTAAACTTACAGAAAACAAAACCCGCCCTGTCAAGGAGCTCTTGGACTACTTAAATAGGGGAGGGAAGAGGGAAATTCGTCCAGCAACAAAGGTAGGACGTGATCTCCCTTATTCCCTTCCTTTTTCTGTGATAGACTACCATTTAATAGGGAAAGAAAGAGGGAAACCCATCCTGATTTCCTCTATTTCTTTCCTTATTATAGCACATCTATCATTAAATGGGAGAAGAAAGAGGGAATTTCGTCCAGCAGCAAAGTTGGACGAGATTTCCCTTATTCCTTTCCTTATTTGTCTAAATCTCTCTTTATTACATGGCCCCAGCCTCAAGATTTCTCCTCGGGTGGAGCAGCCTTTATTGCATTAATCCCTCCATCCCTCCTAGCTGGATCAATTCCCAAGCACCTAATAATAACAAGGTCATCACAAGGCTTTAATAGGTCCCCATTTGAAGGATAATTACTTTGAACAGCCAGGAATGAATTCACCTGATAATTAAGTTGACGTGCACGAGTGCGTGTCATTGGACCTTGATTAGCTGAGAGTGGTGAATGGACTGGTGTTGTGGTTGTATCAACGGTAGCGATGTCCGCATCAGCCGCCCTGAACCCAAGTTTGTGAGTTTTCCCGACTTTCCTGATTTTGACCCAGATGGTCATCTGCGCATGCAAAACCATCAAGACGTGTATTCTGTCATGGTTCCGTTCGTCCTCTAGGGACCCGAGTTCATGAGTTTTCCCAACTTTCCCTATTTTGACCCATACGACCATCAACTCATGCAAACCATCAAGTTGCACCATGCGGACGTGTATTCCATCAAGGTCCCGTCCAGCCTCCCGGGACCTGAGTTCGTGAGTTTTCCCAACTTTCTCAATTTCGACCAAAATGGCCATCCACGCAGGCAAAACCATCAAGTTGCACCATCAGAATGTGTACTTCCTCAAGATCCCGTCCAACCGTCTGGGACCTGAGTTCGCGAGTTTTCCCGACTTTCTAGAATTTCCCGATTGTGACCAAGAAGGCCATGCACGCATGTTAAACAATCAAGTTGCACCATCCAGACGTGTATTCCGTCATGGTCCCGTTCTTCCTCCCGGGACCCGATTTCTTGAGTTTTCCTGACTTTCCCGATTTTGACCGAGATGACCATCCGCGCAGGTAAAACCATCAAGTCGCACCATCCGAACATGTATTCTGTCAAGGTCCCGTCCAACCACTGAGACCCGAGTTCCAGATTTTTCCCGACTTTTCAGATTTCGACTCAGATGTCCATCCACGCATGTAAAACCATCAAGTTGCACCATCCGTACGTGTATTCCGTCAAGGTCCTGACCGGCCTGCCGAGACCCGAGTTTGTGAGGTTTCCCAACTTTCCCGATTTCGACCCACACGGCCATTTGCGCAGGCAAACACATCAAGTTGCACCTTGCGAATGTTTATTCCATCAAGGCCCCGTCTGGCTGCCCGGGATCCGAGTTCATGAGTTTTCCCGACTTTCGTGACTTTCTTAATATTGACCAAGATGGCTATACATGCATGCAGAACCATCAAGTTGCACCATCCGGACTTGTATTTCGTCAAGGTCCTGTCCAGCCGCACAGGACCCTTCGTAAGTTTTCCCGACTTTCCCGACCTTCCAGATTTTGCACCAGATGGCCATCCGCGCATGCAAAACCATCAAGTTGCACCATCCGGATGTGCATTCCATCAAGGTTACGTCCGGCCTCCCAGGACCCGAGTTCGTGACTTTTCCCGACTTTCCGGATTTTGAACCAAATGGCCATCCGCGTAGGCAAAATCATCAAGTTGCACCATCCAAACATGTATTCCGTTAAGGTCCCGTTTAGCCGCCCAGGACCCGAGTTCATGAGTTTTCCCGAATTTCCAGATTGCGACCCAAATGGCCATCCATGCATGCAAAACCATCAAGTTGCACCATCCAACGTGTATTCTGTCAAGGTCTTGACCAGCCCCCTGTGATCCGAGTTCGTGAGTTTTCCCGACATTTGGGATTTCGACCCAGATGGCCGTCCGCACCAGAAAAACCATCAAGTTGCAGCATCCGGACGTGTATGCCGTCAAGGTCACGTCCAGCCTCCCGGGACTTGAGTTTGTGAGTTTTACCGACTTTCCCGATTTGGACCCAGATGGCCATCCGCACATGGAAAACGATCAAGTTGCACCATCCGAACGTGTATTCTGTCAAGGTCCCATCTGGCCTCCCGAGGCCTGAGTTTGTGAGTTTTCCCGACTTTCCCGATTTTGACCCAGATGGCCATCCGCGCAGGCAAAACCATCAAGTTGCACCGTGCAGATGTTTATTCCATCAAGGTCCCGTCCGGCTGCGCAGGACCCGAGTTCGTCAGTTTTTCCGACTTTCCAGATTTCAAATGAGATGGCCATCTGTGAATGCAAAACCATCAAGTTACTACGTCTGGACGTGTATTCCCGAGTTCGTGAGTTTTCCCGGCTTTCCCGACCTTCCCGATTTCGACCTAGATGGCCACCACGCATGCAAAATCATCAAGTTGCACCATCCAAACATGTATTCTGTCAAGGTCCCGACCAGCCTCCCGGGACCCGAGTTCATGAGTTTTCCCGACTTGGAGATTTCGACCCAGATGACCATCCGCGCAGGCAAAACCATCAAGTTGCACCATGCGAATGTTTATTCTTTCAAGGTCCCGTCCGGCCGCTCGGGACTCGAGTTCGTGAGTTTCCTCAACTTTCGAGACTTTCCCGATTTCGACCAAGATGTCCATCCATGCATGCAGAACCATCAAGTTGTACCATCCGGACTAGTATTCCGTCAAGGTCCCGTCCGGCCCCTCTGACTCGAGTTCATGAGTTTTCTGGACTTTCTCGATTTTGACCTAGATGGCCATCCGCGCAGGTAAAATCATCAAGTTGCACCATCCGAACGTGTATTCCGTCAAGATCCCGTCCAGCCGCTCGAGACACGAGTTTGAGAGTTTTTTTTTAGTTTCCCGATTTCAACCCAAATGTACATCCACGCATGCAAATCCATCAAGTTGCACCATCCGAACATGTATTCCGTCAAGGTCCCGTCCGACCTCTTGGGACACGAGGGCGTGAGTTTTTGCGACTTTCCCGATTATGACCCAAATGGCCATCCACGCAGGCAAAATCATCAAGTTGCACCATCCAAACATGTGTTCCGTAAAGGTCCGGTCTAGCCGCCCGGGACCCGAGTTCGTGAGTTTTTCTGACTTTCCCGATTGCATCCCGGATGGCCGTCAACGCATGCAAAACCATCAAGTGGCACTCTTCGAACGTATATTCTGTCAAGGTTCCGTCCATCCGCACGGGATCCGAGTTTGTGAATTTTCCTAACTTTCCGGATTGCGACCTAGATGGCTATCCACGCATGCAAAACCATCAACTTGCACCATCCCAATGTGTATTCTGTCAAGGTCCCGACCAGCCTCCCGGGATCCGAGTTCGTGAGTTTTCCTGACTTTCCCGATTTTGACCCAGATGGCCATTCGCACATGCAAAAAGATAAAGTTGCACCATCTGAACGTGTATTCCGTCAAGGTCCCGTCTGGCCGCCCTGGACCCGAGTTCGTGAGTTTTCCCGACTTCCCTAATTTTGACCCAGATGGCCATCCGCGCATGCAAAACCATCAAGTTGCACCATCGAGACGCGTATTCCGTCATGGTCCCATTCGTCCTCCCGGGACTCGAGCTCATGAGTTTTCCCGACTTTCCCGATTTTGACCCATACGACCATCCGCTCATGCAAACCATCAAGTTGCACCATGCGGACGTGTATTCCGTCAAGGTCCCATCCAGCCTCCCGGGACCTGAGTTCGTGAGTTTTCCCAACTTTCTCGATTTCCACCCAAATGGCCATCCATGCAGGCAAAACCATCAAGTTGCACCATCATAACGTGTATTTCTCAAGATCCCGTCAAGCCGCCCGGGACCTGAGTTCGTGAGTTTTCCCGTCTTTCTAGAATTCCAGATTGTGTCCAAGAAGGCCATCCACGCATGTTAAACCATCAAGTAGCACCATCCAGACGTGTATTCCGTCATGGTCCCGTTCTTCCTCCCGGCACCCGATTTCGTTAGTTTCCCGACTTTCCTGATTTTAACCGAGATGGCCATCTGCGTAGGTTAAACCATCAAGTCGCACCATCCGAACATGTATTCTGTTAAGGTCCCGTCCAACCGCCAAGACCCGAGTTCCAGAGTTTTCCCGACTTTTCAGATTTCGACTCAGATGTCCATCCACGCATGCAAAACCATCAAGTTGCACCATCCGGACGTGTATTCCGTCAAGGTCCTGACCGGCCTGCCGAGACCCGAGTTTGTGAGATTCCCCAACTTTCCCGATTTCGACCGAGACGGCCGTCCACGCAGACAAAACCATCAAGTTGCACCTTGGCATGGCTGGCATGAACCGGTCCTTAGATCTACGGTAAGTAACCACTATTTCATTCTACCTCATTCACAAACAAAGCTTGTCTAGATCTCCCCCGATTCATGTTCATCAAGTTTTCATTATCATTATTCTTATGAGTGCAGTAGCTAGAACTGGGATGATCACTTGCCGTTGGCCGATTTCTCGTACAACAATGGGTACCAAGCCAGCATCAAGATGGTGCCTTACTGTAACACCCCAAAATCTTGTTAAGACCCAAAATCCTGTTCAGAGGGGAGTTTAAAAATTTTTGGACGTGTTGCATGTGTTGCAAAAATTCAAATTCAAACTGGAATTCAAATTAAACTCAAAACAGAAAAGAAATAGAAAAAGAAAAAGGAAAACAGAAAAAAACCGGTCAGTGGGCCGAAACCCACCAGCCGGCCCACCCTGCCCCAGCGCCAGCCCGCAGCCGCGCGCCCGCGCTCTCTCTCTCAGACAGGTGGGACCCACCTGTCATCCCTAACCCCCGATCGTCCGAAACTCGGACTGTTCACCCGCGCGCGCGCGATCACAACCGACCGGATTTCCGGCCGAATTATGGTTCCGGAGGACTCCCACTCGATCTAAACAAACCCACCGCCCTCCCCCGTCTATAAAAACCCCGGCCTCATCCCGTTTTTCTCACGCGATCTGCTGTTTTTACTCCGGTGAGAACCCGAGCCTTCTCCGGCGAATTCTGGCCGATCTACGCTCGGAAATTCCGATCTAACTCGCTGGTCTTGATCCACCGCCTCCGGGGAACCCTGCAGGTGTAGAAAACTCGGTGACTTGCGGTTCAAACACAGCGCCGACGAGCCTCGCCGTGGTTTCGCTTCGGACCTCGTCGCCGATCGCTTTCCAGGACCTCCGAGCTCAAGAAAACCCCCGAGGTGAGATCCCCGACCTCCCCTCCACCGATCTATGCCATAAAATCACAGTTCTAGGGAGAATTCTCGAAGATCCGAAAGTCTCCGGCGAGATCGCCGCCTCCCGCCACCGTGCGCCGCCGGCAGCGCCGCCCGCGCTCGGTCAGAGCGACGTGGCCGCTTGTGCGCCGTCTATTTTAAATCGCACGGTAGACTTTAAATCCCCGCGTACCGGTTCGACGTTATAATCTCAGCCGTCTGTTTTAAACCGGACGGTCCACGTCAGTCCCGCGTTATAAAGACTGGAAATCTTACGTGCTACCCCCTGGGGTTCTCGGAAAATAAGAGCTAGCCCCGGAAACTTCTGATCTAGCCCCTGGAACTTCAGAAAATCATGTAAATTCATTTAAAAAACAGTTTTAGCCCCTGGACTTAATAAAAATTAGGAAAAACCCCTCTGTTATGTGTAGCTAGACCCCTGAAAATTCTTAAAATAATATTATAGACCCTGTAGTGGGGTGAGTTTACCTTTTTAACCCTGTTTGATATTTAATTTAGGAAATTGAATATGTGGCTAGTATTTAAAATTTAAAAAGTGGGACAAACATATTGTCAAAATTAAATTAAAAACTTTATCAGTACTTAGAAAACTTTGGAGGGAGATAAAAATATATTTTGGGCTGAAATGAATCTGTTTAATTTATTATTCACATTTAGGGACATATTTTTAAGTAAAGAATAGTTCTGGAAAATAGGGAAAATAATTGTGAAATAGTTTACATCAGAGGAAAAGGTCAAAAATATATTAGTAAATATTTTAGATCAGAACCTATTCTGTTTAGATGATATGTCTAGTTATTTTCATAATAAAGTTCACATTTAGGCGTAGGAAATAAATCTGAAAATATAGCAACTAGTAAATGATAAATGGAGTTTCTAAAATCCAAAGAATTCAGTTTAGGGTTGGTAGAAATTATGAAGACACATATGGAGAAGGAAAATACCTTTCGTGCATACTTGGTAGCTAAAAGGTGTAGTAATGGAATATAAGGAAAATTATTTAAATTGGAAACTCATATATATAGTATGTAAGCATAAGTGTGAATGCAAAAGTAGGAATCATATACACATGATTAAAAGTATATGTAAGCCAAAGATCAACACACATAGAGTAACCACAACACATAAAATTGTGAATGACTTTCATAAATGTGAATGTGTGGTTTGTTTGAAGTGGAAGTGTGAACTATGTCTTATGGATTGTTGTTTTTCTTTTGCTATGTGTGATGGTATGATGTAGAACCTGCTCAAGAGCAAGTTATTCCTTTCCAAGATCAGGACTACCCATTTCAAGAGCAGCAGGAAAGAGGCAAGTGTCCTTGACCACTTTGATCCTATGCTAGGATGTGTAGATAGAATTATTTGCATTGTCAAGTTAAATATGAAACCTATGCTAGGAAGTTTCCCTAGAATTGCATCACCTTGATTCCTTGTAGCTTGGGTTGTGATTTATTTTATCATGCCATTTATTATTATGCATATGCTTAGCCATGCTTAGAATGGGATATTTGGGATATGAGATCATCAGTTTATTTTATTATACTCTTGAATGAGATATTGTGAGTTATGTAGAGGTAGGGATCAAGGCAAGTTGGATGTTTTGGTTGTGTGCTGGGTGCACGAGACTCGGGTTTGTATTTAGTACTTGCCTAGATCCTAAGGACCGGTTCATGGAGCATTTAACCTAGCTTTACCGTGCCAACCGCATGCTGAGATGGGGCAGCTTGGCCAATTAATTAGGTGTATCCCCGGCGTAGTATGGGTGTGTTGGATCGTGCGGGGAATAGGTGTCAGCTGGACTACCATATGAACCGCGAGGCTCAAGAGGGGGCCACTACAGCGGGGTTGGAGCCTCTTGTATGCTGTTAGGGGTGAAACCTCAGTGGGCCCATGCTCGTCGGGAATCCCTTTGTAAAGGCTTCGTAGTGATCTCCTGGCTACACACCTGGGAAGTGTGAATGTGGTTCGTAGCCACTGGCATAATGGAGGTTCTTTTAGTCCACCCGGCAACGGGGGATGAAATCACTACATGTGGGTACAGTGGTACAAACTCTGCAGAGTCAAAACTGTCATGACAGCCGTGCTCACGGTCAAGAGCGGCTTGGACTTATTCATGATTAGAGGATTGATGGTTTTGGAAGTTGTGGATGTTAAGCGGGGAGCTTAACCTTGGAAATGATGTTATGGTTATTGGATTATGATGATGGGATGGGAGATTGGGACCATTTCACCTGTGTAGTAATGTAGGTGCTTAATAAGCTAAGGTGATAGGTATTAATTGCGTAGTGCTTTAACCATGTGTTCAACCTCTCCTTGTTCTAGCCATGCATGATATAATTTTCCCACACTTGCTGAGTACCATCGGTACTCAATCTTGCATATTTGTTGGTTCATATTGCTGCTCAGGTCAAGATAATGAAGTGATGTATAATGATCAAGACTTCGGACCCGAAGAAGGTTTCTAGGTTCATGGAGTCCCCCGGGCAACGCCTGTGACGGAGCCCTCAAGAATAATATTCCGCTGCTAGTTTATTTACTTGTGATGAACTTTTTATTGTCCAACGAGACATTTGCTATGTAAGACTTATTTATATTCGACACCTGGCTTGTAATAAATGATGCTTCACTATTTGTCATCACATGTATGAGAAAATGATCCTGGCATACATGTGATATTCACTTGGTTGTTCTTCGGAAAAACCGGGTGTGACTTCTTTGATGAGACTCACTTGTCAAAGTTTTCTTTTCACCTCGGCAGCAACAAAATATATCAAGAACTAAAAAGCAAGTTTTGGCGGACACGGATGAAGCGTGATATCGCAAAGTACGTGTCCGAGTGTGGGTGATCGTCGACCGGCTCACCAAAGTTGCCCATTTCATCCCGCTCAACACCAACTACAACGCCAAGAAGTACGCTGAACTGTACATCTTACGGATCCTATACTTGTACGGCGTACCCCGTATCATCATATCGGATTGGGGCACTTTATTTGTGTCCCGTTTTTGGGAGAAGCTACACGCTGTGTTGGGGACGAAGTTGATCCGTAGTTCAGCATACCACCCGCAGACGGATGGGCAAACCGAGCGGGTAAATCAGATTTTGGAAGATATGTTACGAGCTTGCGCCATCAACCACGGCAAGAACTGGGATGATCACTTGCCGTTGGTCGAGTTCTCGTACAACAATGGGTACTAAGCCAGCATCAAGATGGCGCCTTACGAGGCGTTATACGGGAGAAAATGCCGCACACCACTAAATTGGTGTGAGTCTGGCGAAAGGGTTAACTTCAGGATTGATCTTGTCAACAACGCGGAGGAAAAGGTTCGACTGAGTCAAGCGAACCTAAAAGCCGCCCAATCCCGACAGAAACAATATGTGGACTGGAGAAGACACCCATTACAGTTTGAAGTCGGGGGTCACGTATACCTACGTGTGTCTCCAATGAAGGGTGTGAATAGATTCGGGGTGAGAGGAAAGTTGGCAGCACGATTCATTGGTCCATTTCAGATTACAGAAAGATGTGGATCGGTAGCATACCAGCTAGAATTACCAGAAGCACTTTCCGGTGTGCACGACGTCTTTCACATTTCCCAGCTGAGGAAGTGTCTTACTATCAACTATCATTCAACTGGAGGACATAGAAGAACTGAAACCGGATCTCACGTATCGGGAGGAACCGGTTCAGATTATTGATGAAAAGGCCTGAACCACATGCAACCGTACGTTGTGGTTCTACAAAGTTCTATGAAGTAATCACTCCGTGGACGAAGCGATATGGGCGAGCGATGAATTTCTTCACACGAAGTACCCCAACTTTTTCACGTCGCATATATGGCAATTTTCCACCGTCCTCTCTCTCATTTTCACCTTATAATCTCGGGACCAGATTCTTTTAAGGGGGAGGAATGTAAGGGCCTAAGTTTTGGCACATATTTAAAGTGTCCATCACCACACAGACACTTCATTTGAAGAAAGTTGATGAACATCTTTGAATAGCAAGTAAACACCATCAACATGATCATTAGAGAATAAACTCACAAAATGCAGAAGTGACATTTCCCACATGCATCATATAGGGGCTGGGCATATGAAAAACTCCTACACTTTGCTAGGGATGTCCATGCCAAGTGTCACCCAAATTCAAAACCTTTTTGAAGTCTTTTTGGGTATAACTAGAAAGAGGGTGGTTTGAACTCAAATTCAAATTCAAACTACTTCCATCCCATGAATTCAAAAGTGGGAGGCATATTCTTACTCAGCACATTTTTGTGAGCTCACACACCAATTTCCACTCCATTTGGAGTTGATCTTGACATGAGCTAAGTTTAGCAAATTCAAACTTTATTTGAATTTCAAACTGCATATGTGCTGAAATTTAGCCAAACAAAAACTAATTTGAATCCTATCCCATTCAAATGGCCCAAGGGTAGATAATTCAAATGACTAAGGTTAATTTGGTCTCTACTGTTTAGAGCAGTGGGGAAAATTTAATTTCAGAGGTTAAACTCCGGGTGGAACCCACTTGTCAGCCTCAGCAGCAAAAACAACCGACTGAAGCCCGAGCTCGGTTACTCGCACGCAAGCCAGCAGCCGCTACGGCGAGAGATCGATCGGGACAGCAGCTGCTTGCCGCCCCGACCCGCTGAACCGCCTCGCGGCCTTCTTATCCCCGCAGCCGACCTGATCGGAGGCAGAACCACTCGCTTCTCTGCTCCCTCGCGCAAGAAAAGCAGCTCTTGCCGCCGCCCTCTCAGTTGATCGGAAAAGCCCGTGATCACAGCCGCTCCACTCCCTCCATGCTGCAAAATGGTACGAGAGGATCCCCTTTTCCTTCCCCGTTGCTGGAAACTGGCTGAACTCGGTTGATCTCGCCCCTACCGAGGGTTCTTTTCGGTGACCTAAGTCCGCCGCACTTCGGGCTTCCATGGACAGCCCAAACAGGGGGGCGTTACGCCCAAGCTAAGGCGTCCCTGGACGCGTTAGGGACCGGTGCTGCTCACCCCCGAGCCACAGCCCAAGTGCTTGATCGCCTGTGACGAATTTCAGTTTTACCTTTCACTCGGTGCAGACCGACCTTCGGGTGCGGCTCCACCGAATTCACACTCCAGAAAGGTTTAGAGAGGTTTAATCCATTCCTACACCAAGACTTAGTGGCGCACAAGTTGCTTTCACAACCTCTAGCATGAGGACCCCTGTACACGGCGTATTTCAAAGCTTGCCGACGGCGGATCATGTGGGAAGCATCGGGCGCACGGTGAGAGCCTACTTCGAACCTCTCCCGAGCTGCTCCGAGCCCATGCCGAGCTTCCTTAGGGACAACTGATACTTTCCAGCCTTTCGCTCGGTCGGTTGGGGTTCTAGGAAGGTCGGCCGAAGCCGAAGTTCTTCTGAAGCCGCCGCTCGTCGCCGACCATGTGCCGGTGATTTTCATGACGAGCTGAGCCCAGCATCATGTTCCCCGGGTGGATTTAGGCAGAGGCGGCCAGGATCATGGAGTTTGGCGCACCACAGAGACCACCGGCGAGGTGTCGCGGCGGCCGAGCGCGGGAGGCGGGAGGTAGACAAAGCCCTCGGTCCCACGCGTCAGCGGCCGATACCTTAAAACCCAGGATTCGCTGTGGCACGGATTGAGTGTGGCTGCGCGCGAAGAAATCCATAGCCCCGTGTGTCGACCGATGAAGAGTTGACACGTAGCCCTGGTCCCACGCGCAGCGGTTTAAACTTTTTCCCGATTTTCAGGTTTAGTTCAAACTTCAAATCCACATAACTTTGGCTAGGAAACTCCAAATCGAGTGAACCAAATTTTGTTGGATTCAGCTTTCTGAGTACTTTCCAGCAAATCAAGTTTCACTTCATGAAAATCCTTATTTCTCCAGAATTAATTCTCTAAAGATTAAACTGTTTAGAATTTAATTGGAGAACCCTTTGGAGGAAAATTCTGAAATTTTGCTAGGATGTTCACCAAAATATCCCTTAGCTACCATAAAAATTTCAGATCCATTTGAGCTCATTTGATCCACCTAATGGTGTGATTAATAAAACTGTTCCTGAGAAAATAGAAAATGTCCAGAAACATTTTCAGAATTTCTTAGAAATTGTTTAGCTCATATCTTTAGCTAGGAACCTTCAAATTAAGTAAGACCAACTCCATTAGAAACCTCTGAAAATCTAATTTTCAGAAAGTCATGGCTTGCTCCATGAAAATTCCTAGAAAACCCTAAGAGCTCCAATTAAGGTCAAGTACATAATTATTTGTGGAGAGCTCAAATGAACTTTACTGCAAATAAAACTTGGCCAAGTCTCTGTTTAGGTTGTAATCAAACCACAGTAAAATTTCAGAGTCATTGGGTCTGTCTAGGGAGACTTATAATCTTCACAAGTTTAAATTCAACTCAAATGCATTTAATTAACACATATACTTGTTATATCATGTAGTCGCTAAGGTTAAGGAGGAACCCGAAGTCTTAGACTTCAATACTCCGGAAGAGCAGGTAGCCTACGACCAAGAGCAGCAAGGCAAGCTCTGGTTTGCATTAACCTCTTTACAAATTTTTATTGTTGTGAGAACTTCCTTTGAGTACCATTTATTTTTTACATTAGAGTCTTGTTTGAAACCCAAATGCATAGCCAAGAAAACCCTGGGTTGGGATTAAGATTAAAAACCTCGTTATCCACTGCAATGCTAAGATAGAGTAGGATTCGGTACAAGTCGAGCAGTTGGAACTACTTGCGAGAATAGGCTAGAGGCACATCGCTCGGGTAAGAATAGCAAATGAAATACATGGCAAGAAAAATGAGACCGAGCGGAGAGTAAGGGCAGCAGGACTTTAGGGCCTGGGTGCTATAGCTCCGCTTGTGTCGATATGAGGACCAAGCCGTGTGTGGGCCTGTTGAACAAGTTAGAACAGTACCGAAGACCTACCGGCTATATGGGAACCGGGAAACCGATGTAACTCGGGTAGCTGGGTATTGAGGCATTGCCTGTCGTTCAGAGGGTCGGTTGAGAGCTTGAGGTGTAAATCGGCTGGCGGCACTGAGATGCGCATGCAGAGACCTCTTGCTCGGGACGATGTTGAGAGCTTGAGGTGTAAATCGGCTGGCGGCACTGAGATGCGCATGCAGAGATCTCTTGCTCGGGACGATAGGACCGGTTCAATATTTGGCTGACGGGTGAAAGGTGGTTGCGTACGATGTCCGTGATGGTTGTTGTAGACAACATCGAGTACAGGCGTACGTGATGGGTTATTCGGGTAACCCTGCAGGTGTAAATCGATTATAATTGCCGTCCCTCGCGGTCAGTGAGTACCACTTGTTCACTGTACCGTGACGTAGAGAGAACAGGCTAGACACATGTTAAAAGTTTGCTGATTTGAAAGACATACCTTGCTTGTTAATGGCTTGTTGTAGTTTAGAGCTAACTAAAGTTTTTTTAAAACTTTGGGCAAAGTACATGAGAGAAATGTGTTTCTTGTTTGGTTGCGGCTCTCTCATGTGCCTTAGCGTAAGGTTCTCCATAACCTGCTGCTAAACCGTGAAAGTAAAGTTCCACTAATTAGGCGAGTCCTTTGCAACTTGTCTTACCTCATGTAACCTATCAACCATTATGTAGAAGTTCCATGAATAGGAGAGACGGGTCAGTCTTGCTGAGCCTTCATGCTCACTGCTTGTTTTTGAAGATTTTGCAGGGTTCTATGAGGAAGGGACTCCCGAGGAGGAGACGGAACCCCAGGAGGGGAACCCCGTCGAGTGGGAGTCGTGCACGCCGCCGTGTTAGTGTGTGTGCATGCTAGCAGGGACACATTCACGGGCTGAACGTGAACTCGATGAGTAGTCTACGCCCGTGAGCGTAGACTGGACATATTTTGTTGTAAAAATGTTCTTATGCTGGTTTATGTAATAAAACTTTACTTCCGCTTTGTACCTTTGATGTGTGTTATCCGGTGCTGTGCAACGCAGCACCCCTCAGCGTGATCCTGGCTCACAAGACCGTGGGGTCGTGTCAATTTTTACCCAAATGGCCATCCGTGCAGGCAAAATCATCAAGTTGCACCATGCAAACATGTATTCCGTTCAGGTCCCATTTAGCCGCCCGGTACCCGAGTTCATGGGTTTTCCCGAATTTCTAGATTGCGACCCAGATAACCATCCATGCATGCAAAACCATCAAGTTGCACCATCCAAACGTGTATTCTGTCAAGGTCTCGACCAGCCCCCCTTAATCCGAGTTCGTGAGTTTTCCCGACATTTTGGATTTCGACCCACATGGCCATCCGCGCCTGAAAAACCATCAAGTTGCACCATCCGGACGTGTATTTCGTCAAGGTCCCTTCCGACCTCCTGGGACACGAGGCCGTGATTTTCCCGATTTCGACCCAGATTGCCATCCACGCAGGCAAAACGATCAAGTGGAACCATTTGAAAGTGTATTCTTTCAAGGTTTCGTTCAGCCGCACGGGAGCCGAGTTCGTGAGTTTTCTCGACTTTCCCCATTGCGACCGAGATGGCCATCCACGGATGCAAAACCATTAACTTGCACCATACGGACGTGTATTCCGTCAAGGTCCTGACGAGCCTCACGGGACCTGAGTTCCTGAGTTTTCCCGACTTTTCCGATTTTGGCCCAGATGGTCATCCGCACGTGCAAAACCATCAAGTTGCAGCATCCAGACGTGTATTCGGTCAAGGTCCCGTCCGGCCTCCCGGGATCAGAGTTCGTGAGATTTCTCGACTTTCCAATTTTGACCCATACGGCCATCCGCTCATGCAAAACCATCAAGTTGCACCATGTGGACGTGTATTCCGTCAAGGTCCCGTCTAGCCTCCGGGGACCCGAGTTTGTGAGTTTTCCTAACTTTCCCGATTTCGACCCAGATGGCCATCCACGCAAGCAAAACCATCAAGTTGCACCATCACAATGTGTATTTTCTCAAGGTACCGACTTTCATAACTTACCCGATTTCGACCAAGATGGCTATCCATGCATGCAGAACCATCAAGTTGTACCATCCGAACATGTATTTTGTCAAGGTCCCGTGCTGCCGCACAGGACCCTTCTAAGTTTTCCCGACTTTCCAGACCTTCCAGATTTTGATCCAGATGGCCATTCGCGCATGCAAAACCATCAAGTTGCACCATCCGGATGTGTATTTCGTCAAGGTCCCATCCGGCTTCCCGGGACCCGAGGTCATAAGTTTTCCTGACTTTCTCGATTTCGACCCAAATGGCCATCCGCCCAGGCAAAATCATCAAGTTGCACCATCCGAACATGTATTCCGTCAAGGTCCCGTCTAGCCGCCCGGGACCAGAGTTTGTGAGTTTTCCCGATATTCCCGATTGCAACCCACATGGCCATACACGCATGCAAAACCATCAAGTTGCACCATCCGAACATGTATTCTGTCAAGGTCCTGACCAACCTCCTAGGATCGGAGTTCGTGAGTTTTCCCGACTTTCCCGATTTCATCTCAGATGGCCATCCGCGCATGAAAAACCATCGAGTTGCACCATCCGTACGTTTATTCCGTCAAGGTCCCATGCAGGCTCCCGAGACCCAAGTTTGTGACTTTTCCCGATTTCGACCCAAATGGCCATCCGCGCAGGCAAAACCATCAAGTGGAACCATTCAAACGTGTATTTGTCAAGGTCCCGACCAGCCTCCTGAGATCTGAGTTCCTGAATTTTCCCGATTTCCCGATTTCGGCCCAGATGGTCATCCACACGTGCAAAACCATCAAGTTGCACCATCCTGACGTGTATTCGGTCAAAGTCCCGTCCGGCCTCCTGGGACCCGAGTTCGTGAGTTTTCCCGACTTTCCCGATTATGACCCAGATTGCCATCCGTGCAGGCAAAAGCATCAAGTTGCACCATCCGAACCTGTATTCCATCAAGTTTCGGTCCAGTCGCCCAGGACCCGAGTTCATAAGTTTTCCCGACTTCCCGATTTTGACCCAGATGGCTATTCACGCATGCAAAACAATCAAGTTACATTATCCGGACATGTATTTCGTGAAGGTCCCGTTTGGCTTCCCAGACCCGAGTTCGTGAGTTTTCCTGACTTTCCCGATTTCGACCTAGATGGCCATCCGCGGCAGGCCAAACTATCAAGTTTCACCGTGCCAATGTTTATTCAATCAGGGTCTTGTCCGGCAGCCCGGGACCCGAGTTCATGAGTTTTTCCAACTTTCCTGATTTCAAACGAGATGGCCATCTGCGAATGCATATCCATCAAGTTACACCATCTAGACGTGTATTCTGTCAAGATTTTCCGTCCGCCCTTCCAGTATCCGAGTTTGTGAGTTTTCCCGACTTTCCCGATTTCAAACCATACGGCAACGCGCACATGCAAAAATATCAAGTTGCACCATCCGGATGTGTATTATGCCAAGGTCCCGTCTGGCCTCCCGGGACCCAAATTCGTGAGTTTTCCCGACTTTCCTGATTTCGACCCAGATGGCCATCCGCGCAAGCAAAACATCAAGTTGCACCATCCGGACGTGTATCCCGTCAGCGTCACGTCTGGCCTCCCAGGACTTGAGTTTGTGAGTTTTCTCGACTTTCTCGATTTTGACCCAGATGGCCATCCGCACATGGAAAACGATCAAGTTGCACCATCTGAATGTGTATTCTGTCAAGGTTCTGTCCAGCCTCCCGAATCCCGAGTTTGTGAGTTTTCCCGATTTTTCTAATTTTGATCCAGATGGCCATCTGCGTAGGCAAAACCATCAAGTTGTACCGTGCTGATATTTATTCCATTAGGGTCCCGTCCGGCCGCCCGGGACCCGAGTTCGTGAATTTTTCCGACTTTCCAGATTTCAAATGAGATGCCCATCTCCGAATGCAAAACCATCAAATTACAATGTCTGGACGTGTATTCCGTCAAGGCCCCGTCTACCGCCCGGGTCCCGAGTTCGTGAGTTTTCCCGACATTGCTGTTCTTCCCGATTTCGAACCAGATGGCCATCCGTGCATGCAAAACCATCAAGTTGTACCATCCGAACGTATATTCTATCAAGGTCCCGACCTGCCTCCCGGGACTCGGGTTTGTGAGTTTTTCCGAATTTCCCGATTTCGTCCCAGATGGCCATCCACGCAGGCAAAACCATCAAGTCGCACCATCTGAACGTGTATTCCGTCAAGGTCCCGTCCAAACGCTGAGACCTGAGTTCAAGAGTTTTCCTGACTTTCTAGATTTCGACCTAGATGTCCATCCACGCATGCAAAACCATCAAGTTGCACCATCCGGACGTGTATTCCGTCAAGGTTCCGACCAGCCTGCCGAGACCCGAGTTTGTGAGGTTTCCCAACTTTCCCGATTTCGACCCAGATGGCCATCCGCGCAGGCAAAACCATCAAATTGCATCATGCAAATGTTTATTCTTTCAAGGTCCCGTCCGGCCGCTCGGGGCTCGAATTCGTGAGTCTTCCCGACTTTTGCAACTTTTCTGATTTCGACCAAGATGGCCATCCATGCATGCAGAACCATGAAGTTGTACCATCCGGAATAGTATTCCGTCAAGGTCCCGTCCGGCCTCCCGGGACTCGAGTTCATGTGTTTTCCGGACTTTCTCGATTTTGACCCAGATGGCCATCTGCGCAGATAAAATCATCAAGTTGCACCATCAGAACGTGTATTCCATCAAGGTCCCGTCCAATTGCTCGAGACACGAGTTCGATAGTTTTTTCGAGTTTCCCGATTTCCACCCAGATGTCCATCCATGCGTGCAAAACCATCAATTTGCACCATCCGAATGTGTATTCCGTCAAGGTCCCGACCGGCCTTCCAAGACCTGAGTTCGTGAGTTTCCTGACTTTCCTTATTTGGACCCAGATGTCCATTTGCGCAGGCAAAACTATCAAGTTGCACCTTGTGGATGTTTATTCCATCAAGGTCCCATCCGGCAGCCCGGGACCCGAGTTCGTGAGTTTTCCTGACTTTCGCGACTTTCCCGATTTCGACGCAGATGGCCATCCACTTATGCAAAACCATTAAGTTGCACCATCCAGACATGTATTCGGTCAAGGTCCCGTCCGGCCTCCCGGGATCAGAGTTCGTAAGTTTTTCCCAAATTTCCCGATTGACCCATACGACCATCCGCTCATGCAAAACCATCAAGTTGCACCATGCGGACGTGTATTCCGTCAAGGTCCCGTCCAGCCTCCCGGGACCCGAGTTCGTGGTTTTCCCAACTTTCTCGATTTCAACCCAAATGGCCATCCACGCAGGCAAAACCATCAAGTTGCACCATCAGAACGTGTATTTCCTCAAGGTCCGATCCAGCTGCCCAGGACCTGAGTTCGTGAGTTTTTCCTATTTTCTCGACTTCCTCGATTGTGACCAAGAAGGCCATCCACGCATGTTAAACAATCAAGTTGCACCATCCTGACGTGTATTCCGTCATGGTCCCGTTCTTCCTCCCGGGACCCGATTTCAAAAGTTTTCCCGACTTTCCCGATTTTGACCGAGATGGCCATCCACGCAGGTAAAACCATCAAGTCGCACCATCAGAACGTGTATTCTATCAAGGTCCCGTCCAACCACCGAGACCCGAGTTCCATAGTTTTCCCGACTTTTCAGATTTCGACTCAGATGTCCATCCACCCATGTAAAACCATCAAGTTGCACCATCCGGACGTGTATTCCGTCAATGTCCCGACCGGCCTGCCGAGACCCGAGTTCGTTAGGTATCCCGACTTTCCCGATTTTGACCCAGACGGCCGTCCTGCGAATGTTTATTTCATCAAGGCCCCGCCCGGCCGCCTGGGACTCGAGTTCATGATTTTTTTGACTTTCCGGATTTTGACCCAAATGGCCATCCGCGCAGGCAAAATCATCAAGTTGCACCATCCGAACATGTATTCCGTTAAGGTCCCGTCTAGCCGCCATAGACCCAAGTTCGTGAGTTTTCCAGACTTTCCCGGTTTCACACAGATGGCCATCCACGCATGCAAAAACATCAAGTTGCACCATCCGAACGTGTATTCCGTCAAGGTCCTTTCCGGCCTCCCGAGACCCGAGTTTGTGAGTTTCCCGACTTTCACGATTTCAACCCAGATGGACATCCGCGCACGCAAAACCATCAAGTTGCACCGTGCGAATGTTTATTCCATCAGGTCCCATCCGGCCGCCCGGGACAGAGTTCGTGAGTTTCTCCAACTTTCCCGATTTCAAATTAGTTGGCCATCTGCGAATGCAAAACCATTAATTTGCACCGTCTGGACGTGTATTCTGCCAAGATCCAGTCCGCCTGCCCGAGACCCGAAATCGTGAGTTTTCCCAACTTTCCCGACCTTCCCGATTTTAAACCAGATGGCCATCTGCACACGCAAAACCATCAAGTTGCACCATCTGGATTTGTATTCCGTCAAGGACCCATCCGCCCTGCCGGGACCCGAGTTCGTGAGTTTTGTAACAGCCCTAACTTTTGTAAAGTTTGATTTCAACTTATGAAACAAAGTTAAGGCGATAAAAGACTATAGTTGTGTCACATGAAATGATGAACACAAATATGGACATGTGAGGGAGTTAAAAAATTTCTCTAGCCCATGATCAGCACATGTTAACCTAGGGGAAATATTTCACTCCCAAAAACTCTAACTCATGTGCACCTTCTCTATGAGGAGAGTGGAGGAAATTTAAACACCATTTTGAATCTATTGAAAGAATTCATATTCAGATTATCCAAAGGCCTATATGTGAGATCATAGATGCATTTCTCATGTATTCAAGAGTCTAAGTTTCAAATTTGGAGAATTTTAGGTTTCATATACTATTTATTCCGAGGATTAAAATAGGGCACGTTCAAATTCAAACTTGAATTTGAATTTTGAATGAAACAAACTCAATTTTAAAATCTGATTTCAGATTTGAGTTCCTCATAAATCTTTTGACCTATCCTCCAAGTTTGGTCAAATTTGGAGCTCATTTGCTATCGTAAATCGAAATGGGGGATAAGAGGGAAAATTGTGGCTGTGGACCCCACTGGTCAGTCTCACAAAAGTGCAAACCGACTCTAGTGACGGCTGAGTGCGCGCCAGCTCTCGGCAGGGACTGTTCCCGACGAGCTCCCGGCGCCACCTCCTGTGTTCTGGTCGACCGTCCTCCAGCCCTTATCCTCCACGCACGAAGAGCAACCGAACTTTATTTCTCTCTCGCTCGTGCCCATTCTCTGTTTCTCCTCCCGTGAAGCACCCAGCCACCGTTCCCTGTTTCCTCTGATCGCCCAGAGCAAACCAAGCAATCTTTGCCCCAGCTTCCCACAGCAAAAACCTTCGCCCGTGAGTGCTCTGGCCGGCTGGCAACTTCCCTCCACCGTCCCGAGCTCACCGGCGCCTAGAAGCAGCAAAGTTTCTACTGCTCCCGAGCTAAAGCTGAAGAAACTGGAACTGATCACCGTGGCCAGCCCAAACCAGAAGGGATCACGCCCAAGCAAGCCACCCCATCTGTGCACCAACAAGTCTAGTTGCTCACCTCCAAATCTCAGCCCTAGCCGTTGATCACAGAGGGAGAATTTCAAGTTTTTCTCCCGGGCGGCAGAAACGGACCTTGAGGTAAGGAATTGTAAAATTCGTCCTCAAATCGTGTTTGTTGGGTCTGAAACTTCACACACAGGATGTTAACTTCCTAGTACACCTCCTCCATCGATTTTGGACCAAGAAATTGAGTGTAGAGTGAGGAATCCGGATTCTTTTTGAAGGTATACCGCTGGACCCTATCGGGCGCACGGTGCCGATAGGTTTAGCGCCCTCCCCAGCTTGTTTAGACCTCATGCCTGTTGGTGATATGCCCAAGAGGCAATCATAACAATTTGGATAAAGGCCTGATGGATATTTGATCCATATGAAATTAGGGTACTAATGGGCCTGTGACCTAAAAGCCCATTAGCGCGCCTATAAATATGAGGGGTAGGGTTAGGGACAGAGGACTCCACCAGATAACAGTCCCAGCCGCCGCCCCTCACAGGTCAGCCGCCGAAACCCCTGCCGTGCGCACGGTGCTAACACACCGACGCACGGCGTTCCTCCCTGTATGTGTGGACTCCGTGGAGGCGCTGCTGTTACTGCTGCGCTGATCGGCTACAACGCGCATTTACGATCCGCTGCGCGTCTAGTGGTAACGATCCATGACCTTCTTACTCGCATGTTTCCTGGGTGATACGGTCGAATTGCTAGAGTAGCACATCCCTATTTCCCTACAGTGGTACCAGAGCCGACTTGCGTAGTTTTTGGTCTGGATCTTAGATGTGATCTACTGCAGACAAGTTCATATGATGAACTTTTATAGTTCGGCTTTTGGGGTTTGGAATTGGTTAGAGTAGATTGCCATCATATGACTAAAGGATTAGTTCGTGCTCCTTCTCTGCTGTGTGCGCAGCCTGTCCCTACCGGATGGAATCACCATCGGGACTAATAGTGTACATAGCTAACAGATTGAGCCAACAGATCACTGTCATGTGTCACGATCTTCTCGTGGATAACCAGTCACAATGAAAATTGAGGCATTCTGAATGGCTCAGATTCGGGTTGATCTGATCAATTCGATGATATTTTCATAGTGATTTCATAGATGCGATCTATGTAATTCCGTTTGGTGTTCAGGGCGCTGCCCTGAAACCCGCCGTTGCTATCTGCTATAGTGACATCATTAAGTTGTTTCGCGATAGACATCGTTCTACGCTTAACTTGCTTTTGCAGGGAATGATGTGAATGGTATGGCCTAAATATGATGTGATAACCTGTGTGTAAAATTCGTGCAGCCTGCGTGTTGCAAATTTAACACAACCGGGTTGAGGTTGTCACATATTTGTATAACGACCTGCGTGTCGCCCTGTGATGCCTGATCTCTCATGTAATTTATTTGATAGCTATTAGATGTATTAGCTTCTTTTATATTCATTGAGAAACCTCAAGCATGATGGCGATGGTGATCACCATAAGAAGGGAGACATGGCGGTGTAGATCATGATGGAACCATGGTGATGGAGACCACTATGATCCTAAAGGCCATACTATTCACATATATGATATGATTGTATGCCTGTGATGTTTTACTATTCTTTTCATGCTTTTCATATGGTGGATGTTTTTTCATGATAGAATAGCTTCCCTCGGAAAAGTTGAGTATTTGATGCCATTTACCTATAGCTGCATCTATGTTGTTTTGATCGTTGTATGGTAGGTTTGCCAAAGCAAAATACCATCATCTATCATAATGAATAGGGTGAATGTTGGACATTCACATGCATAGTATTGGTTTACTCAACAAAGCTATCAAAACGGTTTTGGGCTTTTTGGCATAGTGTTGGGAGCCGGGGCATTGGATGTCACCCAACAAACAAGAATCATATAGAGATATGATTAACAATGGTTGTTTACCTATGTCACTAATTTTCTAGCAGTGAAGCCAAAGCTCACTAGGAATTAGTGAATATGGATCTTGGACCACTATATGTCGTTAGAGGGAGGACGATGCTCATATAGTGGTGGTGTCTTTTATTAAACTGTTAATAAAAGATTGGTACATAACATAGTGCTAAAACCTTGCATATTTATTTTCTATTGTAGATCATGTCTGCTAGTAACAATTCCGGTTTCAATTTATGATCTGTGGTTGAGAAAGAAAAGCTCAATGGAGCGAACTTTATTGATTGGTACCGCAACCTGAGAATTGTTCTTAGGTAAGAGAAAATTGAGTATGTTCTTGAGCAACCATACCCCAATGACTTCCCCGATGATGCAAATGCCGCAACTCGCAGGACTTATGAGAAGCACTGCGATGATGCGCTTAATGCAAGCTGCCTCATGCTTGCCACAATGTCCCCTGATCTACAGAAACAATATGAGCATGCCAATGCTTATTCTATGATTCAGGGACTACGTGGAATGTTTGAGAACCAAGCAAGGGCTGAGAGGTACAACATCTCAAAGTCCTTGTTCTCATGCAAGCTGGCAGAAGGTAGCCCGGTCAGTCCCCATGTAATCAAGATAATTGGTTACATTGAGACTTTGGACAAACTTGGTTCTGAACTCAAGGATGACATGGCTATTGGCGTTATTCTCCAGTCACTCCCACCGAGCTATGAGCCATTTATATTGAATTATCAAATGAATAGCATGGAGAAAACGTTGGCTGAATTGCATGGGATGCTTAAAACAGCCGAGGGAAGCATTAAGAAAAACACCACTCATGTGATGATGGTTCAAAAGGAGAATAAAAAGAGGAAGCGTGTGATGCATCCTAAAGGCAAGGGAAAGGTTCCCAATGAGTCTTCAAGCTCAAAGTCAAAGGGCAAATCAGGCCCTTCTCCTAATGATGAATGCTTCCACTGTCATGGTAAGGGGCATTGGTCTAGGAACTGCAAGAAGTACTTGGAGGATAAGAAGAAGAAAGGGAGTGAGACTTCCACTTCAGGTATAAATGTTATAGAAATCAATATTGCTATATCTTCTAGTGAATCATGGGTATTTGATACCGGATCAATGATTCACACTTGCAAATCGTTGCAGGGTCTAAGTGAGACTAGAAGATTTGCAAAAGGCGAGTTGGATGTTCGGGTCGGCAATGGAGCAAAGGTTGCTGTCATAGCTGTCGGAACTTATCACTTGTCATTACCCTCAGGATTAGTTTTGGAATTAAATAATTGTTATTGCATTCCTTCTTTGAGCAAGAACATTATATCTCCTTCATGTTTGGAAGAAGTTAATGGCTATGAGATTATAATAAAGAACAAATGTTGTTCTATTTATTATAATAATATTTTATATGCTCAATGTCCATTAGTGAATGGATTATATGTTCTTGATCTTGAGGATAAAACAGTCTATAACATTAATACAAAAAGGGCTCGACGAAATGATCTAAATCCCACTTTTATTTGGCATTGTCGCTTAGGTCATATAAATGAGAAACGCATTGAGAAACTCCATAAAGATGGTTTGTTAAGTTCATTTGATTTGGAATCACTTGACACATGCGAGTCTTGTTTGCTTGGGAAGATGACCAAAGCACCCTTCACTGGTCAAAGTGAGAGGGCAAGTGACTTGTTGGGACTAATACATACTGATGTATGTGGACCAATGAGTTCGGTAGCTAGAGGTGGTTTTCAGTATTTCATTACTTTTACCGATGACTTTAGTAGATATGGATATGTCTATCTAATGAGGCACAAGTCTGAATCTTTTGAAAAGTTCAAAGAATTTCAGAATGAAGTACAAAATCAGTTGGGCAAGACAATTAAACTTCTACGAGCTGATCGTGGGGGTGAATATTTGATCCATGAATTTTATTATCATTTAAAACAATGTGAAATTGTTCCACAGTTGACTCCACCTGGAACGCCCCAATGGAATGGGGTGTCCGAGCGGAGGAACCGAACCTTGTTAGGCATGGTTAGGTCGATGATGAGCCAGACTAATCTTCCACTATCCTTTTGGGGTTATGCTCTTGAAACTGCTGCGTTTACACTAAACAGAGTCCCAACTAAGTCTGTTGAGAAGACACCATATGAGATGTGGACCGGGAAACGTCCTGGATTGTCTTTCCTCAAAGTTTGGGGACGTGATGCTTATGTCAAACGTTTGACGTCAGACAAACTTACTCCCAAATCAGACAAACTTACTCCCAAATCAGACAAATGCTTCTTTGTGGGATATCCTAGGGAAACCAAAGGATATTATTTTTATAATAAAACGGAGGGTAAAGTGTTTACTGCTCGCAATAGTGTCTTCTTGGAGAAAGAGTTTCTCTCAAAAGGAGTTAGTGGGAGCAAGGTGCATCTTGAAGAAATTCAAGAAATATCTAAAAATGTTTCGGCACCCTCTAATCCTATACAGGATATACAAGATGTTGTACAACCACTTCATGAAACACCAGCCCCACGAAGGTCTACAAGAGTACGTCGTGCAACTGAAAAGTTGACACTCCTAACCACGGAACCACAGGACATGGTATTGTTGGACAATAATGAGCCTGTGACCTACACTGAAGCAACAATGGGACCCGACTCTGAGAAATGGCTTGGAGCCATGGAATCCGAAATAGAATCCATGCATGAGAATCAAGTTTGGAACTTGGTTGATCCAATCGATGGTGTGAGACCGATCGATTGCAAATGGATTTTCAAGAAAAAGACTGATATGGATGGAAAAGTTCACATCTATAAAGCACGATTGGTGGCGAAAGATTTCAAACAAATTCAAGGTGTTGATTATGATGAAACATTTTCGCCCGTCGCTATGCTAAAGTCTGTTCGGATTCTCCTAGCAATTGCTGCATATTTTGATTATGAAATATGGCAGATGGATGTCAAAACAGCCTTTCTTAATGGGAGTCTGACTGAGGATGTGTACATGACACAACCTGAGGGTTTTGTCGATCCTAAAAATGCTAGAAAAATATGCAAACTTCAAAAGTCCATCTATGGATTGAAGCAAGCATCTCGGAGTTGGAATCTACGTTTTGATGAAGTGGTCAACGGGTTTGGTTTCATCAAGAACGTAGAAGAACCTTGTATTTACAAGAAGGTTAGTGGGAGCACACTTATATTTCTGGTCCTATATGTAGATGACATATTGTTGATCGGAAATGACATTGCAGTACTAGATGCTGTTAAATCCTCACTAAGGAAAAGTTTCTCAATGAAGGATTTAGGAGAGGCAGCGTACATTTTGGGCATAAAGATCTATAGAGATAGATCTAAAAGGTTAATTGGATTAAGCCAAGACACATATATTTACAAGATATTGAATCGGTTCAATATGCAAGATTCTAAGAAAGGTTTCTTGCCAATGTCACATGGCATCACTCTAAGCAAAAGTCAGTGTCCTTCGACGCCTGATGAGCAAAAGAGGATGAGAGCGATTCCTTATGCTTCGACTAATGGATCTATCATGTATACCATGTTGTGTACACGCCTAGATGTATCCTATGCTCTAAGTGTTACGAGCAGGTATCAATCAGATTATGGTGAGGCTCATTGGACAGTTGTCAAAAACATTCTTAAGTACTTGAGAAGAACTAAGGATGTATTCCTAGTGTTTGGAGGTGAAGAAGAGCTCGTTGTAAGAGGTTACACCGATGCTAGCTTCCAAACAGACAAGGATGACTCTAGATCGCAATCCGGTTTTGTGTTCTGCTTCAATGGAGGGGCAGTGAGCTGGAAAAGTTCCAAGCAAGACACAGTAGCAGATTCAACGATGGAGGCGGAGTATATTGCAGCTTCTGAAGCTGCAAAGGAAGCTGTTTGGATCAGAAAATTTGTTTCTGAGTTGGGTGTTGTTCCTAGTGCGTCCGGACCTGTGGATCTCTATTGCGACAATAATGGAGCCATTGCACAGGCAAAGGAGCCTAGATCACACAAAAGATCCAAACATATACTACGACGCTATCATCTGATTCGAGAGATTATCGACCGAGGTGATGTGAATATATGCAAGGTGCATACGAATTTGAATATGACAGATCCATTGACAAAGCCTCTTCCACAATCAAAGCATGAGACGCACACGAGATCTATGGGTATTAGATACTTACATTAGTGATCCTAGTGTGTAGTGGGAGACATGTGTCATAGCTATGTTTATGTACTATTTGAGTAACTATTATTCACATTGATCATCAAGTATGTGACTTGTTCGTGAGACTCTTTGTTAATTATAATGTTACTCAAAATGATCCCTAGTCTACATCGTTATATGAGATAATGATCGTACGCAGACTAGCACATGTAATAATTGATGATCACGTTTCACGGATCATAGATATGGAGATATCAAATTAATAATGTGAACACATGTTAGTGAACATGGTGTTGGATAGACCCATTCCGAGACACTGTTGGGATTGTTATTTACATATGTGCCATCAGTTGGTCTTGAGTGATACACCTGCTAGATTCTTTGACCTGAGATCGCCATTGTTTCTCACTATGTGTAGTTGTGCACTTTGAAACTATCAAACGCTACTCCGTAACTGGGTGGTCATAAAAATAGTCTTCAGGTGCATGATGAAGCATGGAATGAGATGTGTGCAGATCAAGATGGGATTTGCCCCTCCTAAATAACAGGAGAGATATCTCTGGGCCCCTCGAGATAGTTGGATTGAAAGTGCATGGCCATGCCAAAATGATTAAAGAGTTAATCATTATGACTAAAAGTTAGTCATAGATTGAATCCACTATTTGATCGAGTGAATGGTCGAGCTATCACAAGGATGGCACGTATCTCGCCTTGAGCTTGACTGGTATCGTGTGGCAAAGGAATTAGCATGTGAATGTATCTAGGTTCAGCCGATATGATCTTTATGTACATTCGGGAGTCAGTATGTCCTGCTAGGTACCTCTACTGACTTGTGTTTGAAAACGGTTTTCATTCATAACCGACTGTACATGAACCTAACAGGTCACACACTTAAGGGGATGGAATATTGAAAAACTTGGCTATATGATTGTCTCTAGTGCAAGTGGGAGATTGTTGGTGATATGCCCAAGAGGCAATCATAACAATTTGGATAAAGGCCTGATGGATATTTGATCCATATGAAATTAGGGTACTAATGGGCCTGTGACCTAAAAGCCCATTAGCGCGCCTATAAATATGAGGGGTAGGGTTAGGGACAGAGGACTCCACCAGATAACAGTCCCAGCCGCCGCCCCTCATAGGTCAGCCGCCGAAACCCCTGCCGTGCGCACGGTGCTAGCACACCGACGCACGGCGTTCCTCCCTGTACGTGTGGACTCCGTGGAGGCGCTGCTGTTACTGCTGCGCTGATCGGCTACGACGCGCATCTACGATCCGCTGCGCTGCGCGTCTAGTGGTAACGATCCATGACCTTCTTACTCGCATGTTTCCTGGGTGATACGGTCGAATTGCTAGAGTAGCGCATCCCTATTTCCCTACAATGCCGGTCTTCTACATGATTCTCTGGTGCTGTAGAGCCCAAGAACTGACCATTTGGTGGAGAATTCACCGTGCAAGACCTCGCCGGAGCCCTAGGGTTTGCTGTGGCCGGTGCGCCCTGTTTTCCGGCGAGTTTCAGCCGCCGGCGACCTCACCAACGTGTTCAGCGTGGGGAAATATGGGGGGCGGCCAGCAGGGGGTCTGGAGGTGGCTGGGAAGTGCTTTTCCAGCGACCTCGCCGGAGGGGGCCGCCACTGCCCTGTTTGGCGCGAGTCTGGAGGTTAGGGATGACAGGTGGGACCCACTATCGGCATTTAAACATTTTCCAGATTTTTCCACTTTAGTTCAAACTTTGGAGAGCCATAACTTTGTGTAGGATGTCTAAAAATTGTGAAACAAATTTTGTTGGATTCCTCTCAAAGAGTACAATCCAGGGGTGCAGCCCAATGTTTATGAAAATCCCTGGATTTGGCTCATTAATTCATTTAAGGAAAAAATTGTATGAATTTTTACAGGAGTTCTGTTTTTTGGAAAATTCCCAAATTTGGACAGAACATTCTTCCAAAATTCCTTGAACACCAGTAAAAATTTCAGAGGCATTGGAACTCATTTGCTTGGTCAAATGATGTGTTCATTCCTTATGTCTCTGAAAAATGGGAAAATAAACAGAGACATTTTCAGCTTTTCCCCAATCCTTGTAAAATCCACATCTCCATGTAGGAAACTCCAAAAATGGTAAAACCAATTCCTATGGACTCAGGACATTTTGTACTTCACAAAAAGTATACTTTGCAGCATAGGAAAGTTTAATATCTAGGGGGTAAAGGCAGGTTTGTGAAAACCACATAAGGATTTGTTGTGCTCACATGAAGCTAATTCTTGAGCTCAATTTTTGCACACTGCCTAAATACCATCCATAGAGGCTGTGGTTACATTCTCAGCTTCATTGGACCTCTGGAACTTGAGCTACCATATTTTAAGTTTAAGTGTTCATATAATGGACTTAATCACATGGTGATTACTAGTATCTCTTTCCACCCTAGCTTTCATCTTCTCTAAGTTTTAGATCCAACAACAGAAACCTTGCTGTTGTTTATCTCTCTTATGTGTGAGTTAACTGGTACAACAGTTTTGAATTATTTTCTAAATTGCTTTTGAATACATGTGCATAAATCATCTTAATAGCACGTGACGTCGATGTTCGACGAGGACTCGACTCTGCAGCGAGGATCTCCATCTCGTGACGAGTTTGACGGATTCTCTGGAGGAAGACTAACTCCTAGCTTCTAACAAAACCGTTGAGCAAGGCAAGCCCCGGTTTGCATATCGTTACCATTTTAAATTTTGCTTTACTTCACCTCATGATATTAGACTTGATTTTGTGCATTATGTCTAGGATGATTGAAACCCACTTGCATAGCTATTATATCCCTGAGTAGAAGGTTTAGTGTAGGCTTTGCCTCGTTGCAGATGCTAGGCTAATGTTGTATCTAGCTCGGTAGAAGTCGAGTAGTAAAAAGCTACTCGCGAGAAAGTTCGAGTAATGGAGTTACTCGCAAGAGATAAATGATAAGAGCACCCTCATGAATATGAGATGGGGACGGGGACCTTCCTGTAGGATGGAGCGCTCAAGGTTGGTCTCGACCTGCGATGGGTGTGACAATGTTTGAGACCACATTTGGCCTGGACCGGGATGGTAAGGCAAATGTGGAGGTTTGTTGTAGCCCCGTCCGTGTCGGTTAAGGACTGTATGTATGCGGCTCTGCTGGACAAGATTGAGCTGTACCGGATATATAGTGGGGTATGGGACCCATGAAGCCGATGTAACTCGATGGACCGTGATATAGAAACTCATCCTTCGCGTGGGAATGATGTTGAGAAGGCGGGAGGTGTAAATCCTTTAGCGGGCAACTTCGACGTGTCCGCGTAGAGGACCATCCTGCTTGGCGCGAAGCGTTTTTTTATGTCGGGGTGTCGTGTGAAAGGTTGCTGCATACAACGTAAGAAAGAGCTCTTGAGAGAGTCTTTCGGGGCGGGTGTATGTGTCGTGTATTCTGGATTGTTATTGATTCAAATCACCGTCGCTCGCGGAAGAGGATTGAGCATACTTGCCCACTACGCCGTGACTTAGTAAGAAGATGAACTAAGTCTCTTAACTTGCTGTTTGTGGATTAATCACTGTATTGGAACCTTGACTGAAGTAGATATAGAGCCAACTAAATTTCATTTCCACCTTAGGCTAGCAACATCGGGATAAGCGTTTCTTGTTTGATTGTGGACTTCCGATGTTGTGAGGCGTGAGGACCACTAAAATGAAGGCTATAAGAATCTGAATATAAGGATCAAGTTTAGTCAAGCTGCATTTTGCAAATTCCTGTTCCTACTATCTTACTACCCCTGCATTTAGAGTTACATGTTTAGGAGTGACGGTTAAGTCTTGCTGAGCCTTAGTGCGCACGGTTGCTTCTGAGTTGTTTTTGCAGGTAGCAGGATGCCTGCTATGAAGAGGGTTGTTCGGTGAGACGATGAACCTCACGGTTTGTTCAACTCATCGAAAACCTAGCCGCTGCCTTTCTTTGGTGAAGCTAGTAGGAAGCATTCACGGGCTGAACGACTTCTCTTCGGCGTAGTTAGGGTCGAGAGTGAGTAGGTTGTCCAGCAAATTTTAATTTCCGCTGCGTGTGTACATTATGTTGTAAAAGAAATTATCTTGAGTAACAAAATGGTTCCATTATGTTCTTATCGTCTTTTCATGCATGTTGTTGGGTGCCGCATCGCACGGCACCACCCACTGCGATTCCCGGGCCGGGCCTTGACAGCGTGGTATCAGAGCTGCATTGGGAATAGCACGCATGAAAAGAGCATATTTTCGAAAACTTAGAGGTATACGAGTGAGGAACGTATAGTATGCCCACATAAGGATTATAAATAGCATAGTTACTTAGGGTGGCAAGCTAATAGTGTGTTACTCTTCAGTATTTTAATTCAGTAACGACGCACCTACATGGAGGTAAGAACGGTAAGGAATGCCACCGAAAGCGGATCCTTCGGTTAGCTCACCCATACAAGGAAAGTAGTGTGGGATGTTCCGTTCAGAAATGGATGGAAAGTTAATATGTTTTCTAAGACTCTTCAAGTCTTAGAGACATATGAATGGCACTAGCCTCCAGTGCGCAAACTCAGGGGCAAGAGGAGGAGACCCCATCGTGTGGTTTGTAACACGAAGTGTGTTCTTTAGGACTATTCATGTCCTATGAGGCATACGAAAGCGTTGTTCCACCGGTGTGCTTTATTGCAAAGGTGTGGAGCCCCCGTCGGGTGGTGAATAACCCGATCATGTACCTTGAGACGTGGCTTGACTCAAGGACGGCCCGTATGGCAATGATACGGGGCGTATGTTTTTACTATGATATGGACCTGCCTGTAATGACAAACCATTGAGTGCATCACTATTGAGTGGTTTTCTGCAGGTACCTTAACCACGTTACAACATGTCGTTTAGAAAACGTGTGTGAGTGATCGTTTTAGTGCCACCACTTGAGACGTATATGCCGGTATAAAGCCGGTTAGGATTTTTAATTTGGTGAGGAAACGTAGTACCGTGATGTGTTTTGAACTGCATGAAAAAGAAGGTTTGAAAAGGAAAAGAGTAAATTTGGAGTCTAGGATCCTATTAGGGGGTAATGAACTCCTATATTGAACTAAGAGTCAATTGGGAGTATAGATTTATTCACAAAAACTTAGAAATAAACCTCCCCTGTTTTTGGCAGAATTTTGCTGAACTTGAACAGGGCATAACTTCTGTGTGGTTGAACCAATGGGGGTTAGTGATACATTTCTGGAAAGCGATTGAAGTCTTCTACAACTATTCAGTAGAAGTCCAGATCAGAAGCACCCTCCAAATGGATGAAATTCTCAGAGGAGTGTGAACTGCCCAAAAACAGGGCAGACACAGATTGCTGTCTGGAAATTTCTGTATTTCGACCATAACTTTCTGTAGAAAATTTCTAAGGGTCATGTAATACACTGTTGGAAAGCTTGTGATATATGCTATGACTTTGTAGTTCAAAGTTTCTCCATATTTGGAGTTTAAAGTGATGAAATCTTGCGGACAAAACAGCTACTTTCAAGGGAGGTGCTGTCAAAATTGTTTCAGATTTCTGTTAACTTTAAAATATCACAATTTTTGATCCAGAACATATATGAAGGCAAATGAATACTCGTTGAAAAGATATTGAAGTTAACTACAACTTTGATATTCAACTTGAGATATGAAATTGCCATTTTCATATTTAAATTCTAGGGTTAAGACCAATTGGTCATTCTGAACAGAGTTGTGCTTATTGCATATGTAACTTAAGACTTGTTGGGGACAGGGATGTTTCAGACTTCTCTAAGCTCCATAACATGTTCTTGAGTTATTTCTCAGTTTGTCCTACTGTTGGAATTAAGGGTTTGGACAAACTTGCTCACGTTTGATAGATTTCAGAATTATCGAAACCCTGGTTAGATTATGTGTGCTGCATTATTGATGTGATGTTTTTACGGTTATGTTTTCAATTCAAGTTGAGTTTAAACTTTGAATTTTAACCGTAAATTGCTCACTCTTGCAGCATGGATCGTGCTCATTCCAGGAGTGAGGTTGGTGAGTCGAGTCACGGCGAAAATAATTCGCCACGACAAGAAGTGCCGACATCATCAACCGGATTGGCGGAAATCTTGGCAAAGATGGCTGAGTCTTTGGATCTGTTGGTGCGACAAAGCATACGACAGGAGACACTACAGCAAAATCCCCCGCCAAGCACTTATCTGGATTTTCTAGCAAGACAACCACCGGTTTTCTCGGAAGCAAAAGAATCGTTGGAGTCGGCTCATTGGCTCCAATGTATTGAAGCCAAATTCAATATGCTTGAGTGCGATGAATATCAGAAGACTCTATTTGCCGCTCAACAACTCCACGGAGCTGCTGGAGCTTGGTGGGCGGAGTACATCGCTACTCTTCCTGAAGGTCATCAAGTGACGTGGGATGAATTCTGGAATGTTTTCCGGGCACGTCACGTTTGTTCGGGAATTCTTCGAACAAAGTATCAAGACTTTCTGGAATTAAAGCAAGGAGAAAGGAGTGCGTACAAGTACTTCAAGGAGTTTGAAGACTTGATGCAATACGCAACTCATATGGTTGACTCGGAAGCGTTGAAGTGCGACTATTTCTTCCGAGGTTTGAATGTCAAACTTCAGGAACAAGTGACTTTGTTCAATAACGGTATTTACAATGAGTTGGTAAATGCCGCTATCATTAAAGAAGACATGCATCTCTGATGTGAAGCGGAGTTGAAAAGGAGTATACCGCCGGATAGTGATATCGAGGTTCCTCCGAACTATCGAGTGTGGTATTACTCGCAAGTTAGGCAACAAATTCAGCCTGTGGTGCAACTCTCAAAACCACGGCTGGAGTTGATCACTTACGAGCCTCCACCTCAATAGCAGCGGTCAGAAATTATTCGTGCAACCCTACCGCAACCAGCTACGCACGAATTATCTCCACCTCGTGTTAGTAGAGAGCTGAGGATTTCTACAACACGAAACCGTCATGGTGCTGAGCAGAGTCACACTCGTGTGTTGTCTCAGCAATGCTCAGATCAGCACCGTGAACCTTCACAGAAGAATCTTTCAAAAGCTGGCAGGGTTAATTACACTGCTATTGAGGATATTGCTAAAGGCGAACCAGTTTTGGCGGGCATGTTCACTTTACATGAACAGCCCATTTTCATGTTATTTGATTCCGGGGCCACCCACAATTTTATTAGCAGAGACTATATGCTGAAGAATAATCTTCCATTTAGCACAGTTAAGCATCCGTTTCATATCAGCTCACCTGGAGGAAAGATATCAACAGATGAGATGGTCTCTCGGGCACCTTTATGTTTGGGTGGAAACATCTATCCTGCGAGCCTTATCATACTCAAAGGCCAAAGGATTGATATTATCTTGGGGATGTCATGGTTGACACATTATGGAGTTATCTTTGACATCAGCTCTCGGACTGTCCAACTGAATTCCCCAATACACGGTTGCAACACATTGAATCTTGTGGATCCATCACAACGAGTTGCAGCGGTGCATCAGATTGAAGCTCCTAAACTTGAGGATATTCCAGTGGTATGTGAATATCCAGATGTGTTTCCCGAAGACTTGCCGGACATGCCACCCGAACGTGATGTAGAGTTCAAGATTGAACTCGCACTGGGAACAACACCTATTTCTCGGCGACCATACAAAATGGCACCAAAGGAGCTAGCGAAATTGAAGGAGCAGCTGAATGACCTCATGGACAAAGGTTTTATACGCCCAAGTTCATCACCTTGGGGCTGTTCCGCACTCTTCGTGAAGAAGAATGACGAAACTTTGAGACTATGCGTAGATTATCGTCCACTGAATGCTGTCACTATCAAGAATAAGTATCCACTCACACGCATCGATATTTTGTTCGATCAACTAGTGGGTGCTAAGGTATTCTCCAGATCTTCGGTCCGGGTATCATCTGATAAAAATCCGGGCAGAAGATGTACCTAAGACGGTGTTCTCAAGACAAATGCTCCGGCTCATTTTATGTATCTCATGAACTCTGTGTTCATGCCGGAGTTAGACAAGTTCGTCGTGGTTTTCATCGACGACATCTTGGTCTATTCAAAGTCAGAAGAAGAACATGCTGAACATTTGCGTATTGTACTCCAACGCTTGAGAGATCACAAGCTATATGCAAAGTTTAGTAAATGTGAGTTTTGGATCAGCAAAGTGTCGTTTCTTGGGCATATGATTTCAGCGGAAGGCATCGCTGTGGACCCATGTAAAATCGAGCAAGTGCTGAATTGAAAATCTCCAACATCTATTCATGAAGTGAGGAGTTTCCTAGGGTTAGCGGGTTATTACCGGAGATTCATTCCAAACTTCTCCAAAGTCGCTAAACCTATGATGGAGCTGTTGAAGAAAAGCACCAAGTATGATTGGAGCAATTCATGCGAACAAGCTTTTCAAACTTTAGTGAAGTATCTCACTACAGCTTCAGTTTTGGCCCAGCCGGATACCACGAAGCCTTTTGATGTCTATTGTGATGCATCCGGCATTGGTTTGGGTTGTGTGTTGATGCAAGAAGGACGTGTGGTCGCGTATGGATCCCGACAACTCAGGGGTCATGAGCAGAATTACCCGACGCATGACCTTGAACTAGCTGCGGTGGTCTTAGCTTTGAAAATGTGGAGACATTATCTACTAGGCAATCTAGTACATCTCTACACTGACCACAAAAGCTTGAAGTACATCTTCACACAGAAGGAACTGAATATGAGGCAGCGAAGATGGCTCAAATTGATCAAGGATTACGAACTTGAAATTCATTACCACCCGGGTAAAGCGAATGTGGTTGCCGATGCACTTAGTTGGAAAGCCCACATTCACCATTTAGCCATGGCTGCACATGAAGAAGGAGAACCAAGCCTGCGCTTAGTTCCCTACGGATCGCTGTCCAACCTCGCTCTTATTCCTACGATCCGAGATGAGATTGTAGAGGCTCAGAAGAGAGATAGGGGTATGTCTCATATCCGGAGGAGAGTGGACAGCGGTGAATTGAAGATGTTCCGCAAGGATGAAAAGGGTACTCTATGGTTTAACAATCGTATAGTTGTACCCCGGAACATGAAATTGCGGAGGAAGATACTGGATGAAGCGCATTTATCCAAGTACTCCATTCATCCGGGAAGCAATAAGATGTATCAGGACTTGAAATCTAAGTTCTAGTGGACACGGATGAAAAGAGAGATTGCGAAGTACGTATCCGAGTGTGATACATGTCGGCGGGTTAAAGCCGACCATATGAGGAAAGCTGGACCACTTCAACCGCTGAAGGTTCCAGCATGGAAGTGGGAAGACATAAGTATGCACTTCATCGTCGGTTTACCCATGACCAGCAACAAGCATGATTCTATTTGGGTAATCGTCGATTGTTTGACCAAGACAGCACATTTTATTCCAGTCCATACAAAATATGTGGCAAAGAAGTATGCGGAGCTGTTCATCTCGAGAATCATGTGTTTACACGGGGTTCCCCGCACCATCGTTTCTGATCGAGGTGCGTTATTCGTATCTAGATTTTGGGAGCAACTGCATGCTTTCTTGAGAACCAAGTTAATTCGGAGTTCAGCGTATCATCCGCAAACTGATGGTCAAACGGAGAGGATAAATCAGATTCTGGAGGATATCTACGGACATGTGTCATCAATCATGGGAAGAATTGGGATGACCATCTACCGTTAGCAGAATTCTCATATAATAATGGTTATCAATCCAGCATCAAAATGGCCCCGTATGAAGCTCTTTGGCCGGAAGTGCCGCACACCACTGAATTGGTCTGAGTCCGGCGAGAGAGTGGTCTACAGGATTGATCTTGTGAATGAAGCCGAGGAACAAGTGCGAGTGATTTAAGCCAACTTAAAGGCTAATCAATCTCAGCAGAAGAGCTATGCAGACAAATGACGTCGACCTCTTCACTTCGACATCGGAGACCACGTTTATCTTCGTGTCTCTCTGATGAAAGGGGTTCATCGGTTCGGAGTGAAGGGAAAGCTTGCTCCGTGATTCATCGGGCCGTTTGCTATCACTAAGATATGCGGACCTGTGGCCTATCGTCTGGAGTTACCGACGTCACTTTCGGGTATTCACAATGTTTTCCACGTCTCTCAGCTGCGGAAATGTATTAAGTACCCAACCGCAGTTCATATGGAGAACATTGAGGATCTTCAACCAGATCTCACTTATTCTCAGTATCCGATACAGATTATCGACGAGAAGACTCGCGCCACAAGAAATCGGACATTGAAATTATACAAAGTCTTGTGGAGCAACCACACCGCTGATGAAGCCACGTGGAAAAGTGAGGAATTTCTCCGTTTAAATTTTCCCGACTTGTTTGTACCATATGTCCAGTAGTCATTCTCACTTCTTCTTTCTTTTTGTAATCTCGGGACGAGATTCTTTTAAGGGGGTAGGAATGTAACAGCCCTAACTTTTGTAAAGTTTGATTTCAACTTATGAAATAAAGTTAAGGTGATAAAAGACTATAGTTGTGTCACATGAAATGATGAACACAAATATGGACATATGAGTGAGTTAAAAATTTTCTCTAGCCCATGATCAGCACATGTTAACCTAGGGGAAATATTTCACTCCCAAAAACTCTAACTCATGTGCACCTTCTCTATGAGGAGAGTGGAGGAAATTTAAACACCATTTTGAATCTTTTAAAAGGATTCATATTCAGATTATCCAAAGCCCTATATGTGAGATCATAGATACATTTCTCATGTATTCAAGAGCCTAAGTTTCAAATTTGGAGAATTTTAGGTTTCATATACTATTTATTCCGAGGATTCAATGAGGGCACGTTCAAATTCAAACTTGAATTTGAATTTTGAACGAAACAAACTCAATTTAAAAATCTGATTTCAGATTTGAGTTCCTCATAAATCTTTTGACCTATCCTCCAAGTTTGGTCAAATCTGGAGCTCATTTGCTATTGTAAATTGAAATGGGGGATAAGAGGGAGAATTGTGGCTGTGGACCCCACCGGTCAGTCTCACAAAAGTGCAAACCGACTCTAGCGACGGCTGAGCGCGCGCCAGCTCTTGGCAGGGACTGTTCCCGACGAGCTCCCGGCGCCACCTCCTGTGTTCTGGTCGACCGTCCTCCAGTCCTTATCCTCCACGCACGATGTGACGCCCTCAATTCTGTGGGAAAACCACGGAACCGAGAACTAATGCATATGTGTGCCCAGGATGCTCATCACACAAACACATACGTTCCACAAACTGAATTCAGATTATATATTACCAGGAATAACATAGTTTATTACAATACCTCATGAGTCTTGGACTCATGCTCACAGCGGAAGTCTTATTTCTACGCAACGGAAGTCTTTATTCTAAAGCGGAAGCAAATTAGCTAATGCGGAAGCAAATCTAAGCAGAAGTGGCTCCATCTATACTCCCTCCACAGGCAAGGTTGAGAACAGATCACACGCCATAATGCTCCACTTGGTCTTCATAGTAGGCTTCTTCTGCTGCTGATGATGAAATAACAATGCAAGTTTGAGTACAAGTGCGGGAAAAACACATGATATGCAGCTCATAAACAAGGTAGGTATAAAAAGTCTTATTTGCAGAAAAGCAGATTTATAAAACCATGATAAAACAACAACTTAACTTTAGATGAATGTAGTCCCAGCATGTATTAAATTACCAGCATACCTTCATTGCTTTCCATATTCCTTCTTACTCACGAATACCTCCTCGTATTCGCTACCATCTCACGAATACCTCCCGTATTCACTACCATCTCAAAACAACTTTGTCTCACACCGAGACCAAACTCGTTGCCATGACTCATCGTCATGCAACCATCTTATTACCCGGACTCAACAGTCCCAACAACCAAACCATAACCAAACCAATAACCTTAACCAAGAACCTTCCCAATAACCATCCCAACTTATCATGGCAGTTTAGCCAGGTGCTCGTAACCATAAGCTCGGTTATCATGATAGTTTTAGACTCTGCAGAGTTTGCACCTCTTTACCCACAAGTTTGTGATTTCGTCACCCGTCGGCGACTGCAGAACCTCCATACCTCCATTATACCAGTACACATCCGTCGGTGTATGGTCAAGAGATCACAAAATAGCCTTTACAAAGGGGTTACTAGATGTATGGACTCACTAAGGTTTCACCGGCAGGCTAGAATCTCCAATTCTCCCACCCACGGGCCCCCTCTTGTGCCATGAAGTTCCCAGGGTAGTCCTCACTCGACTCCCATTCCCCGCGCCTTCCACAGTCCATAACACTCTAGTAACTTACCTAATTACTCAGCTATGTCGCACCCATACTTGGCCTTGTGGTGGCACTGTTATCCTGGCATGTGCATGCATGAACCGGTCCGTAGATCTACGGCAAGTAAAACCACCATCTCATGCTACCTCATTCACAAACCCATGCTTGCCTAGATCTCCCTCCGATCCATATCCATTATTAACATCAGTTTCTCATTATCAATACGAGTGCAGTTAGCTAGACACATCTATCTCGCTTCCCAATCCCATAGACTCAGCGAAGCATAAAGCAAAAACCATACCCGACTCATGAAACTTCCTAGGCGACAAGGGTGGTTTAACCAAAACTAGTAAACTCCTATAAAAGGGTTTCCCATCATGTTTGACTCAGTACGCACACCTTTTCACAAAACAAAACAGTTTTACCCAAAACATAGGATCAATATGGTCAAGGAGCACTTGCCTTGTTCTTGCGGTTCCGGTTGTTCTTGAATCTCAAAACCTGGTTGCTGCAGTTCGTCGTAGACAGCTCCCTGAGCTTGTCCTGCTAGGTAGGATCACGTGCATACAAGATCCACAGCAATCAATATCATGCACAAACCTTAAACTAGATGCGATGATGCATATGCATATGCGTGTCAACTAGCGAGACCTCCCCCTCCTTTGGAGGTGAGCTCCGCACATGCCACGTGTTGGCGCCGGTCTTTCCTCTCTTCTTTCTTCAGGGACATGCCCCGAGGTCGACACATGTCCAGCAGCGACAGACCTCCCGGAGATAAGCTCAGGTGACAACGCGTGTCCAATAGAACAGGACCTCTCGGAGATGGGCTCCGAGATCGACATGTATCCCGTGCGACTGGTCCTCTGATTTCCGCGATGACTAGCTCCGAGGATGACACGTGTCTTGCGGAAATGCCTTTGCTTCTTCCGTAGAGGCTAGCTCCGTGGGCAACACGTGTCCCACAGGATAGGACCTCTCCCCTTTGCGGAGACGAGTCCGAACCTGCCACGTAGTTATATTAGTGGCGGACCTCTCCCCACCTCGTAGGTACGAGCTCCGAACACGCAACGTGGCCAGCGGCCGCGGTAAGAGCTGGATTCGGCTCTTATTGGCTATCCTCTTGATATTTTTCTCTGTCCCTTCTCTTCTAAAAATGTTTCCTCTTCATAAAACATGGACATATGCTGACACCCGAGATGAGGGTGTCACACACAAAGAGCAACCGAACTTTGTTTCTCTCTTGCTCGTACCCATTCTCTGTTTCTCCTCCCGTGAAGCACCCAACCACCGTTCCCTGTTTCCTCTGATCGCCCAGAGCAAACCAAGCAATCTTTGCCCCAGCTTCCCACAGCAAAAACCTTTGCGCGTGAGTGCTCTGGCCGGCTGGCAACTTCCCTCCGCCATCCCGAGCACCTCCAAAGCTCAGCCCTAGCCGTTGATCACAGAGGGAGAATTTCAAGTTTTTCTCCCGGGCGGCAGAAACGGACCTTGAGGTAAGGAATTGTAAAATTCGTCCTCAAATCGTGTTTGTTGGGTCTCAAACTTCACACACAGGATGTTAACTGCCTAGCACACGTCCTCCATCGATTTTGTACCAAGAAATTGAGTGTAGAGTGAGGAATCCGGATTCTTTTTGAGGGTATACCGCTGGACCCTATCGGGCGCACGGTGCCGATAGGTTTAGAGCCCTCCCCAGCTTGTTTAGACCTCATGCCAGTCTTCTACATGATTCCCTGGTGCTGTAGAGCCCAAGAACCGACCATTTGGTGGAGAATTCACCGTGCAAGACCTCGCCGGAGCCCTAGGGTTTGCTGTGGCCGGTGCGCCCTGTTTTCCGGCGAGTTTCAGCCACCGGCGACCTCACCAACGTGTTCAGCGTGTGGAAATATGGGGGGGGCGGCCAGCAGGGGGTCTGGAGGTGGCTGGGAAGTGCTTTTCCGGTGACCTTGCCGGAGGGGGCCGCCACTGCCCTGTTTGGCGCGAGTCTGGAGGTTGGGGATGACAGGTGGGACCCACTGTCGGCATTTAAACATTTTCTAGATTTTTCCACTTTAGTTCAAACTTTGGAGAGCCATAACTTTGTGTAGGAATGTCCAAAAATTGTGAAACAAATTTTGTTGGATTCCTCTCAAAGAGTACTATCCAAGGGTGCAGCCCAATATTTTTGAAAATCTCTGGATTTGGCTCATTAATTCATTTAAGGAAAATTTTGTATGAATTTTTACAGGAGTTCTGTTTATTGGAAAATTCCCAAATTTGGATAGAACATTCTTCCAAAATTCCTTGAACACCAGTAAAAATTTCAGAGGCATTGGAACTCATTTGCTTGGTCAAATGATGTGTTCATTCCTTATGTCTCTGAAAAATGGGAAAATAAACAGAGACATTTTCAGCTTTTCCCCAATCCTTGTAAAATCCATATCTCCATGTAGGAAACTCCAAAAATGGTAAAACCAATTCCTATGGACTCAGGACATTTTGTACTTCACAAAAAGTATACTTTTCAGCATAGGAAAGTTTAATATCTAGGGGGTAAAGGCAGGTTAGTGAAAACCACATAAGGATTTGTTGTGCTCACATGAAGCTAATTCTTGAGCTCAATTTTGCACACTGCCTAAATACCATACATAGAGGCTGTGGTTAAATTCTCAGCTTCATTGGACCTCTGGAACTTGAGCTACCATCTTTTAGGTTTAAGTGTTCATATAATGGACTTAATCACATGGTGATTACTAGTATCTCTTTCCACCCTAGCTTTCATCTTCTCTAAGTTTTAGATCCAACAACAGAAACCTTGCTGTTGTTTATCTCTCTTATGTGTGAGTTAACTGGTACAACAGTTTTGAATCATTTTCTAAATTGCTTTTGAATACATGTGCATAAATCATCTTAATAGCACGTGACGTCGACGTTCGACGAGGACTCGACTCTGCAGCGAGGATCTCCATCTCGTGACGAGTTTGGCGGATTCTCTGGAGGAAGACTAACTGTGACGCCCTCAATTATGTGGAAAACCATGGAACCGAGAACTAATGCATATGTGTGCCCAGGATGTTTATCACACATACACATGCGTTCCACAAACTGAATTCAGATATATATATATATATATATATATATATATATATATATAACCACGAATAACAGAGTTTATTACAACGTCTCATGAGTCTTGGACTCATGATTACAGCGGAAGTCTTATTTCTATACAGCGGAAGTCTTTATTTTAATGCGGAAGCGAAACTAACCAGAAGTGGCTCCATCTCTACTCCCTCCACAGTCAAGGTTGAGAACAGATCACACGCCATAATGCTCCACTCGGTCTTCATAGTAGCCTTCTCTTGCTGTTGATGATGAAATAATAATGCAAGTTTGAGTACAATGATGTACTCAGCAAGTGCGGGAAAACACATGATATGCAGTTCATAAACAAGGTAGGTATAAAAGGTTTAATTGCAGAGAAGCAGATTTGTAAAACCATGATAGAACAACAACTTAACTTTAGATGTAATCCCAGCACGTACTAAATTACCAACATACCTCCATCACTTCCCGTGTTCCATCCGAACATTAACCAATCCTTTATTCATACTCACGAATACCTCCTCGTATTCGCTACCATCTCACCTCGTAAAACAACCTCATCTCACACCGAGACCAATCTCATGTTATGTCCCAACAGTCATGCAACCATCTCATCATCCAAACTCAACAGTTCCAAACCAATAACCCTAACCAAGAACCTTCCCAATCACCATCCCAATAATCATTCCAAAAACCATCCCAAAAACCATCCCAACTAATCATGGCAGTTTAGCCAGGTGCTCGTGACTGTAAGCTCGGCTATCATGAGAGTTTTAGTAACTCTGCAGAGTTTGCACCTCTTTACCCACAAGTTTGTGATTTCGTCACCCGTCGGTGACTGTAGAACCTCCTTTATACCAGTACACAACCGTCGGTGTATGGTCAAGAGATCACAAAATAGCCTTTACAAAGGGGTTACTAGATGTATGGACTCACTAAGGTTTCACCGGCAAACTAGAATCTCCAATTCTCCCAGCCACGGGCCCCCTCTTGTGCCATGCAGTTCCCAGGGCAGTCCTCACTCGACTCCCATTCCGCGCGCCTTCCACAGTCCATAACACTCTAGCAACTTACCTAATTACTCAGCTAAGCCACACCCATACTTGGCCTTGTGGTGGCACTGTTATCCTGGCATGTGCATGCATGAACCGGTCCTTAGATCTACGGCAAGTAAACCACCATCTCATGCTACCTCATTCACAAACCCAGGCTTAACTAGATCTCCCTCCGATCCATGTTCATTATTAACATCAGTTTCTCATTATCATTACGAGTGCAGTTAGCTAGACACATCTATCTCACTTCCCAATCCCCATAGACTCAGCGAAGCATAAAGCAAAAACCATACCCGGCTCATAAACTTCCTAGGCGACAAGGGTGGTTTAATCAAAACTAGTAAACTCCTATAAAAGGGTTTCCCATCATGTTTGACTCAGCACACACACCTTTTCGCAAAACAAAATAGTTTTACACAAAACATAGGATCAACATGGTCAAGGAGCACTTGCCTTGTTCTTGCGGTTCCGGAGGTTCTTGGATCTCAAAACCTGGTTGCTGCAGTTTGTCGTAGACAGCTCCCTGAGCTTGTCCTGCTAGGTAGGATCACGTGCATACAAGATTCACAGCAATCAATATCATGCACAAACCTTAAACTAAATGCGATGATGCATATGCATGCTATCTCATGATTAGTTTTATTAGATTGATCTGTACGTGTTCTTGCATGGCTTGTATGGACAGAGGTTTTCGGATCAAAGGTGGATGTGGCGATGATCTTGTCTTTAGATCAACCTGATCAGCAAGTGATCTATCCACGAGAAGGCTTCTGTTCGAAAGGAATCGAAGAACAGATGCAAAGAAAAGAACACAATGATGTCGTAAGGTGGTATTGAAGTCCTACCTCATGTTCTTCTTGACTTCGAGGTCCTCCTCAGACCGCTCGGTTCTCCTCCGATGATCTCCCTTGTTGCGCTTCGGCGATGGTTTACTCGGCGAGTTAGGGCTAGGGCTCTAAGTCGTCGGCTCAGGAGTTGAAAAGAAGTTCATGGGTTCGGCCAGAGGTTTTGGGTTCTATTTATAATTGGGAAGAGAAGAGTCCTAATCTGATTGTATCCCGAGTAAGAGTCTTATTCAGATCTTTGTTAGATCCTACGTCTTATCTTTAGTAACATCGTGGAATTTAGATCGGTTTCTGTTGCGTACCGGTATCTTTACGTGTAAAAACCGCTCCAGAACTCGTTACCTCCGCGGTGATGAGCTCCGGAAGCTCCATGTGTCCTTCGGGGCCTGGTATCTCCTTTCCCGCAGAGACGAGCTCCGGTTGTGCCGCGTGTCAAACGAGCGAGACCTCCCACTTCTTCGGAGGTGAGCTCCGCACATGCCACGTGTCGGCGCCAGTCTTTCCTCTCTTCTTTCCTCAGGGACGGGCTCCGAGGTTGACGCGTGTCCAGCAGCGACGGACCTCCTGGAGATAAGCTCTGGTGGCGACACGTGTTCGATAGAACCGGACCTCCCGGAGAGGAGCTCCGAGATCGACACGTACCCCGTGCGACTGGTCCTCTGAATTCCGCGAGGACTAGCTCCGAAGGTGACATGCGTCCTAAAGAAATGCCTTTGCTTCTTCCGCAGAGGCTAGCTTCGTGGGCAACACGTGTCCCACAGGGTCGGACCTCTTTCCAATTTCGGGGGTGAGCCCCGAGCCTGCCACGTAGCCAGCTTGGCAGCGGCCTCTCCCCACTTCGCAGGGATGAGCTCCGATCACGCCACGTGGCCAGCGACCGCGGTAAGTTGTCTTCGGCGCTTTCTGAGAGCTGGATTGGCTATCCTTTTGATAATTCTCTCTATTCCTATTTTTCATTAAAATGTTTTCTCTTCATAGAACATGAACATATGCTGACACCCAAGGCGAGGGTGTCACAAATCTACCCCCCTTAAATTGAATCTCGCCCTCGAGATTCGTTAGTAGGAAATAGATGGAAAAATTCTGCCTTGATATCCTCTTCACGCTCCCATGTGGCTTCAGCTTCGGTGTGATGGCTCCATTGTACCTTGCACCATCAAATCACCTTGTTTCGGGTGACCCTTTCCTTTACGTCCAAGATTCGGACAGGGTGTTCTGCGTAAGTCAGGTCCTCTTGAAGTTCAAGCTCTCCCATTGACACTTGTTCCTCTGGTACTCTCAAGCACTTCTTGAGCTAGGATACATGAAACACGTCATGTACGTCGGAGAGGTGGTTTGGGAGCTCAAGTTGATAGGCTACTTCTCCTCGCTTGTCCAAAATCTTAAATGGTCCGATGTAGCGAGGTGCTAGCTTGCCTTTGACGTTGAAACGTCGTTGGCCTCGGATAGGCGATACCTTAAGGTATACGAAGTCTCCTACTTCAAAGGTCAACTTCCTACGCCTATTGTCCGCATAGCCTTTCTGTCGTGACTGAGCGGCTTTTAAGTTCTCCCGTACCGTTTGGACTTGCTCTTCAGCTTCTTGTAGCACTTTGGGTCCAAACACCTGGTTTTCTCCGGTCTCGTTCCAAAACAGTGGCGTTCTACACCGTCTACCATATAAGGCTTCGAAAGGTGACATATTCAAGCTAGCTTGATAGCTGTTGTTATAGGAGAATTCGACATACGGTAAACTCCTATCCCAACTACGCCCACGTTTCAAGGTGCAAGCTCTCAACATGTCCTCCAAAATTTGGTTTGTCCTTTCGATTTGTCCATCTGTTTGTGGGTGGTAGGCGGAGCTAAAATCCAGTCGTGTACCCATGGCCTTCTGCAGCTTCCTCTAGAATCTAGAGGTAAACTGAGAACCTCGATCTGAGACTATCCTCTTCGGAACTCTGTGACGGCACACGATCTGCTCCATGTACAACTCTGCCAATTGTGCAACGTTGTAACTGGTCTTTACTGGAAGAAAATGGACGGTTTTTGTCAATCGGTCCACAATGACCCAGATGGAGTCGTATCCCGACTGAGTACGTGGTAATCCGACGATGAAGTCCATACTGATGTCCTCCCACTTCCATTCGGGTATCCTCAAAGGTTGCAACAACCCAGCGGGTTTTTTTATGTTTGGCCTTTACCCGTTGGCATGTGTCGCATAGGGCAACGTATTCGGCTATATCCCTCTTCATACCATCCCACCAATAGCAAGTTTTCAAGTCCTTGTACATTTTGGTGCTTCCGGGATGTATAGAATAGGGTGAATCATGTGCCTCCTTCAATATCATGTCGCGAAGGTGTCTTATGTTTGGCACACAAATCCTTTTTTCTAGCCAAAGCGTACCCTTTTCATCCTCCTTGAAATCCTTCTCTATTCTTTGTCGGATTCTTTCCTTGATCTCCTCGATCTCCTCGTCCGTTGCTTGGCCCTCTCTTATCTCTTGCTCCAATGAAGAGTGGATCTCCATTATTTCCATGTTGCTCAAAAATCCTAGGTGTAACCGTTCGGACTCCTTACGTAGTTCGGGTGGTAGCTCCCGAACTGTGAGTTGGTGACATGCTCCCTTTCGGCTTAATGCATCAGCTACTACATTGGCCTTTCTGGGGTGGTAGTTGATTCCAACATCATAACCCTTGATGAGTTCTAACCATCGACGTTGCCTCAAATTCAAGTCCGTTTGTGTGAATATGTACTTGAGGCTTTTATGATCCGTATAGATCTCACATCGACAACCAAGGATATAATGTCTCCAAATCTTCAATGCATGCACCACTGCCGCTAACTCCAAATCATGCGTAGGATAGTTAAGCTCGTGCTTCTTTAATTGCGTGAGGCATAGGCTACCACTTGTCCTTCCTGCATGAGCACACATCCGAGCCCCTGTCTGGATGCGTCACAATATATGTCAAAGCTCTTGCTTACGTCTGGCAATACCAGAACTGGTGCTGTGGTTAGCCTTTTCTTGAGTTCCTCAAAACTTTCTTGGCAGACTTGTGTCCATTGAAAGACCTTTCCCTTCATTAGCAACTCCTTCATAGGTTTTGCTATTCTAGAGAAGTCTTTAATGAAGCGCCGATAGTATCCTGCCATCCCAAGGAAACTCCGAATATCCCTCACGCTTTTTGGTTGGTCCCACTTCAGAACATCTCTCACCTTTCCAGGATCAACCGATACCCCTTCCTCGGAGATAATGTGGCCTAGGAAAGATATTTCCTTTAGCCAAAATTGGCACTTGTTGAGCTTGGCATACAATTGATGCTCACGCAACTTCTGCAAGGTCAATCTCAGATGTTCTTCATGCTCCTCCTCACTTTTTGAATACACCATAATGTCATCGATGAAAATCACGACGAACTTGTCCAAGTACTCCATGAAAACCTTGTTCATAAGGTACATGAAGTATGCGGGTGCATTTGTTAACCCAAAAGACATGACGGTATATTCATACGAACCATACCGTGTCCGAAAGGATGTTTTGGGTATATCGGAGGGCTTAATCTTCAGCTGGAAATATCCCGACCGAAGATCAATCTTGGAGAACACTCGGGCTCCTTTCATTTGATCGAACAGGTCCTCTATACGGGGCAGAGGGTATTTATTCTTGATTGTCACCTCGTTGAGAGACCTGTAGTCCACGCACATTCTTTTGGTCCCATCCTTCTTGTCCACGAAGAGTACCGGAGCTCCCCATGGTGACGAGCTTGGACGGATAAAACCCTTCTCCAACTGTTCTTGAATTTGCTTCTTGAGTTCAACTAGCTCGTTGACGGGCATCCTATAGGGTCTCTTGGCTATGGGTGCAGTTCCGGGTACCAAATCTATGGTAAACTCGATGTCCCAGTCAGGTGGCATACCTGGAAGCTCTTCCGGGAACACGTCCAAAAATTCCTGAACCACTGGAATGTTGTCCAATGTTGCTCCTTTGACGTGGTTCAAATTTGCCCGTTCGGTTGTTTGCTTGTCTGACTCAAACTTGACATGAATACCGTGCTCGTTTGTCAACAGCACGCTCTTTTCAGCACATTGGATTATTCCATTGTGCTTGCTTAGCCAATCCATTCCGAGTATGATGTCAATCCCGTGGGAGTCCAAGACAATAAGGTTGGCAAGGAAGTCTACCCCCCTTATTTTAAGGCTTACTTTAGGACATACTATATTAGTCCTCATTTCTCCTCCGGGAGAATTAACTAACATAGCACATTCTAATTGGGATACGGGTAGATGATGTTTGGCAACATATTTGGATGATATGAAGGAATGCGATGCTCCGGAATCAAATAAAATGGTGGCTGGGTTGGAGTTGGCAAGGAACATACCAATTGCGACGTCCTCAGCCTGTTGTGCTTCCTCAGCAGTGACATGGTTCACGTGGCCACGAGCATAGTTCCGCGGTCCACGGTTCCCTTGGTTGTCCCCTCCGTTTAGTCGCTGGTTCTGCTTGGGCACGCTACCTTGCTGTCCAGGGCCTCTCCTCGGGCACTGGTTAGCGAAGTGGCCTACTTCCCCGCATGCAAAGCATGCCCTGTTGCCTACGGCAGCAGGTACGTTGGGGCGGGGGTTTTGAACAGGGGCACCATTGTTAGGTCGGGGCGCAGGAGGCATGGGCACACGAGGTGCCGGTGCAACGAATTGTTGCTGTGGTGGCTGACTAGGGCGGTACGCAGGAGTGGTCGATCCATACTGCGATGCAGGGGGCATGTACCTAGGTCGTACATTGCTCCCTTGGGGCTGGTATGGCATCTTCCTCTTGCACTCTCGCTCCATTTCTCGGATCTTGTTTTCAACCACAATAGCCTTGTCAACCAGCTTCTGGAAGCTTACGTAGTCATTGTTGAGGAGCTAAACCTGGATCTCATTGTTCAACCCTCTAATGAACAGGTACTACTTCCTCTGGTCTGAGTTGACATCTTCGGGGGCGTACCGGGACAGTTGTACGAACTTGTTGAGATACTCGTTCACACTCCTCTGTCCTTGGTGGAGACCTTCAAACTCCTGCCTCTTGAGCATCATTACACCAATAGGGATGTAATGGGAGCGGAAACTTTCCTTGAACTCAGTCCAAGTGATTGTCTCCGGATCGGCATGAGCGTTGCTCAGGGCATCCCACCAATCAGCAGCGGCTCCCATAAGTTGGTGCGACGTGAAGAGAACCTTCTCTCGGTCATTGCACTGAACAATGGTAAGCTTTTTCTCTATGGATTTTAACCAATCATCGGCCTCCATGGGATCACTAGCTTGAGCAAAAGTGGGTGGTCGAGTCCTCATGAACTCTCCCAACCTGTTGTGAGCCGGCGGTGGTGGTGGCGGCGGTGCCTGCACAGGGTTTTGGTTGGCCTGCAACTGACCTAAAGTTTGGATCATGGTTTGCATAAGCTGGTTTTGCATAGCTAGCAGCCGTTCCAGGTGGTTTTCACCAGCTCCGGGGTTAGCAGGAACTTCCTCGTGGTCATCCTCCTGGACGTTCCTTCGGCTGGCGTTTCCTCTCACCATCTGTGAGAGAGAACGAAAATAGAATAGAAGGTTAGAAGGTTAGGTAGGTCCCTTAAACTATATGCATCAAGGTGAGTTGGACTATGTATATATTAGCCCATATGAGGATGTGAGCAAGTGTCGAGACATTTCACACCTCTTTCTTCTTATGTGTGGATATGGACAACGTTTTGAGACGTCCCACAACTCTCACTAAGCACACAATCACAGATAATCATCACAAGGGCCCACACAACTCCTATTCAAGGATGGCTCCCTATGCCAAGGTGCTTTCAAGGCCAATCTAAGCTATTCATCCTAGGACGCTTGTGACTCCTGTTTAGGGGTGTAACTTGCTGTTAACCCGTGGCACTATTATTTATCTAAGGTTTCTATCTAGGCGTGTGACCTACTGTCAACTCGTGGCTCTGATACCAATCTGTGACGCCCTCAATTCTGTGGGAAAACCACAGAACTGAGAACTAATGCATATGTGTGCCCAGGATGTTCATCACACATACACATATGTTCCACAAACTGAATTCAGAATATATATATCCACGAATAACATGGTTTATTACAATGTCTCATGAGTCTTGGACTCATGCTTACAGCGGAAGTCTTTATTCTAATGCGGAAGCAAAGCTAGTGCGGAAGCAAAACTAAGCAGTAGTGGCTCCATCTCTATTCCCTCCACAGGCAAGGTTGAGAACAGATCACGCGCCATAATTCTCCACTTGGTCTTCATAGTAGGCTTTTCCTGCTGCTGACGATGAAGTAATAATGCAAGTTTGAGTACATTGATGTACTCAGCAAGTGCGGGAAAAACACATGATATGCAGCTCATAGAAAAGGTAGGTATATAAAGGCTCATTTGCAGAAAAGCAAATTTTATAAAACCATGATAAAACAGCAACTTAGCTTTAGATGAATGTAATCCCAGCATGTATTAAATCACCAACATACCTCCATCACTTCCCGTGTTCCATCCGAACATTAACCAGCCTGTATTCATACTTACGAATACCTCCTCGTATTCGCTACCATCTCACCTCATAAAACAACCTCGTCTCACACCGAGACAAATCTCATGTCATAACCCAACAGTCACGCAACTATCTCATCACCTGGACTCAACAGTCCCAACATTCCAACTATGACCAAACTCAATAACCATAACCAAAAACCTTCCCAATAACCATCCCAACTAATCATGGCAGTTTAGCCAGGTGCTCGTGACCGTAAGCTCGGCTATCATGATAGTTTTAGACTCTGCATAGTTTGCACCTCTTTACCCACAAGTTTGTGATTTCGTCACCCGTCGGCGACTGCAGAACCTCCATTATACCAGTACATATCCATCGGTGTATGGTCAAGAGATCACAAAATAGCCTTTACAAAGGGGTTACTAGATGTATGGACTCACTAAGGTTTCACCGGCAGGCTAGAATCTCCAATTCTCCCACCCACGGGCCCCCTCTTGTGCCATGCAGTTCCCAGGGCAGTCCTCACTCGACTCCCATTCCCCGCGCCTTCCACAGTCCATAACACTCTAGCAACTTACCTAATTACTCAGCTAAGCCACACCCATACTTGGCCTTGTGGTGGCACTGTTATCCTGGCATGTGCATGCATGAACCGGTCCTTAGATCTACGGCAAGTAAACCACCATCTCATGCTACCTCATTCACAAACCCAGTCTTGCCTAGATCTCCCTCCGATCCATATTCATTATTAACATCAATTTCTCATTATCATTACGAGTGCAGTTAGCTAGACACATCTATCTCGCTTCCCAATCCCCATAGACTCAGCGAAGCATAAAGCAAAAACCATACCCGACTCATAAACTTCCTAGGCGACAAGGGTGGTTTAATCAAAACTAGTAAACTCCTATAAAAGGGTTTCCCATCATGTTTGACTCAGCACACACACCTTTTTGCAAAACAAAATAGTTTTACTCAAAACATAGGATCAACATGGTCAAGGAGCACTTGCATTGTTCTTGCGGTTCCGGAGGTTCTTGGATCTCAAAACCTGGTTGCTTCAGTTCGTCATAGACAGCTCCCTGAGCTTGTCCTGCTAGGTAGGATCACGTGCATACAAGATTCACAACAATCAATATCATGCACAAACCTTAAACTAAATGCGATGATGCATATGCATGCTATCTCATAATTAGTTTTATTAGATTGATCTGTACGTGTTCTTGCATGGCTTGTATGGACAGAGGTGTTCGGATCAAAGGTGGATGTGGCGATGATCTTGTCTTTAGATCAACCTGATCAGCAAGTGATCTATCTACGAGAAGGCTTCTGTTCGAAAGGAATCGAAGAACAGTTGCAAAGAAAAGAACACAATGATGTCGTAAGGTGGTATTGAAGTCCTACCTCACGTTCTTCTTGACTTCGAGGTCCTCCTCAGACCGCTCGGTTCTCCTCCGATGATCTCCCTTGTTGCGCTTCGGCGATGGTTTACTCGGCGAGTTAGGGCTAGAGCTCTAAGTCGTCGGCTCAGGAGTTCAAAAGAAGTTCATGGTTTCGGCCAGAGGTTTTGGGTTCTATTTATAATTGAGAAGAGAAGAGTTCTAATCTGATTGTATCCCGAGTAAGAGTCTTATTCAGATCTTTGTTAGATCCTACGTCTTATCTTTAGTAACATCGTGGAATATAGATAGGTTTTTGTTGCGTACCGGTATCTTTACGCGTAAAAACCGCTCCAGAACTCGTTACCTCCGTGGTGATGAGGTCCGGAAGCTCCACGTGTCCTTCGGGGCCTGGTATCTCCTTTCCGCAGAGACGAGCTCCGGTTGTGCCGCGTGTCAAATGAGCGAGGCCTCCCTCTTCTTCGGAGGTGAGCTCCGCACACGCCACGTGTCGGCGCCAGTCTTTCCTCTCTTCTTTCCTCAGGGACGGGCTCCGAGGTTGACGCGTGTCCAGCAGCGACGGACCTCCTGGAGATAAGCTCTGGTGGCGACACGTGTTCGATAGAAGCGGACCTCCCGGAGACGAGCTCCGAGATCGACACGTACCCCGTGCGACTGATCCTCTGATTTCCGCGAGGACTAGCTCCGAAGGTGACATGCGTCCTAAAGAAATGCCTTTGCTTCTTCCGCAGAGGCTAGCTCCGTGGGCAACACGTGTCCCACAGGGTCTGACCTCTTTCCAATTTCGGGGGTGAGCCCCGAGCCTGTCACGTAGCCAGCTTGGCAGCGGCCTCTCCCCACTTCGTAGGGATGAGCTCCGATCACACCACATGGCCAGCGGCCGCGGTAAGTTGTCTTCGGCGCTTTCTGAGAGCTGGATTGGTTATCCTTTTGATAGTTCTCTCTATTCCTATTTTTCATTAAAATGTTTCCTCTTCATAGAACATGAACATATGCTGACACCCGAGGCGAGGGTGTCACACGGGCCCGGAGCTCTCCTCTGAGGAGAGGGAGGTCCGGCCCCGCTGGACACGTGGCGCCTTCGGAGCTCTTCCTGCGGAGAAGGGCGAGACCCTTAGGCATTTTCCCTTGTGCGCGGGGGTACCCCATATCGAGGGTACCGACAGTGGCCCTCGGGCCCATCTCGGGGGAGATGGCGAGCCCGAGGTGGGGCCTCCGTCTCTTCTGTTCCGCGCACTTTCTCTAAGTCCCACCTTGACCGCTGCCGGAGCACAGACAGTCGCGGGATCGTGGGAGCGTGCGCCCACTTGATGGTTGCTTTTACTGCAGCGGTTCTCAAGGCTGCCACATCTGCATGTTGCGGCGCTTTCTTCGGGAACTGCTGAAGCGCCTTGCCGGCTCGTCTCCTTGAGAGACTGACTCCTTGACCCACCGCTTCAGCTGGACAGCTTGGGTCCACCTGTCATCGGCGCTCGGTCTTGGAGCCGAAGCGGTTGCCCATGCGGTGTATTTGAAGAGTTTCAAATCGCTTCGAATCGTTCCTGGAAAGTTTTAAAAGGGGATCTTACCCACATCGTGGCTTCCCTTCGCACTGTTGGGTGTTTTCCTCACAGAACTCTCACTGATTTGTGACGCAAATCATGTTGGAAGTCTAGAGATGTGGTGTAGATCCAAAAACAAGTGGGGAACCGAATGAAAAGTGGCTTGGATGAGTTGTGGCGGCGCTCTCAACAAACACCAGCGCTTTCCCCTCTTTTTATTAGCCGGAAGCCACAGGTTTTCAACAACCTCAGCCCGGGTTTTACACCATACAAATTTGAAAACATGCAACACATGCATGTGCCATGCACGTATGGCCCAAACCCCCTGGTTGTTTGAAACATAACAAAAACACCCTCACACACACACACTAGGACTCGGTGCAACACATGTGACTCAGGACACACCCCTGGTTCTTGTCATGTGTGCTTTATTTCCCTTGAAACACAAGGAAACTAACACTGATTAAACCTCCAGAAGTACTCAACAATCTCCCCCTACTTCTGAGGTTTGATCTCCTGAACTCCAATCTTCTCACGAAGTTCCTGAAATTGTGTACGTCCCAGTGGCTTTGTGAGGATATCAGCAAGCTCATATTTTGTGCCAACATGGTCCAAGATGACTTCTCCTCTATCAACACATTCTCTGACAAAGTGAAACTTGATGTCAATGTGTTTACTTCTATCATGCAAAACTGGATTCTTTGCCAAAGCAATTGCTGCTGTGTTATCCATCTTAATCACTGGTGGAGGTACTTGAAAACTTGTTACTTCTTCTAACACATGCCTGAGCCAAACAGCCTGACTTGCTGCTGCTGCTCCAGCCACATACTCAGCTTCACATGTGGACTTTGCCACAGCCTTTTGCTTATGAGACATCCAGCTGATAGGATTTTCACCCAGGAAGAATATAACTCCTGTTGTGCTACTCCTGTCATCCACATCTCCCCCAAAATCACTATCACTATAGCCTCTTAACTCAAGACTCCCTTCACCTCGGTTGTAAGACAAGCCATACCTCATTGTAGATGCCACATACCGAAGTAAATGTTTCAAAGCCACCATGTGTTCTTCTTGAGGTTCTGACATGAACCTACTTAAGTACCCCACACCAAAACTGAGATCAGGCCGAGTATGTAAAATATACCTGAGTCCACCAATTATGCTGCGATAAGTGGTTGGATCAGTGAGTGGAGCTGTACTTCTCTTGGTAAGTTTCAACCGGGATTCCATGGGAGTGGCACACCCATTACAATTTATCATCCCACTTCTTTCAAGCAATTTTGCAGCATAGGCTCCTTGACACAAGTCAATACCATGTCTTCCTTGCTTTACTTCAATACCAAGATAGTAAGACAAGCTTCCTAAGTCACTCATGCAAAACATTTCCTTCATTTTCTCCTTGAACCGACTGATTTCCTCCATGTTTTATCCCACAATCAGTAAGTCATCAACATACACACCCACAATGAGCCTTGCCTCACCTCCAAACTTAGTGTACAAGCCATGTTCTGATTTGCACCGTATGAAACCGAGTTGCTTGAGACTTTCATCAAGTTTGCAGTTCCATGCTCGAGGAGCTTGTCTCAAGCCATACAATGCCTTGTGAAGTCTTAAAACCCACTTTTCCTTGCCTTCAGCTATGAAACCTGGAGGTTGAGTGACATAGATCTCCTCTTCTAGACTCCCATTCAAGAATGCTGACTTCACATCCATGTGATGAACATGCCACCCAAAATGAGCTGCAACAGCTAACACAATCCTCACAGACTCCATCCTGGCAACTGGTGCAAAAACTTCTTCAAAATCAACTCCTTGCTTCTGCACATACCCCTTTGCAACTAGCCTTGCTTTGTGACGTATGACATTCCCATGTTCATCTTTCTTTAACTTGAAAACCCATTTCAAGCCAATTACACGATAACCCTCCGGAAGTTGTACCAATGACCATGTTTTGTTCTCTTCAATGGATGTGAGCTCCTCAATCATGGCAATGCGCCACTCCTTGACCCTCAAGGCCTCATCTGCTGTGCATGGCTCTTCACCTATGACAACAAGAAGTTCATCTACTCCTCCCTCTTCTGGTTCATAATTTGGCACCTCCTCAAGAATATTTCTCATGGAACGATAACGAAGTGGTGCTTCTTTTAGCTCACTATCCATTTCTGGTGACATAGAAGGAGGTGACACAAACTCCACATCCTTGGATGCTTGTTGCTTTAGTTGTGTCATAGAAGACACTCCCTCAGCTGGGGTTTTGTCACCTTGACCTGTGTCACAAGAGGAAGAACTCACTCCACCAGGGTTCTCATCACGAAAGATGTATTCTACCCGAAAGATGTCTTCATCATTCACCATTTCACTTGATTCAGCTGCATCCCACTTCCATGGGCGGTTTTCTTCAAACACAGCATCACGTGACACATGAACACTCTCCGTGTTTGGATTGTAAAACCTCCATGCCTTGCTTCCTTGCTCATATCCAATGAAAACCATTGGTGTACTTCGATCTTCCAGTTTGCTAAGGCGTTTGCTTCCCTGTTTCACGTGTGCCACACAACCGAAAGTGCGCAAATGATGTACACTAGTTTTCTTGTCATGCCATACCTCATATGGAGTCATTTTCTCAACACTCCGAGTAGGAGAACGGTTCAAAACATACACTGCAGTGGTTACTGCCTCCCCCCAGAACCAACCGGGCATATTCATTGCCTTCAACATGCTTCTTGCTATTCCCATAACAGTTTGGTTTCTTCTCTCAACCACACCATTCTGCTCAGGAGAATATGGAGCTGTCAAGTGACGTTGAACACCCTCCTTGGTGCAATACTCAACAAAAGCCCGAGCTGTGAACTCTCCACCACGATCTGTGCGAAAAGTTCCAATCTTCCTCCCTGCCTCAGCTTCAACACTTGATTGAAAACCCATGAAAGTACTCATAGCTTGATCCTTTGTGCTAATCAAAAACACCCACATGTATCTACTGAGATCATCCACAAGAAGAAAGAAAAACCTGCTGCCTCTTGGAGTTGCTGGCTTCACTGGTCCACAGAGGTCTCCATGCACAAGTTCAAGTTTCTTCTCAGCTCGGTATTTTGCCATGCATGGGAATGGTTGACGTCTTTGTTTCCCAGCCAAACAGCTATCACACTTCTCCTCAGTTTGAGTGATGGTTGGCAATCCATACACAAGTTGCTCTTCGGCAAGTCTTCTGAGACTCCGAAAGTTTAAGTGCCCCATCCTTGCATGCCACATCCATGTTGCATTGCACCCTTGTGCCATGAGACACCTTGGTTGCACTACCTTAAGATCAATAGTGTACAACCGGTTCACTCCCCGTTTCACCATTGCCACAGGGGTTCCATCTTTATCCCAAATCTTGACATAACCATTCACCATCAAGATTCGGTGTCCCTCCTCCTCAAGCTGTCCAAGGCTGATAATGTTTGTCTTGAGCTGAGGAATAAGGTAGACCCCAGCCAACTCCTTTCGTCCACCTCTCTTACCTTGGAACACCACAGTTCCTTGGCCATCAATCTCTGTCAATGAGCCATCTCCCAAACGTACAGTACCATGCACCGTGTTATCAAGTTTTGTGATCACATCCCGTTTCCCAGTCATGTGATTTGTTGCACCGGAGTCCAGGATCCACCGGGTACTGCCTCCTCCCTCCAAGTCTCCAACTTGAACGTGTAACATATCATTGTTGAGGCATACCTCTTCCTGGGACATGTCTTGATCAGCCTTGGTGTTGGCACACGCCACCAAGAGGCTGGATTCAAACTCATGATCAACTTGAGCTGTGTTTACCTCTTCATCCTTCTTTTTCTTCCTACACTCTCTAGCCCAATGACCTTTCTTACCACAGTAGCGACACTCATCTTTGGCCACTCCACGGCCTGAGTTTCCACCACCACGGTTACCTCGACCACGGCCACGTCCTCGACCATGATCTTTCCTTGGTGCAAATGAGTCTTTGTGTCGTTCCTGTCCAGTTCCCCCGGACATCTTGAGACGTGTCGACAACCTTGCAAGCAACTCTTCTTCACTCAGATGCAACTTCTCATGTGTGTTGCCCTCCCAAGTGCTTGCACCAAGCCTTTCTTCTGCAGCCTTGAGTCTACCAATCAACTCATCAACGGACATATCACTTAAGTCAAGCAATGTCTCGATGGAGGCCGCAATCTGCTCAAACTTTTGTGGTACAGCCTGAAGGAACTTCCGGACAATCTCCTCCTCCGAACGTTCACTCCCAAGTGCCGCAAGTTGAGATGTGATCCGGCTCATACGCACACCAAACTCATCAACCGTTTCACCATCGTGGAATTTGAGTGCATCAAACTCCCGACCCAATGTGCTTGCCCTGGCCTTGCGCACACGTTCGGCTCCAACGTTGCGCAACTTGATCGCATCCCATGCAATCTTGGCTGACTCCTTCCCGGCAATGATCCCTATCATTTCTGGTGGCACAGCCTTGGTGAGAGCCTCCAAAGCCATCCGATCTTCAATGTAATCATCGGTGCCAAGACTCACAGCAGTCCACAAGCCTCTTGCTTGCAACATCACCCGCATAAGTGCCGACCAATCATGATAGTTTGTCTTTGTGAGCATCGGATACGTACCACCACTGCTGACTTCCTTCGTGATGCGATGAATCACCAATGCCCCTGATCCTCCTCCTGCCCTGCTGGTGCCTCCCGGCGGTGTGACGTCCCTCCATGAACGTCGGGCTGGCGATGAAGATCTCCTCCGCAACATCAACGCCCACTCAATGGCCGTGTCACGGTTCCAGGCAACGTAATCAGCTCTGATGCCAATTGTTGGGTGTTTTCCTCACAGAACTCTCACTGATTTGTGATGCAAATCGTGTTGGAAGTCTAGAGATGTGGTGTAGATCCAAAAACAAGTGGAGAACCAAATGAAAAGTGGCTTGGATGAGTTGTGGCGGCGCTCTCAACAAACACCAGCGCTTTCCCCTCTTTTTATTAGCCGGAAGCCACAGGTTTTCAACAACCTCAGCCCGGGTTTTACACCATACAAATTTGAAAACATGCAACACATGCATGTGCCATGCACGTATGGCCCAAACCCCCTGGTTGTTTGAAACATAACAAAAACACCCTCACACACACACTAGGACTCGGTGCAACACATGTGACTCAGGACACACCCCTGGTTCTTGTCATGTGTGCTTTATTTTCCTTGAAACACAAGGAAACTAACACTGATTAAACCTCCAGAAGTACTCAACACGCACTTCCCAGCGCTTGCACTTTCCTTGAACTCTTGCGCCTTTGTCTTCCTGTCCTTGAGCTCTCCCCCGCCATGGCTTCCAACCTGCTCCCGACGCGTCTCGTTCGTTCCGCCGAGCTTGGGCCAGTGCGCAGGCTGCTGGGCTGGCACACGGAGGAACAGAAACGCCGGCTCCGCCGGGGATCTCTCCCCCTGCTCCTGGAAAAGGGGGAGATGGTCTTCTTTACTGCCTACGCCCTGGCGGGGTTCGTCCCGCCAATTTCTTCCTTCTTTGTCACATTGCTGGAGATGTATGGTCTCCAGCTTCACCACCTCTCGACCAACTCCTTCACAATGGCTGCTATCTTCGTCCATTTCTGTGAGATGTTTGTGGGGGTGCACGCTTCAGTGACGCTCTTCCGCTACTTCTTCGTGTTGCGGACGACCGGGCGCGGCTCGAAGACCCAGATGGGAGCGTACTATTTCCAGCATCGCTGCAAGGACCCAAAGATCTCTGGGTACCTTCTACCTTTCAGTGCGTCGAGGTGGGAAAACTGGAGGGAGAGCTGGGTGGTCGTGCAGACCGACGAGCACGATCGCCTGCAGCTCCCAACCGCTGGCCCAACCACCGAGTGTCGCTTCTAGGAGGAGGTCCCAGAGTTGGAGCAGGAGTACGCACCGGTCTTGGAGCGGATCCGGTTCTTGGCCAACGAGGGGCTAACGTCCCTGATGGTGCTAATGGATTTCATGTCGCACCGTATTGCGCCCTTGCAGCAGCGCAGTCGCCCAGCATGGTACTACACTGGTGAGCAGGACTGTACCAGGCTGGAGAGGGGTCTCGGCTCTGATCCTTCCGATGAGGAGCTGTACCAGATGGTGGGCAAGGTGAGCGGCGATTTCATCCCCAGTGGTGACCCTGCCTTCCCGTCCTCTTCCACTCCCCACTTCTTAGAGCCGCAGAGGAGGTCAGAGCTACTGCAGAAGATGCCGAACCTCGACAACATCGGGATCGCCGTCCGTCAGGTTGGGGATACCTTCCGGGGCATCTCGATCCCGGGGACCGAGCGCTCCGGATCGGAGCGCGAGGCATCTGTCGCTGCCCAACCCGCCCCAAGGGCCGGCGGAACTCAAGCCGCCGACAAGGGGAAGGGGAAGGATCTGGCCCTGGGCAGCCGGAGAAGAAATGCGCCCGGTCTCCTCCGAGGGCACCGCCTGCACCGAGTCAGGGAGCCGGTGCCCCCTTGCACCCATCTCCCGGAGGCGCTGGTCCATCGAGTGGCGACCCGAAGAGACCCTGGGTGTCCCACTCCAGCGGGTCTCTTCCCGGACAGCGGCAGTCTGAAGAACCCCAAGCGTCCCGCCATCCTTCCTCAGGCGGAGGGGTTTCTAGGATGGACGCCGGTGGGGCGACGCCGGGGAGTGTGCCGGGGGTCCAGACGCCACAGCCCGCGACTGTCCCGGCCGCAGGTCCTGGCGGTTCAACTGCGGCCCAGAGGCCGGGGCTACAAGCCCGTTGGAGCGCTCATGTCGCCCAGTAAGTGTTGCTCTTTCTGGCTTGTAGGAGTAGCGTTCTCGTCTCCTCTCTTAGCCTGAGAGCTTTCTTTTCCTGCAGGGATCGACCGGCTGCCGGGGGCGGGCCTATTACCAGGCCATCTCCAGTTGGCAGAGGCTCCGCGCCACAGCATCTGGGAACCGTGGTGGTTCCAATGGCCCCCCAAGTCAGCGGGGGCTTCTTTTGTGCCGGCGGGTTCGCCCTCTGCGGTGTCTGCGGCCGCACCTGTTCGCCCTCCTTCACCAGCCCGGAAGTCCAGTGCTGAGGCTGGAAGGCCCGCTGTAGGTGCAGTTGCTGGCTCCCTGGCTCCCTCAGGACAGCGTCTTGCTCCGGTTGCTGAGGCACCAGCACCTCCGCCGGTCTTAGACGCGACAGGGGAGGTCAGGGGCACGACTCCTGTCCCGGCGCCCATGTGGGATGCCCTGGGGCATGTCCAGACCAGCGCCCGACAGTTCCAGGCCGCCTTTGAGCGGGAGCGGGGGGCGCTGGCCGGAGAGAGGGAACGCCTTCCTAGCTGGGAGCACCTCCTGCAGCAGCGGACCCAGGAGGCTAAGGCGGAGCTTGGCTCGAGGCAGTCGAGACTTGAGGTCATGAGTGCTCTGCTCGACGCTCAGAGAAAAGCCATCAGCCGCCTGGACTCAGAGACCCGGCAGCTCCGCGCTTCCTACCGCGAAGCCCTGGCCCAGGTTGAAGCCAAGGCCAAGGCGCGCTCTGCTGCCGCGGAGGAGTTGCGGCTGCAGGTAGTTCGTCGAGAGTGCGCCATCGCCGATCGGGAACGTGCTGCAGCGGCCTAGGAGGAGAAGATTACCGCACGGCTGAAGGCCAGAGAGGGCGAGCTGAGGGCTCGGGCCGAGGAGCTGGAGCTCCGCTAGTCGGCTGCCACTGCGAGGGAGGAGCAATCCTCCCGGGAGCGCCAGGCGGCATTGGATCACGAGCTAGCGGCTCACCAAGAGGTAGAGAAGCTCCAGTCTTCGCGGTCTGTCGAGGCCCAGGCGGTCTGGGGCTTTATTACCGAGGCAGGGTCCGCCTTGGTTCCTCTTGGTTTCAGCCCGGTGCGGACAGAGGCTCCAATGCAGGAGATGCCCGAGGCAATCCCGGCACTTGAGTCCATCGGCGGCAAGCTGGGCTGGCTCGAAGCGGTGATCGCCAACGAGCTTGAGGTGGAGGGACGGGGCCTGGCGAAGGAGGTCGCCACGCACGTACTGGTGTGCTTCCGGAGCCAAGACCCTTCCTTCTCTCTGGAGCCAGTCCGTCTAGGGTGTCGCTGAGCGGGAGGAAGCTGCTAGGGCCGAGGTCGAGGACGTGGCCGCCCTTGTGGCCTCTAGGTTCCAACAGGAGTCCGGGGACTCTTAGGCATCTGCCCCCGTGGCTAAAAGGCCCTGTACCTCCTTCTCCTTCTTTTTTATTTTTGTTGAGTTTGTAGTCCAGCTCATGGAGCCTTGTGTGAATAGACTCTTGTTATCTTCTGCGTCTATATGCTTTAGTCTTCTTCTTGGTTTTACCTGGCCGAGCCCTTAGCTCCGCAAGGCACTCAGAGGCCTTGACCAATCTCGAAGCTCTGCACAGACACCTTCCTCGGGTCCTTACTGTATTAAGGGCCCCGGAGGTCTCCAGGACCCGCCCCATGAGAATGGGGAGGTCCGGACCTGCTAGCCACGTGGCGGGCCCGGAGCTTTCCTCTGAGGAGAGGGAGGTCCGGCCCCGCGGGACACGTAGAGCCTTCGGAGTACTCCCCTCGGGGGGGGGGGGGGGGGTCCGGTTTCTGTCGGCTACGTGGCGGACCCGGAGCACCCCCCTGAGGAGAGGGAGGTTTGGCCCCGCTGGACACGTGGGGTCTTCGGGGCTCGCCCCCGCGGAGGTGGCGAGGTCCGGATTCTTCGGTCTTACCTTGGAGTTCCGGTCTTGCGCGATCCCGTAGCGGCCCCCTGGTAGGTGTGTCCCATTGGTTGGGTGCTCCTACCATACTCCTACGGGGAGCTGAGGTCGAGAGGTCCTGCACACAAGTAAGGGAAACGTAATTCTCCTTGGGGGCTCCCCCTCCCCTATCTCATAGTCTTATTTGGCTTACGGTCCCCATCTACTTGTACGGTGCTTGGGGACTACAGTGCGCGAAGTGCCGGGAGCTCGGGGCCCCCTGGCCATCGGCAGGTACCTCCAACGCAACCGCCTTCGGTAGGGCAGCAAATGCCGACTAGAGGTGAGAATGAGAAGAGGGAGCTGAGAGCATGGTGAGCATATGCCGGAAGTGCGGTCATAAAAATTTAATACGTAATTTAAATGAGCACAAGGGAAAAGCAAAGTAGGACAGGTTTCTTTTCACATAAATTTCCATAGGAGGAAGGCAGGCTAAACATGGAGGCCACGACCCGTCCTATTAAAAAGGGAAGCAAGACTCTACGCGCTTAGGGTCGGAACCAGGCAAAGCTGAACGTAGTCCTGGACCGTCCCCTGAGACTTAGCAGCTCCGAGCGCTGTTCCTGGGCTCTATGGAATCTATTACAAAAGGAAGAGGCTGTCCTACTATTGCTCTAGGGATAGAACTTACGGAGATGCTCTATGTTCCAAGGGTGCGGGAGCGGGTCCCCGTCCTCGGTGGAAAGGCGTACGCACCCGGGATGGCACACTTTTGTGACTCGGAAGGGACCTTCCCAACTAGGGGAGAGTTTGTGGGTCCCTTTGCGAGAAAGTATGCGCCGCAGCACCAGGTCGCCTTCCTGCAGCTTCCGGACACGCACAAACCTCTGGTGGTAGCGGCGGAGCGCTTGTCTGTACCGTGCATTACGGAGTGCTGCATGCAATCAGACCTCATCGACAAGGTCGATGTCTCCACGCCGGAGGTTGTCCTGCGCGCCTTCGTCGTAAGCTCGGACACGGTGAGACTTCATGGTGATCTCTGGGGGAAGCACAGCTTCGGCCCCATACACCATGAAGAAGGGTGTCTCTCCGGTGGCCCGGCTCTGGGATGTCCGGTTAGCCCATAGTGTGCTCAGAAGCTCATCCACCCAATTGGCATCATGTTTCTTCAGGCTGGCATAGGTGCGAGTCTTGAGGCCCCGAAGAATCTCGGCGTTGGCCCTCTCGACTTGCCCATTGCTCTTTGGGTGAGCAACAGAGGCATAGCACACCTGGATGCCGAGGTCTTCGCAGTAGTCTTGTAACGCTGCGCTGGTGAACTAGATCCCGTTGTCGGTGATGATTCTGTTTGGGACCCCGAACCGGTAGACAATCGACTTGATGAACTTTACTGCGGATTGCTTGTTGATGGTGATGACTGGTGTGGCTTCCGGCCACTTGGTGAACTTTTCGATGGCGACATAGAGGTACCGGAATCCCCCGACGGCTCTGGGGAATGGTCCCAGGATGTCCAACACCCATACGGCAAACGGCCATGAGGGTGGGATCATCTGTACCGCCTGAGACGGTGTATGGATCTGCTTGGCGTGGAACTGGCATGCCTTGCAGCTCTCAACCAGCTTGATGGCATCCTGGAGTGTTGTCGGCCAGTAGAAGCCATGCCGGAAGGCTTTACCGACAAGCATGCGTGAGGAAGAGTGACTCCCACATTCGCCTCCATGGATCTCAGCGAGCAAGTCGCAGCCTTACCCCTGGGTTATGCACCGCAATAGGACGTGGTTGGCGCCATGCCGGTAGAGATCCCCTTCTACCAGCACGTATCTCTTAGCCATGCGCACAATCCGTTCAGCGGATACACGTTCATCAGGGAGGATGTTGTCTTTCAAGTATTCCCGGATCTCCGTGATCCATGCATCGGGTCTGACTTGAGCTTCTGGATCTTGAGCGCTGGGTTGCACGGAGTCCCCAGTGACACTTACGATCCTTGGCGGCGTCCATGGCTGCAGGGCCGCCGAGACCGCCAGCTTCGAGGTGCTGGTCCAGCCCCCTTCGCCCGGCTCGGCGGGCCGGGCTATGGGCCGCAGCAACGTCCTCTCGAAGACTCCTTCGGGCACAGGGGCTCCGATGGAGGCCTTCGTTGAGAGGTCGTCAGCTGCGGCATTGCCAGCGCGCGGTACGTGGCGCAGTTCCAAGGCGAGGAAGTCTTTCTCCAACATCTGCACGTGGAGCAGGTAAACAGCTAGCTGTGGGTCATTGCAGGAGCATTCACCCTTAACTTGCTTGATAACTAGCTGGGAGTCGCCCTGTGCCAACAACTGGCGAGCGTCCAGAGACAGGGCTGTCTTTAGGCCAAAGATAAGTGCTTCATACTCTGCCATGTTGTTGGTTGCCTTGAAATTGAGATGCACCATATACCCAAACTGCTCCCCCGATGGCATGAGAAGCAGTACGCCGGCACCGGCCCCCTGCTTTCGCGAGGAGCCGTCGAAGAAGAGCATCCAGTGAGGCCCGGTGAAGACCGGAGCTCGGTGCTTTGGTTCACCGTCTTAGTGGCCCCCTGGGTCAGCCTTCGTTGGCGTCCACTCAGCCACGAAGTCAGCCAGTGCTTGGCTCTTGACTGCATGACGAGGAAGGAAGTCCAGCTCAAACTCCGCCAGCTCCGCTGCCCATTTAGCGACATTGCCAGCCGCGTGGGGGCTGTGAAGGATAGCCTTCAGCGGATAGGAGGTGACCACCGAGACCCGGTGGGCATGGAAGTAGTGGCGGAGCTTCCTGGACGCCACGAGCACTGCATACAACAGCTTATGGACCTCCAGGTACCTTGTCTTGGCATCATGTAGGACCTCACTGATGAAGTAGACAGACCTCTGGATGGTCCGGACCCTCCCTCCCAGGCCAGAGATGTCTTCATCCATGGGCTCAGGCCTACGGGAGGTGGGTGGGCCCAGGGAGGCTGCCGGGAGCTGAGACTCGAAGGCTCCCAAGCCGCCTTGGACCTCCGGGAGGTCCCGCTGATTTTCCGGGAGCTCCGGGAGGTCCCGTTGGTCCTCCGGAGGTTGTCATGGAGGTCCGGGGGTCCGTCTTGGACCTCCGGGGGGTTGTCTTGGAGATCCGGGAGGTCGTCTTGGACCTCCGGGGTTTCCTGGCGCCTGTCTCCTGCTACCGGAGCAGGCTGTGGCGACGAGAGGTCCGGCCGCTCTGCGACGAGGACCATACTCACCACTTCAGTTGTCGCCGCGATGTAGAGCAACAAATACTCTTCGGGCTCGGGGGCTACCATGATGGGTAGGGTCGTCAGGAGTTGTTTCAACTCCTGGAAAGCTTCTTCTGCTTCGTCGGTCCAAGCAAATGGGCCGGATTTGCGCAGGAGCTTAAAGAAGGGGAGCGCTCGCTCTGCTAACCTCGGTATAAACCGACTCAGCGCGGCTAGGCATCCCGTGAGTTTATGGACTTCTTTGATGCGGGCGGGGGGCCGCATCAAGTCGATGGCCTTGATCTTCTCTGGGTTAGCCTCAATTCCTCGGTGTGAGACCAGGAATCCTAAGAGTTTTCCAGAGGATACGCCGAACACACACTTGTCGGGGTTCAGCTTGGTGCGCGTAGAGCGCAGTTTGTCAAAGACTAAGGCCAGGTTATCTAGTAGGGATGAACTCTGCCTGACCTTAACAACGATGTCATCGACATACACCTCAACTAAGTCTCTTATCAACTCCTCGAAGGTTTTGTGCATTGCACGTACAAAGGTGGGGAGAGCGTTCTTTAGGCCATAAGGCATAGAGACATAACAGTACAGACCGTCTACTGTGATGAAGGAGGTGTGCTCTTCATCTTCTCTAGACATAGGGATCTGATGGAAACCCAAGTAGGCGTCTAGGAAGCACAGCATATCGCAGCCCGATGTCGAGTCTACTATTTGATCTATTCTAGGAAGAGGGAATGGATTTTTGGGACATGCCTTATTGAGACTGATGTAGTCGATGCACATCCGGAGCTTCCCGCCGGCCTTCGGGACAACAACGGGGTTCGCCAACCACCGGGGGTGGTGGACTTCCCGTATGAAGCCAGCGTCCAGCAGCTTCTTGATTTCTTCCTGGATGAAGTTTTTCCGCTCGATGGACTGCTTGCGGGGCTTCTGTTGGACTGGCCGGGCGTCGGGGAAGACCTTCAAGTGGTGCTCGATCACCTCCCTAGGGATCCCCGGCATCTGCGACGGCTTCCATGCAAACACATCAACGTTGTGCCGGAGGAAGGTGACGAGCGCGCCTTCCTATTTGCTATCCAGGCCCCCGGCTACCCGGGTGGTCTGGGTGGCATCGGCGCCGATTTGGATGAGCTTCAGGGGGACGTCGCCCTCGTCGAGGGGTTGCATACGAGGTGCTGTGGTAGAGGCACGGTGGCGTGCACTCGGGTGGAGCCGGTCTGGTTCTGCACTGCCAGGGGCTGGTGCTCTAGCTGTTGCAAGCACTTGGAGCTTTTCCAAGGCTGACACTGCGGTAATGCGGTCTCCACGAATCCTGAGGACGCCTATTGGTGTAGGCATCTTCAAGACGAGGTAGCCGTAGTGGGCTACTGCCATGAATCGGTACAGGGATGGCCTGCCAATTATGGCATTGAAGGGGAGGTCGATCTCCGCCACATCGAACAGAATGTACTCTGTCCGATAGCTGTCCGGTGCCCCAAAGGTCACCGGAAGGCTGATGTTGCCATAGGGAATGACCTGTCCCGGCCCTACCCCTGAGAACGGGCTCGATGGGGTGAGCTTGGCCATCGGGATCTGCAGCTTCTGGAAAGCTGCGCGACTGATGAGGTTCAGTCCAGCCCTGCCATCCACCAAAACGTGGTACATCCTTATGTTAGCGATGGTGGGAGCCACCAAGAGCGGTAGTTGGCCGGCCCCAGCCATGTTCCTGGGGCAGTCGGTGGCATCGAAGCTGATGGGGGTTCCCATCCACTTGAGGTGTGACGCGGCACTCAGGAGGGGAGCCACCGACGCTACCGCTCGGTGCAGGGTCTTAACCGCGCTTCGGGACGAGGGGTCAGCGGACCCACCATAGATGACGTAGAGCATCTTCTGGCGCTCGTCATCACTGGAGCTGGAGTCCTCATGGTTGCGCACCACCTTCACGGCGCGCTGAGGCTCCTGGAACTCCACCTGGTGGTCGACGTTGTCTGGGGCGTCGACCTTCTGCTTGCCCTCCCTTTCCGGAAGCGCTCCGCGAGCTTCTGGATCTCCCGGCACTTGGCAGCAGTATGGTAACTGGTGCCGTGCACGGGGCATAGCTCGCCTTGGTCACCATCTGGAGCTGGTGACTGTCGCTGCCTCTTGTCGGGGTGCGGCCCCGGAGCCCCACTGGGTGCCGCTGCTGCGCCAACGGGAGCCGCGGCCGGCGGTTTCATCTTGCCACCACCCCGGTTCTTGATCTTCTTGCCGCTTCCATAGGAAGCGGCGCCAGATCCTGGCTGCCCTCCTGACTCCGAGGCTGGCAGGGAGTGCCAGTTCTGCCCTTCTGCTGCTCTGGCGCACTTGTCCGCCAGGCTGAAGAGCTCTGAGACATCGCGGACCTCTCTGGTCGCGAGCTTCTAGAGCATCTTCTTGTCCCGAACGCCTTGCCGTAACGCCACCACCACAGAAGCATTTTGGATATGTGGGATGGTGTTCTGTGCCTAGGAGAACCGTTGGATGAAAGAGCGCAGCGATTCCCCAGGTTGTTGCTGGATGGCGTGGAGATCGAGCTCCGTGCCAGGCCGGGTGTAGGAACTGCCGAAGTTGGCGGTGAACTGCCGGCAGAGCTCTCCCCAGGAAGATATGGAACCCTGGGGGAGGTTCATGAGCCAATACCGGGCTGGGCCAGTCAAGGCGACGGGGAAGTAGTTGGCCATAATGGCCTCGTCCCTTCCTGCAGCAAGGACGGCGGTGGAGTAGATCTGGAGGAACTCCGCCGGGTTGACGCTGCCGTCGTACTTCTCGGGCAGGTGCGGCCGAAACTTGCGCGGTCACCTCGCTAAGCGAAGGTGGGGCGTCAGGGCCGCACATCCTGCTCCTGTTGCAGCAGGCGTTGGTGCCGCGAACGCTTGGTTCGCTGCTGGCACTGTGTACCCCGGTATGGGCAAGGCTGCGCCATAGACCGGGGGCGCCGTTTGTAGGGCATATGGCTGTGGCATATGCTGCGTGGCGTATGCCTGGGGCAGAGATCACGTGGCGAAGGTCTGCGCCTCAGGCAGGGTCGAGGCTGACGTCATGCTGTCGCCGGCCTCTTGGTTGCGACGCCTTTCTCGTCGTCGCTCGAGGAACACTCGGGCATCTTGGCCCAAGTGGCATCGTTCCAGCTCTGTCCTCAGGTCCGTTGATGGGAGCCTGGTGGAGCTGGAGTCCGCCGTCTGTCAGTCAACCGTTGGCGTGCGCGTCAGCGGCACAGCCGGCTGGCCGGGGCGTCGTCCCCGCCGAAGTCGAGGGTTTGCGGCGGCGATGACAAGACGGTCTACTTCGCGAATCCACTGCTGGGTCGCTGCCAGAGGTGTGTCCAAACAGCAGGTGGATTGCACAGTAGAGCTCTTGCTGCAGCTAGCGCGCCCCCGTGGGGAACGCTCAGCGCTGCAGAAGATCTCACGCTAGCTGGAGCCTGCATTGCCGGAGTCGGGGTTGCCGGAGTCGGCTGCTGGCTTCCAGCTTGCGCCGACACACTCCGTCCTGAGTGTGTCGACACGTATTCCCCGCTAGACACGGTCTGTCGTGAACGCGGGGGAGGAGAGCATGCCGCTGAAGGAAGCTTCGTCATCTTCGTCGGCAGAAGCTTGTCGCGCAAGGGAAAAGCCCCCTAGCTGGCGTGCCAAATGTCGAAGTGTGTGGTCGACACTTCCCCTGGACCTGCACTGGGCAGCCCGCGGAGGTTCATTTTTGGAGGGGCTAGTCGCTTGCGGTGAGCTTCAGCGTTAGGGACGAGTGAGGGAGAAGCTTGACACGGCGAGTTTTACGTGGTTCAGGCTGCCGGAGCGTAAAATCCTACGTCCACGGTGAGTAGAGGTGCTCGCTGTATTGCTTGTTGCTCAGAATTGGAGTCCTGAGCTTGAGGGCGAGTGATGCCTAGGATGCGAGTTCACAGAGTTTGAACCCCTGATAACGTTGCCTACCCGAGCCTTTTATAGTCCAAGGCTCGTGCGGCTTACAAGGGGGGGGGGGGCGGGACCCGACAGGTGGTCCCGGGGAGATTGCTTGCCGACTATCGTATCTGAAGTTATGTCGGTAGTTGTCTCTAGCGAAGGCTTCCGAGTCTTCGTTCTGTCGCCCTGCCCATGCCGCAAGCTAGTCGTAGTGGTTGATGACGGCGGGGGCAGCAGGGGATGTCTTGTCGCTGTGTTTATTGGCTGGCAGGTTCTGACACGGCGCGCCAGTCTGCGATGCGACTGGGCGCAACGGCACCTGACAGAGGCGTGCTCCGCGTCTTCGTGTCTTGGGAAGGCGCGGGCCTTGAATAACTTGTACGGGCAAGGTATGGTGCGTCTTTACGCCTGCTGCCTACCGCGCGGGGGCAGGCAGCGCCGTCCTGCTGGCCACGTGGCGGGCCTGGAGCTCTCCTCTGAGGAGAGGGAGGTCCGGCCCCGCGGGACACGTGGAGCCTTCGGACCTCTCCCCGCGGAGGGGGGAGGTCTGGCTTCTATCAGCCACGTGGCGGGCCTGGAGCTCTCCTCTGAGGAGAGGGAGGTCCGGCCCCGTGGGACACGTGGCGTCTTCGGAGCTCTCCCCACGGAGGCGGGAGGTCCGGCTGCTGCTGGCCACGTGGCGGGCCCGGAGCTCTCCTCTGAGGAGAGGGAGGTCCGGCCCCGCTGGACACGTGGCGCCTTCGGAGCTCTCCCTACGGAGAAGGGCGAGACCCTTAGGCATTTTCCCTTCTGCGCGGGGGTACCCCATATCGAGGGTACCGACAACGTGTATTCCGTGAAGGTCCCGTCCGGCCTCCCAGGACCCGAGTTCGTGAGTTTTTCTAACTTTCCCAGTTTCGACCCAGATGGCCATCCGCAGTAGGCCAAACCATCAAGTTTCACCGTGCGGATGTTTATTCAATCAGGGTCTCGTCCGGCTGCCCAGGACATGAGTTCGTGAGTTTTTTTGACTTTCCCGATTTCAAACAAGATGGCCATCAAGTTGCACCGTCTGGACGTGTATTCCATCAAGATCTCGTCCGCCTTTCCGGAACCCGAGTTCGTGAGTTTCCCCGACTTTCCCGATTTTGAACCATAAGGCCATGGGCGTGCAAAACCATCAAGTTGCACGATCCGGATATTTATTCTGTCAGGGTCCCGTCTGGCCCCCCGGGACCCGAATTCGTCAGTTTTCCCGACTTGCCTGATTTTGACCCAGATGGCCATCCGCGCACGCAAAACCATCAAGTTGCACCATCCAGACGTGTATGCCGTTAAGGTCACGTCCAGCCTCCCAGAACTTGAGTTTGTGAGTTTTACCGACTTTCCCGATTTTGACTCACATGGCCATCCGCACATGGAAAACGATCAAGTTGCACCATCCAAACGTGTATTCTGTCAAGGTCCCTTGGACTCCCGAGGCCTGAGTTTTTGAGTTTTCCCGACTTTCCCGATTTCGACCCAGATGGCCATCCGTACAGGCAAAACTATCAAGTTGCAAAGTGCTGATGTTTATTCCATCAGGGTTCCGTCCGGCCGCGCGGGACCCGAGTTCGTCAGTTTTTTCGACATTCCAGATTTCAAATGAGATGGCTATCTACGAATGCAAAACCATCAAGTTACAAAGTCTGGACGTGTATTCCATCAAGGCCCCGTCCGCCGCCGGGGTCCCGAGTTTGTGAGTTTTCCCGGCTTTCCCGACCTTCCCGATTTTGACCCAGATCGCCATTTGCGCATGCAAAACCATCAAGTTGTACCATCCAAACATGTATTCTGTCAAGGTCCCTACCAGCCTCCCGGGACACGAGTTCGTGAGTTTTTTCTGACTTTCCCGATTTCGACCTAGATGGCCATCCGCGCGGGCAAAACCATCAAGTTGCACCATTGCAAATGTTTATTCTTTCAAGGTCCCATCCGGCCGCTCGGGACCCGAGCTCGTGAGTTTTCCCGACTTTCGTGACTTTCCCGATTTCGACCAAGATGGCCATCCATGCATGCAGAACCATCAAGTTGTACCATCCGGACTAGTATTCTGTCAAGGTCCCGTCTGGCCTCCCGGTACTCGAGTTCATGAGTTTTCCAGACTTTCTCGATTTTGACCCAGATGGCCATCCGCGCAGGTAAAATCATCAAGTTGCACCATCCAAACGTATATTTCGTCAAGGTCCCGTCCAGCCGCTCAAGACATGAGTTTGAGAGTTTTTTTGAGTTTTCCGATTTCAACTCAGATGTCCATCCACGCATGCAAAACCATCAAGTTGCACCATCCAGACGTGTATTCCGTCAAGGTCCCGCCGGCCTCCTGGGACACGAGGCCGTGAGTTTTCCTGACTTTCCCGATTTCGACCCAAATGGCCATCGACGCATGCAAAATCATCAAGTTGCACCATCCAAACAAGTATTCCGTCAAGGTCCGGTCTGGCCGCCCGAGACCCGAGTTCGTGAGTTTTTCTGACTTTCCCGATTGCATCCCAGATGGCCATCCACGCATGCAAAACCATCAAGTGGCAGCCTTCGAACGTGTATTCTGTCAAGGTTCCGTCCAGCCGCACGGGATCCGAGTTTGTGAGTTTTCCCAACTTTCCTGATTGCGACCCAGATGGCCATCCACGCATGCAAAACAATCAACTTGCACCATCCGGACGTGTATTCTGTCAAGGTCCCGACCAGCCTCCCGGGATCCGAGTTCGTGAGTTTTCGTGACTTTCCCGATGTTGACCCAGATGGCCATTCCCACATGCAAAACCATCAAGTTGCACCATCTGAACGTGTATTCTGTTAAGGTCCCGTCTCGCTGCCCTGGACCCAAGTTCGTGAGTTTTCCGGACTTTCCTGATTTTGACCCAGATGGCCATCCGCGCATGCAAAACCATCAAGTTGCACCATCAAGACGTGTATTCTGTCATGGTCCCGTTCATCCTCCAGGGATCCGAGTTCATGAGTTTTCCCGACTTTCCCGATTTGACCCATACGACCATCCGCTCATGCAAACCATCAAGTTGCACCATGCGGACGTGTATTCTGTCAAGGTCCCGTCTAGCCTCCTGGGACCTGTGATCGTGAGTTTTCCCAACTTTCTCGATTTTGACCTAAATGGTCATCCACGCAGTCAAAACCATCAAGTTGCACCATCAGAACGTGTATTTCCTCAAGATCCTGTCCAGCCGCCCGGGACCCGAGTTCGTGAGTTTTCCCGACTTTCTCGAATTTCCTGATTGTGACCAAGAAGACCATCCACGCATGTTAAACCATTAAGTTGCACCATCCATACGTGTATTCCGTCATGGTCCCGTTGTTCCTCCCAGCACCCGATTTCGTGAGTTTTCCCGACTTTCCCGATTTTGACCGAGATGACCATCCGCGCAGGTAAAACCATCAAGTCGCACCATCCGAACATGTATTCCGTCAAGGTCCCGTCCATCCGCCGAGACCTGAGTTCCAGAGTTTTTTCCGACTTTTCAGATTTTGACTCAGATGTCCATCCACGCATGCAAAAACATCAAGTTGCACCACCCGGTCGTGTATTCCGTCAAGGTCGTGACCGGCCTGCCGAGACCTGAGTTTGTGATGTTTCCCGACTTTCCCGATTTCGACCCAGACGGCCGTCCGCGCAGGCAAAACCATCAAGTTGCACCTTGCGAATGTTTTTTCCATCAAGGACCCGTCCGGCCGCCTGAGACCCGAGTTCGTGAGTTTTCCCAACTTTCGTGACTTTCCCGATTTTGACCAAGATGGCTATACATGCATGCAGAACCATCAAGTTGCACCATCCGGACATTGTTTTCGTCAAGGTCCCGTCCAGTCGCACCGGACCCTTCGTAAGTTTTCCCGACTTTCCCGACCTTCCAGATTTTGAACAAGATGGCCATCCGCGCATGCAAAATAATCAAGTTGCACCATCCGGACGTGCATTCCATTAAGGTCCCGTCCGGCCTCCCAGGACTAGAGTTCATGAGTTTTCTCGACTTTCCGAGTTTTTACCCAAATGGCCATCTGCGCAGGCAAAATCATCAAGTTGCACCATCCGTACATGTATTCCGTTAAGGTCCCGTTTAGCCGCCCGGGACCCGAGTTCGTGAGTTTTCCCAAATTTCCAGATTGCAACCCAGATGGCCATCCATGCATTCAAAACCATCAAGTTGCACCATCCGAACATGTATTCTGTCAAGGTCTTGACCAGCCCCCCGTGATCCGAGTTTGTGAGTTTTCTCGACATTCCGTACTTTGACCCAGATGGCCATCCGCGCCTGAAAAACCATCAAGTTGCACAATCCGGACGTGTATTCCGTCAAGGTCCTGTCCGACCTCCTGGGACACGATGCCATGAGTTTTCCCAATTTCGACCCAGATGGCCATCCGCTCACGCAAAACGATCAAGTGGAACCATTCAAACGTGTATTCTTTCAAGGTTTTGTCCAGCAGCACGGGACCCGAGTTCAAGAGTTTTCCCGACTTTCCCCATTGCGACCCAGAAAACCATCCACGCATGCAAAACCAGTAACTTGCACCATACGGACGTGTATTCTGTCAAGGTCCTGACCAGCCTCCAGGGACCCGAGTTCCAGAGTTTTCTCGACTTTTCTGATTTTGGCCCAGATGGTCATCCGCACATGCAAAACCATCAAGTTGCAGCATCCGGACGTGTATTCGGTCAAGGTCCCATCCGGCCTTCCGGGATCAGAGTTCGTGAGTTTTCCTGACTTTCCAATTTTGACCCATACGGCCATCCACTCATGCAAAACCATCAAGTTGCACCATGTGGATGTGTATTCCGTCAAGGTCCCGTCTAGCCTCCGGGGACCCGAGTTTGTGAGTTTCCCCAACTTTCCCGATTTCGACCCACATGGCCATCCATGCAGGCAAAACCACCAAGTTGCACCATCACAACGTTTATTTCCTCAAGGTCCCTACTTTCGTGACTTTCCCGATTTTGACCAAGATGGCTATACATGCATGCAGAGCCATCAAGTTGCACCATCTGAACATGTATTTCATCAACGTCCCGTGCTGCCGAACAGGACCCTTCGTAAGTTTTCCCGACTTTCCCGACCATCCAGATTTTGATCCAGATAGCCATCCGTGCATGCAAAGCCATCAAGTTGCACCATCCGGACGTGTATTCCGTCAAGGTCCCGTCCGGCCTCCCAGGACCCGAGGTCGTGAGTTTTCCTGACTTTCCCGATTTCGACCCAAATGGCCATCCGCGCAGGCAAAATCGTCAAGTTGCACCATCCGAACATGTATTTCGTCAAGGTCCCGTCTAGCCGCACGGGACCAGAGTTCGTGAGTTTTCTCGATATTCTCGATTGCAACCCAGATGGCCATACATACATGCAAAATCATCAAGTTGCACCATCCGAACATGTATTCTGTCAAGGTCCTGACCAGCCTCCCAGGATCCGAGTTTATAAGTTGTTCCGACTTTCTCGATTTCATCCCAGATGGCCATTCGAGCATGAAAAACCATCGAGTTGCACCATTCATACTTGTATTCCGTCAAGGTCCCGTGCAACCTCCCGAGACCCGAGTTCGTGAGTTTTCCCAATTTCGACCCAGATGGCCATCCGCGCAGGCAAAACCAGCAAGTGGAACCATTCGAACGTGTATTCTGTCAAGGTCCCGACCATCCTCCCGGGATCCGAGTTCCTGAGTTTTCCCGATTTCCTAATTTTTGCTCAGATGGTCATCCGCACGTGCAAACCATCAAGTTGCACCATCCGAACGTGTATTCGGTCAAGGTCCCGTCCGGCCTCCCGGGACCCGAGTTCGTGAGTTTTCCCGACTTTCCCGATTACAACCCAGATTGCAATCCGTGCAGGCAAAACCATCAAGTTGCGCCATCCGAACCTGTATTCCGTCAAGTTTCGGTCCAGCCGCCCAGGACCCGAGTTCGTGAGTTTTCCTGACTTCCCGACTTTCTCGATTTCCACCGAGAAGGCTATCCACGCATGCAAAACAATCAAGTTATACTATCCGGACGTGTATTCCGTGAAGGTCCCGTTCGGATTCCCGGACCCAAGTTCGTGAGTTTTCCTGACTTTCCCGATTTTGACCCAGATGGCCATCCACGACATGCCAAACTATCAAGTTTCATCATGCCGATGTTTATTCAATCGGGGTCTCGTTCGGCAGCCCGGGACCTGAGTTTGTGAGTTTTTCCAACATTCCTTATTTCAAATGAGAAGTCCATCTGTGAATGCATATCCATCAAGTTACACCATCTGGACATGTATTCCATCAAGATCCCGTCAGCCCTCCCAGGACCCAAGTTTGTGAGTTTTCCCGGCTTTTCCGATTTCGTACCATATGGCAACGCGCGCATGCAAAACATTCAAGTTGCACCATCCGGATGTGTATTCTGTCAAGGTCCCGTCTGGCCTCCCGGGACCTGAGTTCGTGAGTTTTCCCGACATTCCTGATTTCGACCCACATGGCCATCCGCGCATGCAAAACCATCAAGTTGCACCATCTGGACGTGTATGCAGTCAACGTCATGTCTGGCCTCCCGGGACTTGAGTTTGTGAGTTTTCTCGACTTTTCCGATTTTGACCTAGATGGTCATCCGCACATGGAAAACGATCAAGTTGCACCATCCGAACGTGTATTCCATCAAGATTCCGTCCGGACTCCCAAGGCCTGAGTTTGTGAGTTTTCCCGACTTTCTCGATTTCGATCCAGATGGCCATCCGCGCAGGAAAAACCATCAAGTTGTACCGTGCTGATATTTATTCCATCAGGGTCCCGTCCGGCCGCCCAGGACCCGAGTTCATGAGTTTTTCTGACTTTCCAGATTTCAAATGAGATGGCCATCTGCGAATGCAAAACCATCAAGTTACAACGTCTGGACATGTATTCCGTCAAGGCCCCGTCCGCCACCCGAATCCCGAGTTCGTGAGTTTTCCTAACTTTGTCGACCTTCCCTATTTCGAACCAGATGGCCATCCGCGCATGCAAAACCATCAAGTTGTACCATCTGAACGTGTATTCTGTCAAGGTCCCTACCAGCCACCCGGGACCCGAGTTCGTGAGTTTTCCCGACTTTCCCGATTTCGTCCCAGATGGCCATCGGCATAGGCAAAACTGTCAAGTCGCACCATCCGAACGTGTATTCCGTCAAGGTCCCGTCCAACCGCTGAGACCCGAGTTCGAGAGTTTTCCTGACTTTCTAGATTTCGACCCAGATGTCCATCCACGCATGCAAAACCATCAAGTTGCACCGTCCGTACGTGTATTCCGTCAAGGTCCCGGCCGGCCTGCCGAGACCCGAGTCCGTGATGTTTCCCAACTTTCCCAATTTCTTCCGAGATGGCCATCCGCGCAGGCAAAACCATCAGGTTGCACCATGCGAATATTTATTCTTTCAAGGTCCCATCCAGTCGCTCGGGACCCGAATTCGTGAATTTTTCCGACTTTCGTGACTTAACCGATTTCGACCAAGATAGCCATCCATACATGCAGAACCATCAAGTTGTACCATCCGGAATAGTATTCCGTCAAGTCCCGTCCGGGCTACCGGGACTCGAGTTCATGAGTTTTCCGGACTTTCTCGATTTTGACCCAGATGGCCATCTGCGCAGATAAAATCATCAAGTTGCACCATCCGAACGTGTATTTGAAAGTGCATCTAGGAAATCCCTTGTGGGTTTTGGCTAATTGATGACAAGCATCTGAGATCCTAACGAAATGATTGCAGGACAAACTAAGTGAACTAGCTAGGTGTGCACAAAAAGATGAAAAATAGAGTGGTGCCCGAAAAGGAAGACTTTAGTGGAATTTAGAAGAGCAAAGTAGATATAAATGTATAGGGTGTGTGTGAGAGACACATCCCAAGAGCTCATAACTTTGCGTAAGGGTAAGGGCTAATAATCAACTAAAATCCACTGAAAATCGGACTAGTCCGTTCATGGACCGGACTAGTCCGTTTAACTTTCTGGAAGACGCAGATATAGTGCACCGGACTAGTCCGCCTTGTGAACCGAACTAGTCTGGTCAGCTTACTGGAACTCAACCGGACAAGTCCGGTTTTGGACCGGACTAGTCCGGTCATGTCTCTGTTGTCCTCTTTAGAGGACTGCGGACTAGTCCATCCAAGCAACAGGACTAGTCCGCTGAATTTTCTGGAACCCCATTTCACATAGCACCGGACAAGTCCGGTTTGTGGACCGGACTAGTCCGGTTAACCCACTGGAAGTAGACCGGACAAGTCCGATCATATACCGGACTAGTCTGGTAGTAGGTTTAACAATGGTAACTTCTTTGGAAACCCTATAAAAAGAGGTCCTTCGTTGTTTCTAAAGAAGAACACGACACATATTGTCAATAACTCGAACCCTAGTGCCGCCACCTGTCCCAAGAGCCCAAAAACACATCTCCCCATACATCTAAGGTGCAAAAAGGTGAAGATCAATCAAATACTTGGATTTGGGATTGGGAGATCGTCGTTTCTTTGTTGTGAGCTCTTGGGGTTTGATTTCTCTACACTCATATTCTGCATTGTAATCTTTTTGAGTGTATTTGATCACCTTCTCTGTAATTCTTGTGGGAGCCCTCAACGTGTGAGTTTGCCCCACAAACTCGGTGATTACCCGTGATAGTGGAGTCAAGTCGGCCTTTGTGGTGACTTGAAGAGGGAAAGGGTTGGGAACCCGGCTCTGTGTGAGTTTCCTCAACGAGGACGTAGATCTCTTGGTGAGATCGAACCTCGGTAAAAACTCGTGTCTCTTGTCTCTCATTTGTTTTACATTTTGATACATTAGATTACTAGTTTGCTAGTAATCGTTTTGAGTTCCCTATAAGTTTGCACGTGCATCCATACAATAAATTTAATTTATTAAACCTGTTGTTCTCATTCCGCTGCTAAAAGATTAAATTTGTGAGACACACTTAATTAACTCAAGTAATTCAGCACACCGGACTAGTCCGCCCACACAACCGGACTAGTCCGGTCAGTCAAGTTTCTGATAACTTTACTAAGTGTGCAGGAATCCTTTAAAGGCCTATTCACCCCCCTCTAGGCCACATTCAATTGGTATCAGAGCCAAGTTCTCCACCAACGAGACTCACATCTCGGAGAGATCAATGGCCTCTGAGAAGAACAACGATATCCTGAAGACGAACAACAACGATGAGGAGCAAGAAGCCAAAGCCTTCGATGTGCTAAAAGAAAGTACATATGACGATGATGAAGTGAGACAGCTAAAGGCATTACTGAGAAAGAAATTAATGGCACAAAAGGGAAAAGAGGAAGGAAAGACTATGGGGAGTGGTCATCACGACTACTCCCGGTATCCTTACAACTACAACCGTCTCAATTCAAATAATCATTATCTCTCTATTCCCATGGGAAGGCCCCCTCAGTTTGACAGAAGCGACTACACCATGTGGAAGTACAACATGAAAATGCATCTAATATCCTTGAACCCCAGCCTTTGGCATATTGTCTGCACAGGAATAGATATCCCAGACACAGATGAAGAACTCACTCCGGAACAAGAATAAGAGATTCACAGGAATGCACAAGCCGTTGCAGTAATCACATCGTCACTGAGCAGAGAGGAATTCACCAAGATCGATGGACTAGAAAGTGCAAAAGAAATCTGGGATACACTCAAAACTGCTCATGAAGGAAATAGGTCTGTACGTGAAGCCAAAATTGAGATGCTAGAAGGAGAATTGGGGAGATTTGCTATTGAAGAAGGCGAATCACCTCAAGACATGTACAATCGGATGAAGGCACTCATCAACAAAATTTGTGCCTATGGAAGTAAGAAATGGACTGATCACGAGGTGGTCAAAAGGATGATAAGAGCCTTCATGCCAAGAAACGTCACACTTTGCTCAATGATTAGAGAAAGCCCCGGGTTTCACAAAATGACTCCCGATGAGTTATTGGGAAAGATCATAAATCATGAAATGATGGAGAAAGAAGCTCAATATGTCAAAGACTTAGCCGAGCTCACCTCTTCTAAAAAGAAAGAAGTTACTCTCAAAGCAACGTGCAGACCCAAACTCAAAGAAACTCGTGAAGACCAAGACGATGGAGATACAAGCGACGAGAGCACCGATCTTTATGACGAAGAAATGGTACTCTTCATCAAAAAGTTCAAACGCATGATGAAGAGAAGACACGGCAACAATTCACATGAAGGCAAAAGCAAGGATAAAGGAAAATCCAAGGCTCGACGCACTTGCTACAACTGCGGAGAGTATGGTCACTTCATGGTGGACTGTACTTATGAAGAAAACAAAAAGAAGAAGGAAACAAGATCTCAAGAAAAGAAAAATTTCAGAAAAAGAAGACCAGCCCATCAAGCTCACATTGGAAAGGAGTGGGACTCAAACGACGAGTCCTCCTCCGATGAAGAAGAAGAGATGGCCACTATCGCAGTCAAGAAACCAACTATGAGAGCCACACTCTTTCCGAACATGGGAGGACGGGACATGAACAACCACACTTGTCTTATGGCTAAGGAAAGCAAGAAAAGGTTCGACTTACTCCTCCTGTGCTAAATTCCTCCATTGATAACTTTGATAGCTCTAGTGATAATGAAGAATTGTTTAGAGGGCTAAGTAAAATTGCTTTAAAGAAAATGGAAATGTTGTCAAACGAAATCTTTGAAAAGGAGGAACTTGTCAACCGACAAGAAGATATGCTCATCCGTGAGAGGAAGAGATATCAAGAAGTTGAAAAGCTTCTTGAGCTTGAAAGAGAGAAGAATGAGTCACTTGAGTTAGAGCTAGCCTTGAGTAAGGAAACTTACTCAAAGTTAGAAGACTCGCACATTGCAATCAAGGAAGAACTTGCTAACTTGTCAAAAGTTAACAAAATCCTTGAGGTGCAAGTTGAGTCGCTCAAACAAAGTGACTCCTCTTCCTTCAAAAGCTCTTCCTCCAAAGACATGAGTTCGACAAAAATAAGAACCTGCACTTGCTCTAGTAAGAAAAATGTAATTTCTAATGCTTCAACCTCTCATGACATGCATTCTTCTCAAAACGGCATCTTTGATAAGGAGAAGATCAAATATGCACGAAGTGCATATATGATCACTAGACCTCCCAATGTCAAAGATGGTCTTGGCTTTGACAGGAACAAACACATGTCTACTTCTAATCATGCTAAGAATAGAATCATTTTTGTTAAAGAAAAATCCCATGAATCTGAGCTACAAACACTGTTCCATATGTTTGATACTTCTTATGTTCTCATGAAAAACAAGTATGGAAAAGTCATTGCTAAATATACAGGGCCACGCCACAAGAACTTAAAAACTTGTGTGTGGGTGCCCAAGACTCTTGTGACTAACCTGAGAGGACCCAAGCAATCTTGGGTACCTAAAACCCAGAAATAATTCAATTTTGCAGGCTTACTCCTCCGGCGGATCTAAGTGGGTGCTAGATAGCGGATGCACAAATCATATGACTGGAGAGAGAGGTATGTTTGTGGAATACGAGTGCAACAAGGATCCAAGTGAAGGTATATACTTTGGAGACAACAGCCAAGGAAAGGTCCTTGGTAGTGGTAACATTGAAATATCCTTTCAACACACCTTATCTAATGTTTTACACGTAGACTCTCTAGATTATAATCTTTTATCAATATCTCAACTATGCGACAAAGGTTACAACTGTTTATTCACTAATGAGGGTGTGACTGTCTTTAGAAGAAGCGATGGCTCGATTGCATTCAAGGGATTGTTGAAGGGAAAGCTTTATCTTGTTGACTTCAACAAAGATAAAGCCGAACTCAACACTTGCTTGGTTGAAAAGACCAACATGGGATGGCTGTGGCATAGATGACTAGCCCATGTTGGAATGAAAAATCTGCAGAAACTTCTAAAAGGTGATCACATCCGTGGTCTTAAGGATGTGGTTTTTGAAAAAGACAGGCCGTGCAGCGCTTGTCAAGCAGGAAAACAGGTTGGAGCACCACACCCCGCCAAGAATGTGATGACCACCACTAGACCGCTGGAACTTCTCCACATGGATCTCTTTGGTCCAATTGCGTACATCAGCATCGGCAGTAACAAATACGGTTTAGTAATTGTTGATGATTTTTCAAGATTTACCTGGGTATTTTTCTTGTATGATAAATCAGAAACTCAGGGAATCCTCAAGCAGTTCTTGAAAAGAGCTCAGAATGAATTCTCATCAACCGTAAAGAATATCAGAAGTGACAATGGGACAGAATTCAATAACACCCAAGTTGAAGAATATCTCAATGAAGAAGGTATAAAGCATGAATTCTCGGCACCCTACTCTCCTCAACAGAACGGGGTGGCCGAAAGGAAGAATAGAACATTAATCAAAATGGCGAGAACAATGTTGGATGAATACAAGACGTCAGACCGATTTTGGGCAGAAGCGGTGAACACCGCTTGTCGTGCCACAAATCGGTTGTACCTTCATCGACTACTGAAGAAAACTCCATATGAGCTACTCACGGGTAAAAAGCCTAATGTTTCTTATTTCAAAGTTTTTGGTTGCAAATGTTTTATCCTGAACAAGAAACCAAGGGCCTCGAAGTTCGCTTCGAAGTCCGATGAAGGATTCTTGCTCGGATATGAATCGAATGCCTACGCCTATCGTGTCTTCAACAAGGTGTCCGACCTTGTTGAAGTAGCACGTGACGTAGTGTTCGATGAAACTAACGGCTCACAAGTGGAGCAAATCGATAGTCTATGCTAGATAAGGAGGAAGCCCCATGTGAAGCGCTGAAGAAAATGGCACTTGGTGATATCCTACCACGAGAGGAGACACAAGATGAATTTCAACAAGGAAGCAATGATCAAGGGGGGAGCTCCTGCACAAGATCAGGTTGAGGAAGATCAAGAAAATCAAGATGATCATGGAAGCAATGATCTAGGGGGAGACATGACACATGAAGACAATGAAGAACAAGCAACTATACAAATTCCACACCCAAGAGTACATCAATGTGTGCAAAGAGACCATCCTGTCAACAATATCATTGGAGATATTGCTAAGGGAGTAACTACTAGATCTCAAATTGCAAATTTTTGTGAACACTATTCTTTTGTGTCTTTTCTGGAGCCATACAGGGTAGAAGAAGCCTTAAGGGATCCAGACTGGGTGATTGCGATGCAAGAGGAGCTGAACAACTTCAAAAGAAATGAAGTGTGGGAGCTGGTGGAAAGACCAAGGGCGAACATCGTTGGAACCAAATGGGTCTTTCGGAACAAGCAAGATGAACATGGAGTAGTGACAAGAAATAAAGCGAGGTTGGTGGCCAAAGGTTATTCTCAGGTGGAAGGTTTGGACTTCGATGAAACTTTCGCTCCTGTAACTAGACTTGAGTCCATTCGCATTTTATTGGCATATGCTACTCACCATAATTTTAAGTTGTATCAAATGGACGTCAAGAGTGCCTTCCTCAATGGTCCGATAAAGGAGGAAGTCTATGTGGAGCAGCCACCAGGGTTCGAAGATCAGGAGTATCCCAACCATGTCTATAAACTGCGTAAGGCTCTCTATGGCCTCAAACAGGCTCCTCGAGCCTGGTATGAGTGCCTTAGAAACTTTCTGACTCAAAATGGATTCGAAATTGGTAAAGCTGACTATACACTCTTTACTAAATATTTTGATGATCATTTATTCGTATGTCAAATTTATGTTGATGACATTATCTTTGGATCCACTAACAAGTCCTTCTGTGAAGAATTTAGCAAAATAATGACAGACAGGTTCGAGATGTCAATGATGGGTGAATTGAAGTTCTTCTTGGGATTTCAAGTGAAGCAACTGAGAGAAGGTACATTTATAAGCCAAACTAAATATACACAAGACATTATCAAGAAATTCAATATGGACAAAGCCAAGCCCATCAAGACACCCATGGCCATCAACGGACATCTCGACCTCAATGAAGACGGTCCAAATGTGGACCAAAAGGTATATCGGTCCATGATTGGCTCCTTACTTTATTTATGTGCATCTAGGCCAGATATTATGCTTAGTGTTTGCATGTGTGCAAGGTCTCAAGCCGCACCTAAAGAGTGTCACTTAATTGCTGTAAAAAGAATCCTAAGGTACCTTGTGCACACACCCAACTTGGGCCTTTGGTATCCCAAAGGATCCAAGTTTAACTTGATAGGGTATTCCGACGCTGACTATGCAGGATGCAAAGTCGATAGAAAGAGCACGTCAGGGACTTGTCAATTTCTTGGTAGGTCCCTAGTTTCTTGGTCATCTAAAAAGAAAAACTCCATTGCTCTTTCCACAGTGGAAGCGGAGTATGTTGCAGCCGGTAGTTGCTGTGCGCAACTACTTTGGATGCGACAAACTCTTAGGGACTACGGCTACAATCTAAGTCATATCCCGCTTCTATGCGATAATGAAAGTGCTATAAAGATTGCACACAACCCTGTAGAGCACTCAAGAACTAAACACAGATATCCGTCATCACTTTCTTAGAGATCATTCATTAAAAGGTGACATTGCTATTTCACATGTTAGGACTGAGAAACAACTTGCGGATATTTTTACCAAACCCTTAGATGAGAAAAGGTTCTGTGAACTAAGAAATGAGCTAAACATTCTTGACTCTCGAAATGTGGCTTGAAACATTGCATACCTGGTTGCAACTCAAAATGTTCCTTTGTATTATCAAAATGCTCCTCTTCTCCTTTTTCACTCAGAAAACTATTTTAATGAAGAAATCTTGTGGATTATGACCATTGTTTGATTGCTGATTGCCTACTGGTCGTAATCACCAAGACTACTTGCAAAATTATTGTCCTTGGATCACTATTAATTATCTATATATGTATCAAGTCTGTTGGAAACGGACTAGTCCGATTTCCAACCTGACTAGTCCGGATAGACCACAGTTAGGTTAATTCAGGGGCACCAGACTAGTCCGCCACCATGACCGGACTAGTCCGGTCAGTCGTATATAGAAGCACTTGGCCAGCCCAGATCTCTCCCTCACTCCTCATTAGGCTTGCTCTCCCTCTCCTCTTCCAAACCCTAGCCCCCAAAGTGATTTTCTGGTTGAACCCTCAAAATCGAGTTTTTCTCCGCGAAAAAGACTCCCCTTGACGAGTGGTCCCCCTCCTCCGGACTCATCCGGACTGATTTCCACTTCTTCGACGCGAATCTTCAAATCTTGGTAAATTTCCCCTTTTAAACCAAAATCTCAACTTTTCTAGTTCTAGCTAGTTTTCTTTGATTTCAAAAGGATGTACATTGCCTCAATAGATGTATTCCTACCATGTTCCTACCCTTATGCCCTTAGATAGGAGATTTGATTCAAATGAAACATTAGGGTTCTTATGCCAGGCCGGACTAGTCCGACGCACAGAGGCGGACAAGTCCGGTCCACCGGACAAGTCCGCTCTCTGAAACCGGACAAGTCCGGTCTCTGACAGTTGAACCCCTACGTTCCCATTTGAAGTCGATAATGAGTCCATTTGCATCTAATCCTTGAACTCCTTATCAGGCATCATGTCTTCAGGCTCAGATGACAGCTCCTTTCACATTGATGAAGACGTTCAACGCGAGAAAGTGAGGAGGACCAAGGAGAGAGTTATGAAGAAGAGACATGATGTCAATGTCCACTCTCCACCCTCCGACGACAATCAACCTAAGAAGAGGAAAGTCATTGGCAAAAGGCCTCTAAGGAAAGATGCTGCTGAGGGCTCGTCGGGGCTAAAAAGAATTCTCAATAAAGGGAAGGGACTTGCTAGTGGTCCCCTTGGGCCCTTGAAGATGAAAAACCCTATTCACCGCAACAGGCAGCCTTCAAGTGAGGATTTCACTGGAAAAGGAAGTGAGCTAGCTGATAATTTCAGGAAGATTCAAGTGTATGACCGACCTAAACAGTGTTCTGATCCAAGGTTCTGGAGCAACTTCCATGCAGATTACTACGAGCATGTGTACATGAAGATGAAAAATCCTGTAGTAGAAAGTCAATGGCTAAATGTTGAATACCTGAAGTCAAAGAGGTATCCTGCCTTCCGTGAGATGGTGGAGGCGTTAGAGAGGCACGGTCTGACGGACTTGCTATCCTTTGAGTATGACTGGAACAATGAAATCATCACCCAGTTTTACTCCACTCTCTACTTTTCTTGTGATGATGGAGACAGTCTTACTTGGATGACTCATGGTTCAAGGTATAGTGTCACGTATGATGAATTTGCTAGGATTCTTCACCTCCAACACACTTTGGATCATGAACTGGTCATTCATAATCTGAAACACCTGGAGAAGGAGGAACTTGAATTTCTCTATGACACAAGGATGCCATATGTTCCTCCCACCATCAAATATCTAAAGCCCTTCTTTGTGGTCCTAAATAGAGTCTTGAGAAAGACTATAGCTCCGAAGGATGGAGATGCAGGAACTATACAAGGGACCAGGACTCTCATGAAGGTCATTAGTGGGAGGAGACCATTCAATGTCTTTGAGTATATCTACAACGACATTGTGAACATCTCAATTACCCCCAATAGGTCATGTGGATACGCACCGATATCATGTACATGATTGAGAAAGTGACGGGACTCGAGTTTGTCAAGGATGTCAAGCATACGGGGTTGAAGCCGCAAAAACCCACCGAGTACACTCCCCCTCCGGCTCCAACTGCCCCGTCCTCTCCACCAGTGGAGAGGTGATCAAAGCAAGCTCATGATGACACTAGATCTGCAGCTGCTCCTCCTGGATCTCCACCTGCCCAAGAATCATCCAGCGGCATCCTCAAGATGCTCTCCTCCATCTTTGCCTGCTGCCGCAAGATCGAAGACAGGCAGCGCAAGGAAAAGCTTGCAAGGAAGAAACATCAACAATACGTCAATGCAAATATCAAATCTATCTGTGCAAAGCTTGAGATTGAGCCCGTTGGATCACCGCCCGTCTTCGAGGACTCAGAGGAAGATCCTGCTCCCGTGGATGCCGAATGTAACACCCCAAATTTTGATTCAAAACCCTAAACCATGTTCAGAGCGGAATTTAAAATTTTTTGGACGTGTTGCATGTTTTGCAAAAATTCAAATTCAAACTGGAATTCAAATTAAACTCAAATCAGAAAAGAAATGGAAAAAAAAAGAGAAAACGGGAAAAAACCGGCCAGTGGGCCGAAACCCGCCAGCCGGCCCAGTTTCCCCGCACCAGCCCGCCCCCGCGCGCGCCGCGCTGTCTCTCACAGACAGGTGGGACCCACATGTCATCCTTAACCCCCGCTCGCGCCGACCCCGGACTCTCTCCCGCGCGCGCGATCGCAACCGACCGGATTTCCGCGTCTCGCAGCCCGAATTCTGGTCCCAAAAGACTCAAACTCGATCACAACAGACCCACCGCCCTCCCCCGGCTATAAAAACCCCAGCCCCGATCGGTTTTTCCCACGCGATCGCCGATTTTTACTCCGGTGAGCACCGAGACTTCGCCGGTGAATTCTGGCCGATCTAAGCTCGGAAACTCTGATCTAACTCGCTGGTCTTGATCCACCGCCTCCGGGGAACTTTGCAGGTGCAGAAAACTCGGAGAGTTACGGTGTAAATCCAGCGCCGACGAGCTTCGCCGTGGTTTTGCCTCGGACCTCGCCGCCGATCACTTTCCAGGACCCCCGAGCTCGAGAAAACCCCCGAGGTGAGATCCCTGACCTCCCCTCTACCGATCTATGCCATAAGATCACAGTTTTAGGCAGAATTCTCGAGGATCCAAAACTTTCCGGCGAGATCGCCGCTTCCCGCCGCCGTGCGCCGCCGGCAGCGCCGCCCGCGCTCGATCGGAGCGACGTGGCCGCTTGTGCGCCGTTTATTTTAAATCGCACGGTAGACTTTAAAACCCCGCGTACCGGTTCGATGTTATAATCTCAGCCGTCGGTTTAAAATCGGACGGTCCACGTCAGCCCCGCGTTGTAAAGACTGGAATTCTTACATGCTACCCCCTGGGGTTCTCTGGAATTGAGAGCTAGCCCCGGAAACTTCTGATCTAGCCCCTGGAACTCCAGAAAATCATGTAAATTCATTTAAAAATCAGTTTTAGCCCCTGGACTTAATAGAAATTAGGAAAAACACCTCTGATAAGTGTAGCTAGACCCCTGGAAATTATGAAAATAATATTATAGACCCTGTAATGGGGTGAGTTTACTTTTTAACCCTGTTTAGTATTTAATTTAGAAAATTGAATATGTAACTAGTGTTTAAAAATTAAAAAGGGGGACAAACATAATTGTCAAAATTAATTAAAAACTTTCTCAGTACTTAGAAAACTTTGGAGTGAGATAAAAATATATTTTGGGCTGAAATGAATCTGTTTCATTTAATTATTCACATTATTTAGTATAAGGACACATTTTTAAGTAAAGAATAGCTATAGAAAAAAAGGGGAAAATAATTATGAAATAGTTTACATCAGAGGCCAAGGTCAAAATATGTTATTAAATTATTTAGGACCAAAACCTATACTGTTTAGATGATGTGTATTACTAGTTTCATAATAAAATACACAATTATGCATAGGAATATAAATCTGAAAATATAGCAACTAGTAAATGATAAATGGAGTTTTTAAAATCCAAAGAGTTCAGTTTAGGGTTGATAGAAATTGTGAAGGCACATATGGAGAAGAAAAATACTTTTCATACATACTTGGTAGTTTAATGTAAGGAATTTATTTAAAACTGAAACACACACACACACACACACACACATATATATATATAGTATGTAAGTATAAATATGAACACCAAAGTAGGAATCATACACATATAAATAAAAGTGTATGCAAGCCACAGATCAACACACAAAGTAACCACAACACATATAATGGTGAATGAATTTCATAAATATGAATGTGTGGTTTGTATGAAGTAGAAGTGTGAACTATGTCTTATGATTGTTGTTTTTCTTTTGCTATGTGTGATGGTATGAAGTAGAACCTGTTCAAGAGCAAGTTAACCCTTTCCAAGATCAGGACTACCCATTTCAAGAGCAGCAAGAAGGAGGCAAGTGTCCTTGACCACTTTGATCCTATGCTAGGATGTGTAGATAGAATTATTTGCATTGTCAAATGAAATATGAAACCCATGCTAGGAAAGTTTCCCTAGAATTGCATTACCTTGTTTCCTTGTAGCTTGGGTTGGGATTTATTTTGTCATGTTATTTATTTACACGCATATGCTTAGCCATGCTTAGAATGGGATATTTGGGACATGAGATCATCAGTTTATTATACCATACTCTTGAATGAGCTATTGTGAGTTATGTAGAGGTAGGGATCAAGGCAAGTTGGATGTTTTGGTTGTGTGCTGGGTGCACGAGACTTGGGTTTGTGTTTAGTACTTGCCTGGATCCTAAGGACCGGTTCATGGAGCATGTAACCCGGCTTTACAGTGCCAACCACATGCTGAGATGGGGCAGCTTGGCCAATTAATTAGGTGTATCCCCGGCGTAGTATGGGTGTGTTGGATGGTGCGGGGAGTAGGTGTCAGCTGGACTACCATATGAACCGCAAGGCTCAAGAGGGGGCCACTGCAGTGGGGTTGGAGCCTCTTGTATGCTGTTAGGGGTGAAACCTCAGTGGGCCCACGCTCGTCGGGAATCCCTTTGTAAAGGCTTCGTAGTGATCTCCTGGCTACACACCTGGGAAGTGTGAATGTGGATCGTAGCCACTGGCATAATGGAGGTTCTTTTAGTCCACCCGGCAACGGGGGATGAAATCACTACATGTGGGTACAGTGGTACAAACTCTGCAGAGTCAAAACTGTCTTGACAACCGTGCTCACGGTTAAGAGCGGCCTGGACTTATTCATGATTAGAGGAGTGATGGTTTTTGGAAGTTTTGGAAGTTAAGCGGGGAGCTTAACATTGGAAATGATGTTATGGTTATTGGATTATGATGATGGGATGGGAGATTGGGACCATTTCACCTGTGTAGTAATGTAGGTGCTTAATAAGCTAAGGTGATAGGTATTAAATGCGTGGTGCTTTAACCATGAGTTCAACCTCTCCTTGTTCTAGCCATGCATGATATAATTTTCCGCACTTGCTGAGTACCATTGGTACTCAACCTTGCATATTTGTTGGTTTATATTGCTGCTCAGGTCAAGATAATGAGGTGGTGTATAATGACCAAGATTTTGGATCCGAGGAAGGTTTTTAGGTTCATGAAGACCCCCGGGCAACGCCTGTGATGGAGCCCTAAAGAATAATATTCCGCTGCTAGTTTATCTACTTGTGATGAACTTATTATTGTCCATCGAGACATTTACTATGTAAGACTTACTTATATTCGACACCTGGCTTGTAATAAATGATGCTTCACTATTTGTCATCACATGTATGAGAAAATGATCCTGGCATACATGTGATATTCACTTGGTTGTTCTTCGAAAAAAAATCGGGTGTGACACCGAAGTCAGTGAAGATGAAAATCAGACTGAGACTGACGGAGGAGGCAGCGATGAGTGATTCCCCTCAATTTTTCCCTTTTTGGTGCCTTGATGCCAAAGGGGGAGAGATTGAGATTAGATTTGGACTATTTCTATCTAGTATTAGTTATTAAGCTCTTTTGTGGACTATTTCTATCTAGTATTAGTTATTAAGCTCTTTTGTGGTCAAGGACATGTACCTATTTTAGATTTGGACTATTTCTATCTAGTATTAGTTATTAAGCTCTTTTGTGGACTATTTCTATCTAGTATTAGTTATTAAGCTCTTTTGTGGTCAAGGACATGTACCTATTTTAAAGTCTTGTAATGCACTATTTCTTTTCTTATATGTGATGCACTATGCTCTAATGCCTACTTATATGTTCACTATTTCTTGTCTTCAATCTATCACACCTGTTAGGCGCCCCACCATAAGGTGTGTGCATATGTGAGAAGCTTTTTGTGAATTCTTTATTATTCTCATATGTGCACACCTTATGAAAATCAACCTTTTATTCTCAATTGTGATATCTCAAATGGTTGTCATCAATCACCAAAAAGGGGGAGATTGAAAGTGCATCTAGGAAATCCCTTGTGAGTTTTGGCTATTGATGACAAGCATCTGAGATCCTAACGAAATGATTGCAGGACAAACTAAGTGAACTAGCTAGGTGTGCACAAAAAGATGAAAAATAAAGTGGTGCCCGAAAAGGAAGACTTTAGTGGAATTTAGAAGAGCAAAGTAGATATAAATGTATAGGGTGTGTGTGAGAGACACATCCCAAGAGCTCATGACTTTGCGTAAGGGTAAGGGCTAATAATCAACTAAAATCCACTGAAAATCGGACTAGTCCGTTCATGGACCGGACTAGTCCGTTTAACTTTCTGGAAGACGCAGATATAGTGCACCGGACTAGTCCGCCTTGTGAACCGAACTAGTCCGGTCAGCTTACTGGAACTCAACCGGACAAGTCCGGTTTTGGACCGGACTAGTCCGGTCATGTCTCTGTTGTCCTCTTTAGAGGACTGCGGACTAGTCCATCCAAGCAACAGGACTAGTCCGCTGAAGTTTCTGGAACCCCATTTCACATAGCACCGGACAAGTCCGGTTTGTGGACCGGACTAGTCCGGTTAACCCACTGGAAGTAGACCGGACAAGTCCGATCATATACCGGACTAGTCCGGTAGTAGGTTTAACAACGGTAACTTCTTTGGAAATCCTATAAAAAGAGGTCCTTCGTTGTTTCTAAAGAAGAACACGACACATATTGTCAAAAACTCAAACCCTAGCGCCGCCACCTGTCCCAAGAGCCCAAAAACACATCTCCCCATACATCTAAGGTGCAAAAAGGTGAAGATCAATCAAATACTTGGATTTGGGATTGGGAGATCGTTGTTTCTTCGTTGTGAGCTCTTGGGGTTTGATTTCTCTACACTCATTTTTTGCATTGTAACCTTTTTGAGTGTATTTGATCACCTTCTCTGTAATTCTTGTGGGAGCCCTCAACGTGTGAGTTTGCCCCATAAACTCGGTGATTACCCGTGATAGTGGAGTCAAGTCGGCCTTTGTGGTGACATGAAGAGGGAAAGGGTTGGGAACCCGGCTCTGTGTGAGTTTCCTCAACGAGGACGTAGATCTCTTGGTGAGATCGAACCTCGGTAAAAACTCGTGTCTCTTGTCTCTCATTTGTTTTACATTTTGATACATTAGATTACTAGTTTGCTAGTAATCGTTTTGAGTTCCCTATAAGTTTGCACGTGCATCCATACAATAAATTTAATTTATTAAAACTGTTGTTCTCATTCCGCTGCTAAAAGATTAAATTTGTGAGACACACTTAATTAACTCAAGTAATTCAGCACACCGGACTAGTCCGGTCAGTCAAGTTTCTGATAACTTTACTAAGTGTGCAGGAATCCTTTAAAGGCCTATTCACCCCCCCTCTAGGCCACATTCAGTATTCCATCAAGGTCCCGTCTAGCCGCTCGAGACACGAGTTTGAGAGTTTTCCGAGGTTCTTGATTTCAACCCAGATGTCAATCCACGCATGAAAACCATCAATTTGCACCATCCGAACGTGTATTCCGTCAAGGTCCCGACCGGCCTCCTGAGACCTGAGTTCGTGAGTTTCCTGACTTTCCTGATTTGGACCCAGATGTCTATTTGCGCAGGCAAAACTATCAAGTTGCACCGTGCGGATGTTTATTCCATCAAGGTCCCATCTGGCCGCCCGGGACCCGAGTTCGTGAGTTTTCCCGACTTTCCCGACCCATACGACCATACGCTCATGCAAAACCATCAAGTTGCACCATGCGGACGTGTATTCCGTCAAGGTCCCGTCCAGCCTCCCGGGACCTGAGTTTGTGAGTTTTCCCAATATTCTCGATTTCGACCCAAATGACCATCCACACACGCAAAACCATCAAGTTGCATCATATGAACGTGTATTTCCTTAAGGTCCCGTCGAGCCACCCGAGACCTGAGTTCGTGAGTTTTCCCGATTTTCTCGACTTTCCCGATTGTGACCAAGAAGGCCATCCACGCATGTTAAAACCATCAAGTTGCACCATCCTGACGTGTATTCCGTCATGGTCCCGTTCTTCTTCCCGGGACCCGATTTCGTGAGTTTTTCCGACCTTCCCGATTTTGACCGAGATGGCCATCCACGCAGGTAAAACCATCAAGTCGCACCATCTGAACGTGTATTCCGTCACGGTCCCGTCCAACCGCCGAGACCCGAGTTCCAGAGTTTTCCTGATTTTTCAGATTTCGACTCAGATGTCCATCCACCGCATGCAAAACCATCAAGTTGCACCATCCGGACATGTATTCCGTCAAGGTCCCGACCGGCCTGCCGAGACCCGAGTTCGTGAGATTTCCTGACTTTCCCGATTTTGACCCAGATGGCCGTCCGCGCAGGCAAAACCATCAAGTTGCACCATGCGAATGTTTATTCCATCAACGCCCCGTCCGGCCGCCCGGGACCCGAGTTCGTGAGTTTTCCCGACTTTCTGGATTTCAACCCAAATGGCCATCCGCGTAGACAAAATTATCAAGTTGCACCATCCAAACACGTATTCCGTTAAGGTGCCGTCTAGCTGCCTGGGACCCAAGTTCGTGAGTTTTCCCGACTTTCCAGATTGCGACCAAGATGACCAACCACGCATGCAAAACCATCAAGTTGCACCATCCGAACATGTATTCTGTCAAGGTCTTGACCAGCCCCCCGAGATCCGAGTTCGTGAGTTTTCCCGACATTCCAGATTTCGACTCAGATGGCCATTCGCGTCTGAAAAACCATCAAGTTGCACAATCCGGACGTGTATTCCTTCAAGGTCCAGTCCGGCCTCCCGGCACATGAGGCCGTGAGTTTTCCCGACTTTGGCAATTTCGACCTAAATGGCCATCCGCGCAAGCAAAATCATCAAGTTGCACCATCCGAACATGTATTCCGTCAAGGTCCGGTCTAGCTGCCCGAGACCCGAATTCGTGAGTTTTTCTGACTTTCCCGTTTGCATCCCAGATGGCCATCCACGCGTGTAAACCCATCAAGTGGCACCCTTCGAACGTGTATTCTGTAAAGGTTCCGTCCAGCCGCACGGGATCCGAGTTTGTGAGTTTTCCTGACTTTCCCGATTAAGACCGAGATGGCCATCCATGCATGCAAAACCATCAACTTGCACCATCCCAACGTGTATTCTGTTAAGGTCCCGACCAGCCTCCCAGGATCCGAGTTCGTGAGTTTTCCTGACTTTCCCGATTTTGACCCAGATGGCCATCTGCACATGCAAAACCATCAAGTTGCACCATCCGAACATGTATTCCGTCAAGGTCCCGTCCGACCACCCTGGACCCGAGTTCGTGAGTTTTCCCGACTTTCCTGATTTTGACCCAGATGGCCATCCGCGCATGCAAAACCATCACGTTCCACCATCAAGACGTGTATTCTTTCATGGTCCCGTTCGTCCTCCCGGGACCCGAGTTTATGAGTTTTCCCGACTTTCCCGATTTTGACCCAGATGGCCATCCACGCAGGTTAAATCATCAAGTTACACCATCCGAATGTGTATTCCGTCTAGGTCCCGTCCAGCCGCTCGAGACACGAGTTCGAGAGTTTTTCTGATATTTCCGATTTCAACCCAGATGTCCATCCACACATGCAAAACCATCAATTTGTACAATCTGAACGTGTATTCCATCAAGGTCCAGAGCAGCCTCCTGAGACCCGAGTTTGTGAGTTTTCCCGACTTTCGGTATTTGGACCCGGATGGCCATCCGCGTAGGTAAAACCATAACATTGCACCGTGCGGATGTTTATTCCATCAAGGTCCCATCCGGCCGCCCGGGACCCGAGTTCGTGAGTTTTCCCGACTTTCGCAACTTTTCCGATTTCGACTCAGATGGCCATCCACGCAGGCAAAACGATCAAGTGAAACCATTCTAACGTGTATTCTGTCAAGGTTTCGTTCAGCCGCACGGGACCCGAGTTTGTGAGTTTTCCCTATTACGACCCAGATGGCTATCCACGCATGCAAAACCATCAACTTGCACCATACGAACGTGTGTTCTGTCAAGGTCCTCACCAGCCTCCCAGGATCTGAGTTCCTGAGTTTTTCCGACTTTCCCTATTTTGGCCTAGATGGTCATCCGCACGTGCAAAACCATCAAGTTGCAGCATCCGTACGTGTATTCGGGCAATGTCCCGTCCGGCCTCTCGGGACCCGAGTTTATGAGTTTTTCCGACTTTCCTGATTTTGACCTAGATTGCCATCCGCGCAGGCAAAACCATCAAGTTACACATCCGAACCTGTATTCCGCAAGGTCTCGTCCGGCCTCCTGGGACCCGAGTTCGTGAGTTTTCCCGACTTTCCCGATTTCGACCAGGATGGCCATCCACACATGCAAAACCATCAAGTTGCACCATCCGTACGGTATTCCGTCAAGGTCCCGTCTGGCCTCCCGAGACCCGAGTTCGTGACTTTTCCCGACTTACCCGATTTCGACCCAGATGGCCATCCGCGGCAGGCCAAACCATCAAGTTGCACCGTGCGGATGTTTATTCAATCAGGGTCTCGTCCGGCCGTCTGGGACCCGAGTTCGTGAGTTTTTCTGACTTTTCCGATTTCAAACGAGATGGCCATCTGCGAATGCAAATCCAACAAATTGCATCGTCTGGACATTATTCCGTCAAGATCCCGTCCCCCCTCCCGGGACCCGAGTTCGTGAGTTTTCCAGACTTTTCCGACCTTCCCTATTTTGACCCAGATGGCTATCCACGCATGCAAAACAATCAAGTTACACCATCTGGACGTGTATTCCGTGAAGGTCCCATCCGGCCTCACGGGACCCGAGTTCGTGAGTTTTCCTGACTTTCCCGATTTTGATCCAGATGGCCATCCGCAGCAGGCCAAACAATCAAGTTTCACCGTGTCGATGTTTAGTCAATCAGGGTCTCGTCCGGCTGCCCGGGACCCGAGTTCGTGAGTTGTTCTGACTTTTCCGATTTCAAACGTGATGGCCACCTACGAATGCATATCCATCATGTTGCACCGTCTGGACGTGTATTCCGTCAAGATCCCGTCCGCCTTCCCAGGACCCGAGTTCGTGAGTTTTCCTGACTTCCCGATTTTGAACCAGATGGCCATGCACGCATGCAAAACCATCAAGTTGCACCATCCGGATGTGTATTCTGCCAAGCTCTCGTCTGGCCTCCTGGGACCCGAGTTCGTGAGTTTTCCCGACTTTCCTGATTTCGACCCAGATGACCATCCACGCATGCAAAACCATCAAGTTGCACCATCCGGACATGTATGCCGTCAAGGTCATGTCCAGCCTCCCGGGACTTGAGTTTGTGAGTTTTTTCGACTTTCCCGATTTTGACCAAATGGCCATACGCACATGGAAAACGATCAAGTTGCACCATCCGAACGTGTATTCCGTCAAGGTCCCGTCCGGCCTCCCGAGGCCCGAATTTGTGAGTTTTCCCGACTTTCCCGATTTCGAGCCAGATGGCCATCCGCACAGGCAAAACCATTATGTTGCACCGTTCTGATGTTTATTCCATCAGGGTCCCGTCCGGCCGTCCGGGACCCGAGTTCATGAGTTTTTGCGACTTTCCAGATTTCAGATGAGATGGCTATGTGTGAATGCAAAACCATCAAGTTACAATGTCTGGACATGTATTCCGTCAAGGCCCCATCTGCCGCCCGGGTCCCGAGTTCGTTAGTTTTCCCGACTTTCCCCACCTTCCCAATTTCAACCCAGATGGCCATATGCGCATGCAAAACCATCAAGTTGCACCATCCGAACGTGTATTCTGTCAAGGTCCCGACCAGCCTCCCGGGACCCGAGTTCGTGAGTTTTCCCGACTTTCCCCATTTCGACCCAGATGGTCATCCGCGCAGACAAAACCATCAAGTTGCACCATGCGAATGTTTATTCTTTCAAGGTCCCGTCCGGCCGCTTCGGACCTGAGTTCGTGAGTTTTCCCGACTTTTGTGACTTTCCCAATTTCGACCAAGATGGCCATCCATGCATGCAGAACCATCAAGTTGTACCATCCGGACTAGTATTCCGTCAATATCCCGTCCCGCCCCTCGGGACTCGAGTTCATGAGTTTCCGGACTTTCCCAATTTTGACCCAGATGGTCATCCGCGCAGGTAAAATCATCAAGTTGCACCATCTGAACGTGTATTCCGTCAAGGTCCCATCCAGCCGCTCAATACATGAGTTTGAGAGCTTTTTTGAGTTTCCCGATTTCAATCTAGATGTCCATCCACGCATGCAAAACCATCAATTTGCACCATCCGAACGTGTATTCCGTCAAGGTCCCAACCGGCCTCCCGAGACCTGAGTTAGTGAGTTTCCCGACTTTCCTGATTTGGACCCAGATGTCCATTTGTGCAGGCAAAACTATGAAGTTGCACCGTGCGGATGTTTATTCCATCTCGGTCCCATCCGGCCGCCTGGGATCCGAGTTCGTGAGTTTTCCCGACTTGTGCGACTTTCCCGATTTCGGCGCAGATGGCCATCCATGTATGCAAATCATTAAGTTGCACCATCCGAACATGTATTCTGTCAAGGTCCCGTCTGGCCGCGCGGGATCAGAGTTCGTGAGTTTTCCCTACTTTCCCGATTTTGACCCATACGACCATCCGCTCATGCAAAACTATCAAGTTGCACCATTCGGACGTGTATTCCGTCAAGGTCCCGTCCAGCCTCCCGGGATCCGAGTTTGTGAGTTTTCCCAACTTTCTGGATTTCAACTCAAATGGCCATCCACGCAGGTAAAACCATCAAGTTGCACCATCAGAATGTGTATTTCCTCAAGGTCCCGTCCAGCCACCTAGGACCTGAGTTCGTGAGTTTTCCCGATTTTCTCGACTTTCCCGATTGTGACCAAGAAGGCCATCCACGCATGTTAAACCATCAAGTTGCACCATCCAGACGTGTATTCCGCCATTGTCCCGTTCTTCCTACCGGGAACCCGATTTCATGAGTTTTCCCGACTTTCTCGTTTTTGGCCGAGATGGCCATCCGCGCACATAAAACCATCAAACCACACCATCCGAACGTGTATTCCGTCAAGGTCCCGTCCAACCGCCGAGACCTGAGTTCTAGAGTTTTCCCGACTTTTCAGATTTCGACTCAGATGTCCATCCACGCATGCAAAACCATCAAGTTGCACCATCCGAACGTGTATTCCGTTAAAATCCCGACCGGCCTGCCTAGACCCGAACTCGTGTGGTTTCCCAACTTTCCGGATTTCGACCCAGACGGCCGTTCGCGCAGGCAAAACCATCAAGTTGCACCTTGCGAATGTTTATTCCATCAAGGCCCCGTCCGGCCGCCTGGGACTCTAGGTCGTGAGTTTTCCCGACTTTTGTGACTTTCCCGATTTTGACCAAGATGGCTATACATGCATGAAGAACCATCAAGTTGCACCATCCGGATATGTATTTCGTCAAGGTCACGTCCAGCCGCATAGGACCCTTCGTAAGTTTTCCCGACTTTCCCGATCTTCTATATTTTGAACCAGATGGCCATCTGCGCAGGCAAAACCATCAAGTTGCACAATCTAGACATGAATTCCGTCAAGGTCCCGTCCAGCCTCCAGGGACCCGAGTTCGTGAGTTTTCTCGACATTCCGGATTTTGACCCAAATGGCCATCCGCACAGGCAAAATCATCAAGTTGCACCATCCGAACATGTATTCTGTTATGGTCCCGTCTAGCCGCCCAAGACCCGAGGTCGTGAGTTTTCCCGAATTTCCAGATTGCGGCCCAGATGGCCATCCATGCATGCAAAACCATCAAGTTGCACCATCCGAACGTGTACTCTGTCAAGGTCTTGACCATCCCCCCGGGATCCGAGTTCATGAGTTTTCTCGACATTCCGGATTTAAACCCAGATGGCCATCTGCGCCTGACAAACCATCAAGTTGTACCATCCGGATGTGTATTCCGTCAAGGCCCCGTCCAGCCTCCTAGGACAAGAGGTCGTGAGTTTTTTTGACTTTCCCGATTTTGACCCAGTTGGCCATCCGCACAAGCAAAACCATCAACTTGCACCATCGTGACGTGTATTCTGTAAAGGTCCCGTCAAGCCTCCCAGGATCCGAGTTTGTGAGTTTTCCTGACTTTCTCAATTCTGACCCAGATGGCCATCCGCACATGCAAAACCATCAAGTTACACCATCTGAACGTGTATTCCGTCAAGGTCCCGTCTGGCCGCCCTGGACCCGAGTTTGTGAGTTTTCCCGACTTTCCTGATTTTGACCCAGATAGCCATCTGCACATGCAAAACCATCAAGTTGCACCATCAAGACGTGTATTCTGTCATGGTCCCGAAGGGACCCGACTTCATGAGTTTTCCCGACTTTCCCGGTTTTGACCCATGCAACCATCCGCTCATGCAAACCATCAAGTTGCACCATGAGGACGTGTATTCCGTCAAGGTCCCGTCCAGCCTCCCGGGACCCGAGTTCGTGAGTTTTCCCAACTTTCTTGATTTCGACCCAAATGTCCTTCCACGCAAGCAAAACCATCAAGTTGCACCATCAGAACGTGTATTTCCTCAAGACCCCGTCCAGCCGCCCGGGACCTGAGTTCGTGAGTTTTTCCAATTTTCTCAAATTTCCAGATTGTGACCAAGAAGGCTATCCATGCATGTTAAACCAACAAGTTGCACCATCCGTACGTGTATTCGGTCAAGGTCCCGTCCCGCCTCCCGGGACCCGAGTTCGTGAGTTTTCCCGACTTTCCCGATTACGACCCAGATTGCCAACCATGCAGGCAAAACCATCAAGTTGCACCATCCGAACCTGTATTCCATCAAGTTTTGGTCCAGCCGCCCAGGACCCGAGTTTGTGAGTTTTCCCGACTTCTCGACTTTCTCGATTTTGACCGAGAAGGCTATCCACGCATGCAAAACAATCAAGTTACACCATCCGGACGTGTATTCGGTGAAGGTCCCGTTTGGATTCCCGGACCCGAGTTCGTGAGTTTTCCTGACTTTTCCGATTTCGACCAGATGGCCACCCACGGCACGCCAAACTATCAAGTTTCATCGTGCCGATGTTTACTCAATCAGGGTCTTGTCCGGCAGCCCGGGACCCGAGTTCGTGAGTTTTCCAACATTCCTTACTTCAAACGAGATGGCCATCTGCGAATGCATATCCATCAAGTTACACCATCTGGACGTGTATTCCGTCAAGATCCCGTCAGCCCTCCCAGGACCCGAGTTTGTGAGTTTTCACGGCTTTCCCGATTTTGTACCATATGGCAACGCACGCATGCAAAATCATGAAGTTACCATCAGGGTGTGTATTCTGTCAAGGTCCCGTATGGCCTCCCGGGACCCGAGTTCGTGAGTTTTCCCGACTTTCCCTGATTTCGACCCAGATGGCCATCCGCGCATGCAAAACCGTCAAGTTGCACCATCCAGACGTGTATGCCGTCAACGTCATGTCTGGCCTTCCGGGACTTGAGTTTGTCAGTTTTCTCGACTTTCCCGATTTTGACATAGATGGCCATCCGCACATGGAAAATGATCAAGTTGCACCATCCGAACGTGTATTCGGTCAAGGTTCCGTCCGGACTCCCGAGGCCCGAGTTTGTGAGTTTTCCCGACTTTCCCGATTTCGACCCAGATGGCCATCCGCGCAAGCAAAACCATCAAGTTGTACCGTGCTGATATTTATTCCATCAGAGTCTCGTCCGGCCGCCTGGGACCCGAGTTCATGAGTTTTTCTGACTTTCCGGATTTCAAATGAGATGGCCATCTGCGAATGCAAAACCATCAAGTTACAACATCTGGACATGTATTCCGTCCAGGCCCCGTCCGCCGCCTGGGTCCCGAGTTCGTGAGTTTTCCTAACTTTGCCGACCTTCCCTATTTCAAACCAGATGGCCATCCGCGCATGCAAAACCATCAAGTTGTACCATCTGAACGTGTATTTTGTCAAGGTCTCGACCAGCCTCCCGGGACCCGAGTTTGTGAGTTTTCCCGACTTTCCCGATTTCGTCCCAAATGGCCATCCGCACAGGCAAAACTGTCAAGTCGCACCATCCGAAAGTCTATTCCATCAAGGTCCCGTCCAACCGGTGAGACCCGAGTTCGAGAGTTTTCCTGACTTTCTAGATTTCGACCCAGATGTCAATCCATGCATGCAAAACCATCAATTTGCACCATCCGAACGTGTATTCCGTCAAGGTCCCGACCAGCCTCCCGAGACCTGAGTTCGTGAGTTTCCCGACTTTCCTGATTTGGACCCAGATGTCTATTTGCGCAGGCAAAACTATGAAGTTGCACCGTGCAGATGTTTATTTCATCAAGGTCCCATCTGGCCGTCCGGGACCCGAGTTCGTGAGTTTTCCTAACTCTCGTGACTTTCTCAATTTTGATGCAGATGGCCATCCACTTATGCAAAACTATTAAGTTGCACCATCCCGACATGTATTCCATCAAGGTCCCGTTCGGCCGCCCGGGATCAGAGTTCGTGAGTTTTCGCGACTTTCCCGATTGACCCATACGACCATATGCTCATGCAAAACCATCAAGTTGCACCATGCGGACGTGTATTCCGTCAAGGTCCCGTCCAGTCTCCCGGGACCTGAGTTTGTGAGTTTTCCCAACTTTCTCGATCTCGACCCAAATGACCATCCACACAGGAAAAACCATCAAGTTGCACCATATGAACATGTATTTCCTCCAGGTCCCGTCCAGCCGCCCGGGACCTTAGTTCGTGAGTTTTCCTGATTTTCTCGACTTTCCCGATTGTGACCAAGAAGGCCATCCACGCATGTTAAACCATCAAGTTGCACCATCCTGACGTGTATTCCATCATGGTCCTGTTTTTTTCCCGGGAATCGATTTTGTGAGTTTTCCCGACTTTCCCAATTTTGACCGAGATGGCCATCCACGCAGGTAAAACCATCAAGTCGCACCATCCGAACGTGTATTCCGTTAAGGTCCCGTCCAACCGCTGAGACCCGAGTTCCAGAGTTTTCCCGACTTTTCAGATTTCGACTCAGATGTCCATCCATGCATGCAAAACCATCAAGTTGCATCATCCGGACGTGTATTCTGTCAAGGTCCCGACCGGCCTGCTGAGACCCGAGTTCCTGAGGTTTCCCGACTTTCCTGATTTTGACCCAGGCGGCCGTCCGCGTAGGCAAAACCTTCAAGTTGCACCATGCGAATGTTTATTCCATCAATGCCCCGTCCGGCCACCCAGGACCAAAGTTCGTGAGTTTTCCCGACTTTCTGGATTTTGACCCAAATGGTCATCCGCGCAGACAAAATCATCAAGTTGCACCATCCGAACATGTATTCCGTTAAGGTCCCGTCTAGCTGCCCGGGACCCAAGTTCGTGAGTTTTCCCGACTTTCCAGATTGCGACCAAGATGGCCAACCACGCATGCAAAACCATCAAGTTCACCATCCGAACGTGTATTCTGTCAAGGTCTTGACCAGCCCCCCGAGATCTGAGTTCGTGAGTTTTCCCAACATTCCAGATTTCGACCCAGATGGCCATCCGCGCCTGAAAAACCATCAAGTTACACCATCTGGACGTGTATTCCGTCAAGATCCCATCAGCCCTCCCAGGACCCGAGTTTGTGAGTTTTCCCGGCTTTCCCGATTTCGTACCATATGGCAACGCGCGCATGCAAAACCATCAAGTTGCACCATCAGGATGTGTATTCTGTCAAGGTCCTGTCTGGCCTCCCGGGACCCGAGTTCGTGAGTTTTCCCGACTTTCCTGATTTCGACCCAGATGGCCATCCGCGCATGCAAAACCATCAAGTTACACCATCCGGACATGTATGCCGTCAACGTCACATCTGGCGTCTCGGGACTTGACTTTGTGAGTTTTCTCGACTCTCCCGATTTTGACCTAGATGGCCATCCACACATGGAAAACGATCAAGTTGCACCATCCGAACGTGTATTACGTCAAGGTTCCATCCGGACTCCCGAGGCCCGAGTTTGTGAGTTTTCTCGACTTTCCCGATTTCGACCAAGGTGGCCATCAACGCAGGCAAAACCATCAACTTGTACCGTGCTGATATTTATTCCATCAGGGTCCCGTCCGGCGCCTGGGACCCGAGTTCATGAGTTTTTCTGACTTTCCAGATTTCAAATGAGATGGCCATCTACGAATGCCAAACCATCAAGTTACAACATCTGGACGTGTATTCCGTCAAGGCCCCGTCCGCTGCCCGGGTCCCAAGTTCGTGAGTTTTCCTAACTTTGCCGACCTTCCATATTTCGAACCAGATGGCCATCCGCGCATGCAAAACAATCAAGTTGTACCATCTGAACGTGTATTCTGTCAAGGTCCCGACCAGCCTCCCGGGACCCGAGTTTGTGAGTTTTCCCGACTTTCCCGATTTCGTCCCAGATGGCCATCCGCACAGGCAAAACTGTCAAGTCGCACCATCCGAACATGTATTCCATCAAGGTCCCGTCCAACCGCTGAGACCCGAGTTCGAGAGTTTTCCTGACTTTCTAGATTTCGACCCAGATGTTCATCCACGCATGCAAAACCATCAAGTTGCACCATCCGGACGTGTATTCCGCCAAGGTCCCGATCGGCCCGCTGAGACCCGAGTTCGCGAGGTTTCCCAACTTTCCCGATTTCTTCCGAGATGGCCATCCGCGCAGGCAAAACCATCAAGTTGCACCTTGTGAATGTTTATTCTTTCAAGGTCCCGTCCGGCCGCTCGGGACCCGAATTCGTGAATTTTTCCGACTTTCACGACTTTCCTGATTTCGACCAAGACAGCCATCCATACATGCAGAACCATCAAGTTGTACCATTCGGAATAGTATTCCGTCAAGGTCCCGTCCGGGCTCCCGAGACTCGAGTTCATGAGTTTTCCGAACTTTCTCAATTTTGACCTAGATGGCCATCCACGCACGTAAAATAATCAAGTTGCACCATCTGAACGTGTATTCCGTCAAGGTCCCATCCAGCCGCTCAAGACACGAGTTTGAGAGCTTTTTTGAGTTTCCCGATTTCAACCCAGATGTCTATCCACGCATGCAAAACCATCAATTTGCACCATCCGAACGTGTATTCCATCAAGGTCCCAACCGGACTCCCGAGACCTGAGTTAGTGAGTTTCCCGACTTTCCTGATTTGACCCAGATGTCCATTTGTACAGGCAAAACTATCAAGTTGCACCGTACGGATGTTTATTCCATCACGATCCCATCCGGCCGCCTGGGATCCGAGTTCGTGAGTTTTCCCGACTTGTGCGACTTTCCCGATTTCGGCGCAGATGGCCATCCATGTATGCAAAATCATTAAGTTGCACCATCCGAAAATCGTCAAGGTCCCGTCTGGCCGCCCAGGATCAGAGTTCGTGAGTTTTCCTGACTTCCTCGATTTTGACCCATACGACCATCCGCTCATGCAAAACTATCAAGTTGCACCATTCGGATGTGTATTCCGTCAAGGACCCGTCCAGCCTCCCGGGACCCAAGTTCGTGAGTTTTCCCAACTTTTTGGATTTCAACCCAAATGGCCATCCACGCAGGCAAAACCATCAAATTGCACCATCAGAATGTGTATTTCCTCAAGGTCCCGTCCAACCACCTAGGACCTGATTTCGTGAGTTTTCCCGATTTTCTCGACTTTCCCGATTGTGACCAAGAAGGTCATCCACGCATGTTAAACCATCAAGTTGCACCATCCTGACGTGTATTCCGTCATTGTCCCGTTCTTCCTACCGGGAACCTGATTTCATGAGTTTTCCCGACTTTCCCATTTTTGGCCGAGATGGCAATCCGCGCACATAAAACCATCAAACCGCACCATCCGAACGTGTATTCCATCAAGGTCCCGTCCAACCGCCGAGACCCAAGTTCCAGAGTTTTCCCGACTTTTCAGATTTTGACTCATATGTCCATCCACGCATGCAAAACCATCAAGTTGCACCATCCAAACGGGTATTCCGTTAAGATCCCGACCGACCTGCCTAGACCCGAACTCGTGTGGTTTCCTGACTTTCCCGATTTCGACCCAGACAGCCGTTCGCGCAGCCAAAACCATCAAGTTGCACCTTGCGAATGTTTATTCCATCAAGGCCCCGTCCGGCCGCCTGGGACCCTAGTTCGTGAGTTTTCCCGACTTTCGTGACTTTCCCGATTTCGGCCAAGATGGCTATACATGCATGAAGAACCATCAAGTTGCACCATCCGGGTATGTATTTCGTCAAGATCACGTCCAGCCGCACAGGACCCTTCGTAAGTTTTCCCGACTTTCCCGATCTTCCATATTTTGAACCAGATTGCCATCTGCGCAGGCAAAACCATCAAGTTGCACTATCCGGACATATATTCCGTCAAGGTCCCGTCCTGCCTCCAGGGACCCGAGTTCGTGAGTTTTCCCGACATTCCGGATTTTGACCCAAATGGCCATCCGCGCAGGCAAAATCATCAAGTTGCACCATCCGAACATGTATTCCGTTATGGTCCCGTCTAGCCGCCCGGGACCCGAGGTCGTGAGTTTTCCCAGATTTCCAGATTGCGACCCAGATGGCCATCCATGCATGCAAAACCATCAAGTTGCACCATCCGAATGTGTATTCTGTCAAGGTCTTGACCATCCCCCTGGATCCGAGTTCGTGATTTTTCTTGACATTCCGAATTTAAACCCAGATGGCCATCTGCGCCTGACAAACCCTCAAGTTGTACCATCCGGGTGTGTATTCCGTCAAGGCCCCGTCCGGCCTCCTAGGACACGAGGCCGTGAGGTTTTTCGACTTTCTCTATTTTGACCCAATTGGCCATCCGCACAGGCAAAACCATCAACTTGCACCATCCTGATGTGTATTCTGTCAAGGTCCCGTCCAACCTCCCAGGATCCGAGTTCGTGAGTTTTCCTGACTTTCCCGATTCTGACCCAGATGGCCATCCGCACATGCAAAACCATCAAGTTACACCATCTGAATGTGTATTCTGTCAAGGTCCCGTCTGGCCGCCCTGGACCCGAGTTTGTGAGTTTTCCCGACTTTCCTAATTTTGACCCAGATAGCCATCTGCACATGCAAAACCATCAGGTTGCACCATCAAGACGTGTATTCTGTCATGGTCTCGAAAGGACCCGACTTCATGAGTTTTCCCGACTTTCCCGATTTTGACCCATACAACCATCCACTCATGCAAACCATCAAGTTGCACCATGCGGACGTGTATTCCGTCAAGGTCCCGTCCAGCCTCCCGGGACCCGAGTTCGTGAGTTTTCCCAACTTTCTCGATTTCGACCCAAATGGCCATCCATGCAAGCAAAACCATCAAGTTGCACCATCAGAACGTGTATTTCCCCAAGACCCCGTAGAACCGCCCGGGACCTGAGTTCGTGAGTTTTCCCAATTTTTCTCGAATTTCCAGATTGTGACCAAGAAGGCCAATCCACGCATGTTAAACCAACAAGTTGCACCATCCAAACGTGTATTCGGTCAAGGTCACGTCCGGCCTCCCGGGACCCGAGTTCGTGAGTTTTCCCGACTTTCCCAATTACAACCCAGATTGCCATCCGTGCAGGCAAAACCATCAAGTTGCACCATCCGAACCTGTATTCCATCAAGTTTCGGTCCAGCCGCCCAGGACCCGAGTTCGTGAGTTTTCCCGACTTCCCGACTTTCTCGATTTCGACCGAGAAGGCTATCCACGCATGCAAAACAATCAAGTTACACCATCCGGCGTGTATTCCGTGAAGGTCCCATTCGGATTCCCGGACCCGAGTTCGGGAGTTTTCCTGACTTTCCCGATTTCGACCCAGATGGCCATCCACGGCACGCCAAACTATCAAGTTTCATCGTGCCGATGTTTATTCAATCAGGGTCTCGTCCGGCAGCCTGGGACCCGAGTTCGTGAGTTTTTCCAACATTCCTTATTTCAAACGAGATGGCCATCTGTGAATGCATATCCATCAAGTTACACCATCTGGACGTGTATTCCGTCAAGATCCCGTCAGCCAGACCCGAGTTTGTGAGTTTTCCCAGCTTTCCCAATTTCGTACCACATGGCAACGCGCGCATGCAAAACCACAAGTTACACCATCAGGATGTGTATTCTGTCAAGGTCCCGTCTGGCCTCCTGAGACCCGAGTTCGTGAGTTTTCCCGACTTTACTGATTTCGACCCAGATGGCCATCCGCGCATGCAAAACCATCAAGTTGCACCATCCAGACGTGTATGCCGTCAACGTCACGTCTGGCCTCCCGGGACTTGAGTTTGTGAGTTTTCTCGACTTTCCCGATTTTGACATAGATGACCATCCGCACATGGAAAACGATCAAGTTGTACCATCCGAACGTGTATTTCGTCAAGGTTCCGTCCGGACTCCCGAGGCCCGAGTTTGTGAGTTTTCCCGACTTTCCCGATTACGACCCAGATTGCCATCCGTGCAGGCAAAACCATCAAGTTGCACCATCCGAACTTGTATTCCATCAAGTTTTGGTCCAGCCGCCCAGGACCCGAGTTCGTGAGTTTTCCCGACTTCCCGTCTTTCTCGATTTCGACCGAGAAGGCTATCCACGCATGCAAAACAATCAAGTTACACCATCCGGACGTGTATTCCGTGAAGGTCCCATTCGGAATCCTGGACCCGAGTTCGTGAGTTTTCCTGACTTTCCTGATTTCGACCAGATGGCCATCCACGATACGCCAAACTATCAAGTTTCATCGTGCCGATGTTTATTCAAGCAGGGTCTCGTCCGGCAGCCCGGGACCCGAGTTCATGAGTTTTCCAACATTCCTTACTTCAAACGAGATGGCCATCTGCGAATGCATATCCATCAAGTTACACCATCTGGACGTGTATTCCGTCAAGATCCCGTTAGCCCTCCCAGGACCCGAGTTTGTGAGTTTTCCCGGCTTTCCCGATTTCGTACCATATGGCAACGCGCGCATGCAAAACCGTCAAGTTGCACCATCAGGATGTGTATTCTGTCAAGGTCCCGTCTGGCCTCCTGGGACCCGAGTTCGTGAGTTTTCCCGACTTTCCTGATTTCGACCCATATGGCCATCCGCGCATGCAAAACCGTCAAGTTGCACCATCCAGACGTGTATGCCGTCAACGTCACGTCTGGCCTCCCGGGACTTGCACCATCCGAACGTGTATTGCATCAAGGTCCCGTCCAGCCGCTCGAGACACGAGTTTGAGAGTTTTTCCAAGGTTCCTGATTTCAACCCAGATGTCAATCCACGCATGCAAAACCATCAATTTGCACCATCCGAACGTGTATTCCGTCAAGGTCCCGACCAGCCTCCCGAGACCTGAGTTCGTGAGTTTCCCGACTTTCCTGATTTGGACCCAGATGTCTATTTGCGCAGGCAAAACTATCAAGTTGCACCGTGCGGAGTTTTATTCCATCAAGTTCCCATCTGGCCGTCCGGGACCCGAGTTCGTGAGTTTTCCTAACTCTCGTGACTTTCTCGATTTCGATGCATATGTCCATCCACTTATGCAAAACTATTAAGTAGTACCATCCGGACATGTATTCCGTCAAGGTCCCGTCCAGCCTCCCAGGACCTGAGTTTCTGAGTTTTCCCAACTTTCTCGATTTCGACCCAAATGACCATCCACACAGGCAAAACCATCAAGTTGCACCATATGAACGTGTATTTCCTCAAGGTCCCGTCCAGCCGCCCGGGACCTGAGTTCGTGAGTTTTCCCGATTTTCTTGACTTTCCCGATTGTGACCAAGAAGGCCATCCACGCATGTTAAACCATCAAGTTGCACCATCCTGACGTGTATTCCGTCATGGTCCCGTTTTTCTTCCCGGGACCCAATTTCGTGAGTTTTCCCCGACTTTCCCGATTTTGACCGAGACGGCCATCCACGCAGGTAAAACCATCAAGCCGCACCATCCGAACGTGTATTCCGTCAAGGTCCCGTCCATCCGCCGAGACCCGAGTTCCAGAGTTTTCCCGTCTTTTCAGATTTCGACTTAGATGTCCATCCACGCATGCAAAACCATCAAGTTGCACCATTCGGACGTGTATTCTGTCAAGGTCCCGACCGGCCTGCTGAGACCCGAGTTCGTGAGGTTTCCCGACTTTCCCGATTTTGACCCAGACGGCTGTCCGTGCAGGCAAAACCTTCAAGTTGCACCATGCGAATGTTTATTCCATCAACGCCCCGTCCGGCCGCCCGGGACCCGAGTTCGTGAGTTTTCCCGACTTTCTGGATTTTGACCCATATGGTCATCCGCGCAGACAAAATCATCAAGTTGCACCATCCGAACATGTATTCCATTAAGGTCCCGTCTATCTGCCCGGGACCCAAGTTCGTGAGTTTTCCTGACTTTCCAGATTGTGACCAAGATGGCCAACCACGCATGCAAAACCATCAAGTTCACCATCCGAACGTGTATTCTGTCAAGATCTTGACCAGCCCCCCGAGATCCGAGTTCGTGAGTTTTCCCGACATTCTAGATTTTGACCCAGATGGCCATCCGCGCCTCAAAAACCATCAAGTTACATCATCTGGACGTGTATTCCGTCAAGATCCCGTCAGCCCTCCCTGGACCCGAGTTTGTGAGTTTTCTCGGCTTTCCCGATTTCCTACCATATGGCAACGCGCGCATGCAAAACCATCAAGTTGCACCATCAGGATGTGTATTCTGTCAAGGTCCCGTCTGGCCTCCCAGGACCCGAGTTCGTGAGTTTTCCCGACTTTCCTGATTTCGACCCAGATGGCCATCCGCGCATACAAGACCATCAAGTTGCACCATCCGGACGTGTATGCCGTCAACGTCACGTCTGGCCTCTCGGGACTTGAGTTTGTGAGTTTTCTCGACTTTCCCGATTTTGACCTAGATGGCCATCCACACATGGAAAACGATCAAGTTGCACCATCCGAACGTGTATTCCGTCAAGGTTCCGTCCGGACTCCCGAGGCCCGAGTTTGTGAGTTTTCTCGACTTTCCCGATTTCGACCCAGATGGCCATCCGCGCAAGCAAAACCATCAACTTGTACCGTGCTGATATTTATTCCATCAGGGTCCCGTCCGGCCGCCTGGGACCCAAGATCATGAGTTTTTCTGACTTTCCAAATTTCAATTGAGATGGCCATCTGCGAATGCAAAACCATCAAGTTACAACATCTGGACGTGTATTCCATCAAGGCCCCGTCCGCCGCCCGGGTCCCGAGTTTGTGAGTTTTCCTAACTTTGCCGACCTTCTATTTCGAACCAGATGGCCATCCCTGCATGCAAAACCATCAAGTTGTACCATCTAAACGTGTATTCTGTCAAGGTCCTGACCAGCCTCCCGGGACCTGAGTTTGTGAGTTTTCCAGACTTTCCTGATTTCGTCCCAGATGGCCATCCGTACAGGCAAAACTGTCAAGTCGCACCATCCGAACGTGTATTCCATCAAGGTCCCGTCCAACCGCTGAGACCCAAGTTCGAGAGTTTTCCTGACTTTCTAGATTTCGACCCAGATGTCCATCCACGCATGCAAAACCATCAAGTTGCACCATCCGGACGTGTATTCCATCAAGGTCCCGATCGGCCTGCCGAGACCCGAGTTTGCGAGGTTTCCCAACTTTCCCGATTTCTTCCGAGATGGCCATCCGCGCACGCAAAACCATCAAGTTGCACCATGCGAATGTTTATTCTTTCAAGGTCCAGTCCGACCGCTTGGGACCCGAATTTGTGAATTTTTCCGACGTTCGCGACTTTCCTGATTTCGACCAAGGTAGCCATCCATACATGTCGAACCATCAAGTTGTACCATTCGGAATAGTATTCCATCAAGGTCCCGTCCGGGCTCTCGAGACTCGAGTTCATGAGTTTTCCGGACTTTCTCGATTTTGACCCAGATGGCCATCTGCGCAGATAAAATCATCAAGTTGCACCATCCGAACGTGTATTCCATCAAGGTCCCGTCCAGCCGCTCGAGAAACGAGTTCGAGAGTTTTTTCGAGGTTCCTGATTCCAACCCAGATGTCAATCCACGCATGCAAAACCATCAATTTGCACCATCGGAACGTGTATTCCGTCAAGGTCCCGACCATCCTCCCGAGACCTGAGTTCGTGAGTTTCCCGACTTTCCTGATTTGGACCCAGATGTCTATTTGCGCAGGCAAAACTATCAAGTTGCACCGTGCGGATGTTTATTCCATCAAGGTCCCATCTGGCCGTCCAGGACCCGAGTTCGTGAGTTTTCCTGATTCTCATGACTTTCTCGATTTCGATGCAGATGGCCATCCACTTATGCAAAACTATTAAGTTGCACCATTCGGACATGTATTCCGTCAAGGTCCCGTTCGGCCGCCCGGGATCAGAGTTCGTCAGTTTTCCCGACTTTCCCGATTGACCCATACGACCATACGCTCATACAAAACCATCAAGTTGCACCATGCGGACGTGTATTCCGTCAAGGTCCCGTCCAGCCTCCCGGGACCTGAGTTTGTGAGTTTTCCCAATATTCTCGATTTCGACCCAAATGACCATCCACACAGGCAAAACCATCAAGTTGCACCATATGAACATGTATTTCCTCAAGGTCCCGTCCAGCCGCCCGGGACCTGAGTTCGTGAGTTTTCCCGATTTTTTCGACTTTCCCGATTGTGACCAAGAAGGCCATCCACGCATGTTAAACAATCAAGTTGCACCATCCTGACGTGTATTCCGTCATGGTCCCGTTTTTCTTCCCGGGACCCGATTTCGTGAGTTTTCCCGACTTTCCCGATTTTGACCGAGATGGCCATCCACGCAGGTAAAACCATCAAGTCGCACCATCCGAACGTGTATTCCGTCAAGGTCCCGTCCAACCGCCGAGACTCGAGTTCCAGAGTTTTCCCGACTTTTCAGATTTTGACTCAGATGTCCATCCACGCATGCAAAATCTTCAAGTTGCACCATCCGGGCATGTATTCTGTGAAGTTCCCGACCGGCCTGCCGAGACCCAAGTTCGTGAGGTTTCCCGACTTTCCCGATTTTGACCCAGACGGCTGTCCGCGCAGGCAAAACCATCAAGTTGCACCATGCGAATGTTTATTCCATCAACGCCCCGTCCGGCCGCCCGGGACCTGAGTTTGTGAGTTTTCCTGACTTTCCGGATTTTGACCCAAATGGTCATCCACGCAAACAAAATCATCAAGTTGCACCATCTGAACATGTATTCCGTTAAGGTCCCGTCTAGCTGCCCGGGACCCAAGTTCGTCAGTTTTCCCGACTTTCCAGATTGCGACCAAGATGGCCAACCACGCATGCAAAACCATCAAGTTCACCATCCGAGCATGTATTCTGTCAAGGTCTTGACCAGCCCCCCAAGATTCGAGTTCGTGACTTTTCCCGACATTCCAGATTTCAACCCAGATGGCCATCCGCGCCTGAAAAACCTTCAAGTTGCAGCATCCGGACGTGTATTCCGTCGAGGTCCCGTCCGGCCTCCCGGCACACGAGGCTGTGAGTTTTCGCGACTTTGGCGATTTCAACCTAAATGGCCATCCGGCAAGCAAAATAATCAAGTCGCACTATCCGAACATGTATTCCGTCAAGGTCCAGTCTAGCCTCCAGGGACCCGAGTTCGTGAGTTTTTCCGACTTTCCCGATTGCATCCCGGATGGCCATCCAAGCGTGCAAAACCATCAAGTGGCACCCTTCGAACGTGTATTCTGTCAAGGTTCCGTCCAGCCGCACGGGATCAGAGTTCGTGAGTTTTCCTGACTTTCCCGATTGGGATCCAGATGGCCATCCATGCATGCAAAACCATCAACTTGCACCATCCCAACGTGTATGCTGTCAAGGTCCTGACCAGCCTCCCAGGATCCGAGTTCATGAGTTTTCCTGACTTTCCCGATTTTGACCCAGATGGCCATCCACACATGCAAAACCATCAAGTTGCACCATCCGAACAAGTATTCCGTCAAGGTCCCGTCTGACCGCCCTAGAACCGAGTTCGTGAGTTTTCCTGACTTTCCTGATTTCGACCCAGATGGCCATCCGCGCATGCAAAACCATCACGTTCCACCATCAAAACGTGTATTCTGTCACGGTCCCGTTCGTCCTCCCGGGACCCGAGTTTATGAGTTTTCCCGACTTTCCCGATTTTGACCCAGATGGCCATTCGCGCAGGTTAAATCATCAAGTTGCACCATCCGAACGTGTATTCCGTCTAGGTCCCGTCCAGCCGCCCCAGACACGAGTTCTAGAGTTTTTCTGATTTTTCCGATTTCAACCCAGATGTCCATCCACACATGCAAAACCATCAATTTGTACAATCCGAACGTGTATTCCATCAAGGTCCTGAGCAGCCTCCTGAGACCCGAGTTTGTGAGTTTTCCCGACTTTCGGTATTTGGACCCAGATGGCCATCCGCGTAGGGAAATCCATCAAATTGCACCGTGCGGATGTTTATTCCATCAAGGTCCCATCCGGCCGCCCGGGACCCGAGTTCGTGAGTTTTCCCGACTTTCACAACTTTCCCGATTTTGACCCAGATGGCCATCCACGCATGCAAAAACTATCAAGTGGAACCATTCTAACGTGTATTCTGTCAAGGTTTTGTCTAGCGGCACGGGACCCGAGTTCGTGAGTTTTCCCGATTGCGACCCAGATGGCTATCCACGCATGCAAAACCATCAACTTGCACCATACGAACGTGTGTTCTGTCAAGGTCCTCACCAGCCTCCTAGGATCTAAGTTCCTGAGTTTTCCCGACTTTCCAGATTTTGGCCTAGATGGTCATCCGCACGTGCAAAACCATCAAGTTGCAGCATCCGGACGTGTATTCGGTCAAGGTCCCGTCCGGCCTCCCGGGACCTCAGTTTATGAGTTTTTCCGACTTTCCTGATTTTGACCTAGATTGCCATCTGCGCAGGCAAAACCATCAAGTTACACATCCGAACCTGTATTCCGTCAAGGTCTCGTCCGGCCTCCCGGGACCCGAGTTCGTGAGTTTTCCCAACTTTCCCGATTTCGACTAGGATGGCCATCCACGCATGCAAAACCATCAAGTTGCACCATCCGGACGGTATTCCGTCAATGTCCCGTCCGGCCTCCCGGGACCCGAGTTCGTAAGTTTTCCCGACTTACCCGATTTCGACCCAGATGGCCATCCGCGGCAGGTCAAACCATCAAGTTGCACCATGTGGATGTTTATTCAATCAGGGTCTCGTCCGGCCGCCTGGGACCCGAGTTCGTGAGTTTTTCCGACTTTCCCGATTTCAAAAGAGATGGCCATCTGCAAATGCAAATCCAACAAATTGCATCGTCTGGACATTATTCCGTTAAGATCCCGTCCCCCCTCCCAGGACCCGAGTTCGTGAGTTTTCCAGACTTTTCCGACCTTCCCGATTTTGACCCAGATGGCTATCCACGCATGCAAAACAATCAAGTTACACCATCTGGACGTGTATTGCGTGAAGGTCCCATCCGGCCTCCCGGGACCGAGTTCGTGAGTTTTCCTGACTTTCCCGATTTTGACCCAGATGGCCATCCGCAGCAGGCCAAACCATCGATTTTCACCGTGTCGATGTTTATTCAATCAGGGTCTCGTCTGGCTGCCCGGGACCAGAGTTCATGAGTTTTTTCGACTTTTCTGATTTCAAATGAGATGGCGACGTACGAATGCATATCCATCAAGTTGCATGGTCTGGACGTGTATTCCGTCAAGATCCCGTCCGCCTTCCGAGGACCCGAGTTTGTGAGTTTTCCCGACTTCTTGATTTCGAACCAGATGGCCATGCGCGCATGCAAAACCATCAAATTGTACCATCCGGGTGTGTATTCTGTCAAGCTCCCGACTGGCCTCCTGGGACCCGAGTTCGTGAGTTTTCCCGACTTTCCTGATTTCGACCCAGATGACCATCCGCGCATGCAAAACCATCAAATTGCACCATCCGGACGTGTATGCCGTCAAGGTCACGTCCAGCCTCCCGGGACTTGAGTTTGTGAGTTTTCCCGACTTTCCCGATTTTGACCAAGATGGCCATACGCACAAGGAAAACGATCAAGTTGCACCATCCGAACGGGTATTCCGTCAAGGTCCCGTCCGGCCTCCCGAGGCCCGAATTTGTGAGTTTTCCCGACTTTCCCGATTTCGAGCCAGATGGCCATCCGCGCAGGCAAAACCATCATGTTGCACCGTTCTGATGTTTATTCCATCACGGTCCCGTCCGGCCGCCCGGGACCCGAGTTCATGAGTTTTTCCGACTTTCTAGATTTCAAACGAGATAGCCATCTGCGAATGCAAAACCATCAAGTTACAATGTCTGGACATGTATTCTGTCAAGGCCCCATCTGTCGCCCGGGTCCCGAGTTTGTTAGTTTTCCCGACTTTCCCCACCTTCCCGATTTCGACCCAGATGGCCATCCGCGCATGCAAAACCATCAAGTTGCACCATCCGAACGTGTATTCTGTCAAGGTCCCGACCAGCCTCCCGGGACCCGAGTTCGTGAGTTTTCCCGACTTTCCCGATTTCGACCCAGATGACCATCCGCGCAGACAAAACCATCAAGTTGCACCATGCGAATGTTTATTCTTTCAAGGTCCCGTCTGGCCGCTTCGGACCTGAGTTCGTGAGTTTTTCCAACTTTTGTGACTTTCCCAATTTTGACCAAGATGGCCATCCATGCATGCAGAACCATCAAGTTGTACCATCCGGACTAGTATTCCGTCAAGGTCCCGTCTGGACCCTCGGGACTCGAGTTCATGATTTTCTGGACTTTCTCAATTTTGACCCAGATGGCCATCCGTGCAGGTAAAATCATCAAGTTGCACCATCTGAACGAGAATTCAGTCAAGGTCCCATCCAGCCGCTCAAGACACGAGTTTGAGAGCTTTTTTGAGTTTCCCGATTTTAACCTAGATGTCCATCCACGCATGCAAAACCATCAATTTGCACCATCCGAACGTGTATTCCGTCAAGGTCCCAACCGGCCTCCCGAGACCCGAGTTAGTGAGTTTCCCGACTTTCCTGATTTGGACCCAGATGTCGATTCGTGCAGGCAAAACTATAAAGTTGCACCGTGCGGATGTTTATTCCATCACGGTCCCATCCGGCCGCCTAGGATCCGAGTTCGTGAGTTTTCCCGACTTGTGCGACTTTCCCGATTTCGACGCAGATAGCCATCCATGTATGCAAAATCATTAAGTTGCACCATACGAACATGTATTCCGTCAAGGTCCCGTCTGGCCGCCCGGGATCAGAGTTCGTGAGTTTTCCTGACTTTCCGATTTTGAACCATACGACCATCCGCTCATGCAAAACTATCAAGTTGCACTATGCGGACGTGTATTTCGTCAAGGTCCCGTCCAGCCTCCCAGGACCCTAGTTCGTGAGTTTTCCCAACTTTCTGGATTTCGACCCAAATGTCCATCCACGCAGGCAAAACCATCAAGTTGCACCATCAGAATGTGTATTTCCTCAAGGTCCCGTCCAGCCACCCAGGACCTGAGTTCGTGAGTTTTCCTGATTTTCTCGAGTTTCCCGATTGTGACCAAGAAGGCCATCCACACATGTTAAACCATCAAGTTGCACCATCCAGACATGTATTCCGTCATAGTCCAGTTCTTCATACCGGGAACCCGATTTCATGAGTTTTCTCGATTTTCCCGTTTTTGGCCGAGATGGCCATCCGCGCACGTAAAACCATCAAATCGCACCATCTGAACGTGTATTCCGTTAGGGTCCCGTCCAACCGCCGAGATCCAAGTTCCAGAGTTTTCCCGACTTTTCAGATTTCTACTCAGATGTCCATGCACACATGCAGAACCATCAAGTTGCACCATCCGAACGTGTATTCCGTTAAGGTCCCGACTGGCCTGCCAAGACCCGAACTCGTGAGGTTTCCCGACTTTCCCGATTTAGACCCAGACGGCCGTTCGCGCAGGCAAAACCATCAAGTTGCACCTTGCAAACGTTTATTCCATCAAGGCCCCGTCCGGCCGCCCTGGACCCTAGTTCGTGAGTTTTCCCGACTTCCGTGACTTTCCCGATTTCGACCAAGATGGCTATACATGCATGCATAACCATCAAGTCGCACCATCCGGACATGTATTTCATCAAGGTCACGTCCAGCCGCACAGGACCCTTCGTAAGTCTTCCCGACTTTCCCGATCTTCCAGATTTTGAACAAGATGGCCATCTGCGCTGTCAAAACCATCAAGTTGCACCATCCGGACATGTATTCCGTCAAGGTTCCGTCCGGCCTCTAGGGACCCGAGTTCGTGAGTTTTCCCGACTTTCCGGATTTTGACCCAAATGGCCATCTGCGCAGGCAAAATCATCAAGTTGCACCATCAAGACGTGTATTCTTTCATGGTGTTGTTCGTCCTCCAAGGGACCCGAGTTCATGAGTTTTCCCGACTTTCTCGATTTTGACCCATACAACCATCCACTCATGCAAACCATTAAGTTGCACCATGCGGACGTGTATTCCGTCAAGGTCCCGTCCAGCCTCCCGGGACCCGAGTTCGTGAGTTTTCCCAACTTTCTCGATTTTGACCCAAATGGCCATACACGCAGGCAAAACCATCAAGTTGCACCATCAGAACATGTATTTCCTCAAGATCCCGTCCAGCCGCCCGGGACCTAAGTTCGTGAGTTTTCCCGATTTTCTCGAATTTCCAGATTGTGACCAAGAAGGCCATCCACGCATGTTAAACCATCAAGTTGCACCATCCGAACGTGTATTCGGTCAAGGTCCCGTCCGGCCTCCCGGGACCCGAGTTCGTGAGTTTTCCCGACTTTCCCGATTACGACCTAGATTGCCATCCGTGCAGGCAAAACCATCAAGTTGCACCATCCAAACCAGTATTCCGTCAAGTTTCGGTCCAGCCACCCAGGACTCGAGTTCGTGAGTTTTCCCGACTTCCCGACTTTCTTGATTTTGACCGAGAAGGCTATCCACGCATGCAAAACAATCAAGTTACACTATCCGGACGTGTATTCTGTGAAGGTCCCATTCGGATCCTGGACCCGAGTTCGTGAGTTTTCCTAACTTTCCCGATTTCGACCCAGATGGCCATCCACGGCACGCCAAACTATCAAGTTTCACCGTACCGATGCTTATTCAATCAGGGTCTCGTCCGGCAGCCCGGGACCCGAGTTCGTGAGTGTTTCCAGCATTCCTTATTTCAAACGAGATGGCCATCTGCGAATGCATATCCATCAAGTTACACCATCTGGATGTGTATTCCGTCAAGATCCCGTCAGCCCTCCCAGGACCCGAGTTTGTGAGTTTTCCCAGCTTTCCCGATTTTGTACCATATGGCAACGTGCGCATGCAAAACCATCAAGTTGCACCATCCAGATGTGTATTCTGTCAAGGTCCCGTCTGGCCTCCTGGGACCCGAGTTCGTGAGTTTTCCCGACTTTCCTGATTTTCACCCAGATGGCCATCCGCGCATGCAAAACCATCAAGTTGCACCATCTAGACGTGTATTCCGTCTACGTCACGTCTGGCCTCCCGCGACTTGAGTTTGTGACTTTTCTCGACTTTCCCAATTTTGACCTAGATGGCCATCCGCACATGGAAAACGATTAAGTTGCACAATCCAAACGTGTATTCCGTCAAGGTTCCGTCCGGACTCCTGAGGCCCGAGTTTGTGAGTTTTCCCGACTTTCCCGATTTTGACCCAGATGGCCATCTGCGCAGGCAAAACCATCAAGTTGTACCGTGTTGATATTTATTCCATCAGGGTCCCGTCCGACCGCTTGGGACCCGAGTTCATGGGTTTTTCTGACTTTCCAGATTTCAAATGAGATGGCCATCTGCGAATGCAAAATCATCAAGTTACAACGTCTGGACGTGTATTCCGTCAAGGCCCCATCCGCCGCCCGGGTCCTGAGTTCGTGAGTTTTCCTAACTTTGCCGACCTTCCCTATTTTGAACCAGATGGCCATCCGCGCATGCAAAACCATCAAGTTATACCATCTGGACGTGTATTATGTCAAGGTCCCGACCAGCCTCCCCGGAATAGCCATCCATACATGCAGAACCATCAAGTTGTACCATCCGGAATAGTATTCCGTCAAGGTCCCGTTCGGGCTCCCGGGACTCGAGTTCATGAGTTTTCCGTACTTTCTCGATTTTGACCCAGATAGCCATCTGCGCAGATAAAATCATCAAGTTGCACCATCCGAACGTGTATTCCATCAAGGTCCCGTCCAGCCGCTCGAGACACGAGTTCGAGAGTTTTTCCTAGGTTCCCGATTTCAACCCAGATGTCAATCCACACATGCAAAACCATCAATTTGCACCATCCGAACGTGTATTCCGTCAAGGTCCCGACCGGCCTCCCGAGACCTGAGTTCGTGAGTTTCCTGACTTTCCTGATTTGGACCCAAATGTCTAATTGCGCAGGCAAAACTATCAAGTTGCACCGTGCGGATGTTTATTCCATCAAGGTCCCATCTGGCCGCCCAGGACCCGAGCTCATGAGTTTTCCCGACTCTCGCGACTTTCTCGATTTCGATGCAGATGACCGTCCGGGATCAGAGTTCATGAGTTTTCCCGACTTTCCCGATTGACCCATACGACCATACGCTCATGCAAAACCATCAAGTTGCACCATGCGGACGTGTATTCCGTCAATGTCCCGTCCAGCCTCTCGGGACCTGAGTTTGTGAGTTTTTCCAACTTTCTCATTTTAACCCAAATGACCATCCACACAGGCAAAACCATGAAGTTGCACCATATGAACGTGTATTTCCTCAAGGTTCCGTCGAGCCGCCCGGGACCTGAGTTCGTGAGTTTTCCCGATTTTCTCGACTTTCCTGATTGTGACCAAGAAGGCCATCCACGCATGTTAAACCATCAAGTTGCACCATCCTGACGTGTATTCCGTAATGGTCCCGTAATTCTTCCCGGGACTCGATTTCGTGAGTTTTCCCGACTTTTCAGATTTTGACCGAGATGGCCATCCACGCAGGTAAAACCATCAAGTCGCACCATCCGAACATGTATTCCGTCAAGGTCCCGTCCAACCGCCGAGACCCGAGTTCCAGAGTTTTCCCGACTTTTCAGATTTTGACTTAGATGTCCATCCACGCATGCAAAACCATCAAGATGCACTATGCGTACGTGTATTCCGTCAAGGTCCCGACCGGCCTGCCGAGACCCGAGTTCGTGAGGTTTCCCGACTTTCCCGATTTTGACCCAGACGGCCGTCCGCGCAGGCAAAACCATCAAGTTGCACCTTGCGAACGTTTATTCCATCAAGGCCCCGTCCGGCCGCCCGGGACCCTAGTTTGTGAGTTTTCCCGACTTTCGTGACTTTCCTGATTTCGACCAAGATGGCTATACATGCATGCAGAACCATCAAGTTGCACTATCCGGACATGTATTTTGTCAAGGTCACGTCCAGCCGCACAGGACCCTTCGTAAGTTTTCCCGACTTTCCCGATCTTCCAGATGTTGAACCAGATTGCCATCTACGCAGGCAAAACCATCAATTTGCACCATCCGGACCTTTATTCCGTCAAGGTCCCGTCCGGCCTCTAGGGACCTGAGTTCCTGAGTTTTCCCGACTTTCCGGATTTTCACCCAAATGGCCATCCGCACAGGCAAAATCATCAAGTTGCACCATCCGAACATGTATTCCATTAAGGTCCCGTCTAGCCGCCCGGGACCCGAGTTTGTGAGTTTTCCTGACTTTCCAGATTGCGACCCAGATGGCCATCCATGCATGCAAAACCATCAAGTTGCACCATCCGAACGTGTATTCTGTCAAGGTCTTGACCATCCCCCTGGGATCCGAGTTCATGAGTTTTCTCGACATTCTGGATTTAAACCTAGATGGCCATCTGCGTCTGACAAACCATCAAGTTGCACCATCCGGATGTGTATTCCGTCAAGGCCCCATCTAGCCTCCTAGGACACGAGGCCGTGAGTTTTTTTGACTTTCCCGATTTTGACCCAAATGGCCATCTGCACAGGCAAAACCATCAACTTGCACCATCCCGACGTGTATTCTGTCAAGGTCCCTTCCAGCCTCCCAGGACCCGAGTTCATGAGTTTTCCTGACTTTCCAGATTTTGACCCAGATGGCCATCCGCACATCCAAAACCATCAAGTCACACCATCTAAACGTGTATTCCGTCAAGGTCCCGTCTGGCCGCCCTGGACTCGAGTTTGTGAGTTTTCCCGACTTTCCTGATTTCGACCCAGATGGCCATCTGCACATGCAAAACCATCAAGTTGCACCATCAAGACGTGTATTCTATCATGGTCCCGTTCGTCCTCCAAGGGACCCAAGTTCATGAGTTTTCCCGACTTTCCCGATTTTGACCCATACAACCATCCGCTTCTGCAAACAATCAAGTTGCACCATGCGGACGTGTATTCCGTCAAGGTCCCATCCAGCCTCCAGGGACCCGAGTTCGTGAGTTTTCCCAACTTTCTCGATTTCGACCCAAATGTCCATCCACGCAGGCAAAACCATCAAGTTGCACCATGAGAACGTGTATTTCCTCAAGATCCCGTCCAGCCGCCCGGGACCTGAGTTCGTGAGTTTTCCCGATTTTCTCAAATTTCCAGATTGTGACCAAGAAGGCCAACAATGCATGTTAAACCATCAAGTTGCACCATCCAGATGTGTATTCCATCATGGTCCCGTTCTTCCTCCTGGGAACCTGATTTTGTGAGTTTTTCCGACTTTCCCGATTTTGGCCGAGATGGCCATCAGCGCAAGTAAAACCATCAAATTGCACCATCCGAGCTTGTATTCCGTCAAGGTCCCGTCCAACCACCGAGACCCTAGTTCCAGAGTTTTCCTGACTTTTCAGATTTCGACTAAGATGTCCATCCACGCATGCAAAACCATCAAATTGCACCATCCGGACGTGTATTCCGTCAAGGACCTGACCGGCCTGCCGAGACCCGAACTCGTGAGGTTTCCCGACTTTCCAAATTTTGACCCAGACGGCCGTCCGCGCAGGCAAAACCATCAAGTTGCACCATGCGAATGTATATTCCATCAAGGCCCCGTTCGGCCGCCCGGGACCCGAGTTCGTGAGTTTTCCCAACTTTCGTGACTTTCCCGATATTGACCAAGATGGCCATACATGCATGCAGAACCATTAAGTTGCACCATCCGGACATGTATTTCGTCAAGGTCCGTCCAGCCGGACAGGACCATTCGTAAGTTTTCCCGACTTTCCCGACCTTACAGATTTTGAACCAGATGGCCATCCGCGCATGCAAAGCCATCAAGTTGCACCATCCGGACGTGCATTCTGTCAAGGTCCCGTCCGGTCTCTCGGGACCCGAGTTCGTGATTTTCCCGACTTTCCGGATTTTGACCCAAATGGTCATCGGCGCAGACAAAATCATCAAGTTGCACCATCCGAATATATATTCCGTTAAGGTCCCGTTTAGCCGCCCGGGACCCGAGTTCGTGAGTTTTCCTGAATTTCCTGATTGCGACCCAGATGGCCATCCATGCATGCAAAACCATCAAGTTGCACCATCCGAACCTGTATTCTGTCAAGGTCTTGACCAGCCCCCCTTGATCCGAGTTCGTGAGTTTTCCCGACATTCCAGATTTCAACCAAGATGGCCATACGGACGTGTATTCTGTCAAGGTCGTGACCAGCCTCCCGGGACCCGAGTTCTAGAGTCTTCCCGACTTTTCCGATTTTAGCCCAGATGGTCATCCACACGTGCAAAACCATCAAGTTGCAGCATCCGGACGTGTATTTGGTCAAGGTCCCGTCTGGCCTCCCGGGATCAGAGTTCGTGAGTTTTCCCGACTTTCCAGTTTTGACCCATACGGCCATCCGCTCATGCAAAACCATCAATTTGCACCATGTGGACGTGTATTCCGTCAAGGTCCTGTCTAGCCTCGGGGGACCCGAGTTTGTGAGTTTTCCCAACTTTCCTGATTTCGACCCAGATGGCCATCCACGCAGGCAAAACCATTAAGTTGCACCATCACAACGTGTATTTCCTCAAGTTCCCAACTTTCGTGACTTTCTCGATTTCGATCAAGATGGCTATCCATGCATGCAGAACCATCAAGTTGCACCATCCGAACATGTATTTCATCAAGGTCCCGTGCTGCCGCACAGGACACTTCGTAAGTTTTCCCAACTTTCCCGACCTTCCAGATTTTGATCCAGATGGCCATTCACGCATGCAAAACCATCAAGTTGCACAATCCGGACGTGTATTCCGTCAAGGTCCCGTCCTGCCTCACGGGACCCGAGGTCTTGAGTTTTCCCGACTTTCCCAATTTCGACCCAAATGGCCATCCGAGCACGCAAAATCATCAAGTTGCACCATCCGAACATGTATTCCGGCAAGGTCCCCTCTAGCCGCCCGGGACCAGAGTTTGTGAGTTTTCCCGATATTCCCGATTGCAACCCAGATGGCCATACACACATGCAAAACCATCAAGTTGCACCATGCGAATGTTTATTCTTTCAAGGTCCCGTCCGGCCGCTTCGGACCTGAGTACGTGACTTTTCCCGACTTTTGCGACTTTCCCGATTTTGACCAAGATGGCCATCTATGCATTCAGAACCATCAAGTTGTACCATCCAGACTAGTATTCCGTCAAGGTCCCGTCCGGCCTCCCGGGACTCGAGTTCATAAGTTTTCCAGACTTTCTCGATTTTAACCCAAATGGCCATCTGCGCAGGTAAAATCATCAAGTTGCACCATCCGAACGTGTATTCCGTCAAGGTCCCATCCAGCCACTCGAGACACGAGCTTGAGAGCTTTTTTGAGTTTCCCAATTTCAACCCAGATGTCCATCCACGCATGCAAAAGCATCAATTTGCACCATCCGAACGTATATTCCGTCAAGGTCCCAACCGGCCTCCCGAGACCTGAGTTAGTGAGTTTCCCCACTTTCCTGATTTGGACCCAGATGCCCATTTGTGCAGGCAAAACTATCAAGTTGCACCGTGCGGATTTTTATTCCATCACGCTCCCATCCGGCCGCCCGGGATCCGAGTTCGTGAGTTTTCCCGACTTGTGCGACTTTCCCGATTTCGGTGCAGATGGCCATCCACGTATGCAAAATCATTAAGTTGCACCATCCGGACATGTATTCCGTCAAGGTCCCGTCCGGCCGCCCGGGATCAGAGTTCGTGAGTTTTCCTGACTTTCCCAATTTTGACCCATACGACCATCAGCTCATGCAAAACCATCAAGTTGCACCATGCGGACGTGTATTCCGTCAAGGTCCCGTCCAGCCTCGCGGGACCCAAGTTCGTGAGTTTTCCCAACTTTCTGGATTTCGACCCAAATGGTCATCCACGTAGGCAAAACCATCAAGTTGCACCATCAGAATGTTTATTTCCTCAAGGTCCCATCCAGCCGCCCAGGACCTGAGTTCGTGAGTTTTCCCGATTTTCTCGACTTAACCGATTGTGACCAAGAAGGCCATCCACGCATGTTAAACCATCAAGTTGCACCATCCAAACATGTATTCCTTCATGGTCCCGTTCTTCCTCCCGGGAACCCGATTTCGTGAGTTTTCCCGACTTTCCCGATTTTGGCCGAGATGGCCATCCGCGCACGTAAAACCATCAAATCGCACCATCAGAACGTGTATTCCGTCAAGGTCCCGTCCAACCGCCGAGACCCGAGTTCCAGAGTTCTCCCGACTTTTCAGATTTCGACCCAGATGTCCATCCACGCATGCAAAACCAACAAGTTGTACTATCCGGACGTGTATTCCGTCAAGGTCCCGACCGGCCTGCCGAGACCCGAACTCGTGAGGTTTCCCGACTTTCCCGATTTCGACCTAGACGACCATCCGCGCAGGCAAAACCATCAAGTTGCACCTTGCGAATGTTTATTCCATCAAGGCCCTGTCCGGCCGCCCGGGACCCTAGTTCGTGAGTTTTCCCGACTTTCGTGACTTTCCCAGTTTCAACCAAGATGGCTATACATGCATACAGAACCATCAGGTTGCACCATCCGGACATGTATTTCGTCAAGGTCCCGCCCAGCCGCACAGGACCCTTTGTAAGTTTTCCCGACTTTCCTGATCTTCCAGATTTTGAACCAGATGGCCATCTGCGCAGGCAAACCATCAAGTTGCACCATCCGGACATGTATTCCGTCAAGGTCCCGTCCGGCCTCCAGGGACCCGAGTTTGTGAGTTTTCTCGACTTTTCGGATTTTGACCCAAATGGCCATCCGCGCAGGCAAAATCATCAAGTTACACCATCCGAACATGTATTCCGTTAAGGTCCCGTCTAGCCGCCCGGGACCTGAGTTCGTGAGTTTTCCTGACTTTCTAGATTGGACCCAGATGGCCATCCATGCATGCAAAACTATCAAGTTGCACCATCCGAACGTGTATTCTGTCAATGTCTTGACCATCCCCCCGGGATCCGAGTTCGTGAGTTTTCCCGACATTCCGGATTTAAACCCAGATGGCCATCTGCGCCTGAAAAACCATCAATTTGCACCATCCTGACGTGTATTCCGTCAAGGCCTCGTCCGTCCTCCTAGGACACGAGGCCGTGAGTTTTTCCGACTTTCCCGATTTTGACCCAAATGGCCATCCGCACATGCAAAACCATCAACTTGCACCATCCCGACGTGTATTCTGTCAAGGTCCCGTCCAACCTCCCAGGATCCGAGTTCGTGAGTTTTACTGACTTTCTCGATTTTGACCCAGATGGCCATCCGCACATGCAAAACCATCAAGTTACACCATCTGAGCATGTATTCCGTCAAGGTCCAGTCTGGCCGCCCTGGACCCGAGTTTGTGAGTTTTCCCGACTTTCCTGATTTTGACCTAGATGGCCATTTGCGCATGCAAAACCATCAAGTTACACCATCAAGACGTGTATTCTGTCATGGTCTCGTTCGTCCTCCAGGGACCAAAGTTCATGAGTTTTCCCGACTTTCCCGATTTTGACCCATACGACCATCCGCTCATGCAAACCATCAAGTTGCACCATGCAGACGTGTATTCTGTCAAGGTCCCGTCAAGCCTCCCGGGACCCGAGTTCGTGAGTTTTCCCAACTTTCTCGATTTCGACCTAAATGGCCATCCACGCAGGCAAAACCATCAAGTTGCACCATCAGAATGTGTATTTCCTCAAGATCCCGTCCAGCCGCCCGGGACCTGAGTTCGTGAGTTTCCCCGACTTTCTCGAATTTCCAGATTGTGACCAAGAAGGCCATCCACGCATGTTAAACCATCAAGTTGCACCATCCCGACGTGTATTCCTTCATGGTCCCGAACTTCCTCCCGGGAACCCGATTTTGTGAGTTTTCCCGACTTTCCTGATTTTGGCCGAGATGGCCATCGGCGCACGTAAAACCATCAAATCGCACCATCCGATCGTGTATTCCGTCAAGGTCCCGTCCAACCGCCGAGACCCGAGTTCCAGAGTTTTCCTGACTTTTCAGATTTTGACTCAGATGTCCATCCACGCATGCAAAACCATCAAGTTGCACCATCCGGACGTGTATTCCGTCAAGGTCCCGACCGGCCTGCCGAGACCCGAACTCGTGAGGTTTCCCGACTTTCCCGATTTCGACCCAGACGGTCGTCCGCGCAGGCAAAACCATCAAGTTGCACCTTGCGAATGTTTATTCCATCAAGGCCCCGTCTGGCAGCACGAGACCCGAGTTCTTGAGTTTTCCCGACTTTTGTGACTTTCCCGATTTTGACCAAGATGGCTATACATTTTGGCCAAAGATGAGATGAAATGTTGAGCAGTTTGTTGTTCGCTGTACTATATGTCAAAAGCTAAGTCACGACTCAATCCTCATGGTATATATATGACTTTGCATGTTCTATGGGAGGACATCTCCATGGACTTTGTTTTAGGGTTACCTAGAACAAATAAGGGGAGGGATAGCATATTTGTTGTCGTGGATAGATTTTCGAAAATGGCACACTTTATACCATGTCATAAAAGCGAGGATGCTACTAATGTTGCTGATTTGTTATTTCATGAAATTATTCGTTTGCATGGTGTGCCAAATACAATTGTTTCAGATCATGACACTATAGCCACTTTTGGAGATGTTTATGGGCTAAGTTGGGGACTAAACTGCTTTTTAGTACTACATGTCACCCCCAAACTGATGGTCAAACTGAAGTAGTCAATCATTGTCTGCTATGCTTAGGGCTGTTTTGAAGAATAACCTGAAAATGTGGCAAGAAAGTTTGCCTCATATTGAATTTGCTTATAATCGTTCGATGCATTCTACTACTAAGATGTTCTCTTTTGAAATTGTGTATGCTTTCCTACCTCGTGCACCTATTAATTTTTTGCCTCTTCCATCTTCGGAGAAGGTTAATTTTGATGTTAAACAACGTGCTGAATTGATCTTAAAAATGCATGAGTTAACTAAGGAAAACATTGAGCGCATGAATGCTAAATACAAACTTGCCGGCGATAACGGTAGAAAATATATTGTGTTGGAACCAGGGGATCTTGTTTGGTTACATTTACAAAAAGATAGGTTTCCTGATTTGCGCAAATCAAAGCTAATGTCACGTGCTGATGGTCCTTTTAACATGAGCTGCCTGCAGACTTTGAGGTTAGTCCCAATTTTAACATTGCAGCTTTAAAGCCTTATTTGGGTGAGGAAGATGTGCTTCCATCGAGGACGACTTCAATTCAAGAAGGGGAGGATGATGAGGACATCACTACCAGAGTTACACCCATAGCCCCTACTACCACACATATGAGACCAATTACTAGAGCTCGCGCATGCCAGTTAAATTATCAGGTACTTTCGTTTCTTGGTAATGTTTCTAATATTTATGAGAATATGATGCTGCCTAAATTGGATATATTTGTGTTTCTTACAAATGAAGGGCCTAGCATGGACAAGAGGAATGAACATGGGAGCATCATCAAGTAGGGAGATGAAGGCGCGTGAGAAGGGAACCAGAACGGAGTTTCTAGTGGAGTTTCCACCACTTTGAAGCCACCTTGATGACATACAAGGACATGGATGAAATATACAAACTGGTTCCAGAATAAAGTCAAGTGGATGAATAGGGTACTGTGCACCAAATCTTGAGGCTGGGGCCATATAATAAAGAGAGATTTAAATAAATAAGGAAAGGAATAAGGGAAATCTTGTCCAACTTTGCTGCTGGATGAAATTTCCCTCTTTCTTCAACATTTAAAGATAGATGTGCTATAATGAGGAAAGAAATAGAGGAAATCATATCATGCCTTGCTGTTGGATGGATTTCCCTCTTTCTTTCCCTATAAAAGGTAGTCTATCTCAAAAAAAAAGGAAGGGAATAAGAGAGATCACGTCCTACCTTTATTGTTCGACGAATTTCCCTCTTCCCTCCCCTATTTAAGTAGACCAAGAGCCCCTTAAGAGGGTGGGTTTTGTTTAGATTAAAGTTTGCCACAGCTGCAACTCGCGTACCTCGTTTTTGTCCAACGACCAGACCAGGACGTTTCAGAACCCCACTTTTATCAATAAAGTTTTCTTCTTGAATTCGTAATATCCAGATTGCAATCCCAGTTTCTTGCTTGTTCTTCGTTTGCCTGCAGGAAATAGACCCTCGTGGTCAGGTTGATCGTGCTCCAGCGTGGTCAATAACCTCTTGGAGTTGGTTTAGCGATTGCTAAGGCGCGACGTCTTCACACGTTCGTAGTCGGATCGTCAAAGTCTACTCCACCAAAAACGATAGTTACCATCTCATCGAAAGATGGGGCACCTTTGTCTCTATCACGCCCGAGACACGAGTTCGAGAGTTTTCCCGAGTTTCTCAATTTCAACCCAGATGTCCATCCACGCATGAAAACTATCAATTTGCACCATCCAAACGTGTATTCCATAAGGCCCTGATCGGCCGCCCGAGACCCGAGTTTGTGAGTTTTCCTGACTTTTCTGATTTGGGCCTAGATGGCCATCCGCGCATGTAAAACCATCAAGTTGCACCGTGCGGATGTTTATTCCATCAAGGTCTCATACGGCCGCCCGGGACCCGAGTTCGTGAGTTTTCCCGACTTTCGCGACTTTCCCGATTCTGACAGATGGCCATCCACGCATGCAAAACTATTAGGTTGCACCATCCGGACATGTATTCCATCAAGGTCCCGTCTGACCGCCCGGGATCCGAGTTCATGAGTTTTCCTGACTTTCCCTATTTTGACCCGTACGGCCATCCGTTCATGCAAAACCATTAAGTTGCACCAAGTGGACGTGTATTCTGTAAAGGTCCCGTCAAGCCTCCCGGGACCCGAGTTCTTGAGTTTTCCCGACTCTCCCGATTTTGACAAAGATGGCCATCCGCGCAGGCAAAACCATCAAGTTGCACCTTCCGAACGACTATTTCGTCAAGGTCCTGTCCAGCCGCCCGGGACCTGAGTTTGTGAGTTTTCCCGATTTTCCCGACTTTCCCGATTGCGACCTAGAAGGCCATCCACATATGCAAAACCATCAAGTTGCACCATCGGGGCGTGTATTCTGTCAAAGGTCCCGACCAGCCTCCCATGATCCGAGTTCGTGAATTTTCCTGACTTTCCGGATTTAGACCTAGATGGCCACCCATGCATGTAAAACCATGAAGTTGCACCATTCTGACGTGTATACCGTCATGATCCCGTTCTTCCTCCCGGGAACGATTTCGTGAGTTTTCTCGACTTTCCTGATTTTGACCCAGATGGCCCTCCGCAGAGGCAAAACCATCAAGTCGCACCATCCGGACATGTATTCCGTCAAGGTCCTGTCCAAACGCCGAGACCCGAGTTCGAGAGTTTTCCCGACTTTCCCGATTTTGACCTAGATGGCCGTCCGCGTAGGCAAAACCATCAAGTTGCACCGTGCAAATGTTTATTCCATCAAGGTCTTGTCCGGCCGCCTGGGACCCGAGTTCGTGAGTTTTCACGACTTTCTCGATTTCGACCAAGATGGCCATCCATGCATGCAGAACCATCAAGTTGCACATCCTATCTTGTATTTCATCAAGGTCTCATCCGAACGCCCAGAGACCCGAGTTACTAAGTTTTCCCGACTTTCCCGACCTTCCAGATTTTGAACCAGATGGCCATCCGCGTATGCAAAACCATCAAGTTGCACCATCTGGACGTGTATTCCGTCAAGGTCCCGTCCGGCCTCCTAGGACCCGAGTTCATAAGTTTTCCAACTTTCCCGATTTCGTCCCAAATGACCATCAGCGCAGGAAAATTCATCAAGTTGCACCATCCGAACGTGTATTATGTCAACGTCCTGAGCACCCTCCCGGGATCTGAGTTTGTTAGTTTTCCCGACTTTCTCGATTTTGACCCAGATTGCCATCCGCGCATGAAAAAACATCAAGTTGCACCATCTGGACATGTATTCCGTCAAGGTCCGTCCAGCCTCCTGGGACCCAAGTTCATGAGTTTTCCCGACTTTCCTGATTTTGACCCAGATGGCCTTCCGCGCAGGCAAAACCATCAAGTGGGACCCTTCGAACGTGTATTCTGTCAAGGTTCCGGTTTTAGGCCCTAGATTAGAGGAAGATTGCTGTCCTGGCTGGACCACATTTCCTCTTTGTTTGTATTTTCATGGCCTTAGTTAGGTCTCTGCCGGCAACTATTTTCCTTCTATTTCTCTTTTATATATAATATAATACCACAAACGAAGCTTCCCCTACCATTTCTTCTAAAAAAAGAAATATTAATTAATAAGATTGTGTCTACATATAGAATACATTTATATAAAATAAATATTCTTGATACATAGATCTAGCCACAAAGAGTCTACAAAAACTTGTTTCAGATTTTTATGATCTTTATAGCATTTTCTATGAATTTTACAAATAACATCATTTTTGCATTATTCTTGCGCAGGAAATCAATTGGATGATTGCCGGCCACTGAGACGTTAGCCACGCAGCAGGCTATCGAGATGGCGATCACGTAGCCCCACGTGATCCACAACCAGGCCCGATCGAGCCAGCCATGGTGCACGGCGGTCGCATTTCAGAAAATGATGGCAGAGCAAAACAGACATAGATTTAGCAACCCAGTGCTAGCACGCTATGGTTATTAAATAGATCCAGAAAATGTTCCTGGCAACATCTTTTTACATATAAGATTTTTTTTACTTTTTAAGCATGTATTGAAAGGACAAAAAAGCACAATGGAACAGCACATGGACCTGTTCTTATAAATAATATTTGGACGATACGCAGCCTCACTTGTCTGGCCAGTGACGGGTTTGCGCCTCTGTTGAGCTCAACACCCAGAGCGACTGCTAGTGTCATTGATCTACGGTTGGATTAGTGGTTTCTCTCTAGGAGGGCTTTTCTTGGGATTATGGTGGGGCCCTCCCCGTTATGGCTGGAGTCTCTTGTTGCGTTGTGATGTTTTCAACATGTGCTGCTTTCCTTCTTGTTATCAATAAGTGCAGAACAGACAATCATTAGTTGGAATATGCGAGGGCTTAATCTACCAGCTCGCAGGGAAGCTGTTCGTCAGCTAATTCTGGAAGTGAGCTCCTCCTCCGTCTTGTACCTCTCTCATTATCTCTGTCTCTCGCGGGCGCGGCCTCTTCTCCCAGGCAGCCTCCATTGTTGAAGGCTTTGTTGTGAGCGACGTCCAGCCATGGGGACGCAGGCGCCTGGAAACAGCCCTCCCGCCAAGTTGTAAAGAAGCAACTTGGCATCCTCAGTCTTAGCCTTGGCTTTGTTGTTGTCACATTGAGAACTCAAATAGAGAGGTACTAGTGTTCGAATGAGAGAGCTCGGTCCCCGGCTGGCGGCCAAGCCGATCCCAGCGCAACTCCCAAGCCGGCGACCATGCCGCCTTCAGCAACCACCCAAGACACTCAGACCTCCCCGCTCACCCCCGCCCCTTCCCCCAGCGACACACCAGTCACCCCCTCCAATGGCAGGTCGCTATTGCAGGCCTTCGAGCTCCCCTGCACGCCATTCTTATCGGTCAAGACACCAGACGGTGCACCTGCTGAAGATGAAGAAGCCGCCTTCACTCTACTGTCTACCACTACTACAACAAGTTTCATCTTCGACAGCTCTAAACATATTATCACACGCGGTTTTCAAAACCACCTGAAACGAAGAGTCTGTGATAATCAGCAATTTTCATAGCCGAAAACTTAAACCGCCTGTGAAAAAAGTTATCACAGGCGGTCTTAACCTTCATGAATCCGCCTGTAATAAAATTTTCACAAGCGAAAATTTAAACCGCCTGTGAAAAAAGTTATCACAGACGGTCTTAACCTTCATGAATCCGCCTGTGAAGACCCTTTATCACAGGCGGTTTGTAAAATAAGAATATTCGTCTGTGATAACTCCATTATCGCATGCGGTTCTATACCTACGACAAGCCGCCTGTGAAGAATCTGTATCACAGGTGTTTTGTAACGTAAGATACATCGCAGAAGTTCTCTGTGAGCCCCAAGATGGCAGCTCTGCCTGTTGGAGATATGTTGATCTCCGACTCTGGTGAGGCCACACGGTTCAACCCGAGTTCGTCTCCCTTTGTGCGCCTAGATCGGAGGCGCCAACCAACTCGTGGTTAAGGGCCCCCTCTCACGCCCGACAATTATAGGAGGTTGGCCGGGACACGCGAAACCGGTGGTTATTGTGCCTAACACACCCGAACACCCCATTTTTGAGATCCGATCTAAGTCGTCGGAAAGTGAGGGGAATGCTCTTGGCTCCTCCACCGTTACCGCCATCAACACCTACGCCATGGCCTCTACTTCTCCTACAACCGAAGGTATGTCCACGTTCTTGTTCATTCAATTAGTGCAAAAGTTTTAGGACTTTGTTTTTCTCCATGTAAAACCCGAAGGTCTATTGCCTAGTCGATCCGTAGGATTCTACAATGGCATCAAGAGCCTCCTAGATCACTAGATCCGTCGGGTTTTGTGTTCAAGATTTAAATCCACGTAGTGCATAGATATAAGAGAATAGAATCACCATAAGTGTAAGAACAAGAAAGAAAATAAGGAGAACAGTAAGAAAACAAACAAAAAAGGGTGGCGCCACCGAAGAGACCTCGACGGCGGCGCCCTCACACTCTGGCGAGGGCGCATATCGGCGAAGACCACCATGGCGGCGCCGGTTAACATGGCCGCTGACCTCTTCTTCTTCCTTTATTCTCTCTCATTTCTCTTGTTGTTCTCTATGGTGGCTGTGAGGAGAAAGGGAGGGAGGAAAATGAATGAGTTAGAGGTTTGGGGGCAGCACCCCTGCCTATTTTATAGCCTCCGATCTGTGTGCTGCACGTTGGATTAAAATGAACGGTCAAGATGTGAATTAAGGTTCGAATTGGGCCAAATATCAGCGGCCCACTACGTGAACAGAGGCAGCTGGAGTAACAGGCGTGTCGCCGCTCAAACCTTAATGGGCACACTGCCCATGCGGGCACAGCGGCCCAGCGGGCAGCAGCCCTAGCGGGCGCGTGCGGCCCAGGTGTGGGCGCGGCCCGCCCACTGTTGCTGCCAGCCACCATAAAAGAAAATGTGGCGCTTACCCTTGGGATAGAACTAGCGGGCGCAAGGTTTAGGGCAACATGCTCAACCAATTGAACTAGACACCTTGTCATGTTGAACTATGATATTTACACTTTAAGTAATCAGTATATTTAATTTCACATTTGGGCTGAAAGTTGCACTGGGCCACAAAGTAAATGATTTTAAGTCCTAATTCGTGTTTTTGCACTGTTTCAGAAAAAATGCTATTGTTTAAGTTTTAAATTTGCTAAAATTGGTCAGTTTGTAGCAAAATTAATATTTTTGGACCAATTTAAGATTAGATAATTTTAATGTTGTGGATAGTTAAGTTTAATTAAGTATTTTTTAATTTTTGCTGTTGTAATTAAGTTTATTAGTTTTCTAATCAAATTTCAATTGAGAAATATAATTAGGAAACTTTTAATAAAGTCTTCTGTTAATTAAGTTATAGTAATTTTGTTAAGTAACCAACGTGAATAAAAAATATTATGTATTAGGTTTGATTTACGTTATTTAATTAATGGAAATTTCATTGAGTAGTCAACGTGAAAAATAAAATTTTGTCATGTTTAATATTGATTTTGAATGATGTGTTTTTATTGAGTAGCCAACGTGAAAGATGAAACACACAACATTTCTGATTGATTAAGATCATAGAAAATTTTATTGAGTCACCAACGTAAAAGACAAAATTTGTTATGTTTTGAATGTTGTATTTTATCAAATAGCCAACGTGAAAGATAAAAAGGTAACATTCCATTTTGTTTAAGTGTTATTATGAATTCTGCTTATGATTATGCAATTTTATTCTGAAGGTATTTTTATCTCCTGTAATTAGCAACTTTCATGGTAAAATAGTTGTCAGCCATATTTTTAGTTAATTTTGTTGTTATGGATAATTAAGAGTAATTAAGCATGTTTTAAACTTCCGCTGTTGTAATTAAGTTTATTACTTTTATATTTAAATTTTAATTGAGAAATCTAATTAGGAGAATTTTTGAATTAGTTTTCTAATTAAGTTTATTAGTCTTCTATAAATTAAGTTGTAAAGGATTTTGTTGAGTAACCAACGCAAAAAATAAAATTTACTAAGTATTAAGTTTGATTTAAGTTATTTGATTCATGGAAATTTTATTTGAGTAATCAACGCGAAAGAATAAAATTTACATGTTTATGTTCTTAAATGACGTGTTTTGTTGAGTAACCAACGTGTTTGATGGTAATTAGGGTGACAATCACTTAGGTCATTCGGGGAGCGATTCCCGAATATGACACTGCTCTTGAGTACCTCCATAAGATGGAAAGTCAGTTTACTATCTCTTCCGAGGCTACAGCGAGCATGCTTATCAAGAAGCTCGTTACTGAGAGTGACAGTAGGTCTTTCGATGAGATGGTAACTATTGTTTTGGTGGAGTAGACTTTGACGATCAGACTACGGACGTGTGAAGACGTCGCGCTTTAGCAATCGCTAAACCAACTCTAAGAGGTTATTGACCACGCCGGAGCACGATCAACCTGACCACAAGGGTCTAGCTATTTCCTGCAGGCAAATGAAGAACAAGCAAGAAACTGGAATTGCAATCTGTATATTGCGAATTCAAGAAAAAAAAACTTTATTGATGAAAGTGGAGTTCTGAAACGTTCTGGTCTGTTCATTGGACACAAACAAGGTACGCGAGTTGCAGCTATGGTAAACTTTAATCTAAACAAAACTCGCCCTCTCAAGGAGCTCTTGGCCTACTTAAATAGGTTAGGGAAGAGGGAAATTCGTCCAGTAACAAAGGTAGGATGTGATCTCCCTTATTCCCTTCTTTTCTGAGATAAACTACCTTTTAATAGGGAAAGAAAGAGGGAAATTCATCCAGCAGCAAGACAGGAAACCCGATCATTTGCGACGGCCGGGGCCGTCGCAAATAAGTCAAAAACCGTCGCAAATAGTCTAATTGCAACGGTTTCACTTATTTGCGACAGCTTCTGACCGTCGCTCGTTTTTTGTCGCAATTAAGTTTATTTGCGATGGCCACCATCGCAAATAACATTGTTTGCGACGGCTTCGGCATGCCGTCGCAAATAAGGTCCCGGGCCCAACGAATGGGCCTGACAAGACAATTTGCGACGATCGGCTGTGGCCGTCGCAAATAAGAACCTATTTGCGAGGGCCGTATTCAGGCCGTCGTAAATAACATAGGCTAGTTTGCGACGGTTGTAATCTTATTTGCGATGTTACTGAATAAAAAGCCGTCACAATTAAGGTTTTTTATTTTTTTAAAAAAAACTGAACATTCTGCCCGACTCGATGGCCAGAAACACGACAGAGATAACACAAAAGACAACATATAACATTTCAATCGATCACAATACAAAAGTATCTCGCATCTCATCACAACACAAAAGTGTCTCCCATCTCATCACTTACCATGCGTTCAACTAAATACAAGTGGTTATCTTGGCCGTGGTTGTGCTTCCCCTCAACCCCTCTGCACCCTTGAGCCCTCTGGGACTTAGCCTTAAACTCATCGCTAGACCAGTACCAACAAAGGGCCCGGTATGCGTCGGACCGACCCTGCAACCAGCTCACGTGGCCCTGCACATAGTTGTAGGTCGTTAAAAATACCATTGGTGCATCTGCCCCATGCTCAGAAAAAATATTTACTACACCCCACGTACCTGCACGTACTCTTCCTCCGTCAGGTGCCTCTCGCTCTCCTGCCGGAAGTGTAGCACGTGGTGCTGGTTCGCCTTCAACTGCTCATTAATAACTTGAATATGAGCGTTTGGCAAAGGTTGCCGAACTGCCTTCGCAGCGTTGACGTGAAACACTTTCCTCGCATCCTCCAACATGTGAGGGTCGTCTGGGTCCTCTAAAACATACCTTTCCTGTGATAAAGAATATATTGAAGAAATGTAAATTAAAAGAGTTAAATAGTAAAAATTTAGAAACTTTATTTAACATACTTACCATAAAATCGGCCCATACGGCCTCCTGAACATTGTCGTGCTCCTGGTGATGGGCGCGTGCGTAATCCTCCCATGAAGTAGCAGGCACCCCGTCGATGACCCCGGGATAGTGCAAACGCGCCAAGGACCCGAGGACACCGTTCACCGGTCTGTGGTGTCTCTCACCTGTGAAAGACGCGTCATACCAAGCACTGCAAGACATTTATTAGTTCATTACTTAAGTAACAAAAAGAAACCAAAATTAAACACTACGATTTTATCACCTGTCTCCGACCGGACGAATCACGATCCTCTGTGAAGGGACCGCAAAAGGACGGACAAAGTGCGTCCTCCGCGTCTGCTGGAGTACCACGTCTGGTGACCCAGAAGACTCGTCACCAGTCGAGTTTAACGACTCAGAAATCGAAGGCTCGCCAGCCAAGGGCTGGCTGGCCGAGGGCTGGCTCTCCGAAGGATAGCTAAGCTCAACTGGCACCGTAGCCACTGAGTCAGTCAGTGAGGACTACAACATTCAAATGATTCATGAGTAAGTTTAATTGGAAATCAGATTTGAAAATTTTGTCAAAGAATAGTTAAATTTACATGTGTGGACTGCTGTGACGAAGCCCTAGAGCTGCTCTGAACGTACCCCAGCAGCTGAGAGCGTCTGCTCATGGTCGACGAGGCACCAGCGAAAGCGTCCTCATCTCTAGAGGGGAAGAACCCCCTTGTCGGATGCATCTTCTTACTCTTCTTTGACGACATCCTGTTTTAATATATACTCAGTAAATATGCAAATAAGATATACAAAATTCATGTTACTAGCTAAAAGAAAAGGTTACTTCTAGTAACTTTCAAAATTCATCAACATCATTATCATGTGCCCTACTGCTTAAACCAGCCCAACGATATTCCATCGTGACCTGTTTTAATTTCCGTTTTGGCATATCATCTGTCTCTACATCTTCAACATCTCTAACTAATTGATCGAGTCCTGCACCAGACTCAACGGTAAAAGTGTCGGGCGACTCTTCTTCTTAGTACACTTCTTCAACTTCTTCACTATCATGGTAACCATCATCCCCAGGAGTAGCTCATGAGGATTCACCTTATATACCACCCACCAAGCACTGAGCTTTGTGCATGGATAAGGTAGATAATACACTTGCTCCACTTGGTGTGCAAGAACAAATGTATCGTAACCTCGTAGTCGTTCCTTATGTTTGACTTCCACCATTCTAAATTGGTTTTCTCGAGTTCCATGATTGCTATCAAACCAGTCACAGTCAAAGAATATAACTCAAATTGTCTTATTTCTGGTAAAAGTAAATTCAAGAATTTTGTTAATGATCCTATAATAATCGGTTACATTCCCTTGAGTGTCAATTGCTCAAGTCACAACACCAGAATTTGATGTTGCTGCGAGAGGACGAAGAGCTTCGAAATGAGTTATACGGAATCAAAAGCAGTTTACGTCATATCGACCATAGCTTCTAACATTCACCAATCCATAAGATAGTTGCCGCAAATCTTTATGGACATTGTGAGTCCGACACTGTCAAACATGATCGTAAGTTATAACGGGATAGTAACTTATAATGAGATAGTAACTTATAAAGTATTACATATTCTCGAAACCAGGATAAGAAACCCGACCCTCCATTTATTCCTTCTTGTCCCATCCCTTCTACTTGTTTGGCCGTAGGTTGATGCCTATGTGGCCAACATTGTCTGTGGAACTCGCTGAACGTGAATAAAAAGTGTTTAGAATACATGTGTAGAAAAATATGTTGATTAGCATAAATGTAGGAGAAACACTTACTCGAAGTATTCCTGCATGCCTTCTATATTTGCGTACATGTAGAGTAAAGCAGCAGTCCTGTCACGTTCGGGTAGGACGTAGGTCGTGTAGCTACCAACGGTAGTGCCTCTCGTTTGAAAAATGGAGAGGTCGCTTAAAGGGGGTGCTTCGTCCATATTGTACCGCATCGCTAAAGTATTGACATTATGTTCATCTGTAAAGTAGACACTTGAAAAGTATCCTACTTCCTTAAGAGCATATGCTTCAGCGATGCACCCTTCCACCCTTGCCCTATTGCCAACCATTGGTTTCAGATATCGTAGCGCTCTTTCAATGTGATACATCCACTTGTATTGTACAGAACCACCAACTTTAGCTTAGAATGGAAGATGGATAAGCAGATGTTGCATTGGATTGAAGAAACCTGGTGGAAAAAAATTTTCCATCTTACATAAAAGTACGGGTATCTCTTTCTCTAACTTATCCATCATCCCTATCTTGATTTCTTTAGCACAAAGCTGTATATAGAAATAGCTGAGCTCGGCTAAAACCTTCCACACTGCATCATTTAGATAGCCACGAAACATAACAGGTAAGAGTCTTTCCATGATAATATGATAATCATGACTCTTCAACCCAGTGAGGTTTCCTATGTTCACATTCACGGCTCGTTTCAGGCTAGCTGCGTAACCAACTGGGAATTTTAAAGTTTTCATCCATTTTATGACTTCTTTCTTTTCTTTAGATCGAAGACAAAAAGAAGCACGTGGCTTGCCACCACTTTTAGAGATTTCAAGAGTTGGATGGTGACAAATGTATGCCAAATCTAGTCTAGCTTTTATATTGTCTTTTGTTTTGCCAGAAATATCCATGCATGTGCTTATGATACTTTCACTCATGTTACACTCCTGATGCATCACATCAATGTTGTGCATTAGAATCAACGACTTCACATACGGTAGCTCCAAAAGTCCACATGTGAGTCCAATTGTGTTCCTCTCCATAACCTACGAAATATCCAGGACAACCTTCATCTGGCACCAGTTTGTCCAATATATCAGAAATTTCTGACCCATTGAGACGTTTCGGTGGTCCTTTAGTGACAACAGTGTTCTTTCTAAAGACATTTCTCTGTTGCCTAAATATGTGATTCGAAGGCAACCAACGTCTGTGACAATCGAAGTAAGATATCTTGCCTCCATGAGTTAGTCGAAAGCAATCCGTGTCCGAAGTACATATCGGACACGATAGACGACCGTGAGTGTTCCATCTAGAAAACATGCAGTATGCCGGCAAATCATGGACGGACCACAAATAAGCAGCTCGAAGATTGAATTTCTGCTTCTTGTAACTGTCGTACGCTTCGACTCATGTCCACAACACTTTCAATTCTTCGATAAGCGGTTTCAACATCACGTTGAGACGTAACCCAGGATGATCAGGTCCAGGTACAATAAGGCTGAGGAACATGAACTCGTTATTCATACACAAAGCCGGTGGAAGGTTGTAGGGAATGACAAAGATGGGCTAACAGGAGTATGGCGTAGCGTTTGTACTGAACGGTGAGAATTCGTCTGTCGCTAACCCGATGCGAACATTTCTCGCATCACGAGAAAAATCTGGATTAAATGGTCTAGCGCCTTCCATGGATCACCGTCAGACGGATGCGTCATGAATTCTTTATTCTCACGATTACCTTCTTTGTGCCATCTCATGTGTCTTGCGGTTCTTTTTGAAAGAAACAACCACTTCAACTGAGGAGTCACAGGCAAGTAACGAAGCTGCTTATGTGCGACATCTGTCATCATATTATCGCCATCATCATTAACAACTTTGACATACCTCGTTTTCTACATTTCAAGCACATGTTTTCGTTGGCGTGCTATTTCCAGAATAGCATGCAGTTGTCTGGGCACACATCAGTTTTCTCATAGTTCATACCGGGATCAGATATCCGGATCTTCGACTGATACATATCTTTAGGCGCTTTGTGAGGTTGTAAAAGGATATCACATATCAATTTCATGATATCATTGTAGCAGTTGATGGAAAAAAGTATTTAGACTTAATTGCAATAAATCTGGTCAAGAAAGCAAGGATGGTCACATCCGTGTGTTCATGCAACGGCTGTTGTGATTTCTTGAGCTCCTCAAAGAAATCGTCTGCCTCCTTTGTAAGAGGATCCTCCACTTCTAGAGCTTCTAGCATCTCATCCATCCTATCAACCCCTGTTATATCATCATCCTCATCCACTTCTACTGTGTGTCAAGATTTAGTCTCGCCGTAGAAGGTCCACACCTCATAACTTGGCGTGAAACCGTTTCGACATAAGTGAAATGAAAGTTCCAATCTGCTCAAAAACTTGGTGTTCCGGGATTTCATACATGGGCACCGCACCTTATTATCTGTTGACAATGAAAATGCTCAATTCAGGAATTTATCTAACTTGATGTCCCACTCATCCGAGTGACCACCAGTTCTGATCTTCCAGCCAGTATACATCCAACTGCGGTCTTCACCCATGTTTGACTCTGCAGTTTAAAGCCGAAGAAATTATCGTTAATATATGCAGGACTTATCCTGCTTCTGAAGAGACATAATATCTGAAGCCTAACAAAATTTTGGCAGTATAACATCGCTTCTTTTACACTGCACCCCCCAAAAATGGTGCAGTTCTTCAAACTTTGGGGTCAACTGTCCAATAACAAGGGAGGAGACGAGGAAATAACAAAAGAGGAGGAATTGAACGGGAGAAAACCACCCGTCGGGCCCGCCGTCCACACGCGGGAGCTTGTCGTAACTAACAACATCCTGCTGACGAACAACGGTTACCGTCGTCAATTATGGCTTGGAGACTTTATTTGCGACGGTTACCAAGCTCGCCGAGGGAGTACCAATACCATGTCGTCGGAGTCACCAAAGTCGCTGCCACTGTCGCACGCCCATCTCCGGCCATCGTCAGTGAGGGGTAAGACCAGTAGCAAGTTTCTCGTGTGGAAATAGGCAGTAGCGGCGAGTTTGGCGAAGGTTGGGGCATGGGAATACCGTTCCGACGAGCTCTCCGGTGAGGGCAGCCACGGGGAGGCGCGGGGGCGCGAGGAGGAAGAAGACAGGCACTACAGGAAACCGTCGCAATTTATTTTACTTGCGATAGCTTTTTCTTTGGCCGTCGCAAATAAGACTTTATACGAGCATTGGCATAGTATGCGCCTGACTACAGTCACTACACAAAATAACATGTTCAACACAAAATAGGCACACGCGGGAGGCGGCGGGCGTGGCGGGGCAGCGGGAGGCGGGAAGCGGTGGGCGCGGCGCGGCACGGCGGCGAGAGGCGGCGCGCGCGCGGCGGGAGGTGGCGGCCGTGGTGGGGCGCGGTGGCAGGAGGCGGCGGCGGGGCATACATCTTCCTAGTACGCGAATAACATCCATCTTCCTAAAACTGCAAATCATGTTTGACATCCCTAACAAGCAATCATCATTAACCAAAAATGCTTTCTGCCAATAATAAAACAGCAAGTGATAGCTACAGTTGGGCAATGGAAAATACAACCATGTCCTGAGATCTCAATTTCTATGACCCAACTCATAGCTACAAGTCATAGAACATGAAGACATGAACATTCTATACATACATTCAAAAGATCTCAAATTATTGTGCTAACTAATATCCACAACACATGTGACAAACATAGAACTAATAAAAAGCATAAACTTTTTTATCAAATTTTGACCAACTGTGATCTTCAAGTAATATATGTTGTAATTCATGCAGTATAAGGTTGAAGTCTTCATTTCTCACCTCGTGGAGCAGCTGCGCGAAGTGTGCCATTCTTAATTCGGTTCTCACCCAGTGCGTGGCGGGCGGCGGGGGCAGGCGGCGGGCAGGGAGTCGCACGCGGTGGGGGCCTGGCTAGGGAGTCGCACGCGGCGGGGCGCCGCCAGGGAGTCGCACGCGGGGAAGGGAGTTGCACGTCAAGGGCGCGGCCAGGAGGTGTCGGCGGCCGGCGGCTGAGGGAGCCGAGCGGGCGGCCGAGGGAGGCGGGGCGCGACGTGCGAGGCGGCGCAGCGGCGGCGGGCGGCGGCGCGGGAGGCGGGCGCGGTGCGGTGGCGGCGACAATTGTGTAAGTCGGGAGGTGCTCGGTCGACTATATCGGGGTCATTTGCGACGGCTTCCTTAATTGTGACGGCATTTCCTTCGGCTGTCTCAAACAAGCATTTAATTGTGACGGTTGCTTAGTTTGCGACGGCCATAGGTCTGGCCATTGCAAATTAATGCTATTTGCGACGGCCACAGGTGTGGACGTAACAAATTAATACTATTTCCGACGGCTACAGTCGTAGCTATCGCAAATAGGGTACTATTTGCGACGGCTCCGTTATTTGCGATGTCCTAGCGTTAGCCGTCGCAATTTACTTTATTTGTGACGGCGTCCCGTCACAAATAATTCTAGCCGTCGCAAATGATCGGGTTTCCTATAGTGAGCTATTTCCTGCAGGCAAACAAAGAACAAGCAAGAAACTGGGATTGCAATCTGGATATTGTGAATTCAAGAAGAAAAACTTTATTGATAAAAGTGGGGTTCTAAAACGTTCTAGTCTGGTCGTTGGACACAAACGAGGTACGCGAGTTGCAGCTGTGGCAAATTTTAATCTAAACAAAATACGCCCTCTCAAGGAGCTCTTGGCCTAATTAAATAGGGTAGGGAAGAGGGAAATTCGTCCAGCAACAAAGGTAGGACCTGATCTCCCTTATTCCCTTCCTTTTTCTGAGATAGACTACCTTTTAATAGAGAAAGAAAGAGGAAAATCCATCCAGCAGCAAGGCAGGATATGATTTCCTCTATTTCTTTCCTCATTATAGCACATCTATCTTTAAATGGGGGAAGAAAGAGGGAAATTTCGTCCAACGGCAAAGTTGGATGAGATTTCCCTTATTCCTTTCCTTATTTGTCTAAATCTCTCTTTATTACATGGCCCCAACCTCAAGATTTGGTGCACAGTACCCTATTCATCCAATTGACTTTATTCTGGTCCACCAGCTTGTATATTTCGTCTATGTCCTTGTATGTCATCAAGGTGGCTTCAAAGTGCTGAAAAACTCCACTAGAAACTCCGGTTCTGGTTCCCTTCTCACGCGCCTTCATCACCCTGCTTGATGATGCTCCCATGTTTATTCCTCTTGTCCATGCTAGGCCCTTCATTTGTAAGAAACACAAATGTATCCAATTTAGGCAGCATTATATTCTAATAAATATTAGAAACAATACCAAGAAATGAAAGTATTTGATAATTTAACTGGCGTGCGCGAGCTCTAGTAATTGGTCTCATATGTGTGGTAGCAAGGGCTATAGGTGTAATTGTGGTAGTGATGTCCTCATCATCCTCCCCTTTTTGAATTGAAGTCATCCTCGACGGAAGCACATCTTCCTCACTCAAATAAGGCTTCAAATCTGCAATGTTAAAAGTGGGACTAACCCCAAAGTCTGCAGGCAGCTCAAGTTTATATGTATTATCATTTATTTTCTTTAACACCTTAAAAGGACCAATGGCACGTGGCATTAGTTTTGATTTGCGCAAATCAGGAAACCTATCTTTTCGTAAATGTAACCAAACAAGATCTCCTTGTTCAAACACAATATGTTTTCTACCCTTATCGCCAGCAAGTTTGTATTTAGCATTCATGCGCTCAATGTTTTCCTTAGTTAACTCATGCATTTTTGAAATCAATTCAGCATGTTGTTTAGCATCAAAATTAACCCTCTCCGAAGATGGAAGAGGCAACAAATCAATAGGTGCACGAGGTAGGAAACCATACACAATTTCAAAAGGGCACATCTTAGTAGTAGAATGCAGCAAACAAATTATAAGCAAATTCAATATGAGGCAAGCATTCTTCCCACATTTTCATGTGATTCTTCAAAACAGCCCTAAGCATAGTAGATAATGTTCTATTGACTACTTCAGTTTGACCATCAGTTTGGGGGTGACATGTAGTACTAAAAAGCAGTTTAGTCCCCAACTTAGCCTATAAACATCCCCAGAAGTGGCTAAGAAATTTAGTGTCACGATCTGAAACAATTGTATTTGGCACACCATGCATACGAATAATTTCACGAAAGAACAAATCAGCAACATTAGTAGCATCCTCGCTTTTATGACATGGTATAAAGTGAGCCATTTTCAAAAATCTATCCACGACAACAAATTTGCTATCCCTCCCCTTCTTTGTTCGAGGTAACTCTAGAACAAAGTCCATGGAGATGTCCTCCCATAGAACACTAGGTACAGGCAAAGGCATATATAAACCATGAGGATTGAGTCGTGACTTAGCTTTTTGACATGTAGTACAGCGAGCAACAAAACGCTCAACATCTCGTCTCATCTTTGGCCAAAAGAAATGTGTACCAAGTATGTCCTCCGTTTTCTTCACGCCAAAGTGTCCCATTAATCCTCCTCCATATGCCTCCTGCAAAAACAAAAGACGAACGGAACTAGCTGGAACGCATAGTTTGTTAGCACGAAACACAAATCCATCATTACAGATGAACTTGTTCCATGTTCTTCCTTTCTTACAATTCTGCTTTACATCTTTAAATTCAGCATCATGCAAATATTGATCTTTGATGGTCTCCAAACCAAATATTTTAAAGTCAAGTTGTGAAAGCATAGTATAATGTCGAGACAATGCATCAACAATAACATTTTGTTTACCCTTCTTGTGTTTAATGACATAAGGGAAAGTCTCAATGAATTCAACCCATTTGGCATGTCTACGGTTTAGTTCTGCTTGACTTTTAATGTGTCTCAAAGATTAATGATCAGAATGTATAACAAATTCTTTGGTCCATAAATAATGTTGCCATGTTTCCAAAGTCCAAACAAGAGCATATAATTTCTTATCATAAGTAGAATAATTCAGGCTAGGCCCACTCAATTTTTCAGAAAAGTATGCCAAAGGTTTACCATCTTGTAATAACACACCTCCTAATCCAATTCCACTAGCATCACATTCAAGTTCAAAAGTCTTATAAAATCAGGAAGTTGGAGTAAAGTAGCATGTGTCAACTTATTTTTCAATACCGTGAAGACTTCTTCCTGTATGGTACCCCAAACAAAAGGCACATCCTTCTTTGTAAGCTCATTGAGAGGTGCAGCAATGGTGCTGAAATATCTCACAAAACGCCTGTAGAAACCAGAAAGACCAAGAAAACTCCTCACTTGTGTGACCGTTTTGAGCTACGGCCAACTCTCAATTGCTTCAACCTTGGCTTTATCAACTTCAATTCCCTGTGGAGTAATAACATAGCCAAGAAAAGATACTCGGTTGGTACAAAAGGTGCACGTCCCAAGGTTACCAAACAAACGTGCATCACGTAGAGCAATAAAAACAACACGTAAATGTTCCAAATGTTCCTTCAAAGTTGTACTATAAATCAGTATATCATCAAAATAGACTACCACAAATCGTCCAATGAAAGCACGTGAAACTTCGTTCATTAATCTCATGAATGTGTTAGGTGCATTAGTTAACCCAAAAGGCATGACTAACCACTCATATAAGCCAAACTTAGTTTTAAATACCATTTTCCATTCATCTCCCAATTTCATACGAATTTGATGGTATCCACTACGCAAATCAACTTTGGAGAATATGGTAGAGCCACTTAATTCATCAAGCATATCATCGAGCCTAGGAATAGGATGACGATATCAAATAGTAATATTATTAATGGCTCTACAATCAACGCACATACGAGATGTATCATCCTTTTTTTGTACTAGTATAACAGGAACAGCACAAGGACTAAGGGATTCGCATATATAACCTTTGTCGAGTAGCTCTTGAACTTGACGCATAATCTCCTTCGTCTTATCAGGATTGGTACGGTATGACGCATGATTGGGCAGCTAGGCACCAGGAATTAAGTCAATCTGATGCTCAATCCCGCGAATAGGTGGTAATCCCGGTGGCACCTCTTGTGGAAAGACATCAGCGAACTTCTGCAAAATGTTAGTGACAGCAGGAGGCAAAGAGGGAGGCACGTCCTCAAATGAAAATAATGCCTTTTTGCACACAAAAGCATAGAAAACAGATTTACTAAAATCTAGATCAGTAATGTCAGATTTGGCGGCAAGTAAACAATCACTTTTCAATTTTATTTCAGAGGCAACACTAGATGATGGTTTGTTAGTAGGCTTATGTTGTTGCTTAAATTCTTTTGCCACAATCTGATTTTCACTCTTATTTTGTTCCTGCTTTGCCTTACTAGCGCTAGTAAGATGATCTTTCAAAATATGTTCTGGAGACATAGGAAGCAAAGTAATATTTTTATCCTTATGAACAAGAGTATACTGATTTTTCCTGCCATGGTGTACAGAATTTTTATCAAATTGCCATGGTCTACCAAGTAAAAGGGAGCATGCTTTCATGGGTACCACATCACAATCAACATAATCCGCATATGTAGAGATACTAAAATGTACACGAACAGTACGTGTTACTTTAACCTTGCCGCTGTTGTTGAACCATTGTATGTAGTAAGGATGAGGATGTGGTCTGGTGGTAAGAGACAACTTCTCCACCATGTCCATACTAGCTAAGTTGTTGCAACTCCCACCATCGATGATGATGTGGATACACCGTTCCCTAACAACTCCCTTTGTATGGAATAAATTGTGCCTCTGATTTTGCTCAGCATGTGTTACCTACACACTGAAAACACGTTGAGCAACTAAACTTTCATACCTCTCAGCGTCTTCAGCAGCCATGTGTTGTGTCTCTTGTTCAGAATCAGCGCCACACTGTTTTTCACTTGCAATAAGAGCCAAAGTCTCCTCATCATAGTCACTAGCGGACTCATACCCACCATCCTCAGCAACCATCATCACACGCTTGGATGGGCATTGGCTCGCATAGTGACCTCCACCCTTGCAACGACGACATATAATATCATGTGTTTGCCCGGTTGATGCCATGGATGAAGAAGAGCTCCGTGCGGGACCCGAAGGTGTGCTCTTGGCATATTGTGGTGGTGGTGCCTGTTTTCTTGTATCACGGTTGGAGTTGGTGTCTGAAGTAGGCGGTGGTGCAGTAGGACGTGTGGAAGTAGAAGATGCACGTGGTGCCCATGATGAAGATCGACCTGTAGAAAAGTTAGTCCGCGCCATGTCCTGTTGATCCTGCACTTCACGTTCAGCTTTGCAAGCAAGATGGAATAAACGAGTGATGTTGTTATACTCCTTATACTCTAAGATAGTTTGAATTTCTCTGTTTAGCCCACCCATAAACCGTGCAAGCATAGCTTCATTATCCTCAACCACATTGAATCAACCCAGTTTGTAATTCCTGATAATATTCCTCTATAGATTTTTTCCCTGTCTTAAGCGCTGTAATTTTTGAAGTAATTCACGTTGATAATATGGTGGAACCCAACGAGTACGCATAGCAATTTTCAATGCAGCCCAAGTAGTTGGGATATTATTATGATATAATCTACAATGTTCAGACCATCAAACAGAAGCAAAACTAGTGAATTCACAAACAACAGCAACAATCCTTCTATCCTCAGGATATTGTAAGCATGTAAAACGTCGTTCAGTTTCTAACTCCCAAGTAAGATATACATCAGGAATGTATCTACCCTCAAATGGTGGAATATTCAATTTCCGTTTAGGGACATGATCATTATCTCGTACCTAAGGGGGTGGTGCAGCCCTACTGTTTTGATTGTAGGTGTGTGGACGACCGGGATGTTGTATGTAGTTCTGATGTGGAGCAATCTCATCCTCGTACTCGTCCTCGTAGTCATCGTACTGATCAACAGTAGTAGAAGGATCCGCAGAAGCAGCAGCAGTAGCAACGACACCTGAATGTTGGCCTTGGTCGAGACGCACACGCTGTGCGCGTCCCATTTGATTTGGAAGGCGGCGTTGTTGTTGTTGTTGTTGCTGCCGAGGTGCAACACATGCTGCTGGTGGTGGTAGACGCGCGAGCACTTCATTAAACTTGGCCTCCAGCTTGGTGTCGAATGTCTTCTCAAATCCATCTAGCTTCTCCATGGCCTCTCCAAACCAGTTTAGCACGTCTTGCACCTATTCACCCATCATTTGTTGAAATTTATCATGTATCTCCTTGTTCGTCATGTTCTCCCAGTCCAGCTCGTCAGCTTATGATTCTGTCATGGTTAGCAGAAATAGAAACACACAAGAATATGGCCCTACTGACTACTAGTAGGATGTGATATGGTGGAAAGTCACAAGTCCGTCAAGCGAATCACAAATTCTTACCCGTTCTTACCAACCAGCAGGTGGTGATCTACAACCGTTTAGTCAAACTCTCAAAGATTGGATAAAGCGATTGGCAGGTGGTGTCAAACGCACGATGTAGATGTATGTGGAGCTGGGAAGGCTTAAATTATGGTAGTAAAAATGTCAATAATCAATTCAGAGATGCAAAGTTGAATAAACGTTTAACGACGATACTGTGCTGGTCCTAGGCTAGACCATACTAGAGACGCGAGTCTAGACACAAAGGAATTCACACCAGTAACACAATAGACTACAATAGCAGCAACTCAAGCTCACTTTTTTTTGTACTTTTCCTCTCGTTTCCTTTTTTTCTTTCTTTTTTTCTTACAAAAGCCCACAGTTCTAAAAGATTACACAGGGATCAGATGATAAGGTACCAAATACCACAGATAACACACACACTTATTTTCGCAGGTTCCTTGCAGGTCTTGTAGATATTACTTTCCCAAAGAAAAAGATACACAGGAGATCTTGAAATCTCTTTGGTGACTACGATGCGCATAGATGGAATTTTCAGGTAAGGTTGGATCCGTTGGAAAGATCTCTATAATTTCGTGATGGTGGTGATGATGGTGTTTTTTTATGCAGATCAAACATGAAAGGAACTCGAAACTCTAAAGGACTAAACACTAAGACCAGCAACTTGACATGACGATGCAACTGACTATTCAACAAAGCAAAAAGAGTGAAAAGAAAATTGCGAAAGACACATATTGGTTCGGATATGATGATCTAACCCTAATTTTTTTTGGCTTTTTCGTGGACTGTAGGTATGAAGGAACAGATGTGATCTAGACTACGAAAATCTAGTAAAATCTCACCGAGCAACCTGGAAATCTGATACCACTTGATAGAGACGAAGGTGCCCCGTCTTTCGATGAGATGGTAACTATCGTTTTGGTGGAGTAGACTTTGACGATGCCACTACGAACGTGTGAAGACGTCATACCTTAGCAATCGCTAAACCAACTCCAAGAGGTTATTGACCACGCTGGAGCATGATCAACCTGACCACGCGGGTCAATTTCCTGCAGGCAAACAAAGAACAAGCAAGAAACTGGGATTGCAATCTGGATATCGCGAATTCAAGAAGAAATACTTTATTGATGAAAGTGGGGTTCTGAAATGTCCTGGTCTAGTCGTTGGACACAAACGAGGTACGCAGTTGCAGCTGTGGCAAACTTTAATCTAAACAAGACCCGCCCTCTCAAGGAGCTCTTGGCCTACTTAAATAGGGGAGGGAAGAGGGAAATTCGTCCAGCAACAAAGGTAGGACGTGATCTCCCTTATTCTCTTCCTTTTTCTGAGATAGACTACCTTTTAATAGGGAAAGAAAGAGGGAAATCCATCCAGCAGCAAGGCAGGATATGATTTCCTCTATTTCTTTCCTTATTATAGCACATTTATCTTTAAATGGGGGAAGAAAGAGAGAAATTTCGTCCAGCAGCAAAGTTGGACGAGATTTCCCTTATTCCTTTCCTTATTTGTCTAAATCTCTCTTTATTACATGGCCCCAGCCTCAAGATTTGGTGCACAGTACCCTATTCATCCACTTGACTTTATTCTGGTCCACCAGCTTGTATATTTTTTCAATGTTCTTGTATGTCATCAAGGTGGCTTCAAAGTGCTGAAAACTCCACTAGAAACTCTGTTCTGGTGCCCTTCTCACGCGCCTTCATCTCCCTGCTTGATGATGCTCCCATGTTCATTCCTCTTGTCTATGCTAGGCCCTTCATTTGTAAGAAACACGTATCCAATTTAGGCAGCATCATATTCTCATAAATATTAGAAACATTACCAAGAAATGAAAGTACCTGATAATTTAACTGGTGTGCACGACCTCTAGTAATTGGTCTCATATGTGTGGTAGCAGGGGCTATAGGTGTAACTGTGGTAGTGATGTCCTCATCAGAGAGATACACTAGAAGCGGTGTGCGTGAGCACATACTTAAGATGACCAACTTAGCCACGAAGCTCAAGCCAATGAACTTAGGAATCACTGATGAGTTGCTTGTGCACCTCATTTTTGCTTCACTACCTAAGAAGTTTGAGGCATTCGTGATCAACTACAACTCTCAGTCAGAGCAGTGGAAGTTAGAGAAGTTGATTTCCATGTGCGTTCAAGAAGGAGAACGCATTAAGTCCCAAAGGGTGGTGACTCTGTCAACTACGCCAAAGGGAAAGGGAAAGTGGAGAACTATTTTGGTTCTACCAAAGGTGCTTCTTTTAAGGTACATGGCACTTCTTCTACTGATAAGGGCAAGGGTAAGACTCCACTTCAGCATCCTCTCGAGAAAGATATGAAAGTGGACAAGGATCAGTGTAGCTTTTGTAAGAAGAAAGCACACTAACAAAAGGATTGTATGGGCTTCCTAAAGTGGTGTTGAAAGAATGGTAATGATGTTGTGACTTTTGTTAATTAATCACTATTTTAGATTATTGTTGATCTACTTGGTGGATTGATTCAGGTGCCACCGTGCATGTTTGTAATTCTTTACAGGGATTAAGTATGAGGAGGACCCTAAGAAGAGGGGAAAAGGCTATTAAAGTCGCTGATGGCCATGAAGCTCAAGTTGAAGCCGTTGGAGATCTCCCACTTAGACTTAGAGATGGCTTTGTACTTAGGCTTCATAATGTTCTTTATGTACCCTCTGTAGAGAGAAATCTGATTTTAGTTTCATTTTTGGATGATTCAGGTTATGTGTGCTATTTTGGTAATGATAAATATTCTATTAAATTTAATAATAAAGTTTTATTATCCTTACATGATGACAATAATGTTATAAGTAATAATCAAGTTTCTTCTCAAAACGACTTAGTATTCAACAAGCGCAAAAGAATCGATTTCGAAACATCATCAAAATTGTGGCATTGTCGTTTATGCCACATTTCGAGGGGGAGAATTGAACGCTTAGTTTCCCAATCGATTCTTACCCACTTAGACTTTTCGGATTCATAAGAATGCATTGATTGCATTAAAGGAAGATTTGTTAAGAAGATTAAGAAAGATGCCAAACGTAGTACGAGAATTTTAGAATTAGTTCACACAAACATTTGTGGTCCATTTTCCCATAGTCTCTGTAGATGATTATTATTCGTTCATAACATTTACGAATGACTATACGCGTTATGGCTATATTATCCACTCAAGGAGCAATCCGAAGCGTTGGATAAATTTAAGATATTTAAGGCCAAAGTAGAAAACCAGCATAACGTTAAGATTAAGTAGTAAGATCCGATCGTGGAGCGGAGTACTACGGTCGACATACCCTATACGGCCAAAAATCCTGGACCTTTTGCAAGGTTTCTATAGGAAAACGGCATAGTGGCCCAGTATTCCACGCCGGGTGAGCCTCAACAAAACAGTGTAGCGGAACGGAGAAACCGTACGCTTATGGATATAGTAAGAAGTATCCCAAGTTACTCGACACTTCTGGTTAGCTTATGGATGGAGGCGTTGAAAACCGCCATTCATGTGCTTAATCGGGTGCCGAGTAAATCAGTACCTAAGACACCGTATGAAATGTGGACAAGACGTAAGACCTCATTAGGCTATTTGCACGTATGGGGCTGTCTAGCTGAGGCCAAAATGTTCAACCCAAACATCGGTAAGCTGGACTCTAGAACTATTAGTTGTCATTTTATTGGCTATCTAGATAAGAGTAAGGGATATCGATTCTATTATCCAGATAGATACACTAAGTTCATAGAAACAAGGCATGCCATCTTTTTAGAGGATACCATGATAAGGGGTAGTACGGTAAAACGAGAGATATATCTTGAGGAGAAGCGGGTCTACGTGCCCACTCTTATGATTCAAGAACCCTTTTTCTTAATACCTACTGTTGGTGAATCATCTGTGCCAGTCACTAATGATTTAGCACCTGTTATTAGTCCTTCATCAACAACAGAAGAAGTAAGAGAGGCTCAACATTCTGAGCCTATTGAGCCAGTTGCTGAAAATGATGAAGCACAACAACAACCTCAACCAGAAGATGATGCGCCAATTAGAAGATCTCAACGAGTAAGAAAATCGGTCATTCCAGACGATTATGAGATCTATTTGAGTGAAGAAATTCAAATGGAGGATGATGCCACGTCATTTGAAGATGCTATGAGAAAACTACAATCATTTGAGTGGTGTAAAGCCACGGAGGATGAGATGAGGTCTATGGACGCCAACAAGGTCTGAGATTTAGTTGAGATTTCTCGAGGAACCAAGACAGTAGGTTGTAAGTGGGTATACAAGATCAAACGTGACTCCAAAGGGAAAATCAAAAAATATAATGCCATACTTGTGGCGAAAGGATTCACTCAAAGAGAATACATAGATTATAATGAGATGTTCTCACCCATCTCTACTAAGGATTCTTTTAGAATCATTATGGCATTGGTTCATTATGATTTAGAGTTACATCAGATGGATGTAAAAACGGTGTTTCTCAATGGGGATCTCTACGAGGAAGTTTATATGACACAACCTAAAGGTTTTGTCATTAAGGGTAAGGAACACGTGGGATGCCGCTTAAGGAAGTATGGGCTCAAACAAGCCTCATGGTAGTGGTATCCCAAGTTCGATGAGACAATTAGAAAGTTTGGGTTTAAGGAAAATGAGTAGGGTAATTGCATCTATGATAAATTTAAAAATTGGAAAGTCGTTTTCCTTGTTTTCTATGTGGATGACATACTACTTGCGAGTAGCGAAATCAATCTACTATTAGAGACTAAGAAGTTCTTATCCTCTAACTTCGATATGAAGGATCTAGATGAAGCATCCTATGTGCTGGAGATCGAGATTCACCGAGAGCATGGCAAGGGGGTTTTAGGTTTATCTCAGAAAACATACTTAGAGGGTGTACTCAAGAAATACGGCATGTATGTGAGTAAACCTTCACCTGCTCCAATAGTCAAGGGCGATAAGTTTGGGAACTTTCAATGTCCCAGGAACCAATACGAGATCGATCAAATGAAATCGATTCCATATGCTTCTGATGTCGGAAGCCTTATGTATGTTCAAGTATGTACTCGCCCTGACTTAGAGTTCATAACCGGGATGCTTGGCAGATATCAGGCCAATCCAGGGATTGATCACTAGAAGTCAGTTAAGAAAGCATTAAGTTATGTGCAAGGCACAAAAGGCCTCATGTTAACGTATAGTAAGTCAGACCCATTCGAGGTAGTGGGATACTCAGACTCAGATTTTGCTGGTTGTGTGGATACTAAGAAATCCACTTCAGGTTACATATTCACCCTCGCAAATGGAGCTATATCGTGGAAAAGATCCAAACAAACTGTCACTGCATCGTCCACAATGCATGTTGAGTTTGTTGCTTGTTATGAGGCCACAGGACAGACATTATGGCTTAAGAAATTTCTACCCGGTCTTAGAGTGGTTGACAGCATTAAAAAACCACTTAAGTTATACTGCAACAATGAACCCGCATTACTGTACTCTCACAACAACAAGTCGAGTGGTGCCGCCAAACACATCGACATTAAGTTTTATATTGTGAAAGACAAAATCCAGTATCATACTATTAGTCTTGAGCATATTAGAACCAAGCATATGCTTGCGGATTCGCTTACTAAAGGTATTCCACCCAGTGTGTTCACAGAACACGTAACCGGCATGGGATTAAGGGACAACATATGATCACCTGGATACTTGGGGCCAAAATAAGAATAAGGTTGTTTCTAAGTGTAAGATGTATTGTAGTCGTCGAGTCAGATATTACGTAATTGGCTATTTTGATGCGATGTGCTTAGTATGTCAAACATGAAGAAATAAACAATAAGGTAAGTATTAAGGAATTAAGTAAGTTTTTGTAAGCATTGATCACTGGAGATCAAGGAGGAGAATGTTGGAGTTGATCTCCTTCTCGGGAACTGCCCAATGGCCCGTTCCTGAGTCTATCCCCACCCCCGCGCCCTGATCGGGGGCGCTAACCAACCCATGGTTGGGGCCCCCTCACACACCCACGATATATTAAGAGGGGTGGCCGGGGCACACGAAGTCATGCGCGTTCGTGCTCAAAAACACCCCAAACACATTAAGAAAACCGATCTAATCCGTGTGGGGAGTGAGGGGAAGGAACCCAGCGCCGCCATCGACACCTTGGAATCCGTGCGCCGACGACTACACTTTGGTGACACTGTCATGGCAACATCCTCAACATCCAAAGGTATGTTCTAAATCCGTTCATGTTCTCATTCAAATAGTTTCAGAATGATTTTAATCAATGTACTCGCTAGATCTAGTGGCTAGAGGAAGTAAGAAACAAATACCTAGATCTTTGGTTGGCAAAGCATATGGATGATATAATATCAGGTTCACAAAGTCCTTTCATTAAAGGGAGGTGCATCTAGGATAATTTCCTATATGTCAAAACATTGGCTCGAACCTACCATAGGAAAAGCCAGGCGATCATATTACTCAAGCTTGATATATCCAAGGCCTTTGATTCGTTGTCACGGGAATTCCTGCTTGACTTAATGGAGCATAGAGGTTTGCCAAGCAGATGGAGAGACTGGGTCGCCCTGCTCCTTGTGTCTTCCTCATCCTCTGTTCGGCTAAATGGAATATCGGGTCCCCTGATAGAACATCAACGAGGCCTGTGGCAGGAGGTCCCCTATCACCATACCTGTTTATCTAGCTTTTGATACCATTCAACGGGTTTTTCAAATGGCCACTGAGGAGGGTCTCCTGTCACAGCTCAGAGAACAGACTGCCACTGATAGAATTTCGCTTTATGCAGACGATGCCTTGCTCTCCATCTACCTGGTGCAAGCAGAGGGGTATCTTGTTATGAGGATTATGGAAAATTTTGGTGACACGGCAGGACAACGAGTTAATGTGGCAAAGAGCAGTGTGGTGCCGATTAGATGCGAAGATGTTGACATGGATACAGTGCTGAAAGGTTTCCATGGCGCCTGGAAAGAACTGCCAATCTCCGACTTAGGAATCCCCTCGACTGTTGGGAGAATCCGCATGATCCACCTACAACACATCATAAACAAGGCGACATCTAAATTAGCTGGCTGGCAGAAGAATATTTTGAGCATTGGGGGTCGACGAGAGCTAGTCCGAACGGTACTAAGCTCCTTGCCTACGTACATGATGATTGCCCTGCGCCTGCCGAAAAAAACTACAAGGAGATGGACAAGATCAGGAGAAGATTCTTATGGGCAGGTTCAGAAGCATGTTCAGGGGGTAAGTGCAAGGTGAATTGGCCCACCGTTTGTCGCCCGGTTCAAAGACACCGCTTGGGCATAATTGACCTCGACCATTACAACCGAGCCTTGAGGTTGCGGTGGCTATAGCTATGGTGGACATCGACACAAAGACCATGGTTGGGAATGGAGTTACCGGTGGATCGGCCAAATAAAGCGCTGTTTTCTACAATGACATTGGTGACTGTCCACAATGGCCGGCGTGCCCAATTCTGGACCTCTACCTGGCTCCAAGGTGGTTCTACTGCAGCTATGTTTCCAAACCTGTACAAGCACAGTAGGCGAAAGATTCGGGTCGTTCGGAATGCACTAGAAAGAAAATAATTGGGTCGGTGATGTTACACATGATCTCACGATTAGCCTTCTAGCAGATTTCCATTTTGACCCCGGGGATGATTTAGATGGTGAGGTCAGATGGAAGATAACAGCAAGTTGACAATACACAGCTCGCTCGGCATATCGCGTACAATTTGAAGGAAGTGTGGGATCATGGTTCCATAACAAGCTTTGGAAAATCTGGGCTCCTACAAGAGACAAGATATTTTTGTGGTTACTTCTACAAGATCGAGTTTGGAAAACGGTGTAACACACCAAAATGTGGCAAATGTGAATTCAAATTTAGTGGACGTAATGCATGTTGGAGAAAAATTCAAACTCAAACTGGAATTCAAATTTGAAACAAAAACAGAAAAGAAAAAGGAAAATGGCCACTGGGCCGAAACTCACCGCAGCCGCCCAGCCGGCCCATGCCGTTTCCCCCCTCCTCTTCTCACTGCCACGTGGGACCCAGCTGTCAGCTTCGTCTCCCCCAACCGCCGCCGCTTCTCCCGCGCCCGATCGCGCCACCCTGTCCGAATTCACCGCCTGCATCCACGATCTACGACCCCTCTTGGTGCAGCACGAACCCCACTCACCCCCGCCGCCTCCTCACCCATTTAAACGCCGAGGTCCGCCCACTTTCTCCCCGCTCGACTCGCTTCAGTTTCTGGTGAGAACCGAGACCCCCCTCCGCCGTTTTCTCCCAATCTTCATCCGGTTTCTCTGATCTAACACGCGTGGCATGTTCCACCGCCGCTGGGGAGGCTTGCAGGTGAAGAAGGCACCGTGTGTCGCGCTCTAACCGCTGCTGCGACGAGCACCGAGAGCCATTGCCGGACTTCGTCGCCGTCGACCGACTTCCAGGGCCTCCGAGATCAGGAAAACCACCGAGGTGAGGCCCCCTACTCCCCCTCCTTTGAATTGTGCAGAGAAAACGGTAGTCTAGGGCCGGTAGATGAGTTTTCGTGAAATCCCGGCGAGTCCGCCGCCTCCCGCCGCCGTGCGCCGCCCGCCCCCGGCTAGGGCGACCTGGCCCTCTGTGCCCCGTCCAATTTAAATCGGGCAACCACAATTAGATCTCCCGCGTACCCCTTCGTGTTATAATCTCAGCCGTCCATTTAAAATCCAACGGCCCACATCAGCTCCGCATTATAAACACCGGGAATCTTACGCGCTACCCCCTAGATTTGTGAGAAAAGAATAGCTAGCCCCCGGAGTCTTCTGATCTAGCCCCTGGACTCTCTGAAATTTATGTAAATGCATTTAAAAATTAGTTTTAGCCCCTGGACTTACTAAAAATTAGGAAAACCCCTCTGTTTTGCACACTTAGACCCCTGAAAATTTAGAAAATAAGAAATTGGACCCCACTGCATTGTGGATTTGCAAATCAGCCCCTGGGGAGTATCAATTTCAGGAATTTGAACATGAGAATAGAATTTAAATTCAAATAAGTATGCAAACCCATGTGCCATTATAATTTAAATCTTTCTAGCACCTGGAAAATGGTTAGAATGATTTGAGGACTGATTCTAGGCTGCAAGGAAACCTGACTAAGGGTTATTTATTTCTGTTATTGCTGAAAATTCATTTTTAGGCTTGAAGTACGTAATTCTGAAAAATAGGTAAAAATATATCTAAATTGATCCCATCAAATAGGAACCCAATAGATACTTTGTTGGGCATTTTAAGCAAAATATATTCTGTGTAGGTAATGTATTTTGCTGTTTTAGTGCTGAAAATTTACTTTTAAGCATAGAAAATAAATCTGAAAATATAGAAAATAGGTAGACATAATTAGCAAATGTCAAATGAGGTCCCTAAATCCAAAACTTCAAGTTTAACATTTTGTAGGAGATCTGAAAACCTAATTGGAGTTGGAAATTACATTTCATGCAAATTTTGTGGCTAAGAAGTGTATTATCAAATATAGAAAATTAGTTAAAATTGGAAATTTATATTTAGTGTGCACTTAGAAATCTGAATATCAAAGATTTGAAGTAATATATATGTTTAAAAGTGCATGCATGCATAGGAGCAACCTATCTAGGGTAAACACAAAACTTAAATATGTGTATGACTTTCATGTGTATGTATGTGTGGTTTGCATGAATGTAGATGTGGACTATTGCTTATGGAATGCTATTTTCTTTGTTATGTGTGTGGTGGCATGATTAGAACCAGCCCTAGAGCCGGTTCTCACCTTCCAAGACCAAGACTTTCCATTCCTGGAGTAGCAGGAAGAAGGCAAGTGTCCTTGACCACTTTGATTCTATACTAGGATGTGTAGTTAGAATTTAATTGCATTGTCAATTTGGAGTATGATACCCATGCTAGGAAGTTTGCCTAGATTGTCATTATCTTGCTTCCTTGTAGGCTGGGTTGGGAGTTATTTTATTATGTCATTCATTTATACTACTCATGCTTAGCCATGCTTAGAATGGGATAAATGGGATATGAGACCATCACCTTGGCTACTTTTACCTTTGAATAGATTATTATAAATTATGTAGAGGTAGGGATCTAGGCAAGTTGGATGCTTTGGTTGGTGTTGTGTGCACGAGACACGGGTTTATGTTTAGTGCTTGCCTGGATCCTAAGAACAGTTCATGGAGCATGTAACCTAGCTTTACCGTGCCAACCACATGCTGAGATGGGGCAGCTTGGCCAATTAATTAGGTGTATCTCCGGCGTAGTGTGGGTGTTTGGATGGTGCGGGGAATAGGTGTCAGCTGGACTACCATATGAACCGCAAGGCTCAAGAGGGGGCCACTACAGCGAGGGTTGGAGCCTCCTGGATGCTGTTAGGGGTGAAACCTCAGTGGGCCCACACTCATCGGGAATCCCTTTGTAAAGGCCTCTTAGTGATCTCCTGGCTACACACCTCGGAAGTGTGAACATGGTTCGCGGCCACAGGCATAACGGAGTTTCCTAGTCCACCCGACAACGAGGGACGAAATCACTACATGTGGGTACAATGGTGCAAACTCTACAGAGTCAAAACTGTCATGACAGTCGTGCTCACGGTCAAGAGCGCCTTGAACTTATTCATGATTAGAGGATGATGAATTGGGAAGTTGAGGATGTTAAGCGGGAAGCTTAACAATGGAAATGAAGTTGTGGTTACTTGATATTGAGGATGGTTTAGTGGATTGGGACCATTTCATTCATATAGTAATGTAGGTTCTTAATAAGCTAAGGTGATAGGGACTAATTGCGTAGTGCTTTAACCATGAGTTCAACCTTTCCTTGCTCTAGCCATGCATGACATAACTTTCCTACACTTGCTGAGTACCAACGATACTCAAGCTTGCTTTTCTGTTGGTTTTAAATTGCTGCTCAGGCCAAGGGAATGATGTGGTGTACAACGACCAAGACTTCGGACCCGAAGAAGGATTTTAGGTTCACGGAGTCCCCCGGGCAACGCCTGTGATGGAGCCCGCAAGACTTAACTTCCACTGTTGGTTTATTTAGATGTCGTGAATATCTTATCGTCCATCGAGACGTTATGTAAGATTTATTTATATTTGAACACTTGGCTTGTAATATAATGATGCTTCACTATTTGTCATCACATTTATGAGAAATGATCCTGGCATACATGTGGGAGTCACTCAGGTGTTCCGCGGAATAACCGGATGTGACAGAAGTGGTACCAGAGCCAGGTTGCCCGTAAGAACGTGGATCTAGGTAGAAAGGGACGTATTTAAGGACCTTATGTTCTTAAAAACTATTTTACAAAAGGTGTGGGGTAAAAGTGTTAATTTATGTTGTTCCTTTATTTTATTTGTTCATTTTGTCTCACCTTTTATTCAAAATACAACATTTATTTGATTATTGTCTAACTTGATTTTAAATGTTTTTTATGTTTTAGATGGTTCGCATGGTCCGCACCGCTCGCAAGTCCACTGGAGGGAGAGTCCTATAGCTGCACTTGCCTTAAAGGAGGAGAACCGCCCGGTGACGTACCACCCTACGGATTGGCAGTAGGAGGCTTGTTGCGCCATCTTCGGCGTATGCTCCACACCGCCGGCAACGTTGGCAAGCTGATCATACACTACAGCTCCACCAAGACCATTTGTGAAAAGCGTGAAGAATGGAGCTCAGAAATGAGGATCATCCACGACAACAAGCTGCTCAAGATCCACTGCTCTCCAGCTTGTCGGGCGACTCAGGCCGATGCTGAGAATGATGTCACCTGGGAGGCCATCATCTGTCAGAGTTACATCAACCGTGGCCACCTGGACAGGACTGAGTACATGTATGTCCTCCTGCGCGAGAGTGGCACCGCGGAGTACAAGTACCCGCCGGTGCAACGGGGGACTTCTCATGATCACATGGACATGTGCTTGGAGGATGTAGCTATGCTTAGCACTAGACTACAGGAGTGCCAGCAGGAGCTTCAGGATGTCCGTGACACCCTGAAGGAGACTGAGGTGATGCTTCGTGCCAGCTTGAGGACGAGAGAGAGAGGAGATAGGAACGAACTGTGTGTCACAAAGAATGACACATGGACTCCTGACTCCCCTGACCGCCGGGCGAACAAGCGTCGCCGCACTTCTCCACCAGCAGCTTCCCCACCTAGAGCGGAGTCAGAGGGCAGCCGCAATGATGAGGAAGACCCCGACGAGCCAGCACAGTGAGACGAGTCGTTTAGAGTCATTTCCCTTACTCTAGCATGTTATCGAGTAGTCGAGTCGAGGACCTATCTATTTGCTTATAAATTTTGGTATGTGACGTGAGTTGTGGAAGCCATGGGTACTTGTCCACAACCTCGTCTTTATGTTTGCATTTGCTTATTGTGTGTGAGACCTTATGAATTAATAGTTGCATTTGTTTTCGTATGAGACATGGTGCTTGAAAATTTATGCTAGATTTTCTAAAATTGTCTAACCTTTAATGCCCTAAAACTTGTCTAAAATTTTCTGAATTAATAGATATTATTTTGGGTATGGATTGGTTGACCAAGCATAAAGACATTATCCATTGTTCGACGAGAATGGTGGAACTAACTCACATTAGTGGCACCAAAGTGAAATTCATAGCTGTCCAAGAACCTAGGAGGGACATTAAACTCAATCAAGTAGACGTGGAATTGGAAGAGATAAGGGTCATCAAGGAATATCCGGATGTTTTTCTTGAGGAGTTGCCAGATATGCCCCCAGATCGTGAAGTGTAGTTCGCGATTGAACTAATGCCTGGAACCGCCCCGATATACAAGAGGCCTTACCGGATGGATTCTAAACAACTAGAAGAGATCAAAGAACATATCAGGGAATTGACAGAGAAAGGGTATATTCATCCCAGTTCTTCGCCATAGGGAGCTCCAATGATATTTGTGCCAAAAAAGGATGGAACCCAAAGGCTATGCGTAGACTACCGTGCGTTGAATGAGGTAACCATCAAGAACAAGTATCCGTTACCTCGCATTGAGGACTTATTTGATCAGTTGAGAGGAGCTTATGTGTTCTCAAAAATTGATCTCAGGTCAGGATATCACCAACTGAAGATAATACCAACCGACATTCCCAAGACAGCTTTCGTATCTCGGTACGGGTTGTATGAATACACCGTCGTGCCGTTCGGGCTAACTAATGCCCCGACGTACTTCATGTATCTCACGAACAAGGTATTCATGGAATATTTGGACAAATTTGTGGTGGTTTTTATTGATGACATTCTCATCTTTTCCAAATATGAATAGGAACATGACAGGCATCTAAGACTGGTATTGCAAAACTTGAGAGACCACCAACTTTATGCCAAGTCAAGCAAATGTGAGTTTTGGCTGAAGAGAGTCCCCTTCTTAGGACATATAATCTCGGAGGGAGGAATCTCCATGGATCCCGCCAAGATCACGGATGTGCAGAAGTGGAAGACCCCTGAAAATGTCGGGGAGATCCGGAGCTTCTTAGGCTTGGCTGGATACTACCGACGATTTATTGAAGGGTTCTCCAAGATCTCAAGACCCCTCACCAAATTGTTAGAGAAGGGAATCACATTCACGTGGACACCAGAGTGTGAGGCAAGTTTCCAAGAGTTGAAGAAAAGATGAACCACCGCCCCAGTGCTAGTTATGCCAGACATGCAGAAAAATTTCTCGGTATATTGTGATGCTTCTGGACACGGATTGAGGTGTGTTCTCATGCAAGAGGGACATGTCGTTGAATATGCATCCAGGCAACTTTGAAAACACGAGAAAAACTATCCTACACATGACCTAGAGCTAGCTGCAGTGGTCCACGCATTGAAGCTTTGGAGGCATTACTTGATGGGAAAGAGGACGGAGATATATACGGATCATAAAAGTCTAAAGTACATTTTCACACAGCCATATCTCAACCTCAGACAAAGGAGATGGTTAGAGCTGATTAACGACTTTGATGTGGGTATTAACTATCATCCTGGGAAAGCGAACGTCGTGGCAGATGCTTTAAGCCGAAAGGTGCATGTCAACATGTTGAGCTTAAATGACACACCTACGGAATTGAGGGAGGAATTTGCAAAACTCAATCTATGCCCGGTGAATAATGGTGAGGCCATCACCATGGAAGTAGACTCCACCTTGGAGCAAGACATACGCAACGGTCACAAGAAGGACGAGAAAATACAGGAAATCAGAAGACTCATCAAAGAGAATAAAGCTCCTGGGTTTAGGGAGGATGAACGAGGTACGGTATGGCATGGGAAAAGAATATGTGTGCCAGTGGTAAAAGAGATCCGTGAACTAATTCTGAGAGAGGCTCATGATTCCGACTATTCCATTCATCCTGGGAGTAAGAAGATGTATCATGACCTCAAAAGCAGATATTGGTGGTATGGCATGAAGCGAGATGTCACGGAACATGTCGCCCTATGTGACACATGTCAGCTAGTAAAAGCAGAACATCAACAACCCGCCGGACTGTTGCAACCACTCAAAGTACCCGAATGGAAATGGGAAGAAATAGGCATGGACTTCATATTGGGACTGCCTAGGACCCAATCAGGATATGATTCGATATGGGTCATAATCGATAGGCTGACCAAGGTAACTCATTTCATCCCTGTGAAAGAAAGCTACAGCGGATCCAAGTTGGAGGAATTGTACATGTCAAGAATTGTGTGTTTTCATGGGGTGCCGAAGAAGATAGTGTCAGATCGAGGGACACAGTTCACCTCAAGATTTTGGCAGAAGTTACATGAAACCATGGGGACTCATTTGAATTTCAGTTCTGCGTATCATCCACAGACTGACGGGCATACCGAAAGAACCAATCAAATCCTCGAGGACATGCTGAGGGCTTGCGCACTCAAAAACAATAGGAGTTGGGACAAGAACTTACCCTATGCTGAATTTTCCTATAACAACAGCTACCAGGCTAGTATGAAGATGTCACCCTTTGAGGCACTGTATGGGGGGAAGTGCAGAACTCCATTGTTTTGGAATTAAACTGGGGAAAGCAAGGTATTTGGGCCAGAGGTGCTACAAGAAGCCGAGGCGAAAGTGAGAGAAATCCGCAACAACTTAAGAATAGCTCAGACCAGACAAAAGAGTTATGCGGATATACGAAGAAGAGAACTCACCTTCAACGTAGGGGACTATGTCTATCTCAAGGTGTCTCCTATCAGAGGGCTTCGTCGATTCAAAGTGAAAGGGAAATTATCACCTCGATATATCGGACCCTTCCAGATTCTAGAGAGGAAAGACGAAGTTGCATATCAGTGGGAATTTCCGGTCCACCTATCGGATGTGCACAGCATGTTCCATGTGTCACAACTCAAGAAATGCTTAAGGACACCCGAAGAGAGGTTACCCATGAATGAAGTAGACGTCCGAGTAGACCTTTCGTATGCCAAACAGCCGGTCAAGATTCTGGAGACGATGGAACGCATCACAAGGAACAAAAGAATCTGAATGTGCAAAGTGCAGTGGAAGCACCACTCGGAAGCAGAAGCCACATGGGAGCGAGAAGACGAGCTCAAAGCACAGTTTCCGGATCTGTTTCCCTAGAGTCACCAATCTCGAGGACGAGGTTTCTTTTAAGAGGGATAGAGTTGTAACACCCCAAAACGGGAGGCCTGTGGCAGGAGGTCCCCTGATAGAACATCAACGAGGCCTGTGGCAGGAGGTCCCCTATCACCATACCTATTTATCTAGCTTTTGATACCATTCAACGGGTTTTTCAAATGGCCACTGAGGAGGGTCTCCTGTCACAGCTCAGAGAACAGACGGCCACTGATAGAATTTCGCTTTATGTAGACGATGCCTTGCTCTTCATCTACCTGGTGCAAGCAGAGTGGTATCATGTTATGAGGATTATGGAAAATTTTGGTGACACGGCAGGACAACGAGTTAATGTGGAAAAGAGCAGTGTGGTGCCGATTAGATGCGAAGATGTTGACATGGATACAGTGCTGCAAGGTTTCCATGGCGCCTGGAAAGAACTGCCAATCTCTGACTTAGGAATCCCCTCGACTGTTGGGAGAATCCGCATGATCCACCTACAACACATCATAAACAAGGCGACATCTAAATTAGCTGGCTGGCAGAAGAATATTTTGAGCATTGGGGGTCGACGAGAGCTAGTCCGAATGGTACTAAGCTCCTTGCCTACGTACATGATGATTGCCCTGCGCCTGCTGAAAAAAACTACAAGGAGATGGACAAGATCAGGAGAAGATTCTTATGGGCAGGTTCAGAAGCATGTTCAGGGGGTAAGTGCAAGGTGAATTGGCCCACCGTTTGGCGCCCGGTTCAAAGACACCGCTTGGGCATAATTGACCTCGACCATTACAACCGAGCCTTGAGGTTGCGGTGGCTATAGCTATGGTGGACATCGACACAAAGGCCATGGTTGGGAATGGAGTTACCGGTGGATCGGCCAAATGAAGCGATGTTTTCTACAATGACATTGGTGACTGTCCACAATGGCCGGCGTGCCCAATTCTGGACCTCTACCTGGCTCCAAGGTGGTTCTACTGCAGCTATGTTTCCAAACCTGTACAAGCACAGTAGGCGAAAGATTCGGGTCGTTCGGAATGCACTAGAAAGAAAATAATTGGGTCGGTGATGTTACACATGATCTCACGATTAGCCTTCTAGCAGATTTCCATTTTGACCCCGGGGATGATTTAGATGGTGAGGTCAGATGGAAGATAACAGCAAGTTGACAATACACAGCTCGCTCGGCATATCGCGTACAATTTGAAGGAAGTGTGGGATCATGGTTCCATAACAAGCTTTGGAAAATCTGGGCTCCTACAAGAGACAAGATATTTTTGTGGTTACTTCTACAAGATCGAGTTTGGAAAACGGTGTAACACACCAAAATGTGGCAAATGTGAATTCAAATTTAGTGGACGTAATGCATGTTGGAGAAAAATTCAAACTCAAACTGGAATTCAAATTTGAAGCAAAAACAGAAAAGAAAAAGGAAAAAAAAGGAAAATGGCCACTGGGCCGAAACTCACCGCAGCCGCCCAGCCGGCCCACGCCGTTTCCCCCCTCCTCTTCTCACTGCCGCGCGGGACCCAGCTGTCAGCTTCGTCTCCCCCAACCGCCGCCGCTTCTCCCGTGCCCGATCGCGCCACCCTGTCCGAATTCACCGCCCGCGCCCACGATCTACGAACCCTCTGGGTGCAGCACGAACCCCACTCACCCCCACCGCCTCCTCACCCATTTAAACGCCGAGGTCCACCCACTTTCTCCCCGCTCGACTCGCTTCAGTTTCTGGTGAGAACCGAGACCCCCCTCCGCCATTTTCTCCCAATCTTCATCCGGTTTCTCTGATCTAACACGCGTGGCATGTTCCACCGCCGCCGGGGACGCTTGCAGGTGAAGAAGGCACCGTGTGTCGCGCTCTAACCGCTGCTGCGATGAGCACCGAGAGCCATTGCCGGACTTCGTCGCCGTCGACCGACTTCCAGGGCCTCCGAGATCAGGAAAACCACCGAGGTGAGGCCCCCTACTCCCCCTCCTTTGAATTGTGCAGAGAAAACGGTAGTCTAGGGCCGGTAGACGAGTTTTCATGAAATCCCGGCGAGTCCGCCGCCTCCCGCCACCGTGCGCCGCCCGCCCCCGGCTAGGGCGACCTGGCCCTCTGTGCCCCGTCCAATTTAAATCGGGCAACCACAATTAGATCTCCCGCGTACCCCTTCGTGTTATAATCTCAGCCGTCCATTTAAAATCCAACGGCCCACATCAGCTCCGCATTATAAACACCGGGAATCTTACGCGCTACCCCCTAGATTTGTGAGAAAAGAATAGCTAGCCCCCGGAGTCTTCTGATCTAGCCCCTGGACTCTCTGAAATTTATGTAAATGCATTTAAAAATTAGTTTTAGCCCCTGGACTTACTAAAAATTAGGAAAACCCCTCTGTTTTGCACACTTAGACCCCTGAAAATTTAGAAAATAAGAAATTGGACCCCACTGCAGTGTGGATTTGCAAATCAGCCCCTGGGGAGTATCAATTTCAGGAATTTGAACATGAGAATAGAATTTAAATTCAAATAACTATGCAAACCCATGTGCCATTATAATTTAAATCTTTCTAGCACCTGGAAAATGGTTAGAATGATTTGAGGACTGATTCTAGGCTGCAAGGAAACCTGACTAAGGGTTATTTATTTCTGTTATTGCTGAAAATTCATTTTAGGCTTGAAGTACGTAATTCTGAAAAATAGGTAAAAATATATCTAAATTGATCCCATCAAATAGGAAGCCAATAGATACTTTGTTGGGCATTTTAAGCAAAATATATTCTGTGTAGGTAATGTATTTTGCTGTTTTAGTGCTGAAAATTTACTTTTAAGCATAGAAAATAAATCTTAAAATATAGAAAATAGGTAGACATAATTAGTAAATGTCAAATGAGGTCCCTAAATCCAAAACTTCAAGTTTAAAATTTTGTAGGAGATCTGAAAACCTATCTGGAGTTGGAAATTACATTTCATGCAAATTTTGTGGCTATGAACTGTATTACCAAATATAGAAAATTAGTTAAAATTGGAAATTTATATTTAGTGTGCACTTAGAAATCTGAATATCAAAGATTTGAAGTAATATATATGTTTAAAAGTGCATGCATGCATAGGAGCAACCTATCTAGGGTAAACACAAAACTTAAATATGTGTATGACTTTCATGTGTATGTATGTGTGGTTTGCATGAATGTAGATGTGGACTATTGCTTATGGAATGTTATTTTCTTTGTTATGTGTGTGGTGGCATGATTAGAACCAGCCCTAGAGCCGGTTCTCACCTTCCAAGACCAAGACTTTCCATTCCCGGAGTAGCAGGAAGAAGGCAAGTGTCCTTGACCACTTTGATTCTATACTAGGATGTGTAGTTAGAATTTAATTGCATTGTCAATTTGGAGTATGATACCCATGCTAGGAAGTTTGCCTAGATTGTCATTATCTTGCTTCCTTGTAGCCTGGGTTGGGAGTTATTTTATTATGTCATTCATTTATACTACTCATGCTTAGCCATGCTTAGAATGGGATAAATGGGATATGAGACCATCACCTTGGCTACTTTTACCTTTGAATGGATTATTATGAATTATGTAGAGGTAGGGATCTAGGCAAGTTGGATGCTTTGGTTGGTGTTGTGTGCACGAGACACGGGTTTGTGTTTAGTGCTTGCCTGGATCATAAGACCGGTTCATGGAGCATGTAACCTAGCTTTACCGTGCCAACCACATGCTGAGATGGGGCAGCTTGGCCAATTAACTAGGTGTATCTCCGGCGTAGTGTGGGTGTTTGGATGGTGCGGGGAATAGGTGTCAGCTGGACTACCATATGAACCGCAAGGCTTAAGAGGGGGCCACTGCAGCGAGGGTTGGAGCCTCCTGGATGCTGTTAGGGGTGAAACCTCAGTGGGCCCACACTCATCGGGAATCCCTTTGTAAAGGTCTCTTAGTGATCTCCTGGCTACACACCTCAGAAGTGTGAACATGGTTCGCGGCCACAGGCATAAAGGAGTTTCCTAGTCCACCAGACAACGAGGGACGAAATCACTACATGTGGGTACAATGGTGCAAACTCTACAGAGTCAAAACTGTCATGACAGCCGTGCTCACGGTCAAGAGCGGCTTGAACTTATTCATGATTAGAGGATGATGAATTGGGAAGTTGAGGATGTTAAGCGGGAAGCTTAACAATGGAAATGAAGTTGTGGTTACTTGATATTGAGGATGGTTTAGGGGATTGGGACCATTTCATTCATATAGTAATGTAGGTTCTTAATAAGCTAAGGTGATAGGGACTAATTGCGTAGTGCTTTAACCATGAGTTCAACCTTTCCTTGCTCTAGCCATGCATGACATAACTTTCCCACACTTGCTGAGTACCAACGATACTCAAGCTTGCTTTTCTGTTGGTTTTAAATTGCTGCTCAAGCCAAGGGAATGATGTGGTGTACAACGACCAAGACTTCGGACCCGAAGAAGGATTTTAGGTTCATGGAGTCCCCCGGTGTGACGCCCTCAATTCTGTGGGAAAACCACGGAACCGAGAACTAATGCATATGTGTGCCCAGGATGTTCATCACACATACACATACGTTCCACAAACTGAATTCAGATTATATATTACCACGAATAACAAAGTTTATTACAATACCTCATGAGTCTTGGACTCATGCTTACAGCGGAAGTCTTATTTCTATGCAGTGGAAGTCCTTATTTAAATGCGGAAGCAAAAACTAATGCGGAAGCGTAACTAAGCAGAAGTGGCTCCATCTCTACTCCCTCCACAGGCAAGGTTGAGAATAGATCACACGCCATAATGTTCTACCTGATCTTCATAGTAGCCTTCTCTTGCTGTTGATGAAGAAATAATAATGCAAGTTTGAGTACAATGATGTACTCAGCAAGTGCGGGAAAACACATGATATGCAGCTCATAAACAAGGTAGGCATAAAAAGGCTTATTTGCAGAAAAGCAAACTTGTAAATCCATGATAAAACAACAACTTAACTTTAGATGAATGTAATCCCAGCATGAATTAAATTACCAACATACCTCCATCACTTCCCGTGTTCCATCCAAACATTAACCAATCCTTTATTCATACTCACGAATACCTCCTCGTATTCGCTACCATCTCACTTCGTAAAACAATCTTGTCTCACACCGAGACCAATCTCATGTCATGTCTCAACAGTCATGCAACCATCTCATCATCCAGACTCAACAGTTCCAAACCAATAACCATAACCAAGAACCCTCTCAATAACCATCCCATCTAATCATGGCAGTTTAGCCAGGTGCTCGTGACCGTAAGCTCGGCTATCATGATGGTTTTAATAACTCTGCAGAGTTTGCACCTCTTTACCCACAAGTTTGTGATTTCGTCACCCGTCAGCGACTGCAGAACCTCCATTATACCAGTACACAACCGTCGGTGTATGGTCAAGAGATCACAAAATAGCCTTTACAAAGGGGTTACTAGATGTATGGACCCACTAAGGTTTCACCGGCAGGCTAGAATCTCCAATTCTCCCACCCACCGGCCCCCTCTTGTGCCATGCAGTTCCTAGGGCAGTCCTCACTCGACTCCCATTCCCCGCGCCTTCCACAGTCCATAACACTCTAGCAACTCACCTAATTTCTCAGCTAAGCCGAACCCATACTTGGCCTTGTGGTGGCACTGTTATCCTGGCATGTGCATGCATGAACCGGTCCTTAGATCTACGGCAAGTAAAACCACCATCTCATGCTACCTCATTCACAAACCCAGGCTTGCCTAGATCTCCCTCCGATCCATGTTCATTAACCTCATCAGTTACTTATTATCAGTACGAGTGCAGTTAGTTTTATTAGATTGATCTGTACGTGTTCTTGCATGGCCTTACATGGGCAGAGGTGTTCGGATCAAAGGTGGACGTGGCGATGATCTTGTCTTTAGATCAAACTAATCATCGAGTGATCTGCCCACGAGAAGGCTTCTGTTCGAAAGGAATTGAAGAACAGATGCAAGAAATGAACACAATGATGTCGTAAGGTGGTATTGAAGTCCTACCTCACGCTCTTCTTGTCTTCGAGGTCCTCCTCAGACCGCTTGGTTCTCCTCCGATGATCTCCCTTGTTGCGCTTCGGCGATGTTTTGCTCGGCGAGTTAGGGCTAGGGCTCTAAGTCGTCGGCTCAGGAGTTGAAAGAGAAGTTTGTGGTTTTGGCCAGAGGTTTTGGGTTCTATTTATAATCGGGAAGAGAAGAGTCCTAATCTGATTGGATCCCGAATAAGAGTCTTATTCAAATCTTTGTTGGATCCTAACGTCTTATCTTTAGTAACATCGTGGAAATTTAGATCGGTTTCTGTTGCGTACCAGCATCTTTACGCGTAAAAACCGCTCCAGACTCGTTACCTTCGTGGTGATGAGCTCCGGAGGCTCCACGTGTCCTTCCGGGGCCTGGTATCTACTTCTCCGCAGAGACGAGCTCCGGTTGTGCCACGTGTCAATCGATCGAGACCTCCCCCTCTTTTGGAGGTGAGCTCCGCGCACGCCACGTGTTGGCGCCGGTCTTCCCTCTCTTCCCTCCTCAGGAACATGCTCCGAGGTCGACACGTGTCTAGCAACGAAAGATCTCCCGGAGATAAGCTCCGGTGGCGACACGTGTTCGATAGATCCGGATTCCTCTGAGATGAGCTCCGAGATCGACACGTATCCTACGCGACGGGTCCTCTGATTTCCGCGAGGACTAGCTCCGAGGATGACATGTGTCCTACAAAAAATGCCTTTGCTTCTTCCGCAGAGGCTAGCTCCGTGGGCAACACGTGTCCCACAGGGTCGAACCTTTCTTTAATTGCGGAGGTGACCCCCGAGCCTGCCACGTAGCCAGTTTAGCGTCGGACCTCTCTTCACCTCGCAGGGACGAGCTCCGAACATGCCACGTGGCTGGTTGGCTGCGGAAGTTGCCTTCGGTGCTCTCTGAGAGCTTTATTGGCTATCCTTTTGATATTTGTCATTGTTCCATCTTTTCTTAAAATGTTTTCTTCTTCATAACTCATGAACATATGCTGACACCCGAGATGAGGGTGTCACAAATCTACCCCCCTTAAATTGAATCTCGCCCTCGAGATTCGTTTGTAGAAAATAGATGGGGGAATTCCGCCTTGATATCCTCTTCACGTTCCCATGTGGCCTCAGCTTCGGTGTGATGGCTCCATTGTACCTTGCACCATCGAATCACCTTTTTTTGGTTGACCCTTTCCTTTACGTCCATGATTCGGACAGGGTGTTCTGCGTAAGTCAGGTCCTCTTGAAGTTCAAGCTCCCCCATTGACACTTGTTCCTCTGGTACTCTCAAGCACTTCTTGAGCTGGGATACATGAAACACGTCATGTACGTCGGAGAGGTGGTTTGGGAGCTCTAGTTGATAGTCTACTTCTCGCTTGTCCAAAATTTTAAATGGTCCGATGTAGCGAGGTGCTAGCTTGCCTTTGACGTTGAAACATCGTTGGCCTCGGATAGGCGATACCTTAAGGTATACGAAGTCTCCTACTTCAAAGGTCAACTTCCTACGCCTATTGTCCGCATAGCCTTTCTGTCGTGACTGAGCAGCCTTTAAGTTCTCCCGTATCGTTTGGACCTGCTTTTCAGCTTCTTGTAGTACTTCGGGTCCAAACACCTGGTTCTCTCCAGTCTCGTTCCAGAACAGCGGCGTTCTACACCGTCTACCATATAAGGCTTCGAAAGGCGACATCTCCAAGCTAGCTTGATAGCTGTTGTTATAGGAGAACTCAGCATACGGTAAACTCCTATCCCAACTACGCCCACGTTTCAAGGCGCAAGCTCTCAGCATGTCCTCCAAAATTTGGTTCGTCCTTTCGGTTTGTCCATCTGTTTGTGGGTGATAGGCGGAGCTAAAATCCAGTCGTGTACCCATGGCTTTCTGCAGCTTCCTCCAGAATCTAGAGGTAAACTGAGAACCTCGATCTGAGACTATCCTCTTCGGAACTCCGTGAAGGCACACGATCTGCTCCATGTACAACTCTGCCAATTGTGCAACGTTGTAACTGGTCTTTACCGGAAGAAAATGGGCGGTTTTCGTCAACCGGTCCACAATGACCCAGATGGAGTCGTATCCTGACTGAGTACGTGGTAATCCGACGATGAAATCCATACTGATGTCCTCCCATTTTCATTCGGGTATTCTCAAAGGTTGCAGCAATCCAGCGGGTTTTTGATGTTCGGCTTTTACCCGTTGGCATGTGTCGCATAGGGCAACGTATTCGGCTATATCCCTCTTCATACCATCCCACCAATAGCAAGTTTTCAAATCCTTGTACATTTTGGTGCTTCCTGGATGTATGGAATAGGGTGAATCATGTGCCTCCTTCAATATCATGTCGCGAAGGTGTCTTATGTTTGGCACACAAATCCTTTTTCCTAGCCAAAGCGTACCCTTTTCATCCTCCCTGAAATCCTTCTCTATCCCTTGTCGGATTCTTTCCTTGATCTCCTTGATCCCCTCGTCCGTTGCTTGGCCCTTTCTTATTTCTTGCTCCAATGGGGAGTGTATCTCTATTATCTCCACGTTATTCAAGAATCCGAGGTGTAACCGTTCGAACTTCTTACGTAGTTCAGGTGGTAGCTCCCGAACCGTGAGTTGGTGGCATGCTCCCTTTCTGCTTAATGCGTCAGCTACTACATTGGCCTTCCCGGGGTGGTAGTTGATTCCCACATCATAATCCTTGATGAGTTCTAACCATCGGCGTTGCCTCAAATTCAAATCCGTTTGGGTAAATATGTACTTGAGGCTTTTATGATCCGTATAGATCTCACATCGATGGCCAAGGATATAATGTCTCCAAATCTTCAATGCTTGCACTACTGCTGCTAACTCCAAGTCATGTGTAGGATAATTAAGCTCGTGCTTTTTTAATTGTCGTGAGCCATAGGCTACCACTTGTCCTTCCTGCATGAGCACACATCCGAGCCCTTGTCTGGATGCGTCACAATATATGTCAAAGCTCTTGCTTACGTCTGGCAATACCAGAACTGGTGCTGTGGTTAGCCTTTTCTTGAGTTCCTCAAAACTTTCTTGGCAGACTTGTGTCCATTGAAAGACTTTTCCCTTCATTAGCAACTCTGTCATCGGTTTTGCTATCTTAGAGAAGTCTTTAATGAAGCGCCGATAGTATCCTGCCATCCCAAGGAAACTTCGAATATCCCTCACGCTTTTCGGTTGGTCCCACTTCAGAACATCTCTCACCTTTCCAGGATCAACCGATACCCCTTCCTTGGAGATGATGTGGCCTAGGAAAGATATTTCCTTTAGCCAAAATTGACACTTGTTGAGCTTGGCATACAACTGATGCTCGCACAACTTCTGCAAGGTCAATCTCAGATGTTCTTCATGCTCCTCCTTACTTTTTAATACACCATAATATCATCGATGAAAACCACGACGAACTTGTCCAAGTATTCCATGAAAACCTTGTTCATAAGGTACATGAAGTATGCGGGTGCATTCGTCAATCCAAAAGACATAACGGTATATTCATACGAACCATACCGTGTCCGAAAGGCTGTCTTAGGTATATCGGAGGGCTTAATCTTCAGCTAGAAATATCCCGACCAAAGATCAATCTTGGAGAATACTTGGGCTCCTTTCATTTGATCGAACAGGTCCTCTATACGGGGCAGAGGGTATTTGTTCTTGATTGTTACCTCGTTGAGAGACCTATAGTCCACGCACATTCTTTGGGTCCCATCCTTCTTTTCCACGAAGAGTACCGGAGCTCCCCATGGCGACGAGCTTGGACGGATAAAACCCTTCTCCAACTGTTCTTGAATTTGCTTCTTGAGTTCAACTAACTCGTTGACGGGCATCCTATATGGTCTCTTAGCTATAGGTGCAGTTCCGGGTACCAAATCTATGGCAAACTCGATGTCCCGGTCAGGTGGCATTCCTGGAAGTTCTTCCAGGAACACGTCCAAAAATTCCTGAACCACTGGAATGCTGTCCACTATCGCTCCCTCAACATGGTTCAAACCTGCCCGTTTGGTTGCTTGCTGGGCTGACTCAAACTCGACACGAATACCGTGTTCGTTTGTCAACTGCACACTCCTTTCAGCACATTGGATTACTCCATTGTGCTTGCTTAACCAATCCATTCCGAGTATGATGTCAATCCCGTGGGAGTCCAAAACAATAAGGTTGGCAAGGAAGTCTACCCCCCTTATTTTAAGGCTTACTTTAGCGCATACTACATTAGTCCTCATTTCTCCTCCGGGAGAATTAACTAACATAGCACATTCTAAGTGGGATACGGGTAGATGATGTTTGGCAACATATTCGGATGATATGAAGGAATGTGATGCTCCAGAATCAAATAAAATGGTGGCTGGGTTGGAGTTGGCAAGGAACATACCAATTGCGACGTCCTCAGCCTATTGTGCTTCCTCAGCAGTGACATGGTTAACGTGGCCACGAGCATAGTTCTGCGGTCCACGGTTCCCTTGGTTGTCCCCTCCGTTTGGTCGCTGGTTCTGCTTGCGCACGTTACCTTGCTGTCCAGGGCCTCTCCTCGGGCACTGATTAGTGAAGTGGCCTACTTCCCCGCATGCAAAGCATGCCCTGTTGCCTACGGCAGCAGGTACGTTGGGGCGGGGGTTTTGAACAGGAGCGCCATCGTTAGGCCGGGGCGCAGGAGGCATGGGCACACGAGGTGCCGGTGCAACGAATCGTTGCTGTGGTGGCTGATCAGGGCGGTACGCAGGAGTGGTCGGTCCATACTGCGGTGCAGGGGGCATGTACCTAGGTTGTAAGTTGCTCCCTTGGGGCTGGTATGGCATCTTCCTTTTGCACTCTCGCTCGATCTCTTGGATCTTTTTTTCCACCACAATAGCCTTATCAACTAGCTTTGGAAGCTTAAGTAGTCATTGTTGAGAAGCTGAACTTGGATCTCATTGTTCAACCCTCTCATGAACAGGTACTGCTTCCTTTGATCTGAGTTGACATCTTCGGGGGCGTACCGAGACAGTTGTATGAACTTGTTAAGATATTCATTCATACTTTCCTGTCCTTGGCGAAGATCTTCAAACTCCTGCCTCTTGAGCATCATTACACCAACAGGGATGTAGTGGGAGCGGAAACTTTCCTTGAACTCAGTCCAAGTGATTGTCTCCGGGTTGGCATGGGCGTTGCTCAAGGCATCCCACCAGTCAGCAGCGGCTCCCATAAGTTGGTGCGATGCAAAGAGAACCTTCTCTCGATCGTTGCACTGAACAATGGCGAGCTTCTTCTCCATGGATTTCAACCAATCATCGGCCTCCATTGGATCGCTTGCTTGAGCAAAGGTGGGTGGTTGAGTCCTCATGAACTGTCCCAACCTATTATGAGCCGGCGGTGGTGGTGGCGGTGGTGCCGGAACGGGGTTTTGGTTGGCCTGCAACTGACCCAAAGTTTGGATCATGGTTTGCATAAGCTGGTTTTGCATGGCCATCAACCTTTCTAGGTTGTTCTCGCAAGCTCCGGGGTTAACGGGAACTTCCTCGTGATCATCCTCTTGGTTGTCACGGACGTTCCTTCGGCCGGCGTTTCCTCTCATCATCTGTGAGAGAGGTCAAAAATAGAATAGAAGGTTACAAGGTTAGGTAGATTCCCTTTAACTATATGCATCAAGGTGAGTGGGACTATGTATATTAGCCCTTATGAGGATGTGAGCAAGTGCCGAAACATCTCACACCTCTTTCTTCTTACGTGTGGATATGGACAACATTTTTGAGATGTCCCACAACTCACACTAAGCACATATTGACAAATAATCATCACAAGGGCCCACTCAACTCCTATTCAAGGATGGTTTCCTATGTCAAGGTGGTTTTTAGAGGCCAATCTAAGCTATTCACCCTAGGGCGCTTGTGATTCCTATTTAGTGGTGTAACCCGTAGCTCTATTATCTATCTAAGGCTTTCTATCTAGGCGTGTAACCTACTGTCAACCCGTGGCTCTGATACCAATCTGTGACGCCCTCAATTCTGTGGGAAAACCACGGAACCGAGAACTAATGCATATGTGTGCCCAGGATGTTCATCACACATACACATACGTTCCACAAACTGAATTCAGATTATATATTACCACGAATAACAGAGTTTATTACAATACCTCATGAGTCTTGGACTCATGCTTACAGCGGAAGTCTTATTTCTATGCAGCGGAAGTCCTTATTTAAATGCGGAAGCAAAAACTAATGCGGAAGCATAACTAAGCAGAAGTGGCTTCATCTCTACTCCCTCCACATGCAAGGTTGAGAATAGATCACACGCCATAATGCTCTACCTGATCTTCATAGTAGCCTTCTCTTGCGGTTGATGAAGAAATAATAATGCAAGTTTGAGTACAATGATGTACTCAGCAAGTGCGGGAAAACACATGATATGCAGCTCATAAACAAGGTAGGTATAAAAAGGCTTATTTGCAGAAAAGCAAACTTGTAAATCCATGATAAAACAACAACTTAACTTTAGATGAATGTAATCCCAGCATGAATTAAATTACCAACATACCTCCATCACTTCCCGTGTTCCATCCAAACATTAACCAATCCTTTATTCATACTCACGAATACCTCCTCGTATTCGCTACCATCTCACTTCATAAAACAACCTTGTCTCACACCGAGACCAATCTCATGTCATGTCTCAACAGTCATGCAACCATCTCATCATCCGGACTCAACAGTTCCAAACCAAGAACCCTCTCAATAACCATCCCAATAACCATCCCATCTAATCATGGCAGTTTAGCCAGGTGCTCGTGACCGTAAGCTCGGCTATCATGATAGTTTTAATAACTCTGCAGAGTTTGCACCTCTTTACCCACAAGTTTGTGATTTCGTCACACGTCGGCGACTGCAGAACCTCCATTATACCAGTACACAACCGTCGGTGTATGGTCAAGATATCACAAAATAGCCTTTACAAAGGGGTTACTAGATGTATGGACTCACTAAGGTTTCACCGGCAGGCTAGAATCTCCAATTCTCCCACCCACGGGCCCCCTCTTGTGCCATGCAGTTCCCAGGACAGTCCTCACTCGACTCCCATTCCCCGTGCCTTCCACAGTCCATAACACTCTAGCAACTTACCTAATTACTCGGCTAAGCCGCACCCATACTTGGCCTTGTGGTGGCACTGTTATCCTGGCATGTGCATGCATGAACCGGTCCTTAGATCTACGGCAAGTAAAACCACCATCTCATGCTACCTCATTCACAAACCCAGGCTTGCCTAGATCTCCCTCCGATCCATGTTCATTAACCTCATCAGTTACTTATTATCAGTACGAGTGCAGTTAGCTAGACACATCTATCTCGCTTCCCAATCCCATGGACTCAGCGAAGCATAAAGCAAAAACCATACCCGACTCATAAACTTCCCAGGCGACAAAAACTAGTAAACTCCTATAAAAGGGTTTCCCATCATGTTTGACTCAGTACGCACACCTTTTTGCAAAAACAAACAGTTTTTCCCAAAATATAGGATCAATATGGTCAAGGAGCACTTGCCTTGTTCTTGCGGTTTCGGTTGTTCTTGATTCTCAAAACCTTGTTGCTGCAGTTCGTCGTAGACAGATCCCTGAGCTTGTCCTGCTAGGTAGGATCACGTGCATACAGGATTCACAGCAATCAATATTTATGCACAAACCTTAAACTAGATGCGATGATGCATATGCATGCTGTCTCATGATTAGTTTTATTAGATTGATCTGTATGTGTTCTTGCATGGCCTTACATGGGCAGAGGTGTTCAGATCAAAGGTGGACGTGGCGATGATCTTGTCTTTATATCAAACTGATCATCGAGTGATCTGCCCACGAGAAGGTTTCTGTTCGAAAGGAATTGAAGAACAGATGCAAGAGATGAACACAATGATGTCGTAAGGTGGTATTGAAGTCCTACCTCACGCTCTTCTTGTCTTCGAGGTCCTCCTTAGACCGCTTGGTTCTCCTCCGATGATCTCCCTTGTTGCGCTTCGGCGATGTTTTGCTCGGCGGGTTAGGGCTAGGGCTCTAAGTCGTCGGCTCAGGAGTTGAAAGAGAAGTTTGTGGTTTCGGCCAGAGGTTTTGGGTTCTATTTATAATCGGGAAGAGAAGAATCCTAATCTGATTGGATCCCGAATAAGAGTCTTATTCAAATCTTTGTTGGATCCTAACGTCTTATCTTTAGTAACATCGTGGAAATTTAGATCGGTTTCTGTTGCGTACCGGTATCTTTACGCGTAAAAACCGCTCCAGACTCGTTACCTTTGTGGTGATGAGCTCCGGAGGCTCCACGTGTCCTTTCGGGGCCTTGTATCTACTTCTCCGCAGAGACGAGCTCCGGTTGTGCCACGTGTCAATCGACCGAGACCTCCCCCTCTTTTGGAGGTGAGCTCCACGCACGCCACGTGTCGGCGCCGGTCTTCCCTCTCTTCCCTCCTCAGGAACATGCTCCGAGGTCGACACGTGTCTAGCAACGAAAGACCTCCCGGAGATAAGCTCCGGTGGTGACACGTGTTCGATAGATCCGGATTCCTCTGAGATGAGCTCCGAGATTGACACGTATCCTGCGCGACGGGTCCTCTGATTTCCGCGAGGACTAGCTCCGAGAATGACATGTGTCCTACGAAAAATGCCTTTGCTTCTTCCGCAGAGGCTAGCTCCGTGGGCAACACGTGTCCCATAGGGTCGAACCTTTCTTTAATTGCGGAGATGACCCCCGAGCCTGCCACGTAGCCAGTTTAGCGGCGGACCTCTCTTCACCTCGCAGGGACGAGCTCCGAACACGCCACGTGGCCACGGAAGTTGCCTTCGGTGCTCTCTGAGAGCTTTATTAGCTATCCTTTTGATATTTGTCATTGTTCCATCTTTTCTTAAAATGTTTTCTTCTTCATAACTCATGAACATATGCTGACACCCGAGATGAGGGTGTCACACCCGGGCAACGCCTGTGATGGAGCCCGCAAGACTTAACTTCCGCTGTTGGTTTATTTAGATGTCTTGAACATCTTATCGTCCATTGAGACGTTATGTAAGATTTATTTATATTTGAACACTTGGCTTGTAATATAATGATGCTTCACTATTTGTCATCACATTTATGAGAAATGATCCTGGCATACATGTGGGAGTCACTCGGGTGTTCCGCGGAATAACCGGGTGTGACAGAAGTGGTACCAGAGCCAGGTTGCCCGTAGGAACATGGACCTAGGTAGAAAGGGACGTATTTAAGGACCTTATGTTCTTAAAAACTATTTTACAAAAGGTGTGGGGTAAAAGTGTTAATTTATGTTGTTCCTTTATTTTATTTGTTCATTTTGTCTCACCTTTTATTCAAAATACAGCATTTATTTGATTATTGTCTAACTTGATTTTAAATGTTTTTTATGTTTTAGATGGTTCGCATGGTCCGCACCGCTCGCAAGTCCACTGGAGGGAGAGTTCCTATAGCTGCACTTGCCTTAAAGGAGGAGAACCGCCCGGTGACGTACCACTCCTACGGATTGGCAGTAGGAGGCTTGTTGCGCCATCTTCGGCGTATGCTCCACACCGCTGGCAACGTTGGCAAGCTGATCATACACTACAGCTCCACCAAGACCATTTGTGAAAAGCGTGAAGAATGGAGCTCAGAAATGAGGATCATCCACGACAACAAGCTGCTCAAGATCCACCGCTCTCCAGCTTGTCGGGCGACTCAGGTCGATGCTGAGAATGATGTCACCTGGGAGGCCATCATCTGTCAGAGTTACATCAACCGTGGCCACCTGGACAGGACTGAGTACATGTATGTCCTCCAGCGCGAGAGTGGCACCGCGGAGTATAAGTACCCGCCGGTGCAACAGGGGACTTCTCATGATCACATGGACATGTGCTTGGAGGATGTAGCTATGCTTAGAACTAGACTACAGGAGTGCCAGCAGGAGCTTCAGGATGTCCGTGACACCCTGAAGGAGACTAGGGCGATGCTTCGTGCCAGCTTGAGGGCGAGAGAGAGAGGAGATAGGAACAAACTGTGTGTCACAGAGAATGACACATGGACTCCTGACTCCCCTGACCGCCGGGCGAACAAGCGTCGCCGCACTTCTCCACCAGCAGCTTCCCCACCTAGAGCGGAGTCAGAGGGCAGCCGCAATGATGAGGAAGACCCCGACGAGCCAGCACAGTGAGACGAGTCGTTTAGAGTCATTTCCCTTACTCTAGCATGTTATCGAGTAGTCAAGTCGAGGACCTATCTATTTGCTTATAAATTTTGGTATGTGACGTGAGTTGTGGGAGCCATGGGCACTTGTCCACAACCTCGTCTTTATGTTTGCATTTGCTTATTGTGTGTGAGACCTTATGAATTAATAGTTGCATTTGTTTTCGTATGAGACATGGTGCTTGAAAATTTATGCAAGATTTTCTAAAATTGTCTAAGTTTTGATGCCCTAAAACTTGTCTAAAATTTTCTGAATTAATAGATATTATTTTGGGTATGGATTGGTTGACCAAGCATGAACACATTATCCATTGTTCGACGAGAATGGTGGAACTAACTCACATTAGTGGCACCAAAGTGAAATTCATAGCTGTCCAAGAACCTAGGAGGGACATTAAACTCAATCAAGTAGACGTGGAATTGGAAGAGATAAGGGTCATCAAGGAATATCCGGATGTTTTTCTTGAGGAGTTGCCAGATATGCCCCCAGATCGTGAAGTGTAGTTCGCGATTGAACTAATGCCTGGAACCGCCCCGATATACAAGAGGCCTTACCGGATGGATTCTAAACAACTAGAAGAGCTCAAAGAACATATCAGGGAATTGACAGAGAAAGGGTATATTCATCCTAGTTCCTCGCCATGGGGAGCTCCAATGATATTTGTGTCAAAAAAGGATGGAACCCAAAGGCTATGCATAGACTACCGTGCGTTGAATGAGGTAACCATCAAGAACAAGTATCTGTTACCTCGCATTGAGGAGTTATTTGATCAGTTGAGAGGAGCTTATGTGTTCTCAAAAATTGATCTCAGGTCAGGATATCACCAACTGAAGATAAGACCAACCGACATTCCCAAGACAGCTTTCGTATCTCGGTACGGGCTGTATGAATACACCGTCATGCCGTTCGGGCTAACTAATGCCCCGGCGTACTTCATGTATCTCATGAACAAGGTATTCATGGAATATTTGGATCCAACTTTATGCCAAGTTAAGCAAATGTGAGTTTTGGCTGAAGAGAGTCCCCTTCTTAGGACATATAATCTCGGAGGGAGGAATCTCCATGGATCCCGGCAAGATCACGGATGTGCAGAAGTGGAAGACCCCTGAAAATGTCGGGGAGATCCGGAGCTTCTTAGGCTTGACGGGATACTAACGACGATTTATTGAAGGGTTCTCCAAGATCTCAAGACCCATCACCAAATTGTTAGAGAAGGGAATCACATTCACGTGGACACCATAGTGTGAGGCAAGTTTCCAAGAGTTGAAGAAAAGATTAACCACCGCCCCAGTGCTAGTTATGCTAGACATGCAGAAAAAATTCTCGATATATTGTGATGCTTCTAGACACGGATTGAGGTGTGTTCTCATGCAAGAGGGACATATCGTTACATATGCGTCCAGACAACTTTGAAAACACGAGAAAAACTATCCTACACATGACCTAGAGCTAGCCGCAGTGGTCCACGCATTGAAGCTTTGGAGGCATTACTTGATGGGAAAGAGGACGGAGATATATACGGATCATAAAAGTCTAAAGTACATTTTCACACAGCCATATCTCAACCTCAGACAAAGGAGATGGTTAGAGCTGATTAACGACTTTGATGTGGGTATTAACTATCATCCTGGGAAAGCGAACGTCGTGGCAGATGCTTTAAGCCGAAAGGTGCATGTCAACATGTTGAGCTTAAACGACACACCTACGGAATTGAGGGAGGAATTTGCAAAACTCAATCTATGCCTGGTGAATAATGGTGAGGCCATCACCATGGAAGTAGACTCCACCTTGGAGCAAGACATACGCAACGGTCAGAAGAAGGACGAGAAAATACAGGAAATCAGAAGACTCATCAAAGAGAATAAAGCTCCTGGGTTTAGGGAGGATGAACGAGGTACAGTATGGCATGGGAAAAGAATATGTGTGCCAGAGGTAAAGGAGATTCGTGAACTAATTCTGAGAGAGGCTCATGATTCCGACTATTCCATTCATCCTGGGAGTAAGAAGATGTATCATGACCTCAAAAGCAGATATTGGTGGTATGGCATGAAGCGAGATGTCGCGGAACATGTCACCCTATGTGACACATGTCAGCTAGTAAAAGCAGAACATCAACGACCCGCCGGACTATTGCAACCACTCAAAGTACCCGAATGGAAATGGGAAGAAATAGGCATGGACTTCATAGTGGGACTGCCTAGGACCCAATCAGGATATGATTCGATATGGGTCATAATCGATAGGCTGACCAAGGTAACTCATTTCATCCCTGTGAAAGAAAGCTACAGCGGATCCAAGTTGGCGGAATTGTACATGTCAAGAATTGTGTGTTTTCATGGGGTGTTGAAGAAGATAGTGTCAGATCGAGGGACACAGTTCACCTCAAGGTTTTGGCAGAAGTTACATGAAACCATGGGGACTCATTTGAATTTCAGTTCCGCGTATCATCCACATACTGACGGGCATACCGAAAGAACCAATCAAATCCTCGAGGACATGCTGAGGGCTTGCGCACTCAAAAACAATAGGAGTTGGGACAAGAACTTACCCTATGCTGAATTTTCCTATAACAACAGCTACCAGGCTAGTATGAAGATGTCACCCTTTGAGGCACTGTATGAGGGGAAGTGCAGAACTCCATTGTTTTGGAATCAAACTGGGGAAAGCAAGGTATTTGGGCCAGAGGTGCTACAAGAAGCCGAGGCGAAAGTGAGAGAAATCCGCAACAACTTAAGAATAGCTTAGACCAGACAAAAGAGTTATGCGGATATACGAAGAAGAGAACTCACCTTCAACGTAGGGGACTATGTCTATCTCAAGGTGTCTCCTATCAGAGGGCTTCGTCGATTCAAAGTGAAAGGGAAACTATCACCTCGATATATCGGACCCTTCCAGATTCTAGAGAGGAAAGACAAAGTTGCATATCAGTGGGAATTTCCGGTCCACCTAGCGGATGTGCACGACATGTTCCATGTGTCACAACTCAAGAAATGCTTAAGGACACCCGAAGAGAGGTTACCCATGAATGAGGTAGACGTCCGAGTAGACCTTTCGTATGCCAAACAGCCGGTCAAGATTATGGAGACAATGGACCGCATCACAAGGAACGAAAGAATCTGAATGTGCAAAGTGCAGTGGAAGCACCACTCAGAAGCAGAAGCCACATGGGAGCGAGAAGACGAGCTCAAAGCATAGTTTCTGGATCTGTTTCCCTAGAGTCACCAATCTCGAGGACGAGGTTTCTTTTAAGGGGGATAGATTTGTAACACCCCAAAACGTGGCAAATGTGAATTCAAATTTAGTGGACGTAATGCATGTTGGAGAAAAATTCAAACTCAAACTGAAATTCAAATTTGAAGCAAAAACAGAAAAGAAAAAGGAAAAGAAAAAGGAAAATGGCCACTGGGCCGAAACTCACCACAGCAGCCCAGCCGACCCAAGCCGTTTCTCCCCCTCCTCTTCTCACTGCCGTGCGGGACCCAACTGTCAGCTTCGTCTCCCCCAACCGCCGCCGCTTCTCCCGCGCTCGATCGCGCCACCCTGTCCGAGTTCACCGCACGCGCCCACAATCTATGGCCCCTCTCGGTGCAGCACGAACCCCACTCACCCCCGCCGCCTCCTCACCCATTTAAACGCTGAGGTCCGCCCACTTTCTCCCCGCTCGACCCGCTTCAGTTTCTGGTGAGAACCGAGACCCCCCTCCGCCGTTTTCTCCTGATCTTCATTCGTTTTCTCTGATCTAAGACGCGTAGAGTGTTCCACCGCCGCCGAGGAGGCTTGCAGGTGAAGAAGGCACCGTGTGTCGCGCTCTAACCGCTACTGCGATGAGCACCGAGAGCCATTGTCGGACTTCGTCGCTGCCGACCTACTCCCCCTCCTTCGAATTGTGCAGAGAAAACGGTAGTCTAGGGCCGGTAGACGAGATTTCGTGAAATCCAGGCGAATCCGCCGCCTCGCACCGCCGTGCGCCGCCCGCCCCGGCCAGGGTGACGTGGCCCTCTGTGGCCCGTCCAATTTATATCGGATGGCCACAATTAGATCTCCCCCGTACCCCTTCGCGTTATAATCTCAGCCATCCATTTAAAATCCAACGGCCCACATCAGCCCCGCATTATAAACGCCGGGAATCTTACGCGCTACCCCCTGGATTTGTGAGAAAAGAATAGCTAGCCCCTGGAGTCTTCTGATCTAGCCCTTGGACTCTCTGAAATTTATGTAAATGTATTTAAAAATCAGTTTTAGCCCCTGGACTTAATAAAAATTAGGAAAACCCCTCTGTTTTGCACACTTAGACCCCTGAAAATTTAGAAAATAAGAAATTGGACCCCCACTGCAGTGTGGATTTGCACATCAGCCCCTGAGGAGTATCAATTTCAGAAATTTGAACATGAGAATAGAATTTAAATTCAAATAAGTAATGCAAACCCATGTGCCATTATAATTTAAATCTTTCTAGCACCTGGAAAATGGTTAGAATGATTTGAGGACTGATTCTAGGCTGCAAGGAAACCTGACTAAGGGTTATTTATTTCTGTTATTGCTGAAAATTCATTTTTAGGCTTGAAGTATGTAATTCTGAAAATAGGTAAAAATATATCTAAATTGATCCCATCAAATAGGAAGCCAATAGATACTTTGTTGGGCATTTTAAGCAAAATATATTTTGTGTAGGTAATGTATTTTGCTGTTTTAGTGCTGAAAATTTACTTTTAAGCATAGAAAATAAATCTGAAAATATAGAAAATAGGTAGACATAATTAGTAAATGTCAAATGAGGTCCCTAAATCCAAAACTTCAAGTTTAAAATTTTGTAGGAGATCTGAAAACCTATTTGGAGTTGGAAATTACATTTCATGCAAATTTTGTGGCTAAGAAGTGTATTACCAAATATAGAAAATTAGTTAAAATTGGAAATTTATATTTAGTGTGCACTTAGAAATCTGAATATCAAAGATTTGAAGTAATATATATGTTTAAAAGTGCATGCATCCATATGAGCAACCTATCTAGGGTAAACACAAAACTTAGATATGTGTATGACTTTTATGTGTTTGTATGTGTGGTTTGCATGAATGTAGATGTGGACTATTGCTTATGGAATGTTATTTTCTTTGTTACGTGTGTGGTGGAATGATTAGAACCAGCCCCAGAGCCGGTTCTCACCTTTCAAGACCAAGACTTTCCATTCCCAGAGCAGCAGGAAGAAGGCATGTGTCCTTGACCACTTTGATCCTATACTAGGATGTGTAGTTAGAATTTAATTGCATTGTCAATTTGGAATATGATACCCATGCTTGGAAGTTTGCCTATCATTATCTTGCTTCCTTGTAGCCTGGGTTGGGAGTTATTTTATTATGTCATTTATTTATACTACTCATGCTTAGCCATGCTTAGAATGGGATAAATGGGATATGAGACCATCACCTTGGCTACTTTACCTTTGAATGGATTATTATGAATTATGTAGTGGTAGGGATCTAGTCAAGTTGGATGCTTTGGTTGGTGTTGTGTGCACGAGACACGGGTTTGTGTTTAGTGCTTGCCTGGATCCTAAGGACCGGTTAATTGAGCATGTAACCTAGCTTTACCGTGCCAACCACATGCTGAGATGGGGCAGCTTGGCCAATTAATTAGATGTATCTCCGACGTAGTGTGGGTGTTTGGATGGTGCGGGAAATAGGTGTCAGCTGGACTACCATATGAATCGCAAGGCTCAAGAGGGGGCCACTGCAGCGGGGGTTGGAGCCTCCTGGGTGCTGTTAGGGGTGAAACCTCAGTGGGCCCACACTCATTGGGAATCCCTTTGTAAAGGCCTCGTAGTGATCTCCTGGCTACACACCTCGGAACTGTGAACGGGTTCGCGGCCACAGGCATAACGGAGGTTCCTAGTCCACCCGGCAACGGGGGACGAAATCACTATATGTGGGTGCAGTGGTGCAAACTCTGCAGAGTCAAAACTGTCATGATAGCCGTGCTCACGGTCAAGAGCGGCTTGAACTAATTCATGATTAGAGGATGATGAATTGGGAAGTTGAGGATGTTAAACGGGAAGCTTAACAATGGAAATGAAGTTGTGGTTACTTGATATTGAGGATGGTTTAGGGGATTGGGACCATTTCATTCATATAGTAATGTAGGTGCTTAATAAGCTGAGGTGATAGGGACTAATTGCATAGTGCTTTAACCATGAGTTCAACCTTTCCTTGCTCTAGCCATGCATGACATAACTTTTCCACACTTGCTGAGTACCAACGGTACTCAAGCTTGCTTTTATGTTGGTTTTAAATTGCTGCTCAGGCCAAGGGAATGACGTGGTGTACAACGACCAATACTTCAAACCCGAAGAAGGATTCTAGGTTCACGGAATCCCCCGGGCAACGCCTGTGATGGAGCCTGCAAGACTTAACTTCCGCTCTTGATTTATTTATATGTCGTGAACATCTTATCGTCTATCGAGACGTTATGTAAGACTTATTTATATTCGAACACTTGGCTTGTAATATAATGATGCTTCACTATTTGTCATCACATGTATGAGAAAATGATCCTGGCATACATGTGGGAGTCACTCGGGTGTTCCGCGGAATAACCGGGTGTGACAAACGGCAAGACTGCAACTACGAGGGTGGGTTAATCAATATTTTTGCCCGATGTGCCGCGGGAACCTTGAGACAGCCGCTCATCTGTTCACTGAATGCCCCATCGTCAAAGAAGTCTGTGAACGGACGGCGATCAGGATAAACCATCAGGTGCTGCAACCATTGCTCTGGAAATGTGGGGTTAATATTGCAGCATGGTATGAAGGGATTGCAATCGGCTGTTAGTATCCAAGGTACTACTCTCATGGAGAGGATGCCACTAAGAGTTGGGAAATTTTCCCACACATAATGTCATGCCAAACCTAGGGGTTGGGGTTACATATTTATAGCTAAGGCAGCCAAGCATATACCTAGATGCTAGTCTAAGATGCTGTCCTACCAAAGGACTAATATGCTGTCCTCTTGGTCCAAGATGCTGACCTACCAAAGGACTAAGATGCTGTCCTACCAAAGGACTAATATGCTGTCCTGCTAAAGGACTAAGATGTTGTCCTCTTGGTCTAAGATGTTGTCCTACCAATGGACTAAGATGTCGTCCTGCTAAGGACTGAAATGTTGTCCTAACTAGGGGCCACACAGACCAAGAGTACAAGACTTATTCCTTCATTCTCCCCCTAAGTCTTGTGCGTTGTCTTGTGGGAGAGTTGGACCATCCCGATCCTGGAGCAAAGCTCAAGGAACGTGATCCTCCCAAGGGGCTTGGTGAGAAGGTATGCAAGCTGGTCCTTGGTGTTGATGTAGCATGCCTTGATGCTCCCTTCCTCCAAGCAGCCTCGGAGGAAGCGGTACCTCACCCGGATGTGCTTGCTCCATTCATGAAAGGCAGGGTTCTTTGCTAGAGCCAGAGCAGACTTGTTGTCCACCCTGAGTTCCACCGCTCCGGTGTCTTTGCTGAGGAGATCACCAAGCAGTTGAACTAGCCAGAGCGCCTGAGTCGAAGTAGTAGAGGCCGCTATGTACTCGGCCTCGCAGCTGGACAGGGCCACCACCTGCTGCTTGACCGACTGCCAGCTAACGAGGCACTTGCCGAGGAAGAAGGGAATCCCGCTCGTGCTCTTGCTAGTGTTGATGTCGCCGGTGTGGTCGCTGTCGCTGTACCCGACAAGGTGTGCCTCCTCAAGGCACCTCGGGTAGTAGAGGCCGTGGTCGAGAGTGCCCATAATGTAACGGATGATCCTCTTCACAGCCTGCTGGTGCTCCGTCATCGGTCGCTGCATGAACTACTGACGTAGCCGACAGAGAATGCCAAGTCCGGCCGTGTTTGGGCGAGGTAGCGAAGGCTCCCCACAAGACGCTGATATTGCGTGATGTCCACCTCCTCCATCGTGCTGTTGCGGCTCAGCTTCAGTCTCTCCTCTATGGGAGTGGGAGTTGGGTTGCAGTCTGCGAGCCCAGCCAGCTCAACAATGCGCTTGGCGTAGGCAGTCTGTCGAAGCATGATCCCGGAGTCGGCCTGGTGCACCTCGATCCCCAGGTAGAAGGAGAGAGATCCCAAGTCACTCATCTGGAAGGTGACTTTCATCGCTTCCTTGAATGCTGCCACCTCCGCATCCTTGGTGCCGGTGATCACCAAGTCGTCGACGTAGACACCCACCAGTAGAGCATTTCCTCCATTGCCCCGCCGGTAGATGGCCGCCTCGTGCGGGCTTTGCTCGAATCCCATCCCCTTGAGCGTGGAGTCCAACTTGGCATTCCACGCCCTTGGTGCCTGCCGCAGGCCATAGAGGGCCTTGCGCAGGCGCAACACCTTGCCCTCCTTGCCAGGAATCGTAAATCCCGGCGGCTGGTGCACATAGACCTCCTTCTTTGAATCGACGTTAAGAAACACCGACTTGACATCCATGTGCTGAACCCGCCAGCCTCCTGAGCAGCCAGCACAAGGAGGAGTCACACAGTTTCCATCCGCGCCACGGGCTCGAAGGCATCGTCGAAGTCGATCCCCTCCTGTTGCACGAAACCGCGTGCCACCAAGAGAGCCTTGTGCTTGATGATGGCGCCGGCTTCATCCCTCTTCAGCTTGAACACCCACTTAAGGGTGATCACGCGGTGACCATGAGGGAGGTCAGCAAGCTCCCAGGTGAGGTTGTTATCAACCGCGTCCATCTCCGACTGCATCACGGCACGCCATGCCGCGTGTCTCTCAGCCTCCGCGAAAGACCGAGGCTCGCCGTCGTCACACGCAAGATGCAACTGCGCCTCTAGATCGCGAGGGACCAATCACAGCATCAACTGGTCACCGAGAAGATCCTCCATCGTACGATACCGCAACGGCTCGCCATCGTGGTACGTGTCGATGCGCTCCTCTTCATAGGAGAGCAGAGTAATGAACTGCACCGGTTTGTGCTCGACACGAGCTGGTGTCGGAGTGGACGTACCCGGAGGGATGGCAGTCAGTGCTGGAGTGCGTGGGGTCGCCGGCTGTGGTGGTGGAGAGGTCGTCGCAGCCAAGGTCGTGACTGGGGAGCGTGGCGCTGAAGTTGGTGGAGAAGAGCTTCCTACTCCCCCAGTTCCCTTGAAGTGGATGTACTCGACGATGAAGTTGTCGTATGTCGGAGTCGAGCCGTCGTCTACTGCCTTGTCCCATGCCCATCCTCGCCCTTCATTGAACACTACATCACGTGCCGTGCGCACGCGCTGTGTTCCTGGGTCGAGAATGCGGTAGGCCTTCGAGCCCTCCGCGTAGCCGATGAACACCCGTGGAGTGCTCCTGTCGTCGAGTTGCTGATGTGGCCAAGCTCCTTGGTGAATGCTAGGCAGCCGAAGACTCGTAGGTGAGAGACTGTCGGCTTGCGCCCATGCCAAGCCTCGTACGGCGTCCTGCAGTTGAGAGCCTTGGTGGGCGAGCGGTTGAGGATGTAGACCGCCGTCACCACCGCCTCTCCCTAGAAGATAGCCGGCATTCCCCTCTGCTTGAGGAGGGCCCGAGCCATCCCCACAACCGTCTGGTTGCGTCGCTCGACGACGCCGTTCTGCTGCGGGCTGTACAGCGCGGAGTAGTGGCGCTGAACACCCTCATCCGTGCAGTACGACGTGAATTTAGCCGCCGTGAATTCGCCGCCGTTGTCGGTGCGCAGCACATGCAGCTTGTGGCCGCACTCCGCCTCCGCAATGACCTGTGCGTGCCTGATGGCGTTCGCAACCTCTCCCTTGCTGCCAAGGACCATCACCCACATGTAGCGGGAGAGGTCATTGACAAGCAGTAGGAAGTAACGTCGTCCTCCCGGTGTAGCCGGTGTCACCGGGCCACACAAGTCCCCGTGCACGAGGTCGAGCCGCTCCTTGGCTCGGAAGCTCGAATGCTGGGGAAATGGGAACTGCCTCTGCTTTGTCACTACGCAGACATCGCAGAACTGCTCCACATGGTCAAGGCACGGCAGGCCCCGTACCATCTCCTTGGCACTGAGCCGCTTCAGGGCCTTGAAGTGAAGGTGCCCAAAGCGTTCATGCCACGCCTCGTCATCCCGGCGAGTAGCAAGGCAGAGAGGTTGTGCTACCTGCACGTTAAGGATGTAGAGTCGATTGGTGCCTCTGGTTACCTTGGCAAGAAGGCGACGATGGCGATCCCAAATCCTCATGACTCCGTCCTTGATCTCCACGCGCGAACCGTTCTCACCCAGCTGGCCCAGGCTGATGATAGAGTTCCTCAACGTAGGGATGTAGTAGACTCCGACGAGCAGCCTGTGCTCACCAGACTCGGCGGTGAGGATGACGGAGCCGATGCCCTTGATCTCCACACCAGAGGCGTCCCCAAACTTGACGGAGCCTCGAACATTGGGGTCAAACTCAGTGAAGAAATCCCGTCGACCAGTCATGTGATGGGTGGCGCCGGTGTCGAGGCACCACCCGTCAGTCTTTTCGTTGCTGGAGCCATCACCGAGAAAGGTGTGTGCTCTCGGCTCATCGATGTGGAAGAGAGCCGCTGCGGCCGATGCCACTGGAGGTGGCTCGATGCTTGCGTGCGCCAGGAGCAGAGCCGACTCCTCCTCCTCCACCTGTGCGACGTGGGCCTGGTCACATCGTTGCTGCCGACACTCCCTGGCCCAATGACCAAGCTTGCTACAGCTGTGGCAGGTGTCGTCTCGTGCTGGCTTCCGGTTGCCGGTGGTGCCGCTTTGGGTGCCTCCGTGGGTGCCCCCTCGGCACGTCTTTGCGCCCCAGCTTGGGCTCCTCCGCGCCCCTTGCTTGGCTTGTCGCGCTTGCGACCACCTTTCGAGGAGGAGGGCTCCCCCTTCTTCCCGTCACCTTGGCAGGCCTCCCACTACTCCCGAGTGAGATGTAGCTTCCCGCCGATGGTGATAGGCCCCGAGAGAGGCTGAGATTCGTCGCTATCGATGACCTTGAGGCGGCCTACCGCCTCTTCGATCGACATCGTGGAGAGGTCCAGCAGAGACTCGATCGAGCGAGCTCTGTCTGAATCCAGCTTCATTCACCATGGCCGATCTGCTTGTACTTCTCGGGGATGCAACGGAAGAGCTTCTCGACGACTTTCTCCTCGTTGTAGGTGTCATCGCCGAACTGCACCATCTTCTGCAGTAGTGTGTTGAGACGGAGAGCAAAGTCATCAACATCCTCACCTGGTTTGAAGGTCAGGTTCTCCCACTCCTTGTGGAGTGCTTGCAGTGTGGTTGATATGCACGCGCCTAGGCAGCACGTGTAACAAGTTGTTGTGGCCCGATCTTCTCGTAGGATCCGCGAACTTGATGAATTGTTGCTGCGTGACCTGGTGAAGAGGCAGCGCACCGCGAGGCTGTCCACGCGACGAACTACCGAGACAATCACCCTTCCACGTATCGACGAAACAGCCCATGCAATCACGCCCTATAGACGTAAAGGCACGAAATGGGTGAACCGCAGTTCGGCGTTCTACAACTCCCAGAGGAATCAAAAGAACAAATATTGCAAGCCTCTCAAGACTCACGCATAAACAAAACTCCACGAGTTTGTGTTTTCTGAATTCAATAAAAATAAGATCTCCTCCTTTTTCATTGTCTAGTACAAGATATATATAGAGATAGGGACGTTCAGCTTTGAGTAAATGGCTGCATGCGCATGCTCTAGTGGATTTCATGGCTGGTTCGCGCGTCTTTTCAGCTTCTGGCAGCAGTTACTAAAATGAGCATAACTCCTTATTAGGACATCCAAATAATGAACCGTTTGATGGGCTGTAAAGTAGACTTGAAGACGCTTCCATCCACTTATAGAACACCGTCCAACTCCTTGTATCCTGTCCGCAGTGATGCTTGGAATTCGTACCATGTGTCAATCATCTAGCTTCTGGTTGCATTCCCCTGCTAAGGTGATGAACCACCATTTTATTCATGCACACCATAGGCTTCTTGGTTCAGATGTCCAGAGGTTTGAATCCATCTTGATCCCATGCTGGTTCATACACTTCATCATTCCTAAGGACATTGAAACAAGAACTCAAAAGCATAGGCTCATTCAACATAGACTGATTATTAAACAAAAGGTTAGCGTTCACCTGAGAATGAATTTCCTTCTGCAATTGTTTAGCTCTACTCCTTGTAATTGGACCAGCTATATCAAGTGGATTTTCATTTGAAGATGAGTGAATGCTAGGCATGACCTCATTAGTCTCCCCCTCTTGAGAAGGAGTCGTCCTCGGCTCAGGCTCACTAACAAAAGGAAGCAAGTCTTTGACATTGAATGTTGTACTCACATTGGAATATTCAGGTGGCAGCTTGATTTTATAAGCATTATCATTTATCTTTTGGAGAACCTTGAACGGACCATCACCCCGAGGAGATAACTTACTCTTACGCTGTTGGGGAAAGCGATCCTTTCGTAGATGCAACCATACAAGATCTCCTGGCTGAAATGTAACCTTCTTCTTACCTTTGTTTGCTTGCTTTGCATATTATGCTGATTTCTTCTCAATATTCTTTCTTGTCTCCGCATGTAACCGCTTGATAAAGTCTGATCTTTTTGTGGCATCCAAGTTAACTTGTTCCTGTAATGGTAAAGGCAAAAGATCCATGGGAGTATGCGGTTTAAACCCATAAACTATTTCAAATAGACAAGAGTTTGTTGTGGAATGGACTGCCCTGTTATAAGCAAATTCAACATGTGGAAGGCAGTCTTCCCAGAGCTTCAAATTCTCTTTGAACACAGCACGCAACATGGTTGACAAGGTACGATTAACAGCTTCAGTTTGGACATCCGTTTATGGATGACAAGTGGTTGAAAATAACAACTTTGTGCCAAGCTTAGCCCACAATGTCTTCCAAAAGTAGCTGAGAAAATTAGTATCCCGGTCTGAAACAATAGTCTTTGGAACTCCATGTAAACGAATAATCTCCCTGAAAAACAAATCAGCAACGTGTGAAGCATCATCGCTCTTATGACAGGGGATAAAATGTGCCATTTTAGAAAAGTGATCTACAACAACAAAAATAGAATCCCCCCTCTGAGACCGAGGTAACCCAGAATAAAGTCCATAGATATATCTTCCCAAGGTACATGTGGAATAGGTAATGGAGTATATAAACCATGGGGATTGAGGCGGGACTTAGCTTTCAAGCAAACGATGCAGCACCCAACATGCCGCTGGACATCACGTCGCATATGTGGCCAAAAGAAATGATCGGAGAGCATGTCCAATGTCTTTTTGACACCAAAATGACCAGCTAGTCCACCTGCATGTGCTTCCTGCAAAAGAACTTGACGAATCGAGTAAGCTGGAATGCATATTTTGTTAGTGCGAAACAAGAAGCCATCATGCGTATAATATTTATCCCAACCTTTTCCATCAATGCAACGAGAGAAAAGTTCTTCAAAATCAGCATCAGCAGCATAAAGTGTTTTAATGGATTCCAAACCAATCACTTTTGTATCTAGTTGTGTAATCAACGCACATCTTCTAGACAAGGCATCGGCAACAATGTTATCTTTACCACGCTTATGTTTGACAACATAGGGAAACGTTTCAATGAACTCAATCCATTTAGCATGTCGACGGTTTAGCTTGCCTTGACTTTTAAGGTATTTCAAAGCTTCATGATCAGAATGAATTACAAATTCTTTAGGTAACAAGTAATGTTGCCAAACTTCCAAAACGCGAACTAATGCATAAAGCTCCTTGTCATAAACTGAGTAATTCAGATGTGGACCATTTAGCTTTTCAGAAAAGTAGGCAACAGGTTTACCTTCTTGCAGCAGTACACCTCCTATGCCAATACCCCTTGCATCATATTCAATCTCAAATGTCTTACCAAAATCAGGAAGTTGCAGCAGCGGTGCTTTACAAAGCTTTGTTTTCAGCGTTTGAAATGCTTGGTCTTCATCATGTCTCCATTTGAATAGAACATCCTTCTTTGTGAGATTGTTAAGTGGTGCAGCGAGAGTGCTGAAATCTTTGACAAAACGCCTATAGAAACTTGCAAGACCATGAAAGCTTCGAACTTGGCTCATATTTACTGGTGTAGGCCAATCCTTTATTGCTTTAACCTTCTCTTCATCAACCTGAATACCATTTGCGGAAACAACAAAGCCAAGGAAAACAACACGGTCTGTGCAAAAGTTGCACTTAGCAATGTTGCCATACAATTTCTCTCCCCTCAAAACAGCAAGTACTTGACGGATATGATCAAGATGTTCATCAAATGATTTGCTATAGATCAGAATATCATAAAAATAAACAACTACAAACTTGCCAATGAAAGCTCATAAAACATGATTCATTAAGCGCATAAAAGTTGAAGGAGCATTTGTCAAGCCAAATGGCATCACAAGCCATTTATAGAGACCAAATTTAGTTTTAAACATTGTTTTCCATTCATCACCAAGTTTCATGCAGATTTGATGATAACCACTACGCAAATCTATCTTGGTAAAAATGATAGAACCACTCAATTCATCTAACATGTCATCAAGTCGTGGAATGGGATGGCGATATCGAATAGTTATAGCATTGATAGTACGACAATCAACACACATGCGCCAAGAGCCATCTTTTTTTGGGACTAAAAGAACGGGAACTGCACATGGTGATAAGGATTCACGAACATACCCTTTGTCCAAAAGCTCTTTTACCTGTCGCTGAATTTCCTTTGTTTCTTCAGGATTGGTGCGGTAGGTTGGACGATTTGGAAGCGAAGCACCTGGTACCAAATCAATTTGATGCTCAATTCCATGGAGTGGAGGAAGTCCAGCTGGTATCTCATCGGTAAAAACATCTCCGAAGTCCTGTAAGAGATCAAGAACAACACTAGGCAGCGATGAAGGTAAATCGTGAGTTGAAAGTAGGACCTCCTTGTGCAAGAGCACAAAGAATGGGGCTGTGGTGTCTCTCACTTCCCTCAAATCACTCTTGCTCACAAAGAGATACTCAGTGTGGCGTGGCTGTTTAGGATTGGCATGAGGCTTTATGTGGCTGGATGGGTTAGAACTCTCTCCCTTACTTGGGTTGAGGGTCTCGCTCAATTTTCTTTTGTCTGATTCCTCTCTTTTCTTGCGAGCCATATCTGAAGTATGTATCTCCTCTGGAGATAATGGAACAAGAACCACCTTCTTGTCATTGTGAATGAAAGTGTATTTGTTAGACCGTCCAAAATGCACCGAGTCCACATCAAATTGCCAGGGCCGACCAAGCAGCAAATGGCATGCTTGCATGGGGACAATATCACAATCCACCTCTCCATGATAACCACCAATGTAAAATGACAAACGAATCATGGATGAAACCTTAACTGTCCCGGAATTATTCAGCTATTGCATATGGTACGGATGTGGATGGCGACGTGGCTGCAAACCAAGCTTCTCAACTAGCAAAGCACTAACAATATTATTGCAGCTCCCACCATCTATGATGAAACAGCACACTTGGCCTTGCACTTTGCATCTGGACTGAAATAAATTATGGTGTTGTCCTTGTTCAGCTGCAACAAACTGAGTGGAAAGAACTCTCCTAACCACCAAAGAAGGAGATGGTGTATTGATTGTAGAAGGCTTGAAAGCAAGAAAATCAGCAAGCAACTCATCAAAATCAGCACTAGTAATCTCATCAGAAGATGGAGAAATAACATCTTGTAACATGTCATTGGGAACAAAAGTTGGAATAGGTTGAATCGCTAAACAATTCAGACCTAGCTCAAATGTACCATCCTCTGCTGAATACTCACAAGTGTCAAGATTAAAATCTGCAAATACATTGGTAAACTCGTCCTCCTGTTCACTTTTTGAATCATAAGAACCATCAGCAAGGGCAATAATAGTACGACGATTGGGACATTCAGCTTGTTTATGCCCATGACCACCACACTTAAAACACTCAATCTTGCTTGTCTTGCGTTGGGTGGCTGCAGTAGAAGAAGTGGGCTGATTTGAACTCACAGCTTTACCTTTCGCATCCAATTGTTTAGAAGAAGGTGGAATGGATCTATTTGTTCCACGCGATGAGGATTTGGGCGTTGCAGCTCCTTGCTGTTGGAATTGAGGAGTGACATCCCCTTGCTGTTGGGGATGACGCCATGAAGCATTGTATTTGTAATACGTAGCAACTTGCCGTTCAGCCCTCTTTGCAAAATGAACCAACTCAGTGAGACAAGTGTAATTTGTCATATCGACTTTATCAGCAATGGATTTATTGAGTCCAACCATAAACCTGGCCATTGTGGATTCCTCATCTTCAGTTATCCCTGTACGAAGTAAACACATTTTCAATTCTTGAAAATATTCATCAACAGTACGAGTACCTTGCACAAGATGTTTCAGCTTCAAATGTAGGTCACGAGAATAATACGCAGGAACAAAACGACGTCGCATTTCCCTCTTCATGTCTTCCCAAGTTATACGAACATGCCCAACTCTTTGATATTCAGTACGGACCTGATTCCACCAAGTTATGGCATAGCCTTTAAACTCAATGGTTGCAAGCTTTGCCTTCTTTTCAGCAGGGTATTCATACAAATCAAATAGTTGCTCCACTTTGGTTTCCCATTCAAAGTAATCATCAGCATTCTCCTTGCCGCTGAATGGAGGAATGGACACTTTAACCTTGCCCAAACCATCATGATTATGATGTCGTTCATGATGACGTCGACGGTGATCACCATAACGACCACAGGCTCCAAAACGGCCAAAGTTGTCACCGCCATGATCATCATATGCACCACGGCGACCATAAGGATCACCTCCATGTTCAGCACTATAATTTGAAAATGTTTCAGCATCAAAATCAGGAGGATGTCCAACAGGAACACGTCGTGCACGACCAAAACCAGCAGGAAATCCTCGGCCACGGCCACCTGCAAAGTTATCAAAACCAGCAGCGAATCATCGGCCACGACCACCACCACCGCCACCGGCATGTTGATCATCATCCTCAATGTGTTCATCATCATGAGGTCGATGCTCCCCGTGTTGCTGCTGTAGTGATCGTTGAAGCGCTTGCATCCCCTGCATCAATTGTTGCATTTGTGCACGCATTTCCTGAATTTCTTGACCAGAAACAGTGTGAGAAGGGGAATCTTCATTTCCTGCCATGTTAGTAACAAAGGAAGAAAGTAATAGGACAAAATATATGTGGAATCACTCCCTCACCACTGACAAAACAAGTTCTTTCTCTCCCTGAAAAGAGCAAGAACCGGGCTGCAATTTGTAGTGGAAGAGTGATTGTAACAGCGACGACGGTACAACAACTCATGGTGCGTTTTAAGTGGAGCTTGGTGGGGTAATATGTAAGTGGAATGCGCTGAAAAATGTAGTGATGCAAAACCGAATAATAATCCAAAAACACAAGTCTAAGTTGCTGAATATAAAGGAAAAAATGCACAAAGATGTAGAAACAAGATGTAGGAAGTGGATAGATGAACACCAAGTGCATCAACCGAAACTTATTGTTGCCCAAACCCCTTTGGATGTGTTGAACATAATTCTCTTTTATTTCTTCTTTCCTCTTTTTTTTTGAGCAAGAACTCGTTGTTTTCAGTCTTTCTGTGGACCCATATACATCTTTTCTTTTAACCTTTGTGACAAATGCAGCACAACTTTCAACTAAAGGGGCGCATAAGGATCAACTAAGATGGATGGTGCAGCACAAAAACAAGAAACTCGGGTTGGGAATTTGTGGCGGGTAGAAAACAAGGGTGGGATGGGTGGGTATATGCAGCAAGCGATTTGATGATTAGAACAAAGATAACAACTAGAACGATGTGGAAAAGAAAAAAAATCAGCAACTAGACAAATCTTAAAGGATTAAAACTCGATAAAGCAAACTACAAAATCATTAGCACGTATGAATTTGAGCTGTAGGTTTTCTTTTTGGCTATTAGTGGACAGTAGGTATATAAAAATCTATCCTACCAAAAGCAAGAATAATCCTACTGAGGAAACGGAGGTTGTGATACCAGATGATATGCATGCGCCTAGGCAGCACGTGTAACAAGTTGTTGTGGCCCGATCTTCTCGTAGGATCTGCAAACTTGATAAATTGTCGCTGCGTGACCTGGTGAAGAGGCAGCGCACCGCGAGGCTGTCCACGCGACGAACTACCGAGACAATCACCCTTCCACGTATCGATGAAACAGCCCACGTAATCACGCCCTATAGACGTAAAGGCACGAATTGGGAACCGCAGTTCAGCGTTCTACAACTCCCTCAGGAGTCGAAAGAACAAATATTGCAAGCCTCTCAAGACTCACGCATAAACAAAACTCCACGAGTTTGTGTTTTCTGAATTCAATAAAAATAAGATCTCCTCCTTTTTCATTGTCTAGTACAAGATATATATAGAGATAGGGGCGTTCAGCTTTGAGTAAATGGTTGCATGCGCATGCTCTAGTGGATTTCGTGGCTGGTTCGCGCGTCTTTTCAGCTTCTGGCAGCAGTTACTAAAATGAGCATAACTCCTTATTAGGACATCCAAATAATGAACCGTTTGATGGGCTGTAAAGTAGACTTGAAGACGCTTCCATCCACTTATAGAACACCGTCCAACTCCTTGTATCCTGTCCGCAGTGATGCTTGGAATTCGTACCATGTGTCAATCATCTAGCTTCTGGTTGCGTTCCCCTGCTAAGGTGATGAACCACCATTTTATTCATGCACACCATAGGCTTCTTGGTTCAGATGTCCAGAGGTTTGAATCCATCTTGGTCCCATGCTGGTTCATACACTTCATCATTCCCAAGGACATTGAAACAAGAACTCAAAAGCATAGGCTCATTCAACATAGACTAATTATTAAACAAAAGGTTACCGTTCATCTGAGAATGAATTTCCTTCTGCAATTGTTTAGCTCCACTCCTTGTAATTGGACCAGCTATATCAAGTGGATTTTCATTTGAAGATGAGTGAATGCTAGGCATGACCTCATTAGTGGTCTTGCGGGCGCGGTCAATGCCGATGTGTGCCGCAGCGATGGCGTCCCACGCCTCCTTGGCAGTCCGCTTATTGGAAAGCGAGAACTGCATCTCGGGTGGTACTGCAGCAATGAGAGCATCCAGCGCCCGTCGATCCTCGTAGTAGTCGACGTCGCCGTACCGGACGGCTTCCCACATGTGCCGCACCTGGAGCCGTATCCTCATCACCGCGACCCACTCGACGCAGTTGGTCTTGTGAGGATAGGCCACCCACCGCCGGGACCAACGTCCCTGACAATGGCTTGGATCCCGTGGTGACCATGGTACCTGTTCGGGGAGGGGGAGTCGCGCCGCCTGTAAATGGCTCAATCTCCGTCGACCCAACCACCCCCGCCGGGAGCGTCGCCAGCGCGTCCGCGCCCGTCTGGGCTGCAGCCGCCGCGCTCATGGGGGTGCGTGTCTGCCCACTGTGGTGTTTGTGGTCGTGCTACCTTCCTCGCCAGCCTGAGGTCTTCGTTGGTGCCGCCGTCGGTAGAATCAGAGCCTCTGTCGCTACCGCTACGCAGAGCCTCAAGCTCCATTGCAGCCGCACGCGCTGCATCCGCAACCGCTGCTGCTTCTACTTCCGCCTTCGCCACTGCCAGTTCCGCCGTCGCCGGCCTCGCCACCCTCGCCGCAGCCTCTGTCGCTGCACGCTCGCGTTCTTCTGCCGCGGCGACCTCGACCTCTTGCCGATGCCGACCGCTCGAAGCGACCGAGTGCTGAGACTGTCCTTCGGACATGGCAAGCTAGTGGAGGAGTGCTGTGTGGGGAAGAGGTTGTCTCAGACAAGCTGTTGCTTGTCTGTGTAGAAGAGGAGGAATGAGTTAAAACAACCGGTGTTATTGCTGCCGGCTAAAGACGAAGAGAGGTGTGGGAAGGAGATGAGCAGGAGATGTCTAGGCTACAGGATAGAACGGCTCTGATACCACTTGTTAGTATATGAAGTACTACTCTCACGAAAAGGATGACACTAAGAGTTGGGAAATTTTTGCACACACAATGTCATGCCCAACCTAGGGGTTAGGGTTACATATTTATAACTAAGCCAGCCAAGTATATACCTAGATGCTAGTCTAAGATGCTGTCCTACCAAATGACTAATATGGTGTCCTCTTGGTCTAAGATGTTGTCCTACCAAAGGGCTAAGATGCTATCCTACCAAAGGATTAATATGTTGTCCTACTAAAAGACTAAGATGTTGTCCTCTTTGTCTAAGATGTTGTCCTATCAAAGGACTAAGATGATGTCCTGTTAAGGACTAAAATGCTGTCCTAACTAGGGGCCACACAGACCAAGAGTATAAGACTTATTCCTTCATCGGCCAAGCTGAACCGACTAGGAAAAGCGCCCGCTCGCTAGCGATCCTAGTGTGTTGGGTCTTGTGGAAGGAACGAAACGCGCGGGTGTTTGAATCAAAGGAGAGAACGGTACAGCAGCTAGTCAAAATGATTCATGAAGAGGCGAACTTATGGGCGCAGGCAGGTGCTACACATTTGCTGCAAAGGCCTTCGGACTCGGCATGATAAAAATCAAATGTCACTAGAGAAGAAGAATGACTGTAGGACGTTGCTCGCGTCCTTGTAATGTCACTATGTTACTATCTACTTAATATATCCAACCAGATTTCGCCGGACTTTTCTAAAAAAGATTCTGGAAGTGAGACCCAACATGGTTTGGATCCAAGAAACTAATTTGAGTCAGGTGGATGATCGACTAGCAGTAGAGGTTCTGGGACCGAACCTAGCTCGTTTTGTTTATCTAGCAGCTGATGGCACCAGAGGTGGCCAAATAATTGCTTGGAATCCGGTGTACTTTGAAGGCGACAACCCAGTAAGGAAGGAGTTCTCTCTATCTCTAAAAGTCATGCAACGCCTCACCAACACTGCCTTCTTGCTTACGGCGGGATATGGGCCCACGGACGATGCTGCCAAGCCTCGTCTCCTTCAAGAGCTACTTTCAATTAAGCCGGTAAATGGATCACCGTGGCTCTGCATGAGGGATTCAATATCATTTACGAGGCCTGTGACAAGAACAACCTGAATTTGAATAGAAGATTGATGGGTTCTTTCGAACACTTGATGCAGCAGAGCTTATAAAGTTACCTTTGTAAAATAGAAGTTTCACTTGGAGCAACGAAGGATCCACCCCCACCCTTGTGCGGCTGGACCGTGTTTTCTGTTGTAAGGAATGGGATTTGAGATTCCCAGATATGGGCTTGCATGCTTTATCATCCTCCATATCCGATCACTGCCTCATTTTCTTGTCCCTTCAACAGAGGACCATCCGACGCGTGGGTTTCAGGTTTGAGATTTTTTGGACAAGAGTGCCGGGGTTCTTGGAGGTGGTTCAGACCGCTTGGTGTCAGCAGTCGGCACATACATCGCCAACACCTATTCTGCAGTTCAAACTCTTGCAAACAGCAAACGCACTGAAGCGATGGAGCAAAGGCTTATTTGGGAAAGCTAGACTGCAACTGCACATTGCGAATGAGGTTATTGCCCGCCTCCACTGATGAGCTCGAGCTATGGAAGGACTTGAAGGTTCGTGTACTTGGTCTGGCGGCCATTGAGCGCTCCCGGCAGCGACGAGCATCTCGGATAACTTGGCTACGCGAAGGCGACGCTTGCACAAAATATTTCCACCTAAAAGCTAATGCACGGGCCAGAATAAATTTCGTACCCTGCTTGAAAACAGGGCATGGACAATTCCTCTGGAATCATACAGACAGGGAGCAGGAGTTGAAACGATACTTCATGGAGATCCTTGGGACAAGTCATCACAGGACTCTGACGCTGAACTGGGGAGAATTGAACCTGCCACAAGTCCAACAGATCGGGCTAGATGATCCTTTCACGGAGGAGGAAATCTTCAACGCCAAGTCCATGCCAGCTGACAAAGCGCCTGGCCCCGACGGATTTACTGGTGCTTTCTACAGATGTTGTTGGTCAGTGATCAAGATGGATGTCGCTGCAGCTTTTAACCGGTTTTACAACCTCAATACAGGGACTTTCAGGCACCCCAATAAAGCTGTGATCACCTTTCTCGCAAAGAAGGACAGTGCTGAATTCGCCTCTGATTTCCGGCCAATTAGCCTTCTGCACTCTTTTGCCAAACTGCTATCAAAAGTTCTAGCTCTGCGGCTCCAAAGGGTAATTGACAAACTTATATCTGAAGCCCAGAGTGCGTTCATTAGGTGCCGATGCATTCAGGAAACCTATATGTGTGCAACATCGTTCGTGACTGTCATCGGAGGAGCAAGCCAGTGTTGTTCTTCAAATTAGACATTTCTAAAGCCTTTGATTCAGTCTCTTTGGGTATATATGCTAGAACTCTTGGAACATCGAGATTTTCCTGTACGGTGGAGAAACTGGTTATCCCTTCTATTCTCCTCAGCAAGTTCGTCCATCCGACTCAATGGGATCGTAGGCCCAGAAATTCAACAATGCCAGAGGCCTCCATCAGGGCGACCCTCTATAGCCATACTTGTTTATATTGGCAATGGACACTCTGCACCGGCTGTTTCAGCTAGCAAGAACAGAGGGCCGCCTCACACCGCTGACCGGGACACATGCGAGGATGAGACTATCACTGTATGCAGATGATGTGGCACTATTCATAAACCCGGTGCAAACAGATGTAGCGACAACATTAGTCATTCTTCGTTGCTTTGGAGAAGCCACAGGGCTTAAGGTTAACATGGAAAAAAGTTCACTGCTGGCAATCAGGTGTGAAGATATCATTTGGACCAAGTGCTCGCAGGCTTCCATGGAAAACGTACTGACTGGCCACTCCAATACTTGGGGCTGCCGCTCACCTCATACCGAGTTCGGTTAGCACATCTACAAAATATACATGATCGTGCCCTCTCGAAACTCGCTGCATGGCAAGGGAAATTACTGAGTTTTTGGAGGGCGCCGCGAGCTGGTTCATACGGTTCTTAGCTCCCCGTCCACATACATCGCCGCCTCACAGTCCTCTATAAAACCCAACCGAAAGCCCCACCGTTCCTCCACCCATCACACACAATTTCTCTCGGTGAGAACCGGCACCTCCATAGCCATTCTTCCGAAATTCGCCACAACTGTCGCAAGATTCTTCAATCTAACTCCTTCTACGACAACACAAGGCCGCAAGAGATATTCCCCGAAGAAAAACGACAAGAAAACATGGTCGGAGCACTTCGCCGACGAAGATCACCGGTGTTTTCCGCCTCCCGCCGTCGCCGACCCACTTCCAGCCGTTCCGAGATCAAAGGAACCCCGTAGGTGAGTTCTCCATCATTCACTCTATCTTTCCGCGCAGAAAAATCAAGAAAAGGCAAAGAATTCGCAAAACCAGACGAATTCCGGCGAGGACCCCACCGCTCGCCGGCGAGCGCCGCCGCGCCCTGTTCGGCGAGTAGGGAGCGACGTGGCCAAATCCTGACCCTCCATTTCCCGTGTACGGTTAGGATTAGAAAAACATACCCCTTCGTTTGTTTAAAATCAGGGCCGATCATCCCTAAATCAACGGGCCGCATTCAAACATCAGATAACTGTTGGAATTTTCACAATCTAACCCCAGCAATTGTAAAATACCTAGATTTAGACCCTGTACTTTATATAAAGAACCCTAGGCTTCACAGAAATTAGGGAAAATCACTATAAATTTACTAAATAGCTCTATATGCTTTGTAAAATTAGGAAATTAGTTCTGTAAATTCATTTTGAATTCTAGAAAGACTGTAGGTATAATATTTTGGTCCAGGGAAGTTTAGAAATTTAAATTTAATTCTGTAAATAATTAAAATAGTGTGAATAATTTCTAAAATATGATAAAAATTTATTAAATAATCTGTTTTAATCATTTTGACTAGTATATATGTTCTGAAATTAAAAATAATTATTTTTATAGGCTGAAAATATTTTTTTGGTGATAAATTAATACTGAAACTCAAATAGAAACCATATATACTTCAAAAATATTATAGAAATTCATTAAAATGCAAAGATAAATTCTGAAAATATGATAAAGGCAATATATACTCTAGAAATAATTATAGTAATACTCTAGAAATAAGTTTTAGGTCTGAATTTATAATGAATTTAGTATATATGCATATATACACTTCAAAAATTATTAAAAATCACTACAAAATTAGAAAAATAAATGTTTTGACATAACCAAAATAATGTAAAAGATATATATATATGTCAAGTTGATACCTATTTTCACTCTAAAACACATGTAGAATAATATGAAGCCATATGTAGATGGAGAAAATAAATAGAAATAAATAGTATATGTATATAATTAAGTATATATATGATTGAAAAGTGTTGTTAAGTTTTTTATTGCATGTTTCGCATTGTTTTGTGTGCATATACAAGGGTAGAAACGTCACAAGAGTTACTTCTTAATTTTCAAGAGCAAGATTTCGAAGTAAACGAGCAGCAATTCAAAGGCAAGTGTTCCTTGACTACTTTGTTCCTATTCTAGGATGATTAATTAGAATGTTTGCATGATATTCCTTATAGAAAATCGGGTGTGACAGCTAAGTGTAAAGTTAACTGGAGAGGAATCTGTCGGCCCCTTAGTTGCGGTGGCCTGGGAATCAAAGATCTAGAGAGATGCAGCAGGGCGCTGCGCCTTCGCTGGTTGTGGTTTGCGTGGGCGCAGCCAAGTCAATCCTGGTATGGGATGACATTGCCAGATCACTCCGATCTTGCCTTGTTTGCAGCGGTAACAAGTGTTACGATCGGCAATGGCAATTTAACGTTGTTCTGGCATTCGAGCTGGGTAAATGCACAAGCCCCGGCATCAATGTTTCCTGAGCTTTTCAAAATCAGCAAGAGGAAGAACAAGACAGTGGCACAAGCGCTCGACCAGAACAATGGCTCCTGGATCTGCAGGGGAGCATGAAAGCCGAGTTGTTAGTGAAATGCCTGAGGTTGTGGACCCTCATCGATGAGTTGCAACAACTGACCTTGCAAACAAACATGCCGGACAGGATCAAATGGACATGCACAGCAAGTGGTGAATACTCGACAAAGTCAGCATATTTGCTGCAGTTTGAAGGAGCAATCCGTTCAACCTTCCCGATGAAAGTATGGAAGGCATGGGCACCTACAAGGTTCAAGACATTCATATGGCTACTTCGGCAGAATCGGAGACTACATGTCATCTGTTCTGTGATTGCCTGGTATCTCGTCAAATTTGGGAAGGTGTGAGCGAACGGGTCGGGGAGCCAAGATTCCACCCAAACTCCTTGACGTCGAATGTGACACTCTCGTTGTGGTTTGATGAGCTGTCTCCAGATCTGAATGCTCCACGAACAAAAGCCATTAGAACTCTGGTTATTGCCGTAGTATGGGCGATCTGGCGGGAGCCAAATGCAAGGGTTTTTCAGCACACAGAGAAAACAGTGGAAGAGATCATATCTGCTCTGAAGGACGAGCTACTGTTTTGGTTATCTGCTGGTTGTAAAAATCTGTTGTTTTTGTTGTCTCCTCCTAGTTAGCTCTTTTTAACATGGGTAGCTCGCCTATGATCTGCGCTCCATCTTTTTTCTCTGAACCCCTGTATATTTTCCATGTCTACCTTCTTATAATATATAGCCAGGCTTTTTGTTCAAAAAAAAAACAACTTGGCCACATAAGAATCATAGATTATTAATATACCCCCTCCATTTTAAAATATTTGACGCTGATTAGTTTAATTTTATACTAGCTACACTAGAAGAATACGATAAACTTACGATGGTTTGACCGTCGTAAGTAAGGTGTAAACCGTCGTAAGTAGCTTAATTACGACGGTTTATGCTTAATTATAACGGTTGTTAGCTGTCGTCAGGTCTTATCGTAAGTTACATAATTTACGACGGACATCGTCGTAAGTTAACTTATAACTTACAACGGTGGCCCGTAGCCGTTGTATATAAGTCCCTGAACCACGCGGTAGGCTAGGTCATACAACTTACGACGATTTGGATCTGGCCGTCGTAAGTAACAGGCTAACTTATGACAGCTTGGACCTGACCGTCGTAAGTTATATAGGCTCTTACGACAGTCAGTATATATGAAATCGTAAGTTGTAATTTTAATTTTTTTAAAAACAGAAACTAGCTGCCCTAGCATAATTGCCAACATAGACAAAAGAGAGACAATACAATACACAAAGGAGAGACAATGCAGTCAATATTCGATGGTTTATTCTCCGACACGGATGGATAAAAATGCCCTGGACATGATCGGTTGGCTTCACAGAAAACCTAAGGAGCATTAAACTGCATCACAGAGTTGGCGACGGCGTCGACGGCCATGGACATGGCGCCGACGGCATTTCTGGATCAAAACCGCGAAGAAAATGGTTCGACAGGGTTCTCGACGGTGCCCTACTATGTTTAAGCGCGGCAATGGGGAAAATCAAATAACTAAACTAATTAATGAACTAAGTAATATAACTAACCAAATAACTAACTAATTAAATAACTAAACAATCTCCAATAGTAATCAAGTAACCAAACTATAAAATAAATACTAAACTAACTTAATAATCAACTAAACTAAAATTAAGTAACCTAATTAAGTAAAAATTAAGTCATTAACTAAACTAATTAATAAAGTAACTAAATTAATTAACAAATGGACTAATAAACTAATTTATATAATTAATAAAACTTACCTCGAAGTGGCGACGAGCGCGGGGCGAGCTCGGGGCCGAGCGGCGGCGGGGCCGAGTAGGGGCGGCGCAGGGCCGGGCGGCGGCGGCGCGATCGAGCGGGGGCGGCGCGGGGCCGGGCTGCGGCGACACGATCGAGCGGGGACGGCGGAATCGAGCGAGGGCCGCGGGCGCGAGCTCGGTCGGGCGACAGCGGGACGAAGTCGGGCTAGCCCGAGCCCGGGGCTGGGGCGGCGGATATAATCCATAATTTACGACGGCCTGCTAACTTACGTCGATCACGGAGTTGGGCCGTCGTAAGTTATGTGTAATGTTTGACGGTTTGTTTACTTACAACGGCTTAGAGTTTAGGCCGTCGTAAGTTATTCCTTAACTAAGATGGACCTCTAACTTACGACGGCCGCGGGCCCATGGCCGTCGTAAGTTAGTTTACTTACGACGGCTGCCCAGTACCATCGTAAGTTACGTAACTATCATAAGTAACCTGACCGTTGTAAGGTGTCGTGTTTCTTGTAGTGCTAGTGTCAAATAATCTGAAATTTGGGAGTATTTGTTAGACATGAGCTTTAATCTTTAATTTTAGAATACGTCTGTGTGCCTCATAAATAAAACGGAGTGAATGTGTGATTAAAAAAGGAACTATTATTCTCTCTACTTTGAGATTATATTATCTAAAAAAGAATTAGTTGTTATCCTAATGGTAATGATTTAGAAACGATGGGAGTAGTGTGCAAATATGACATACCAAAACATTTGCTTTCCCACAATCATTGGCATCAATGCCACCATTTAAGCAATCAAGTAGGTCGTTTTGTTCGACAGGTATATGTGTCTTTCCACATTTGTTTCCCGTGATAAATACTAATCAACGGTGTTAGATATTCAGGTCGCGACTTGCAAATAGCATAACTTATTACATGCACGTAATGATCCTGCCCAGTCCGTCGTCTAATCAAGAAATGATGAGTGCATTTGTATCCGTAGCATGTATCTATGCGCATATCCTTATTTTCCTGAGTAGATGATTTCTCCCCTCGATTCGCAAAAAAATGATCTCGCCCCAAAGATATGATATATATGAAATAACAGTTTGGTTTCAGCAAGAATGATCAGGATTTGTCTGGAGGCCTTTCACGGTCATTTTTATCATCTATAACATTTTACAAGGCAATACATTGGTAGCAAGAGATTTTCATATCCTATATTAAGGTAGTTATGTGAAAATGATACTGATAAATATGAAAATATCCTTTTTTGTGCATGTAGTGCATTCATCGGACTTTAATTATGTTCCGTCACAAACAGTTACACATCACGTATCTGTGTAGTTAGGAGCCTAGAAGAACATATGCCTGAGCAGTCACTGTCTAATAATAATGGGTCAATTCCCTGCCCTCTTAGGTCATAACTGGGACATTCTTAAGGCTGATGGTTGACCTTCAGCTACTGATGTATTGCCATCGGTTTGGAGAATCTTCGTGTAGGTATTGCATGTGTTGTGTGCCTATATATAGTAATGTTTGCGGATGTGGGCGTGACTTTATAGAACAAAAAAATTTAACTCAAGCTGACCAGAGATTATCTGCTAGACCTAAGGTTGTTGACCAAGCCATTTACTATATGTGTTGTTTTGCAATTAGGAAATGGATTGGAGAGACTAGTATTGTGAAAGTGAAGTGTGATGAGAAATCCCTCAACACTTGACTCTTCCATTCTTTTCTATTTCATCTCTCTATTTGTTTTTGAACCAGATTTCAGCTCTCTATTTCCCCTGAACTCATAACCCAAGTCATGTCCCACTTCTTATTCCACATTTTCCAAACGCAGCTTAAGTTTTATAGAATAAAAATCTACCACGCTGAGCCAATGTCAGCATATACTCATCTAATATGGGCCCAAATTGCTTAAAAAAATTTCTATGATTGGGCCAATTTTGATCGGGCCTACTTCTCATCTCTGTCGAGGAAGAAACGTGATTGGTTAATATACACTCCGAAAGTGTTTTTTCTTTTCTTTTTGGGAAGGCTATGTCGCTGTTGGTTGAGTTCAGTTGGGAGTGCGCGACCCTACGTGGTCCGTGGCCTGATCCATGCGGCCTGGGATGAAGGAGACCAGGTGAGCATGTGCATAGATTAAACAAAGGACTATACTAATGTAAGTCTATTAAGTATTCAAGTTATAAACTTTAAACATCATCTTTCTCTCATACAACGTTGGATCTTAATTTCATTTGCACCCATGTCTTCTACAATAAGATATGTTTGAAAGAAAATTTAGTTATCTCCTAAGTTGATATCATGTCTACCATAGAAGTTGTAGCTATATAAGATTTCCAAATTATGTGTCCACCATGTAGCTGAAGGAATAAGTCTTGTACTCTTGGTCTGTGTGACCCCTAGTTAGGATGGCATCTCAGTCCTTGTTAGGACAGCATATTAGTCCTTGGTAGTACAACATCTTAGTCCTTATTAGGACAACATCTTAGACCAAGAGGACATCATATCACTCCTTGTTAGGATAGCATATTAGTCCTTTGATAGGACAACATCTTATACCAAGAGGACAACATCTCAGTCCTTGTTAGGACAACATATTAGTCCTTTGGTAGGACATCTTAGACTAACATCTAGATATATGCTTGGCTGCCTCAGCTATAAATATATAACCCCAACTCTAGGTTGGGTATGGCATTGTGTGTGGAATGAAATAAGAAAAATTTCCCAACTCTTAGTGTCATCCTCTCCATGAGAGTAATACTTCAGATACTAACAAGTGGTATCAGAGCCGTTTTATCCTGTAGCCGGTAGCAATAACATCGGTTGTTTTAACTCATTCCTCCTCTTCTGCACAGATAAGCAACAGCTTGTCTGAGACAACCTCTTCCCCACACAGCACTCCCCCACTAGCGCGCCATGTCCGAAGGACAGTCTCAGCACTCGGTCGCTTCGAGCCCGCGGCATCGGCAGGAGGCCGAGGTTGCCGCGGCAGAAGAAGGCGAGCGAGCAGCGGTAGAGGCTGCAGCGAGGGCGGCAAGGCTGGCGGCGGCAGAACTAGCAGCGGCGAAGGCGGAAGTAGAAGCAGCAGCGGCTGCGGATGCAGCGCGTGCGGCTGCAACAGAGCTTGAGGCTCTACGTAGCGGTAGCGACAAAGGCTCTGATTCTATCGACGGCGGCACCAACGAAGACCTCAGACTGGCGAGGAAGGTAGCACGACCACAGACGCCACAGTGGGCAGACGTGCACCCCCATGAGCGCGGCGGCTGCAGCATAGACGGGCGCGGACGTGCTGGCGATGCTCCTGGCGGGGGTGGTTGGGTCGACAGAGATCGAGGCATTTACAGGCGGCGCGACTCTCCCTCCCCGAACAGGTACCATGGTCACCATGGGATCCAAGGCATTGTCAGGGACGTTGGTCCCGACGGTGGGTCGCCTACCCTCACCAAGACCAACTACGTCGAGTGGGCCGCGGTGATGAGGTTACGGCTCCAAGTGTGGCACATGTGGGAAGCAGTCCGGTACGGCGACGTCGACTACTACGAGGATCGACGGGCGCTGGAACCTCTCATTGCTGCAGTACTGCCCGAGATGCAGTTCTCGCTTTCCAATAAGCGGACAGCCAAGGAGGCCTGGGACGCCATCGCTGCGGCACGCATCGGCAGCGACCGCATCTTCTGCAGGCACTCCGCAAGGAGTGGGAGAACCTGACCTTCAAACCAGGTGAGGATGTTGATGACTTTGCTCTCCGTCTCAACACACTACTTCAGAAGATGGTGCCGTTCGGTGACGACACCTACAATGAGGAGAAAGCAGTTGAGAAGCTCTTCCGTTGCATCCCCAAGAAGTACAAGCAGTTCGCTCGATCGATCGAGTCACTGCTGGACCTCTCCACGATGTCGATCGAAGAGGCAATAGGCCGCCTCAAGGTCATCGACAGCGACGAATCTCACCCTCTCTCGGGGCCTATCACCATCGGCGGGAAGCTACATATCACTCGGGAGCAGTGGGAGCCCTGTCAAGGTGACGGGAAGAAGGGGGAGCCCTCCTCCTCGAAAGGCAGCCGCAAGCGTGGCAAGCCAAGCAAGGGGCGCGGAGGTGCCCAAGCTGGGGCGTAGATACGTGCCGAGGGTGGTGCCCACGGAGGCGCCCAAAGCGGCGCCGCTGGCAACCGGAAGCCAGCATGAGATGACACCTGCCACAACTGTGGCAAGCTTGGTCATTGGGTCAGGGAGTGTCGGCAGCAACGACGTGGCCAGGCCCACGTCGCACAGGTGGAGGAGGAGGAGCCAGCTCTGCTCCTGGCGCACGCAAGCATCGAGCCACCTCCAGTGGCATCGGCCGCAGCGGCTCTCCTCCACATCGATGAGTCGAGAGCACACGCCTTTCTCGGTGACGGCTCCAGCAACGACAAGACTGACGGGTGGTGCCTCGACACCGGCGCCACCCATCACATGACTGGTCGATGGGAGTTCTTCACTGAGTTCGACCCCAATTTTCGAGGCTCCGTCAAGTTAAGGGACGCCTCTGGTGTGGAGATCAAGGGCGTAGGCTCCGTCATCCTCACCGCTGAGTCTGGTGAGCACAGGCTGCTCGTCGGAGTCTACTACATCCCCACGTTGAGGAACTCTATCATCAGCCTGAGCCAGCTGGATGAGAACGGTTCGCGCGTGGAGATCAAGGACGGAGTCATGAGGATTTGGGATTGCCATCGTCGCCTTCTTGCCAAGGTAACCAGAGACACCAATCGACTCTATGTCTTTAACATGCAGGTAGCACAACCTATCTGCCTTGCTACTCGCCGGGACGACGAGGCGTGGCAGTGGCATGAGCGCTTTGGGCACCTTCACTTCAAGACCCTGAAGCGGCTCAGTGACAAGGAGATGGTTCGGGGCTTGTCGTGCCTTGACCATGTGGAGCAGTTCTACGATGTCTGCGTAGTGACAAAGCAAAGGCGGCCCCCCTTTCCCCAACACTCGAGATTCCGAGCCAAGGAGCGGCTCAACCTCGTGCACGGGGACTTGTGTGGCCCGGTGACACCGGCTACACCAGGAGGACGACGTTACTTCCCACTGCTTGCCGATGACCTCTCCCGCTACATATGGGTGATGGTCCTCGGCAGCAAGGGAGAGGCTGCGAACGCCATCAGGCGCGCGCAGGCCATTGCGGAGGCGGAGTGTGGCTGCAAGCTACGCGTGCTGCGCACCGACAACGACGGTGAATTCACGATGGCTGAATTCACGTCGTACTGCACGGATGAGGGTGTTCAGCACCACTACTCCACGTCGTACAACCTGCAGCAGAACGGCGTCGTCAAGCGACGCAACCAGACGGTTGTGGGGATGGCTCGGGCCCTCCTCAAGTAGAGGGGAATGCCAGCTATATTCTGGGGAGAGGCGGTGGTGATGGCGGTCTACATCCTCAACCGCTCACCCACCAAGGCTCTCAACGGCAGGACACCATACGAGGCTTGGCATGGGCGCAAAACCGACAGTCTCTCACCTATGGGTCTTCGACTGCCTAACGTTTGCCAAGGAGTTTGGCCACATCATCAAGCTCGACGACAGGAGCACTCCAGGGGTGTTCATCGGCTACACGGAGGGCTCGAAGGCCTACCGCATTCTCGACCCAGGAACACAGCGCGTGCGCACGACACATGATGTAGTATTCAATGAAAGGCGAGGATGGGCATGGGACAAGGCGGTAGACAACGGCTCGACTCCGACATACAGCAACTTCATCGTCGAGTACGTCCACTTCAAGGGAACTGGGGGAGTAGGCAGCTCTTCTCCACCGACCTCAGCACCACGCTCCCCAGTCACGACCTCGGCTGCGACGACCTCTCCACCACCACAGCCAGTGTGCCATCCCTCCGGGTACGTCCACTCCGACACCAGCTCGTGTCGAGCACAAACCGGTGGAGTTTGTTACTCCGCTCTCCCACGATGAGGACTGCATCAACGCGTACCACGACGGTGAGCTGTTGCGGTACCGTACGATGGAGGATCTTCTCGGTGACCAGTCGGTGTCGGGTTGTCCCTCGCGATCTAGAGGCGCAGTTGCATCTTGCGTGCGACGACGGCGAGCCTCGGTCTTTCGCGGAGGCTGAGAGACACGCGGCATAGCGTGCCGTGATGTAGTCGGAGATTGACGCGGTTGAGAACAACCGTGCCCGGGAGCTTGCTGACCTCCCTCATTGTCACCCTGCAATCACCCTTAAGTGGGTGTTCAAGTTGAAGAGGGATGAAGTCGGCGCCATCGTCAAGCACAAGGCTCGCTTGGTGGCACGCGGTTTCATGCAACAGGAGGGGATCGACTTCGACGATGCCTTCGCGCCGTGGCACGGATGGAATCTGTGCGACTCCTCCTTGCGCTGGCTGCTCAGGGAGGCTGGCGGGTTCAACACATGGATGTCAAGTCGGCGTTTCTTAACGGCGATTTAAAGGAGGAGATCTATGTGCACCAGCCATCGGGATTTACGATTCCTGGCAAGGAGGGCAAGGTGTTGCGTCCGTGCAAGGCCCTCTATGGCCTGCGACAGGCACCAAGGGCATGGAATGCCAAGTTGGACTCCACGCTCAAGGGGATGGGCTTCGAGCAAAGCCCGCACGAGGCGGCCATCTACCGGCGGGGCAATGGAGGAAATGCCCTACTGGTGGGTGTCTACGTCGACGACTTGGTGATCACCAGCACCAAGGATGCGGAGGTGGCAACATTCAAGGAAGCGATGGAAACCACCTTCCAGATGAGTGACCTGGGATCTCTCTCCTTCTACCTGGGGATCGAGGTGCACCAGGCCGACTCCGGGATCATGCTTTGACAGACTGCCTACGCCAAGCGCATTGTTGAGCTGGCTGGGCTCACAGACTGCAACCCAGCTCTCACTCTCATGGAGTAGAGACTGAAGCTGAGCCGCAACAGCACGACGGAGGAGGTGGACGCCACGCAGTATCGGCGTCTTGTGGGGAGCCTTCGCTACCTCGCCCACACACGGCCGGACTTGGCATTCTCTGTCGGCTACGTCAGTCGGTTCATGTAGCGACCGACGATGGAGCACCAGCTGGCTATGAAGAGGATCATCCACTACGTTGCAGGGACTCCCGATCACGGCCTCTACTACCCGAGGTGCCCTGGGGCGGCACACCTTGTCGGGTACAACGACGGCGACCACGCCGGCGACATGCTTGGTGATCTCCTCGGCAAAGACACCGGAGTGGTGTAACTCAGGGTGGACAACAAGTCCACTCTGGCTCTAGCAAAGAAACCCGTCTTTCATGAACGGAGCAAGCACATCCGGGTGAGGTACCACTTTCTCCGACGCTGCTTGGAGGAAGGGAGCATCAAGGCGTGCTACATCAACACCAAGGACCAGCTTGCAGACCTGCTCACCAAGCCCCTTGGGAGGATCACGTTCCTTGAGCTTTGCTCTAGAATCGGGATGGTCCAACTCTTCCACAAGACAACGCACAAGACTTAGGGGGAGAATGAAGGAATAAGTCTTGTACTCTTGGTCTGTGTGACCCCTAGTTAGGAGAGCATCTCAATCCTTGTTAGGACAACATATTATTCACTTTGGTAGGACAACATCTTAGTCCTTGTTAGGATAGCATCTTAGACCAAGAGGATAGCATATCAGTCCTTGTTAGGACATCATATTAGTCCTTTGGTAGGACAACATCTTAGACCAAGAGGACAACATCTCAGTCCTTGTTAGGACAACATATTAGTCCTTTGGTAGGACAACATCTTAGACTAGCATCTAGGTATATGCTTGGTTGCCTCAGCTATAAATATGTAACCCCAACCCCTAGGTTGAGTATGGCATTGTGTGTGGAATGAAACAAGAAAAATTTTCTAACTCTTAGTGTCATCCTCTCCATGAGTGTAATACTTCAGATACTAACAGTAGCAATTTAGTACTCCCTCCATCCTCTTTTATTTGAGGATAAATTGCTTAGTTCATTTTTAAATAAAATAATCAATCCTAATGTCAAACAATTCAAAATAGAGGGAGTATATTTTATGAACCTAACTTTATGTGTACACCATTTAATAATTATAGTGTATTTTGCAGTACCATAATTTTTATATCATATATAACAAGTTGTATGTATTTTATAATAATATTTTTTATACGGGGGTGCATCGAGGTACGGCAACCAACTGCAACAGGGAAATGTTGCGCTAAGAGCTTAATAAAGGTCCAAGAGAAAGGAAGAAATCTAGGCTTGATCGGGAGAATCTAGTACTGCTGTTTGTCCACGTCTTCCCAAACGCATAGGAACCCCGTGAGTATGACCTTGACTAGACTCACAAAAAATGGAAAATAGAAAGGGAAAGATGAACTTGATTTTTTATTCACATGCAAGTGTTTGCGGCTTGGTCTCATCTTCTCTTTACGATTTGATCATACTACAAAAACCATTATCACAAACGCCTCATTTTCAGACTCAAGCGATCCGTAAAAAATGCATCTGTGATTTCGAATGAATTAATAGCCGTTTGTGATGAATGAACATCACAGACGGCTCGCAAAGGCAAACCGCCTGTGATAAATATTCTTCACAGTCTCGTAGGTATAGAACCGCATGCGATAATGGGAGTTATCACAGGCGGATACTTTTACGTTACAAACCGTCTGTGATAAAGAGTATTCACGGGTGGACTTATGAAGGTTAAGACCGCCTGTGATAATTAGCAATTTTCACAGGCGGTTTAAGTTTCCGCATGTGAAAATTGCTAATTATCACAGACTCTTCGTTTCAGGTGGTTTTGAAAACCGCATATGATAATACGTTTAGAGCCGTCTGAGATGAAGCTTGTTGTAGTAGTAGATTGATTTTGAGATTCACTATGTGTGTACGTGGCTAACAGGAAGCATGTATGCTTTTAATGAACACGTGGATCCACTCTTCGTGTATTGGTGTTTTGCATGTGTCTTATCCTTTTCTTTCTCCAGAATTAACAGGTTGCAAGAAGGATCTTTCGAGAAAAAACATGTTGCAAGAAGAAGAAGAAAAAACAGTCTGACTATACAAAACAACCGAACCAAGGCATGGATGCTTTCAATTGAGAAAAAAAAAATCAAAAGGACTTCATGATGATGCATGGTCTTTCTTTTAACTGCAGGGGTTCACTATCGCTACGCACGTCCAACTCCATCACCTGTGGTTCCAAGGAGGCAATGATGTGGTTGTTCCGATCTGGCGTGTTGATGTTGTCGCATGCTGGATAAGCTATATGGCCGGCAGTTTTTGCTTATTCTTGACTAAGGTCCCCTCCAGGAGAATAATCACGCCAACGGTTTGTGCTAAGGAAGGACTTAATGCCAACAACTGTATGTCTTCATTGTCACTAACTCACTTTGGACGTCCAACTCAATCTATGTCTTGGACCTTCAGCAGAGTGGATGGACCGACGGCAACAGAGCTGTTCTACGTTCCTTTCAGCTGTCTGCACTTGAAATCCTGTGGTGATGGTGGTCCCTATAATGTGTGCGATTACGTGGCCGTGTATACTCCTGTGATGAAGATCTACAGGAGTGTGGGTAGTCCTGAGACATGTACTTTGGGGAACCTCCAATATGTCCGGGTGACATTGGACTCGTATCATTAAACTCATGATTTTGAGAAAAAGATTACTTCTTTGGATATTTGAAAACTAACAGTACCAAAAATCTACAAGAACACGATAATGTTCTTTGTGATGTCTTCTAAATGTAGATGATAAGACAAAATCTGCTAACAGTGTTTTGCATGGTGATGCACGTCTTCTTGACTTCAGAAGTACCAAAAACAGTACCTATTCTTTAGGACAAGTTCTTGCTATAAAGCGGCAAAATTGCTCTCCCTCCATTTCAATATATCTAGCTCAGGGAACGGGAGTTAAGAAGAGATAAAAGAAATGTGTGATGCACGACAAATGAGAAGGAGAGAAAGATGCATTGAAAGCGAGAACGATAAGAATAATTTGAGAAAAGTGTTGAAGACAACAATGCCAGATGAATTAAAAAGTATGTGGGTAATCCACCACGCCCATGGATTGCTACGTACCATTTGGTAATAACAAGATTGAATTTTGTTACCCCAACAACATTAACTGCTCAGCGCCTTTTGGAGTTGCTTTCTGCGGTGTTGGAGTTTCCATGAAAAGAATTTGTACGCAATGGTGTTGTAAATCTCATTATTGTGCAATATCTCATAGAATTCTACCGTGGGTACCCTGCATGAATTTTAAAGTAGTTGATTTCTGCCACGGGACGCTTTGAAGGATCTGACGTGGAAATGATTACTGCATGCTTACTATACCACCATAGTGATAGAGTCAGAAACGTCAGGAGAACTTGTTAGACGAAGCTATCTGATGTTTCTTTCAAATCAAATATGTTACCTTATGTATGATTGGATGATCCATGGGCCCCAGAAAGATTTGCTCTTCACGTCTATCCGCTGCCTATTCATGGAACCAAATATTCCTATCCGGTTGGTTCGTTCTAAATTTTTTAGCACTCCTTGCCTCCATGCATAATTAACTTTCAAAGTAAAATTGCAACCAATTGTAACTGTGGTGTTAATATTAATGTTATCAATACATTGGTATATTAGGTGACACCTATATATATATATATATATATATATATATATATATATATATATATATATATATATATATATATATAAGTATCTGAAGTATTACTCTTATGGAGAGGATGACACTAAGAGTTGGGAAAATTTTCTTGTTTCATTCCACACACAATGCCATGCCCAACCTAGGGGTTGGGGTTACATATTTATAGCTAAGGCAGCCAAGCATATACCTATATGCTAGTCTAAGATATTGTCCTACCAAAGGACTAATATGCTGTCCTAATAAGGACTGAGATGCTGTCCTCTTGGTCTAAGATGTTGTCCTACCAAAGGACTAATATGCTTTCCTAACAAGGACTGATATGTTATCCTCTTGGTCTAAGATGTTATCCTACCAAAGGACTAAGATGTTGTCCTACCAAAGGACTAATATGCTGTCCTACTAAGGACTGAGACGTTGTCCAAACTAGGGGCCACACAGACCAAGAGTACAAGACTTATTCCTTCATTCTCCCCCTAAGTCTTGTACGTTGTCTTGTGGGAGAGTTGGACCATCCCGATCCTGGAGCAAAGCTCAAGGAACGTGATCCTCCCAAGGAGCTTGGTGAGCAGGTCTGCAAGCTGGTCCTTGGTGTTGATGTAGCACGCCTTGATGCTCCCTTCCTCCAAGCAGCCTCGGAGGAAGTGGTACCTCACCCGGATGTGCTTGCTCGGTTCATGAAAGACGGGGTTCTTTGATAGAGCTAGAGCAGACTTGTTTTCCACCCTGAGTTCCACCGCTCCGGTGTCTTTGCCGAGGAGATCACCAAGCAGTCGAACTAGCCAGAGCGCCTGAGTCGAAGCAGTAGAGGCCGCTATGTACTCGGCCTCGCAGCTGGACAGGGCCACCACCTACTGCTTGACCGACTGCCAGCTAACGATGCACTTGCCGAGGAAGAAGAGAATCCCGCTCGTGCTCTGCTAGTGTCGATGTCGCCGACGTGGTCGCTGTCGCTGTACCCGACAAGGTGTGCCTCCCCAGGGCACCTCGGGTAGTAGAGGCCGTGGTCGAGAGTGCCCGCAACGTAGCGGATGATCCTCTTCACAGCCTGCTGGTACTCCGTCGTCGGTCGCTGCATGAACCGACTGACGTAGCCGACAGAGAATTCCATGTCCGACCGTGTGTGGGCGAGGTAGAGAAGGCTCCCCACAAGACGTTGATACTGCGTGGCGCCCACCTCCTCCGTCGTGCTGTTGTGGCTCAGCTTCAGTCTCTCCTCCATGGGAGTGAGAGCTGGGTTGCAGTCTGCGAGCCCAGCCAGCTCAACAATGCACTTGGCATAGGCAGTATGTCAAAGCATGATCCCGGAGTCGGCCTGGTGCACCTTGATCCCCAGGTAGAAGGAGAGAGATCTCAGGTCACTCATCTGGAAGGTGGCTTTCATCGCTTCCTTGAATGCTGCCACCTCTGCATCCTTGGTGCCGGTGATCACCAAGTCGTCGACATAGACACCCACGAGTAGGGCATTTCCTCCATTGCCCCGCCGGTAGATGGCCGCCTCGTGCTGGCTTTGCTCGAAGCCCATCCCCTTGAGCGTGGAGTCCAACTTGGCATTCCACGCCCTTGGTGCCTGCCGCAGGCCATAGAGGGTCTTGCGCAGACGCAATACCTTGCCCTCCTTGCCAGGAATCGTAAATCCCAGCGGCTGGTGCACATAGACCTCCTCCTTTAAATCGTCGTTAAGAAATGCCAACTTGACATCCATATGCTGAACCCGCCAGCCTCCCTAGGCAGCCAGCGCAAGGAGGAGTCGCACAGATTCCATCCGCGCCACGGGCGCGAAGGCATCATCGAAGTCGATCCCCTCCTGTTGCACAAAACCGCGTGCCACCAAGCGAGCCTTGTGCTTGACGATGGTGCCGACTTCATCCCTCTTCAGCTTGAACACCCACTTAAGGGTGATCACGTGGTGACCATGAGGGACGTCAGCAAGCTCCCAGGTGCGGTTGTTCTCAACCGCGTTAACAAGGCCCCCGATCGCCACCCGTTCAGTCACGGGGACGGGGTACCTCGCCTGGGAATCGCATTGGGTGGTGCCGTGCGATGCGGCACCCAACAACACACGTAATAAAGCATCATATTACATAAATCAAGCGGAAGCTTACAAATGGTTACTTTTACAAATATTTCTCAAATAAACTACAGCGAAAGACTAATACAACTCACGTCTCATATATATGCTAAGCAACAGAGAAGACGTCCTGCCCGCGGACCCTTCTCACTAGCATCACGATGACAATAGCAGCGGCAAGGGTTGCCATGAGTTTACCACTCGGAGGGTTCCGAGTCTCATCGGACAACCGTACTCAGTAGCGTAGTGTTATTACCTGCAAAACAACTCGTATAGTATCCGTGAGCATAACGCTCAGCAAGACTTAACCGTCGGCCCTAAGCATGAAACTCTACATGATGGTGAAAACATAACATAGGATAGTACATTGCATATGGACTCGCCTAAAAATGGATCCTTACTTTCAGGTGTTATTAGCATCAAATTAAGCATAACCTTGGGCACCTCACATCGGGAGTCCACAATCAAATAAGAAACACTTTCTCCCGATGTAACTTGCTCATGGTGGAAATGAATCGATTTTGAACTAACCTATTCACAAGAGATAACATTACATTACTAGTGTCAACTTCAAATCAATGGTGATTAATCCTTATCTCAGTGCAAGTTACCTCTACGTCACGACACAGTGAACAAGCGGTACTCATAACCGCGAGGGACGGCGAATCAACTCGTTATACACCTGTAGGGATACCCGAATAGCACGTCACGTACGCCCATACTCGGAGCCGCACACAGCACGCTCCACTGATGTCGTATGGGACAACCTTTCACCAAACAGCCCAGACGTCAAACCGGTCGCATCGAAACGAGCAGGAGGTTCTCTACACGGAGCATCTCTCTATGCCCGTTAGCAGATTTCCACCTTGCTGCCCTCAGCCTACACCTATAAATCGGTGCGTTATGCCTCGACGCCCGGAGGTATAGGTTACATCGGTTTATTGGGTCCCATATATCCGATATGCCTTCGGTACGTTCAATACTTGTTCAGCAGGGCCACACACGGATCGGTCCTCAACTGACACGGACAGGTCTAAGCACCCAGGCCCCCATGTCCTGTTGCCCCTACACCCTGCTCGGTCTCATTTCAACTTACTAACAACTTTCTGAACCAATCCCCTGTGCTCCCAATTTCCAATACTCGCGAGTAGCGTCCAGCCACTTGACTTCTACCGAGTCCTACTTAAGCATGGCAGTTTCTACGTGGTGGAAAGACATCTACCCAAATACTCCATAGGTTTTCTGGTCATGCAAGAGTAGTATCAAACATCTAGACGTAATGCACAATTCATCCTAACCGACGTATTGTATACAAAGTAAAAACTTAGTGGTAGTTAAATGCAAACCGGGGCTTGCCTGTTTTGCAGAGTCTAATAGTATATAGTTCAGTTAGAGTCTTGTCTCCCTTGGGGCTTGATCAACTGATCCACTTCAATGGAATCACTCCGACGAACTTCTCCATTGATTGCTTCCGTTGTAAGTCCTATTGATATGTATATGCACATGTTCTTATAATGTAATTTAAAGAAATAAAGACTGGACTTGTTAATAACAGGGAACTGTGTGGGAGTACTAAGAATGAAGTTCTTGTCCTTGTTGTGCAGAGGAATTAGAGGAAAAACCACCTGTCCATAAGGAGTTCCATTAACAAGTTCTATGGTTCCTAATGGACATGTGACATGAGTTGAAATGGGTTGAAAGGAACTAAAGGTCCTGATCTCTAATGACTTCGAAATTTTTACATGAAGTCATACACTACACAGAGATTTAGCTTGCCAAATTACAAGTAATGTGGGTGAAATGTGTCTCCCATAATTCCCACCATAATTCTCTATGTGTTGCTCACATACATAAGCATGGAGAACAAGAACAGGTAGATCTAAAGCTCAATTTGAGCTGAAACTTTACAGGTGAGTTCCTGGTCACATGAAAGTACTTCGGTACAAAATTTAGACTTTTTCCTTGAGTAGTTCTTCCAGAATAATTCGAAAAGCAGTTATGCTACAAGGAATTAATTCTGGACTAAGGTGCATTTTCATGCCCAATCACATGAACTACCCTTTCAAGTATGACTAATAGAGCATGTCTGAATTTTCCTAAGCTAAGGATTTTCCAGAACTGATTTTACAAAGGGAAACTATTTTCTGGAAAAGTTTCTGAACCATATTGAGCACAGCAGATTGTATTCTGGAAATTCCTACTCAAATCAACTCCAAATGAGCTGAAACTTTGCTGAAAGTTCAATAATCTCTTAAATAATATTCTGGTAAAATTTGAGGATTTTTGGATAAACCAAACTCCATCAATAATTCTTTTACAGAAAATCTTCAGAGAATTTTCCAGAATTTAATATTGACTTTCATACAAATTGAGGTTCCTATTTGGATAGATCTTTGCAAAATGAATCCAACCCAATTTGGAGTTTCCTACATAAAGTTATGAATTTCCTAAGTTGGAGCTAAAACTGGAATTGTTTTGCTATTGAAAATGAACTTGGGCCCACGTTTAAGATCTCAGCCAGTGAAAACCGAGAACACATGGGCTACAGGGTTACCCCGCGTGCAGCCACACATGATCCCTAGCCACATCCGATCCGGGTTTAAAATTCACTCACTAACCGATGGGCCAGCCCCACCCTTCTTCTTCCTCCGATTTTTTCTTCCCGCGCACGCGCTCACCTCGCCGGACCGAGGTGGCGCCTCACCGGCCACGCGTTCCCGGCCGGAGACTCGCTGACCGGGGGTTTTTGGGGGTCGGGGAACATGGTTGTGGGCTCGGTGTGGGCGCTAGGGGACCGGAAATGTGCCGGCGACGTGTGGCGGCCTCGGGAGAGGTTCGGCACCGTCGCCCGGCGGTCCTAGCCCATCAAGCTCTCGGATTTTTGTCTTTATAGCATCCTTGTGGGCTAGGGAAGCTCGGCGAAAGCTCAACCAAGCACGAAAATGGCGGCTACCCGGCTTTCAACGTGCGCCCGAATGGTAATGTCGGTTTTTCGCTCGGAAAACTTCAAAATACGTCGCCTCTCGTCGGCTTCAGGCTAGGTTTGAAAGGAGAAGATCACCGCCATCTAGCCTAGCTCCTTTGTGCCTAATTTTGTGGCCAAATATTGAATAAAGAGGAAGAATTTCTTGATTTCGTACCGGGAGTCGGGTTGCACCCTCCGAAGGAAAAACTTCAAATTGGCGCTCGGTGGTCCATGGCTCGACGTGAGGGTTAAGGATGAGCAGCACGGATCCATGGGTCGTCCTTGGGTGCCCTTTCTCGGGTGTGAAAGCCGCTGTGGCGAGCTGCCCACGTACACCCGAATCACCGGTGGTTTTAGGTCATCGCGAAGAACAGCGCACCGGAGGAAAGGGAACCAAAATTTGCTCTGCTTCGGCATCGAGGAGGTAGTTTAGGGTTCTACAACACCGTCCTTCAGCTTGGCGGGGCTCTGTGGCACAAATTTGGCGGGTTCCCGATCGGTTTTCTGAGGCGGCGGCGAGTTGTGCTCAGTTCAGCGCAAGGGAGCCGTGAAACATCGGTGTGGCGGTTTGTGAGCGGAAACACCACCCCGTGAGCGGATGAGGGCAGAAACTGGTCGCCAACACGCCACAGCAGCAGGAGGTGGCCTCGGGGTTGCATGCGGTGGTGCCCGGAGAGAGTCACGGCTGATTCGCTTCTGAACAGAGAACGTCGGTTGCTCAGTGGGAACAGAGAAGAGTTGCTTAGGGTGCAAGTCAACATTTTTCTGCTCATTGACATGTGGCCCCCACTGTCCCCCTTATCCCCTCAATTTTCCTCAAGGTTGGAAACTAACTCCATTCAATTGTGGGAAATTTAAATCCGAACTGAATTTGAAGATTTGGACAAGTTTCATCCAAATTCACATTTGAATTTGACTTCCTATGCAATTTAAATTCCATTTGAAAAATGGGTAGCAAATCATTTCCAAACCTCCTGAAACTTTGCCTACCCACTCATTTGGACCTAAGGAATTCAAATATGAACTCTGATTTTGGTTTTGGCTGCTGCAAATGAGGTTTTGAGCACAACAGTTTGCATTCCTATTTGTTGCCCTCATTTGAAATTTGAATTGAACCATTTGAGTTCACACTCTGAATTTTTATTCCCCCTTGCACATGAGAGCTTACACATGGGTTTGAAATTATCTTTCTTCCCCAACACTCAATTGCTCCTAGGGTAGAGTGGTGGGACACTCATATGTATCATCACATGTGGAAAAAATAAAACAAGTCCCAATTTTTATGAACCCGAAACACAATGATGCTCAAACCTCCGTTTCTTTGCATTCGCGTTTTGGGTCTTTTATACGCGTCCATCTCCGACTGCATCGTGGCATGCCATGCCGCGTGTCTCTCAGCCTCCATGAAAGACCGAGGCTCACCGTCGTCGCACGCAAGATGCAACTGCGCCTCCAGATCGCGAGGGACTAGTCCTGGCACCGACTGGTCACCGAGAAGATTCTCCATCGTACAATACCGCAACAGCTTGCTGTCGTGGTACGCGTCAATGCGCTCCTCGTCGTGGGAGAGCGGAGTAAAGAACTCCACCGGTTTGTGCTCGACACGAGCTGGTGTCAGAGTGGACGTACCCGGAGGGATGGCAGTCGGTGTTTGCGTGTGTGGGGTCGCCGGCTGTGGTGGTGGAGAGGTCATCGCAGCCGAGGTCGTGACTGGGGAGCGTGGCGCTGAAGTTTGTGGAGAAGAGCTGCCTACCCCCCCTAGTTCCCTTGAAGTGGACGTACTTGACGATGAAGTTGTCGTATGTCGGAGTCGAGTCGTCGTCTACCGCCTTGTCCCATGCCCATCCTCGCCCTTCATTGAACACTACATCGTGTGTCGTGCGCACGCGCTATGTTCCTGGGTTGAGAATGCGTTAGGCCTTCGAGCCCTCCGCGTAGCCGATGAACACCCCTGGAGTGCTCCTGTCGTCGAGCTTGCTGATGTGGCTAAGCTCCTTGGCGAACGCTAGGTAGCCGAAGACCCGTAGGTGAGAGACTGTCGGCTTGCGCCCATGCCAATCCTCGTACGGCGTCCTGCCAGTGAGAGCCTTGGTGGGCGAGCGGTTGAGGATGTAGACCGCCGTCACCACCGCCTCTCCCCAGAAGATGAGGGCATTGCCCTTTGCTTGAGGAGGGCCCAAGCCATCCCCACAACCGTCTGGTTGTGTCGCTCGACGACGCCGTTCTGCTGCGGGCTGTACGGCATGGAGTAGTGGCGCTGAACACCCTCATCCGCATAGTACGACGCGAATTCAGCCGCCGTGAATTTGCCGCCGTTGTCGGTGCGCAGCAAGCGCAGCTTGCAGCCACACTCCGCCTCCGCAATGGCCTGCGCGTGCCTGATGACGTTCGCAGCCTCTCCCTTGCTGCCGAGGACCATCACCCACATGTAGCGGGAGAGGTCATCGACAAGCAGCAGGAAGTAACGTCGTCCTTCCGGTGTAGCTGGTGTCACCGGGCCACACAAGTCCCCGTGCACTAGGTCGGGCCGCTCCTTGGCTCGGAAGCTCGAGTGATGGGGAAAGGGGAGCCGCCTTTGCTTTGTCACTATGCAGACATCGCAGAACTGCTCCACATGGTCGAGGCACGATAGGCCCCGTACCATCTTTTTGGTACTGGGCTGCTTTAGGGCCTTGAAGTGAAGGTGCCCAAAACGCTCATGCCACTGCCACGCCTCGTCATCCCGACGAGTAGCAAGGCAGAGAGGTTGTGCTTACTGCACGTTAAGGACGTAGAGTCGATTGGTGCCTCTGGTTACCTTGGCAAGAAGGCGACGATGGCGATCCCAAATCCTCATGACTCCGTCCTTGATCTCCACGCGCGAACCATTCTCATCCAGCTGGCCCAGGCTGATGATAGAGTTCCTCAACGCGGGGATGTAGTAGACTCTGATGAGCAGCCTGTGCTCACCAGACTCCACGGTGAGGATGACGGAGCCGACGCCCTTGATCTCCACACCAGAGGCGTCCCCAAACTTGACGGAGCCTCGAACATTAGGGTTGAACTTAGTGAAGAACTCCCATCGACCAGTCATGTGATGGGTGGCGCCGGTGTCGAGGCACCACCCGTCAGTCTTGTCGTTGCTGGAGCCATCACCAAGAAAGGCGTGTGCTCTCGGCTCATCGATGTGGAGGAGAGCCGCTGCGGCCGATGCCACTAGAGGTGGCTCGATGCTTGCGTGCGCCAGGAGCAGAGTCGGCTCCTCCTCCTCCACCTGTGCGACGTGGGCCTGATCATGTCATTGCTGCTGAAACTCTCTGGCCCAATGACCAAGCTTGCCATAGTTGTGGTAGGTGTCGTCTTGTGCTGGCTTCCGGTTGTCGGCGGCGCCGCTTTGGGTGCCTCCGTGGGCGCCACCCTCGGCACGTCTCTGCGCCCCAGCTTGGGCACCTCCGCGTCCCTTGCTTGGCTTGCCGCGCTTGCCGCCGCCTTTCGAGGAGGAGGGCTCCCCCTTATTCCCGTCACCTTGGCAGGCCTCCCACTGCTCCCGAGTGAGATGTAGCTTCCCGCCGATGGTGATAGGCCCCGAGAGAGGCTGAGATTCGTCGCTGTCGATGACCTTGAGGCGACCTATCGCCTCTTCGATCGACATCGTGGAGAGGTCCAGCAGAGACTCGATCGAGTGAGCGATCTGCTTGTACTTCTCGGGGATGCAACGGAAGAGCTTCTCGATGGCTTTCTCCTCGTTGTAGGTGTCATCGCCGAACTACACCATCTTCTGCAGTAGTGTGTTGAGACGGAGAGCAAAATCATCAACATCCTCACCTGGTTTGAAGGTTAGGTTCTCCCACTCCTTGCGGAGTGCCTGGAGTGTGGTCTTGCGGGCGCGGTCGCTGCCGATGCGTGCCGCAGCGATGGCGTCCCAGGCCTCCTTGGCAGTTCGCTTATTGGAAAACGACAACTGCATCTCGGGCGGTACTGCAGCAATGAGAGCATCCAGCTCCCGTCGATCCTCATAGTAGTCGACGTCGCCGTACTGGACTGCTTCCCACATGTGCCGCACTTGGAGCCGTATCCTCATCACTGCGGCCGACTCGACGTAGTTGGTCTTGGTGAGGGTAGTCCACCGCCGGGACCAACGTCCCTGACAATGGCTTGGATCCCATGGTGACCATGGTACCTATTCGGGGAGGGAGAGTCACGTCGCCTGTAAATGCCTCGATCTCTGTTAACCCAACCACCCCTGCCGGGAGCGTCGCCAGCGCGTCCGCGCCTGTCTGGGCTGCAGCCGCCTCACTCATGGGGGTGCTCGTCTGCCCATTGTGGCGTCTGTGGTCGTGCTACCTTCCTCGCCAGTCTGAGGTCTTCGTTGGTACCGCCGTCGGTAGAATTAGAGCCTCTGTCGCTACCACTACGCAGAGCCTCAAGCTGTGTTGCAGCCGCACGCGCTGCATCCGCTGCTTCTTCTACTTCCACCTTCGCCGCCGCCAGTTCCGCCGCCACCAGCCTCGCCGCCCTCGCCGCAGCCTCTGCCGCTGCTCGCTCGCGTTCTTCTGCCGCGGTGACCTCGACCTCCTGCCAATGCCGCGCGCTTGAAGCGACCGAGTGCTGAGACTGTCCTTCGAACATGGCGCTTTAGTGGGGGAGTGCTGTGTGGGGAAGAGGCTGTCTCAGACAAGCTATTGCTTCTCTGTGCAGAATAGGAGGAATGAGTTAAAACAACCGGTGTTATTGCTACCGGCTGAAGACGAAGAGAGAGGCATGGGAAGGGGATGAGCAGGAGATGTATAGACTACAGGATAGAACGACTCTGATACCACTTGTTAGTATCTGAAGTATTACTCTCATAGAGAGGATGACACTAAGAGTTGGGAAATTTTTCTTGTTTCATTCCACACACAATGCCATGTCTAACCTAGAGGTTGGGGTTACATATTTATAGCTTAGGCAGCCAAGCATACTAAATGCTAGTCTAAGATGATGTCCTATCAAAGGACTAATATGATGTTCTAACAAGGACTGAGATGTTGTCCTCTTGGTCTAAGATGTTGTCCTACCAAAGAACTAATATGTTGTCCTAACAAGGACTAATATGTTGTCCTCTTGGTCTAAGATATTGTCCTACCAAAGAACTAAGATGCTGTCCTAACTAGGACCACACAGACCAAGAGTAGAAGACTTATTCCTTTAATATATATATATATAGAGAGAGAGACTTTGAACTATGCTAAAACATACTCCATCGTCTGAGGAACTTATGTTGATGCGGAAACACGATGCTACACGAGAGCACGCAACTATGCAACTTGCAAAACACGCACCTCATGACATGCTCTGCGAAAACTGTTAAGAACGGTTTTCAAGGGTTCATTGTGAAAATCAAAGAGTGCTCGCACGGGAGAGACCCCTCAGGGCAGGTGTGCTTTGGGTTGTTCTAGCGTATTGAACACCTTCACTTGCTACCGAGACAAAGGAAGAACACAAAAAATTAGGATTGAGATGGAATTTTGGGGTAGAAGAGATGAAGGTATAAAAGGTAAAGATAGATTGGTCTGCTTTGATTGAGATTTGATGTCCATAATCGGCTGTGGCCCTTTATATTTACAGAGCGTGAGGAGGTTTAAGGAGTTAGGAGTCAAAGCTTTTATGTATTTGTATTAGAACCTAACTCCTAAGTTGGTTTGGATAGAAAACCGGCCTAAAAGGGTTTCAGAACCATACTTAACGGTCTCGGAGATTGGAACCTTTTAAATGTCGTAACCTCCGTCCAAAGTCCGATTTGCATGGTCAAGATATTTATTTTGATCGGCTCGACATGGGTTACATGTTGGTAGTGTTTAATTTACCTTTTCACCACATCGTCAATATTGTTCTGACCAATTTAGCGAAACCATCGTTAACGGTTTCACCAAGTCACCAAGCAATACAGGAATATCAACAATTAACGACGGCTGGAAACCGTTGTTAATAAAGGGTAAACCGTCGTGAATAAGTTATTCACGACGGGGAAGGCTTATTCACTACGTTTTCTGGTCGTCACCGATAATTAGTCGTAAACAAGATTGTTAACGACGGCTCCCGTCGTAAATAAGCTTATTCACGACGGCTAAATAATTCTGTGGCGAATAAGCTCCCCGATTGTCACGTGGCGCGGGGGATTTATTTATGGCGGGGCCATCGTGAATTCTCCACTTTATTCACGATGGTCCCGTCGTAAATAAGCTTGGTACTATTGACGACGTAACAAACCGTCGTAAATAATTATGGCTTATCTACGACGGTCGTGACCAGAAAACCGTCGTAAATAAGGTTAGTAATTTTTTTAAATGAGAAAATTCTAACCTGGCTTCGAGGCCAGCCCTACCTCGATGGCCAGCTCACACAGGAAGTCATAAAATTATAAACATAATAGTAATTCATGAACACTAAAGACACACACCACCCTACGCACTACCACGTCTGCTACCTCCAGAACCCACGAAGTCGTCCTCGAGCCTTCGTCCTCCCGATAGCTGCGGCGATGGCGTGTGAGTCTCGGTCGCTGAGCACTGTTATGTATAAGTATAGTTAGACAAGTTATGAGTTTAAAAATGCAAGTTTGCCTAAGTTAGCTTACTATAACCTATAATTGATCAAGTTAAACTAGGTTTGTCTATGTTTAACTAAGTTTGGTGATATTCTAAGAAATTTGGTTAACTTTATCAAATATGGCTATGTTGTTTAAGTTGAGTAAATTTGTACCTGTGCTCCGGTAAACGGGGTCTGTGGCTCCTGTAGGGGCTGCCACTGTGGGAAGACGACCAGCTGCCCTGCCGCCATAGCCTATGAACATAAAATATCATTACATAACCATCATTGATATGTTAGAAATGTTAATTAAAACGACCAGTACATACCTGTATTGCTGCTTGCATCTGTAGCTTGAACGAGGCTTGATACTCGTCCCGAGCCCTCTTATTCGCGGCTTGATGCTCCCTTTCTAGCTGGAGCTCCTCCTGTGTCCTGCGGAGCTCCTCCCGGACACTCTGGAGCTCCAGGGAGCTAGCCTGCCTCGCTCCGGTCTATCGCGATGAAGAGCAACTCGAGGAAGGCCGTACCTCTCTCGAGTCGACAACTCCATCGAAGATGGTGAACCTACAAAAGAAGAAAGATTATTAAATTTTCGTATCTCAAATTTTTTGACATTAAAAAAATTAGAGAACTCACCGTCCATGAGGTTTCCTGCCTCCGGCTGCATACGCGGCTTCTGAGATGATTGGCATGCTCCGCCAATCGAAACCTTCACCGTGAAGTCGCTCCGCCTTCTACCCATACCTTGCCTCCAAATACGAAAAGATAATATCACAAAAACTATTTAAGAAAATTCAATACAAATACAAAACAACTCACCAGCGCTTCTAACACTGACTGAGAACATAGTTGGTTAGTCTGTGACGGATCACTTCCCCCGTGACCCCTCTTCCAGACCTGAATCGGAGTCAGCTCGTGACCGGTCTCGCGCTCCTATATATATGTGTTAGTATAATGAATAATTTGAACATATTTGAAAACAATAGTAATTACACTTACCATGCATTTAGCGAGACATAAGTAGCCGTACGCACCAAACGTGTGCTTCCCATCCATCCCTCTGCTCTATCGGCGGGTTCTAGAGACTTTCTGGAACCCCTGACTCGCCCACAGAGCACGCAGGGCACGGTAGTCCTCCGGGCGGCCGTTTAACTAGGCTACACCGACTTGCATACACTTATAATTAGGTTATAGAACCTTTACCTATTGTGTTTCTTCCACATTATAAAATAAATATTTTACAATTTACCTCTGCGTATTGCACCGCTGTAAAGTACCTGGGAGCTACGTTCCTGAATGCCCCCAGCTCACCCTCTTCCGGATGTAGCTTCATGTACGCTCTCGTCGCTTGAATTTTTGCTTTCGATAGCAACTGCGTAATGAGCTTCCGAGCATTCTTATGGAACAGGGCTCTGGTGTAGTCCACCTCGCCCTCGTCCTCCAAATAGTACCATGTCTGGTAAAACATATTTGTATACATCATTGGTATTAACCATATTATAGACTTGTATTATAGAAATATATATATTTCATGCTAACCATGAAGTCGGACCACATAGCCTCCTGGTCGTTGCCGTGAGCAACATGCTGGGGGGTTGCGTAATCGTCCCATGACGTGGTGGGGACACCGTTCACTACACCGGGATAGTGCAAAAGGATAAGTCGCCCGAGGACACTGTTCACCTGCTTGTGTCGTCCTTGACCCGTGAACGAGTCATCGTACCAAGACCTGATAGAGAATGATAAATCAATACATCTATAACACTAAAATAATCTAAATTGAAGAGTTAGATATTTACTTACATATCGCCAACCAGACGAATAACAATCCGGTCATCTGGGTTTGCAGGAGCCGGAGGAGGAACCACATAGTGACTCCTCCTAGTTCGACGCCTCTGAGGTGGCTCGACGTCTGAAAGTGCATCTAGGCATTCCCTTGTGGGTTTCAGACGATTGATGACAACCAAATAAGATCCTAATAAATTCATTGAGATGAATGTAGGTCTAAAAAGACTAGAACTTATGGTGCACTCAAAAAGTTGAAAAATGAGGAGTGAGAAAAGGAAAAGCCCAAATGATCAAGGAAGCGCAAAGTAGATATCAATGTACAGGATGTGTTTGAGAGACACATCCCAAGAGCTTATATCTTTGCGTAGAGGGTAAAGGCTAAAATCAATTAATTAAACAATACACTGAAGCATCGGACTAGTCTGTTCACCAGCGAACTAGTCCGATTGACTTACTGTTCTCACACTGACAAGTCCAGAGCAGAACCGGATCAGTCCATTCAGCTCACTGACCTCACTCGGACAAGTCCAGAAACTTGTCGGACAAGTCCGTTCAACCTTATGATATTCACTCAATACATATCACCCTGCACGGACAAGTCTGTCCTATTGCAGACTAGTCTGATTTAGTATCTAGACTCATCAGTGACTAGTCCGGATAATTTTCTATTCCAATACGGACAAGTCCGGTAAACCTCACACAAATTAGGGTTTCAGGTGTGCTGCACAATTTACGCAAATTTTACACAGCACACCGTACTAGTACGGTCTCTAGATTGGATTAGTACGGCAGTCGGGATCCCTAACGGTAACTTTTTTGGAAAACTCTATAAATAGGTGATTCATGACCCCACAACATATAACCGTGCACAACAGTGAATAACTAAGAACCCTAGCGCCACCACTCGTCCCAAGAGCACAGAAACAACTCTCCCCACACATCTAAAGCCCTTAAAAGTTAAATCTTTTGGGAATCCAGATCTGGGATAGGGAGATCATCTTCTATGCATTGCTAAGCTCTTGGGGTTTGATCTCTTATACACTCTTGCATCTGTTGTAAATCTTTCGAGTGTGTTTGATCGCTTTTCCCTCTGTAATTTTGTGGGAGCCCTCAACGTGTGAGGTTGCCCCACCGACTTGGTGATTGCTTCCGTGATAGTGGAACTCAAGTTGGCCTTTGTGGTGACTTGAAGAGGTAAAGGGTTGATTGAGACCCGGCTCTGTGTGGGCTCCTCAACGAGGAAGTATATCTCTTTGTGAGATCAAACCTCGGTAAAAATCCTTGTCTCTTGTGTTCTTGTTATTTACTTTTGCAATCATCATCATCATCTAGGGCATAGAGTTGATTAATCTTGCAACTTATATTAATCTTGTATTCCTCGTTCAGATTAATCATCCTAAAACTTACACAAGTTGTTAGGGTAATTTAATTAATTCCGCTGCTATAACATTTGGGGAGAATACATTAAACAATCTATCTTTTTGTCGGTATAACTAGCATACCAGACTAGTTCGGCCCCTCCTGTATTTGACGAATTTTGTTAAGTGTTACAGGAAAAATTTTCAACGCCTATTCACCCCCTCTAGGCCATATCCAATTGGTATCAGTGCAAGGATCTCGTTTTATGAGACTCACCGCTCGGAGAGACAAATGGCCACCGACAAGAACAACAAGATCCCAAAAATACCCATCATTGGAGATGAACAAGACTCCAAGGCGTTCGATGTGCTCAAGGAGCACGAACACGATGATGAAGAAGTGCGTGAACTCAAGGCGCTTCTAAGGAAGAAGCTTCTAAGCCAGAAGGACAAGAAGGAGGATGAAGAGACAAAAGGGGTAGTCATCAAGACTACTCCCGGTATCCTTTTAATTATGAGAAGATTAACAACTACAATCATTATCTTTCTATTCCCATGGGAAGACCTCCACAGTTTGATGGCAATAATTACTCAATGTGGAAGTATAATATGAAGATGCATCTTATCTCACCTAATCCTAGTCTTTGGCATATAGTTTGCACAAGTATAGATATCCCAGACACCGACGATGAACTCACCCCGAAACAAGAACAAGCAATTTACCGCAATTCACAAGCCGTTGCGGTGATCACCTCATCCTTGAGCCGAGAAGAGTTCACCAAGGTGGATGGACTTGAAGTTGCCAAAGACATTTGGGATACACTCAAGACTGCTTATGAAGGGAACCACTCCGTCCGAGAAGCAAAGACTGAAATGCTTGAAGGAGAATTGGGGAGATTTGCCATAGAAGATGGTGAAACTCCTCAAGAGATGTACAACCGCTTGAAGACACTCATCAATAAGATCCATGCTTATGGAAGGAAGAAATGGACTGATCATGAGGTTGTGAAGAGAATGATAAGAGCCTTTATCCCTCGGAATGTCACCTTGTGTTCCATGATAAGAGAAAGCCCGGGGTTTCACAAAATGACCCCCGATGAAGTCCTTGGCGAAATTATCAATCACGAGATGATGGGGAAAGAAGCTAAATTTGTCAAAGACTTAGCTGAACTTACCTCATCCAAGAAGGAGGAGGTCGCCCTCAAGGCAACTTGCAAGCCCAAAGGGAAGGAGACTCGTGAGACATATGAAGAAGAAGACACTGACGATGTAATCACAGATATGGATGATGAAGAGATGGTGCTCTTCATGAAAAGATTCAAGCGCATGATGAGAAGAAAAAGAGTCAGCAACTCAAGTGAAGGAAAGAACAAAGAAAAATCCAAGACTCGACGTACTTGCTACAACTGCGGCGAATATGGACACTTTATGGTTGATTGTCCATATGAGAAAAACAACAAGAAGAAAGAAACGAAGTTGCAAGAGAAGAAAACTTTCAAGAAAAAGAAGCAAGCACATCAAGCGCACATCGGCAAGGAGTGGGACTCAAACGACGAGTCCTCCTCGGATGATGAAGATGAGATGGCAACAATTGCCATCAAGAAGCCAACCAAGAAGTCTACACTCTTCCCAAACATGGGAGGAAGGGAGAACCACAACCACACCTGACTCATAGATAAGGAAGGCAAGAAGAAGGTTTGACTTACACCCCCCTCCTTACATTCCTCTAATGATGATTTTGATAGTTCTAGTGAAAATGAGGAAATGCTTAAAGAATTGAGCAAAACTGCACTAAGAAAAATAAAGATGTTGTCAGATGAAATCTTTGAGAAGGAGGAGCTTGTCAACCCACCAAGAAGATATGCTCATCCGTGAAAGGAAGAGATATCAAGAGGTTAACAAGTCCGGAAAAGAACCAAACCAGTCCGTTCAACTCACTGACCTCACTCGGACAAGTCCGCACACTTGCCGGAAGTCCGTTCAATATTCTGATATTCACTAAACACATATCACCCTGCACCGGACAAGTCCGTCCTATTGCGGACTAGTCCGATTGAGTCTCTGGACCCATCACGGACTAGTCCGGATAACTTCCTGTTCCAATACGGACAAGTCCGATACACCTTACACAAATTAGAGTTTCAGGTGTGCTGCACAATTCATGCAAATTTTACACAACACACCGGACTAGTCTGGTCTCCAGAGCGGACTAGTCCGGCAGTCGGGATCCCTAGCGGTAACTTTTTTGGAAACTCTATAAGTAGGTGATCCATGACCCCCACAACATATAACCGTGCACAACAGTGAACAACTAAGAACCCTAGCACCGCCACTTGTCCCAAGAGCACAGAAACACCTATCACCACACATCTAAAGCCCTTAAAAGTTAAATCTTTTGGGAATCCTAATTTGGGATAGGGAGATCAGCTTTTATGCATTGCTAAGCTCTTGGGGTTTGATCTCTTATACCCTCTTGCACCTGTTATAAATCTTTCGAGTGTGTTTGATCGCTTTTCTCTATGTAATTTTGTGAGAGCCCTCAATGTGTGAGGTTGACCCACCGACTTGGTGATTGCTCCCATGATAGTGGAACTCAAGTTTGCCTTCATGGTGACTTGAACAGGTAAAGGGTTGATTGGGTCCCGGCTCTGTGTGGGCTCCTCAAAGAGGAAGTAGATCTCTTTGGTGAGATCGAACCTTGGTAAAAATCCTTGTCTCTTGTGTTCTTGTTATTTACTTTTGCAATCATCAACATCATCTAGGGCATAGGGTTGATTAATCTTTCAACTTATATTAATCTTGTATTCCTCATTCAAATTAATAATCATAAAACTTACACAAGTTGTTAGGACAATTTACTTAATTCCACTACTATAACATTTGAGGAGAATACATTAAAGAATCTATCATTTTGTCGGTATAACTAGCATGCCAGAATAGCGCGTACCGATACTGGACTAGTCCGGCCCCTCCTGTATTTGACGAATTTGTTAAGTGTTGAAGGAAAAGTTTTCAACGCCTATTCACCCCCTATAGGCCACATTCAACGTTAGGTGACACGAAGGAGTGGTCACCGGAAGAGTCCGGAAGCGGGTCCACAGGCGGGTCCATAGGCTGGCTACCGGACCCCGAAGGCTAGTCAGTCTGTGTTGGCTGCAGAGGATCTCTCGTCTTTGAGTCCTCGGACCTAGAGTGCTACTGATAATTTAAAAGAATAGTAATATAGGTGAATGAAGTAATTGTTTACATTATAAGATTCACGAAATGATATTAACTCGTCTGACCGTTGTAAGGCGACTGCTACGCCTCTCAGCTCTGGTAGCTGACTCATCAAAGCACCCCGTCTAGAAGAAAGCCCGCTAGACATACTGCCCTGAAAGACGTCAGCTGCCCTGCACAGGAAACCTCTAGCTACACTCCTCGCCTTTCCCTTTCCTCTACCCCTGCTCGACGACATTCTATTGAAAAGAAAAAAAGTTGGTAATAAATGTAAAGCAAAATATATAAGATGAAAGAAGAGATAAAAGAAACGTTACTTGAAATCTGTTTCAAAATTCATCAGTATCACGACCATGAACTCTACTCCTTAATCCGGACCACCGATCTTTTATCCTGATTGTTTTTAGTTTTCATTTTTGCATTTCACGAATATGTAAATCTTGAGCATCGCTAACTAACTCATCGAGGCCCAGACCAGGTTCAATGACAAAAGAGTCCGACAACTCTTGTTCTTGGTAAGCCTCATTAATCTTAACGTTCAATGACAACAAACTATTCCAGTACCCAGCATCATCTGGTGTATATAACTGATCACGATAATTCACCTTGTGTACAACCCACCAAGCATGTAGCTTTTTACATGGATAATGTAAATAATACACTTGCTGGACTTGATATTCAAGGACAAAGGTGTCCTGGCCTCATAGCCTTTCGTTGTGTTTGACTTCTATCATGCCAAATTGGTTATGTCAAGTTCCATTATTATTGTCAAACCATTCGCAGTCAAAGAAGACTATTTTAAGCTGCTTATTCTCGGCAAAACCGAATTCAAGGATTTTTTAACGATCCCATAATAATTAGTTTCCCGTCCTTCGGCGTTAACAGTCGTAGTAACAATACCGGTATTACAAGTTGCTGCGAGAGGACAGAGAGCTTCAAATTCAGTTGAGCGGAATCGGAAAGCATTGACGTCGTATCGATCGTAGCTTTAACTTTAATGGATCCGTAGGAAAGCTGGCGCAAGTCCTCATAGACACCGACTTCTTTTTTGCACTATCCAAAATATAGACGTTAGAAGACTATATCGTGCAATATTCGTAAGTCATATGAGAATAAAGACAAAAAATATTACATGATTTCTAAACCAAGATTGGAAGTTAGGTCTTCAGCCATGTCTGAGGTTATACTTTCGAAGCAGACAAATCATTATTAGTACATTTTTATGTCTTGTCACGGCCCCTACAACTAGGAAGATAGGTCCTAAACCCACCCAAGAGTAACCGAGGTAACGTGCTTATGACGAGACACGGAGTCCGAATCCGGACGAAATTTCGGTAGCATGACCCCGCTGTTCTCCAATTACACGCCTAAAAATGGTGCAACATAGAAAATTAAAGTTATGTTGTCGAAATCAAGTCCAGATCAAGACTCCGTACCTAACTCGTCAAAAGCACGTCCTCGGTCACTCTCAGGCTGTCCAAAAATGGACAATTTTGAACCTGCACGCCTCACATGCCTATCGCATGTGAGACGTGCAGATTCAAAATGGGTAATTAATTTCTATAGGTTATGTTACTTATTTTCATTTTTTAATCATTTACGTGAGAGGAAAGAATGAGAAAGAGAGGGTAAGTTGGTCAAAGTTGAAAGTTCAAAGGGTCGATGCCGGGTCGAGCCGTGCCGTGCCATGCCGAGTTGGGTCGTGTCGTGTCGTGCTGGGTTGGGCCGTGCCAGGTCAGGACATGCAGGGTCGGGCCGTGTCGGTCGGAACATGTCGTGCCGCGGGTTCGGTCGTACCGGGTCGGGCCGTGCCGTCGGGCCGTGCCGTGCCGGGTCGGGCCAAAACCCGTTAATATACATATAATTATTAAACACTCACAATCAATTAATTAACTAATTCAAAACTAATTGAACATTTCAAAACTAAATAAACAATTAAATAATTAAGATTAATTAACTTATGAAACTAATTGAACAATAAAAAAACTAATTAAATAATTACAAACTAGTTAAACAAACTAATTACAATCTAATTACAAACTAATTAAAAACTAAAAACAAACTAACTAAGTAAAATGAACTAATAACCTAAATTAAACTAATTACACTAAAATAAACAAACTAAAACATAATTATAAACTAAACTAAACTACTCAATTTAAACTAATTACAAACTAAACTAAATAACTAATTTTAAATAATTCAATTAATTAAATAACTAAAACTAATTAAAATTACCTTAACGGACCGGGGCCGGGCGGCACCGGGTCGGGGTGGGCCGGGGCGGCAGCGGAGGGCCGGCTGGGGGCGGCAGGCAGGGCGGGGGGGGGGGGGGGGGGGCGGCCAGGGCGGGGGCGGCGGCGCGCGGGGAGGCCGGGGGGGCGGCGGCGCACGAGGGCAGCGGCGAAACAGGTCGGGATCGGCGTGGGCATGAATGCCCGCGCCGACCCCGACTCGGACAGGTATAAACCGCTTATTTACGACGGTCAGGACCAGCCATCGTAAATAAGTCTTTAATTACGACGGGACAAGTCCCCGTCGTTAATAAGCTCCTTATTCATGACGGTCTAGGTCAACCGTCGTGCATAAGGGCATTATTCAGCACTGCCAAAATACACCGTCGTGAATATATTTATTAACGATGGCACCGTCGTTAATAATTTTTGGCCGTCGTTAATTTGATATTTTCCTGTAGTGACGTTTGACCAATTTTGATCTTCAACAAACTCCTCCAACTAATATGTTATACTACTCTAACTTCAATCTTGTTCATATATATATGATGTGGACGGTAAGTTCATGGAAAGGTACTCATGGACATTTCTTCAATTGCTCGGTTCTAGAAACTAGAAAGTTTGCTCATAATTAATATGGTAGGAGTAGTCGGATCAAAGGATGATATATTTTTTGCCAATTTTGTATTTTCACCAGTAAAAGAGTGATACAGGCACATCTGCAAATGATGAGATGCATATTAATTAGCCGGCGTTTTTTTAGTAAATATAAACTTTTCTCAAAGCATAGGAGAAGTAGAGGCATCCCTCAACTTTTGTTAGGTACAACTCCAAGTAACTTTTATATGACCAGATACAAGAAGAGAAAACAGTCACAAGTAGCTTGGAGAAAACAGTCACAACTCCAAGTAACTTTTAAGGTTTGCACTTGGATTTTTCTTCTTCTGCAAATATAACAGCTGTCGCAAGCTTATTATATATGTATGCTTATTGTCGGTCAATTACTGTTGTTGAAAATCACACTCCAAGCTAACTAGCCGTGTAGAAGTGTTCCTCTAATCATTGTCTCGTTACTAGCTTGGAGGAACGGTGCTTCGGAAACCTCATGGTTTGAGTAATGAAAATAATCAATCAAAGTATAAGATCCAGCTACGTTTTTCTTCCAAGACCGTGGCGCTGCACGTTTCGTATCAAAAATAAGAGGGATTGTCACAAGGTTTTGAGAGGCTAGCTCCCTCGAAAGAACCGGTGAAACCGTCGCCTGAAGTTGGCGCGAAGATGGAAGAATTGGGTCGAGGCGTCCCCGTCAGAGAGCCATAACAAGCGCGACTGCTGTCTCGCAATGGAACGTTTTGAGCTCAAGTTTCTTCCTTAGATGTTCCTCATATGCAGCGAGGCGTCGACCATCTCTAGCCATTCTCCAGCCGGTGAACTCGGCTCCATCAATTTTAACCTCTGGGAAAGTTACACGCTGGTTTCATCAAGTGTAGTCGAGTCAGGGTTTGCCTGTGTAAATAAGGGAATTTAGGACAGGCTAGTAGTGGTGTTTAATTGTTCTAGTGGCACTGCTCGTTCCAGGAGGACTCTGCTCGGTTGTATACTGTATACGCACATAGTACAAGGTTGCCGCACTAGTATAGTCAGGAGGAAGAAGGTAGTAAACCGTGCAGTGTGCGAATACAGTGGACACAGATTGTTCAGGTTCACAGTCACTGTTACCAGTTGTCCACTAATTCAATAGCCACCGCATGCATCTACAGAGTCCAGGCTTGCATCTACTCAGCCGTCAGATCCATATCCAGTGGAAGGCTTCTTGTTCATCAGTGTGTGTTGTTAGAAGTTTAAGTAGTTTTTTGATATAACAACAACAATAACAAAGCCTTTGTCTCAAGAACGTTGAGGTAGACTAGAACTGGGTTTCATATCCATATAAATGGTTGGTTTTGATGTTGGCCAAGCCAAGCCTATCACAAGTCTCCTCCTTTACCCGGGCTTGAGACAGGCTATACCTAGAAAGGCATAGACGAAGTTTTTAAGTAATTTTTCAATAGATTCTAAAAGATAAATTATAAAAAATCACTAATTAATGTAAATAGTAGTGCAACAACATTAATAAAAAGTAACAGATCGGATCATGTTGTACGTACCGGTCTGTAGTAGAAGAGATTGCAGTTGGTGTTGTCATAGAATTAATGTGGGCCGATCAACCAAGAAAACATTGTAGACGACGAGCAGTAACATTGTTCGACTTGGACGGTAGACGACATGTGTCGGTGTTTTGGATTTCTGACTATTAATTAAATGTACCGCGTGTTCTACCTCAAGGTGGCCTAGCTAAGAACACACGGAGGATTATCCTGGTTCGGGCAAGAGTGCACTACGTCCAGTCGGAGTGTCTCCCTTGCTTTTACTTAAAAATGGGGGTTGTTCTTACAAGTGTGAGAGTCTGCCCTCTCGAACCCGCTGGTCTCTCTATTTATTCTCTCTCTTCTTCGTCTTCTCTCTCCCTCGTCCCCTCCTCGTGTTGCCGAGGGGCAAGCCGGTCGTGGGTACAGGATGACTTGTCTTTTCATTCGTCTAGCAGGGCACTCGATGCCGCCGCCGTACTTGTGGCCTGCTTTTGCTCCTGTCATGTCATTAGGGAGTGGCCCATATCGAGGCGCACGCACGCCCCTGCCACTCCTCTTCGGTCCCGTCGGAAGTGATGGGCCTTCAATACTGGGGGAGGGGGGCAAGGGGGTACTCGATCACCCCTCCACTCGGCTGGGGCGGCACCTGCCCCACATTGAAGGTCACTTGCTTCTCTCCTACTCGAGGTCGGGCTTGGATTCTCCTATGGGGGCTCCAGCTTTCTGTCCGGATCGCTTCGGGGATGAGTTGTACGTCCTGCCCAGGGGTTGGCCCCAGGCTCCTCGTCGCGCCTCCTATCGGGTCCGGACACGGGCCTGCTCTGTCGTACCTCGTGGGATGCTCCCTCGTCACTTCCCCGGGTTCAGGGCTCAGAACCTCGTCAGTAGCCCCCGGGGTCGTGACCGACTTCGATGGTTGGTCGGGGTGAACTCCAATCGACCTCGCGCCTGCATAACAAGAAACAAAGCAACAAGAGAGATTATTAGTACTCGAATTAACTAGATAGCCGCGACGTGTGAATCTCCAGTGGTCGGTCACGATAGTGGGTCATCCCCGCTGGGGTCCAGTGGCGAGCCCTCGGGTCCCTCTTTCTAGAGGTCAGGTTGTCATTTCTGGCGAGTCCGCCTCGTCCCTCCCCATCCATTAATCGTTTGTGGTTCATAGGGATCGGGTCGATCGGGGCTTACCTCGATGGCTGAGCCCCCGAGCCCAGTGAGCTCCCTAGTAGGTGGAGTCGAGTGAAACCCCTTCGTCCTGCTCGTTTTGGATGGCCGGAACCATCGTCCCTGCTTCGAGCCGAGGGGCTTTCTGGCCAAGGCTTCGTGGCACCCGTTTCATTGATTCTCAGCTCTAGGCAAGTGCACGGTTCCCGAGCTCTTTCGTTGGCTCAGGCGGCTCGCTGCCGACCGTTCGGGGGGTTACCTCGGTGCTTGCGCTGCTGGGGCTCGGCTGCAAGCTTAGAAGCATCGAGGGGAATCATCCCACCCGAAATTGTCTTTTCGTAGACTGCTTCGTGTCGCTTTCCCCTTGCTCGGGGTCATCCCGGGCGGCTCCGGAGCCATCCGCTGGTCAGCCTTCGAACTCGGGACTTTCGAGCCCATTATGCGGGCTTAAGACTTACCTTCCTCTCAAGATCGTGTCGCCCTCCATCTCCTCCGTGTTCTATCGGGGTTGAGGAGGCACCACTCGACTCAACTTCCATGTCGGGTTTACGACTTCACACCACCAAGTTAGGCGGTTTCTCTCTGGTAGGACCTTTTCATCCCCTAGGTTAACTCCACCGTGTGAAAACGAGGAGGTGCTGCTTGACTCAATTCCCCAATCACTTCAAACGGCTTTAATCTGGGGGGGCGAACGGGCTGCCTCGCGACGGTTTCCCCCTCGGAGTGGTTTGAAACGCCGTTCGTGTCCTGACGGTTGCCAGACCAGACGTCGCTTCGGCATATCTCCTTCCTTTGGGATATATCACATGGGACCACTTGCATTGCTTCTGTCTTTCTTGTCCCATGCTGCGCTCATCCTTTTCTCCGCTTCTAGCCAAGGAAAAAGACCCACCCTTCATTCACCATGTCTACGTGGGTGTCCTCTCGTGCGAGCTCGAGACAGATTTCCGAGTTTGCTGCTCGTGGGTTGTTTTCGTCGAGGGAGGCCTATTCTGTCCGACTTCCGGAGGGGGGAGAGCGTCCCCGCGCCGCGCGATAATGAAGTGGTCTCCTTTCTCGTGTTCCACGCACGAGGATTCGGGATCCCAGTGCACCCCTTTTTCCAGTGGCTCCTCAATGAGTACGGCGTCGAACTTCATCAACTAACGCCGAATGGAATCCTGCACATGTCGGTTTTTGTCACTTTGTACGAGGCTTTCCTGAAGGTGGAGTCGGATCTCAACCTATGGAAGTTTTTCTTCTAGATTCGTGCCTCAGCAAATCATTCCCCGCTTCCCGATCTCGGCGGCGCCTGTCTTCAACTTCGGGCGCAGCAGACGTGCTACTTTTCCATTCCCCTTCGGTCCTCGCTCAAAGGGTAGCATCATGGATGGTTCTATTTCCGGAACCCATCACTGGCGCTCCCGCGCTTCTCCAGCAACCTCCCGGTATCAAAGGCCTCCTGGCGTGAGGGCGCTTCTGACGGCGAGGTGTCCGCGCTGGAGCCGCTACTCGTCCGGCTGGAGGATCTCAAGGGGAGGGACCTCACCGGTGCTGCCCTTCTCCGCATGTTCTTGGAGCAGAGGATCCAGCCCCTCCGGGTCTGAGGGCACCCAATGTGGGGATATTTGGGTCCCTTGGATCCCACGAGGGAGTCGGAGGTGGAGCTCTCATCCTCGGAGGTGGCAGCGAGGATGAAGGACCTTACCGGAGCGGCTCCTGCGGATGATGTCGTCTCCGCTAGGCTTCCCCTGGCCGTGACCACGCTCTTTGCGCATCCGTGTGTTGATCCGCGCGGAGTGTCCAGCCACGCGCCCAACCTAGTGGTGAGGAAGCGAAAGGTGAAGGGGGGACCGTCCACCCTTCCGGGTCTGACTCCATCCGTCGAGGTCGGGGCGATATTGCGTTGCTCCAAGAGGTATTAGCCTTTCCCCCGTTGTGTCGGCGTGGGTTAGCATGGGTGAGTGGATTTCTTACCGTCCTTCATGTCGCAGGAAGATGGATCCAGATGTCGGTGTTCTGGTTGGCAGGCCGATGGAGGTGGCTCGTCCGACTTCGGTAGCACGGCAAGGGCAGTTGCCCCCTATGGCAGCGGGCTTCGAGGCGGATTTGGTCAGGGCCGTTGGGCCGGTCGTGGACCTAGTAGCTGTCGCCCGCCCTTGTTGAGGTTGATACTACCCCCAAGGGTTCAATACTTCTGCCGCCAGCGGTGCTTGACTGTGAGGTGAGCAGGGCGAAGTCAGCCGCGACTCACCCTGCTGTTCCGCGGGCGGGGCCCTTTCTATCCCCTAGCGAAATTGCGGCTTTGCCTGCTCAGGGCTTGGCTCCGGTCGCAGCCCCAAGGGGTCTGACGCTGCCGTCCGATCGAGAGGGTGCTGCTCCCGCTTCGGGTGTTTCCCTGTACGAGCTCGCGCGGTGGGAGCAAGCCTGCGCGAACGTTGAGAGCTCTTGTGCTGAGCTTGCGGCTGCTCGGGCTGGCCTCATGACTAGCTATGAGCGTGTGGGCGGCGTGCTCGATCAACTTCAGAAAGCTTCTCCTGGTGGCCAGGTGGGATCTTGGCTCCATCCCTACTTTGTCCACTTGGTTTGTTTTGCTTTGTTTTTTGAGCATTTTCCACTTTTTGCAGGGACTGATTCAATAGGCGGTCGATAAGTCGCGTCTCGCCTGGGAAAGTGAGCTTCATCAGATGGAAGCTGAGTCTGTGCTGGTGGTGGCGCAAGCGGAGCTTGCTTGAGTCTGCGTGGAGGCTGTTTGAACTGCCGAGGAGAAGGCAGCCGCAGTTGTCCGCGCGCTGGCAGCGGACGCTGAGCTCACGGGGGCCCGTGACTCGGCCCAAGCTGCTTTGTATGAGGCGGCCAAGGAGCGGGCAGCTGCAGAGTCCAGCGTCGGGGAAGCTCTGGTGGCTCGGGACGCCGTGGTTGTGGCGGACCGGCAGCTCTTTGGTAGGCCTTCCCCCCGCTCTTGGTTTTCTTCCTGCATATCTTTTACCGGCTCTGCTTTGTTTCTTAAGAGACGAAGGTCTTCTGGTCGAGGCGGAGAAGGCGCTTGGGGACCGGGACGTGGAGCTCGTAAGCCTTCGTTCCCGACTTTGCAAGGTCGAGGCAGATCTGCGGGGAATTTGTGCCATGGTTACATCCACCTGTGACCTGGTTCTGGGTCCATCTAATGACACCTCCTCGGACAAGGACTACAATGGGTCAGATGAGGAAAATCTCCAAGAGCTCAGCGCGCTTCAGTCCTGCCTTGACAGTCTTCGGAAAGTCGGGCGCTCCGTCAGTTGCGCGGTGCTTAACGAGTTCTCGGAGGAGAGGCTCAATGCGGAGCTGACATCGGTCGGGGATCGACTTGCAGCTTGTTTGTCATCCTACGGGAGCGACAGGGCGGTCTGTGGGGCTCGGATGGCCTTGGGTGTGGTGCTATCGCACTACCCTGGGATAGACCTCGATACTGTTGGAGAAGTCTTTGCTGACGGCCCTTTCGACGAGGAGCTGAAGAAGTTTCTTCGACGGGTCAAGCTAGTGGCCCGGTTCGTGCAGGAGATGGTCCCCGACGACTGCGTCTAGCAGATGGAGAAGGCGGAGCGACAACAGCTAGAGTAGTAGTCTTGTGTCTATTCCCTTTTTTGTATCAATGCTATTGTTAAAGAATGATCAAAGAAAGGGTGCATGTTTTTACACTTATCTTGTTTCCTTGTTTGTGTCGTTGCTTTCTCCGGGTGCTCTTGTTAGCTGCGGACTTGATACCTTTTGTGAAGGGGGAAGGCCCGGCCTCTTTCCGTCGCACCTCGCTCGGATCGTGGTTGCGCAAACCCTAAGCCCTAATTGTCCCTTGGTCGCTGGACGCGCGGCGCGGCTCGGGAGGAAAGGGTCCCGGGCGCTTTGTCCGTTACCCCTCGTTTGGACCCTAACTGTGTTTGGGTTATCATTGTCCCTAGGGTTGTCGTTGTCCCTTGGACATGGGTCACGTGGCTCCGGACTTGAGAGGGTTAGGGCCTTTGGCGCGAGCTTCCGTGGCTCGTGCAGTTTTAGTGAGAAGTCACCCCTTTTGCCTCACTTGGACCGTGGCTCCGTTCGGGGTTGTCGTTGTCCCCTAGCCGTTGGTCATGCTGTTTAGGGTAAAAGGGCTCGGGTGCTTTGCCCGTGGTACCTCGTTCGGACCTGGCTATTTTTCAGGTTGTCGTTGTCCCTAGGGTTGTTGTTGTTCCTTCGCCATGGGTTGCACGGCTCTGGACTTGATGGTGTCAGGTCCTTTGACGTGAGCTTCCAGGGCTCGCGCAGTTCTGAAAAAGGGAGTCGCTCCCTTTGCCCTGCTCAGACCGTGGCTTCGTTCGGGGTTGTCGTTGTCCCCTTGCCGTTGGACGCGCAGCTCGGGAGAAAAAGGGCTCAGGTGCCTTGCCCGTTATGAGCTTCCGAGGCTCCATATGGTTGAGTAGCCCATGAGTGTCGCGGAGTAGGAGATATTCTCTCTCCCTAAGGTCGGTCAGTTGCTGACTCCGTGTCAAGGTTCGGCCTGCTTATGCATAGAATTGCCTGAGTTCCTCAATATTCCACGCTTTAGGGAGGGGATTTCCGTTGGTGTCAGATAGGCGGTGTAGGATCGAAGAGCACATGAAAAGCTACCAGAGGGGGGTGAATGGAAGATTAAAACTTTTTATGCGAAAGCTACAAAAACCCCTCGGCGGAAAATTGATCTGATAAAGAAACCGTGTGTGTGACTGTTTTTGACGTTTTTAAACGTGAATAAACTAGTGTAGATTATATATAATCAATTCACAAAGCCACTGCAACAAGAATCACGTGAAAACACTAAGTAGAAATTGAGTTATGATTAAAAGACTAGACGAAGGTCAATCTATTCTACCCGATTTTAAAAACAGATCTGCAATGCTGCAAAGAAACTCGTGTAGATCAAAAACCACAAATTCAATGACTGTGAAATTTTCATAGACGATACATAATCAAATTGTGAAGACAATCCAAAATGCATCACATCAATTAGATCAGTAAAATGCGAGCTATGATCGAAATACCAAAGCATTTTCAGTTTGCCCAGAAACTCGACGAGGAAAAACTTGTCTGAAACAAGTCCGACGAATAAGGCACCAAAGATCCTCTAAACTACAAATTTTATTGATTAAAACTCAAGAGAAGTAGCCACAAGTCATGCTCTCCATAAGCCTTGGCCTCCCTTGCTTAATATAACTAGCCCTAAGGTCAACCCAATTCAAACTAGGAGTCCTACTCCTACTTGAATTCAAACTCTAACTTTCCAAAACTGCTCAAGACTCTTCTATACGTAGATGGAACCAATCTTAAGACTTCCAAACACCCTATGAACATCCCAAACATTCCTAAAATAACTCTACTTCATGCCTAACACGAAATTCTATTATAACCAACTCAAGACTTTCCATTGTTGTCCAAAGAGGCTTGCTTTTGTCCATGTTGAAGCGCTTAAGAAGGTCTTTCATATATTTCGTTTGATGCACAAAAGTTTCTTCCTTGGTTTGCTTGATTTGCAGCCCCAAAAAGTATGTGAGTTCTCCCATCATACTCATTTCAAATTCAGAACTCATCATAGTTGAAAACTTGGACACAAGATCATAAAGAACACAACCAAAGATAATATCATCCACATATACTTGAACGAATAGTGAGTCATTGTCAAGCTTAAGAACAAAAAGGTTTTATCAACCTTGCTCATGGTAAACTGCTTTTCAAGTAAAAATGTTTTTAACCTATCATACCATATTCTAGGGGCTTGTTTAAGACCATACAAAGCTTTGGACAGTTTGAAAATATGATTAGGAAAATTTGAATTTCCAAAACCTGGTGATTGCTTAACATAAAACTCCTCATCTATATAGCCATTAAGAAAAGCACTTTTAACATCCATTTGATATAACTTGAAACCTTTAGATGCAGCAAATGCTAACAAAATTCTTATGGCTTCTAATCTAGCAATGGGAGCAAAAGTTTCATCAGAATCTAAACCTTGAACTTGTGCGAAACCTTGAGCAACCAACCTAGCCTTATTCCTAATCACAACCCCATCCTCACTTTTTTATTTTTAAACACCTATTTAGTTCCAATTAAAGTATGGCCCTGAGGTGGAGGTACAAGTTTCCAAACATTATTTCTTTCAAAATTTTCTAACTCTTCTTGCATGGCAATAATCCAAGATTCATTACTGAGTGCGTGTGATATATCTTTGGGTTCAAAAGAAGCAACAAAAGCAGAATGGGCATGAGAGTTTAGATTGCAAAACCTGGACCATGTGACCTGTTCTTGCAAGCTTCCAATAATTTGTTGTGGAGGATGACTTTTGAGGACGCGGAGGGGAGTAGACACTTCACAAACTCCTTCTTCTTCATGTTCATCACAAATCAAAGAACTTGTGACTTGAGGAAGATCTGGACCAGCAGTAGTGGTCGTTGGTGCTGATTGTGGAGCGAGATCAAGAGTTGGAACAACATTGTTTATTTCTGAAATTTCGGGCAGCAGCTCTACTCCTTCATGTTTAATGAAAATACTCTCCCCCTGCGGATATGCATCTTGACCTGCAGTAGTAGAGCTAGTACCTGGGCTAGCTTCATCAAAAGAAACTTCACGTCTCCACATAATAGCCTCTAGTATGAGATGGATAACCAAGAAACACTCCATCAATAGATCTAGCTTCAAATTTATCAAAATTATCATATTTCTTAACAAAGCATTTGCAACCAAAGACCCTAAGATGTGTGACACTAGGTCTATGTCCAAACCAAAGCTCATATGGTGTTTTTCCTACCTTAGCTCTCAAGAAAATACAGTTTGAAACATAACAAGCTATTGCTGTTGCATCTGCCCAAAATTTTCTAGGAGTTTGTTATTCATTAAGCATAGTCCTAGTCATCTCAACTAAGGTTCTGTTCTTTCTCTCTACAACATCATTTTGTTGAGGAACATATGGTGAAGAAAATTGATGATCTATTCCTTTTTTCAGCACAAAAGTGATCAAAAGATTGATTTTTAAAGTCGGTTCCGTTATCACTTCTAATTGCTTTTAAAGATCATGGGTAATCAATTGATAATCTAAGAAAAAGAGTTTTAAAGTGACTAAAAGCTTCATTCTTAGATGTCATAAAGTAAACCCAGGAGTATCTAGAATAATCATCAACAATCACAATCACATACCATATACCTCCAAAAGATTAAACACGTGAAGTACCTACGGTGTCAAGATGTAAAAGTTGTCCCAGTTCAGTTGTCATGGTCATTGTGAGAGGAGGATGTGAACCTGTAACCATCTTAGCATGTATATAAGAACAGCACAAAATATCGTTGTCCCCTTTAAGCTTAGGTAGCCCACATAAGCGATCAAGACCACTAACACGTGTGAGGTGATCAAAGCCTACGTGACCAAGTCTACGATGCCAAAAATATAAGTCCTTTGAATCATTAGCAACTAGACACCTATGCTTAGAAGATGACATATCAAAATCAGCTTTAAAAACTCTTCCAATCCTAGACATGTTTAAACAAAAGCTCACCTTTTGAATCTACAACCTTGCAGCAATTTTTAGTGAAGTTAACTTCTAGATTTTCATCTAGCAATTGTGAAACGGAAAGCAAGTTATATTTCAAATTTTTAACAAGTGCCACATCCTTCAAAGTGTATTGTTTATTTATTTTAACCTAACCCTTAGCAATTATAGGAGTTAAAGAATTATCAACAAAAGTAATATTTTCTACACGTGACACAAAAGAGAGGGAGGAGAACCATTCTTTATTACCAATCATGTAGCGCGAGCAAGCTGAATTCACAATCTAAATGTTCTTCTTCCTCAAGTGTGTAACCTACATAGCAGCACAATACGTCGATGACTCAATACTGGGGTTAGTCAAAAGACATTTAGGAATCCAGTACTAAGTCACACGATGTCCAGCAGGAATAGCACGGGAAAGCTGAGAAAATACAAAAGGTTTATGAGCCAAATTTTGAGAATTCTTGTTTCCAACTACTGATTTATGAAGTGTGTTATGTGTAGCACGAAAAAAACAGTAGGTTTAGGAGTAATCTTTGCATTTTTATGACTCATTACAGCAGGTTGCATGTTCCTAATATTCAATTTAGCATGTACAACAAGTTTTGCTCGGTTGTTATGTGATCTAGCAATCAATCTTTCTTTTTATGTTGTTTAGCTTGTCTATAACAAAAATCTATGACATGACCATCTCTACCACAGTATGTACAATGAAAAGTAACCTTATGTTCATGTCTAGATGAGCAAGCGACATGTTTATTAGAAACCGAGTGAGACAACACTCCTGCAGATTTGAAAACCACTTCTTTTTGTTTAGGAATAGTGTGACTCAAACCATTTCCTAATGAATTTACAATTTTAGGTGGATGTGCTTTAGCATGAGCATGAGAATCAAAACCTAATCCAGTTTTATCATTGCAAGACTTAGATGAATTCAGCAGCAAGTTTAGCTTCTTATTTGCACTACAAAACCGTTCTAGTGTCCTATGCATGTCATCAAGTTTCTTGGACAAGTCGACAGTTTTCACATAAAGTTTTTTCTTTTAGTTTGAAATTAGAACAAGAATTAAATTCATGAACATGTAAAGTATTGTTCAAAGCAAAAATTTCATCCGTAGCATCATGTAGTTTGTTATTAAGATCGTCACAGCTAGAACAATGCAAATCAATTGTAGAACAACTAACATCTTTCATGTTTTTATCATTAAGTGCAGCAAGTTTTTTGTTCTTTTTAATTTGATGTTCAAATCTATCAAGTGTGCAGGTGTGCACACTTCTTAAATAGTACAATTATTCATAAACCAGATCGCAAGATGAGCAAGAATCATCACACGGAATCAAAGTTTTTAAACGTTTAATTTCAGATTCTAGTGATTCAATTTTAACATCACTTTGCTTAAGTTTTTTGTCCTTTTTCTTAAGTACGGTAGTGGCACGATAAAGAGCATCAAAAAATTCATTGTAAGAGAGATTTACCTACTCATTGTCGTTGATTTGCTTGTCTTCCTCCGAGCTTGAACTTGATTTGCTCGCCATGAAACACACATTTTCCACGGTGTCTTCATCTTCATCACTTCCAATATCAACGTCGCTCGAGCAATACTCTTGAGCTGTAGAGAAAATTTTGTCAATCACTTGATGTTGAGTGAAACCCTTCTTTTTCTTGTTGTAGTTGGCAGAGGAGTGCATCGTCCTTGTTAATTTTTCATCACGGAAAGTAGGACCTGAAGGGTTATGGTAATCTGTATGAAAATGTCCTGTCTTATCACATTTGAAACATCGTTGAGAGCTGCCACTTCCTCTCCTTCTTGTTCTCACATTTTGCAATGCTTTTGAGAACCGAGTAGAGAGAAGTGCTAGCTCCTTCCCCGGAAACTCTTCAATCTATTCAAGGGTTAGAGAGGACAACAAAGAAAGTGTACCAAAAGATGAAGAATTGCTAGAACTAGGCATGTCACGTTATGAAACAAAAGCAATAGACTTCTTGGGATTTTTACAAGATATTATTTCAATTTCATAAGTTTTCAATTTAGAATATAGCACATATAAAGTAAGTTTACTCAAGACAGTAGATTCATGAATAGATGTAACTTTCATCTCCCAAATTGACATGTCTAATGCACTTAACAACTCCCTAGCATTTTCAGCATCGAAAAAATTCACATTGACACTACGTATTGAGAATTTTATTAAAGCGAGCAAATACATTGTCGATGGACTCACCTGGTTGCATCTCAAAGCGCATATATTATTTTTTCAACATATCTTGCCTTACCTCCTTAATCGTGTTGGATTCTTCATGGTAGTCGCAAAGTTCTTTCCACACATCGTATGCAGATCGGAGGTGTGCAACACGATCAAAGTCGCTTTGAGTCAATCCTTACATGATCAAGTTATGAGCCTTGGTATTGTTGTCTACACCCCTCATGTTCACAACCGTAACTTGATCATTTGATGGCACGTCAAAGGTCTTTTAGACCTTTTCTCATATGGCAAATCCTTGCGCTTGTATGTAAGCCTCCATACGAGCCTTCCAAAACTGAAAATCAACGTCATCGAACACACACGATTTTGTGGAGTATTTCTCTATGTTGATTAGTGAAAGTACATACAAATTAATGAGATTAGAGCACCGTGGCTCTTATATCAACTATAGGATCGAAGAGCACATGAAAAGCTACCAGAGGGGGGTGAATGGTAGATTAAAACTTTTTATGTGGAAGCTACAAAAACCCCTCAGTAGAAAATCGATCTGATAAAGAAACCGTGTGTGCGACTGTTTTCGACGTGTTCAAACGTGACTAAACTAGTGAATATTATAGAGAATCAAGTCACGAAGCCACTGCAACAACAATCATGTGAAAACAATAAGTAGGACTTGAGTTATTATCAAAAGACTAGATGAAGGTCAATCTGTTGTACCCTGATTTTAAAAACAGATCTGCAATGCTGCAAAGAAACTCGCGTAGATAAAAAACAACAGATCCAATGACTGTGAAATTTTCACAGATGATAGATAACCAAGTTTTGAAGACAACCCAAAAATAATCACGTCAATTGGATCAGTAAAACGCGAGTTATGATTGCAATACCAAAGCAATGTCGGTCTTTCCAGAAACTCGCCAAGGAAAAACTTGTCTGAAACAAGTCGGACGAACAAGGTACCAAAGCTCCTCTAAACAATGAATTTTATTGATCAAAACTCAAAAGAAGCAGCCACACGTCATGCTCTCCATGAGCCTTGGCCTCCCTTGCTTATATAACCAGCCCTAATGCCAACCCAATCCAAACTACGACTCCTACTCCTACTTGGATTCAAACTCTAACTTTCCAAAACTGCTCAAGACTCTTCTATACGTAGATAGAAGCAATATTAAGACTTTAAAACACCTTAGGAACGTCCCAAACATTTCTAAAACAATCTACTTCATTCCTAACATGAAATCCTATTATAATCAACTCGAAACTTTCCATATATAGACCATAACCGCCTCAGCCGCAGTTTGAGCGCAAAATCCAGCAGGTTGAACCTTTTCCACCATATATTCACTTCCATATCTCTTCACCACGCCTTGGAAAAATGTATCCACGTCCATGCACCCCTTGCATATGTGCAAACACTTTCCAAAACGTTCACAACACCTTCATATGCATTGTTCTTGACCCAAACATATTGTGTGACCTTCCGATCAGCTCAACCACATTTCCTCCCGAACTTGGTTGTTGAACCTCATCTTCTCCCTAAGACTAGTTCAAGGATCTCCATCACCAGCCATGTATTGACCTCAAACAACACCTGCACATGAAAAACATTCATTTTTTTCCGAGCACAAGTCCGCAACTTGACTCACGTTAGTCTAAAAACCACAACACCTTACATGAGCACCCCACACAAGCATGTTGCAAATAATAGCAATGTATTAACCACCATAATCATCCATATCACATAAAAAACATAGTAAGAGAATACTAAGCAAACATTCCATAAGCCAAGAAGCAAGTTTGAAACATTGCAAGTTAAAAACAGAGTGGCTGAAAATCAAACACTATGAATGCAGCTGCTTTACAGTGATAGTTACTCCTGAAATGCAATGTGAAAGTTCGAACAATCCGAACTGAGTAAAGAGTAACAGATACTCCCAAAAACACATTTGTAAAGATCAACTGTATCGACTCATGTGCAGCTCATGTGAGTGAAAGCTCGAACACTCTGAAGCGGGTATTTCGGCAATATTCAAAACTTTGAATGTAAATCCTCACTTTTATTCTAATTGCCAATGTATTCAACACACATAGGTCTCACAGGCGGTAAGCGCCAGGACAAAGGATGGTAGAGACAATGTACGGGCCTTCCCTTGGGGGACAATTTGTGTCTGTCCTTGTTGTTCTGGATCCTCCGGAGGACCAAGTCCCCCGTGAATGTAGCCTAGAGGGGGGTGAATAGGCTTTTCAACGCTTTGTTGAAACCTGAAACACTTAGTAGTTTATCAAATATAGAGAAATCGAACCAAGAGCTCAAGATGTGTAGAACAAGTCTCTCCTTTGATCAATTGCTAATCCCTAAATAATTGATCCTTTTTGGGTTAGAATATGTGGAGAGAGGTGAATTTTGGGCTCTTGGGAGGTGTGACGGCACAGGGGGTCGAAGGGTTATGTTGGTATGGCCGTACACCTCTTTTTATAGTAGGGTTTCCAATGGTTACGTTAAGGTTTGCGATGTCCAGACTAGTCTGTGGTTGACTCCGGACTAGTCCGGTGTGTAGATAATCCTAAGTGTTGTGAGATATCGGACTAGTCCGTAGTAGTGCTGACTAGTCCGTTTTATGTCCAGAGACAAAATCACACTTGTCCGGTTGATATCGGACTAGTCCGTTTTCTGATGAAAAAGAAAATCGGACTAGTCCGGTTGATATCGGACTAGTCCGCACATGCTGAAATTGTGCAGTTAGTTTGATTTCTTTCTCTTGAGCTCTTGGGGTGTGTTTCTCCAACACACTCTATACTAAGTGATCTAATCTTTCCAGTTCTTGAGCTCTTATCAATTTGGATCCTCCTTCTCCTTTCTTTTTACGCTTTCTTCTTAATTTCTTTGAGAACCTGCGTTCATTCTCAACAATTTTGTTAGGGTCTCATTTGTTTGTCATAAATCAACCAAAACCCACAAGGGATGCCTAGATGCACTTTCAATCTCCCCCTTTTTGGTGATTGATGACAACCAATTGAGATCTCACAAATATGATAAGAAAAGTTCAGATTCTCATAAAGTGTGCACATATGAGTTTTGAACAAAATAGGCTATGAAGACATGAGACATATGTGCACTCTTGATAGTGGGGTGTAAAACTACATGTGTAAGCAATAATTTTGATGTAAATATCATAATGAGCATAATCATCAAGAGTCTCAATCCTTCATAGCAGTTTTAAGCATGCATCATTAATCAAAAGCATAACATAATGGTATAAGTCTTACAAAACTCATTTCTCAAGCTAGGACATGAAAAGAAATATCGGACTAGTCCGGATCAAGAACTCCTTCAATGCCTCGAATTGAAGGATTTGGTAAACCTCGCTCCAAACCCTAGAATCTTTAATTTTCCTTATTTTTGCTCAAATAGCTTAGCTCTTCTAGTCAATGCATGCTCTATTGATGTATTCCATGTACCCTAGATCATATTTGCATTGAAGAATCTCAAATTTCAACAAATTAGGGCTTGAGTAGCCTCATAACGGACTAGTCTGTTATTAGGAAGGACAAGTCCGGTGCTCCGGACTAGTCCGACCCTGAATACCGGACTGGCCTGGTATACCCTGATTCAGGGATCTTGTTAGGGAATCCTAGCTTATGTCAACTCAATGCAATCCTTTGTCATCCTTGATTATTCATACCCACTTTATCTTCCTTGTCAGAAATCATGTCGAGATCAAATGAGAGTCTCTCCGACTTTGAGGCCGAGATGGACCAAGATATAATGTCTCATCCTCCGGAGTCTCGCTCCAACAAGAGAAAAGAGCGTGCTGCCGAGCTTCGTTCACCCCACCTATGATGAGTCGAAAGGTTACAATCAAGAGACCAGCTTCAAAAGAAAATGTGGCTGGTTCTAGCTCGGTGGCTCAACGCCAAACCAAGGGCAAGGGAAAGGGGCTTGCTTCCGGCCCGATTAGTCCCCTCAAGATGATAGCTCCAAGGTAGGGAAATAGGGATCCCTCGGAGCAGAAGTTCAATGGCAAGGGAAGTGATGTGGCATGGAACCTGAGGAAGGTTGGTGCCTACAGCTCCGGCAAAAAAGCACCCGACAAGAGATTTTGGAGTAACTTTCACTCGGACTACTACAGTACGGTGTACCTCCAAATGAAGACTCCAGTGGTCCGAAGTCAATGGATCGACTGGACGTACTTTGAAAGGAAGAGCTGTGAAGCCTTTGAGGAGGTCATAGAGGCTGCAGAGAGACATGGACTCAAGGACCTGCTCGCCTTCAGGAACAACTGGAATGATGAGGTCATTGCCCAGTTTTACTCAACTTGCCACTTTGCTCACGATGGAGAAGACAAAGTGACTTGGATGACACATGGATCTAAGTACACAATTTCCTACACTAAGTTTGCCAGACTACTGCACCTTGAGGACACCGACAATGATGAGATTGTGATTCACAATCTAGGAGTTGTGGAGAAGGACAAGATGGAGTTTCTCTATGATACTCGACTTCCATTCAACCCTCCCTCAACCAAGAACATGAAGCCCTTCTTCATTGTTCTCAACAGAGTGCTCCGGAAGATCATTGCTCCAAAGGATGGAGATGCCGGGAGCGTCCAAGGTTATCTGAGAACCTTGATGAAAGTGATCAGCAGGAGGAGAAGATTTAATATCTTCGATTATATTTGGAATGACATGGTAAACATATCCTGCACACCAAACCATTCCTGTGGCTATGCACCTTACTTGATGTTCATGATTGAGAAAGTCACAGGAATTGAGTTTGTGAAGGATGTAGAGCACACTGCTCTAAGGCCTCAGAAGCCTCCTCAGGCCTCCCTCCCAGCTGCCTCCTCACCTGGATCACATGAAGAACATCCAGAGAGAGCTCAAGAAGACACAACGCCTTCATCCAAGACTAGGGCCTCTCCACACGAAAGTTCCTCTAGTGGGGTTATGAAGATTTTGGCTGCCATTTTCAGTTCTTGCCACAAAACTAAGGTGAAGCTTCATAATATGAACAAGGCAAGAAAAGAAGAAATGAGATACATGAAGCCAATGTCAAAGAAATATGCCAAAAACTAGAGATTGAGCCCATTGGATCCCCAGTCATCTCAGAGGACTCTACATCTGAGTTTACAGAGCTTCCTCCTCTATCTTCATCAGAGTGTGCCTACTTTGGCACAACAAGTGGCTCCTCTCCTCCTCTTCCTCAGGCTGATGATGAAGATGAAGAAAGGACCGACAGCGAGGAGTGAGCCCGTGATGACATTTAGATCCCTCCTCTCCTTCTTTTTGGTGCCTTGATGCCAAAGGGGGAGAGATTGAGGGGGAGTCTTAGGTCGTAGGTATTTCTTCATGGCTATGGTGGCCATCTCCTCTTCTTCTTCGGATGAAGATTCATCATTGGAGTCCCACTCCTGTAAAAGTACCAAAACTTGTGAATAGAAAACTTGAGCTATGAATACAGTTGAGTTTATATGCAAGAAATGGGACTTACAAAAACTTTTGTTTACTCATGAAAGTGTTGGCATGAGCGATAAAAACTTTGAATTCAGTTTGAATTAAGAGGGTCACTTCCAAAAAAGGAGGGGCCATCTCCAAAGAGGAAAATGCAAACTGAGGTTTAAAAAGTTGTATTTGCAATGACCAACTCATAGATCAGAGGGCATATTCAAACTCCCCAGGTTCAAATTGTAGAGGGGGCAAATTTGGAACAAATTTGGAGGTGCTTTGATATGTGTATCAAAGCTACTTGTGAATTGTCATTGAAATTTGAATTCGAATTTGAAATTGAAGAAAAAAATTTCCAAATTTTCAATTGGCCTTTGAATTTGAGCTCTTCATAGCTGAATTTGCCATGTGCCAAGATTTGGAGGTATTTGTGAAAGTTTTGGGGATAAGAAAGGGGGTCGGCCCCACATGTCATAGTGACATTCAAACTTACCCTCGAAGCAATCTTGCTGTTTCCCTCGAGCGGCCGAGACCTTCCTCCGAACGACACCGGGGCGCCACCGAGGCCACCGCCTCACCCTCTTTCGCACGCTGGCGACCAGTTTACCGCCTCCCTCCCTACCTCGGCATGATTGTTTCCTCTGAACCGAGCCAACGGTGTTTCTTTTCCCCTCCTCGCGCCCGATAAACCCTGAGCTCGCCGCCGCTTCGGGTCTGACCGGAGGTGCATGCCAAACCAGCGCGCAGCAACTTCTGAGCCGCAAAACGGCAAGGCCTGATCGTCCTCCACTCCCTCAGCTCAAGAGCAGTCCGGTTCCGGCCTCCCTTCCCTAGCAAAGCTCGTTCCCGTGGCAACCGAACTGCACAGCAGATCGTCGCTCCCGTGGACAGCGGAGTCTAGCGCCTTTCACGGCCAAGCAAGGACATCCCTGGACGCGCCAGCAAGCCCTGCTGCTTCCACCCAAATCACAAGGCAAGCCGTGAACCACCGAGCAAGAATTCGGAAAAACTTCGCCGGCGGCCACCGGGCGACGTTCTGGTACGAATTCTCCAAATTCTCACTCCTTTCTCGTCTTTAGGTCACTAAACTGTGCTCAAAGGACCTAGACTCGAGAACGACCCGATCTCCTCCACAACCCTAGCTAGAAACACCGTGGTTACAGCTAATTTTGAGCTTTTCGGTCGGCGGCCATGGCGGGAACGCGTGGGCGCACGGTGACAACCGGTTTGCCATCGTTTCCGAGCCAGGTTGAGGCCACACCGAGATTGTCTGACCTTCACCGATGCTTTAGAGCGGATCCGCCGAGCTTTTGGCGGGCTAGTGTGCTCGGGCGACGGTGCCGATCATCACCGAAGGCCGCGGCTCGTCGCCGGCCTACTTCCGGCCACTGGCAGCCCGAGCCAACCCCGTAGACTTGTTCCCCGACCCTGAAAATCCCCAGGCGGCGAGTCTCCGGCCGAGAGGTGGCCGGGAAGCCGGGTCCGGCAAGCTCCAGTGGAGCGCCGGCGAGGGGGAGGCGCGGGAGCGAGAGGGAGAAGAAGACCCCCACCGGGCCCACGTGTCAGCAGCTGAAGATTAAAACTCCGGATCAGCTATGGCGTGTGATCCCGTGTGGTGGCGCGGGAAAAGGTCTGTGGCCCCGTGTGGCGTGATTCCGGCGGTTGACACGTGTAGGGTGGACCCACAGGCAGAGTTTGAACTTTTCCCGAATAAATTTGAATTCCAGATTTGGTTCAAACTTTGGATCTGCATAACTTTTGCTAGAGAGCTCCAAAATTAGTGATTCAAATTGGGTTGGATTCAGGATGAAAATCTCTATCCAAATATACAACCCAATTTTCATGAAAACCAATAGAAAATTCTGGAAAATTCTTTAAAGCTTTTCAGCAAAAGAATTTTAGAGGGAGTTTGGTCCATCCAAAATTCCCCAAATTTTGCCAGAATATTCTTTAGGATAGTAGGAGACTCCTGTAAACGTTTCAGCTCATTTGGAGTTGATTTAGTTAGAGTAATTCTGATTCCAAGTTTCTGTATTCAAATGAATACAGAAACATTTTCAGGAAATTTCCAAAACTTGGAAATTCCATTCTAGTCATTCCTTAGCTCCAAAAATCCTAGGAATATTCATGCATACTCCCTGAGCTATGTATGAAATTATATTTCACTTAGATTTGCATGAAAGTGCAAGTTTAATCAGAATTAATTCCTTTATGCTTAAATGCTTAGGGAATTGTTCTGGGTGATCCACTTAGTGAAATGTTCTGAATTTTGGTCCAGAGGACTTTTTTGTGACAAGGAACTCCCAAGAAAATTCCCAGCTCCATTGGAGCCTTGGATCATTAGTGTTCTGTTCAACCATTAGTTGATCTCCCCACCCAAGTGATGAACCTCACTTCTCACTTGAGGATAGTGCTTAGACACACATCCAAACCACCACCCCAGTGTCATTTTAAATTATTAAACAAAGTTCCAGTTTCAAACTTGTCTGTAGCATTTGTTAGCAAAAAGTTTTACAATTAAAGATATGCATGTTCCTAACGTGTAGTGTTTAAACGTGGAAGAGTGAAGGAGAAGGTGAACTTGGATCAAGGAACAAGAAGGGTAGAAGTTGAACTTCAAGGCATCAGCAACTAACCCCATATCATCTGACTTTAGTCACCTGCAAAACCAAGGCAAGCCCCGGTTTGCACTTAAGTTGTTTTTAAAATTTTTCCTTTGTTCACTACTATTGGTTATGTGCATTAGGTCCAGGATGTTTGATACTCCACTTGCATAACCAAACATGAACCCTGAGGTCAAGGGTAGAAGTGTGTCATCGCTGTAGAATAAGGCCGTGCTAAATAGGCTAGGACAGCCGGTAGAAGACGAGTAGTTGGAATCTACTCGCGAGCTTTGTTCCAGGACCACATAAGTGGGGTTGGAAAAGGTAGCAAACTAAAGTTTACGTTTCTAAAGATGAGACCGGGCAGTGGGGTTAGACAGCGACAAGACGAGGTCTTGGTCGAGTAGCTCTGCCCGTGTCGGTCAAGGACCGAAGCGTATGCGGCCCTGGGAGCAAGTATTGAGTTGTGTACCGGATGCTTACTGATATATGGGAACCAGGAAACCGATGTACCGGGTACACTGGATTGTAGAGGCATACCACATCGTCTCGTTAGACCTATGAGCCCGAGACGGCGTGATCGGTTCTACAGTTTAGTGGCCTGAGAAAGGTTGCCACATACGACGTAATGAAGGACGCCAGAGTTGGATCTTCAGAGGCGGGCGTATGTGTCAAGTTATCCGGGTAGTGTTTGATTCGAATCACCGTCCCTCGCGGTTATGAGTACCGCTTGCTCACTACGCTGTGACGTAGTAATCAAGTTGTGTGGGAATAGTTTGCCAAAGTTTTAAATGCTGTTATGCTAATTATAAATTGCATGAAAACCATGGTTGAAGTAGGGATAGAGCAAACTAAAGTTATTTTTCACCTTGGGACAAGTAACATTGGAATGAAGCGTTTCTTGTTTGATTGTGGAGTTCCAATGTTGCGGGGCGCAAGGTCACTACTATTATGGCTAAAATCTGAAAGTTAAGGATGAACTCGTAGGCGAGTCTTTTCGCAAAGGACAGGCTTAGGTCCTAGGTTACTTTCATATAGAGTTCCATGCTTTAGGAGAGACGGTTAAGTCTTGCTGAGCCTTTGTGCTCACTCTTGCTATATAAGTGGTTTTGCAGGTAAACATCGACGCTATACAGAAGGTTGTCCGGTGAGACTCGGAAACTTCCGAGTCATGTCACCTTTGGAGAACCTAGCCGCTGCCATGTCTTCGTGTTGCTAGCAAGAGGAGTCCGCGGGCTGGATCTCTTCTCGAGTGCTTCTTAGATATTCATCGTGAGCTGTTTATAGACTTCCGCTGTAGCTATTTTATGTAAATTATTTACATGGGACAGTTGTAAGCTTCCGCTTTGGTTTATGTAATACTGTGTTCCTTATATGTATGCTGTTGGGTGCCGCATAACACGGCACCACCCAATGCGATTCCTCGGGCAAGGCGGCACGGCCCTGTGATCGGGGCCGGGCCCCCTCAGCGTGGTATCAGAGCCGCATTGGTAATGGCACACGGAATAAGGATGGTATTACTACAAAATCTTAGGATACGGTGAGGAAACGATATTAGGCCCACATAAGGACTATAGTAGTATAGTTACTTAAAGTGGCGTTGCTAACTTACTTGTTATAATTCTGAAATTTTGATTATGCAACGACGCACCTACGTTCTGGTAAGAATGGTAAGGAACGCCACCGAAAGCGGATCAATTTCGGTTAGCTCCCCTGACGAGGAAAGTGGTTCAGGGTTAGATCTCACAGCTTGGTGTGAGATGTTAATATGAAACTTTTGGACTCTTCATGTTCCTGAGTTCATATGAAACGCTGATCCCTAGCGTGCATTAGGCAAGTAAGTGGAGACCCCATCGTGTGGTCAGTAACGCGATAGTGTGTTCGTCTGGAAATAGCCCAGGAGGACATACGCAGCGCTTGCCATCAGCGTGCCCTGCAGGGCAGTAGGTGGTACCCGTTGGGTTGATAACATTCCCAATCGTGACGACCCGTTCATGACATACTCGGGTTCCCCGTCGTGTGGTGTTGAAACATGATCGCGTACCTTGAGACGTGACTTAACTCAAGGACGGCCGTATGACAATGATACGGGCGTTTGTATTTACTTTCAAATATGGAACTGCCTGTAATGAAACAACCTTTGAGTGCACCACTATTGAGTGATCTTCTGCAGGTACTAACCACGTACGTATCCCGTGTAGTACACGTGTGTGCGAGACCGTCTTAGTGCCACTGATAGTATGTATATGCCGGTGTAATCCGGTTAGGATTTTTATTTGGTGAGGCTACGTAGTACCGACATGATTCTTACGGTGCATCGACACCGTACTACACATAAGAACCTCTTCCCTATGAAGAAATGATTCATGAGCTAACTTTCAACTAAATATGGAAGTTTGAAACAAATATTAGTTATTGAACTCTTATTTTGAGCTAAGATTCAAATGGGAGTATAACTAGGTGTCAAAGTTTTCAAAAACAGAGTGCTCTGTTTCTGGCAGGAATTCTTGCTGGGCTTTAACGGAGCATAACTCTGAGTAGCTTTAACCAATTAAGGTGTATGATACAGTTCTGGAAAGATTTTCAAGTTCTCTACAATTTCCTTGTAGGCCTCCAGAGCAGAATCACATGTTACATGGGTGAAAAGTCCAGTTGAAGGCAAACTGTTCAGAACCAGGACAGTAGCAAAAACCTCTCTGGACCTTTCTGTTTTTAAGCCATAACTTCCTGTAGAAAAATCCTTAAGGAGCACATAAGTACTTGTTGGAAAGCTACTGAAGTTTACTAAAACTTTGGTATTGAACTCAAGTCTAGAATCTGTTGATGACTTGAGTAAAATTTGGAGTTTGTGTGAGCTGGTCAAGGTAGTCCCGCTGATTAGCTTAGCGTACATAAGATTTGTTTAAACGTGAATGTGGTTATGCTTTCATAAAGTTCATGACATGTTCATGTTTTGCTTATCTTTACTTACTACTGACATAGAATTTTGATTCACTCAAAATTTTGTTTCGTGCAGTATGGTACGTACACATTCTCAAATGGAGATTGGAGGTTCAAGTCGAGGTGGGAATGACTCGACTTCATCACAAGAGCCATCGCCAACCGGATTGGCTGAAATTATGGCCAAAATGAATGAAACTCTCCAAACTCTAGTTCAACAAGGCATAGATCGAGAAGCTCAACATCACATGCCAACCCAGAGCACGTATCTGGATTTCTTGGCGACACAACCGCCGGTATTCTCCGAGGCGGCTGAACATTGTGAAGCAAATCACTGGTTACGTGTCATTGAGTCCAAGCTTGGGTTGATCCGGTGTGACGAATTCTCGAAGACTCTATATGCCGCTCAACAGCTTCACGGCTTTGCTGGAGCATGGTGGGCAGAGTACCTTGCTGTCCAACCAGTAGGGCATCGTGTCACATGGGCGGAGTTCCAGGCTGCATTTCGTGCTCGTTTCATCCCTGCGGGCATAATGCAAACCAGTCTGGATGAGTTCTGGAGTCTGAAGCAAGGGGACATGAGTGTTATTGAGTATGCGAAGGAATTCAATCGCTTAGCTCAATATGTCCCTGACTATGTGAAATCACCATCTGTGAAGGGTTATCATTTCTACCGAGGGCTGAACGCTAGGCTCGATGTGAATTGGCTCAAGTTAGCCAAGAGAATTTTGATGAGTTTGTGAGCTGTGCTATTGCTCAATAATATTATTCTAACCTCTACCTCAAAGAAAAGAGGGAGAGGGACTCATCACAAGATGAAGACAATCGTCTGCCTCAGAAGTATCGGTTGGTAGTCCGTTCACCTTATGGTCGGGAGATCCCACAAGAGGTGCAATCATTCTGGGAGTATGACGACTCTTCTACTCCACAGAGGTCTTATTCACCTCCACCGCAGCAGCAACATGTTTCTCATGCACCTCAGTATCAACAAGGTGCACCAGAATACTTTTTCCCTCAAGAGGCTGAAGATGAACAAGGTGATTTCTCAGTTGAACCGAGTGCTGTCCCACTTCATGTTGACAACGAGCTCAATGTCAATGAAGCGACTGAACCGAGCAGTAACATTGTGTCTGCGAGTCCAGTCCCAAAAAGTGATCTTGGGCAGCCCAGGAAAGCTATGTCAAAAGTGGGAACAGTCAATTATGTGTCAGTCGATGATCTGCCCAAGGGAGGACCTGTTCTCGCCGGCAGGTTCACCTTAAATGACAAGCCGGTTGTCATTTTATTCGACTCTGGTGTGACACATAACTTCATTAGCAGGGCAACGGTGATCCGGGATCAGATCTCCACCACTATCACCAAAGGTTCTTACCTTACTCATTCGCCAGGTGGAGACATATCAACTAATGAAGTCGTTTCACGAGCACCACTTTGTTTGGGTGGAAATATTTATCCTACCACCCTCATCATTCTCGAAGACCAAGGAATCAATGCCATATTGGGAATATCATGGTTGACCTTCCACAAGGTTGTTCTGGACATCGAGAACAGGAGTGTTCACTTGGACTCTCCACTTCACGGACGTCAAACTTTGTATCTCGGCGAAGCGGTTTCCAAAGACCCAGAAGTATGTAATGCCGAGGTGTGCAAGTTAGAAGACATTCCGGTGGTCCGTGAATATCCGGACGTGTTTCCCGAAGATCTTCCGGGCTTACCACCTGAGCGCGAGGTGGAATTCAAAATAGAGTTGATACCGGGAACCACACCGATCTCTCGGAGACCCTACAAAATGGCTCCGAGTGAGTTAGCAGAATTGAAGGAGCAACTCAAGGATCTGATGGACAAGGGGTTTATTCGTCCAAGTTCATCACCATGGGGTTGCTCAGCTTTGTTTGTGAAGAAGAAGGATGAGACGCTAAGGCTATGCGTCGACTATCGTCCTTTAAATGTTGTGACCATAAAGAACAAGTATCCACTACCAAGAATTGATATCCTCTTCGATCAACTAGTGGGTGCTAAAGTCTTCTCCAAGATGGACTTAAGGTCGGGATATCATCAAATCAAGATTCGAGCGGAAGATGTCCCGAAAACAGCATTCTCGACAAGATATGGACTCTATGAATATCTTGTCATGTCATTTGGGTTGACCAATGCTCCGGCCCACTTTATGTATCTTATGAACTCGGTGTTCATGCCGGAGCTGGATCAGTTCATCGTGGTCTTCATCGATGACATCTTGGTTTACTCCAAATCTGAAGAGGAACACGCTAAACACTTGCATATTGTGCTCCAATGACTGAGAGATCACAAGCTCTATGCAAAGTTTAGTAAATGTGAATTCTGGATCAACCAAGTGCCATTTCTTGGACACATTATTTCAGCAGAAGGCATTGCTGTTGATCCAAGCAAGATTGAACAAGTGCTGAAGTGGAAGTCTCCAACATCAGTCCATGAAGTTCGTAGCTTCTTGGGTTTGGCTGGATATTATCGGAGGTTCATCCCGAGCTTCTCAAAAATCTCCAAACCTATGACGGAGCTACTGAAAAAGGGCATCAAATATGATTGGAGCAAGCCATGTGAGGAAGCTTTCCAAGCGTTGGTGAAACACCTCACAACAGCCCCGGTTCTAGCTCAACCGGATACAACCAAGCCTTTTGATGTTTATTGTGATGCGTCTGGCATCGGGCTTGGTTGTGTACTCATGCAAGGAGGACGTGTGGTCGCATATGGATCACGACAATTACGGAATCATGAGAAACATTATCCAACTCATGATCTCGAGCTTGCTGCCGTGGTACTAGCTTTGAAGATGTGGAGACATTACCTATTGGGAAATCTGGTTCATCTCTATACCGACCACAAAAGTTTGAAGTACATATTCACTCAAAAGGAGTTGAATATGCGGCAACGGCGATGGTTGGAGCTGATCAAGGACTATGAGATTGAAATTCATTATCATCCGGGCAAGGCAAATGTGGTTGCCGATGCACTCAGCCGGAAGTCTCATATTCATAGCCTAACCATCACGCCGATAGAAGAGGAAGAACCAAGTCTTTACTTGATTCCATTTGGAGCTCTGCATACGGAAGTCAGAAAGGTTGAGAAATAGAACCATCTGATTTGATTCGTTCCCAATAGCACTGAGATGATCATCTTAGGGTGATCCTTTTGTCAACGGATGCTCCTATTACACTCGTAGTCTCTGAAGGATGAGAACCCACTATGTAGCATCTACATCGATAATTCAAGCATTGTATACGTCATTAGTCCGATTCTTTGTAGGAACTACCCGTAATAACGAGCTTGCAAAATGGATCTGTTTATCATAAAGAGATTCGTTGTTCCTGACCCTGCTTCACCTTAATTGTTATTTGAACAAAAAGATCATAATAAACTTTTGGTAAAAGTTCTGTCTTGGTCGGAGTGGGGATAGCATTTCTCTTCTGCATGTCTATGGAGTTTTGCAAAACCCAAACACCTCAGAGATAGATATAGAGGTAGGAATTTGTCGAACGAACCACACACCTTCGTAGACGTCAGGAGTCCATTGATGAAAAGGGGCTGGGGAAAGCTTGAACCCAAGTCCTACAGTGATGAATATAAGCGCAATTGAAATTCCTGGGGAGTTATACATTTGTGTATTGATAAGACCATTCACAATTTCTTGAAGTAAAAATAACAAAGAGAAAGCCTTTGCTTTGATGGTTAGAATACTTCTATTTATTCTTTTGTTTGTTAATAATGTTAGTGAAGCAATCTGTGACCGCGTGCCTGTTGAAGAATGAGCCGGCGACTCATAGGCAGTGGCTTGGTTAAGGGAATGGAACCCACCGGAGCCGTAGCGAAAGCGAGTCTTCATAGGGCGATTGTCACTGCTTATGGACCCGAACCTGGGTGATCTATCCATGACCAGGATGAAGCTTGGATGAAACTAAGCAGAGGTCCGAACCGACTGATGTTGAAGAATCAGCGGATGAGTTGTGGTTAGGGGTGAAATGCCACTCGAACCCAGAGCTAGCTGGTTCTCCCCAGTTAAGAGAAAGCTGCCTAATCTTTCATTTCCACAAAAGAATTCCCTTTTGGCTCCGGGGAATCCAGCTACAGGAGAACCTGGAACGGGGAGCTCTCCCCTTTTTCCGCCCGACTCTTTGATCTTAACTTAAGAATGATGGTTTTAAGAACGAGTGATTGCCCTTCTCCGACCCTTACTGCCCAACCGGAGAGCGGACGGCTAATGTGTTCCACTTATTGAACAGGGTCTATGGTCGGTCCGTGACCTAGCCCTCATACCCACAATAAAAGAGGAGGTTATGGCAGCTCAAAAGAAAGACAAGGGCATGGCTCATATCAGAAGGAGATTGAAGAACGGGGAAATGAAATGTTTCCGGTTAGATGATGAAGACACTCTATGGTTCAAGGACCGGATAGTCGTACCCCGTGATATGAGGCTGCGGAAGAAAATTTTGGATGAGGCTCACTTATCCAAATTTTCTATTCATCCGGGCAGCAACAAGATGTACCAAGAATTGAGGACTAAATTCTGGTGGACCCGGATGAAGAGAGAAGTTGCTAAATACGTATCAGAATGTGATACGTGCCGGCGAGTTAAAGCCGACCACATGAAGAAAGCGGGAACCTTACAACCGTTAAGCGTTCCGACATGGAAGTGGGAGGATATTAGTATGGACTTCATCGTTGGACTACCTCTCACGGCTAATAAGCATGATTCGATTTGGGTAATCGTTGATCGGTTAACCAAATCAGCACGCTTCATTCCGGTGCGTACCAAATACAGCGTCAAAAAGTATGCGGAGTTGTACATAGCACGAATCTTTTGCTTGTATGGGGTTCCCCGTACCATTGTGTCCGACAAAGGATCGCTGTTTGTATCCCGCTTCTGGGAACAGCTGCACACATCCTTGGGAACTAAATTGATTTGAAGCTCCGTGTATCACCCTCAAACCGATGGGCAAACTGAGAGGGTGAATCAAATACTTGAAGATATGCTGAGAGCATGTGCCATTCATCACGGTAAGAGCTGGGATGATCACTTACCGTTGGCGGAGTTCTCTTATAACAACGGGTATCAATCAAGTATCAAAATGGCGCCTTATGAAGCTCTCTACGGCCGGAAGTGCCGCACACCCTTGAACTGGTGTGAAGCCGGCGAGAGAGTTATTTACGGGATTGATCTCGTAAATGAAGCGGAAGAGCGGGTACGGCTTATTCAAGCAAATCTTAAAGCCGCTCAGTCCAGACAAAAGAGCTATGCGGATAAGAGACGTCGTCCTCTGGATTTCCATGTTGGGGACCACGTATACCACCGCGTATCTCCTATGAAGGGCATTCACCGATTCGGAGTGAAAGGAAAATTAGCTCCGCGTTTTATCGGTCCCTTCGTCATCATTGAAAGATGTGGACCCGTAGCATACCGTTTGGAGTTGCTGGCAACCTTAGCCGGAGTACATAACGTCTTCCACATATCTCAGTTGCGGAAGTGTTTAAAAGTTCCAACGGAGATTATCACGGGAGACATAGAAAATTTGAAGCCGGACCCCACATATGTTGAGCGACCAACCCGGATAATTGATGAAAAGACTCGCGAAACCAGGAATCGGACGCTGCGATTTTTCAAAGTGCTATGGGAAAATCACAGGTCCGACGAAGCTACATGGGAAAGCGAGGAATATTTGCAACGCAATCATCCGGAGTTGTTAGAGGCGTATGTTGAGTAACTGTCCTCTCCACCTTGTCCTTAATCATGAATCTCGGGACGAGATTCTTTTTAAGGGGGGAGGAATGTAAAAGTACCAAAACTTGTGAATAGAAAACTTGAGCTATGAATAAAGTTGAGTTTATATGCAAGAAATGGGACTTACAAAAACTTTTGTTTACTCATGAAAGTGTTGGCATGAGCGATAAAAACTTTGAATTCAGTTTGAATTAAGAGGGTCACTTCCAAAAGAGGAGGGGCCATCTCCAAAGAGGAAAATGCAAACTGAGGTTTAAAAAGTTGTATTTGCAATGACCAACTCATAGATCAGAGGGCATATTCAAACTCCCCAGGTTCAAATTGTAGAGGGGGCAAATTTGGAAAAAAATTGGAGGTGCTTTGATATGTGTATCAAAGCTACTTGTGAATTGTCATTGAAATTTGAATTCAAATTTGAAACTGAAGAAAAAAATTTCCAAATTTCCAATTGGCCTTTGAATTTGAGCTCTTCATAGCTGAATTTGCCATGTGCCAAGATTTGGAGGTATTTGTGAAAGTTTTGGGGATAAGAAAGGGGGTGGGCCCCACATGTCATAGTGACATTCAAACTTACCCTCGAAGCAATCTTGCTGTTTCCCTCGAGCGGCCGAGACCTTCCTCCGAACGACACCGGGGCGCCACCGAGGCCACCGCCTCACCCTCTTTCGCGCGCTGGCGACCAGTTTACCGCCTCCCTCCCTACCTCGGCGTGATCGTTTCCTCTGAACCGAGCCAACGGTGTTTCTTTTCCCCTCCTCGCGCCCGATAAACCCTGAGCTCGCGCCGCTTCGGGTCTGACCGGAGGTGCATGCCAAACCAGCGCGCAGCAACTTCTGAGCCGCAAAACGGCAAGGCCTGATCGTCCTCCACTCCCTCAGCTCAAGAGCAGTCCGGTTCCGGCCTCCCTTCCCTAGCAAAGCTCGTTCCCGTGGCAACCGAACTGCACAGCAGATCGTCGCTCCCGTGGACAGCGGAGTCTAGCGCCTTTCACGGCCAAGCAAGGACATCCCCGGACGCGCCAGCAAGCCCTGCTGCTTCCACCCAAACCACAAGGCAAGCCGTGAACCACCGAGCAAGAATTCGGAAAAACTTCGCCGGCGGCCACCGGGCGACGTTCTGGTACGAATTCTCCAAATTCTCACTCCTTTCTCGTCTTTAGGTCACTAAACTGTGCTCAAAGGACCTAGACTCGAGAACGACCCGATCTCCTCCACAACCCTAGCTAGAAACACCGTGGTTACAGCTAATTTTGAGCTTTTCGGTCGGCGGCCATGGCGGGAACGCGCGGGCGCACGGTGACAACCGGTTTGCCGTCGTTTCCGAGCCAGGTTGAGGCCACACCGAGATTGCCTGACCTTCACCGATGCTTTAGAGCGGATCCGCCGAGCTTTTGGCGGGCTAGTGTGCTCGGGCGACGGTGCCGATCATCACCGAAGGCCGCGGCTCGTCGCCGGCCTACTTCCGGCCACCGGCAGCCCGAGCCAACCTCGTAGACTTGTTCCCCGACCCTGAAAACCCCCAGGCGGCGAGTCTCCGGCCGAGAGGTGGCCGGGAAGCCGGGTCCAGCGAGCTCCAGTGGAGCGCCGGCGAGGGGGAGGCGCGGGAGCGAGAGGGAGAAGAAGACCCCCACCGGGCCCACGTGTCAGCAGCTGAAGATTAAAACTCCGGATCAGCTGTGGCGTGTGATCCCGTGTGGTGGCGCGGGAAAAGGTCTGTGGCCCTGTGTGGCGTGATTCCGGCGGTTGACACGTGTAGGGTGGACCCACAGGCAGAGTTTGAACTTTTCCCGAATAAATTTGAATTCCAGATTTGGTTCAAACTTTGGATCTGCATAACTTTTGCTAGAGAGCTCCAAAATTAGTGATTCAAATTGGGTTGGATTCACGATGAAAATCTCTATCCAAATATACAAACCAATTTTCATGAAAACCAATAGAAAATTCTGGAAAATTCTTTAAATCTTTTCAGCAAAAGAATTTTCGAGGGAGTTTGGTCCATCCAAAATTCCCCAAATTTTGCCAGAATATTCTTTAGGATAGTAGGAGACTCCTGTAAAAGTTTCAGCTCATTTGGACTTGATTTAATTAGAGTAATTCTGATTCCAAGTTTCTGTATTCAAATGAATACAGAAACATTTTCAGGAAATTTCCAAAACTTGGAAATTCCATTCTAGTCATTCCTTAGCTCCAAAAATCCTAGGAATATTCATGCATACTCCCTGAGCTATGTATGAAATTATATTTCACTTAGATTTGCATGAAAGTTCAAGTTTAATCAGAATTAATTCCTTTATGCTTAAATGCTTAGGGAATTGTTCTGGGTGATCCACTTAGTGAAATGTTCTGAATTTTGGTCCAGAGAACTTTCTTGTGACAAGGAACTCCCAAGAAAATTCCTAGCTCCATTGGAGCCCTGGATCATTAGTGTTCTGTTCAACCATTAGTTGACCTCCCCACCCAAGTGATGAACCTCACTTCTCACTTGAGGATAGTGCTTAGACACACATCCAAACCACCACCCCAGTGTCATTTTAAATTCTTAAACAAAGTTCCAGTTTCAAACTTGTCTGTAGCATTTGTTAGCAAAAAGTTTTACAATTAAAGATATGCATGTTCCTAACGTGTAGTGTTTAAACGTGGAAGAGTGAAGGAGAAGGTGAACTTGGATCAAGGAACAAGAAGGGTAGAAGTTGAACTTCAAGGCATCAGCAACTAACCCCATATCATCTGACTTTAGTCACCTGCAAAACCAAGGCAAGCCCCGGTTTGCACTTAAGTTGTTTTTAAAATTTTTCCTTTGTTCACTACTATTGGTCGAGGTTTGTATGTGCATTAGGTCCAGGATGTTTGATACTCCACTTGCATAACCAAACATGAACCCTGAGGTCAAGGGTAGAAGTGTGTCATCGCTGTAGAATAAGGTCGTGCTAAATAGGCTAGGACAGCCGGTAGAAGACGAGTAGTTGGAATCTACTCGCGAGCTTTGTTCCAGGACCACATAAGTGGGGTTGGAAAAGGTAGCAAACTAAAGTTTACGTTTCTAAAGATGAGACCGGGCAGTGGGGTTAGACAGCGACAAGACGAGGTCTTGGTCGAGTAGCTCTGCCCGTGTCGGTCAAGGACCGAAGCGTATGCGGCCCTGGGAGCAAGTATTGAGTTGTGTACCGGATGCTTACTGATATATGGGAACCAGGAAACCGATGTACCGGGTACACTGGATTGTAGAGGCATACCACATCGTCTCGTTAGACCTATGAGCCAGAGACGGCGCGACCGGTTCTACAGTTTAGTGGCCTGAGAAAGGTTGCCACATACGACGTAATGAAGGACGCCAGAGTTGGGTCTTCAGAGGCGGGCGTATGTGTCGAGTTATCTGGGTAGTGTTTGATTCGAATCACCGTCCCTCGCGGTTATGAGTACCGCTTGCTCACTGCGCTGTGACGTAGTAATCAAGTTGTGTGGGAATAGTTTGCCAAAGTTTTAAATGCTGTTATGCTAATTATAAATTGCATGAAAACCATGGTTGAAGTAGGGATAGAGCAAACTAAAGTTATTTTTCACCTTGGGACAAGTAACATTGGAATGAAGCGTTTATTGTTTGATTGTGGAGTTCCAATGTTGCGGGGCGCAAGGTCACTACTATTATGGCTAAAATCTGAAAGTTAAGGATGAACTCGTAGGCGAGTCTTTTCGCAAAGGACAGGCTTAGGTCCTAGGTTACTTTCATATAGAGTTCCATGCTTTAGGAGAGACGGTTAAGTCTTGCTGAGCCTTTGTGCTCACTCTTGCTATATAAGTGGTTTTGCAGGTAAACATCGACGCTATACAGAAGGTTGTCCGGTGAGACTCGGAAACTTCCAAGTCATGTCACCCTTGGAGAACCTAGCCGCTGCCATGTCTTCGTGTTGCTAGCGAGAGGAGTCCGCGGGCTGGATCTCTTCTCGAGTGCTTCTTAGATATTCATTGTGAGCTGTTTATAGACTTCCGCTGTAGCTATTTTATGTAAATTATTTACAAGGAACAGTTGTAAGCTTCCGCTTTGGTTTATGTAATAATGTGTTCCTTATATGTGTGCTGTTGGGTGCCGCATAACACGGCACCACCCAATGCGATTCCTCGGGCAAGGCGGCACGGCCCTGTGATCGGGGCCGGGCCCCCTCAACTCCTTACCTAGATGCGCTTGGCCATATTGCTTCTTCTTCTTGAACATTTTCTTTGGTTGAGACTTGTTATCTTTTGTCTTCTTCTTGTTTTCATCATGCGGACAATCTACTATGAAGTGATCGTATTCTCCGCAGTTATAGCACACCCGTCTCATCTTGGGTCTTTGTTTGTCCCTTTGTCTTACTTCATTTGAGCTGCCGCCCTTTCTTCTTCTCATCATTTTCTTGAACTTCTTCATGAACAAGATCATGTCTTCTTCATCGATATCACTACTTTCATCGTCGCTGTCGTCTTCTCCATAAGCTTCTCGAGCTTCCTTTGATACGAGTTTACAAGTTGACTTCAAAGCAACTCCTTTCTTCTTTGTCGAGGTGAGATCGGAAATTTCCTTAACATGCTTGGCTTTCTTCTCCATCATCTCAAAGTTGATGATCTTGCCAAGAAGTTCGTCTGGGGTCATTTTCCGGAACCCGGGGCTTTCTCTGATCATAGAGCAAAGAGTTACATTGCGAGGCATGAATGCTCTGAGAATCAACTTCACAGCCTCATGATCATTCCACTTCTTGCTGCCATAAGCTCGAACTTTTTTGATAAGATTCTTCAGTCGATTGTACATATCTTGTGGTGATTCATATTCTTCTATCGTGAATCTTCCCAATTCACCTTCAATCATTTCTATCTTGGCTTCGTGTACGTGACGATCACCCTCATGTGCAGTTTGTAGTGTGCCTCATATCTCCTTGGCAATTTCGAGCCCATCCACCTTGGTGAACTCGTCTCGGCTTAGTGATGACGTGATCACAGCTGCAGCTTGAGCATTTCGATGAATGGCTTGTTCTTGGCTTGGGGTCAGCTCTTCATCATCATTAGGGATATCTATCCCTGTACACACTATGTGCCACAAACTTGGGTTAAGAGATATGAGTTGCATTTCCATGTTTTGTCTCCACATTGAATAATCATTGTCATCAAAGTAAGGTGCTTTCCCTAGGGGAATTGATAAGTAATGATTATTGTTAGAATTGAAACGCTCATAATCAAAAGGATATCGGGAGTAGTCTGTGTGACTACCCCCTTTCTTCTTCTTTTCATCATCGGTGTTCTTCTTCCCTTTTGGGGAGATTGCCTTCTTCCGTAAAAAAAGCCTTGAGTTGGAGCACCTCCTCATCATCGTCCTCACTGTCTTGAATGGCGTTGAGTAGCTTCTTTAGCTTTTGAGTCCTTTCATCATTACTCTTTTTGTCGTCGATCTTCTTGTGTACATCCTTGACGTCCATATCGTCTCTTCGAGCGGTGAGTCTCTTTTGAAGAGTTTGGCTCTGATACCAATTAAATGTAGCCTAGAGCGGAGTGAATAGGCTTTTCGACGCTTTGTTGAAACCTGAAACACTTAGTAGTTTATCAAATATACTGAAATCGGACCAAGAGCTCAAGATGTGTAGAACAAGTCTCTCCTTTGATCAATTGCTAATCCCCAAAGAATTGATCCTTTTTGGGTTAGAATGTGTAGAGAGAGGTGAATTTTGGGCTCTTGGGAGGTGTGACGGCGCAGGGGGTCGAAGGGTTATGTTGGTATGGCCGTACACCTCTTTTATAGTAGGGTTTCCAATAGTTACGTTAGGGTTTGTGATATCCGGACTAGTCCGGAAGTCCGTGGTTGACTCCGGACTAGTCCAGTATGCGGTGTGTAGATAACGCTAAGTGTTGTGAGATATCGGACTAGTCCGTAGTAGTGCGGACTTGTCCGTTTTCTGTCCAGCGGCAAAATTGGACTTGTCCGGTTGATATCTGACTAGTCCGTTTTCTGATTAGAAAGAAAATCGGACTAGTCCGGTTGATATCGGACTAGTCCGCACATGCTGAAATTGTGCAGTTAGTTTGATTTCTTTCTCTTGAGCTCTTAGGGTGTGTTTCTCCAACACACTCTATACTAAGTGATCTAATCTTTTCAGTTCTTGAGCTCTTATCAATTTGGATCCTCCTTCTCCTTTATTTTTGCGCTTTCTGCTTAATTTCTTTGAGAACCTGTGCTCATTCTCAACAATTTTGTTAGGGTCCCATTTGTTTGTCATAAATCAACCAAAACCCACAAGGGATGCCTAGATGCACTTTCACCCCGCCCGTAGGGCTCGAGGGTGGACTCGATGTTCTTGATAGCGTCGCAATGCCTGCTAGTACTTGCTTGATCGTAGGAGTGCGACATCGCGGGCTTCATCAAGATGGTCGATGGAGTCTTGCCTGGTCTGCTCGAATTGTGTTTCTTCGTACGCCTTAGTTTGAGGCGAGCCGTACTCGAGCTCGGTCGGTAGGACGGCCTCCGCACCGTACGCCATGAAGAAGGGGTGAAGCCGGTGGATCAATTGGGCGTAGTGCGAAGGATCCATAGCACGGCTAGCAGCTTGGTGGCCCAACGCCCTGCGTACTTGTTGAGACGGTCGAAGATGCGTGGCCCCTACAGTATCTGGCTATTGGCCCATTTGACTTGCCCGTTGGTGCACGGGTGGGCCATCGACGCCCAGTCGACCCGGATGTGGAAGTTGTCGCAAAACTCAAGGAATTTCTTACCTATGAACTGGGTGTCGTTGTCGGTGATGATGGCGTTAGGGACCCCGAAGCGGTATACGATGTCGTAGAAAAAACTCGTTGCTTGTTCTGACGACGTCGTGACGAACGTATTTGCCCGATCCACTTAATGAACTTGTCGAACTCAACGAGGAGTACGGTGTAGCCCCCAGGCGTCCTTTTGAAAGGGCCGAGGAGGTCAAGCCCCCACACAGTGAAAGGTCACATGAGGGGATGGTTTGAAGGTCTTGGGCCGTGGCATGTATCTACCAGGCAAAATACTATCATCCTTGACATGTACGCACAATTCGCTCGACATCGGACACGGCGGTCGGCTAGTAGAAACCCTAGCAGTATGCCTTCTTGCCCAGAGACCTCAGGTCGCGTGATGTCCACAGAACCCTTCGTGGATTTCCAGGAGCAACTCCCTTCCTCGCTCGCTTGGGATGCAGCGTTGTAGAATCCTGATGACACCCCGTCAGAAGAGCTCACCCCTACGAGGGTGAACGTCTTGGCCCGACGTGCGATTCGTTGTGCCTCGACATCCTTGGGGGGAGGGGGAGTCTTCCGGTCGTCAGGTACTCGATGTACAGAGCCTGCCATTCCGCCTCGGTGATGTTGGCCTGAAGGTCGAGTTTGGTCGAGCAACTCGACCGTGATTCTTCGATGCGGATAGATGGTAGGAGGAGGTCGGTAACGAACACACCTGGGGGTGGGGGCTCTCGGCTGGAGGCAAGCTTGGCCAATGCGTCGGTCACACCGTTATCTCATGTGGGGACGTGGGAGAGCTCTAGTCCTTCGAATCTGTCCTCCAGGTTCTGCGCCTCCCGACAGTAGGCCTCCATACACATGTCGTGGCAGCTCGACCCCTTTATCATCTGGTTGATCACGAGCTCAGAATCGCCGCGTACGTAGAGTCATTGTACGCCAAGCTCGGCTGCAGTGCGGAGTCCATTTAGGAGGGCTTCCTATTCCGCGACGTTGTTGGTTGCCTTGAAGTGTAGCCACCACGAGTACTAGAGCCGATCTCCTTCTGGAGAAATAAGGATAACGCTGCTTCCTATGTCGTTAAGAGTTAGCAATCTGTCAAAATACATCACCCAGTACTTATAATCGGTCAGGGCCAGAGGTGATTGTGCCTTTGTCCACTCGCGATGAAATTGGCCAGGGCTTGGGACTTGATTGTTGTTCGGGCGACATAAGATATATCGTATCCCATGAGCTCTAGTGCCCACTTCGCGATCCTCCCGGACGAATCCCTACTATTGATGATCGCCCCGAGCCCGTGCGCGGTCACCACTCACACCGGATGGCTCTAGAAGTAGTGCAGGAGCTTCCGTTTCATTATGAGAATGGCATACAAGAGCTTCTGTACGTGAGGATAATGCGTCTCAGAATCGAATAGCGCCTTGCTCACAAAGTAGATTGATCTATGGACCCGATGGCCACGTTAAGGCTCTTCACACTCTACAACGAGGGCGGTGCTGAGTTGTGGGCGAACAGGTCACGGCTCCTTGGTCGTGCGATCAGACTCGAGGGCCGCGCAAGGGCGTACCCTAGAAGACCATCGTCGTTGGTGACGAAGTCGAGGTCGCCGAAGGATATCTTCGTGCCGGGTGCGAGGGTCGATCGTGGGGAAGACATCGAGGAGGTGGAAGTGGAACGCACGGTAGTCCCCCTACCTGGCGCGCTAACTATCGGTGTTTTGGATTTTCGACTAGTAATTGAATGTACCGCGTGTTCTACCTCGAGGTGGCCTAGCTAAGAACACACGAAGGATTATCCTGGTTCGGGTAAGAGTGCCCTACGTCGAGCCAGGGTGTCTCACTTGCTCTTACTCAAGAATGGGGGTTGTTCTTACAAGTGTGAGAGCCTGCCCTCTCGAACTGACAGGTCTCTCTATTTATTCTCTCTCCCTCCTTCGTCCTCTCTCTCCCTCGTCCTCTCCCCGTGTTGCCGAGGGGCAGGCCGATCTTGTGTATAGGATGACTGTCACGCCTGTTTTTATAAAAAGTAAAATCGGCCGCAAACTACATGTATGCTAGGATCGGTTTAATCATACATGTAGGACAAATAGTGTTAAACGGTTATATATCTAAAATAATGACATTTATACCTTAAATGAGTCTCGAGTAGCAGCGGAAGAGGAGAATCTTGTAGGGCCATCTACAGGCAAATCGACTAGCAGCTACGTGACCTTCTTCACACTGTCTTCATTTGATCTTCTTTTCACTGAGCAACAATTATAATAGGGGAAAAAGAAAAACGCCTGAGTACATAATGTACTCAGCAAGTGTGGGAAAGTTTTATGCATGATGAGGCAAGGATCAAGGAAGGCTAAACACGGCTTATGCACTAAGAAACCTATTTCTTAGTCTTATTAAGCATCCTATTTACTAGGTGAATAACCCAACCATCCCAACCAAGCCTCCGAGTATCTCCAAAACCATCTGTATCCATCTCCCCAAAACCACCAACCACATCCCAAAATCACCAATCCAAGTACACCAACCAACTCCCAAACCATGCTAATCATGAGAGAGTTACTAGCCCGCTCTTGACCGTGAGCACGGCTGTTTAGACAGTTTTGACTCTGCAGAGTTTGTACCACTTTACCCACAAGTCATGATTCCGTCCCCTGTCGCCAGGTGGACTAAATCCTCCCTTTTGCCCGTGGTAGCTAGCCACATTTCACACTTCCTAAGGTGTGCGGCCAGGAGATCAGGTTGTGGCCTTTACAAAGGGAATCCTGACGAGCATGAGTCCACTGAGGTTTCACCCCTACGGCATACTTGAGTCCATTTTACCTCCGCCGCAGTGGCCCCCTCTTGAGCCTTGCGGATCCCAGGGTAGTCCTGCCGACTCCCATTCCCCGCACCTACCAAACACTCACACTACATCGGGAATACACCTAATTACTTGGCCACTCTGTCCCATACCAGTTCTTGTGGTGGCACGGTGTAAGCTAGTTCACGGAGTTCCACGAACCGATCCTTAAAATCTACGCAGACACTAACCACCAGCCCGAGTCTCGTGCATACGCACCAACCGCGTACCAACCAGCCTGCTAGATTCCTATCTCTACTCTCCATATACATATACCATATATAGCACCACAACAACATATCAATGGTCATGATAATAACATTAATGTAACTTACTTCCATCCCATCATCTAAGCAGGGCTAATCATGTGAAAACGACATAAAGTAAAACCTAGCTAACCCAAACCCAGGCTACAAGGAAGATATGGAAATTCTAGGAAACAAACCTAACATGGGACTCATATTAAGATAATGCATGCAATTTCTAGCTAGAATCCCTAAATAGGAAACAATGTGATCAAGGGCACTTGCCTTTTTCTTATATCGTTGCTCGGTCTAGTGGTTGAACTCTTGATCTTCAATGTCTTTGTGTTGTTTCTTGCTCGTCACTTGTACACACATACCCTAGAGGGTTGGTGTGGCACGGGAAGGAGAGGAAGACGACTCACGGCGTGGAGGAGTGGATACGTTCTTCGGGTATCGTCGAGATCGCCGTTGGGATGTCCTTCCCGTGTGTTCTTCGAGTCCGAGACGTGCACTAAAGCGAGGCAAAGACGTTGGTGCTGTTAGGAGGTGGAGGGACTAAGCGAAACTGGGAGCTCATAGGGGAGAGGCAGAGATGCTCACCAGAACTCGTCGGGGTACACGCACACGAGTGGCGATCCGTGCTGAAAGAAACCCCGAGGAAACTTGCCGACGTTCCTAAGAAGCGGAAGGGCGTGTTAGCTTGTTTGATTTAAGAAAAGATGAAAGGGGGATCACGAGGGGTGGTGGCTCACCGTGGTTGAAACTGGTCGAAGTTTGAGCGGCACGGCGAAGGACATGGCCGACAGCATGTGGAAGCGGGGAGGGCGGCGCTTGGAGGCGCTCGCGTCCAGAATGCGGCACAAGCCTGCCACCTTGGGCTGGTTTTGCCGTTCTCGTACAGCTCCGACGGAAGATCAAATTTTGCAGTTGCATTGGATGGTCGTCATCGTCATCACTTCGTAATCTCAATAACGCAGGTGTTCCAATGACCTGCAATGGCTGTAGCGGTTAATCAACCATTGACAAAGGTGGGCCATCGTGTCGCAAAAAACATAACAACATGGGCTTAGAGCTACAAAGACCAATAAATCGTGATGTCAGATGGAAGAATGTAAACAGGAGGCAGAGAACTGCAAGGGGGGCAAGGACCTCTTTCTTTCGAGAGGACAAAATGAAGGATGAGCTAAGATCTTCTTATGCATTTGGCAATGCTATGAATCGAGAGATGTCACAAGAAGATGCTCTCCTTGGGGTTTCCATTCTTGGTAGACGATTTAGTATCCCATGGGAAATGTTCCTACAAGAAAAAGAGAAGATCTCATACAGATTGTTCTCCATAACTTTGTAGTCACTAAAAGTAGAAGCTCCAGGCATCCCTCTAGGGAGCGAGATGGGGTCGAACTCGGCGTCGGCGAGGTTGGTAATGAGCACGTCCGCGGCGAGCCTAACACCCCACAACGCGTCAACGGTTGGAGCCCAAGGCTCTACGGAGGCGATGGCGACCTCGGCGCCAACACGACGTACCACGTCGACGGTTATGACTGCCTCCACGGACTCAGTCCCGTCCGCGACCGACTCCAGCACCTGCGGGAGCAGTGATCAGTGGATAGCGTTTGCCTTCTTGGGGGCCGGGGACGAGGAGGGGAGGTACACCCGCAGGGGCTCAAAGTCATAGCGGCTCACCGCGACGGAGGCGGAAGAGGAGTAACCGGGAGCGGAGCGCGTCAAGGCGGAGTCGCGCGGTGCGTTGGAGGTGACCAGAGAGCGACGCCGAGGGGAGGTCGAGCACGGCGACGCGCCCCCCCGCGCGGGTCTTAGGAGACCCTGGAAAGGCGCAGGCGCAGTCGGCGTCCTAGGACCAGGGCGTGAGGCGACCCGTTGGGTCAGAGAGGCTGGACTTGAGGATGACTAACGTCGGCATGTCGTCGCTCACGGCTGCGGCCGACTCAGCAAACGCAGCAAGGAGGGTGAGGAAGGGAAGGAAGAGAGGGCGGAGCGTGGAAGGGAGCGTCGGGAGGGTGTGGAGCTGACCGGGCCGCCAGGAGGAGCGCGCCATGGGGGAGAGCGGCAATAGGAGCGAGACCGAGGTGTGGTTATGCGAGAGGGGGAGGCGGCACTTGGCAAGTGGGAGCCGACGGCGGCGCTGAGGGAGGAGAGCGAGGCAGTGGGAGCGGGCGCGTCGGCCAGAGCGCAGGGCGCGGCGGTGAGGGATCGGCGGGGGTGCTCGGGAGGGAGAAGAGGCAGCGGGAGGGGCTCGAGGGAGGGGGCATCGCCGTGTGGGAGGAGGCGTAGAGGAGGAGGGGCGACGCTTTGGGAAGGAGGCGGGGTCGGGCGTAGCTATGGCAGCGGGGAAGGTGCTCGCCGGCCAGGGGGCTTGGGCGCGGGGGCACAAGCGCGGAGCCCGAGGAGGAGGTGGCGCTTGGGAGGAAGCGAGCAGGCGGCAGCGGTTCCGGTGGGAGGAGTCAAAGGGGTGGACGTGGGAGCAGGGCGCCACAGCGGCGAATGCGGGGGGAGGGCGGATGCGGGCCGAAGGAGCTTGGGGGTGGTGCTCAGGGAAGGAAAAAGGAGAGGAGACAGTGGGGGGGGGGGGGGGGCAGTGGCGAGGCGCTGGGTTGGAGGCTGCCATGGCGGAGAAGCGGCGGGGAACGGGGAGAATCTGATCGCCAGCTTTCGGTTGCGGTTTGTTGCAAAAGAGGTCAAGGTTTGTTCGACTGTCAGCTTGACCGGAGGAAAAGCAACGGTACGGAGGAAAAGCCACGCGCGGGGAGGAGGAAGAAGTAAAGTGGTGGCTGACAAGTGGGCTCCACTTGTTAGCGGGAGGAAAGGAGGAATCTAAGGTCACTAGTTGGCCTGGGCTACTGGGAAGACAATGGGTTTCGGCCCACTGAAATAGGAATTTTAGTTTAGATTTTGCATTTTTGTTTCCAATTAAATTTTCATTTCCCTCCAATTCAAATTGGAATTTCCAATGCGTTTCTAGCTTGTTTTAGAGTTCGAAATTTTCATTTACACATTTTTCTTGAAATGAAGGGTGTTACAATGACTTGTGTTTTCATTCGTCTCGTAGGGCACTCGATGGCGCCCGCCGTACTCGTGGTCTGCTTCCGCTCCTGCTTTCGTCCCGTCGCTGGAGAGTGGCTCATATCGAGGCGCACGCGCGCCCCTGCTCCACTCCTCTTCGGTCCCGTCGGAAGTGACGGGCCTTCAATACTGAGGGGCAGGGGGTACTTGGTCATCCCTCCACTCGGTTGGGGCGGCGTCTGGCCCGCATTGAAGGCCACTTGCTTCTCTACTAACCGAGGTCGGGCTCAGGTTCTCTCACGGGGGCTTTGATTATTATGAAAGATATCTAAAGGTTTTGCTTTTCCTTGACGGTGATTGGCTAATCACTGATCATTGGTTCAAGGACCGGACTGTGTTTGGCCTGTTCTGGCTCGGAATCGGAAACAATACATGTTTGGTCATTGAAAATCTGTGTTGTATCTTGATGAGATATCGCTCTCGTCCCGTGTGGAGTACGAACAGCTCGATACGACGTCTCTGCGTGAGTGACCTACCGATTCGCAGCTAATGTTCTTGCATAACCCCGGACCATTGGGTTTTATTAAGTAGTACTAATCAAAACCTGTGCAGTGCTACGGGGGAAGCTGGATTGCGTACTAATCTCTGAAATGACTGAAGAAAATAAAAGAACCTGTGTACAGTGCTACGAGGGGAACTGGATTACGTACTAATCTCTGAAATGACTGAAGAAAATAAAAGAACCTGTAGCAGTGTTTCAATTCCCAGGGTGCGCGCCAGCCGCACCAAAGGTCAAACTGTGGAAAAAAAAATCTATATGACAGTGTTATAAATCTTTTCGTTTGCAACATCTTCTAAATTTTTGCTACGTGTTACCCATATAAGTATTAAGACAGATGAGGAGGAGGGTAGCGAAAAACAACCAATCGATTTATTTCACTCAACCGCTTTAATATTAGCGTGATGACACGTGGCGGAAATGTAATCGATATTGTATTAGAACTTTTTTCCAAAACTGCCGTGTGTGCCGGCCAACAGGTTCGCCTTGCGCGCAGTCCAAACCCGACCGGACCAGCCTGACCCACGACCGGACCAAGTCCGTGGCGCGCGCGAGCGCTGGCCCGGCCCGGCCCATCCGCCACGGAGTCCATGCCGGCGGCCTCCTGTCCCGTGAACCGCATCGCATTGATTGCCCTGCCCTCCCATGGCGCCCGCCGCCACCGCCTCTCCCTGTCGCCTCCCTCCTCGCGCCACAGGACTCTTCTCCGCACCCTGTTTCAGCTTCTCTTAACCCTCAAGAGTTCTCCCTCCTCCCCCTCTCGCACCCTGTTTTAGCTTAGCTTAACCCCCAAGGCTTCTCTCTCCTCCCTCGTCTTAACTTCTTGGGCTGGCCGGTCACCGCACCAGCTGCTCGTGATGGATTCGTCGGGACCTTCTCCTTCCTCCTCCTCCTCCTCCTCGGCCTCGAGCTCTTATCGCTGCCGCCTCGGCGCGGTGAGGAGGGCGTGCCGGAGGTACGCCGCCGCCGCCGCGCGGGCGGCCGGGTGGGCGCTCGGCGCGCTGCTAACCTGCGTCTTCGCCGTCGGTAAGTCCCCCCTCCCCCCTCGGCCTCCCCGGCCGCTCGATCCCGCTGCCCGGGGTCCAGATGAATGTGCTCCTGGGTTCGGCCCCTTCTTCCTCGGGGCCCTCGTTCTTGGTCGAATGAACTCGGTGGTTGATCGTTGCGGAATCGGTGGCGATTTGCTCGATCGGGCAGTTTTCGCTCGTCTCTTTTCAGGAGTGCCGGATTGTTCCGTGCACGTATGTCCTGTCCTGCCACACTTGCCGCGGCTCTCCCCGCCCCCTGTTTTGGCTTCTTGCCTTGTGTCCCGTGCTTGCTCGATTTGGGACGCGATCCAATCTTTGCGAGCTAAAATTCTGGAGGTTCTTTGCCAGTTTCGTCATGGGGGCTACTTGCGGCACCTTACTTGCTCTTGATTGCTATTTCCTCCTCTCTGTTTTTATGTCGTGCTTGTAATTGTCCGAATGGGGGCATTGCTTATCTTGTAAGGAATCCTTTCATGCATCTTGATGGTTCACGGTTTCAATGGGCCGCTGGATTCTCGATCGTGTTTTATGCGCTCTGTTTCTGTCCTGTTTGCATGTAGTTGATTGAATTGTTTGAATTGGGACAAACTGATCCTGTACAAAATACTTGTGATAGTTTAATTCCATCCTGAATTTGAGCTAGTCCTTGTTCTCACTTGCTGCTTTTGTTCTGATTCCAGTGGGCTCGTTGGTTGGAATCTTCATCGGTGCCTTCATGGGAATGTCCACAGAAAGTGGCATGCTCCGGGGGGCTGGCGTCGGAGCTGTCTCTGGTGCAGTCTTCTCCATTGAAGCTGTTGAATCCTGCATCGAGATTTGGAGGTCTAGCCATTCAGGAAAATACAGCATTCTCTTTGTGGTTAGTGCAAGAAACCAATGCATCGTCTCCTTTATTTTAGAGAAAGGTGAAAGATCGTTTTCATATACCTACTATAGTGCATACTTCTTTGGTGTGGGCTGCCACAAAATCAAGTTGGTCCGAGAAAACTAGGGAACCTGCTCGGGTTGAGTTATTTAGTATCTACATCTCTTTCTGCTCTACAAAATAACACCTTTTGACAAAAATTAGCCGTTGTTGCATAGAACCATCATTATCCTGTTTGTAAGTAAAAAACAACTCGATAAGCATTATTAAGTTTTATGTCACTTGTATTTGTCCTGATGCACTGTATTGATTATTTCAGCTGGACATCATTTCTAGCCTTTTCAGCGGGAGAATTGTGTGGGAGAAGGTCAGTCCGGCACTGCAGCGTGCAGTGCAAAGCCAGGTACAGAGCTCTTCCTATACTCAAACTTTCTTGCTCTAAAATGGAGCTACTAGTTTGTAGCGTTTGGTACAGGTACAGAAATATGATATTGTTCTCCTGTTTAGCTTCAGATGCAAATAAAAAACCGCACTAGATGGTGTTCTTTTAGGAACATAAATGTAAGAAACATTTCTGGTCTGTGGGATTAATGATGTATGGGATTCTCAGCAATAAATGGTTATGTGGAGAATGTTGTGACCCATGCTCCCAGTGGATAAAGTTTCTAGTCATAGAAATATCTAGATCTTCATTTTGATGCAAGGGATCTACCCATGTTCTTGCTACAGCATCTAATTGTCGACATGCTACAAAATTTGAGAAGTGGTGCCTGAAAACAATTTCATCATTTCATCTATTTTTTATTAGCACACTGATTTATAATAATACTTAGTCAGCATATATAACTGTGATTTAGAGGGAATCTTGTAACAGTAGTATTAACCTTCATTTTAAACTAAACTAACGATAAATAATTATTGAACTCTAATGTGTTAAGACGAATGCTTGCAGGCCAACATATTCTGAACTGGTGCAGTGTACAATCAATTATTTTCTGAAAAAATGATAGCTATAGTATTTCATATTGCACTGTAGGTGGCCATTCCACAGAAACTATACGTTTCGTGGACAGGCTGTATCTTTCAGTAAACACATTTATGAGATTTTTTAGGACCAGATAATTTTTTGTGCCGTCATCTGCCTTTAAAGATCAGATATTGCCAGCCAGAGGCAATAAGCTACAACAACATCATTTGATGCTAGTTGCAAGGTTCCAAGTTATATATATGATTGCAGTGCAAGTTACTTCTGTATAATACTTGGTCTTATAAGTGTTTTGTGTGATGCAGATGAGTCTACTGAGCACACCATTCATCGACAACAATGACCTTTTCGAAACTGGTAGTACAGGAGGAATGTCAAGGGATTTGATCAACAGGATCCCAAAAATGAGGTTTTGTGCTGCAAGCAATTGTGATCAGGAGATTGAGAATAGCTGCTGTTCAGTGTGCCTTCAGGTTAGTGTGACCTTGACATGCTGTACTTTTATTGAATTAGCTTCTTATACTTAACGGTATATCACTATATCATCTGTGCCAGGATTTCGGAGCACAACATTTTGTGAGGGCCTTGCCTCAGTGTCGGCACATATTCCACGTGCAATGCATCGACAATTGGCTCATCAGACATGCGTCTTGTCCCCTGTGCAGAGCTCATGTTCATATAGAGCATGTACATATGTAAATAAAAACACTCGCAGCGTGGCACCTGGTGTATTTTCATGGTGAATACCCGTGCTCCTGTTTGATATCATAAATAGTCTTATATACATAGGTTTTTTTTCTATTTTCTCAGTCTTATGTGGTGCTATACCTTCAGCTGCACGTTTTTGTCTCAGTAATAACATGTCATATACATAATGAAAAAGGACTGATTAACAGACTCTCTGAATTGTGGCCAGTACTCGTCTCAAGAACACTGTCTTTCAGATAATGACTTGCTGAGGTTTTTTTGCTTCGTTACTGCTGGACCAAAAGTCTAACACATGTTTCTATTAGATGTAGAAGATGCACAAGTCAGACCATGAATATCCAAGTGGTTGATAAAAAACTTGGTGTCAACCGTTGAAATGTTGCAATTCTGAAAATATGCTATTTGTTCCTGAGAGGTGTTTCAACTACTGCATCATTAATTTTCATGGCCTCGAAAGACAAGCTTTTCTCGGAAGGATTTGAGAAAAAAAATCTGAGGCAACCGCTGGTCCTGTGGATGGCGAGTTGTAACACAAATGAAAACTCTTATGTCACACTTTCTCCATCATGCTGTTTGTAGAGAAAGGGACATGCCTTCTTACAGAAGAATGGAGGATGCAACATGCGCCGGAATTTGATGGACACAAGATAGCTACATTGCTACAACCACTGAGCTGCAGGACTCGTTCTGGTCTTGAGACGGTGACATCTAAACTCTTCGTTTCGCTTCATGTAAAATGGTTAACAGCAAGGTCATGTTCGAGACACAAGATGTAGGTGTAAAAAGGTCCCGTGTGGATTATATGTGTCCCAAACTGGTCAATAGAGTCGGACAAGCGATGAAAATTTGTTTTAAGTTGGCTATGGTTTTTGACTTCACGTTGCAGAGCTGAGTTTGACAAGAGTGCAAATTCTGTTTCTTGCAGAGATGTATGCACTGTACCAGAGTTTCTCCATCAGGTTGTTTCAAAGAGGAACACGAGCCCAAAACCGATTGATACAACATAGCTGAAACCATCAAGTGTTTGATAAGTGCAATTATGGGTGTTATTGGGAGGTCATTGCATTGGACCGCACCGAAATGCTGATTAGCTCATGTTGAGACTATATCACACCAAATTGTGTTCTTTGTAAACGGTTTAACCAACAGACCTTGTATTGAACTTTAAGCCGAAGTAAAGCTCGCATATATATGATTCTCCTGGGATTTGTCTGGGAGGATTTTAGTTATGCAACGTCCATGCTAACAGACTTCTTTTAAGTACATCCGGATCACTAGACAAGTAGTACAGGATCAAAAGACGCATATTCTAAAACAGGTGAGTCGTGAAGTACTGCTACCTAACATTCAAAATGATTCCTGTACAATTGTCAATAAATAAAGCTAAACAAGGACCATTACCTGTCGACTGTAGCTCGATCCAACATTCACAATTTAATTTTAATACAATGTCCCAATAATAGAAGCCCGCGCGCTAGTATGATATCTAAGATTAGTTCTGCATTTGACTTAATTTAAAACTAGTTGAGTGGATGTATTCGTTCACAATCGTATAGAATTGAATCGAATTTCTTCCCGGGGGCGTGTGGTATCATGAGCCATGTATAGGAAACTAAGTTTAAATTTGTGAGGATCGGGGTCCCGACATTCCAGGATCTTGCTGAGTGATGTTGTATTGTGCAACACCGAATAGAACACGTATTAAAGAAAACACATTTCATACTGTGGAAGCGTTTTTATTATTACATAATGGGTTTTTGCAAATTAATTTATAATAATGTACGTTAGTGTATAATAGTCTACACTCTCAAGCGTAGGCTAAGCAAAAGTTACATGTTCAGCCCTTGAACATGATCCATTAGCAGCACATAACACAATTCCTTACGGCGGCGTGCACGGCTCCCACTCTATGGTAGAGCCCCCTGGGGGACCGTCTCATCATCGGCGTACGCACCTGCAACAATACTTAAATAAACAAGCAGTGAGCACGATGACTCAGCGAGGCTTAACCGACGCCGCTAATTCATGCAACTCTATATGATGGAGTTAACCGACAATGGATGCCAGACTTGCAGAAAAACTCGCCTAATTACTGGAACCTTAATTTCAGATATTAGCAGCAACTTTAGTGTACAGAAAGTAAATTTAATTAGCTCTGATCTACACAAGTACTTAACAGCACAAATAGTTAATCAAACAACAAGTTTATTCAATAAAAACAATACTCTTTATCTACGTCATGATACAGTGAACAAGCGTTACTCACTGACCGCGAGGGACGGCGATTTCATTCGATTTACACCTGCAAGGTTAACATGAGAAACACGTCACGTACGCCCACACTCCATGCTGCCACTGCACACATCACGGGCGTCGTATGGGACAACCTTTCACCCGTTAGCCAAATGTTGAGTCGGTCCTACCGTTACGGGCAGGAGGTCCCTACACAGAGCAACTGTGTGCCCGCTAGCGGATTTACACCTTGCTGCCCTCAACCAACTCCTATAACACGGTAGGCAATGCCTCAACACCCAGCTACCCAAGTTACATCGGTTTACCGGTTCCCATAATCCCGGTATGTCGTACAGTTCAAACTTGTTCAACAGGGCCACACACGACGCGATCCTCAATCGACACAAGCAGAGCTACGGCTCACAAGCCTCCTGCTGCTCCTACTCTCTGCTTGGTCTCAAGTTTATTACATATTCTGATGTTTTGTCTATAAACCTGAGCGGTGCCCCCTTAAAATCTCTAACCATTGCGAGTAGTTCTAGCTACTCGACTTGTACCAAAACCTATACAGTTTAGAGCATGGCAGTGTCTACTCGAGGATTCTTAACTAGACACAAAGCCCCCTGGGATTCATAGGCTACACAATTGGAGTTTGCATACAAAGACCTAATGCACAATTCATATAACTTCTATATCTGATATGAGAGTAAAACTTTATAAAAGCATTGTTAATACAAACCGGGGCTTGCCTCATATTGCTGCAGGTATGAGCTTAAGTAAATTTCAGTAGCTTGTCGACGAGCAATGCCTCAACTTGCTGCTCTGAATCGACTGCCTCGTCGAAATCCTTCGTTGTGTTCCCTACTGATATGAATATGTTCTAAGTTTATAATGCAAGTGAAAGAACTAATAAACAGAATGGTTTATGACTTAAGAATGGTTCAGACCAACTAAGAATTGAGTGGTTAGCTCTACTGTGTACAGAAACAGAGGAAAAAGTAATTTGAGCAGTGGAAGTTTTTGGAATAAAGTTCAAATGGGCTATATAGTGGACAGAAGGATGAAGCTGGAAAGAAACAGCAGAAAACTGGAGAAGATGAATTCGAATTGCTCTGAACTTTTTACAGTAATTCGCAGATTTTACAGATATACGGCTTGCAAAATTTAAGATAAAGTTGATGTAGAATATGGTCTAAAGAATTCTCTAAGCTATTTGGCTTCTCTGAATTACTAAGGAAATTCTGGGTTTTGTCATGCTACAAATTAGAATTTTCAGAATCTTATGAATTTTTATGATTCTATAGGATTTGCTGTCACCATTTTTAGATATTCCTACATAGAGATATCCAATTTACAAGTTTGGGGAAATTCTGAAAATAGTTTCTATTGTTTTTCCAATTTTTAGGGATATAGGCAATTGGAACACCATTAGACCCACTAAATCAAGTCCAATGATGCCGAAATTTTAACTGGAGATCATAGGATTTATTATTGACATTATGGACAAATTGATAATTTTCCGTAAAAGGAATCACTTGGAATTAAATTCCAGATATTTAATTTTGAAGAATTCTTGAGAAAATTCCAGGAATTTTCATACCAATCCAATTGCACCATTGCAAAGTACTGGTTAAAATAAATCAAACAAAAATTATTTCATGAATTTTGGAGCTCTATACAATGATATATGGATTTTACAAGATTCTATGAATTTCTGGAAATTGATTCTGTTAATTTTATGGGCATTTGAACTAATCTGAACAAAAGTTCAAATTAGACCACCTTAATGAATGTTTCTGGGACTGAAATTTTACTGGAATTTAAGGTACCTCAGAGGAACATGTTGGCCAAAATCGGGAATTTTCTCATGAGAGGAACTCCTGGAATTAATTTCCAAAGGAATTATGAAAACAAAATTCCACAGGAATTCACAGGAGTTCTCATACCAATTATTTTGCATATTTGGGTTTTACTCGTCAATAGGAGTTCAAAAAATTTTGTTTCACTATTTTTGGACGACTCTACAGGGAGATATTGATTTTTAAAGTTTGGTCAAAATCTGGATTATTTTTCCTAAAGGAAATTTGATTAAACAGCGCTGGGACCCTGTGGCAGTATGAGGCAGTGGCTGACTAGTATGGCCCACACTTAAAAATCCCCCCACTCCTGAACCAACAGCTGGCTGCACTCCCTCCTCTCTCTCTCTTCTATAGGCTATGCCAGATGGGGCCCGCAATACAACTTCTTCAATCCTACGACTCAGACGGCGCTGCTTGCCGGCATGCGGCAGTGCGCTGCCAAACTCCGCCGTGGTTCCTCCAAACTCGCCGATGCTGAAAGGAAAAATGCTCCTCAGACAACGGCGAACCCATTGGGCAAGGTTTCGGAGCTCGGCGAGGGCGAAAAACGGGTTGGCGACGGCGGCGGCGGCACCTAGCTTGACGGCGACATCAACCCGACTCAACATGGCATAATAAGCTTGGGTTCGGATCATAAAGCACCCTGGTGAGATGGAAAACCCAAATCTAAATCGCAATCTAGAGGAAGATGGCTAGAACATGAAGATCAACAGTGACCTAGGTCTCCAATGGCGGTGGCGGTGGAAAAACACGGTGTTCCGGCTTGGTTTTACCTTCGTTTTCTAATCCAATTGGATGGTTCGAAGCGCAAGGAAGTATAGAGCATACAGGTGGAGAGAAATAGAGCGAGGGTGACTGAGCACGACGAATTTGGAAGAAAACAGAAACCTGTTCTAAACAACCCGCCGACATTTACCTAGGAAATCTGGCAGCTACAGGGGCAAACATGACTATAATGATTGCATTCAAGGTAGAAGAAAGCCAGACGAACCTGGTGTTGGCACTGGCAGCTTAGGAGAAGCTTCCATTCGACGGGAACACGGTGGCACCACGGAAGAAAAGATGAGCAGTTCACATGGCGGCCATGGAGATGCCGATTCCTCCTTAGATAGAGCTTAAGCTGTCCATAAACCTTTTGTCAAGAAGATGCGCAACACACTTGCAGTGATCAATGTACAAAGAAAGGAAATCAAAACTCGTGGTTTTGCAAAGATTCGACTGGGAATCAGAGAAGTCACCTGCAGAACAGAGAAACCACGCAAAGGGAGAAAGAACGGAGGAAAACTCGACTCTACTCATGTCAAGAGATAAGGAGGAGCGCCACTGGAGTAGAGAACACACACATGAGCTGGAATCACGTGGGTAAAGATCTATTGAGGCGGTAACCATCGATGAAGCAGGCAGCTGCCTGCCAATCTCAGAGCAGAGGAAAAATGGTTCATTTGTGTCTCACAGACAGGTGGGTCCCACCTCTTCCCTCTCAATCTTCAAAATTCCAAATTAAATAGCAGGACTGGTTAAAAAATGATAGAATTTCATTAGTAGGCTATTTGGAATATTCTAAACCCAAAGGTGCAAACAGATTTGAAAATTGACAAAATGGAAATAAAATTAAAAGTTTGGATTTGAATTTGAATCCCCTCTAATTGGTTGACCCAATTAAATAGCATTGAGGTTCCAAAATTTATTAAATTTGGAAAAGATACTATTGAAATTATTGTGAACATATTGATGAAAACAAATTTTGAATTTGACTAAACTGCATAGGAAGATCAGTTTTGAATTTGAACCATGTCCTTTTTATGTGTTGATTTGAATTAATCCTAGCAACCCATGTTAAAAAGTATTCAAACCATGCATGTTGACTAATTGGGACATAAGGATTCCCATTGTGAATTCAGATTAATGAATTAGCTGTTTCAAAGTGGATCAATTAAAGAACAGTTTGAGCAGCTTAAAGAGAGAACTTGATTTGAATTCAGTTCTGTATTTGATTTGATTTTATCTGGCAAATATACTACTTGAAACCTGGTGAATGTACTGGTGAAATCAGAATCAGAATTTGGATCTTTTTACTTGTGAATTCAGATTTGAACATGAACAAGATTAAAGTTGGAATTTGAATCTGATTTTTAAACCACTTGTTTTGTGTGCTTGCATTAATTTAATTAGCACTCAGCTCCAAACTTGGTGAAAGTTTACATATTAGCTAAACTGAATACGAATAGGTCAATAGTGAGCTCAGATTTGAATGTTTACAATACTATGCCATGACTTCAAACTAAAATTTTAAATTCCCCTTTTTTTGAAGTGATATGCTATACAATCCGAAAAATATTTTTCACTCGAGTTCAGATTAGGGAAATTTTCAGAACCTCCAAATGTGGGCTTTTACAAAGTTCAGTTTAAAATTTAACGTTTCCATCACCATTACTAAAGAATTTGGGAATGACTACTTCACACTCAGCCATTAGTAAATCAATGCACACCTCCTGCTCGAAATGAAATGATTTCAGACATAACTGAAGGATATACATATTTATCCATTTAAGTTCACTTTTAGAAACAAAGTAAAATTGAAAATTGAGGGAAATACAGTAGGAGGAAACCTTGACTGTGGTATTAATTAATATAAGATGAAATGACTGAGATAGCCACTTTCAATGACCACAACAACCAAGCATGACCGCAATGAACTACAACGGACCTATACCATCTAACGAGACAACAACTTGACCATGATCCTCCAACAACAGTAAGGGGGAAGAGTCCTATCATTAAGCGCAGGCGAGGGTGACAGAAGCGGTAAGGAAGCTTCCAAGATCATCGGATCCCACGCATCAGCTCAGCGCTCAACAACCGATGGAGACTTGAACACATATTGTTGAACATAAGTGGAGATTCCAAAATAGGATGTTTTATTATCATACATGAACATTTTTTACAAGCAGAAATTCGTGAATTGACACAATGATGCGAATTTTGCTTAGATTTGTGAGAACTACACATTTTCTTCAAAGAACTGTCATCATCACCTAAAAACAACATAGAAATGATAAGTAAGACTATAAGAGTAATTATGAAAAAACACATCTGATGGTAAATCTAACTGATACAAAGATAAAACTTACTTGAACTGGTTCAAATAGTGGGAGTACAGCTTCTTCCATCTAAGATTTTCACCTTCGCTATTGTTAGTCTCTAATACAATATTTTGGTAAATGTGTGATGAAACCTCACCATTGTTTCCTTTAAGTTCATTGACTGGGGGAACGATATTACAATGCAAACAGCTTTCTGGTGTAATTGTGCAAAAATCTCTCATGACCACACGATCTTCATCCTACGATCACTGCATTTTTACACTTAAACTCTCTCATCTGGCAATATAAATTAAAAAAATAAAGTGTGGAGATGGGGGAGATTAAGTAGGATGAAGCTCGTGTGGTTTAGGAGAGATTTTTGCACGATTGCACCAATGAGTTATTTGCATTCTAGTTGTTCCCCATCGATTGAGACATAAGTTATTGGAGTGGATATGAAAAGAGGTAAATTGGATCATCCTTGGTGAACGGTAAGGCACAGGTCCAGTGTCGCCATTGACTGCGGGTAACTGATCAGTAGGTTTCTCAACTACTTTTTCAGCCGAACAATAATAACGAGCATACTCCTGTGGCAATAAACAATTGCATTGGATTTTGCATTGTGAAGTTTTTCTTTTTTTAGAAAAGGGAATTTTATTAATATCAAAACAGTTACATCGAGCTGATACAACTATTTTGACAGCACACTCTTGACCTATGCATTACATAATGCACCCAGCCTCGTACAAAAAGAAATTAAATTAAATAGACATACTAGTAGTATTCAATTGTAATACTAGACACCATCCATGTTTGTGGTAAAAAAAATCCATAGCCACCTGCTCTAACTGTTGACAAGTATCTGGGGCCACATCCTGTAGCATAAGCTTCTGCAATACAACCCATGTACGAAACCAATTGAGTTGCCATACAATAGCCTATGATGAAGAAATCATGAATTTTTGATAAAAAATAATATCATTTCGATGGTGCCATGTAGCCCAACAAATAGCTGCCGCCTCAAATAATACAAGTGGTTTAAACTCTTTGCCAATTCTTCTTAGTCAGCTATCAAAAAATACATGATAAACTAATAGGGTTAACATAGTTTGTTGCCACATATACAATATTTCATATAGCCCGAGCAAACTGGCACTCAAAGAACAAGTGCTAAATTGTTTCTATTTTATAAAAAAGCAACATGTCATGTTACCATTCTAGTCGTGTCTAGCCAAATTATCCTTTGTAAGTAATACATCTTTACGTAAATACCAAAGGAAATCTTAATCTTTAAAGGGGCTTTTAAACTCCATGTCGTTTTCTTAAGGTTAGGCACATCTGAATTTAACAGCACAAGATAATGTGATTCCACAAAGAATTCTCCACTAGAGACTAGATTCCATCAAAACTCATCCTTCTCCTGCACTAAAATTATATGAGTGAGTTTTTCTTGAATTTCATTCCAAGCTATTATTTTCAACCCTATGAGGTCCATGCGCCATGATACATTTAGATGTGGACTAGAAAAGACATCCGCCACCGTGGCATGTTTATGGCGCGCAATATGATACAAGCAAGGATATTGTTGATCTGGCAATGTAGAAGGACCCAACAACTTCTCTTCCCAAAAGCTTACTTTGTGTGCCATTCTTGATTATTAATGTTCCGAATCGGAGAAAATCTTGCTTCACCTTTATTAAACCAGCCCAAAAGTGAGAGTCTCTTAATTTCCAATATGCCTAAGAGATTGGCTTTGAGCCCAAATATTTGTTATACAATAGTTGTTGTCAAGTGCTCTATGTTGTTAGTAGCCTATAAAGCCATTTCTTTAAAAGAGCCTGATTTTGAAGTTCTAAATCCAGGGTGTAAATTCCCCAAAAAGTGGTAGCAAGAAAAATTCAGCTCATGTACACTTAGGAAAAATGAGAGGAATTAAAACTTTGAATTATAACGGTGTAAGTTCAAAGTGAGGATTTAGACTTGCCAAAAACTTCCAAACATGGAGATCTAAATGCATAACTTGGATCTCCATATTCCAAATATTTAACCTTCCAAATTTCAGCTCATTTGGAGGAGTTTTAATATTTGTTTGGGATTAAAAGAGGAAGCCCTCTAATCTGAATTTCAAATTCAGTTTCAAATTCCAATTTCCTCAATCTGCAAATTTGGTTCTACAAATGTGTTCTCCACATTTGAATTAGCAGCCATGCCAAAAATCAGAAACTTTGGAGTTGGTTTGCTATGTTTTTGGAACAATACAAAAGGGAGAATTCAAATTCCATTTCAAATTCAAATGACCAAACACAATTCAAACTTCACACAAGAACTCAAACCATTTGAATTCAGCAAGTTTAAACCATGACTTGGGGTGGAAGTATGGACTTTAATTCTGAGTAGCTGGGGTAAAAATATCAGAGAAAAATTTAATTAAAAGAGGGGGAGGTGGGGCCCAGTAGTCAGCCTCACAACAGAGCTACCGCCTCTGTTTTGCTTCAGCTGGTCGCCGAGACGCCACCAGCTCCCGGCGCGACCCTCTCCCGAGGACGGCACCGCGCCGGCTCCTGCTTCTCGGCCGCGTGATCATCTCCGCACCCTCCCAGCTGCAGCACCGAAACTCTCTTTTGCTCCCTCGCACGCTCATCGCTTCTCGGTTTTCTCCCGCAAGGAAACTGCCCGGCGCCGTTTCTGTTCCTCCCTCGCACACACTTGCCCGAGCTCGAATGATCGAGCTCCAAGCAGCAAAAAGAAGCGCAAGTGCGTGCTCCAGCCTCCACCGTTCTTCCACCTAAGTTTCATAGCACGTGCTACGCACAAACCAACACTTGGCGCCGGCGTTAGGAGGTGCTCGGTGGAACCATGTTCGGTTCACCGTGGACAGCACGCTACGGCCGGTGTCACCGCCCCTTCCCTACACAAGAAAGGTGCGTTGTTGTCCGTAGATCATGTTGCCAAAAGCCTCATGTCAATTGATCAATCGGGTAGTGAGAATTTTGGGTTTTACCAAACCCTAGTTCATAGCGACACCTCTAGGTCACGATCAAATTCGTCGCGCAGCAGTAGCTAGAGCTCATTCTGGTCTAGGAGAAGCTTTGCTAGATCCCTATGGTCCTTCTCGCTCAAACGGCGCTAGAAACCATCAAGGACTGAAGGAGTTCTTCGAGTTTTTGTCGCCGCTGTCGTTTTGCGGGCTCGGGTCGCCGGTGAGGTCCCCTCTCCGGTGGTTTTCATGGAGAGTGGGCTATGGGTCGACATTGTCCAGGTGACACTGGTGCTTTTAGAGCAAACCCTAGCTCGAAGGACCCACTGTCGAGTGAGAACGAGGTCGCCGAAGTGAGGTTCAACATGGTCGCCGGTGCGAGCACCGTTCCGGCCGTTGTCATCCGCTCCCGACCCCACCATAGTGTTCAGCACGGTGTAGAACTCACAGACGGCGAGTTTGGGGAAGTTTGGACCACGAGAATCCCGTCCCGGCGAGCCTCGCCGGTGTGCGCCGCCATAGGGGTCGCGAGCAGCGCGAGGAAGAAGAAGGAGGATCGGGTCCCACCGGTCAGCCTCTGTACCGCTCGGGGATCGGCCTGTGGCACTGGATCCGGTGCGGCTACGCGGAAAATAACCCTGTGGCCTCGGTGTTGTCGTCATCTGAGGGGATAGCGCCACGGGTGGGGCACACAGCCAGGATTTAAACATTTCTTCAGTTTCCAGATTTAGTGCAAACTTCAAAGGATCATAACTCTCAGTAGGAATGCCCAAAATTTGTGAAACAAATTTTGTTGGATCCCTCTCAGTCAGTACTTTGCAGAAATGCAAAGAAATTGATCTGAGGATCTACGGAAATTTCTCTGAAATTCATCAAAGTTAAATCTTTGGGAATTAATTCCAGAAGATCACTGTTATGGAATTTCTTCAAATTTGGCTAGGAGGTCCTTATGATATCACTGATCTCCAGTAAAAATTTGAGCTTCATTGGAGTTCATTTGCTAGACCAAATTGCCTTCCAAAGTTTAGCCTTTATTTAGAAATTCAAATTTAAACAGAAACTTTTTCAGAACTCCTATCCAACTTCAAAAACTCATATCTCTCTGTTGGTAGCTCCAAAAATGGTGAAACAAATTTTGTTAGAATCTTGGAGACTTACCCTAATCAGATCTTCCACTATTAGCTATGTCAAAGCTTCTGATTTGGGCTCATAATTCAGAGAAGCCTTGTGCTTGTGGGAATTTTGGAGACCACAATGTGCAATGACATTTCTCCAGATTTTGCTCAGATCATCCTTGGTGAGTCTAGTCTTCACTGTAAAAATCTCAAAGCCAATTAAGGATCCTAAATAGCAGTAGCTATGAATAGAAGTTTACTTTTTATAAGTCCTTAATACTTATATATATATATATATATATTGTTACATTTCATAATAGTGACCGAAGTTGAGGGCGCACCGGAGCCGTTGGATGTCCTCCCACCCGACGCTAACTTCTCCTCTAACTCGCAACCAGGCAAGCCCCGGTTTGCATTTAAGTACTTTTGCAAATTCTTTATTTGTATCACTTATGTCTAGGGTGAATGCTTGCATTAGAGTCAGGGTGATTGAAACCCCACTTGCATAACCTTTAAAACCCTATGGAGGGTTGGGTAGTTTACAGACTCGATGAGTAGAGAATGTTGTGTTAATATGCTTAGGATCTCGGGAGAAGTCGAGTAGTTGGAATCTACTCGCGAGTTAAGGTTTTATCACACGGTTTGGTCAGAATAGAAAATGGCTTAAGAGTGGTGAAAATGAGACCCAGCAGAGGGGATAGGAAGCAGTGAGCGGAGGTCTCACATGCGTAGCCCTGTTGGTGTCGATTGAGGATCGAGTCGTGTGCGGGCCTGCTGAACAAGTATCGAACAGTACCGGATGGCATACTGACATAAGCAGGAAACCGATGTAATTGGTTAACCTGGGTGCCGGGGCTTACCCAACCGTAAATAAGAGTGGGTTGAGGGTAGCAAGGTGTAAATCTGGCGGTGGGCACAGTCACGCTCCACGCGGGGACCTCCTGCCTGTTACGGATGGACCGGTTCGGTATTTGGGTTGCCTTTGAAAGGTTGTCGCATACAACAGAGTAGAAAGGGGTGTGAAATCACGCTTCTAAAAGTGGGTGTATGTGACGTGTTGTCCGGGTGTCTCCTGATTGCAATCACCGTCCCTCGCGGTTATTTGAGTACCGCTTGTTCACTGTTCTATTACGTAGTAAGAAGAAAAATAAGCCAGATGAATGATAATATGTTGTGATGAATTATTAATATTTTGAAACCATGTTTGCTGTAGATGTAGAGCTAATTAAGTTTATCTTCCACTTTGGGCATCACCACATCGGAGGAAAGTGTTTCTTGTTTGATTGTGGACTTCCGATGTGAGGGCTGCATAAGGCTCATTAAACTGTTGCTATAAAACTGAAAGTAAGGATCAACATGTAGGCATGTCTTTATTGCAAAGTCCTTTTCCTTATCTTACACATCCTTGCATGTAGAGTTCCATGCCTAGGGTTGTCCGTCAAGACTTGCTGAGCTATCGTGCTCACGGTTGCAATATTTGAGCTGTATGCAGGTGAGAGATATGAGGAGGGGTCCGAGGACGAGTCGATGCCCCCGTCGGGGTACACGGCTGAGCTGGATCCCTGCACGCCGCCATGATTCTCTGGTTCCATGTTGCTAGTGTGTAGCGTCCCCGGACTGGACGGCTGCACTTCTGCATAGTTAGGAAGAGAGGCTACCTATGTATAATACTTCCGCTGTATAGTTATGTTTTATAAAAGACTTCCGCTGTTTTATATCAAATAAAAGTTTGTATGTTATCTTTAATCTTTTCGTGTGTACTGTTGGGTGCCGCATCGCACGGCACCACCCTCTGCGATCCTAGAGTGGGTGAACCACGGGGTGGTCCCCACAGACGTGGTATCAGAGCCACATTGGGAATAACACGCTCGAAAAGAGCCTATTTTGAAAACTTAGAAGTAGTCGAGTGAGGATTAGTCACTATGCCCACATAAGGTCTGTGATAGTAGTAGTTACTAAGGTGGAGAAGCTAACTTATGTGTTATACATTCTGTAACGACGCTCCAACGTCAGGTAAGAGGTAAGGTACGCCACCGTAGGCGGATCAATTGCGGTAACTCGCCATACGAGTAATAGTATGGAAGGATATACCGTGGCTTGGCACGGTAGTTAATATGAGTCTCTGAACCTCTCCATGGTTCTGAGAGCATATGAAAACGTTGATCTCCAGCGTGCTTTAGGCAAAAGTGAGAATACCCCACCGTGTGGTAATCAACACGATAGTATGCAACTCTTGAACGTTCAATGTTCAAAGGGCCATACACAGCGCTCGCCATCGGCGTGCCTCAACGGTCATGAGGCAGAAGGTGGTATCCTATGGGTTGATAAAATTCCCAACCGTGACGACCCGTTCGCGCTCTACTCGGGTACCCCGTCGTGTTGTGTGAAAACACGACCATGTACCTTGAGACGTGGCTTGACTCAAGGACGATCCATATGGCAATGATACGGATTGTATGTTTTTATTATGATATGGAACTGCCTGTAATGTTAAAACCTTTGGGTGCACCATTATTGTGTGTTCTTCTGCAGGTACATTAACCACGTAGTGCATGATGTTTAGAAACCGTTTGTGAGTGACGTTCTTAGTTCCACCATTTGACACGTATATGCCGGAATACCAGTTTAGGATTTTTCTTTGGTGAGGAAACGTAGTACCGAGACTGCATAAAATGATATTTTGCAAATAAAAGAGTTAAAATGAGGTTTAGGATTCCATTTAAGGGTTAGTAAACTCCTATATTGAACTAAGAGTCAATTGGGAGTGTAGATTCGTTTCTAAAAACTTAGGAACAACCTCCCCTGTTTTCAGCAGAAACTTTGCTGAACTTAAACAGCGTATAACATAGGATTGGTTGAACCAATGAAGGTGTGTGATACTATTCTGGAAATGTTTTGAAGTCCTGTACAAGTTTTCTGTAGAGCTCCAGAACATAATCTTACTCCAAATGGATGAAAATCTCATATGAGTATACATTGTCCAGAAACAGGGCAGACCAAAATGCTCTCTGGAATTTTCTGTATTCCAACCACAACTTGCTGTAGAAAAAATTCTAAGGGTCAAGCAAGACATCATTGTAAAGTATAGGAAATGTGCTACAACTTTGTAGTTCAGTGTTTTCCTAGATTGAGGGCAGAATTAGATGGAATTTTGTGAAGAAAATAGCAACTTGCAAAGGAGGTGCTGTCAAAATTCTTGAGAAAATTCTGTCAACTTGTAGGAGTCATAACTCACAAACTAGGAGGTCCATGGAGGCAAATAAATACAATCTGTATTCCTTGATGAGTCTACTATAATTTTGTTGTTATCTTGTCCAGATTTTGCCTCTAAGGTGGTCAAAGCTGTTGAATTGTCCAGACTGGTCAGCTGGACCAAAAGCTGGACAGTGAACACCATGTTGAGGTGTTTCAATTAAAACACTCAGTTTCACCTTTTGATATCCAGCGGCTGTTGTAAAACAGCGAGTGGAGTCGAAAAGTTTATGCACTCGACATATCACTTCGAGCGAGTGTATATTTGGGTCCAGTACAATAGCGAGGAATTACACATGCTAACACACTTAACATCCCGTGACGACCCACGATGGTCGAAATGAACTTTTAACCATAAAGTTCAACACTTTGGAACTCGATCGTGTGACACGGTCAAGGGATGCATATGTTGTATAAAGTTTATACTGTATCTATATGTGTGATTGTTATACGCATTATTTATTCCATTCTCGCAACTATTGTATAGAATAGATGAAATAAACTAACATGTGCTGATTTTTTGGATGGTCAGAATGCAGAATGGTACGTTTTCTTATTTAGATCATCCCGTAGTCATATTTTTTGACTTCGGTCACACCCATAATTTCATAAGTCAATCTTATGTTATTAAATATCAATTGTCTGTCATTTCCACAAATAATTCATGCCTGATATGTTCTCCGGGTGGGAAAATAACATCTGATAGAATGGTCTATAGAGCACCATTACAATTGGGTGGGAATCTATATCCGACTTCTCTAATCATGTTAGATAGTCAAAAACTTGATGTCATTTTAGAAATGTCATGGATACATCGCCATGGTGTTGTTCTTGACATCATTCCACGTGTGGTTCATCTAAACTCTCCACTTCATGAACCACATGTTATTATTCTTGACCGTTCGGTTCAAGAAGCTCCAGCCACATATAACACGGAAGCCATAAAACTTGAGGATATTCGTGTGGTCCGTGAATACCCGGATGTCTTTTCAGATGATCTTCCGGGCATGCCACCCGAAAGAGATGTCGAGTTCAAAATTGAACTTGTACCTGGGACGACAACGATCTCATGGAGACCGTACAAGATGGCTCCGAATGAGCTGGCTGAACTGAAGGAGCAGCTCAACGATTTAATGAAGAAGGGTTTCATTCGATCGAGTTCCTCGCCATGGGGATGCTCGACGCTGTTTGTGAAGAAGAAGGATGAAACCTTGAGGTTGTGTGTGGATTACTGACCTCTCAACGCCGTCACCATCAAGAATAAATATCCACTGTCCCGCATCGACATCTTATTCGATCAACTTGTGGGGGCGAGTGTATTTTCAAAGATGGATCTTCGCTCCGGATATCACCAAATCAATATCTGAGGGAAGGATATTCCGAAGACGGCCTTCTCGACGAGATATGGGCTATATGAATACCTCGTCATGTCCTTTGGTCTCACCAACGCCCCGGCACATTTTATGTACCTCATGAACCCAATGTTCATGCCGGAGTTGGACAAGTTCATGGTGGTGTTCATAGATGATATCTTGGTTTACTCCAAGTCTAAAGAAGAACATGCCGAACACCTGCATATTTTGCTTCAACGATTGCGAGACCATAAGCTTTATGCCAAGTTCAGCAAGTGCGAGTTTTGGATCAGCCAAGTGCCATTTCTAGGTCATAATATTTCTGCAGAAGGCATTGCAGTTGATCCAAGCAAAATCGAATAAGTGCTGAAATAGAAGTCCCCCACATCAGTCCACGAAGTCAGGAGTTTCCTCGGGTTAGCAGGATATTATCGGAGATTTTCATACAAAATTTCTCCAAGCCTGCTAAGCCGACGACTGAACTGTTGAAGAAGGGGATCAAATATGTTTGGAGCTCAGCTTGTGAAGAAGCTTTCCAAGCATTAGTGAAGCATCTTACAACAGCCCCGATGTTAGCTCAATCGGATACAACCAAGCCCTTTGACATATATTGTGATGCATCCACCATCGGGCTTGGCTGTGTATTGATGCAAGGAGGAAGAGTGGTCGCCTATGGCTCACGTTAACTTCGTAACCACGAGCAGCACTATCTGACTCATGATCTTGAGCTCGCTGCTGTAGTATTGGCCTTGAAAATGTGGAGGCACTATTTGCTTGAAACTTAGTGCACCTCTACACCGACCATAAAAGTCTAAAGTATATGCTCACTCAAAAGGAGTTGAATATGCAGCAACGGAGATGGCTAGAACTGATCAAAGACTATGAGATCGAGATTCGCTATCATCCCGGTAAGGCAAACGTGGTTGCCGATGCCTTAAGCCGCAAATCTCATGTCAACAACCTGTCCATCACCTCACTTAATGAGGAGGAGCCGATTCTGTACTTGGTTCCACATGGGGCATTATATAATCTTGCTCTCGTCCCTAACATATGAGAGGAGATTATGGGAGCTCAAAAGAAAGACATGGGAATGTTGCAACATTCGGAGAAGAATGAAGAAGGGCGAAATGAAATGCTTCCGAAGGGATGAACACAGTACTCTATGGTTTAAAGGCCGTATAGTGGTACCCCGTGATATGAAGTTTCGGAAGAAAATCTTGGACGAGGCTCATTTGTCCAAGTATTCTATTCATCCGGGCAGCAACAAGATGTACCAGGATCTGAAAACCAGCTTTTGGTGGACACGGATGAAAAGAGAAATCGCAAATGTATCCGAATGTGATACGTGTCGGCGGGTGAAGGCCTACCATATTCGTAAAGCCGGACAGCTGCAACCATTGAACGTTCTGGCGTGGAAGTGGGAGGATATCAGTATGGACTTCATAGTCAGGTTACCTCTCACGTCTCACAAACATGACTCGATTTAGGTGATAGTCGATCGACTAACCAAGTCAGCTCATTTCATTCCCGTACATACAAGTTACGTGGCCAAGCAATATGCGGAGCTGTATATTGCAAGGATCTTGTGCTTGCACGGTGTTCCCCGCTCCATTGTTTCAGATCACGGTGTGTTGTTCGTCGCTCGGTTTTGGGAACAGTTGCACGCATCATTCCGAAGCTCCGCGTATCACCCGCAGATGGATGGTCAAACTGAACGGGTGAATCAAGTGATTGAAGACATGCTACGTGCTTGTGCCATCCACCACGACAAGAATTGGGACGATCATTTGCCGTTGGCGAAGTTTTCTTACAACAATGGCTATCAAGCTAGCATCAAGTTGGCGCCGTATGAAGCTCTCTACGGCCGGAAATGTTGCACACCCCTCAACTGGTGCTAGTCCAGCGAGCGAGTTATCTACGGTATTGAACTTGTGAATGAGGCTGAAGAACGAGTGCGAGTAATACAAGCCAATCTCAAGGCTGCTCAATCTCGTCAGAAGAGTTATGCGGATATAAGACGCCACCCTCTCCACTTCGACATCGGGGACCATGTTTATGTCTATGTGTCTCCGATGAAGGGAGTTCATTGTTTCGTAGTGAAGGGGAAACTTGCGTCGTGATTCATTGGTCTGTTCACCGTCATTGAAAAATGCGGACCCGTGGCCTATCGCCTAGATTTACCGGCGTCGCTCGTTGGAATTCACAATGTCTTCCACATCTCTCAGCTGAGGAAGTGCCTCAAACCCTCCGCTGAAATCCACACTGAAGACATAGAAGTTCTTCAACCGAACCTCACGTACACGGAGTATCCAATCCGGATTATCGATGAAAAGACTCGCGCCACAAGAAACCGGACCGTATGGTTCTACAAGGTCTTATGGAGTAACCATACCGCTGATGAGGCGACATGGGAAAGCGAGGACTATCTACGAACATATTATCCGGACTTGCTATCATCGTATACCCGGTAAAGTTTTCCCACTTTGCATTTCTTTTGAAATCTTGGGACAAAATTCTTTTTAAGGGGGGAGGGATGTAAAATCCCCAAAAAGTGGTAGCAAGAAAAATTCAGCTCATATACACTTAGGAAAAATGAGAGGAATTAAAACTTTGAATTATAACGGTGTAAGTTCAAAGTGAGGATTTAGACTTGCCAAAAACTTCCAAACATGGAGATCTAAATGCATAACTTGGATCTCCATATTCCAAATATTTAACCTTCCAAATTTTAGCTCATCTGGAGGAGTTTTAATATTTGTTTGGGATTCAAAGAGGAAGCCCTCTAATCTGAATTTCAAATTCAGTTTCAAATTCCAATTTCCTCAATCTGCAAATTTGGTTCCACAAATGTGTTCTCCACATTTGAATTAGCAGCCATGCCAAAAATCAGAAACTTTGGAGTTGGTTTGCTATGTTTTTGGAACAATACAAAAGGGAGAATTCAAATTCCATTTCAAATTCAAATGACCAAACACAATTCAAACTTCACACCAGAATTCAAACCATTTGAATTCAGCAAGTTTAAAACATGACTTGGGGTGGAAGTATGGACATTAATTCTGAGTAGCTGGGGTAAAAATATCAGAGAAAAAATTTGATTAAAAGAGGGAGAGGTGGGGCCCAGTAGTCAGCCTCACAACAGAGCTACCGCCAGCTCCCGGCGCGACCCTCTCCCGAGGACGGCACCGCGCCAGCTCCTGCTTCTCGGCCGCGTGATCATCTCCGCACCCTCCTAGCTGCAGCACGGAAACTCTCTTTTGCTCCCTCGCATGCTCACCGCTTCTCGGTTTTCTCCCGCAAGGAAACTGCCCGGCGCCGTTTTTGTTCCTCCCTCGCACACACTCGCCCGAGCTCGGATGATCGAGCTCCAAGCAGCAAAAAGAAGCGCAAGTGCATGCTCTAGCCTCCACCGTTCTTCCACCTAAGTTTCATAGCTCGCGCTACGCACAAACCAACACTTGGCGCCGACGTTCGGAGGTGCCCGGTGGAACCACGTTCGGTTCACCGTGGACAGCACGCTACAACCGGTGTCACCGCCCCTTCCTTACACAAGAAAGGTGTGTTGTTGTCCGTAGATCGTGTTGCCGAAAGCCTCATGTCAATTGATCAATCGGGTAGTGAGAGTTTTGGGTTTTTACCAAACCCTAGTTCATAGAGACACCTCTCGGTCTACTATCAAATTTGTCGCGCAGCAGTAGCTAGAGCTCATTCTGGTCTAGGAGAAGCTTTGCTAGATCCCTACGGTCCTTCTCGCTCAAACGGCGCTAGAAACCATCAAAGACTGAAGGAGTTCTTCGAGTTTTTGTCGCCGCCGTCGTTTTGCGGGCTCGGGTCGCCGGTGAGGTCCCCTCTCCGGTTGTTTTCATGGAGAGCGGGCTATGGGTCGATGTTGTCTAGGTGAAACTGGTGCTTTTAGAGCAAACCCTAGCCTGAAAGACCGACTGTCGAGTGAGAATGAGGTCGCCGAAGTGAGGTTCAACATGGTCGACGGTGCGAGCACCGTTCTGGCCGTTGTCATCTGCTCCTGACCCCACCATCATGTTCAGCACGGTGTAGAACTTACAGGCGGCGAGTTTGGGGATGTTTGGACCATGGGAACCCCGTCCCGGCGAGCCTCGCCGGCGTGCGCCGCCGCAGGGGCCGCGGGCCACGCGAGGAAGAAGAAGGAGGACCGGGTCCCACCGGTCAGCCTCTGTACCGCTCGGGGATCGGCCTATGGCACCGGATCCGGTGCGGCTGCGTGGGAAATAACATTGTTGCCTCGGTGTTGCCGTCATCTGAGTGGATAGCGCCACGGGTGGGGCCCACAGCTAGGATTTAAACATTTCTTCAATTTCCAGATTTAGTGCAAACTTCAAAGGACCATAACTCTCAGTAGGAATGTCCAAAATTTGTGAAACAAATTTTGCTAGATCCCTCTCAGTCAGTACTTTGGAGAAATGCAAAGAAATTGATCTCAGGATCTCTGGAAATTTCTCCAAAATTCATCAAATTTAAATCTTTGGGAATTAAATCCAGAAGATTCCTGTTATAGAATTCTTCAAATCTGGCTAGGAGGTTCCTTATGATATCACTGATCTCCAGTAAAATTTGAGCTTCATTGGAGTTTATTTGCTAGACCATATTGCCTTTCAAGGTTCAGCCTTTATTTGAAAATTCAAATTTAAACATAAACTTTTTCAGAACTCCTATCCAACTTCAAAAATTCATATCTCTCTGTTGGTAGCTCTAAAAATGGTGAAACAAATTTTGTTAGAACCATGGGGACTTACCCTAATCAGATCTTCCACTATTAGCTATGTCAAAGCTTCTGATTTGGGCTCAAAATTCAGAGAAGCCTTGTGCTTGTGGGAATTTTGGAGACCACAATGTGCAATGGTATTTCTCCAGATTTTGCACAGATCATCCTTGGTGAGTCTAGTCTTTACTGTAAAAATCTCAAAGCCAATTAAGGATCCTAAATAGTAGTAGCTATGAATAGAAGTTTACTTCTTATAAGTTCTTAATACTTATACATATATTTTGTTACATTTCATAATAGTGACCGAAGTTGAGGACGCACCGGAGCCGTTGGACGTCCTTCCACCCGATGCTAACTTCTCCTCTAACTCGCAATCAGGCAAGCCCCGGTTTGTATTTATGTACTTTTGCAAATTCTTTATTTGTATCACTTATGTCTAGGGTGAATGCTTGCATTAGAGTTAGGGTGATTGAAACCCCACTTGCACAACCTTTTAAATTCTATGGAGGGTTGGGTAGTTTACAGACTCGACGATTAGAGAATGTTGTGCTAATATGCTTAGGATCTCGGTAGAAGTCGAGTAGTTGGAATCTACTCGCGAGGTAAGGTTTTATCACACGGTTTGGTCAGAATAGAAAATGTCTTAAGAGTGGTGAAAATGTGACCCAGCAGGGGGGATAGGAAGCAATGAGCGGAGGTCTCACGTGCGTAGCCCTGTTGGTGTCGATAGAGGACCGAGTCGTGTGCGGGCCTGCTGAACAAGTATCGAACAGTACCGGATGGCATACTGACATAAGCAGGAAACCGATGTAATTGGTTAACCTGGGTGTCGAGGCTTACGCAACCGTAAATAGGAGTGGGTTGAGGGTAGCAAGGTGTAAATCTGCTGGTGGGCACAGTCATGCTCCACGCGGGGACCTCCTGCCCGTTACGGATGGACCGGTTCGGTATTTGGGTTGCCTTTGAAAGGTTGTCGCATACAACAGAGTAGGAAGGGGTGTGGAATCACGCTTCTGAAAGTGGGTGTATGTGACGTGTTGTCCGGGTGTCTCTTGATTGCAATCACCGTCCCTCATGGTTATTTGAGTACCGATTGTTCACTGTTCCGTGATGAATGATAATATGCTGTGATGAATTATTAATGTTTTGAAACCATGTTTGCTGTAGATGTAGAGCTAATTAAATTTATCTTCCACTTTGGGCATCACCACATCAGAGGAAAGCGTTTCTTGTTTGATTGTGGACTTCCGATGTGAGGGCTGCCTAAGGCTAATTAAACTGTTGCTATAAAACTGAAAGTAAGGATCAACATGTAGGAATGTCTTTATTGCAAAGTTCTTTTTCCTATCTTACACATCCTTGCATGTAGAGTTCCATGCCTAGCGTTGTCAGTTAAGACTTGCTGCGTCATCGTGCTCACGGTTGCAATATTTGAGTTGTATGCAGGTGAGAGCTATGAGGAGGGGTCCGAGGACGAGGCGATGCCCCCGTCGGGGTACATGGCCGAGTTGTAGCCCTGCACGCCGTCGTGATTCTCTGGTTCCATGTTGCTAGTGTGTAGCGTCACCGGGTTGGACGGCTGCACTTTTGCATAGTTAGAATGAGAGGCTACCTATGTATAATACTTCCGCTGTATAGTTATGGTTTGTAAAAGATTTCCGCTGTTTTATATCAAAATAAAGTTTGTATGTTATCTTTAATCTTTTCGTGTGTGCTGTTGGGTGCCGCATCGCACGACACTACCCTCTGCGATCCTGTAGTGGGTGAACCACGGGGTGGTCCCCACACAGGGTCCCTAGGTCACCTTGATCCTTTGGTTGGGTTGTTCCATCAGTTGTGAAGTTTTGTGAGATGGTCGGAACTGTGAGGCACTTTCTTGAGAAAAATCATGACTTGGAAGAGATCTATCTTCATAATTATTGCACGTAGCATCAGGTAGATATTTGGAGAACTGACAAACTTGTGCAATCCACAGTTTGCGTGCAACTTGTGCTTGTTAAATCTACTTCAATGAAGAAGAGCGCAAAAGCTTGTCTATGACCTATAAACATAATCACAGAATCTAATTGCTGAGAGTACTATGAAAATACACTCAGTATCCATTAGAAAGAACATGATATATCTAAGAGAATACCTCAGGTGGTAAGCAATGAAAAAATTACTTTATGTTTGAACCGAAAAACGCTGATATCAACAGTGTTTAAAAGTCATCGCCTAGCCATCCAATCGCTTTCTTCCAGACATCATGGAGGTTCGCCTCGCCTTGACCAACCTAGGAGCCCGCGTGGCAAGGCCAGGCATAGCCATGGCGCTTAGGCGTCCTTCCAGGCGGATGCCAGGGCACCATCTAGTTCAAAAATAACCTGCCAAGAGGTCCAGCCCAATATCCTTCAACCCTTGCTGTCACCTGTCTGTTTCTTGTTGCAGCGCCGTATCCAACTCTCGCATCTCCTCCCGCTCCCGCCTCCACCCCAGGGCCTCGCCTGGCTGCCACAAGCCCCATCCGCCTCTGCCCCTTCCCCTCCCCCTTCCCTCCACTACGACGTCCGACCCCCGTGGCTCAGCTCCAGCTTCCCAGATCTCAGGCCGCGCCCCGTCTAAAAAATACATTAAAATGATAAACGGCATAACCAATGGCAATGTCTTCCACACAGTATAAAAAAAGATAACCTATGCATGTAGCTCCTGCTTGCGCAGGGTTCGGAAAGTAGAAACTACATACACCGGGCTGTTCTTTTTTATAAAAAATACAAACCACATAGAAGATTAGACTTACGGCAATGATGTTCTCCCAGGAACCTTTTTCTTGTTAATTATTTACTAATAGCACTCATTAACTAGTTATAGATAAGCTTAATTGCCCAGTCATAGTTGTCAATAAGTTCAATATCTTCGAGTATATATATGCAAGTATTTGGGGCTTCGTTTTGATGAAGAATTTGGGGCCAGAAAGCATGTCACAGCATCAATAAAAAAGAATGACAAAATCTTATCATCATCAGATAGATTTCGCTGCCAAGCTTGACACCAAAATAAATAACTCGAGGAATAGATTTCAGCTGGAACATAGATAATAGAAAAGACCTACCAGCTTCATTGTTTAGGAGAACCTCGTTGCCACCAAATTGTTATATCAAGCACAACGTGAACTGATTCATTTCAAATAGGAATTAATTTATCACCTAACTTTATTTCAGATGTTTCAACATCAATGTGACCAGCAATCCATTTTGAGAACTCTTTTGGAACATGACTCTTATCAAACTTCAGCAAAGATTGAAACCTATGATTTTCAATAACATCCTTCCAAATTCCGATGTAGAATGAGGGTATCAATGACTAGATAAGTATGAAACATTAAAACCAGATTAGCATGATCCAGCTGGACTCATGTGAACATTATTGGAGATTTGACAATAATCATCATTGTTTTCTTGGCATCACCGTCGTCTAGGCATCCAGACGGTCCGGCCTCGACGTCTAGTCTGGTCGACTCGTCTGGAACGCCCGTGGCAGCACGTTGGGGCAGCTAGGCATTGCCATAGCGCCTAGACATCCTGCCCAGGCGGCCGCCACTAGTGCCAGGCCAGCCCACGAGAGGAAAGAAAGCATACAAGAAATAGAAAATAGAAAGTCTGAAAATAGGAAATAGGAAGCGTCATCACAGAAAGTAAGAAATATAAAATAAAAAATATTAAGTCTAAAATAGAAAATTCACCACCGGCAACAGGAAACAGAAAATAGGAACACACTACAAAAAAACGTTATAATTTCGTGGGCCAGACATATTTTCGTCGGCCCCCACGAAAATAAATTTATTTTCGTGAGCTAGTACGTAGCCCATGAAAATATTGTGTGTTTTCGTCGGCCAGCACATGTGCTCACGAAAATAATCGTTGTTTTCGTCGGCCAGCACGTGTGCTCACGAAATAATTGATATCTTCGTCGGCTCGCACTTGAGCTCACGAAATTTTAGTGATATTTCGCATGAAAGCGAGGTGGTTTTCGTGGGTTTCAGGGAGGCCCACGACTTTAAGCATCAGTTACAGATCCGTTTTCGTGGGTTTCAGGGAGGCCCACTGACTTTAAGCATCGGTTACAGTTGCTATAGGGTGCTCACCTCCTGACCTCCATAGCTTGCTCTCAAGCTGCCGTCCCCGCCCCACCTCTGCCGTCCCCGCCCCACCTCTATTCCCTCCCACCCAGGCTGCCTTCCCTCCAGCCTCCATCTCTTCTAGCCTCCATGGCTGCCTCCGCGTCTGGTGCCCCGGTTCCTCCCTCCTAGCCCGCCTCTGAAACTTTGTTCTTGCTTATGGATGGATAGATTATATATGTTTGATGCTGCCTAACTACTGATCTAGTGGACGTCTAATTGCCGCCTAGGCGGCTAGGCGTGCCTAGGTTTGCCGGGGCATTGTGAAAACTTTGGTAATCATAGAAACAAAAGATTTCAAAAAAAAAAAGAGAATGAAAGGTAACAAACATTAATAGCACGCTGCAATGAGCCACTGATATGGATTGGAATACACGAGATAGCAGGAAGAAAGACCTGCAAGTTGCTCTGGAGGCTCTGACTGCTTTAAGGTTCTTCCTCTAATCTGCTTACCTCAATCAAATGACTCGGCTGGCATTATATAACCAGCCCCTAACACACGCTGCTAGCAACCAGCTAGCAAACCTTAACAATGTAAGCCTTATCTAATCAGGGCTCTATCCTAACTAATTCGGCCTAATCCTGAAGCCTGGCCGTGCACCCACCTGACTGCCCCGAGTCCATAACAGCCACACCATTGGACCTATGAAAGATACTTGGGTCTCTGAAAAATGAAAGGAATGGTTACCGTGTTCCGCCTCCGTGAAAGGAACAGAAGTGAATTTTACTAGATGCTGAAGGTGAAACATGTTCTTCCCCTTCACACTTAAATCTCTGTGCATAGAAGTAGATTAAAGTAGAAAATAAACTAAATTTTACTCCAGTCTCCATCAATCCACTTCGAATAGAAAGTATTCAACTCTATGCAAACAAATGCTTACCAGGTGTAAAAACACGACACGAGACCCCATATGACACCACGACCCACCTCTACCAAACTAGGCTGACCCAACAAATTTAGAAAGGCCTTAGGGATAGAAAAATGAAGATGGTTCGGCCCAGAAACCCGGCGGCCCGACAAAAATGGCTAAAATGATGCAGGACACGTGGCGCGGCACGGTTGGATGAAAGATCGACCAAAACAGAATCAATTTCTGGCTGACTAACGTTTAGCAGAAACGAAAAAATATCCCCAGCTAAATTTCTGCCCAACACTCCAAACAGGCCCATTCTACTCGACGAGCCCACTATGAACAGCCCATCTACGATCGCAATGTGGCGGCCCACTTCACCAAGCGTCGCGGTGGCGCGCGTCGCGTGTGGGCCCTCCTCTGTTCGTAATCCCGCCTCGTCTCCGCCGCCGACACTGGCGTCCTCACGGGAGCAGACAGCCACGGTGGAGAGATGAAGTTGAGCCACAACAGCACGATGGAGCAGACACTGGCGTCCTCACTGGCGCTTCGACAGACTGCCTACGCCAAGCGCATTGTTGAGCTGGCTGGGCTCACAGACTGCAACCCAGCTCTCACTCTCATGGAGGAGAGATGAAGTTGAGCCGCAACAGCACGATGGAGGAGGTGGACGCCACGCAGTATCGGCGTCTTGTGGGGAGCCTTCGCTACCTCTCCCACACACGGCCGTACTTGGTATTATCTGTCGGCTACGTCAGTCGGTTCATGCAGCGACCGACGACGGAGCACCAACAGGCTGTGAAGAGGATCATTCGCTATGATGCGGGGACTCTCGACCACGGCCTCTACTGCCCGAGGTGCCCTGGGGCAGCACACCTTGTCGGGTACAGCAACCACGCGCGGCGATATCGACACTAGCAAGAGCACAAGCAGGATTCTTTTCTTCCTCGGCAAGTGCCTCGTTAGCTGGCAGTCGATCAAGCAGCAGGTGGTGGCCCTGTCCAGCTGCGAGGCCGAGTACATAGCGGCCTCTACCGTTTTGACTCAGGCGCTCTGGCTAGTTCGACTGTTTGGTGATCTCCTCGGCAAAGACACTGGAGCGGTGGAACTCAGGGTGGACAACAAGTCCGCTCTGGCTCTAGCAAAGAACCACGTCTTTCATGAACGGAGCAAGCACATCCGTGTGAGGTACCACTTTCTCCGAGGCTGCTTGGAGGAAGGGGGCATCAAAGTGTGCTACATCAACACCAAGGACCGGCTTGCAGACCTGCTCACCAAGCCCCTTGGGAGGATCACGTTCCTTGAGCTTTGCTCCAGGATCGGGATGGTCCAACTCTCCCACAAGACAAAGCACAAGACTTAGGGGGAGAATGAAGGAATAAGTCTTGTACTCTTGGTCTGTGTGGCCCCTAGTTAGGACAGCATCTCAGTCCTTGTTAGGACAGCATCTCAGTCCTTTGGTAGGACAACATCTTAGTCTAGCATCTGGGTATATGCTTGGCTGCCTCAGCTATAAATATGTAACCCCAACCGCTAGGTTGGGCATGACATTGTGTGTGAAATGAAACAAGAAAAATTTCCCAACTCTTAGTGTCATCCTCTCCATGAGAGTAATACTTCAGATACTAACACCCGGTTGTGGCCCAGTTCAGAGCCACAGGGCCGTTGGAACTACTGCACATCGACCTGTGTGGTCCAATTACTCCATCAACGATCGCCGGGAACAAATACTTCATGTTGATCGTCGATGACTTCTCTCGGTGGACGTGGGTACATCTGATCAAGACGAAGGATCAAGCATGTTATGAGTTCGAGAAGTACAAGATACTTGTAGAAAACTCTAAAGATCAACGAATCAAGACTGCAAACAGACCGGGTGGCGAGTTCTTGTCAGCAAAGTTTGCAAGTATCTGTGAGTTAGCGGGAATTCAGAGGCATTACACTGCTCCGTATACGCCCCTGCAGAATGTAGTCGAAAGACGCAATAGGACGGTTATGTCAATGGCTCGCTCTCTTCTCAAAAGCATGCATGTTCCGGCAAAATTATGGGGAGAAGCTGTGAGGCATGCCATCTATCTTTTGAACCGGCTTCCAACCAAGGTAATGGGGGAGCTAACTCTATTTGAAGCCTGAGAAGGAAGGAAACCACACCTTGGTCATCTACGAGCGTTTGGTTGTGTAGGACATGTGAAGACTGTATTGCCACAGTTGAAGAAACTTGACAACCGAGGTAGACAAATGGTGTATCTTGGAATTGAAGAAGGCTGCAAGGCACACCTGTTATTTGATCCCCAGCGAGGCAAACTCATAAGTCATGATGTTATATTTGAAGAATCTGTTGCATGGAAATGGTGTGCAGATGAAGAGTTTTTGGACTTTGTGGTTGAGGAGGAAAACCATGGAGACATGATAGGAGTCTCAAGGCCACCGGCAGGAGATCATGTGCACGGGGAAGTGCATGATGATGCACCAGTGTCACCTGGAAGTATTGCAGCATCACCTCATACTCCAGTTATGGTGAGGCATGGAACAGGCAGGTAACACCAAACTCTGTATTATCAGTACCTAGTTCAGAAAACTCGGCGAGGGGTACATCTGCACACAATGTACTGTGAGGAGAGCAGTCTTCTGCATCATCTTCACATATTCAGCCAGCTGCACCAAGGTCAAACTCAACAGTTCCCTCTGAAAGATGGAGCACTGGTGAAAGGCCTGTTAAGTACAAAGCTCTCTCTGAAATTCTGCAAAAGGCACCTGTGGTTGAACTAACCTATGGAGAATCAGAAGATGAAGCCTTACTGGCAGAAGTTGAAGAGCCTTTGAGTTTCAGACAAGCAACAGGGCATCCTGCTTGGGAAGAAGATATGAAGAGGGAGATAGAATCCATAGAGAATGGCACTTGGACTCTGACAGAGCTGCCACCCGGTCATAAACCCATCGGGGTAAAATGGGTCTTCAAGCTGAAAAGGACTCCTCCGGTGCGGTGATCAAACACAAAGCAAGGTTAGCGGCTAAGGGCTATGTTTAGAGGCAGAGAGTTGATTATGAGGAGGTTTTTGCTCCTATGGCTAGACTTGACACAGTGCATGTCTTACTTGCTCTTGCTGCAAATTATGGATGGGAGGTGCATCATCTTGATGTAAAATCAGCATTTTTGCATGGAGATCTAGAAGAGGAAGTTTATGTTGCTCAGCCAGAGGGTTTTCCAGAGAGAAATAAGAAACACCTGGTGCTGAAATTGAACAAAGCCTTGTATGGGTTGAAACAGGCCCCAAGAGCATGGAACATGAGACTTGAAGGAGTCTAAAAGATCTTGGGTTCATCAGATGCTCACAGGATCAAGCAGTCTACAAGAAGGGAGAACATCAGTCTGGTATCCTCGGGGTATATGTTTATGACTTGATAGTAACTGGAGCAAGTTTGGAGATGATCACTAAGTTCAAACTCCAAATGAAGTCCTAGTTTAAAATGAGTGATCTTGGTCAACTTAGTTTCTACCTTGGGATAGAGGTAGACCAACAGAAACAGGGAATCACCATCAAACAAACTGCTTATGCTAAGAAAGTGTTGAATCAGTTTGGACTGGGTGACTGCAACCCAGCAAAAATTCCAATGGATCAGAGACTGAAACTACACAATGATCCTGATGGAGAGCTCATCGATGCTACTGAATATTGGAAAGTAGTTGGTTGCTTGAGGTATCTCCTTCACACCCGGCCAGACCTCTCTTATGCTGTCGGAGTAGCAAGTAGATATATGTGAGAAGCCAACGGTGTTACACCAGAAGGTAGTGAAGCATATTTTGAGGTATCTGGTGAGTCCAGTTAAGTTGTTCGTGGACAACAAATCTGCAATTGCACTGATGAAAAATCCAGATTTTCATGGACGTTGCAAGCACATTCGTACAAGATACCATTTCATATGAGAGTGTGTTCAAGATGGACAAATTACAGTGGAGTTCATATGTTCAGAAGAACAGAGAGCAGATGCTCTAACAAAAGCTTTGCCCGTCCCTAAACTGGCAGTCATGTGATCTTAATCCAGAACAGGATTAAGGGGGGCTTTGTTGGACTTAATCCTGTTCGTACCAAGTGTCAGGGAGATCGAGTCAGGGAACTCATGCATGGAGACCGCGTTATACGTGTCTGTGGTGCTGGGTGCGTCGAGTAACGGTCATGCAGGCCGATAGTGGAGGAATAACGTGCGAGTCAGCATGAGTTTGTTTCCTAAGATTGTGGATCGTGACTTAGCATGATTACTTCACTTTGTTTAGTATTTAAACAGCCATTGTAATCTGTTTTGATTGAGTAAAAGAGAAACAGAATGCAAGCCACGTCTTCTGCATGCAATACATTTTATGTTGTCTTCTCGTTCTCATAGGATAGCCACGAATACAACTGCCTTTTTCGTGTGATTGTGCCATCACAAATGAATACTCATTGGAAAGTTGCTAAAGTTAACTTCAATTTTTGTATTCAACTTGAGAAAAGGTTTTGCACCTAACCTGAGCAGAATCTGAAAATCATACCGACTGTACAGTATAGTACGGATTTGTCAATGTTCTATTATACTTGATGGAATGCTGCTGCAAAATCTATGTGATGCTTTTGAGTACAAGTATGATAAGCAACCTTGGAAATTAACCATATATTCATCACTTTGGCAGCATGGTTCGCACTCGCTCTATGCACGAGATCGGAGGCTCTACTCATGGTGGAGATGACTCTCCACCGTCGTTGCAGCAAGTACCACCAGAACAGCCTCCATCGCCACCCCCTCCCATATTGGGGGAAGCTATTGCTGCCATGATGGGTTCTCATTGAGAGAACACCGAGCTACTGCGAGCACTCATACAGAATACGTCCCGTCAGGGAGGACGTCAAGATGCGGCCCCTCGCCAACTGCAGCAGAGCACATACGTGGAGTTTCTAGCGACACTCCGTCGGTCTTCACAGAAGCGGAAGAACCATTGGAGGCAGATAACTGGCTCTGCACCGTGAAGTCCAACTTCGGGCTATTGAATTGCACCGAATATCAGAAAACTCTCTTCGCAGCTCAATAGCTTCACTGCTCAGCTGAAGCATGGTGGGCGAACTATCTCGCCACCATCGCTGTTGGATATCAAGTGACATGGGCTGGATTCCATGAAGCATTCCGCGCACACCACATTCCTACCGGAATTATGTAAAAGAAGCTTCAGGAGTTCCTACAACTGAAACAAGGGGGAGGAGTGCTCAAGAGTACTCCAAGGTGTTCAACCACCTCGCTCAGTATGCCCCCGAGCATGTGAATACTGAGGCAAAGAAGCAGGAACGTTTCTTCCATGGACTGAAGACTAAGTTGCAAGACCGTTTGACCTTGCATCACAGCGGTACCTTCAATGATCTTGTCAATGCCGCTATCATTCATGAGGACGCATACCACAGCCACAAGGTGGAGAAGAAGAAGAAGAGCATATCTCAAGGCAGCTCCAGTGGTGGAAGTTCCAGAGGTCCACCACAAAAATATCAGATGGTTCTCCGTTCACCATCCAGTTATATTTCGGGCAGCTCCGCGACCGCAGCAAGCTCGCTCTTTTCAGTTGAGATATTGTCCAACACAGCTGCAGCAGAGGATGTTTCCTCATGCACCCCTACCCCAGCAAGGTGTACCAGGTTATCATCCACCTTAGGCTTCCGAAAATGCAATACGCAACCCATGCTACAACTGTGGTTGTTTGGGACACTTTGTGTGGGAGTGTAGCACCGAAGAAAGGCGGCAACAGTGCACCATTGTCGCAAGGCTCTACCTAGCTCCGTGGGCAGCCAAAGAAGGCAGCACCAACAAGCTGGGTCATGTCAACTACGTCACAGTTGAAGACATACCTGAGGGAGAAGACGTTCTAGCCGGTATGTTCACCCTCTATGACCAGCTCGCCCTCATTCTTTTTTATTCTAGAGCTACTCATAACTTCATTAGTAGATCATGCACACAAAAATGTCAGCTCTCCTCTACTACAATGAAGTATCCCTATATTATCCACTCTCCCGGTGGTATAATTTCATCCAACCAGATTATTCCTAGAGCGCCCCTTGTATTGGCCGAAAAAGTCTACCCCCCAATCTTATAATACTAGAAGGTCAGAGAATAGACATCATTCTCGACATGACATGGTTGGTGCAACATAGGGCTATTCTCAACCTAGAGTCACAGACTGTCCAATTAAATTCCCCGAACCATGACCATCATACATTGACTCTCAAAAGCCCACATCTAAAATTTTCAGCCACCTATCACACCAAGGGTACTCTACTTGAGGACATTCCAGTGGTATGTGAGTACCCGGATATCTTTCCGGACGACCTCCCGGGTATGCCACCAAACCGGTATGTCGAGTTCAAAATTGAGTTGCTACCGGGAACCACTCCAATTTCCGGAAGGCCATATACAATGGTGCCGAATGAGTTGGCTGAATTGAAGGAACAACTCAAGGGACTCATGGATAAGGGATTTATTCGCCCAATCTCTTCACCATGGCGATGTCCCGCATTGTTCGTGAAGAAGAAATATGAATTATTGAGGTTGTGTGTGGACTATCATCTATTAAATACCGTCACGATCAAGAATAAGTACCCAGTTCCACACATTGATATTCTACAACTTGTGTGTGCTAAGGTTTTCTCCAAGATCGATTTTCGGGCTGGTTATCATCAAATTAAGATAAGGCCTGAAGATATTACAAAGACGGCATTCTCGACTTGATATGGTCTCTATGAATATCTGGTCATGTCTTTTGGCCTCACCAACGCACCGACATACTTCATGTATCTTATGAATTTTGTGTTCATGTCAGAGTTGGACAAGTATGTCGTGGTTTTTATTAATGAAAATTTTGTTTGTTCCAAGTCAGAAGAGGATATAGAAAACATCTCCGTATTGTTCTCCAATGACAGCGAGATCATAAACTCTCTTCAAAATTCAGCAAATGCGAATTTTGACTGAAAGAAGTACAGTTTCTCGGGCACATTATTTCTGCCGAAGGAATAGCTGTGGACCCAAGTAAAGTCAATGGCATGCTGAAATGGACATCTCCCACCTCCGTTCATGAAATCCGTAGTTTTCTGGGATTGGCAGGATACTACAGGAGGTTCATTCTCGATTTCTCAAAAATCTCTAAGCCTATGATGGAATTATTGAAGAAGGGTGTCAAGTATGATTGGAGCGATGTTTGTGAAGAGTCTTTTCAAACTCTAAAGAAGCATCTCACCACATCACCCGTATTAGCTCAGCCGGACATAATCAAGCCATTTGATGTAGATTGGGATGCATCAGGTACAGTCTCGGATGTGTCCTTATGCAAGATGGGCGGGTAATCGCTTATGCGTCCCGTTAACTCAGGAGACATGAGAAGCACTACCCCACCCGCTAGTTGTAGTGGTATTAGCTCTAAAAGTGTGGAGACACTACCTCCTTGGAAATTTAGTTCATCTCTACACCGACCATAAGAGGCTAAAGTATATTTTTACACAAAAGGATCTGAATGTAAGACAATGTAGATAGACGGAATTGATCAAAGATTATGAGCTAGAAATTCATTACCATCTCAGAAAGGTGAATATTGTGGCTGACGCATTAAGTCGCAAATCTCATGCCCATCATATATCTGTCAATCTAGCCGGTGTTGAAGAACCAAGTCTTCGCATACTTCCTCATGGAGCCCTCTACAATCTTGCTCTCGTTAGGGATGGCAACGGGTCGGGTTCAGGTTGAGTGGAGCAAAAACCCGCCCGAAATAAAAGAGGTTGCGGGTGAAATTTGAGACCCGCACTCGCATCAGCGGGTGAGAACTTGAACCCGCACCCGTCGGGTTTCGGGTGCCCGTCGGGTTTGACTTTTTTATAAACATACTATAAATTTTAAGAAATAAGTCTAAGAAATTATTCATTTTGAATGGCAATATAACAAAAAAATATTAAGTTGCTTATAAAGATTGTAATATAGGTTGCAATAAGTAAGATAAAATAATTAAATTATAGAAAACAATTAAATTTGACTCTAAAATTATAAACATAAATTATTTCAGGTACTCGTTGGGTACCCGTGATTGCAAAGTAAAACCCGCACTTGCACCCGCGACAAGTCGGGTCGGGTGCGGGTTAGAGCCGCGGATGAAAAATCACACCCGCACCCGCGGGTGTAATTGCGATCCCTAGCACTCGTACCCACTATTCGAGAGGAAACCATAGCACCCTAGAAGCAAGACGTAGGGATGTCTCGCATTCGGAGAAGGCTAAGAAGTGGGGAGCTGAAGTGCTTTAGAGAGGATGAAGAAGGTGCATTGTGGTTTAATAACTGGTTGGTTGTGCCCAAGAATGAGACATTAAGAATGAAGATTTTGAATGAGGTTCACATATCAAAATACTCAATCCATCCGGGAAGCAATAAAATGTATCAAGACTTGAAGAAAAGATTTTGATGGACACGTACGAAGAAGAACTAGCTAAATACGTTGCTGAATGTGATGTGGTGCGTCGAGTTAAAGCCGATCATGTGAAGGAAGCAGGATTGCTCCAACCATTGAGCATACTGACATGGAAATGAGAGGACATTAGTATGGATTTTATCGTTGGATTGCCTCTCACCTTTTGCAAACATGACTTGATTTTCGTCATTGTGGACCGCCTTACTAAATCAGCTAACTTTATTCCGGTGAACACCTGGTTTCGAGCCAAAACAATATGCAGGGTTGTACATCTCTCGATTTTGTTGGGGTTCCTTGCACTATCGTATCCGATAGAGGAGAACCGTTTGTTGCTCGCTTTTAGGAGCACCTACATGCATCCCTAGGGACCAAACTTATCCGAGGCTCCACATATAATCCACAGACAGACGGACAAACAAAGCGAGTAAATAAGACCAAACTTATTCGAGGCTCCACATATAATCCGCAGACAGACGGACAAACAAAGCGAGTAAATAAGATTTTAGAACACAAGCTACGCGCATGTACTCTAGTACATGGTAGAAATTTGGATGCGCACTTGTCGTTAGCTGAATTCTCCTACAACAACAGTTATCAAGAAAGCATTAAGATGACTTCATATGAAGCCTTGTACGGTAGAATATGCCAGACACCACTAAATTGGTATGAGTCTGATGAGAGAGTAATTTTTGGAGATGATCTGGTCAAGGATGTCGAAGAACAAGTGGAGATTATTCAATCAAATCTTCGGGCAACAAAGTCACGATAGAAGAGTTATGCAGATAAGCTACATATAATTTGAAGTTGGAGACCATGTATAGGTGCGTGTGTCACCCATGAAAGGGGTACATCATTTTGGAATCAAAGGGAAGTTAGCTCCGCGATTCATCAATCTCTTTCCTATTATTGAGAAGTGTGGAACCGTTGCATATCGCTTAGAGTTACCCACTTCATTATCTGGAGTCCATGACATTTTCCACATATCTCAGCTGCGAAGATGTATAAATAAGCCATCCGAAATCTCTATGGAAGACCTCGAAGCATTACAGTCCGATCTCACATACGCCAAACACCCCATCAAAATCATCGATGAAAATACCCGAGAAACTAGGAACATGGCCATAAGATTCTATAAAATTCAATGGAGTAATCACTCAGCTGAAGAAGCCACCTGGGACCAATAGGATTATATTCAATCTCATTATCTAGAGTTAATAGCGTCATATCTTCGGTAACCATCCTTTGTTTCCCATATCTTGTTCTAAAAGCATACTTTCATCAAAATCTCGGGACGAGATTTCTTTAAGGAGGGAGGACCGTAACGTTTATAATTTTTCCACATTTCAAATTTATAGAAGGATTTAGAACAAAAAAAATGAGCAGTGAGAATTAAATCTAAACTCCAATGGCAAAGTGGAATTTAATCGATTTAAAACGAGCAAAATAAATAAATGAATGCTGAATACAAGTCACCAAAATAAATTCTCCACATGAAGAAATGCCACCATAAGGACTCCCAGAAATTCTCCTGTGAATATTTAAAATTTATATGCTATTCCAATTTAATTAAGTGAATTAAGAGCCAAATTTATTATTCAAATTTTACAATAGTGAAGTTCATATTTAAATTCTGCAAAATGTATTTTATAACTTTAGGAAAAGCTTTATAAATTTTTGCGAATTTTTGAAACCTCTAGTCACTTATTTTTGAATTTTGAAACATGTGGATGAGAGGAAGGCAGAGAAAAACGAAATTAAAAAATATTACCAGAACCCACTTGTCAGCGTCATCTCTAACCTTCCTCCTCTCTCTTTCTTCCACGCAGGACTGCATGCAAGCCACCGCGATTGGCGTGGCGTGCACCCCTGCTGCTGCTGTTGAGTGCCTTAAACCCACTGAGCACCGCACTTGAGTCCTCATCTCACTCCCAGCTGTTGCGCTCATTTTTTCCCCAACCAAACACGGCTGCCATTGTTGCCCAACTCAAGCTCACAGCCACGCCGTGCAGCCGCTGCCATTTCCAGCAGTCCGAGGCCACCTGAGGCTGCATCCACGCGTGCTGTACCTCACTCACTATCCCAATCTTCCTTTTCATCCGTACAGGGTAGGAATCGAGCCCTTTTCACTCAAGAACGGCTGCAGGACCATCAAGCGTTCTCTATCTAAATTTGCCATCATGGTGAGTTAGCCGGCCCTCATCCACACCTTTCTAACTAATTTTCCCCAATAGAGGAGGAAGAAATCGGCTTCTTCATCATCACCGACGGTCGTGTACCACCACCTTGCTGCTGCGCCCGCCTCTTGGTCCACCCTCTCCACAATTTGAGTCCACGCCGGTCTTCTTCTCGGTAAGGTGAAGCTTCACACGCAATTTTTCCTTCTTCCTCACCCTAACATGAGCACACGGCGCTGCCAAAGGTCGGCGCCATGGCGAGCCCGCTGCTGGCTTGCTGCTGCCGTCCCCGACCCTGCTGCAGACCTCCAGCAAGTTCCTCTCGTCATGTAGGGTATTACTCGCAAAATCCTGACAAGAAAAAGATTGCTGCTCATCATTCCAGCAAGCTCTCACCGCTGCCAGCCATGGTGGCCATGGCTGCTGGAGTCAGCCAAGAAGACGCGGATATTTTGTGGCATGTGATCTCGTGCGACAGCCCTGTGGGTTCTCTATGTGGCGCTGTCCTGGGTGGCTGGGAGAAAACCAAACGTTTCAGTGTGCAAAAATAATTTCAGAGAATGTTGAAACCTTGTAAAAATTATAGAAAATTCTAGACAAAACAGAAAAATGTGAAACCAGTTTTTGTGGAACTCCTTAGCACCATATTTACACTCTTAAAAAGTTGAGTTCTCATGAAAGTGCCCTGTAAGTTATTTATAAATACATTAAATAGTAATATGGTAAATTAACTAGAGGATGAGCTAATCATTGGAAAAATCTGAGAATTGGCAGAACATACACTTGCATTCTAAGAGTCTCATAGTAAATGTTACAGATCATTTGACCTGGTAGATCTCTATAAAATAATTATTGAATATTTACTTCTAATTAAATTCTAAAAATTAAATTATGACTAGATCAATCCTCAAAATTGGGGATACATTTCCTCAACATGTTACTAACATCCAGTAAATCATGCATTGATGAATGTAATGTGATATTAATAACTTATTTCAGCCCATGTAGCTAATATATAGAAAAGTATGATTATGCCTAAACGAAATGTTACATTTTCACTTTAATACACCTAGAGGCCACCCTGATCATAAAGCTGTTGTAACACATTCAAATAATTGTTTTCATACTAGTTTTGGGTTGATACAATGTAAAGTACATTATTTTTATTAATTTAATTGTATTTGTGCGCATATTGGTAGAACCCGCAACAGGATTGTGATCCGGAAGAGGCTATTGACTTCACTACTGCAGCTGGTATAACCCTTGCACTGAACCAAGGCAAGCCCCGGTTACATAAGCCAAGTTTTACAAGTCTTTTATTTACACATGTATATGTCGGTTATTGTTATGTGTGTTCATTAAGTCTAGGTGTTATGTTGACACTCTACTTGTATGGCCAAATAGAAACCCTCTTGGTCAGTGAATAGGTCAGCCCGAGCTGGTAGTTGCCATGCTGATATAGTCTAAGGTAAATCAGTAGAAGTTGAGTGCTGGAATCCTCTCGTGAGTTATTGGATTTTGAGACGAATTTGGATTGGTTATTGGAATTTTGATCATGATTGGAAAACTAGAGACCAGGCAGATGGTAGGGAGCAACAAGACTTGGTCTTGTATGCGCAGGCCTGCTCGTGTCGATTGAGTATCGAGTTGTAGTCGACACCTCGGACAAGTATCGAGCGTACCAATGGCATGCTAGTGATATAGGCACTAGTAAACCGTACCTTGTTAACCTAGGTTTTGAACAGTAATGTCGCCTTCCTAGTTTGGAGTCGAGAGGACAGATCGTGTGTAAATCCGCTAAGGATGACGTCCGGGACGTGCATCACATGTAGGGGCCCCCTGTCCGGGATAATAGCCTTCTTTCGGCATCGGGTGTCTTGGGAAACATTGCCCCGTACAACAGTAGTGAAGTTCGTTGTGTGCGACTTCATGACTTGTGTACGTGTCATATCATTGGTTATCCTTGCAGGAGTATAATGATTACAATCGCCGTCACTCACGGATAGGAGTACTGCTTGTCTTGGCTGTTGGCATGTAGTAAAAAGATTGAATTTGTATACTTATGATCAGATCTGTTTGAATATAAATTCATGTTTGAAGCTTGTGTGTGTTAGTTGTAGACGCCAACTAAATTTATATTTCACGTGTAACTAAAACATGATGCTGAAATCTGAATATAAGGACCCATATTTAGGCTATATTTGTATGCAAATTGCCATGTTCCTATTAATACCCGTTGCATATTAGAATAGGATCAACCGAGTCCTTCGTCCGGTAAATCTTGCGGAGTATTAATTGCTCAAGCTTTATGGATTAATATTTTTCAGGTGAGCATGCTTTCCGGGTGAAGCATCATCTCCCGCAGGATGTATGGTGCAATGGGAGTCCGACTTGCCGCCATATTGGATGGGTGTTGCTTGTGCATTGTGACAATTAGGCAATGACACGATGCTAATGCATAGACATGCCGGGAGTGTTGTAATATTTTTCTACATATATTCCGCTGCAAAAATTGATGTATTTTGAAGTTATTTCTTATGTATCAAACTTGTGAACTATGGCCCTTTGGTATGTAATGCGGTGTCGCAGCGTGTGGCACCACCCAAACAAAAGATGATGTTGTCGAGGTGTGACCTTTGTAGTAGAAAGTGTCGAACACCCCCAATTGGTGCGAGTCGGGTGAAATGGTCATTTTTGGGGTGGATCACGTCAAAGAGGACGAATAACAAGTGAAAATCATACAAGCAAACCTCAGGGCAGCAAAGGCTCAACAGGAAAGTTATGCGGATAAACGACATCGCCCTCTAGAATTAAAAATAGGAGATCATGTATACCTACGTGTTTCTCCTATGAAAGGGGTGCATGGTTTTGGGGTCAAAGGAGAGCTAGCTCCAAGATTCATCAGTCCCTTTCCCATCATGAGAAATGTGGAGCCTTTGCGTATCGCTTGCAGCTGCCTACGTCATTATCTGGAGTGCACAATATTTTTCACATCTTCTAGCTGTGAAAGTGTCTCACGACACCGTCGGAAATTCGCATGGAGGATGTCGGTACCCTCAATATGGGGTACCCCCGCACACAGGGGAAAACCATCTAAGGACTTTGCCCCCTCCGTAGGGGCAAGCTCCGAAAGCCCCACGTGTCCTGCGGGGCCGGACCTCCCTCTCCTCAGAGGAGAGCTCCGGGCCCGCCACGTGGCCGGAAGAGCTGGACCTCCCTTCTTTGCAGAGAGAGCTCTGAAGGCTCCACGTGTCCAGCAGGGCCGGACCTCCCTCTCCTCAGAGGAGAGCTCTCAGAGACGTCAATCCATGCTCCGCCAGGAACCGGATCCGCGCCAAGATTGGCGCGTATTCAGGCTCCAGCACCGGGCTCTCCTCCTAGAAGCGACGCTCGGTGGTTGGAGCACCCGTTGGCAACTGGAGACGATCGTGCTCATTAGTTTTCACGATCACCTAGTTGTCCCTCTAGCCTTCCCACCTCGCCGCGCTGAAAGGCAGAAGGTACCCATAGACCTTCGGGTCTTTGCAGCGATGCTAGAAGTAGTAGGCACCCAACTAGCTCTTCGATCCGCGGCCGGTCGTCCGCAGCACGAAGAAGTGGCGGAAGAGCGTCACCGAGGCGCGCACCTCCACGAACATTTCACAGAAGTGCACGAAGACGGCGGCCATGGCAAAGGAATTAGGGGAGAGGTGATGGAGCTAGAGGTCGTACGTCTCCAGCAACATTACGAAGAACGAAGAGATTGGCGGGACGAACCCCGCCAAGCCATAGGCGATGAATAAGACAATCTCCCCCGCCCCCAGACGCAGGGGAGAATCCCTCGCTAGAGGGAGCGCCGTTGTTCCACCGAATGCCACCCCAGCAACTTACGCACCGGTCTAAGGTCTGCTGACCGAGCGAAGCGCGGCGGAGGCAAGTTGGAAGCCATCGGCGGCGGAAGTGCAAGAACTTGGAGGTTGAGAAGGCTTGGGCGCTCAGAGGATTCTGGAGGGCTCAGGCGTAGGGAAGTGTGAAGGGAAGCCTGCGATGCAGATGAGATCCATTTTTAAACTTCCCAGAAGCAATTTGAAGCGATTTCAAAACGGTTCGCATGCCCTGCTCAGAGCAGACGCCCCAGGTCCAAGCCTTGGCGTCGGTGACAAGTGGGCCCAAGCCGTCCAGCAGAAGCGGTGGACCAAGAAGTCAGTCCCCCAGGCAGTCGAACCGACGAGACGGTTCGGCGGTCCCCAAAAAGGCGCTGCTACGTGCAGTAGTGGCAGCTTTAGGAACCACCGCAGTAAAAGCAGCCATCAAGCAGGGCTCACGCCCCCACGATCCCACGACTGTTCGTGCTCCAGCAACGGTCAAAGCGGGTCTTCGGGAAGGTGCGTGGGGTAGAAGAGACGGGGGGGGGGGCACCTCGGGCTCGTTATCTCCCCCGAGATGGGCCCGGGGGCCACTGTCGGTACCCTCAACATAGGGTATCCCCGCACACAGGGGAAAACCATCTAAGGACTTTGCCCCCTCCGCAAGGGCAAGCTCCGAAAGCCCCACGTGTCCTGCAGGGCCGGACCTCCCTCTCCTCAGAAGAGAGCTCCGAGCCCGCCACATGGCCGGAAGAGCCGGACCTCCGTTCTCCGCAAGGAGAGCTCCGAAGGCTCCACGTGTCCAGTGGGGCCGGACCTCCCTCTCCTTAGAGGAGAGCTCCGGACCCGCCACGTGGCCAGCAGAGCCGGACCTCCCTTCTCCGCAGGGAGAGCTCCGAAGGCTCCACGTGTCTAGCGGGGCCGGACCTCCCTCTCCTCAGAGGAGAGCTCTAGGCCCGCCACGTGGCCAGCAGAGCCGGACCTCCCCCCTCCGCGGGGAGAGCTCCGAAGGCTCCACGTGTCCTGTGGGGCCGGACCTCCCTCTCCTTAGAGGAGAGCTCCGGGCCCGCCACGTGGTAGCAAAACAACGCCGCCGACCCGACACGGTAGGCAGCAGGAGTAAATGCGCACCACGCCCTTACCGTACAAGACATTCAAGGCCCGCGCCTTTCCAAGACGCGGAGACGCAACACACGTCTGCCAGGCGCCACTGTGGCCAGTCACGGTCAAGACAATACGCGCCTTCCCAAGATGTGAAGACAGCCACGCAATGTCAGAGGTTGTACACCAATAAACACAGCGACAAGACATCCCCTGCCGCCCCTGCCGTCATCAACCACTACGCCTAGCTTGCGGCGTGGGCAGAGCGATAGGGCGGAGACTCGGAAGCCCTCGCAAGTGGCAACTACCGGCATTACTGCAAGATATGGTAGATGGCAGGCAATCTCCCCGGGACCACCTGTCGGGTCCCGGGACCCCCTTTGTAAGCCGCCCGAGCCCTGGACTATAAAGGGCTCGGGTAGGCAACGTTGCAAAGGGTTCCTAGTTCACACTTCAACGGCTTGACCCCTTTAGCATTCAACACTTAGCTAGCATTCAGCTCACCCTCAAGCTTAGGACTCCGGTTCTGAGCCTCAAGCAATACAACGAGCACCTCTGCTCACCGTAGACATAGGGTATTACGCTCCGGTGGCCCGAACCACGTAAAAAACCCTTGTGTTCATCTCTCTCTCATCTTCGTCCAACTACGCTAAAGCTCTCCGCGGGGACTAGCCCCTCCGAAAAAGAACCTCCGCGGGCTGCCCAGAGCAGGCTCGGGGGAAGTGTCAACAACTACACTTCGACAGAGGACATAGAAGCTCTACAGCCCAACCTCACATATACTGAGTGTTCTGTTAGAATTGTTGATGAGAAGGCTCGAGTCACCTGGAATAAAACTATAAAATTTTATAAAGTGCAATGGACTAATCATTCCGTTGAGGAGACAACCTGGGAGCAAGAAGATTATCTCCAATCACATTATCCGGAGCTATTAGCGTCATATCCCCGGTAAACATCTACCCTCTCTCTGAAAGTATATCTTCATCTTAATCTCGGGACGAGATTTCTTTAAGAGGGGGGTGTAACAATCCATATTTCTAATGACCCAAAATCATGTGATGGTTAAAGATTTAATTCTAGATTTGAATTTGACTGAATTCATCAAAATGAGGTGAAATATAAGATTCCAGATTCAAGGGCATGAACTAAATTCCCCACATGAAATAATGTTCACCTTAGGAATATATAAATATATATTTTTAAAAATATATGATTTGATTTCTGCAAACTATGAGTTAAACAATTGTTAGGGAGGGAAAATTATAATTTAAACTTTCCTGTATCAAATTCAAATCTGGGTCATCTAAATTTACAGTATATTGGGTAGGGCACCTCTGCAAATTTTTACCATTTTAGGAGGCCTCTAAGCAATTGTTTTGAATTTATAAGAGGGCTGCAGATTTGAAATTCACAAAAAATAAAAAGGGGGCAGTGGACTCCGCAGGTCAGTGTCTTCCTCCTCGCTGCCTCGCTTCCTCGGCGTCCCACCAGCCTTGCATGGCTCCCACGACGTGCCCTCCGCCTGACCGCGCCAACAACGTTAAGGCCACCCACTGGCAGCTCATGTCCTTCTCTTTCCCTCTCACGTTTCCTTGCCTCCTCTTCCTCAAACCGAGCTGCTAGTTCAACCACCCGAGCTCCACCGTCGTGCCAAATCCTCGCCGAACTGTGGCTAGAACCGAGCCACCAAGTGAGGCGCCCGAGCAGCCTACATATCTCCACACACCCGAGCTACGTTAGTACCACCAATCGATCAAATCTCGTAATCTCCTTCAATCCCAACCGACGTACATTCATCTCGTCACCAGTGAAATTCCCAGCCCACGGTGAACAACGGCTTGATTCCTCCCACACGAAGCGTCCTAACTCCATTGTGTATATGCCTAATTGTTCCAATCGATAGGGGATCCAACGACATTATTGGATGTGGAAGTTTCCCCGCCGCCGACCCAACCGAGCCACTTCTCCACGTTGAGCCCTCACCTCTGGACGATTCTGTCCTGAACTGAGGCTGTGCCGGTGTTCCCCCACGTGTGGTGAAGCTCTACGACCCCTTCTAGGTCGCCCCCGTTTCCTCTGCCAAGCCTGCACCGTCGCTGCACCCGCCGCCTCACTGCCACTCGCCACCGCCGCTCTACGGTGAGTTTTGCTCGGCACAAACCCCTCAAATGGACTCACCGTGGTATATAAATCATTTTCCCCAGAAAACCCCACCGGATTCTGCGCTATTGGCCACCGCCAGCGACGCTCGGCAAAAAGCCGCACCGGCCATGGCGTATGGCCGCGCGCGCTATCAGGGACGGGGATCACGTGTGCCATGGGATCCCGTGTGGCCTACTGAGTAGCCTGCCATGTGGCATCAAGCCCATTGGCTCACAGTTTTCCAATGGTTTCCTTTTTAAGAATAATTCTAGAAATATTGAAAACCTTGTAAAAGCTGTAGAAAATTCTAAAAATCAGAAAAATGTGAAACCAATTTTGTTGGACTCTTTAGGGCCAGATATACACAGGAAAAAGTTGATTTCACAAAAGAGTGCTCTATAATTTATATATAAATACATTAACTAGCAATATGGTAAATTGATAGAGGGTGAGCTAACCATTGGAAAATCTGGGAATTTGCAGAACATACATGTGCATACTAAGTATATCACAGTAAAAATTTCAGATCATTTTGCTATGTAGATTTTGATAAAATAATTATTAATTTCCCGCTTCTGTTTAGCTTTCAGAAATTAAAATATGGACAAATAAACCCTCACAATTCATGGTACTTTTCTGCAGCATGTTAATCACTTCTAGTAAATCACCTAGGTCGAGATTTAACTGTAAGGATTAAATGGATTCAACCCCATGCAACTAGCTAAAGAAAGTTATATGTATTCTTAAACAGAAAGGCTGCTAATGGAATATAATTCCCATGAAGGCAATTTGCCATAAAGCTGTTGTCACACATCCAAGTAAGTGTTTTCATACTAGTTGTGGTTGATACAATATAAAGTTGCCTTATTATTAATTTAATTGCATTAGTGTGCATATCGGTAGAACCCGTGACGTCCGAAGATCAGTATCTGGAAGAAACTATTGACTTGACTACTGCAGTGGATCTAACCCCCTGAGCTGAATCAAGGCAAGCCTCGATTTACATTAGCCTTTTTATAAATATTTCCTTTTTACATCAATATGTGCTTAGTTTTATGTGATTGTGCATTGATTTCTATGATTTGGGTGATACTCCACCTGCATGGCTTATAAATCCTTGTTAGCTCAGCGGATAGATCGGCTACGTGATTATTTGTTGATATGCTAATTAGACATATCGAACGGTAGAAGTCGGGTAGTCGGAAACTACTCGTGAGTTATAGGATTTTCTAGGAAATATGGGTATGACAAGGAGTTCTTGGATCACAATTAATAAATGGAGACCGGGCAGATAGTAGAAAACAACGGACATGATCCTGTGGGCGTAGTCCTGCCTGTGTCGCTTAAGGACCGTGCCGTAGTCGGCCCTGTTGAACAAGTATTGAATGTAGCGGTAGCATGCTAGTGATATGGATACTAGTAAACCGATGTAACTTGATCACCCTGGATGCCGACAATCATTCCCGTCGACCTTGGTCAGGCGTTGAAAGTGCAATAGGTAATCCGCTCACGGAGATCGTCCCGATCGGACATCTCGTGTAGGAAACCCTATGTCCGGGCCGACACCTTTTTGGAATTTGAGTTATCTTGAGGAAGGTTGTCACATACAACAGTTGCGAAGTGTACGACTTCGGGAAGTGCGTACCTGTCGTGCTTTCAGATTTAACCTGCAGGAATAAAAATTGGTTTGAATCACCGTCACTCACGAATAATGAGTACCGCTTGTTCACTGCGTCGTCGCGTAGTAACAAGTTGAAATTTCTATTAATATGCTCAGATCTGAAATTAGATCAATCGTTGCTATGCAAACTTGAGTGCTTAGGTTAGCTGCCAACTTTATTCTTTTGTGCCACTAAAAATGTTGTTGTAATTTGCTAATTAAGGATACACAAGTAGCCTTCTTTTTATGCAAAACAGTCCCTACTACCATTGTCTCCACTCCATATTAGTAGAGGTGTTAGAGACTTTTGACGGGTAAGTCTTACTGAGTATTAGTTGATCAAAGTTTGTTAAATTATATTTTTAGGTAATTATGAATTCATTCCTGATGATAATGTTGAAGGGCTCCCGAATGAAGTGTCGTCCGTTGAGGGTTGGACGATTTAATGGGAACCTAGCTTGCCGCAAGAGTGAATGATGTGATGCTAGATTGACGTATCTTGAGCTCGATACGTCGCTATCATCTTAGCTTATGTATCCGTCGAGTTGTAATATCTAGTTGCGTTTCTGTTATTTTCGAACTTTGTTTCCAGACTCGCATCTGATGTAATATAACTAAGTTAACTCCATATTATAATATTTTTGTATTTTCATATGTGAGTTGTCCGGTGTCGTAGCGTGTGACACCATCCAATCTGATTCTGATTTTCGGGACTCCGGTCACATAGAACAGATGATCGTGTTAACTTTATGTTCCATAAAAAAAATATATCACATGGTAACATGCATTCGATTTCGGACTAAGGCCTGATGGAGAAAACAGAGTGGCAAATTGCATGTTCTTTGCGTACCCAGACGTACAACACTGCTCTTGCTATAAATGTGTCCTCGGAATAGATGACCGGGCAAAACTTCACACTACAAGACGAAGATTAAAACCACTACAGCAACGGGCTGGCCAAGCGAAGCGCCTAGAATGACGGAGCAAAATATAGATTTTATTACTTTACGGTAACGGGATACCGAGAAAAACGAGATGTTATAATATGTGTGTTTGACTTATTATATTTAGTGTTTGACTTTTACCACTTATAAATACTCCCTGCATTTTAAATTATTTGATACTGTTTAATTTAGTTTTAAACTAATCAGTATCAAATAATTTGAAATACTCAATTAACTCTCAACACATATGGGACTGCCTTTGGCTCCACACGCTGAGCGGCCTCTGGAGTCTGGAAGTCCGTCGCCCGCGACCCTCCATCAGCGACGTCCTGCCTCAGCTGCCGTCAGGGAGCTCAGCACCAGCTGACGTTCCCGGCTGGATAACGGAAGGCAGGCCGCCCATGGAGCACGGTACAACAGTACACAGATATCACTTTCTTGACAGCAATAGTGGCGTTCGGCCCTGCGCCGGCGGGGGGGCCCGGTCCCAGGCCCTTGGCCACGCCTCCCGGCCACAGGCACCACCGCCAGATAAGGCGATAGCACGGCCCAGAAATATGGCCACCCAGCCAGATACACGGCGCCAGAGCGCGCGCGCACCGCAAGTCCGCAGTCCCAGGCGCACCGCCACCTCTACGCCCCCGCGAAATGGAAGCGGCCGTGCAGTTCAGCGCCCTCCTCGGCGTCACGTGGCCGACGGCCTCCCGCCACGGCGGCAAGAAGCAGATGACATGCTCCGTCCGCCCGCCGCGGGCGAAGCAGCAGCAGCGTGGCAGGCGCCTCCGCGTGCGCGCCGTCGAGGTGGGCGCGACCGGCGGCGAGCCTACCGCCGGCACGCCGGAGGAGGAGCCGTCCGTCGACTTCGCGTTCGTCGCCGTGAGTCCCGTCGCCTTCTTTGCGCGTGCGCTCGCGCCGTCGTTGACATGCCCGCCGCTTTATCTGGTGTTTGCGCGTGACGCAGCCGCGGCTGCTGCCGGACGGGACGCCGGACGTGCAGTACCGGACGGCGCGAGGCGGGCAGAAGCTCAGGGACATCATGCTCGAAGGCTACATCGACCTCTACGGGCCCTACGTGAGTCGCTGCGGCCTCGCTCGCTTTGCTTGCTCGTCGTTTGGTCATACGGCCGGGCAGATCAATCTCGGTTGTTTCTGGTGATGCAGGATCAGGTTCTGCTCAACTGTGCAGGAGGCGGTGTGTGCGGGACGTGCATCGTGGAGGTAACCCACAGAATTCATCGTCGTCATCACTCGGAAAAATAATTAAAAATTCTTCTTACTACTCCAGCTTATACTAGTACTTGAGTTGCACCTTTAGTATTCTGCATGCAAGTCTCTCAAAAAAGAGTCAGAATTATAGTTCTAGGCATTAGGATACTGAAAGATGAACAGTTAAGTTCACTCTAACACATAACAGCATTTCAGGTGACCCCCCTTTTATGCTATGGTGAGGTTGTCACCTAGTCTGGATGTCTTTCAGGAGTGATGTTTTATATGGAATCCATCTCCTGAATCCGGATGATGCAATTCTTCTTACACATCGCCCCACTGGTTAATTTTACAGGTGGTTGCAGGCAAGGAAATGCTTTCACCCAAAACTGATGTTGAAAAGGAGTTGCTTAAAAAGGTTCGTTCACAAGTCTCCCCTCTGTTCGTCAGATGCAACCATTTCTCTCCTTTGTCAATCATCATAGGTAGCACTCGATTCTGAAATTTGTGTTCTTCAGAAACCAAAGTCGTGGAGATTAGCGTGCCAGGCTACGGTCGGCAACCCGGATTCAACTGGACAAGTATGCATAATGTTTTCCGTTGTCGTTTGTTTTGTTTGCGTTTCATTCTTTTAAACTCATCACTTCCTAGAACACCTCAAGGTACATATCTTGTCGATTTGTGTTGGTACGTACTCATCAGTAAAATGCACTTAATTTTAGAATTTGATTGAAAGATAAACTGACAGATATGTGCCTTGACGTGTTGTTTGCACAGATGATCATTCAGCAGCTGCCAGATTGGAAGGTGCATGAGTGGGACAAGATGACAAGTACCTGATCTCCTGAATGGCACTCCTGTGGCCAAGATATGGGATAGATGTCACAAACATGGAAAAGTAGGAGAAGCACTTGATCACGATAAGATCTGGTGAAAAGTGAGGCGCTTATTTTCAAAAGATAACGGATATATATATATATATATATATATATATATATATATATATGTGTGTGTGTGTGTGTGTGTTCGCTTATGATCTTAGAAAGACCTACATCTTATTCAACAACAACAAAAAAAAAGAGTTTCGCGTAGTCTTAGGCCTTATTTGTTTCCCTCCAGATTCTATAAGCTAGCTTATGTACCATAATATAGGTAGTATGGTAAAACCCAACATTAAATGCCAAAACTAAGTTGCCATAAGCTAAAGCATATCATATACTAGGTACATACTATTTATATTATTGTACCCATAGGTAGTATAGGATTTTACCATGCTACCTATGGTATATATATAGCCCATATAATCGAGGGAAATAAACAAGGCCTTACTTCTCCGTTTTTACCAATCGAAAGTGCTTGTATCATAAAAACGCCACTTATTTTTAAGTAACTTTCATTCTTTCCATGCATCGCTTGCCATCTTATATACATAGTCACCTGAAGTCATGGTCGGAGATACGATCTTATATTTACTAACCGGAGCTTCTTTTAAGGCATCCATGTTAATATAAGTAAAATCGTAAAAAATTCTCGTAAAAAGCAAAATATTTGGGCATTACTTTCAATGCGTACCAAATCTTAACACACATTAAATCTACATGTAGTCTCATCTGCGGCATGATATGTAATCTACGTTGTGCAAGACCCGACTCCGAATACTCTCGGGCTCCACCGCATCTATGACGGCCATGTTAAGCATCTGCGGCACGCTATGCAGACAACAATTTTTAAATCTGAAGTCCTGAATACTATTTTGTTTTTTTTCGAGAACGAGTGATCTGGTGCAATAATATTAAGACAGAAAGAAATGGTTACAACACCTCTGTCACAGCCCGTATTAAAAAAAACTTTTCCTCTCCCTCTCACTGCCAACCCGGCTCTACGTGTCAGCTTCTTCCTCTCCCCTCCTCCAATTACAGCCGACGCCGCGCCGCCCGCCAATGCTCTCCGAAATCGACGCGAGCAAATCCACGTTACACATTCCTTGCGCTCTTTTCGCATGCCCATAAACTCGCCTAGCCTCGGCTCCATCGCTTTCCGTTTCAGACTCTTAAAAAAATCTCCTCGTTTCCCTTCTGCTCAGCCGCGCCGTCACCGGTGAGAACCACCGCTAACAACACCTTAGCTCCTCCATACCTCACCCTAATTCTTCTCTCTGACCACTCCTGCGCCTTTGCAACCTCCTAGGGAAACCCTCCGACCAAGATTCGTCAACGACCGTGGCGCCCACGCCCCAGAGACGTGCGGAGATCATCCCCGCCGGACCACGCCGCCGGCCGTCACTTTCCGTGCTGTTTTGGGCCACGAGAAAGACCTAGGTGAGTTCACCATGCCCCTCTCCTTGGATCTATGAAGAAAAAGACAAGAAATAACGCTTAAACGGGAGGGCAAACCGAGCTGCACCGGCGAGGGAACCGCCACAGCTGAACAGCGCCGCTGTGTGCCATCGCTGGCGCCGGCTGGAGAGACGTGGCTCTCTGTGAGCCCTCCACTTTAAATTGTGCGGTCCAAATTATAACCCAGGATACCCCTTCATTTCATAAAATCTAAGCCTCACATGTTAGATCCAACGGCTCAGATTCAAACCATGTGATCTCGCCGGCCATTTCACTCCCAGACCCCTGGATCTTTAGGAAAATGTGCGCTAGTCCCAGAATCTTCTGATCTACCCTCTGGTCTTTCCAGAAAATGTGAAAACACGTGTAAATACTTGTTTTAGCCCCTGGAATTCTCCGGAATTAGGAAATTAATTTGTAAATATGAAATTAGCCCCTGTGATCACTGTTAATTGGAGATTAGCACTGAATTAAGACATTAGGTCTCTGAAATTTGTAGAAAATGTGATTTGGTCCCTGTAGCAATAATTATTTAGGATTTAGCCCCTGTAGAAAACTGAAATTCTTGAAATTGGATGTTTTAAATTTACTACAAAAGCAAATAATCCTGAAAATGGACTCTAAATCAGTTTAATTTTTAGGAAAACCCATATAATAATCTGAATTTGTGTTTTGGACAATAAATAAACTCTGAAAACACAATTTAATATCTGTTTTAATGATGAAATTAGATTTTTAGGCATAAAAAAATTATGCAACCATGTAAAAATAATATACATTGTAGGAATAAAGTATAAAAGGTCTAAAGTGCAGTTTAGAATCTGAAATATTGATTTGCAACTTTAGCAATTCAGTTTTGGTGCTGAAAATATAGTTTTAGCCACTAAAATAAAGCTAAACCCATGAAAACATAATATCTACACTAGAAAGAGATTATAAAAGGTTTTAGAGACCAAAGCTTAGGGCATATGTGAATGTAAAATACTTGTAGGATATAATTAGGCCCAAAGTGAACTAAAAACAATGTATATCCATGTATATATTTTTGTACATAGCGAATTGTGACTGATTATGTTTGGATTGCTTCTTATTGGGTGTTGTTGCATTTATTCTATGTATGTGGCATGGGTAGAACTAGCTCCTAATAATAGGAAGGAGTTTATTAATAGAAAACTATCTCTTTTTTCCATCTTAGTAACTTTATTAATGGAAAGCTATCTCTATTTTCCATCTTAGGAATCTTATTAATGAAAAACTATCTCTATTTTCTATCTTAGCCACTTGTCGTGACTTCCTCTTCACGCGCGCCTGCTGTTTGCCCCGCGCGTTCCGCTGAGCGTCGCACATTCTGTGCACGACGACGCCTAGTGTATGTGCGCTCGAAATGCCCGGACATGACACAACCAATTCACATTGACACGCCGAAAAGTACCCATGCATGAGCCTATGATTGATATTTCTATTATTCTTATCAGCAGATGCATAGATCATATTGAAATCCCTGACACATAACCATGCACATCTTGCATTGGCTTTACTGCCTGCAACTCAGTTAGGAACCGTGGCTTGTCCACATCCGCTGTCGGCCCATATACCGTTGTCATTAAAAAGACTATTTCAGAATTTACCATCCTGATTGTGAGTGAGATAGAAAACTCAACAATAGAGACCATAGATGTTTCGATCTGATCAGAACGCCAAGATAGGAGGATAACCCCCCCCCCCCCCCTCCCCCTGGTTCCTTGGGCTGGCTTATGATGAAAACTATTCAGATCAGACACCAAAATCTCTGTGCAAAGCTGAATTGTAAGATTATCTGATTTTGTTTCCTGAAGACAGGCTATCCAGGGATTAGCTTCAAGTACCGCATTCCTGACCACTACACGCCGTGCAGGTTGATTCAAGCCTCTTACATTCCGGTTGAAGATAACAAGCTCAGATCTATCCATTATCGATAATAAACATCAGCATCCGAGAGACGAAAGGAGTTTCGATCATGATACCATTAACTACTGCTAGGAACTGAATAAACCATGCGGGATATCAACTGCAGAGTTACACCATCTTTGCCAGCCTGCTACCCTTTTGCCTACAACCACTTCACCAAGAAAAGACAACACCAAACTCTATTTCATAGAACAACCCAAGACAATACAAGTGTGTGATGGATTGGACATCGCAGAACATAGAACAACTGAATTATTTTTAAACAAAGGACGCCAAGACATTCAGTCTAATGCCTCAACAGTCTTCAAAGCTTCAAGTGCAGTGGACACCTCCGTATTATCAAGTTGCGTTTCCTTCCGGATGGCCTTGGATGGCCATTTCTGACAACTGAGATTTGAACATTCCTGCAAACTGACTTGCAGCCCCCCGGGAACCCTCCTCACCCTGTTGGGCTAGGTCCAACTGCCGAATAAGACACTTAGTCACCCCGTGTATCACTGGAATTGCCGAACGCTTCCCCGCCAGACGAGCACTATGACGAGTAGGTTCCACAGACGCTGACCGACGCTTACCCTTACGTTTAACAACATGTGATGCAGGATCTGGTAGTAACACAGCGGTTGGTGGCGGGAAGAAGCTCGAAATGAAATTCTGAACAGGTTCCAAGGTATCACCTTGTCCCTGACTTACCCCATCAGTGACCAAAACCCCCACCTCCTCTAATGTATTACCTTGTCCCTGCCTTACCCCATCAGTGACCAAAACCCCCACCTCCTCTAATGTATTACCTTGTCCCTGCCTTACCCCATCAGCGGCCAGAACTCCCACCTCCTGGGGCTCACCATTGTCAAAAACAGGCTTTTGAAAGACCGCCGGGACGTCTAGGCGCTTGCCGGGCGGCGCTGCGGTGGCGGCGGAGGCAGCAGAGGCGGAGGCGGGGTGGAGTGAGGAGGCGGGGGTTGAGGCGGCCAGACAGGCTGAGGAGGCGGGCTGCGGGGGTGAGAAGCGGCCCAGTTAGTGTGACCCATCGGATCTCATCCGTTGGTCCACATTTTAGATGAAGACATATAAAACCCTAACTCTACTCATTTTCCCTTCACCCCCTCTCTCTCTCTCTCTTTTGCAAAGCGGCGGCAGCAGATGGAAGCCAGCGGCGGTGGCGGCGCGAGAGCCCGGCGGCTGTGGTGGCGGCGGGAGGACCTGGTGGCGGCCGCGGCATGAGAGCCCGGTGGCCGTGGTGGCGGTGGGAGGGCCCGGCGGCGGCCACGGCGCGGCCGCGCGAAGTCTCGGCCTCAGTGGCGATGCCCGACCAAGCGAGGCGAGCCGCCCTGACGTCCCCCCGCCCGTCAAAAAATCCCAGCGAGTGATCCCTTTCACAATTCAATGACAGGACAACTTGAGACATCTCAGGTAAAACTAAAGGCTCAACCTGCTTCAAACCTCCTCATATAAGACTTTCTTCCAACATGGGGTCTACCGCACAAGGGAAAGAGATTATGGGCAGACCCCCTGCCAACGCCCAATGATATCCTGCCTCAACAAGAATCGGATCTGTAAAATCCCATATTTTGTGGCACCATGTTCATGTGAATAAAAAGCTAGGGCATGGTTAAGTCCATTGCATGGTGTAGTTTGGAAATTTGGATTCTCAGAAGCCATATATAAAATTCTGAAGTTATAAAAAGCTTTTATATCAAGTGAATTCTGATTCTAATTTAATCGATAATCCAATATCCAAAAACTCAGTTTCATAATCATGGAACATTCAAAAGTCTTAAGTGGTGATTAGCAAAAATATGGACCTAATAATATGCTAAAGTGTAAAAGCCCAAGATGTTACTTGCTAGAGTGTTCATCACATCACCACAAATCAACTAATTTTGTGGAAGTCTCATAAACATTTGTGAAGAGCAAGTAATCACCATCAAGAGGATAATTAGAGGAAAAGCTCACAAATCCAAAGTAGGACCTCACACATATAAACATGATATGCTGAGCTCACCATTAGACCTAAACATTCTTAGGAGTGGTCATGCCAAGTTTCATGCAAGTTTAAATTATTTTGAGGCACTTTTGGATACAATTGCAAAAAGAGATTTTTAAATGCAAATTCAAATTTCAGCCATTTTCATCACTTGGATTCAAAAGTTGACTTCATATTCAAAGTCAGCACATTTTTCTGAGTTAGTCCACCAATTTTTATCCTCATTGGAGTTCATATTGTCGGGAGCTATATTTGGATTAATTCAAAACTGAATTTGAATTTCAAATTCATGTATGATTCGAATATAGCTAACCCAGTTTAAATTTGAGGAATTCAACTCATAACTTGGGAGTGAAGTTTGCCATTTAATTGTGAGTAGCTGAGGGAAATATCAGTGATCACAATTGAAAAGAATTAGTGGAGGTGAGACCCACTAGTCAGTGACTAAACTTCATAGAACCAACTCAAACCGAGAGAACTCATGCGGGCGACCGCCGAGCGCCACGTGCAGCCAGCTCGCTGAGGGAAAGGCCGCCGCATGGCGAAAACCGCGAGTCATAACTCCAGCACGACACACAGCTCATCTGTTTTCATCATGCCCAAGTTGAACCGACTCTCACGCACACCACTCGTGGCTCCCGCAACCGAACTCCTCGTCGCCGCTCTCTGATCACCGGCGACCGGCTGATCCTGGCTGCTTCACGCACCACCACCATAGAAGAAAAGGTGCACCTTCTTGTGCGGAAGCTGTAGGAGAAGACTGTTTGCCGTTTCATGCGTTGTAGAGCGAGAATTCCTAGTTTCCCTCCACGGTGTGTATTAGGGTTAGCGATCGGTCAACGGCAAAATTTGTTGCACGGAGGCAACCGCCGGTCGAGCTGCACACCACACACGTCCTAGAGGTCCTTGCGCTTCTCTTCGATCAAGAACCACTGATAAAGACCCACTAGAACCCTAGTTTCACTGAGGAACAGTTCGACAGAAGAGGGGGTCATCGGTGAGGTCCGTTTTTCCGGCGGTTTGGATCCAAACCGAGGTAATGCCGAGCTTCCCGAGACTGCCCTGAACGTGGTGACGCGATTAGCGCGCAAAGAGGGTGGCCGGAGCGACGGGAACACGGTGCCGATGAGGTGCAGTGGCATAGCGCGCATTGCCGGCGAGCTACGGAGGTTAGCCGATGGCAGCAAGGTGTCCATCGTGTCCAGCGTCCGAAGTTAGGTAGGGGCGGTGAGTTTCACCGTCGCCGGCGAGCTAGGTCACCGGGAACGCCGACCTCGCCGGAGCTCCGGCCGCTCGGGGTGGCGGCGTCGCGAGCTTGACAAAGGCCCGGGTCCCACGTGTCAGCCACAGCGCTAAGCGCATGCACGGTTTAGTTTAAATTAAACATCGGGCCCCGCTTTCAGTCGCTGTTTAGGCACGGGAAGGGATTTTCTTTAGGAAAATAATTCAGTAGTCAGACCAAACTTTAGCAATTCATAACTTTTGCTAGGATTGTCCAAATGGAGTGAATTAAATTTTGTTGTTTTCAGATCTCCGTGTACTATCCAGAAAGATAAGTTTCAGTTCATGAAACTTATTATTTTTTCAGAATTAATTCCATAAAATTTAAAATGTTGGGAATTTTATCTGGAGAATTCCTTCATGGAAAATTCTGAAATTTGTCTAGGATGTTCGCTTGAAAATCCTTGAGTCACATGAAAATTTTCAGATACATCCGAGTTCATTTAGTGGCCCTAATGATGTGATTAAATGAACTGCCCTGAGAAAATAGAAAAATATACAGAAACATTTTCAGAATTTTCTCAAATCTTGATTAGGGCATAACTTTCTCTAGGATTCTTCAAATTACATGAAACCAACTCTACTCTTCAGAAAGTAATGGTTTGATACATGAAAATCCCTAGAAATCCTTAGGAGCTCTAGTAATGACCATTTAGACTTTTATTTGTGCAGAGTTCAAATGAGCTTTATTTCAAATTAAATTTGGTCAAGTCTCTGATTAGGTTCTTACCAAGCCACAATAAAATTTTCAGAGCAAAAGGGAATGTCTAGCTAGAGTTATAGTCTTTATAGGCTAAATTTAACATATTTGCATTTAAAGTGACATATCCATTGAATTGATTACGTGTAATCGCTGAACGCGAGGAGACCCCGAAGATTTTGAACTTCATACCTCTGGAGGAGACACTAACCCTAACCAGCAGCAACAAGGCAAGACCCGGTTTGCATTTAACAAGTTTTATCAAGTTTTGCTTTATACTTACTTAGCTTGAAGTATGTATGTGCATTAGGTGTCGGATGATTGACACTCCACATGCATAACCAGATTATTTCAAAGGGAGTGAGGGTAGTGTCTAAGTTCTCGAGTAGATTATTCTTTGCTTAATGTTTATAGACTTCGGTACAAGTCGAGTAGTTGGAATCTACTCACGAGTATAGGGTTCGTCAAACACGGGGTTGGTTAGAGATGTGAGACAACTTTAGCAAGAAAAATGAGACTAGGAAGGGGCTAGGACGCAGCAAGATGAAGTCTTGTGTGCATAGCTCTGTTCGTGTCGATTGAGGACCGATCCGTGTGCGGCTGACGCTGATCAAGTTCGAATGTACCGAAGGCATATCGGATATATGGGGTCCGATAAACTGATGTAATCTAAACCTCCAGGCGTCGAGGCATAGCACACCGATTTATAGGTGTAGGTTGAGGGCAGCAAGGTGGAAATATGCTAACGGGCATAGAGAGATGCTCCGTGTAGGAAACCTCTTGCTCGTTTCGATGCGACCGGTTCGACGTTTGGGATGTTGAGTAAAAGGTTGTCCCGTACGACATCGGTTGAGTGTGTCGTTGCAGCTCCGAGGATGGGCATATGTGACGTGCTCTGAGGATGGGCGTATGTGACGTGCTATTCGGGTATCCCTGCAGGTGTATATCGAGTCGATTTGTCGTCCCTCGCGGTAATGCGTACCACTTGGTCACTGAGTCGTGACGTAGGTTAAAATATGGAATGATGTGATACAATACTGCTGATATGAATAACTTGTATTGTTACATGTGTGCTACCAAATATTGCTCACTAAATTTCAGATTCATGAACCGTTAACTTGTGGCTAAAAGACGAATTAAGGATGAACTTGTAGGCGTGTCGTTTTGCTGCAAACTTTCATCCTATATTCGAGTATGTCTTGCATGTAGAGTTTCATGTGTAGGAGAGTCGGTTAAGACTTGCTAAGTCATCGTGCTCACGGTTGCTGCTCTAAGTGTTTGCAGGTGAGTTCTACCCCACGGACTCGAAGTACGAGTCCACCGGCGAGGGCTACCCTCCGTCGGCGACTATGGCTGTGTGGGAGTTGTACACGCCGCGCTGAGGCTGAGTGCAGCTAATGTGAATTGTCTGTAGGGCTGGAGAACCAACTTTTGCTAGTTAGGTGTTGCCGTGAGTTGTACAAATACCTTCCGCTGTAGTAGACTCTGTACAGGAGTTGTAACTGAAGATTGTACTACTTTTGTACAAATTCAGCATGTTTTTATGTAATACTATGTTTTGTTATCGTGTGTGTTGTCAGGTGTCGCATCATGCGACACGACCCTCTGTGATCCTGAAATGTACAGATTTTGGTCTGTCTCATAAAGGTGATCACCACATATTTAGGGCTGAACTCAAATCCAAAAAGATTCAAACCAATTCAGAGGAATTCAAATTACAACTCACTTTTGAACTTTAGATAGTTCAAATACAATGGATCACCATAGCTGAAGATATTTTGGAGGGATTAAAGATGAAACATCATTGTATAAGAGGGAGGTGGGACCCAAATGTAAGTGTGGGTGTGCTGAGTTTTCTTCCCTCCTCCCATGCGTGCGACACCGCGGCTCGCCGGCGCTCTTACCCGAGCGGTGAAGCACACACTCAGGCACCTTGGTGGAAAAACGAGTTTAATGTGTCCTCATCTCCACAACTACACATACCCCTCCCCGTGGAACCAACCGAGCTCATTGTTCTTCCCTATTTTCTGCCACCAAACTCATCCAACCGTCGCCACTTCAGACCCCCGTCGCCCCGACAATCCAGTCGTTCTCTCGCCGCACTTCCAAAAGCAAAAAGGTGTGCCATCGTGTGCTGGTGCTCATAGTGAAGTTGTTTATTGTTTGTTTCATTGTGTGCCAAGTAATTCTATTTTTTCTCTCGGTGTGTTCATTTGAGTCGAATTGTTTTTAGGCAAAATTCACCTCACACGATCCTTTAGCGATTGTGCGCATATAAGAACGTGATCTAGACATCCATACGGAGCTGTAGGAAGAAGTAGATCACGTTTCGCCCAAGAAAACGAGGAGTTCACCGTGTTTTTGCCTCCGGTGGCGAAAACTTTTGGTTCACCGGTGAACTCTAGGTTCTAGCCATTTTCATCGGCTTCTTGGTTCATTTTTGTGTTCCACGTAATCCGGCGATGTTGTAGGAGCAAAACCCAATTGAAAAGAGGCCTTCCCGAGCTAGAACACCATTGTCGGTGAGCTTTGAACCGCTGTCGCCATGGTTAGCCATGTTCCGGCCATCGCCGGCGTGGGCTGAGTCCACCAGCGTGCTCAGTGTGTAAAGTTAGCCACTTGCAGCGAGTTTGGAGTATCAGGATGTCCGGGAACGTCTCAGCGGCGAGCTCGCCGTTGTGCGCCACCACGGAGAGGTCGAGCGTCGGGAGGTAGAAGACTACCTGACTGGTCCACATGTCAGAGACTATTCTGATCAGTTGCGTCTGGAATCCGGCATTGCAGCACCGGACCTCTTCTTAGCGGGGAGGCAAGGTCCAAAGCCGGAGGACACGTGGCAGCACCGTACCTCTCCTTAGCAGGGAGGCAGGTCCAAAGCCGGAGGACACGTGGCATCACTTGGACATCTCCTTAACGGGGAGGCAAGGTACGAAGCCAGAGGACACATGGCAGCACCGGACATCTCCTTAGCAGGGAGGCAAGGTCTGGAGCCGGAGAACACGTGGCAGCGCAGGAGCTCTCCTTAGAGGGGAGGTAAGTACGGAGACGGAGGACACAGGACAGATCCGGAGCGCTCCTTAGCAGGGAGGCAGGTCCGGAGTCAGAAGACATGTGGCAGCTCCGGAGATCTCCTTAGCGGGGAGACAAGGTCCGGAGCCGGAGGACACGTGGCAACTCTGGAGCTCTCCAGTTTGAGGGCAAACTTTGGAAATTCATATCTTTCGGTAGGATTGTCCAGAATTACTCAACCAAAATTTCTTAGAATCCTTGTGACCAGTACTTTCTGGCAATACCATTTAATTGGTATGAAAGTCTCTGGATTTTGCTTATTAATTCCTTAAAATCTAAGGTTTGGAAATTAATTCTAGAAGACCACTGTTATGAAAAATTATAAATCTTGACCAGCCATATCTCTATAATATATCTGTAACTCTATAAAAATTTCAGAGACATATTCACTAGTCATGTACATCTTAATCATGTCGTTTAGTAACCGAGATCGAGGAGACCCTGGAGCCCATCGACACCATTCCTCCGCGCACCGAATTTAACACCTCGTAGCAGTAGGGCAAGCCCTGGTTTGCATTTAACAGCGATCAATTCAGTTTTCATTTTGTATCACTTAGATTGCGAAGTCTTGGACTGTGCATTAAGCCTAGTCTGATTTTATACTCCAATTGCATATCCAAATGATTCCAGGGAGAGTGTTGGTAGAGGTTAAGTCTTCAAGTAGTTTATGCCATGTTAATTACTGTATAGGATTCGATACAAGTCGAGTAGTTGAAATCTACTCGTGAGATTAGGAGATGGGCTACTCATGGGTTTGGTCGAGCGGTGAGAATCATTTTAATCTGTAAAATGAGATCGGGTAGGGAGGTTGTAGGCAGCAAGACGTGATCTTGCCTGCGTATCCCTACCTTGTCGATCAAGGATCGTGTAGTGTGTGGCCCTGTTATACAAGTTTGAATGTACCAAAGGCATACGGGATATATGGGACCCCGTAAACCGATATAACTTTGACATCTGAGCGTCGATGCATAGCACATCGATTTATAGGTGTGAGTTGAGAGCAACAAGGTGTAAATCCGCTAACGGGCATAGAGTTGCTTCGTGTAGGGACCTCCTGCTCGTTTCGGTGCGACCGGTTCGATGTTTGGGCTGTCGGGTGAAAGGTTGTCCTGTACAACATCGGTTGAGCGTGTCGTCGCAGCTCCGAGGATAAGCGTATGTGACGTGCTATTCAGATATCTCTGCAGGTCTATATTGAGGTTATTCACCGTCCCTCACGGTTATATACAACATGTTCACTCTGTCATGACGTAGTAAATTATTGAAACCGAATCATGATGTATATTGCTGCTATGACTTAATTGTATTGCAACCTGATTGCCACCAAATATTGCTCACTAAATTTCATCTTCTTGAACTCTCAAATGCTGTTAAGACTATAATTAAGGATGAATTGTTAGGCGTGTCCTTGCTGCAAATGAACTGTCCTATTTGTCGGTTTATTTCGGCATGTAGAGTTTTATGTTTATGTGAGTTGGTTAAGTCTTGTTGAGTATTGGTGCTCATGGTTGCTATTTTAAGTTGATGTTGTAGGTGTAGAATATTTTGATGACAACTACAATGGAGGGTTCACTGCAGAGGCCCATCCTCCTTTGGGAACTACGGCTGAATGGGATCCTTACACGCCGCCGTGAAGACTTGTGAGTGCTGCTAGTGTGGGTGCTGGATAGTTGACTTATGCTTAGCTTAGGCATAAGGCCGGAGCATTTCTTATCTTCGGTTGTAGTTATGTGTAAACTATTTGTTAAACTAAACAAGTTTGTATCACTTTTGTAAAATTTATGCAAACTATTATGTAATACGTGTTCTTTACTATGTGTGTTATCGGGTGTCGCATTGCACGGTACCATCCTCTGGGATTGCTAGAATGTATGGACTCCGTCACAGGATCGGGACTTGGCCCCTTCTGATCACTAAACTCCGAAGCAACAGATATAGGAAACAGAGTCGCTGCCTCTTGACTAACACCTGAAGGCCGTTTCGGCATCTTACCATCAGGAACAGCAGGGCCAAATACTCCAAGTGGAAAACCAGCTCCAAATATTCTCGTCGTTTGCGCTCCTTGCCCAACATCCTGAGGAAAATTTATATATGGTCTCGACCGACCATGATAACCATGACTAGGACCAACCTGGCCATTGCCTCGCCTCGGGGACCTCGAACACAGACGTTTCACCTGAGTAATTTCATTACGCCCCTTTCAACTGGAATCTTTCCACCGACCATTATTATCTGCATCAAAATCATGATTACCATGATTCAACAGATGACGGCAAGGACTAGCACGCCTTCGTGAAACACCAGAGCCGTCTACCACACCTCTTTTCCAAATAAAACTTTGAAATCTTGAACTCCCACTCCCCATTGAACTGGAAGAAACAGAGGACATCAATCCGCTAGCATCAGAATGAGATGAATCATCCGGGAGAGGCAAGTGATCAATCAAATGATCAAGATGGATAAGAACATCAACCTCATGACCTTGCGGAGGCACATTCTGTTCTCCTACCGTAGCTGCACAATCACCGGGGCTTGTTCTACCAGCTTACCCAGAGAAAAAAAAAAGTGATGGACTTAGTGAGCGGAAGGAGATTTGGATTAAACATCCACCCCGTGAACCCAAACAACCCCATGGACGCTTCCTGTGAAGATGGGGGAATCATATGATCAAACAGACAGACATCACCAATAATCTGACAAACCCCTTCAATTAACCAACCATGGGCAGGCAAATTTTCAACATAAATCTTCACTTGATAATACCATTTCACTGGGCCCGTTAGCATGGACAAACTCCATGACTTGATATCAAAACGAACACCAACAACCAATACACTGTTCCGCTGCAAGGGCCCCGCTACCACAATAGTCGAATGTCCTGACTGCGGCCGACGGCCCGGAGCCCCCAGGTTGAAGGCGTCCACCCTCGACATACCTTCCCATTGTTGAACCTTTGACAATGAAGGCTTCAAGGACGGCAGGGGAGGGAAAGTATGCCTACAATGAATATCCACCTTTGTTTGCAGGAGATCAGGATGAACAACGACGAGAAAAGTGACCGCTTTTTAAACAGGAGATACACCGGGGAGAACCACAACAGCTCACCACCATATGTTCAGTGGACATACAACGGAAACATCATCCTTTGAAAATGCTAATTAACTCCTGCGGGAGATTATTTCTTCCTCGAGACTTACCACCCGGCTTCACTTCTTCGGATGAGACAGGCTGATTCTTACCAGCACAACGAGAACGACGCTTGGGAGAAATTAACCACCGTCCAACCATTAGCTGAGGTATCCTCGGGCACCTGCATAACAGGATTAATGCATGGCAACTGTAGAACAACAGGGGCCGCCATGGGATCAACTGTGGAACAATCCATCAAAATCCGCTGGCTTCCAAAGGAAGGATCCAATGAAGACCCCATTGGTCTAATAGGACAATCAATTTGAACCCGTAGAGTTTTCTGGGAACTCTGCACCCTTCAATGGAGTACTCTTTAAGTCTGACACCGGATGTTCAGAAACGCCGGATACGGAATCCAGTCCCATGAATGCCAAGGCACGGACATCGGTAACTGAAACATAAGTCCCCTTCACCTCCAATACCCCGGAAAATTCCTGCAAGGGGGAATCCAGGTGACGCCATTCCCCTTCCTCACAATCGCCCAAGAAAGAGGCATCACTGATACAACAGGGTTGAGCAGTGATGGTGATCTCCGAATCTCTTCTAACTCCGCAATATAAACAACATTACCTGACTGTAGTCGATCCTCGTCTTCCTCAGAATATGAAACGGCACCTCAAATAACGGGAAGAAGGGAGTAGGCACCTTCATCGCTGCTCTTCTTGCTCCATGACTGAGGCAACAGACTCTGCATAGTACAACCAACACAGGAGGGCTCACCGGAGAGTGTCGGAATTCGACAGTTGATTAACCGGTTGAGCGACAACAGCGGTGATCCGAAGGAAAACACACATGCGATCACCGATGGAAAGGACTCGATAGCTCCTGGTTTTACGAGAGATGCAACTGCCTCATCTCTTCACGTCATGCATAATATAAGGAAAAATAACAGAACCATACAACGTGGGCACTCGGCCCGACTTGTGCGCCATGCACGGTGCATGCCGAACGACACGCTCGCCAGCGATCGTGGATCCTGGCACAACTCCATATATGTAAATGCAACAGACTTGAGTTACACGCTGACAAGAAAAAACAAATATGACGCTAATACACCCATGCAAGGATTAACACAACATTTCTCCTCCTAATCCTTGTTGGGTTTGCAGCTAACCTCATGAAGTCCGATCTTTGAACGTAATTTCTTGAACCGAACCTTTCCCAGAGGCTCTGTGAGAATGTCACCTAACTGATCTTCACTTCAAACGCAATCAACAATGATTAGTGCTTCTTCAACACATTCCCTGACTTTGTGGTACTTAACTTCTATGTGCTTACTACATCTGTGTAAAACTGGATTCTTGGCTAATGCTATCGCTGACTTGTTGTCCACCATCAGCTTCGGCACACACAGTTCAGATCCCTGTATCTCTTCTAGTACTCGGGCTAACCACACACCTTGGCAAGTGGCATTTGCCGCAGCAATATACTCGGCCTCACAGCTTAACTGTGCCACCATTTTTTGCTTCATGGACTGCCAAGTGATTGGTCCATCTCCCCGGAAAAATATCACACCAGAAGTACTTTTCCTGGTATTCACATCCCCAGCAAAGTCGCTGTCGCTATACCCTGTCAGCTGAATTTCCTCCTCCCTTCTTCCAAACCAAAGTCCCTAGTCTTTAGTTCCTTTCACATAGCGAAGTATCTGTTTAACCGCAGCTAGATGATCCTCTCTCGGCTCTTCTAGAAATCTGCTGACATATCCAACAAAAAACCGAGATCCGGACGGGTATTCACAAGATATCTCAGACTTCCAACAAGACTGCGATTTAGGGTGGCATCCACCAGCTTGGCCTGGCTATCTTTGCTCAACTTAGTTCGATTTTCCATCGGAACTTGACAGGGGTTGCAGTTTAACATACCACTTTTCTCCAGAAGCTTAGTGGCATATGCACCTTGACTGATGGACACTCCCTTCGGACCTTGCTGAACCTAAACGCCGAGATAATAATGAAGAAGGGCAAGATCACTCATCTTGAACGTGTTAGCCATCTCCATCTTGAACTTCTTGATGTCAGTAGCGCGGCCACCAGTTATCACCAAATCATCCACGTAAACTCCCACAACTAGCTGGTTCTTTCCAATCTTCCTTGTGTAAATAGCATGTTCAGCTTGGCTTCTTCTGAACCCAAATGACAGCAAAGTGTCATCCAATTTTTCATTGTCACACCCGGGGGACTCCGTGAACCTAAAATCTTTCTTTGGGTCCGAAGTCTTGGTTGTTGTACACTACGTCATTCCATTGGCCTGAGCAGCAATTTAAAACCAACACAAAAGCAAGCTTGAGTACTGTTGGTACTCAGCAAGTGTGGGAAAGTTATGTCATGCATGGCTAGAGCAAGGAAAGATCGAACTCATGGTTAAAGCATTATGCAATTAGTACCTATCACCTTAGCTTATTAAGCACCTACATCACTATATAAATGAAATGGTCCCAATCCCCTAACCCATCATCAATATCAAGTAACCATAACTTCATTTCCATTGTTAAGCTCTCCGCTTAACATCCTCAACTTCCCAATTCATTATCCTCTAATCATGAATAAGTCCAAACCGCTCCTGATCGTGAGCATGGATGTCATGACAATATTGACTCTGTAGAGTTTGCACCACTGTACCCACATGTAGTGATTTCATCCCCCGTTGCCGGGTGGACTAGAAGAACCTCCATTATGCTAGTGGCCGTGAACCACGTTCACACTTTCGAGGTGTGTAGCCAGGAGATCACTACGAGGCCCTTACAAAGGGATTCCCGACGAGTGTGTGCCTACTGAGGTTTCACCCCTAACAGCATCCAGGAGGCTCCAACCCCTGCTGTAGTGGCCCCCTCTTGAGCCTTGCGGTTCATATGGTAGTCCAGCTGACACCTATTCCCCGCACCATCAAAACACCAATACTACGTCGGAAATGCACCAAATTAATTGGCCAAGCTGCCCCCATCTCAGCATGTGGTTGGCACGATAAAGCTAGGTTACATGCTCCATGAACCAGTCCTTAGGAATCAGGCAAGCACTAAACACAAACTCGAGTCTCGTGCACATAGCACCAACCAAAGCATCCAACTTGTCTAGATCTCTACCTCTACATAATTCATAATATTCCATTCAAGGGGTAAAATAATCAAGGTGATGATCTCATATTCCATTTATCCCATTCTAAGCATGGCTAAGCATAAGTAGTATAAATGAATGACATAGTAAAATAACTCCCAACCGAGGCTACAAGAAAGCAAGATAATGAAAATCTAGGGAAACTTTCTAGCATGGGTTCCATATATCAATTGACAATGCAAATAATTCTAACTACACATGCTAGTATAGGATCAAAGTGGTCAAGGACACTTGCCTTTTCTTGCTGCTCCGGGAATGTAAAGTCTTGGTCTTGGAAGGTGAGAACCGGCTTTGGGGCTGGTTCTAATCATGCCATCATACACATAACAAAAGAAAATAATATTCCATAAGCAATAGTCCACATTTTCACTCATGCAAGCCACAATACATACACATGAAAGTCATACACATGTTTAAGTTTTGTGTTTACCCTAGATATGTTGATTCTATGCATGCATGCACTTTTAAACATATAAATTACTTCTAATCTTTGATATTCAAATTTCTAAGTACGCACTAAATATGAATTTCTAATTTTAACTAATTTTCTATATTTGATAATACACTTCTTAGACACAAAATTTACATGAAATGTAATTTCCAACACTAAATAGGTTTTCAGATCTCCTACAAAATTTTAAACTTGAAGTTTTGGATTTAGAGATCTCATTTGACATTTACTAATTATGTCTACCTATTTTCTATATTTTTAGATTTATTTACTATGCTTAAAAGTAAATTTTCAGGACTAAAACAGCAAAATATATCACCTACACATAATATATTTTGCTTAAAATGCCCAACAAAGTATCTATTGGCTTCCTATTTGATGGGATCAATTTATATATACTTTTACCTATTTTTCAGAATTATTTCAAATCTAAAAATGAAAATTCAGCAAAGACAGAAATAAATAACCCCTTTTTCAGATTTCCTTGCAGCCTAAAATCAGTCCTCAACTCATTCTAAACATTCTCCAGGTGCTAGAGAAATTTTAGCTGCATTTGCCTATGTATTTGCACCTCTATTTGAATTTAAATTCTATTCAAATGTTTAAATTCCTGAATTTGATATTCTTTAGAGGCTTCTGTGCAAATCCATACTACTGTGGGGTTTAATTTCTTATTTTCTAAATTTTTAGGAGTCTAACTATACAAAACAGGGAGGTTTTCCAAATTTCCAATTTATCCAGGGGCTAGAACTGGTATTTATATGTGTTTGCCTAATTTACCGAGAGCTCAGGGGTTAGAACAGAAAATCCGGGGGCTAGCTCTTCTTTTCCCACAACCCGAGGGGGTAGCCCGTAAATTTCTCAGGAGGGAAACGGTGGGTTCAATCTGGACCGAGGATTTAAAGAGTGCGGCCCAGATTAAAACATCGAAGGGGTACGGGGGTCTTGGTTACCGGCCGCACGATTTAAAACGGACGGGCCACAGAGGGCCACATCGCCCTGGCCGGGTGCGGGCGGCGCTGCCCGGTGGTGGGAGGCGGCGAACTTGCCGGATTTTCACGGAAACCCGTCTACCGGTCCTAGACCTTCGTTTTCTTTGCACAATTGGAAGGAGGGGGGGTAGGGGAAGCTCACCTAGGGGTTTTCTCGGGCCCGGAAGGGATGGAAACGGCTCTGCGTCGGCGACGGACGGCGGGACTCCTCGGCGCTCGACGGAGAAGCGGTTTGGGTCAGAAGTTCGTGAGGCTTCCTTGTGGTTGGTAGAAGATGTACCGAGGGTCAGAATGGATCGGAAGGTGGAAATTCGGAGACTTCAGCGACGATCGGGGCTAGACCTCACCGGAGCTCGACGGCGTTGGTTTTCTCGGCAACAGTTCATCCCGGAGTGAGCGTCGCTAGCTTGTGCTCGGTGCTGCAGAGGTGTGAGGCCAGTTAGAGAGGGAAAAAAGGCGCTGTCCCGAGAGGAATTTCGGAAATCGGCGGCGGTACTCACCGGTGAGCCGGAGATGCGATCAGGGCGGGTAGCAGGGGCGGTTTGAAGGTGTTTAAATTGGCCTGGAGCTCGAAGTGGGTGCGTGCGAAACGGGTGCGGAGTGGAGCAGCGTCGTGCTGTTGCTCACGACGAATTCGGAGGCGGGGCACGGCGGGGAGTCCGCGCGGGAAAAGAGGGAAAACGGTTAGGGGAGAAAGGCAAAGCTGACAGGTGGGGTCGCGCGGCTGTGAGAGGGGGGGGAATGGCCTGGGTCGGCTGGGCTGCTTCGGTCGGGTTTCGGCCAAGTAACCCGTTTTTTATTTTTCATTCCTTTTTATTTTCTGTTTTTGTTTCAAATTTGAATTCTTGTTTGAATTTCGAAATTTTCTTCACATGCATCACGTCCATTTGCTTTGAAATTTAAGTTTACATATTTTGGGATGTTACAACTCTACCCTCCTTAAAAGAAATCTCGTCCTCAAGATTGGTGACCCTAGGGAAATAGATCCGGAAACTGTGCCTTGACTTCATCTTCTCGCTCCAATGTGGCTTCTTCTTCCGAGTGATGTTTCCACTGTACTTTGCACATTCGGATTCTTTTGTTCCTTGTGATGCGTTCCATCGTCTCCAGAATCTTGACCGGCTGTTCAGCGTAGGAAAGGTCTTCTTGGACGTCTACCTCATTCATGGTCAACCTCTCCTCAGGTGTCCTTAAACATTTCTTGAGTTGTGACACATGGAACACGTCGTGCACATCTAATAGGCGAGCCAGTAGTTCCAACTGATATGCCACTTCGCCCTTCTTCTCTAGAATCTGGAAAGGTCCAATGTACCGAGGTGATAACTTCCCTTTCACTTTGAACCGATGAAGCCCTCTGATAGGAGACACCTTGAGATAGACGTAGTTCCCTACATTGAAAGTGAGCTCCCTTCTTCGTATATCAGCATAGCTCTTTTGTCGGGTCTGGGCTATTTTCAGGTTGTTGCGGATTTCTCTCACTTTCGCCTCGACTTCTTGTAGCACCTCTGGCCCAAATACCTTGCTTTCCCTAGTTTGATTCCAAAACAATGGAGTTCTGCACTTCCTCCCATACAGTGCCTCAAAGGGTGACATCTTCATACTAGCCTGGTAGCTGTTGTTATAGGAAAATTCAGCATAGGGTAAGTTCTTGTCCCAACTCCTATTGTTCTTGAGTGCGCAAGCCCTTAGCGTGTCCTCGAGGATCTGATTGGTTCTTTCGGTCTGCCCGTCAGTCTGTGGATGATACATAGAACTGAAATTCAAATGAGTCCTCATGGTTTCATGTAACTTCTTCCAGAACCTTGAGGTGAACTGTGTCCCTCGATCTGACACTATCTGTGGCGGACCGGAGTCCGCTCATCTAGGATCGCAGAGGGTGGTGCCGCACGATGCGACACCCGACAGCACACGTCATAAGAACACAATATATTACATGGGAAAAACAAACTGAACTGTACAAAAAGGTACAAACTTCAGTTACAAACTAGTATTTATTTTATACAGTGGAAGTCTACTATGTACAACTCACGCCCGCCTATCTAGCAAAAGTCGGTTGCCCAGCCCTAGGGCAACCAACACTGGCTGCACTCCTCAGCTCAGCGCATCGTGTACGGCTCCCACTCAGCCGTGGTCCCCGACGGAGGGTAACCCTCGCCGGTGGACTCGTACTCCGAGTCCGTGGGGGGGTCCTCACCTGAAAACACTTAAGCAACAACCGTGAGCACGATGGCTCAATAAGACTTAACCGACTCACCTAGGCATGAAACTCTACATGAGGGGTACAATGAACATAGGATAGTAAGATTGCAGCAATTGGACACGCCTACAAGTTCATCCTTAATTCATCTTTTAGCAACAAATTAACAGTTCATGAAGCTAAAATTTAGTAAGCAATATTTGGTGGCAAACATGTAGCAATACAATATTATATCATAACAGCAATATTGAATCATCACATTTCATACATTAATTTACGTCACGACTCAGTGACCAAGTGGTACTCTTCACCGCAAGGGACGGCGAATCGACTCGATATACATCTGCAGGGAAACCCAAAGAGCACGTCACGTACGCCCATCCGTGGAGCTGCACAGCATGCTCACTCGATGTCGTACGGGACAACCTTTTACCCAACAGCCCAAACGTCGAACCGGTCGCACCGAAACGAGCAGGAGGTTCCCCACATGGAGCATCTCTCTATGCCCGTTGGCAGATTTCCACCTTGCTGCCCTCAGCCTACACCTATAAATCGGTGCGTTATGCCTCGACACCCGGAGGTTTAGGCTACATCGGTTTATCGAGGCCCATATATCCGATATGCCTTCGCTACGTTCAAACTTGATCAGCGTGGGCCACACACGGATCGGTCCTCAATCGACACGGACAGGGCTGCACACACAAGACTTCCTCTTGCTGCGCACTAGCCCCTGCCTAGTCTCATTTTCATTACTAAAGTGATCTCCCGTCACTCGAACCAAACCCGTGTGTCCCAACCTATCTCGCGAGTAGATTCCAACTACTCGACTTGTATCGAAGTTCTATGAAACATTAAGCATAGCCTGTCTACGTGAGGTCTTAGACACTACCCTCACTCTTATGGAAAATTTCTCGTCATGCAAGTGGGGTTTCATCCATCCTATACCTAATGCACATTCATACTTCATATGACACATGTAAACAAAGTAAAACTTATAAAAAGTTAATGTAAATCGGGGCTTGCCTTGTTGCTGCTGGTCAGGGGTGAGTTCTTCTTCTGGAAGCAGGAAGTCGAGAACCTCCGGAGCTCCTCGCCTTCAGTGACTACACGTTAATGAATATGCACATGAGTTTATTGTAATGCTTTTGTTACTAGTTCTAATAACAAGTTTTTAAAAACTGGAACTCTGTTTAAGAATTTAAAATGAAACTGTGGTTTAGTGGTTTGGGCTTTGGACCTAAGCATATGGTTAAGTGCTAAGTGGTTATCCCCCTTTTCCACATTGATCACCCCAAGTGGGTTAAACAGAGTAGGGGTGATCCAGAGCTCCAATGGAGCTGAGAATTTTTATGTGAGTCTCTTGTCACAAGAAAACCCTCTGTACCAAAATTTAGCACTTTTCAGTGAGTGGTTTGCTCAGAATAATTCTCTTAGCAAATAAGCAAAGGAGAATAAATTCTGAGGTAACACCGCTGTTCATACCCAACTTAGTGAACTACAATTTCAATTATAGCTCATAGAGTTTGCATGAATTTTCCTAGCATTTTTGGAGCTAAGGTTTGTCCAGAACTGAATTTCCAAGTTTTGGAAATTCTCTGAAAATGTTTCTGTATTCAAATGAACATAGCACATTCAAATTTGAATTGCTCTGATCAACTCAACTCCAAATGGTCTGAAACTTTTACAGGGATTCACTAACATTCTAAATAACATTCTGGCAAAATTTGGGGATTTTTGGATGAACCAAACTCCCTCTAAAATTCTTTTGCTGAAAAGCTTTAAAGAATTTTCCAGAATTAAATAATTGGTTTCATAAACAATTGGGTGGCATATTTGGATAGAGTTATGCAAGATGAATCCAACCCAATTTGAATCACTAACTTTGGAGCTTCCTAGCAAAAGTTATGGGGTTCTAAAATTTGAACTAAATCTGGAAATTCAAACTAATTCGGGAAACATTCAAACTCTGACTGTGGGTCCCTCCTACACGTGTCAGCTGCTGGAATCACGCCACACGTGGCCACAGGACCCTTCCCGCGTCACTACACTGGATCCCGGGCCGCAGCGGATCCGACGATTTAAAATATTGCCACTGACATGCGGGGCCCCCAGTCATCTTCCTCCTCCCGACGCCCGCGCGATCCCGCCGCCGAGCTCGCCGGAGCTCTCGCAGGAGAGGGGTTCCGGCCCTCGGAACTTGCCGATTCTCGCCGCCTGTGCCTATCTCGGCCTGGGGAACACGGTGGTGCCCTCACCAGAGCGTGACAACGGCCGGAACAGTGCTCCTGCCGGTAACAGCGGCTGGGAGCTCACCGCCGACGTCGAACTCGGCATCCCCTGCACCTTTTTCGATGTGGTTTGCTCGGGGGAGCTCCGCTGACACATGCTGATCGCAGACATGGGCACCAATCCCCGTGAAAACAGCTGCAACTACGACCTCACCGGTGACCTAGGCCGGATATCGGCTGTTCTCAGAAAACTTTGAAGAACCGTAACCCTAGCCCATGGTTCTTGCTGGTTTTTAACCCTAGGTGGTCGTGGCAGGGTGTAGATCGTGTGTTTAGCTCGGTATGCCCGGTGATAAGCTAACACCCATTAATTTTTGGATTTGGTGGAGCTCGGCCTTAAGAACACCGTAGCGTTCCCGGAAGAAATTCTCCCCCGACGGTGCATGAAATGCCGAACGGTAAGGACAAGCAGAACCAGCACCTTATGGCGGTCGTTTCTTGTGTTGAGCGTCGGGCACGAGGGCGCCTGGTTTGCTCGGACCCCGGCGATCAGTGGGTGGCAAAACACCGAGTGTTCGGCCGGGTTTGTGGGCGGTGGAACAGAGAGGATACGGGGGGTTTCACGCAGCCCAGCAGTGCAACCGCACGCTTTGTAGCCGGCGCCCTCATCCCCCGAGCAGGAGGTGGCGCGGTGGCTGCGTTGGGACGGGGTCGACCCCGTGCGCTGTCGGCCGTAGGGTGTTCGACCGCGTGTCCGAGTCGGTTTACTCCCCGGGGTGGCTGACCAGTGGGCCCTCTTCTCCCCTCTAATTCTTTCTCTCCCTTTCTTTTGTAAATATCCCAGCTACTGAACATTGAATGGGAGACTTAGCCCCCAAGTATTGGTTTGAATTTGAGTTCTCAAATTTAAACTTTGTTGGGTTAAATTTGCTTCATGTTTAAATTGAAATTCAAATTCAGTTTTGAATTATTGCAAATTTAGCTCCCGACAAGATGAACTCCAATAGGGATGAAAATTGGTGGGCTAACTCAGAAAAATGTGCTGAGTTTGAATATGAAGCTAACTTTTGAATTTGAATGATGAAAGTTGCTGCAATTTGAATTTACATTCAAATCGGCCTCTTTTTCAAATACCTCAAAAAGTGCCTCAAAAAGTGTTGGATTTGCATGAAACTTGGCTTGAACCCTCCTAAGACTTTTTAAGTTCTAGGGGTGAGCTCAACCTCTCATGTTCATGTGTACAAATCCCACTTTGTGAAAATGAAGGCTTTCCCCTCTAATCACTCTTTTGATGGAGGTTACTTGCTCTTCACAATATTTCTTAAGATATCCACAATAAAAACTGTGGTGTTGTGAGGTGAAGAAAAGTTTTTGCAAGTCCCTTTTCTTGGGCTTTTACACTATCTTCTTCGGCACCCCATGAAAACACACAATTCTTGATATGTACAATTCCGCCAATTTGGATCCGATGTAGCTTTCTTTCACAGGGATGAAATGAGCTAACTTGGTCAGCCTATCGATTATGACCCATATCGAATCATATCCCGATTGAGTCCTAGGCAGTCCCACTATGAAGTCCATGCCTATTTCTTCCCATTTCCATTTGGGTACTTTGAGTGGTTGCAACAATCCCGCGGGTCGTTGATGTTCTTCTTTCACCAACTGACATGTATCACATAGGGCAACATGTTCCGCGACATCTCACTTCATGCCATACCACCAATATCTGCTTTTGAGGTCATGATACATCTTCGTACTTCCAGGATTAATGGAATAGTCAGAATCATGAGCCTCTCTCAGAATTAGTTAGATCTCCTTTACCTCAGGAACACATATTCTTTTCCCATGCCACACCGTACCTTGTTCATCCTCTCTAAACCCAGGAGCTTTATTCTCTTTGATGAGTTCTCTGATTTCTTGTATTTTCTCGTCATTCTTCTAATCGTTGTGTATGTCTTGCTCCAATGTGGAGTCCACTTCCATGGCGATGGCCTCACCATTATTCACCAGGCATGGATTGAGTTTTGCAAATTCCTCCCTCTATTCCGTAGGTGTGTCGTTTAAGCTCAACATGTTGACATGCACCTTTCCGGCTTAAAGCATCTGCCATGACGTTCACTTTCCCATGATGATAGTTAATACCCACATCAAAGTCATTAATCAGCTCTAACCATCTCCTTTGTCTGAGGTTGAGATCTGGCTGTGTGAAAATGTACTTTAGACTTTTATGATCTGTATATATCTCCGTCCTCTTTCCCATCAAGTAATGCCTCTAAAGCTTCAATGCATGGACCACTGCAGCTAGCTCTAGGTCATGTGTAGGATAGTTTTTCTCGTGTTTTCGAAGTTGCCTGGACGCATATGCAACAACATGTCCCTCTTGCATGAGAACACACACCAATCTATGTCCGGAAGCATCACAATATACCGAGAAAATTTTCTGCATGTCTGGCATAACTAGCACTGGGGCGGTGGTCAATCTTTTCTTCAACTCTTGGAAACTTTCCTCACACTCCGGTGTCCACATGAATGTGATTCCCTTCTCTAACAATTTGGTGAGGGGTCTTGAGATCTTGGAGAACCCTTCAATAAATCGTCGGTAGTATCAAGCCAAGCCTAAGAAGCTCCGGATCTCCCCGACATTTTCAGGGGTCTTCCACTTCTTCACATCCATGATCTTGGCTGGATCCATGGAGATTCCTCCTCCGAGATTATATGTCCTAAGAAGCGGACTCTCTTCAACCAAAACTCACATCTACTTAACTTGGCATATAGTTGGTGTTCTCTCAACTTTTGCAATACCAGTCTTAGATGCCTGTCATGTTCCTCTTCATCTTTGGAAAAGATGAGAATGTCATCAACAAAAACCACCACAAATTTGTCCAAATATTCCATGAATACCTTGTTCATGAGATACATGAAGTACGCCGGGGCATTAGTTAGCCCGAACGGCATGACGGTGTATTCATACAGCCCGTACCGAGATACGAAAGCTATCTTGGGAATGTCAGTTGGTCTTATCTTCAGTTGGTGATATCCCGACCTGAGATCAATTTTTGAGAACACACAAGCTCCTCTCAACTGATCAAATAAGTTCTCAATGTAAGGTAACGAATACTTGTCGATGGTTACCTCATTCAACGCACGGTAGTCTACGCATAGCCTTTGGGTTCCATCCTTCTTGGGCACAAATATCAATAGAGCTCCCCATGGCGAGGAACTAGGACGAATATACCCTTTTTCTGTCAATTCCCGGATATGTTCTTTGAGCTCTTCTAGTTGTTTAGAATCCATCCGGTAAGGCCTCTTGTATATCGGGGCGGTTTCAGGCATTAGTTCAAACGCGAACTCCACTTCACGATCTGGGGGCATACCTGGCAACTCCTTAGGAAAAACATCCGGATATTCCTTGATGACCCTTATCTCTTCCAATTTCACGTCTACTTGATTGAGTTTAGTGTCCCTCCTAGGTTCTTGGACAGCTATGAATTTCACTTTGGTGCCACTATTGTGAGTTAGTTCCACCGTTCTCGTCGAACAGTGGATAATGCCTTTATGCTTGGTCAACCAATCCGTACCCAAAATAATATCTATCCCTTGTGAGTTTATCACTATGAGGTTTGCAGTAAATACTACCCCATTAATGTCGAGATTCACTTTGAGGCACACTTGTCTTGTTCTTATTTCTCCTCCTGGAGAGTTCACTGCTAATATATGGTTCATTTGTGTGGTTGCTAGATCATGCTTCTTAACAAATCCTTGACCAATGAATGAGTGGGTAGCACCAGAGTCGAACAAAATGGTCGCAATGTGTAAATTTGTAGGGAACTTACCAATCACCACATCAGGTGCCTCCTGCGTTCCTCCATGGTCATGTGGTTCACCCGTCCTCGCATCATGTTCTGCTGTTGTGGCTGCATTGGCTTCTTCTTCGGGCACTTGTGAGCGTAGTGCCCCACTTCACCGCAGTTGAAGCATTGCACCCCAACCTTAGATGCCTGACCTTTGTTGTCCGGGGGTGGGTTCTGTGGCCCTTGTCCTGCTGGTCGAGGTTGGTAAACGGGGCGTGGCTGCTGCATAATCTGACGTTGTGGCTGTACTTGTGCTGATGGAGGCCTGAAGTTTGGATTGTAACCTCTCGGTGTTGAGTATGGTACCGCAACACGACTCATCTACCCTGTCGGCTGCTGCATAATACGTGGGCGTGTGTTGCTACTTGACGCTTGGTGTGACCATCCCATCTTCCTCTTGTGTTCATTCTCCAATGCGTTCATCTTCCTCTCCACAATAAACGCTCTGTCTACCATCTTTTGAAAGATTTCATACTCATTGGAGGACATTGCACATTGCATTTCCATGGTGAGCCCTTCCATAAAGCAGTCCTGTTTCTACTCATCAGTTTCAATGTCACGTGGTGCATAACGGGACAATTGGGTGAACTTGGTGAGGTACTCCCTCACTGTCATGTTGCCCTGTTGCAGTCCAAGTAACTCCTTCCTCTTGTTCTTGAGTTCTCCCCTTGGTATGTAGTGGTTGCAAAAGTTGCGCTTGAACTCCTCCCAAGTTATGTTCTCGGGGTCGTGGTGGGCTGCCACGTAAGCGGTCCACCAATCAGCAGCGGGTCCATTCAATTGATGAGAGGAAAACAATACCCTCTCATATCCTTGGCATTGTATGATCCTCATCTTGTTCTCAATGGTCTTGAGCCAATCATCTGCCTCTAGGGGTTCAGCAGCACTTGCAAACTTCGGGGGTTGAGTTCCTAGAAACTCACTCAACCTTGGTTGACGTGGTGCAGCCTGTGGGGGTGAAGCTTGATGTAAGTTGGCCACCACTTGAGTCAAATTCTGAATGAGCTGATTTTGGTTGTTGATCATTTGGTAGATAGGATCAACTCCTTCTCGGCGACCACCCCTGTCTTGCCATCCAGGAAGGAGAGAGTTGGCAACCTCATTGATGTTGTTGTTGTTGTTATTGGGGTTGGCGCCACGACCTCTTCCTCTTCCGGCCATCTATTATGATTAACCAAACATCAACTTAATCATTACGTATTAATTTCCCACGTTGTTTGCATGAACTTAAACTTTTAGGGCATTAAAGCTTAGACAATTTCAGAAAATCTTGCATAAATTTTCAAGCACTACGTCTCATACGAAAACAAATGCAACTATTGATTCAAAAGGTCTCACACACAATAAGCAAATGCAAACATAAAGACGAGGTTACGGACAAGTGCCCATGGCTCCTACAACTCACGTCACACACCAAACATTAATAAGCAAATAGATAGGTCCTCGACTCAACTACTCGATAACATGCTAGAGTAAGGGAAATGGCTCTAAACGACTCGTATTACAGTGCTGGCTCGTCGGGGTCTTCCTCATCATTGCGGCTGCCCTCTGACTCCGCTCTAGGTGGGGAAGCTGCTGGTGGAGAAGTGCGGCGACGCTTGTTCACCCGGCGGTCTGGGGAGTCAGGAGTCCATGTGTCATTCTCTGTGACACACAGATCATTCCTATCTCCTCTCTCTCTCTCTCGCCCTCAAGCTGGCACGAAGCATCGCCTTAGTCTCCTTCAGGGTGTCACGGACATCGTGAAGCTCCTGTTGGCACTCCTGCAGTCTAGTGCTGAGCATAGTTGCATCCTCCAAGCACATGCCCATGTGATCATGAGAAGTTCCCTGTTGCACCGGCGGGTACTTGTACTCCGCGGTGCCACTCTCGCGCTGGAGGACATACATGTACTCAGTCCTGTCCAGGTGTCCACGGTTGATGTAACTCTGACAGGTGATGGCCTCCCAGGTGACATCCTTCTCAGCATCGGCCTGAGTCGCCCGACAAGCTGGAGAGCGGTGGATCTTGAGCAGCTTGTTGTCGTGGATGATCCTCATCTCTGAGCTCCATTCTTCATGCTTTTCACGGATGGTCTTGGTGGAGCTGTAGTGGATGATTAGCTTGCCAATGTTGCCGGCGGCATGGAGCATACGCCGAAGACGGCGCAACAAGCCTCCCACTACCAACCCGTAGGAGTGGTACGTCACTGGGCGATTCTCCTCCCTCAAGGCGAGTGCAGCTATGGGAACTCTCCCTCCGGTGGACTTGCGAGCGGTGTGGACCATGCGAACCATCTAAAACATAAACATTTAAAATCAAGTTAGACAATAATCAAATAAATACTGTATTTTGAATAAAAGTTGAGGCAAGATTAACAAATAAAATAAATGAACAACATTAATGAACACTTTTACCCCACACCTTTTGTAAAATAGTTTCTAGGAACATAAGATCCTTAAATACGTCCATTTCTACCTAGGACCACGTTCCTATGGGCAACCTGGCTCTGATACCACTTCTGTCACACCCGGTTATTCCGCAGAACACCCGAGTGACTCCCACATGTATGGCAGGATCATTTTTTCATACATGTGATGACAAATAGTGAAGCATCATTAAATTACAAACCAAGTGTTCGAATATAAATAAGTCTTACATAACGTCTCGACGGACGATAATATGTTCACAACATATAAATAAACCAACAACGGAAGTTAAGTCTTGTGGGCTCCATCACAGGCGTTTCTCGGGGGACTCCGTGAACCTAAAATCCTTCTTCGGGTCCGAAGTCTTGGTTGTTGTACACCACGTCATTCCCTTGGCCTAAGCAGCAATTTAAAACCAACAGAAAAGCAAGCTTGAGTACCGTTAGTACTCAGCAAGTGTGGGAAAGTTATGTCATGCATGGCTAGAGCAATTAGTACCTATCACTTAGCTTATAAGCACCTACATCACTATATAAATAAAATGGTCCCAATCCCCTAACCCATCATCAATATCAAGTAACCATAACTTCATTTCCATTGTTAAGCTCCCCGCTTAACATCCTCAACCTCAAAATTCATCATCCTCTAATCATGAATAAGTCCAAGCCACTCTTGACCGTGAGCACGACTGTCATGATAGTTTTGACTCTGCAGAGTTTGCACCACTGTACCCACATGTAGTGATTTCATCCCCCGTTGCCGGGTGGACTAGAAGAACCTCCATTATGCCAGTGGCTGCGAACCACGTTTACACTTCCGAGGTGTGTAGCCAGGAGATCACTACGAGGCCTTTACAAAGGGATTCCCAACGTGTGGGCACACTGAGGTTTCACCCCTAACAGCATCCAGGAGGCTCCAACCCCCGCTGCAGTGGCCCCCTCTTGAGCCTCGCGGTTCATATGGTAGTCTAGCTGACACCTATTCCCCGCACCATCCAAACACCCATACTACGTCAGAAATGCACCAAATTAATTGGCCAAGCTGCCCCATCTCAGCATGTGGTTGGCACGATAAAGCTAGGTTACATGCTCCATGAACCGGCCCTTAGGATCCAGGAAAGCACTAAACACAAACCTGAGTCTCGTGCACGCAACACCAACCAAAGCATCCAACTTGCCTAGATCCCTACCTCTACATAATTCATAATATTCCATTCAAAGGGTAAAATAATCAAGGTGATGATCTCATATTCCATTTATACCATTCTAAGCATGGCTAAGCATGAGTAGTATAAATGAATGACATAATAAAATAACTCACCAGGCTACAAGGAAGCAAGATAATGAAAATCTAGGGAAACTTTCTAGCATGGGTTCCATATTTCAATTGACAATGCAAATAATTCTAACTACACATCCTAGTATAGGATCAAAGTGGTCAAGGACACTTGCCTTCTTCTTGCTGCTCCGGGAATGGAAAGTCTTGGTCTTGAAAGGTGAGAACCGGCTCTGGGGCTGGTTCTAATCATGCAATCATACACATAACAAAAGAAAATAACATTCCATAAGCAATAGTCCACATTTTCACTCATGCAACCCACACATACATACACATGTTTAAGTTTTGTGTTTACCCTAGATATGTTGATTCTACGCATGCATGCACTTTTAAACATATATATATATATATATATATATATATATATATATATTACTTCTAATCTTTGATATCCAGATTTCTAAGTACGCACTAAATATGAATTTCCAATTTTAACTAATTTTCTATATTTGATAATACACTTCTTAGCCACAAAATTTGCATGAAATGTAATTTCCAACTCCAAATAGGTTTTCAGATCTCCTACAAAATTTTAAACTTCAAGTTTTGGATTTAGGGACCTCATTTGACATTTACTAATTATGTCTACCTATCTTCTATGTTTTCAGATTTATTTACTATGCTTAAAAGTAAATTTTCAGCACTAAAACGGCAAAATATATCACCTACACAGAATATATTTTTCTTAAAATGCCCAACAAAGTATCTATTGGCTTCCTATTTGATGGGATCAATTTAGATATAATTTTACCTATTTTTTCAGAATTAATTCAAATCTAAAAATGAAATTTCAGCAAAGGCAGAAATAAGTAACCCCCTTTTTGAGATTTCCTTGCAGCCTAAAATCAGTCCTCAACTCATTCTAAACATTCTCCAGGTGCTAGAGAAATTTTAGCTGCATTTGCATATGTATTTGCACCCCTATTTGAATTTAAATTCTATTCAAATGTTTAAATTCCTGAATTTGATATTCTTTAGGGGCTGCTGTGCAAATCCATACTACTGTGGGGTCCAATTTCTTATTTTCTAAATTTTTAGGGGTCTAACTATACAAAACAGGGAGGTTTTCCAAATTTCCAATTTATCCAGGGGCTAGAACTGGTATTTATATGTGTTTGCCTAATTTACTGAGAGCTCAGGGGGTAGAACAGAAAATCCGCGGGCTAGCTCTTCTTTTCCCACAACTCCAGGGGGTAGCCCGTAAATTTCTCAGGCGGGAAACGATGCGTTCAATCTGGACCGTAGGATTTAAAGAGTGCGGCCCAGATTAAAACATCGAAAGGGTACGGGGGTCTTGGTTACTGGCCGCACGATTTAAAACGGACGGGCACAGAGGGCCACGTCGCCCTGGCCGGGTGCGGACGGCGCTGCCCGGCGGCGCACGGCAGCGGGAGGCGGCGAACTCGCCGGATTTTCACAGAAACCCGTCTACCGGTCCTAGACCTTCGTTTCCTTTGCACAATTGGAAGGAGGGGGAGTAGGGGAAGCTCACCTAGGGGTTTTCTCGGGCCCGGAAGGGTTGGAAACGGCTCTGAGTCGGTGACGGACGGCGGGACTCCTCGGTGTTCGATGGAGAAGCGGTTTGGGTCGGTGATCCTCCGAGTTCGCGGTTCGTGAGTCTTCCCTGTGGTTGATAGAAGATGTACCGAGGGTCAGAATTGATCGGAAGGTGGAAATTCAGAGACTTCAGCGATGACCGGTGGCTAGACCTCACCGGAGCTCGACGGCGTCGGTTTTCTCGGCAACAGTTCATCCAGGAGTGAGTGTCGCAGGCTTGTGCTCGGTGCTGCAGAGGTGTGAGGCCAGTTAGAGAGGTAGAAAAGGCGCTGTCCCGAGAGGAATTTCAGAAATCGGCGACGGTACTCACCAGTGAGCCGGAGATGCGATCGGGGTGGGTAGCAGGGGCGGTTTGAAGGTGTTTAAATCGGCCTGGAGCTCAGAGTGGGTGCGTGCGTGTGGAACGGGTGCGGAGTGGAGTGGCGTCATGCGGTTGCTCGCAAAGAATTCGGAGGCGGGGCGCGGCGGGGAGTCCGCGCGGGAAAAGAGGGGCAGTGATTGGGGGAGGAAGGCGAAGCTGACAGGTGGGGTCGCACGGCAGTGAGAGGAGGGGGAAACGGCCTGGGCCGGCTGGGCTGCTTCGGTCGGGTTTCGGCCCAGTAACCCGCTTTTCCTTTTTCATTCCTTTTTCTTTTCTGTTTTCGTTTCAAATTTGAATTCTGGTTCGAATTTTGAAATTTTCTTCACATGCATCACGTCCATTTGCTTTGAAATTTAAGTTTACATATTTTGGGATGTTACATTCATTCCATGCACGTGGGGCTTGATGTAACCCATAAAGAGCTTTCTTCAGTTTATACACCTTGTGTTCCTTTCCTGCACATACAAACCCCGGGGTTGCTGAATAAATACCTCCTCCTGAAGATCACCATTCAAGAATGCCGATTTGACATCTAGATGATGCATCATCCAGCCTTTGTGAGCAGCTACTGCGATGATCAAGCGCACTGTATCCAGTCTTGCCACAGGAGAAAAAACTTCATCGTAGTCTATGCCTCGCCTCTGTGCATAGCCTTTCACGACAAGTTGTGCCTTTAACTTAGCCACTGTACCTTTCTCATCTCTCTTTACTTTAAATACCCACTTTAATCCGATGGCTCTTCTACCTCGTGGAAGATCTACCAGTGACCATGTACTGTTATCCTCGATTGAATCCAGCTCTTTCCTCATGGCCCTCCTCCAACCAGGTTGACTGTTAGCTTCCTCAAAAGATGAGGGTTCATCAGAGCTTGTGACAACAATACTCCCTGAGTCTGCATCATCAGTTAACACTCCAAGTCGTGGTCCTTTGTGTAAGACACTCTCCAGCCTTCTGAATCTCAGTGGCACGTCTTCATCACAGTCCGCATCCAAGTGTCTTTCATACCCGATGGGAGGTGTGACATACCCTCTGTTACCTTCATCTAGTGCTGGTTCTCCCCAGAAGGGACAGCCTGTGTTGATCCAGCTTCTTCCTCTAACACCAGATACTCAGCCTTGTCAACAGCTTCGCCAGTCATGTGTGGACCTGGACCATTAACTGCATATTCAACCGTGAAGACATCATTCCCAACTGAACCTTCCTGCTCCACTGCAGTTTCTCAGTTTCACTGCCCTTCTTCATCAAACACTGCATCCCTTGTTACATGGACACGGCCTGTGATTGGATCATACGCTCGATATGCCTTGGAACCCTGTTCATATCCCACAAATACTATCTTTTTCCCTCTGTCATCGAGCTTCCTGAGATGAGGGGCGGTGTTTCTCACATACACTATACACCCGAAGACTCTCCGATGTTGTACACTTGGTTTTCTCCCATGCCAAGCTTGATAAGGTGTCATACCTTCAACACTTCTTCTGGGATACCGGTTTAGGATATAAATCGCAGTGGTCACAGCCTCTCCCCAGAGCCATCCTGGAAGATTCTTAGCTTTCAACATGCTTCTAGTTGTCAACAGTACTGTCCCATTTCTTCTTTCTACAACACCATTCTGCTGTAGACTATAGGGCGCCGTGAGTTGCCGATGTACACCCTGTCTTGCAGAATATTGAGCAAATTCATGAGATGTAAACTCATCCCCTCTATCAGTTCGAAGAGCGCCAAGTTTCTTTCCTGATTCAGCTTCTGTTTTTGCCTTGGACTCCTTCAAAGCTTCTGCAGCCCCGTCCTTGGATGACAGTGGCGTTACCCACATGTAACGGCTACGATCATCAACCAGCAACAGAAAATATTTGCTCCCTGTTGGGGTCATGGGCATGATAGGCCCGCACCAATCTCCATGAACTAACTCCAACACCCTGCTCGCACAGTGTTCAGCTTCTTCTAGAAAAGGTGTTCTCCTTTGCTTGCCGGCAAGACATGCCTCACACATATGATCAAGATGGCCCATGCCAGGCATGCCATGTACAAGTTCTTCTCTAGCCATTTTCTCAGTGCTGCCATGTTAACATGTCCAAGCCGCCCATGCCACCTCTGAGCTTCCTTATTCTCCTTCACTGTGAGACATTTGTCCTGAGGTAGTTTTATTTTCAGAACATACAGCATGTTCTCCCCACGTAACACCCTTGCCAGTAGCTTTCCAGTTGGCTCACGCACCTTCAAAGACCCTTCCGGTATATCTATGTGATATCCCACTTTATCAAGTTGCCCAAGTCTGATGATGTTGGTAGTCAATTGAGGGATGTAATATACTCCATTAAAGGTCCTCTGTTCACCATTCTTGCACATAAAAATAACAGTGCCTCTTCCTTCTACCCGTGCCAGAGTCATCGCCGAAACACACAGACTTGCACTGCACTGTCCAGCTTCACAAATGCTTTGCGAGAGCCGGTCATGTGGTTTGTAGCCCTGTATCCATAATCTAGGATTCTTCGTCACAGGCACCATCACCGCCCAACTTCCCCAGGACTTTTCCCTCTTGCAGTACAAGCTCATGTCCATTATCTGTTACTGATGCAACAGACTCACCCGTAGATGTTTTCACCATGAGTAACGAGGCTTCCTCCTCCTCTTTAACTGCATGTGCCTGTTCTTGCTTTGGCTTTGATCGACAATCATGTGCCCAGTGACCCAACTTCCCGCACCGTCGACACTCGTCATTGCTCCGACGATTGGAACTTCCTTTTGATCCGCCCGACGAGGACCCTCTGTCACCACCACGTCCTTGTCCACGCCCGCGTCTACCTCCTCCACGGCCACCAGAACCACCAGCCCCTCCATCAGCAGCTCGTTTTCCCCCCATCTTTTTTCAACTTGCATCGAGCATCCCACTCCTCCTCCGTCAGATACAACTTGCCGTCATGGTGCATCACGGATGGAGAATCCTCGAACGCGTCTTCCGCTGCCTTCAGTCTGCCGGTCAGATCAGCGACCGTCAATGTTGACACGTCCAGAAGTGTGGTAATGGCTACAACAATCTGCCTTAAACGTTGAGGAGCGCTGCGAATCATCTTCTCAACCACTTGGGTCTCGTCGATCTTGTCGCCCAGGGTGTTGAGCGTCGCCGCCATGCCACTGAGGCGCAACGCGAAGTCCTCTACTGACTCCCCATCCCTGAACGTGGCAGAATCAAACTTCTGATGTAGGTTTTGCGCCGATGTCTTCTTCACCCGTCGTCGCCACCCGCGTGGTGGCTATGGCATCCCACGCCTCTCTCGCCGTGCCTTTGTCAGCGATGACCGACCACATCTCCGGCGGCACGGCACTGCAGAGCGCGTCGAGCGCCTGCATGTCTTCGTGTGGCTTCGTCTTCCCAGTCTCAATGGCGCTCCAGAGAAGCCGAGCTCGGAGTTTCACCTTCATGAGGAGAGCCCAGTCAGAGTAGTTTGTCTTCGTGAGCATGGGATAGCCGGTGCCTCCTCCCACCTCGCGGATCACCTTCTGAACAACACCGCCCACCTCACCAGTGACGATCTCCTTTCCTCCAGCTCTTTCGTCGCCTGCCATTGGTTAATCTTCAGATCACCTCGCCGATACTCCAGTGACGACACTCCTCGCCACGATCGTCGCTCGGCTCGCAACTGAGGCTCTGATGCCAATTGTTGGAATTCTACACTTGATTAGCCGGTTGAGCGACAACAGCGATGATCCGAAGGAAAACGCACACACGCGATCACCGGTGGAAAGGACTCGATAGCTCCTGGTTTTGTGAGAGATGCAACTGTCTCATCTCTTCATGTCATGCATAACATAAGGGGAAATAACAGAACGATACAACGTGGGCACTCAGCCCGACTTGTGCGCCATGCACCGTGCATGCCGAACGACGCGCTCGCCAGCGATCGTGGATCGTGGCGCAGCTCCAGATATGCAAATGCAACAGACTTGAGTTACACGCTGACAAGGAAAAATAAATATGACGCTAATACACCCATGCAAGGATTAACACAACAGAGAGAAGATTATCTTAATGAGCAGTGGATGGGAACTTTCTTCCTCTCTCACTCATCCTTCCTCCTCTCTTCTTTTCTGGTGTCTTGAGAGATGAGAACGGCGTACAAGGAAGCACAGAGGACTGAATATCTGTGGTGGTTGCTGAATGCGGCGTAACCGCCGGCGAGGACAGCGACGCCAAGCCTGGCTTGGCTAGCTGCGGCTGCGGAGGGCTGGGCTCTCTCTCCTCACGCATCTTTAGAATTTCTTTTTTGACGGGGGCTCCAGCGGTCGCTGAATCCTGAATACTATTCACTCTACAGCATGTACGGTGCAATCCACGTTAATATACCTAAACAACAAGGTTACATGAGTAACAAGAACTTAAATTTTCGAATCACAGTAATGAATGTGAAGGCAAAGATATAAAAAAAAATCGTTATGAACTGAACATGCTCAATGATTTGTGAACTGAGCATGGCTCCAGTGACATGGCATCCTTGATGACCTTGTCTAGGTGAAGTGGTGGTGGATATATAGCGGTAGAGATAAGAGTACCAATTAAACAACATTTGATAATCTTTATCTTCTGCGATCGTTACTAGAAACAAAAGAGGTGACTGATGAGCATGCACCGGACAATAGCAAAAGTAACAAGGAAAGATATGCCAAGTAAGATCACTTTGAGAAACTGATATATACTGAAGTGAACATGAGACTTCTAAAACTGATAACGAGCTTTCAAAAAATCGACTCTTAAAACTTCCACCACTTGATATCAGCTGTTCAAAGTATACCAAGTCAGAGAACTTTCAGAAAACCGATTTTTTGGATGCACGGCAGTTTCAGGATCAAGTGGTTGTTGCAACACTTAACCACAAAAACAAGCTCATGTCAGCCAAAGAACATCAAGAAAAGACACCTGAACTATAAAGTGTTTGCATATACATATCAAACGGTCCGCTCACAGACGATGATTGTTCTGTGGATTGTGTCTTTGTAGTCGATCGGAGGTCAGCAGCATCTTCCATACAGCGCTAGCCAAACAAGGAATTTGCATAAATCGGTAGGACCGTAAACAAGTCGAGTTCGAGTGAGCTTGGCTCCTCAAAATCAAGTTCAATAAAACCTCGAGCCGATCTGGAGTCGGGTCTGAGATTCATTCGATCTTATAGATAAGATTGAATTTGGCTTGGCTGAAACTCATATAAGCCCAAGTTTGAGCTCGGTAAGACTCGATTAAACTGTTCAGCTTGGTTGAAGTTTGTAGAAGCTTGAGTTCGAGCTCGGCAGGCTCGTTTAAATATTAACAATAAGCAATAGTTAGGGAAGAAATAATAACAAGCAATATTTATAATACTTCAACAAAAGCAACGTTTTTAACATCTATAGATCACTATCACAGTAAATGAGTGAGTAGTGGGTAGGAGTAGAAGACGGAACAACTTAAAAAAAGTAGCAGATGAATGATAAACGAGCATTGTCGAGCTTTTCCAGCTCAAGCTTGTTAGGTCCGCAAGTTTTTAATTAGTATTGAGTTACATATTTATCTTTCAAGCCGATCTTGTATTGATCTTTTGGCGAGCTAAATTCGGCTAGCTCACGAGTCTCGAATAACCCCATTTCTTGCAGCTCTGTGGCTCCCGTAGAAGTGCAGCCATGGAAGAAGACTATGTACACCGTCGAAACCGCATATTGTTGTGTCGCCGACCATCACCAAATACACCGGTTCTCTATGCTGGGTTGGAGCTTGAACTTGTTCCATGTGATCCCAAACAAAGATGTTCCCTCGGATTTGTATATGACAGTCTTGTTACACTTAATCTTATTTTTGGATGTGGCTCGGATTAGGGTTAGGGGTGCAGCTGAGGTAGTCCTCACTATATTGGTACATGTCTCTAGTTTTAAAAAGAAATAAAAATTTTTAGAGATGGAAATAGTTATTGAAGTTTCGAAATAGGTTTAAAGTGTTCTAGTAGAGTAGAAATAGAGTACTAGTCAAACTTTGGGTAAAGCCCTAATAGAACCACATATGTACCCTTATATAATAAAAGTAATAGAGAGGTTGTTAGATCATGAGATCCAACGCCGGATTTTCAACAAGTTTGCCGGTGACATCCAGCAGCCACGGCCGATTTAGCAAAGCTTAAGAGAACAACCCCTTCTTCCTGATTCGAGGAAAGGTGGAGTTAGCTCCTGCAGTGATTTTCCAAAACAGAGGTATCGTGCAATTGCCGACTTGCACCTAAAACATCTATGCCTTGATGTCTATGGATCGAAACCAACTGTATCACTATATGTATTCGATGGGCACATCAAGCATACATGCCAACGACTGATAATGCAAATGCAGCACAGTGGAGGATATGCATCCGATGACTACCTCTATCGTTGCAGGTGTTATGAATAGCACGTCAATTATTATGGAGGCCAAAGACCCGTATAAATAGAGGTACAGGAGATTACAATTATATAGAAAACCCCTTATACAAAAGGAAAAATATAAATACACCCCTATATCTCTAACACACCCACTCAAACTCAAGGTGCATCACGAACACTGAGTTTGGAGAGATAAAAACTATGCCGAGCTCGGGTCTATGCCTTCGTGAAGAAATCAGCCAGCTGAAGCTCTGAAGGCACATACTGAAGATCAACAACACCATCCTGTACCTGTGCTCGTGTATAAGAAGCATCAACACCAATATGCTTCGTAAGCTCATGATTGATCGGATCACGAGCAATACTGATAGCACCTGTACTGTCAGACAAAAGAGGAGTCAGCATATCAATAGAAACACCAAAATCCTCAAGCAACCACCACAACCATGTAAGCTCTGCACTCACAAGAGCCATAGAACGCAACTCAACCTTTGCGCTCAAACGAGAAACTGCTACCTGCTTCTTAGTATTCCAAGCAATGAGTGAACCACCAAGAAAAATACAATAAGCAGAAAGAGATCGACGATCACAAGAATCACTAGCCTAAGTAGCATTAGAATATGCTTTAAACTGTATAGAGCTAGAGTGTGGAAAGAACAAACGTCTAGAGATAGTCCCACGAAGATAACGCAAGACACGAAGCAAGTGACTTTGTGGACCTAGGTGGGAGCCGAAACAAACTGACTCGGAATGTGAGCAGAGTACGAGATATTAAGACTGAGTGACATCAAGTTACACTAGACTCCCTACAATATGACAGTAACATCAAGAGGCTCACCATCAGTGGCTCGAAGATGGACATTGAGTTCCATGGGAGTCTCAACAGTCCGGTCATTAGTAAGAGAAGCTCGATCAACAAGATCTTGAATGCACTTCTCCTGAGACAGATAAATTCCCTCAGAGGAGGAGGAAACCTCAATCTCAAGAAGATAGCGTAGCGGACCAAGATCGGGCATAAGAAACTGCTCACTGAGATGAACCTTCACAAAGGCTATGTATTCAGAATCGTCTCCGGTGATGATCATGTCATCAACATAGAGAAGAAGAAGAGTGCGACCACGAGACGAAGTGTGTATAAAGAGCGCGGGATCATGAGCATTGGCAGAGAAACCAGCAGTAGTGACCACAGACGCAAAACGCTAAAACCAAGCACGAGGAGCCTTCTTAAGGTCGTAAAGAGAACGACGAAGGCGACAAACCATACCCTCAGGAACAGAATACCCAGGTGGTGGCTGCATATAAACCTCCTCTCACAACTCACCATTAAGAAAGGCATTGTTCACATCAAGCTGAGACATGGACCAAGCACGAACAGAGGCCACAGCAAGTAGAGTGCGAACAGTGGTCATATGAGCGACAGGAGCAAAGGTCTCATCATAGTCACGACCATGTTCCTGCTGGAAACCACGAGCAACTAGTCGAGCCTTATAGCGCTCAAGTTATCCATCAGAGCGGGTTTTAACCTTATAGACTCACTTACAGGTGATAGGGCGAACATGTGGGGGATAGGGCACAAGTTCCCACGTGCCAGTGCGTTCGAGAGCAGCAATCTCCTCGTCCATCGCATGTTGCCATTCCTGATGAGGAATGGCATCACGATACGTAGTCGGCTTAGGTAGAGCAGTAGCAACAAAGCTAGAAGGAGAAAACCGATCAGGAGCATGTCGAGGACGATGACCACGTCCAAGGTGTTGTTCAGGAGAAGAATCATCGGAAGGAGATGATACTTCAGGAGAAGAAGGCGTACCAAGAGAGGTAGACTGAGCTGAAGTAGACGACTCATCAGAAGAAGATGGCATATCTGAGGGAGAAAAAACTCATCGAGTATAGACCTGCGTCACAGGGGCCTTCAAAGTATAATCAGGAACCAAAGAAGAAGGTTCCGAAGAGGGAGGAACCATGGAACGAGGTACTGAATGTGAAGGAGGTACAATCACAACTGGAGCATCAAGAAGGAACATGAATGAAATAGGATCAACCACAGATATAGAAGAAGTATCAGAAGATGGTCGAGGATAGATAGGGCGTGTCTCATCTAAGACAACATCCCATGAAATCCTCATCTGTCGACCAACCGGATCCCAACAACAATATCCCTTATGCTATGAACTGTACCCTAGGAAGGCACACTCGACAGACTGAGTAGTCAGCTTAGTGCGCTCACGTGGTGCGAGAAACACGTAGCACACACAGCCAAAGAGATGAAGGCTGGTGTAGTCAAGTAACTTGCCTGTAAGGCGCTCAAAAGGAATCCCACCATTAAGAGTAGACGAGGGCTGAATGTTAATTAAGTAAGTGGCAGTAGAAACAGTCTCGTCCCAAAAATAAGGTGGAACAGAAGAAGCGATCAAAAGAGTATGAGCTGTCTCAAGGAGACGGCGATGCTTGTGCTCAGCAACGCCATTCTGAGCATGAGCACCTGGACAAGAAAACTGAGAAAGAGTACCTTGCTCAGAAAGAAACTGACGAAGAGCATCAGAGAGATACTCACCAGCAGAATCAGCTCAAAAAATACGAATATGAGTGTCAAACTAAGTGCAAATCATAGTCGAGAAGGACTTATAGATAGATAGCGCCTCACTAGATGTTTCATAAAGTAAACCCATGTGTGGCGAGAAAAATCATCTATAAAAATGATATAATATCGATATCCTCCTTTCGAAGCAAAAGGAGCAGGACCCCATACATCAGAATGAATAAGATCAAAAGGACGCTCAGACACTGACTAACTAGAAGAATAAGGAAGTTGAATCTTCTTCCCTAACCGACAACCCTGACATTGAGATAAAGACTCAGAACTAGAGACTGATCCTAAGAGACCACGATGAACTAGAACGGACAGACGAGAGCCACAAAGATGAACCAAACAGTGGTGTCACTGAGCAAACGTTGAAGTGGACAAAGTAGCAAGACTGGAGCCGACTGAACTGGCAGGCGCAGCGGAAGGAAGACGAAGCCAGTCAAGCTCCCAAAGACGCTATGAATCATGACGACGAGGGCCAGTACCAAGGCGACCCGTGCGACGATCCTGAACGTAACAAAGATCATGACCAAGAATCACTCGACAATCATCATCAGTGAGTTGACCAGCGGATATAAGCTACATTGTAAGTCCAGGAATGAAGGAAACATCAGGAACAACAAAAGATTCAGATAAAATAGTGCCCTGTCCAACAACCGAAGAGGAGAACCATCGGTAGTATGAACAGTAGAAGAACAATACGAAGGACTCAAGGAAGACAAACTGGTACGATAAGGAGTCATATGGAATGATGCACCATAATCAAGAATCCATGGACAGGTACCTGAAGCAGAAGTGGAAGGTGGCCCTTAGTGGAAGACTGAGAAGCAGCAGCAGTACCCGAAGGTGTAGAAGACTGAGTCACAGAACCAGCATCTCTTGAAGGTGTAGAGGCAGCAAGGCGACGAAGCAACATGAGCAACTAGTCATCTGTAGTAGCAGAACTCCCCTGAGAGCCTCTAGTACCAACACTATCAGCACCCTGTGAAGAACGGCGAGCCTGAGCTTTCCTCTTCCTAAAGCAATACGCCTCCACATGCCCATCTTTACTGCAGTAGTTACAATAAAGACTACCATGCCCTCCAGGTGCAGAAAGAGGAACGGCCGAAGAAGGTACCGTCGGTGGAGGACCGGTTTGTCGAGAAGTCGAAGAGCGAGCAACCAAAACTGAAGAGGAGCTTTATAAACCAGCAGCACAAAGGCGAATCTCCTCATTATGAACACTAGCTAGAGCCTCCATCAGAGAGACACAGGGGTGACAAGCAAGCAGCTGAGCACGAAGAGGCTCAAACTCATCATGAAGACAGAAAATCATAGGTACGTCGAAGCTCAAGTGCATCCCTCTGGCTCTGACAAGACTGATAAGTGTCTGGTGATAGCTGAGGACCAAGAGTGTCAAGTTGATCCCAAACAGCAGATAACTGAGCAAAGAACTCAACAATTGTAGCATCTCCCTGTCGTAATAGTTGCTCCTGACAAATAATAGCAACATAAGTGGACTGACCAGTAGGCTCATAGCGATGACGTAGAAAAGCCTACATCTGGTGTGCATACTCAAACTCAACTATATCAGCAGCTAGATAATCCTTCATACTAGCAGCAAGAATAGCACCAGCCCGAGCATCCTCATCCAACCATGTCCTATACACATTGAACTTGAATTCGTAAGTAGACAGACGGGCCTCATAATCTGCAAATAACTTCTGCTTCTCATCATCAGTGATCTTATCTTGAATGATCGGTTATGCAGGAGCAGTGGGACAAGACGGGCATTTGAGATCACCCGTGAGAAAATCCCAGAGATGCAGACCACGCATATGTAGACGCGTGCGGGGAACACAGTCACGGTAGTTGGTGCCATTAAAAAGCACCGGCCACCTCAAAACTGGAACACCACCAGAAGAAGTCATTCTAACAAGACAATGAGCGACGGCGAGAGCGCAAAATAAGCAGCGGCGGGCGACAGCGAGATCGCAACAGATAAAGCAGCGCAAGATGCAATTTTTTTTCTCTCTTTTTTTTTTTCTTTTTTCTCCTTTTTTTTGATTAACCGAAAATACCTTCGAATAGGGCGCATAGACCGGAGTGAGGAGCGCGCAGATTAGAGTACAAAAGCGTGCAGATCAGATTAGACTGTCATCTTGTCAGACGCAGCAAGTGCAGCAGGCGTAAGCTGCTTGAGGCAGGATCAGCAGGCCATGCGCCTCACGCAGATCCACGGGCTCTAGGCTGGGCAGGATCAGGAGGCCACACGCCTGAGGCAGGAGGGCTGTTTTTGGCCAGACGCAGAGATCAGCGGTGCAGGACCAGTGGGTCCCACTACCGCCGGGTAGGGGTGCCGTCAGGTGGCCACACGCTTGGAGCAGAAGGACCAACGGGTCCCTGAGGCGAAGACCGGCACAAAACAGGCACGCAGATCGAAAAAGACCGGCACAAAACAGGCACGCAGATCGAAAAAGAAAGAAGCAGAAAGCAGCGGCGGCGCTGGCCGACCGCGGGCTAGGGTAAAACTAAACCCTATTTTCGTGGCTGTGATATCATGTTATGAATAGCACGTCAATTATTATAGAGCCTAAAGACCCGTATAAATAGAGATACAGAAGATTATAATTATATTGAAAATCCCTTATACAAAAGGGAAAATAAATACATCCCTATATCTCTAACAGCAGAGAGAGAGATTGACCCACATCTTTAGACTGATCAAGTTGGCCTAGCCGTTCCTAGCGCATAGCCCAGGGCGGTGAGGCTAATGACACGTAAGCCGCGTAGTTCCAAGGGACAGCAAACTCGCGGCCAGGCAACTAGGCCACACACTGCCAAAGGAATGTGCACCTCTTTTTTGTCAATTGCCTTTACGATGCACGGTAACGGAGCAACCGCGATCGATAGACTGGATTGTGGATGGGCTACTTTGATTACAACTTACTCTACTGATCGGCTCCAATTGCACGGTAACAGAACATCAGGCCCGACTTCCACGTGGGTATGCGCGCACCAACCGCATCCACAATCGGCTGCATATCACGCTTTCAGTGCATCACTTCCTCTACTGATCGGCTCCAATTGCAAGTTCAGTTCAAGTGCCTCTACTGTCAGTACAGAGTTCGGAAAAACGAAAAAACAAACAGATGCTGTAATACCATATTGCAGAGCATCACAGCCCCAGCAACAATCATCGTCCCTAAGCTTTTCAAGGAAACGGAATTTTTGGGAATGATACTGTAAACCTACACTGGTTCTTCAGATCACCAACCAGTACAAGAACACCTACTGAAGCTGAACAGCTTAGAAAATGGATCATATATTGTACAAGAGTACCTACTGAAAATACAGTACCACTGATCCTACATAAATTACAGAGCCATTTCAGAGGTTTGTGTCGATATTGCTGATTATTCAGACCAATGAAGAATTGGAAAGTGATTGATGCTGTCAAAGCATTTTCTTAGCTGTTCAGCTTCAGCGGTTGAACTGGAGACTCAAACATTGTATCTTGATAGAGAATGATCAATGCAGAAAAAAACCTCGAAACTTGAATGCAAGCACTTTATTACACGGACCAAAATCAATTGTGTGCTGGCCATATTCACCTCACGTTTTTATTCTTTGGAAGTAAGTCAACAGCAATTACATAGAAATTTACAAAGAATCACTCGAACATGATTACACCGTTACAATCACCTCAAGTGCAACGTTTATAAACGAAGAATCACTATCACTCGAACATATGAACTAAAGAGATTTTACTGGTCATCGACAAAGATTACAGATTTACACGATTCATGCTGATAATTTTGTGTTGCCAATTACAAAAAGTCGCTTGATGCCGAGCTCAGCTCAGTTAATGAATTAATCAAGCAAAAAACGGGTACTATCCGTGAACGGAGGAGCAGCGCATGCATCGAGCGGCATGAGCAGTCAGTAGCTCAGTGTCCCTGCGACAGCCGTGGCCTGGCGCTCCATCTCCGCTGCGAGGTTGCGTACGAGGCGCATGCTCTTCCCAGCCGTGGTCGGCCTCGGCGCGGGCTTCGTCTTCGACTCGATCTTCTGGGATTTCCCAGCTGTGGTCGGCCCTGGCTGCAGCTGCATCTCCGAACTCCTGGATGCGGCAGCGGCGGCGCGGGACGACTGGCTCACCAGTGGCGGCTGCTTCTCCGGCACGACGTGGACGGTGGCGAAGGGGTCCCGGGGCGGCAGATTTCCGTTGTAGACGACCTCGTAGCTTCTTTCACCGGTGGTGGAGGACACGACCGTCGCGGGGAGCCAGAGCCAGAGCTCGACAGCCTTCGCCGCCAGCAGCACCGTGGTCCGCGTGCGGACGCGGACCGCAGCACCGGGCTTCAGACGCGTGGGAACGCCGACGGCGGCTGCGGACAGGGATCCGCATGAAGACGTGACGGGTCGTGACGGCGGCGGCGGAGGAGGGGCGGCCCAAGAGGCGCTCGGCGGCAGCCTCGACGCGTGGATGCCGGCGGAGCTTGATCTGGACTTGGAGGGATCGACGACGACTTCTCTCGAACTCGATGAAGGCAAGGTTTCATGACCTTGTCTCGCGCGCCTTCACGTGACGGCGGCGGCGAAGAGGTCTTCTTGGCGGCCGGCCTCGACGGTGCCAGCGGCTTGGGCCTCCGGCGCTGGAGCTCGTGGACGATGCTCCGCATGTAGGCGGAAGGACGGCGTGGCGGAGGCGCCATGGCGCGCGGCGGGGCGGAGGCCTTGCGGGAGGCGAGAGCGAGCAGAGGACGAGCGAGTCGGTGGTCTGTCTGGCGCGCGAGTGGCAGCGCGAGATATAAGAGCTGAAGAGGAAGAGGGCCGCGCCCGATCGGATTGAGCGGGGCAGTTTTGTAAAGCTAAACTGCCAGTCCGCTTTTCGCGGCCACCTGGCCGTTACCGTGTGTGGAAGTGGAACGGCTCGTCAACCCGAATTCCGTTTCGTTTCTTTCCTGTATGATACAAAGGAAGGGATGGAAGGAGCAGCTCTTACAATAGGATTCCGCGCATGGAAGACAAGCTATCAAGCAGGTTTCTCTTGGTTACTTGTTTTCCACTACGGGGATTCATTTTGTTTATTTGTTGTAAGCACCGGACGGTGCTATTTTAACAGTGTTTTTATTTTTAGACATTTTTTAAAATATTGTGGCTTTGTTATCTCTATTTATCACATGTATTTTTTTGTCGTCCATAGATGCAAATATCTGCTCAGACTGCATACAAAAGAATTGTATGGGATTGCAACTGGAAGGACAGTTGCAATGACAGTTGGTGCAGAACCGACATGCATAACAGAAGACAAGAGGTTTAGAGACTAGACCAAACCTAGCAGCTATTGAAACAAGCTGCCATGCAATACATTTTTTTGACAACGGTAACATAGTTCCTTTGAAAAAAGGGAAAGATCATAAGTATGACTAATTCATGGCATAAAAACTGCACCGCGCCTCTATTTTCATTCGCTTGCACAATCAAAAAATTCATCCAAGATCCATGTGAGAAGAAGACCGAGACACTAACTCATACATTAAAGTGTTCATGCAGAAATAAACATTTATGAAAGTTCGCAGTATACATTGCGGTACTATAAAATACTTTCGTATTTCTAACTCGTCTACTTGGTAATAGCGGTAGCACGTGGACCTTCCTGAATTTTATGGGATCTGACACTCAGAAAATGGAAAGCCACTAACTGACTAGACCGGTGGCTTAGTTTCAACTTTGTTTTCATGGAAACCCTCGCCTATCAACGATAGCCGCCCACGCGGCTCCAATCCTCTAGCGAAAAAAAAACTGACTCCATTCTGCTCCGCACTACAAGAAATACAAACATTTACGACAGACAAAACTGTCGTAATTAAGTTATTTATGACGGTAATTCCTTATTTACGACAACATCCATCCCTCACAAGTGATTGGTCGTAAATAACGTTATTTACAACGACCACCACCGTAAATAAGTTATTTACAACGGACAGGACCGACCGTTGTAAATTATAGAGACGTGTCAGCTGGCACCCCTGGAAGCTTGTTTACGATGGCTAGGAACAGATCATCGTTAATAATATAGAATTATTTATGACGGTCTAGAGCTGGCACTCATAAATAACTTAGACTTATTTTTGACGGTCACCACCAGGCCGTCGTAAATAAGAGATTTAAGTTTTAAAATAGAAAAATATTAACCTGGCACGATGGTCAGCTCACAGGCAGATAAAAAACACGTATATACGTGACAGACACTTCACATTACAATAGTTTGAAATATGAAATGCACAACGCTACACACTATCACGTCCGCTATCTCCGGAGTCTGGAATGTCATCCTTGTGTCGTGCTCCATGTCCCGGTAGCTGCGGCGATAGAGTGTGAGCCTCCGCCGCCGAACCCTGTGATGTACAAGTGTTGTTAGACAAGTTTTACCTTCAAAAGTGTATGTTTCACTAACTTTACTTATGACGAGGTAGAATTGAGCAGGTCTGGCTACATTTGTCTTTGTTTTGTTAAAGTATCCCAGATATATCTAAGTTTGTCAATGTTTGACTCGATTTGATATAGTAATCTAATTTATATTAATTTTAAGAAGTGTTGCTTACCCGTGCCTCTGAAAAAGGTATTTGTGGCTCCGTCGACACCTGTGGCTCCATCGGCGGCTGCCATGAGGGAATGTCAAACTGTTGCCCATGCTGTTGGGCTAAGGCCCGTGATAGCAAAGCATGAGCATATTAATAATAATTAAATGATGTGGATTTTTAGTATTTTAAGTTCTTACATGTGTCGCCACTTGCATCTGTGCCAAGTAGCTAGCTTGATACTCCTCTCTGGCCTTGGCAAGCGCTTCTTACTTCTGGAGCTTCTTCTGTGTCAAGCGTAGCTTCTCCTGGACATTCTAGAGCTCCAGGTCCTTCTGCAATATCCGTCGGCTGGGTCCAGCGGATGAAGACTATGAGGAGAAGCCCCTCAAAGGCTTTGCCTCCCTCGAGCCAACCACTCCATCAAAAATGGCAGAAGTTATAAAAAAGATTAATAGTAAGATAATGTAGCTCGAATTGACAGAAAGAAAAACAGCTAGCATCTCACCGTCCACGCGCTTTACCGTCACCGCTCGCATACACGGTGTTGATGTCGATTGGTGCGTTCTAGCAATCATAGTATTCGCCGTGAATCTTCACCACCTCCTCCCTATAATTCTCCTACAAATACAAGCAATACATAAAACATGTCAATAGCAATGTTAGTTACAAATAACGTAAACCAACTCGAGGACTCACCAGTCAAGTTGTAAGCACCGGAGTGCACAACTGGTCGGGCTGCGAAGGATCACTTGCCGTGTGACCTCTCTTCCACACTTGAACATCGCTTGGTCGTTCACCGAGCCTGTTTTTCTCTAAGTAGGTATCAGTAGAATAAATATACTATAAATATTATTTCGTATGTATTTTCCTTACCATTCGTCTAGCCAGGCATAGATGTCCATCTGTACCATACATATGGCCTCCAGTAGAGCCTCTGCACTGTTGGGCCCTCTTGGACTTGGCGACAAAGTCCTCGCTGGACCCGAGGGCCCGGTAAATCTCCGGATGGTCCTCCAGCCAAGAAATCCCCACCTGCAAGCATTTAGTAATTGATTGAAATAACGTTGACATTATAAAATAAGAGTCATATTTAAAACACTACTAGTTTACCTCCACGTATTGCTCCTCCGTCAAGTACGTGTCGGAGCCGTCTCTAAACGCCGCAAGCTCCTGCCCTTGATGCCTCTTCAAGTACTGGTTTGTTGCTTGAATCCGGGCATAAGAGATTGTCTGCGTAACAGGCTTCCTAGCGTTCTTGTTGAAGAAGACTCTCGTGTGCTCGTTATCCGCTGGATCCGCCAAACGGTATCGTATCTACGAGAAGATAGAAGCATAAGTATTATTAAACATTCTAGTTATTGAAGAACTAAAATTCAAATAATGTATTAAACAAACTTACCCAGAAGTCGGCCCACACTGCACCCTAAGCAGTCCCGTACGTTAGGTCAGTAGCACGAGCGTAATCATCTCATGACTTGGTAGGGATATGCTCGTTACCGCTGCGAGGGACCTCACCAGGGTAGTGCAAACGCACGAGGTTCTCTAAGACAACGTTGACCTGTCTCTGACATCCTCTCCCCTCAAAGGTAGTGTCCTCCCATTCGCTGTAAGAACAATTACGCATGAAAGATTTCTAGCACTACGTAATTTTCTAAAGCTACAATTATCTATCGCCAATAGGGTGAATAGCTGGCAGTGTTGCTTCTTCTCTAGGAACCGGAGAAGCCACTTAATGTAGCCTAGAGAGGGAGTGAATAGGCTTTTTGAATTTCTGCAGCACTTAATGAAACGTGTTAAATTCCAGATATCAGACTTGTCCAGTGTGAGTGCGGACTAGTCCGGGGTTAGTCAGAAAATTGACAAAGTTAATTGTTCTTGATCTTTTCCTTGTTTTAGTTTCAGCGGAAGATAGTATACAATGCTAGTGATTCAATTATGTATATACGAACTCAAATTAACAAGTAGATCACAAAAGAATATTGGATTTTGGATATGAATAGTGTGATGTCCTAATTTGCAAGTATAATGAACAATCAAGAGAGAGTAGGACAAACACATGAATTTATCCTGAGGTTCAATCCCACCCAAGGATCTACGTCCTCGTTGAGCAGCCCACAAAGGGTTGGGTCTTCTCTGACCCTTTCCTCTCCAAGTTACCACTAAGGCCAACTTGGTTGTTTACTATCACAATGGGTAACTACAAAGTTGTTGGGGCTTTGTCACAAGTCGAGGGCTCCCACAATGTTACAAACAAGCTAAGATCAACTTCACACAAATGATTACACGAACGACATCAAGAGTGTGTGAGAGATCAAACCAAGAGCTCAATGGAGATGAAATTTTACCTCTCCCTTTCCCAATCTCCCAAATCCAGAATTTGACCTTTAAGGCTTTAGAATGTGTGCAGAGGAGTTTATTCTAGCTCTTGGTGGCGGCGCCAGGGTTCATCAGTTGTTATAAATGGGTCGAGGGGTCTCCTTTTTATAGAGGTCCCGATATGTTTCTGTTGGGATCTGAGGAGTCCACACTAGTCTGTTCTGAACACCGGACTAGTCCGGTGTTTTTTTTCAAAAAAAATTGTATCCCGCCGCCAGTTGGGTTTAAATGATTTAAACCCTAATCATACGGATTAGTCCAATGTCACACAGAGAGGGCTTGTCTGTGGTGCACGGACTAGCCCGATGTCACACAAAGGAGGATAGGTTGATGGAAATCGGACAAGTCGGGCTAGACCGGACTAGTCCATCATGACCCGAACTAGTCCGATGTCACATAGAGAAGTTTTCTCCGTGACATATCGGACATGTCCGTGGACACGAAACTAGTAGTTCTTGTCCGGACTAGTCCATTGTTTTGGACTGTTTGTTTTTCACTCATCCTCCCTGCACTACTATTGAGCTGTTAGAGGTGTTTCTCACACACTCTCTAGACTTGAACTATGAGGCTAAGCTTTCTCCTTTAATTTGGTATTTTCAATCATGATACTTCTTTTTCCCATTAAAACTACCTTTTCCCCTTTTGTTTTATTCTCCTTTTTCTTCATGTGACTTGCTCTCACTTAGCAAATTTGATTAGCTCTTCACTTGTTTGTCATCGATCATCCAAAACCCACACGGGGATGCCTAGATGCACTTACAATCTCGCCTTTTTTGGCGATTGATGACAACCAAGTAAAGTTTAAACATTGGGGAGTAAATGAATTCAATTATCATAAAGTATACACATATGAGTAGAAATATGCATGAAAAATGGATGAATTTTCATATGTGTATTCTTTATGGTGGGGTGCCTAGCAATGCGAGTGTAAACATAAAAAGTGATAGAGGTGGTGTGTTTCAAGAGTAATAATCATGAGAGCATCACATTAAAGAAACATGGATAACCAAGTGTGCAACAAGAGGTAATATAGTGTCTTACATAGTCTTACATGAAACATCATTACATAGTCTTAATCATAAATGCATTACAAGTTTTGAAAATAGTACATGACCAACAATAGACTAAGGTAATGACTATGAACTCCCCCTTGATCTCTCCCCCTTTGGCATCAAGACACCAAAAAGGGAAAAATAGGGCAGGACTACTCATCGTCTTCATCATCTTGCTCACTAGATACACTTTGTGTCTTCTCGTTGTCTTGCTCTTCATCATCATCATTACCTTCATCTTTAGTTTGGCGAGAAGCTCGTGGGCAGTAGAGGAGTCGATCCCAAAATAAGCAAGCTCCTCGTCGTTCAATTTAGGAATCTCCATGTAGTCTCATCGGAGTCTTTCGATATCTCAAGAGAGCCAATAGGATATATCTCTAACTTCTGGCATACGGCCATGGCATTCTCCTTCATGAACCAGGCATGACGCTTCCTAGCAAGACTCTCCTCATGTTGATTCACTTTCACTTTGCGGCAAGAGGCAAAAATGGATTGGAGCATTTCAGGATCTCTCCAGTGGAGCCTCTAGAAGGAGATGGAGTCTCTGTGTCTCCATGGGCTCGAGATGATCGATGTCTCATAGTGCAGGAAGGTGGAGCTGAAGGCACCTGAAGTTGAAGCCTTAGATGCTTGACATCTTCGACGAACTACAAACCTATGACATGCTCAATCATGCACATGATGTGTGGGGCATAGCCACAGGAGCGGTTTGTAGTATGAGCAATGTTGTAGATATCATTGTAAATATAGGCAAAGATGTTGAGTTTCTTCGTCCCGTTGATAATTTGCATCAGGATGCAGAGGTATCCTTGAATGCTGCCCGCATCACCACTCTTGGGGGCAATGTTCTTCCTTAGCACATGATTCAGCACCACAAAGAACGGCTTCATGTTGTTGGTTGACAGGGACTTGTATGGATAGTAGCCACATAGAGTCTTGTCAAGTGTCTTGGTATTGTGAACAATGAGCTCATTTTCCAAAGTATCTTCTAAATCTAAACACTTGGCAAATTCCACATATGAAATTGTATATTGTTTGCCATGTGTCATCCAAGTAACTTTCATAGCATTCTGCAGTGAGAAATAGCATGTGGAGTAGAATTGAGCAATAACTTCATTGTTCCAATCATATTTGAAGTCCATGAGATCCTTCAAACCATGGAGCTCCACAGCAGCTAAGACCTGATCAAAGGCCTCAATATGTTTATCTCCCATGTAACCCAATCAATCCATTGATTTTTTGCTACGGGATTCTTCATCTTTGAGATACACGGTTCTGTAATAGTCACAATGGAAGTCACTCCAGAACTGTGGATCTGCTACCATTTTCTCATATTCATACACGTTCTCCATCCGGTACTTTCTTGCTTTGTCACTTCCTTTTTCCTTTGAATGGGTTGATGGAGAGATGTCGATTGCGGTCCGGGAGTGGTGGAGCCATTTTCAATGGGCCAATCGGTCCAGAGGTTCGAGGAGGCCCTTTCCCTTTGCTTCTCTTGCTAGTGACGGACTACTCTTTGCCCTTGGTGCTAGGACCAACATTCTCTTTGTCTTTGCTGCTATCAGGCTGTGTAGCAAGTACTTTGCGTCTTGAGGCAGCAGGAGCTTCATTTGTATCACGATCATTCCTTTTCTCCGATCTCATTTGGTAGACTATTTCCGCCTCTTGATATGCGGCTTGACGTGTCGCATCAAGTTCTAGCTCACTAAATACACTGCCCTCAGAGTTTGACATGATTCCTGACAAGATAGGAGTATATGAGAACAGAGGAACAAGGACTAATCCAAAGAAGTCGACGAAATTGACATTGTAGGCTTAATGTTGTTAACAGCCGGACTAGTCAGTGGTTTATGCAGACTAGTCCGACATACCATACTTGTCCCAAAAAAAAACGGACTAGTCCTGTGTTTATCAGCATGAACCCTAGCTAATAGAAAATCGTCAAATCTTCAGGGACAAGGTTCGATGTGTAGAGAAATGACAATGTACAACATACTAAGTGGTATTGAAACCTTAGAGCACGAAGGATTTGGCCTAAACCCTAGAAAAGTTGAAGATTAGGGTTAGGGCAAGGATTTACCAAGAGGAGATCAATTCGTGGAGTAGAGCGGATCCCAAGTGCGGAGAAGTACGGGGTGGACTTCCCTTCATGCTTCCAATCTTTCCCCTTTGAAGAATCAAAGTTTTGGTGGAGGGGTGAAGAAATTGCCTTGAGAGCTTGAGTTCGAGGAGAGAGAGCGTTGTGGGGAAAGTGAGAGGAGGAAGAGGGAATCGGGGTGACTAGAACGGTTAAGTCCCCGGATACTGGACTAGTCTGGTGCTGCGGACTATGGCCAGACTAAACCGCTGCACGGACCTGCCCGGTCTCACCACGGACTTGTCTGTGACGCCCTCAATTCTGTGGAAAAACCACGGAACCGAGAACTAATGCATATGTGTGCCCAGGATGTTCATCACACATACACATATGTTCCACAAACTGAATTTAGATTATATATTACCACGAATAACAGAGTTTATTACAATATATCATGAGTCTTGGACTCATGCTCACAGCGGAAGTCTTTATTTCTATGCAGCGGAAGTCTTTATTCTAATGCGGAAGCAATGTAACTAATGCGGAAGCAAATCTAAGAAGAAGTGGCTCCATCTCTACTCCCTCCACAAGCAAGGTTGAGAACAGATCACACGCCTTAATGCTCCACTTGGTCTTCGTAGTAGTCTTCTATTGCTGCTGATGATGAAATAATAATGCAGGTTTGAGTACAATGATGTACTCAACAAGTGCGGGAAAACATGATATGTAGCTCATAACAAGATAGTTATTAAAAGGGCTCATTTGCAGAAAAGCAAAGTTATCAAAAACATGATAAAAAAACAACTTACTTTAGGTGAATGTAATCTCAACATGTATTAAATTACCAACATACCTCCATCACTTTCCATGTTCCACCCGAACATTAACCAACTTCATTCTTGCTCACAAATACATCCTCGTATTTGCTACCATCTCATCTCATAAACAACTTTGCCTCACTCTGAGACCAATCTCGTTGTCATGACTCAACAGTCATGCAACCATCTTGTCATCCGGACTCAACAGTCCTAAAACCGAACCATAACCAAAATCAATAACCATAACCAAGAACCATCCTAATAACCATCCCAACTAATCATGGCAGTTGGCCAGGCGCTCGTGACCGTAAGCTCGACTATCATGCAGAACCTCCATTATACCAGTACATAACCGTCGGTGTATGGTCAAGAGATCACAAAATAGCCTTTACAAAGGGGTTACTAGATATATGGACTCACTAAGGTTTCACCGGCAGGCTAGAATCTCCAATTCTCCCACCCACGGGCCCCCTCTTGTGCCATGCAGTTCCCAGGGCAGTCCTCACTCGACCCCCATTCCCCGCGCCTTCCACAGTCCATAACACTCTAGCAACTTACCTAATTACTCAGCTAAGCCGCACCCATACTTGGCCTTGCGGTGGCACTGTTATCATGGCATGTGCATGCATGAACCGGTCCTTAGATCTACGGCAAGTAAACCACCATCTCATGCTACCTCATTCTCAAGCCCAGTCTTGCCTAGATCTCCCTCTGATCCATGTTCATTAACAACATCAGTTTCTCATTATCATTACGAGTGCAGTTAGCTAGACACATCTATCTCGCTTCCCAATCCCATGGACTCAGCGAAGCATAAAAGTAAAAAAACCATACCCGACTCATAAACATCCATGGCGACAAGGTTGGTTTAACCAAAGCTAGTAAACTCCTATAAAAAGGGTTTCCCATCGTGTTTGACTCAGCACATACACCCTTTTTGTAAAACAAATCAGTTTTACCCAAAACATAGGATCAATATGGTCAAGGAGCACTTGCCTTGTTCTTACGGTTCCGGTTGTTCTTGGATCTCAAAACCTTGTTGCTGCAGCTCGTCGTAGACAACTCCCTGAGCTTGTCCCACTTTGTAGGATCACGTGCATACAAGATTCACATCAATCAATATCATGCACAAAGCTTAAACTAGATGCAATAATGCATATGCATTCTATCCTACGATTAGTTTTATTAGATTGGTTTACACGTGTTCTTGCATGGCCTGCATGGATTTTATGATGAACAGAGGTGTTCGGATCAAAGGTGGACGTGGCGATGATCTCGTCTTTAGATCAACCTGATCATCAAATGATCTGTCCACGAGAAGGCTTCTATTCGAAAGGAACCAAAGAACAGACGCAAAGAAAACACAACGATGTTGTAAGGTGGTATTGGAGACCTACATTACATTCTTCTCGGTTTTGAGGTCCTCCTCAGATCGTTGGGCTTTCCTCCGGCGATCTTCCTTGCCACTCTTCGGCGATGGTTTACTCGGCGGTTTGGGACTAGGGCTCTAAGTCGTCGGCTTAGGAGTTTGAAAAGAAGTGTGTAGTTTCGGCCAGAGGTTCTGGGTTCTATTTATAATCGGGAAGAGAAGAGTCCTAATCTGATTGTATCCCGAATAAGAGTCCTATTCAGATCGTCGTCGGATCCTAACATCTTATTTTTAGTTGATTTGGTGCGGTAACATTGTGGAGTTCAGGTCGGTTTCCTTTACGTACCGTTATTTTTACGCGTACAGATTCCAAAATCGCTTCAGAACTCGTCACCTTCGCGGTGATGAGCTCCGGAAGCTCCATGTGTCCTCCGAGGCCTGGTATCTCCTTCTCCGCAGAGACGAGCTCCGGTTGTGCCGCGTGTCAAACTAGCGAGACCTCCGTTTTCCTTCGGAGGTGAGCTCCGCGTGTGTCACGTATCCTGGCGGTCGGGACCTCCTCTCTTACTCGGAGGTGGCTCCGCGCACGCCACGTGTTAGTGCCGGTCTTTCCTTCTTTCCTCGAAGACGTGCTCCAAGGTTGACATGTGTCCAACAGTGTCGGGCCTCTCGGAGATAAGCTCCGGAGACGATATGTGTTTAATGGAACCGGACTCCTCGGAGGTGAGCTCCGAGATCGACACGTATCCCGCGCGACTGGTCCTCTGATTTCCACGGTGACTAGCTCCGAAGGTGACATGTGTCCTGCAAAATGTCTTTGCTTCTTCCACAGAGGCTAGTTCCGGGAACAACACGTGTCCCACAGGGTCGGACCTCTCCCCCTTTGCGGAGATGAGCTCCGAGCCTGCCACGTAGCCAGTTTAGCGGCGGACATCTCCCTACTTCGCAGGGATGAGCTCCGAAAACACCATGTGGCTAGTGGGCCGCGGAAGTTGTCTTCGACGCTTTTTGTGAACTAGATTCGGCTCTTACTGGCTATCTATTTGATAATTTCTCTGTTCCCACTTCTTTTAAAATGTTTTTCTCTACATGAAATATTTTCTAGAATCCTTGTATATAGGGGATTTTGACCATGTTGATCATTTGAACATATATAATTTTTGAAAAATATTCTTGGTGAGTGTGATGAGTAAGCAATCAATAATCAAACTATGACCATAATTCACCAAGAACTAATATTTGAAATAGTTTTAGAATTAAAAAGGAGATAGGGGATAATTTTTCGCAATCATGCTAGTATTTTGAAGTTCTAGATTACTAGCAATCGAATATGCAACATTTCAAGCCATATTTCGAGAATCATGGATATCCAATTAATTCCTAAGATCACAAAACCATTTCTCATCTAATGGCTTGGTGAAAATATCGGCTAGTTGTTTTTTAGTTCTAACATGTGAAATTAAAATGCCTATTTTTATAGAGTGGTCTCTTATGAAATGGTGTTGGATGTCAATGTGTTTGGTTCTGAAATGCTCAACAAAGTTATGGGCTATTTTTGTGGCACTCTCGTTGTCACATAGGAGCGGAATATGGTTCAAATTGTAACCATAATCCATTAGAGTTTGTCGCATCCAAAGAAGTTGTGCACAACAACTTCGTGCTGTAACATACTCCACTTCGGCTGTGGATAAGGCAAGGGAGTTTGGCTTCTTGGACGGCAATGATACTAGGGACCTACCCCGGAATTGGCAAGTATCGGATGTACTTTTCCTATCCACTTTGCATCTGGAGTAATCTGCATCAGAGTATCTGATGAGATTGAATTTTGACCCTATTGGATACCAAGGACCTAGGTTGGGTGTATTGACTAAATATCTCAAGATTCTCTTTACGCCTGTCAAGTAACACTCCTTTGGAGCGGCTTGAAACCTTGCACACATACATACAATAAACATGATATCAGCCATAGATGAACAAAGATACAATAAAGAACCGATAATAGAACCCTATTCGGACCATCTTTGTTGAGATCAAGATGTCCATTGGTCACCATTGGAGTTCTGATGGGCTTGGCTTTATCCATGTTGAACTTCTTGAGGATATCTTGTGTATACTTCATTTGACAAATGAAAGTACCCTCATTAAGTGAAAGTTGTCTAGAGGGGGGTGAATAGATGAAACACCTGAAATTTGACTTAATAAAAGCTAATCAACGAGCAGAGTGCGGACTAGTCCGGTCAGGGGGCGGACTAGTCCGGTCACATGGAGGTAGAACACCAAAGGTGAGATTTTTGGGAGTTTTCAACGATATACTTAATGACTATGAAGTATAACAACCTAGCAATCTAGTGGTGAAGTTGCACGAAGAGTAAATGACTAAATCTAGATGGATCGCAAGATTGGGACAAAGAACGCGAAGAACCCTAGAGTGATCTAACGAAGAATGAAGGACAAATCTAGATCACAAGCCACAATATTTATCTCGTGGTTCAGCTTCAAGGAGAAGCCTACATCCACGTTGAGGAGTCCACAAAGGACCGGGTTGCTCTAAAACCTATCCTCACCAAGACACCACAAAGGTCGGCTTGTTCTTCCACTAAATCACGGGGAGATCACAAAGATTCGTGGGGCAACTCACAATCTGAGGATCCCACAAAGTTACAGCTCCAAGAGATCACAAATCAACACTCAAATGAACTCAAAACAACGAGTCAAACCGAGAGAATCAACCATGAGCTCAAATCAAAGCACACCCTTCTCTCTTTTCTCCCCAAATCCCCAAAACCCTCAAGATTCGCTCTTAGGGATCAAAGAAATGAAGAGAAAGGGCTAGGAGGGTTCTTGGAAGGCTATGGTGGCGCTATGGTTCGGGAGTAGCCTTAGAGGCCCGGGGGATCCCCTTTTATAGGGGTCCCGACAATTAGATGTTGCCACTAGAAAAAGTGCGGACTAGTCCGGCCTTGGACCCCGGACTAGTCTGACCTGTGGGGACCAGTGATGTCACCCTTGACCAACCACAAAGTCCCCCACAACCTTTTGAATTCAAACGGTCACAACACCACGGACTAGTCCGTCCACGAATGGACTAGTCCGATCTAACACAGAACCTTTTGTTCCGGTTAAGAACGGACACGTCTGGTCCACCGGACTAGTTCGACCTCAAAGGGCGGACAAGTACGGCCATCCATGACTTATTCCCAGCAGCCACTTCCAAGTCCCAAACGGACTAGTCTGACCCACGACGGACTAGTCTGAACTCACACAAAACCTTTTGTTCCGGTCGGAAATGTACTAATCGATGCTTCAAGACTTAGTCCCAGAAGGACTCAAACACACTCACCACGGACTAGTCCATCCCCAAACGGACAAGTCCGAACTCACACAGGACCTCTTGGTCCTCCTAACATCGGATCAGTCCGATGTGACCGGACTAGTCCGACCTTCCAGCCCGGATAAGTCCGGTCCTGTCCCTAGGGCTGCCTCAACTCATCTCTCCAACTAACCTAACTTGGACTAAGAGATATTAGATGATTCTCAACACTTTGACACAATGAACACGCTCATACTAAAAGGCTAAACTCGAAGCAAAGAAATTTTAAACTCTAAATTCTACTCTTCGAGTTTTTTTGCCTTTTTCTCCTCTTCTTCCTTTTTGAGTATATCCAACTTCGTCCATTATTTAATCACCTGTACTTACACTTGTAATGCTCATTAGTCCCTTAAGTGTTGTTATTAATCATCGAAACCCATGGGGCTTTAGTCTAGATGCACTTTCACTAAGTTGCTTCACTTGAAAACCTAGAAAGAACTTCAATTCACCCATCATGGACATCTCAAACATTTCTGTCATGATCTTACTAAACTCATCACAAAACAACTTATTAGTAGAACCAAATATCGTGTCGTCGACATATAATTGGCAAATGAATAAATTATTATCAAAATGTTTTGTGAATAAAGTGCAATCAGCTTTTCCCATATTAAAACCATTATCAATTAGAAAATCTCTAAGGCACTCATACAAACTCTAGGAGCTTGTTTGAGGCCATAGAGAGCCTTACGTAGTTTTTACACATGGTTGGGAAGTTCCCGATCCTCGAACCCAAGTGGCTGCTCCATGTACACCTTCTCCTTGATTGGACCATTGAGGAATGCACTTTTGACGTCCATTTGGTACAGCTTGAAATTACGGTGAGTAGCATAGGCCAACAATATTCGAATAGATTCAAGCCTAGCTACGAGAGCAAAAGTCTCATCGAAATCCAAAACTTTGACTTGTGAGTACCCCTTGGCCACAAGTTGTGGGTTGTTTCTTGTTACCACGCTGTGTTCGTCTTGTTTGTTGCGCAACACCCATTTTATGCCCACAACATTCACGTTTGATCGCTCCACAAGTTCTCACACTTCATTCCTCTGGAAGTTATTTAGCTCTTCTACATAGCCATCATCTACTCTGGATCTCGTAGTGCATCTTCAACCCTATATGGTTCCAAAGAGGAAACAAAAGAGTAATGTTCACAAAAATTTGCAACATGAGACCGAGTAGTTACCCCCTTGGAGATATCTTCAATGATATTATCGACAGGGTGATCTTGTTGGACGCTCTAGCGCTCTCTTGTGTGTGGAATTTGGGGACTTGTGTCGGCATCCCCATTTTCCTCATCTTCTATTTCTCCCTCTGGATCATTTATTCCATTTTGGTCTTGATCATCTTGATTTTGTTGAGGTTGACCTTGGTCTTGTGTTGGTTGCTCTGGTTGTGATGAAGATGGCTATCTTGGATCTTGAGATTGCTCTTGAGGTCGAACATCTCCAAGTGTCATCCTTTTCAAGGCTTGCCACGGAGCTTCTTCTTCATATAGCACATGATGATCAAGTTGCTCCACTTGCGAGTCGTTAGTCTCATCAAACACTACGTCACACGCAAGTTCAACAATCCCGGGGGTTCTCTTGAAGATATGGTAGGCATAAGTGTTTGAATCATAACCCAGCAAGAAACCTTCATCACATTTTGAAGCGAACTTTGAGTTCCTGGACTTTTCGTTATCGGTAAGAAGCTCATATGGAATCTTCTTAAGGAGTTGATGGAGATAGAGTCAACTTGTCGCATGACACGCTGTGTTTACCGCTTCCGCCCAAAATCTGTCTGAGGCCTTGTATTCATCGATCATTGTCCTTGTCATCTCAATAAGTGCCCTATTCTTCCTTTCGCTACCCCGTTTTGTTCGGGGGAGCAGGGAGCCGAAAATTCATGTTTGATGCCTTCTTCATCAAGAAAGTATTCAACTTGGGTATTCTTGAACTCGGTGCCGTTGTCGCTTCTTATCTTCTTCATTCTTAAGGAGAACTCATTTTGACCCCTTCTCAAGAATTTCCAGAGGACACCTTGTACTTCTCCCTTATCATGCAAGAAAAATACCCAAATGAATCTAGAAAAATCATCTACAATTACTAAACTGTATTCGTTACCACCAATGCTAATGTAGAGGATCGGGCCGAAGAGGTCTATATGTAGTAGTTCTAACGGTCTTGTAGTCGTCATTATGTTCTTGGCGGGGTGAGATGTTCCAATTCTTTTTCCGGCTTGGCACGCGCTACATGGCCTGTCTTTCTCAAACACAACAATCTTCAAACCTCGGATGTGATGCCCTTTTAGAAGTTTATGCATATTTCTCATACCAACATGAGCTAGCCGTCTATGCCACAGCCAACCCTAGCGATGTAAGCGGCGCAGGATTACTCGTAACGTCGTTGGGCCGCCCGCGCCATAACCCCGCTAAAGACTCGTGTAAGGAGCCGCTGTGACTAATGGGACGCTGGCTGCTGCCCGTGGTGCCGCAAAACGCCTCATTATGAACCAGTGCGGCACGTCCTTTCTTCATCCGCACGGGGAGCATATTTTCTTTAGTCGCACTAATACATAGATAGGTAGTGACGCAGCTTGTGCCATCTGCGGGACGACCGCCAATACCCAGCTGCTGTGCTGGCAGCCCACGAACAACCCTTCATGGGTTTGCGGCCACTGCGGGACGTGGAGGGGGCACCGCATCCGGCCCGCTTGCACCCTGATCCAACACATGTTAGTCTTTGCAATCAAACTTGTGTCAAGTTGAGCTTTATCCGTGGTGAAGTCCATGAGATAGAGCTTTCCCTTTAACATACTCTTGAATGCAACCGAGTAATCACTTCTGCTAAAAACGGTCACACCATCGTTAGTGAACAAACAATTATAACATTCGTCACATAGCTGAGATGTGGACAAGTGATTATAATCTAATGAATAAACATGTAAAATTTGAGAAAAAAGTGTGTTGAGGTGATATAGCTATTTTACTGGTTCTGAGTATCATTCCTTTACTATTATCAACAAAATAAATACATTCACTTGGATCCTCATTTTCTCATATTCCACAAACATTTTCTTTTCTCCGGTCATGTGGTTGGTGCATCCGCTATCGAACACCCATTTAGATCCACCAGAGGCATATGCCTACAAAATAGGGTTATGCCTTGGTTTTAGGTACCTAAACTTGCTTCGGTCTGTAGGATCAAAGAGCACGTGAAAAGCTATCAGAGGGGGGGTGAATGATAGATTAAAACTTTTTACGCGGAAGCTACAAAAAACACTCGGTGGAAAATAGATCTGATAAAGAAACCGTGTGTCCGACTGTTTTCAACATGTTCAAATGTGACTAAACTAGTGTATATTATAGAAAATCAAGTCACCAAGCCACTGCAATAAGAATCACGTGAAAACACTAAGTAAAACTTGAGTTATGATCAAAAGACTAGACGAAGGTCAATCTGTTCTACCCGATTTTAAAAACAGATCTGCAATGCTGCAAAGAAAATCGTGTATATCAAAAACAACAAATCAAATTACCATGAAATTTTCACATATGATAGATACTCAAGTTGTGAAGATAACTTAAAAAGAATCACGTCAATTGGATCAGTAAAACGCGAGTTATGGTCGAAATACTGAAGCAACTTTGGTCTGTCCAGAAACTCGCCGAGGAAAAACTTGTCTGAAATAAGTCGGACGAATAAGGCATTAAAGATCCTCTAAACTACAAATTTTATTGCTAAAAACTCAAGAGAAGCATCCACAAGTCGTTCTCTCCATGAGCCTTGGTCTCCCTTGCTTATATAACCAGCCCTAAGGCCAACCAATTCAAACTAGGATCCTACTACTACTTGGATTCAAACTCTAACTTTGAAAACTGCTCAAGACTCTTCTATACGCAGATAGAAGCAATCTTAAGACTTCCAAACACCTTAGAAACATCCCAAACATTTCTAAAACGTATCTACTTTGTGCCTAACATCAAATCCTATTATAACCAACTCGAAACTTTCCATAAACGAACCATAACCGCCTCAGCCGCAACCTAAGCGCAAAATCCAGCCGATTGAACCTTTTCAACCATATATTTACTTCCATATCTCTTCACCACGCCTTGAAACAATATACCCACATCCATGCACCCCTTGCATATGTGCAAACACTTTCCAAAATGTTCACAACACATTCATATGCATTGTTCTTGACCTAAATATGTTGTGTGACCTCCCGATCATCTCAACCACAATTCCTCCCGAACTTGGTTGTTGAACCTCATCTTCTTCCTAAGACTAGTTCAAAGATCTCCATCACCAGCCATGTCTTGACCTCAAGCAACACATGCACATGAACAAACATCCACTTTTTTTTAGGACAAGTCCGCGACTTGACTCACGTGAGTCCGAGAACCACAACAGCTTACATGAGCACCTCACATAAGCATGTTGCAAACTATAACAATGTATTAACCACCATAATCAGCTATAACACATCAAAACTTAGTAAGAGAATACTAAGCAAACATTTCATAAGCCAAGAAGCAAGTTTGAAACATTGCTTGTTAAAAATAGAGTGACTGAAAATTAAACACAATAAAAATAGTTGCTCCTGAAATGCAATGAGAAACTTCGGACAATCTGAAACGGGTATTTCGCCTATATTCATAATTTTGAATGTAAATCCTCACTTTTATTCTAATTGCCAATATATTCAGCACACATAGGTCTCACAATCTCCCCCTTGATGGATGCATTGGCAACACCACAAAGAATCCGAACATTGGCTCATTCAGATGAAAAAGTTTTGAAAGCAAAATTTTCTCCCCCTTTTTGAAATCAAATATCAAATGAGAAAGGAATTTCAAAAAAAAAATTTCCCCCTGAGAAGAATGTGTAAAAACTCGTGAATGTGCAATATGTGACATATTTCTCCCCCCTTTGACAATGTATTCAGTAAGGTTTAAAAGTGAAATTTCAATTTATTATGAGCATAACATGACATATTCATATAAAACAAAGCTCATCCAACACTGCTACAAAAACCATTATCCTAGGCGCCTCGTTTTTTAGACCTAGGCGGTTCGTAAAAAATGTGTGTGTGATGTCTAATGAATTAATAGATGTCTGTGATGAATAAACATCACAAATGGCTCGCAACGGCAAACCACCTGTGTAAACATATCAATTTTCACAAGCGGACCGTGGAGTAGGAGCCGCCTGCAATATTGGTCATTAATACAGACGGCTGAAGCGACCGGTAGTAGAAGCCGCCTGCAATATTGGCCATTAATACTGAGGGGAATGCACCTTTGAATTCAGTTTGAAGCCGCATTAATACAGGCGGATGAAGCGACCGGGAGTAGAAGCCGCCTGCAATATTGGCCATTAATACCGAGGGGAGCGAGCCTTTGACACCAATTCGAAGCCACCAAACATCGCGGCCCGGTATACATCAACCACATTTAGCATAAAACAAAAATACAACAAACAATTCGGTAATCGATAACAAACATTAATCATCAAATAAACATTCATTAAAAAATATTTTTTACAAACAACAAAATAAAACAACAGACGATCGCCTAGTCCCCCAGTGGCGGAGGAACCCCACACTTGTCGGCGATTGCCTCCACTAACTTCCTGCTGCCTTCCACCCCAAGCACCTCACCGACCGTATCCTGCATTGTGTCAAGACGACCAGCCACTGTGCTTAACCCGAAGAGGTAGTGGGCTATGGTGTCCATTCCAGTACATTCTGGAAGGCGGCCAAGACACAGAAGTTCCATGGCATCAGATGTACTGTTAAATACATCATTCGCCAGCTGCCGACGCAACGGTGATAGGTCGTTGTCCGCCTGTGCCCTGAGGGCAACCAAACTCTGCTCTAGGAAAGCAATTTTCCTAAGAAGGTGCTCTCTCTTCCACCTAGGAAGGCGGCGAAGGTGCGGTTGGAGCCGGGAACAGAGACACGGTTGAAGCCGGGGACGAAGGTGCGGTTGGAGCCGGGGATGGAGGCACGACGAGTGGAGAGCATGGTCGAGAGCGCTTCGTCGGTGGTGCCATTGAGACTAGGACTACGGTATGGCAAGGAAGACGAAGACTAGAGGGAAGGGGAAGACTGTGATGGTGGTGCAAACTGCAGAGAAGGGGAAGGTGCAAGTTATAATAGTGCGGAGAAGGAGAGGTCGGATCGCTTCGAATTCTACGCGAGAATGGCAACGACTGCACTATACAGGCGGGCCATGGACTAGGAGCCGATTGCAATATTGGCCATTAATACTTTCAAGTAACTTACACTATCACATCAATGAGATACATAAATTAGCGCAAGCCATGCTAGAGATCAAGTGTAATTTTTTAATTTAAGCAAGTCATGATCTCACAAACTTAGTTATTTCAAAACCTGAAAGCATGACGCATGTTGCTGCATTTTTCATTATCTTTTAAAACACAAGTTCAGATTATGACATTTGCAAGTGATTATATATCACATCAGCCTTATTCTAACTAACTGAAAGCATCTAGGCCCCCGTGAGATATGGTTTTGGTGATTAATGACAACCGTTCGTTATTACTAATGAGTTTGTGGATGCGAGGTTTCACATATATCACATCAACCGTTAATGAACTATCTATTCACACCATCTACTGCTCATTGGATACAAATGGAGACCCCTCAATGATCCATTCTAAGGGGTTATTCGATACTCATAAAAACTAAATGAAGAAATCATACAACGACTCTACTTTATCAAAATTGGCAACACAAGGAGCTCACACCTCATCGTAATATCATTTCAAACAAGTATCAAAGAGGTCACTCGAGAGGATTCTAAAAGATCAACTCAAAACAACTCGAAGCAAACAAGTTGCATTCACCGGATCATCCGATGTCTTGCAAAAAGACTACATCGGTCGAGTTTGAGTTAGCAGAAGAAGAAGACCTTAGAGCCCAGTACACACCGGATCATCCGATGTGAAGGAAGTGGCACATCGGTTGAGTTCACCCGAAGGATGATATCTGAGTTACTCTGAAGATATACACACCGGATCATCCGATGATGAAGTAAGTGTACATCGGTCAAATTCAACAGAGACAATATTTCTGACCCAATTCTGAAGATCAACTCACCGGATCATCCGATGATAAATTGAAGTAACATCGGTCGATTAAAAGATCCAACGGTTATATCCAACAGTCACATCTGACACGTGACATCAGCTAATTTGGAATTCGACCGATGATCATATAAAGGGGTGCATCGGAGGATCCGATGTTAACTGACAAAGTCTGCCCACTTTTCCAACGGCTATCTCGTGTGGGCTGGCTATAAATACCCCTCCAACCGGCCATTTCGACAAGTCTTGATCTCCTGAGCATCACTACACATTCTCAAGCATTCAAGACCAAGAGCTACCACTTCCACACTTCAAAACCTCTTGTAATCCAACTATAGGTTATATCTAGCTAGAGAGAAGCTTGTGTGCGTCCATTCTTGGTGATTGGAATCTCTAGACTAGTGAGAGAGAGTGTCTTGGTGACTTCTCTCACCTTGTAAACGTTGGAGGAAGAAGAGATCACTCCGGAGCTTACCAAGGTGTTTGTGGAAGCCCGGAGGATCACCGTTGTACAAGGCTTGAGCTCCACCTTGCCGGAGAGGGCGAACGGAGAAAGATAGTGGATTCCCTTGTCTTGGTGACTTGGGAGTGGCCATACCCTTTGGTGGGTACCACAACGTGGACGTAGGAAGATTTTTATGATCTTACCGAACCACGGGAAAAATCGCCGTGTCTCCGAGTCTCCGCGGGAGTTTGCATTTCTCTCCTCACCCCTTACTATTACGCTTTTACTATTCCGCACTTAACTCTCTTACTTGCGTACTTAGTTTGCATAGGGAATTGGGCTTCAACCATTAAAGTTCTAAATTGCTCTAAAATTTTAAAAAGCCCAATTCACCCCCCTCTTGGGCGTTTCGATACTTACAATTGGTATCAGAGCGAGGTTGCTCATTGGATCATTCTAGCTTCACCGCTAGAGAGCAAAAATGGCCAAGAATGGGGGTTCGGTTCCTACCTTCGAGGGCAAGAATTTTGCTTATTGGAAAGCACGCATGCGCGCTTACCTTGAGGCAATTGCTCCCGAAGTGTGGGAAGCGACCCATGCGGGGTTTGGAAATCTTGACTATGTTGGAGACCAATTAAAATGGGATGCTAAGGCTAGAAATGCCATATATGAATGCATTAGTCAAGATGTTTTTGCTAGGATTGCTAGCAAGGAAAAAGCATGTGAAATTTGGGCATGCCTAGTTGAAATACATGAGGGCTCATCTCGTGTCAAAGAACTCAAATATCACATGCTTAAATCAAAATATGATGAATTTAAGATGTTTCCTCATGAAAACGTTAATCAAATGTTTTCTCGTTTAAATGTGCTCATTGAGGAAATTAACGCACTTGATATTGCTTCTCTTGGCAAGGGACTTATAAATCGCAAGATCCTCATGCTTCTACCCAAGCCCAAGTACAACATTATCAATTCAATGCTCCAAAAAGAGTCACTAGACAACATTGAAGTTTCGGAGCTCATTGGAGAAATTCATGCTCATGAAATGAGCGTACTTGGAATGATGGAGGAGTCATCATCAAAAACCATTGCTCTCAAGGCATCAACCAAGAAGACAACTCCCAAGAAGAAGAAAGTGGTTGAGCCTAGCTCAAGTGAAGAAGAGCAAGAAACAAACGAAGATGATGATGATGAGCTTGACTTGATGATGAGAAAATTCTCACGCCTCAACTCCAAGATTGCAAAGAAGGGATACTCTTTTGATCCCAAAAAGAAAGCCTTCTTGCCAAGAAAAGATGAAAACAAGACGTGCTACAATTGTGGTGATCTAGGCCACATATCATATGACTGCCCAAGACCGGACAAAAGAAAGGAAATTGGCAAGCATCACAAGCTAGAAGAAAGTGATGATGAAGAGGAGGTCAAGCCCAAGCGCTCCTTTGGAAAGAAGAAATTTGACAAAGGCAAGAAAACCAAGCTCTTTCCGAAGAAAAGAAGAGGGCCTCAAAAGGTCTTCATGTGTGAAGCAAATGAGTGGATCACGGATGAAGAGTCAAGCGACGAAGATAGTGAAGATGAAGAAAACTTGGCGGGCCTCGCCATCGTCAACAAAAATGACTCCCCTCTTCGTCCACCTCCTATGTGCCTAATGGCGAAAGGTAACTCAAAGGTATGTGAAGACTCTAGCGATGATGATGAGGAGCTTTCACCCGATGAATTAGCATCCATGATTAGTGAATATCATGCCATGATAAAAAGGGAAAAGGCTAAGGTTAAGGCTCTTGAGCTAGCTCGTGCTAAGCTTGAAAGTGCTAACCTCGATTTGCATGACAAGTATGTAATCATACTTAAAGAGCATGACACGCTCAAATTAAATGTCAAACAAATCGAGGATGAAAATGCTACAATCAAGCTTAAGTATCATGAGCTTGACTTAGCTAACTTAGCACTCTTGGCAAAGCACAATGAGTTGGTTCAAGAACATGAAGTGCTTAACCGTGCTTATGAAGCTATTGAACTTAAATTGAAAAACACAAAGAAAGAAACCCTTGATGGCAAAATATCATCTAATTCACATGCCACTAATGTTTTGGATAAGTCTTTGCCTTTGAAAGCAAGCCCTAGGGAGAAGGAGCTAATGGACGAAATTGAAAGTCTTCGCACTAGTGTGGCAAGACTCTCTAAGGGGGAGGACAAGCACAAGGAAATCCTCTACCAACAAGCGAAAAGCTTCAACAAGAGAGGACTTGGATCCTTCCCGGTACCCAACAAAGGAAAGGTGCCCTCACCGGAGCTTAGGACAAGCTTCATCAAGGAAGTTGGGTCATATTGCCAACATTGTGAGGTCACCGGACATCACACGAGGGAGTGTCCTCTTCCCAACCGTCCTTCTCCCAAATTGCCTCCTAACTACAAATCTACTTTCAATGATTATCACTATCTATTGAGCAAAGTAGGTGGAAAGGTGAAGGCAAGGTTCATCGGCAAAGACATCAAGGGCATGAAGGGGAAGCTCCCCAAGCAACTTTGGGTTCCAAAATCACTTGTATCACACATACAAGGACCTAAGTTGGCTTGGGTTCCTAAACTCAAACACTAACTTCATGTGTGTAGGTGAACTACAAAGCCGGAGGAAAGCATTGGGTACTCGATAGTGGGTGCACTCAACATATGACCGGCAATGATGGTATGTTCACCTCCATAGAAAACCCCGGCAATCATGAACAAGTCACCTTTGGTGATAACTCAAAGGGGAAGGTAATTGGTTTGGGTAAAATTGCTATTTCTCATGATTTGTCCATCTCTAATGTGCTTTACGTTAAGTCTCTTAGCTTTAATTTACTTTCTATTGCACAATTATGTGATCTTGGACTAACGTGCACATTTGACAAGAATGGTGTTGTGGTGACTAGTGAGTCAAGTAAAGAACTAATATTCAAAGGCTTTCGGCATGGACATCTTTACTTGGTGGACTTCTCCAACAAGGATGCTAGCTTGACCACTTGTCTTTTCACCAAGACTAGTTTGGGGTGGCTATGGCATCGGCGCATTGCTCACATTGGGATGAGCAAGCTCAAGAAGTCATTCAAGCTTGGGATGGTGACCGGCGTGAAGGATGTCACATTTGAGAAGAACAAGCTTTGTAGCGCATGTCAAGCCGGGAAGCAAGTTGCCTCACACCATCCGTTAAAGACAATGGTGTCAACCTCCAAGCCACTTGAACTACTTCACATGGACCTCTTCGGACCGTCCACGTATCAAAGCCTTGGCGGTAACCTCTATTGTCTTGTTATTGTTGATGACTACTCTCGCTATGCTTGGACATTGTTCCTAGGCGACAAGGGTGAAACTCCGGAAATCTTCAAGACCTTCGCTAAACGAGCTCAAAGGGAATTTCAACTTCCCATCATCAAGGTCCGGAGTGACAACGGCACCAAGTTCAAGAACTACAACATTGGGGAGTGGTGTGATCGTGAAGGCGTGAAGCACGAGTTTTCGGCCACATACACCCCTCAACAAAATGGTGTCGTTGAAAGGAAGAACAAGACTCTCATCACCCTTGCAAGAGCAATGCTTGATGACTATGGCACGTCGGAGAAGTTTTGGGCCGAAGCAATCAACACGGCGTGCCATGCCGCAAATAGGGTCTACCTTCATCGACTACTTCAAAAGACCCCATATGAGCTCCTCATTGGGAGAAAGCCCAACATCTCCTACTTCCGAGTCTTCGGGTGCAAGTGCTACATCTACCGCAAGAAAAGGCTCGGTAAGTTTGAAAGAAGGTGTGATGTTGGTATCTTTCTTGGTTATGCGTCAAACTCAAAAGCATATCGAGTATTCAACCAAACCTCCGGGTTAGTTGAAGAAAGTTGTGATGTTGAGTTTGATGAGACTAATGGCTCCCAAGAGGAGGGTTTTGGTCATGATGATATAGATGATGAGCCTCTACGAGAAGTTATGAAGAACATGACCATAGGAGACATCAAGCCCGAAGTTGAGGAGAGCCATGATCAAGGGGGAGCCTCAAGTTCCAACATCAACACCTCCATGGCGCCTCAAATTGATGAAGAAGAAGAGAAAAATGATCCATTGCCAATGCAAGATTCACATGCCACACAACACCAAGAAGAAGAAGAAGTCCAAGGTCAAGTCCAACCACACGACGAGCAAGATGCCTCACCACCACCAAGTGCCTCACAACCTCTTATGAGGCATGGGCGCATCTCCAAGGCACATCCGATGGATCAAATCATCGGAAGTCCGTCACGGGGAGTAAGTACTCGTTCTCGCCATGTTGCTTCATTTTGTGAGCACTACTCCTTTGTTTCGTGTGTAGAACCCACAAATATTGAGGAAGCACTCCAAGATCCCAATTGGGTGATGGCTATGCAAGAAGAACTCAACAACTTCACCCGCAATAAAGTTTGGGTATTGGAGGAGCGACCTAAGGACAAGAACGTCATCGGAACGAAGTGGGTGTACCGCAACAAACAAGACGAGAATGGCGTGGTGGTCCGCAACAAGGCAAGGCTTGTGGCCAAGGGTTTTTCACAAGTTGAAGGACTAGATTTTGGAGAGACATTTGCCCCGGTCGCACGGTTAGAAGCTATTCGTATACTCCTAGCTTTTGCTTCACATCACAATATTATGCTTTATCAAATGGATGTGAAAAGTGCCTTCCTCAATGGTTACATTAACGAGCTTGTTTTCGTTGAGCAACCTCCCGGGTTTGAAGATCCGAGGAATCCTAACCATGTGTATAGGTTACACAAGGCGCTCTACGGGCTCAAGCAAGCTCCTAGGGCATGGTATGAACGTCTTAGGGATTTCCTAGTCATGCAAGGATTCAAGATCGGGAGGGTGGATACTACACTTTTCACCAAGGACATCAACGGGGATTTATTTCTTTGTCAAATTTACGTTGATGACATTATTTTTGGCTCAACTAACAAATCTCTTAGTCTTGAGTTTGGCACCATGATGTCTAGGGAGTTCGAGATGTCAATGATTGGAGAACTCAATTTCTTCCTAGGATTTCAAGTCAAGCAACTTCAAGAGGGGACTTTCATCTACCAAGAAAAGTACACCAAAGACCTCTTGAAGAAGTTTGAAATGGAAGATTGCAGCTCAAGAAGCACTCCAATGGCAACAAATTGTCATCTCGACGCGGACATGGACGGTAAACCTATTGATCAATCTCATTACCGTTCCATGATTGGTTCATTATTATATCTTACCGCATCTAGGCCCGATATCATGTTTAGTGTGTGCTTGTGTGCTCGCTTTCAAGCAGCACCTAAAGAATCGCATCGTAAGGCGGTCTTTAGGATACTTAGGTATCTCAAGCATACCCCAAGTGTAGGTTTGTGGTACCCCAAGAACGCTAGTTTTCATATCTTGGGTTACTCGGATTCGGACTTTGCCGGATGCCGTGTGGATCGCAAGAGTACATCCGGTGGGTGCCACTTACTTGGGCGTTCCCTAGTATCTTGGTCGAGCAAAAAGCAAAACTCCGTGGCTTTGTCCACCGCGGAGGCAGAGTATATAGCGGCCGGTGCATGTTGTGCCCAAATTCTATATATGAAGCAAACCCTTTTGGACTTTGGAATTAAGTTTGATTGTGTGCCTCTCCTTTGTGACAATGAAAGTGCGGTTAAGATAGCTAGAAACCCCGTTCAACACTCCCGCACTAAGCACATTGATATTCGCCATCACTTCTTGCGGGACCATGAGGCTAAAGGAGACATCTCTTTGCAAGGTGTAAGGTCCGAAGAACAATTGGCGGATATCTTCACTAAACCACTTGATGAGAAAACTTTTTCTAGACTGAGAAGTGAATTAAATGTGCTAGATGCATCTAACGTCATGTAAGTTACCATGTTCATGTAAGGTTGCATATCAAATAGGTCTTGTCTAACTCCCAAAGGATAGGGGCAAGCTAGAAATAGCTTTTCCTGAGGAAGCCTTTGGCAGGTTTAAACTTGGCAAGATAGATTTACATTACGCCTTGCATGATTCCTGCCATATAGACTTGCACTCATTCATTATCTTGCATTATTTTGGTTGGCATTGCATACGGTAGATTGTCACAAAGGGAAACCACATCATGAGAAGGAGACTTGTTCAAAATGCAATAGCTCAACTCATATGATGTGGATAGAGCAAAATTCTAAAGGTACATGCTTTAAAGAGATAGAAGTTCTCTACACTCTAGCTCACAAAGCATGGGCCTTACATTTTCATGGTTTCACTCCTAACCCTGTGTGTTCTCTTTGCTTAAGGGCTTAGCCAATATGTGGCACTATATTTAAGGCCTTATATTAGAGGTTAGGAGTTGCCCAAAAAGTCCTAAGACCAATCCTTATCTTTGTGTGCTTAAGTCCAAGGACATATATGGGCAGTCTTAGATTTTCTGCAGTCATCGGATTATCCGATGCTAGGGCCAGCAGATCATCGGATCAATTGGTGCTTCAGCTCAGTGCTCAGATCAAGTCAGATGTCACAAATCAACCGATGAGTTCTTTTCAGAAGGCATCGGAGCATCCGATGTTCAGCCTTCCTGGTGCCCTGCAGAAATCGACCGATGATCGTCACATCAACATCGGATCATCCGGTGTTCAAAGAGAGTCTTTGGAACAGCTCTCTGTTGAACTCGACCGATGCATCCTCCGATGATCATCGGTCCATCCGGTGTTTTATGTGCGGCTAGGGTTTGCCCGTACAGTTTAAAAGCGGGGGGTCGGCCACCGATCGTTTTTTTCCCTTCTTCTTCCCGAGCTCCGCCGCCGCCCGACGCCCTCGCCGCCGTCCTCACGCCTCTCCTGCGCCGCCGCCTCCCTGCCGCAGCCGCCTCCCTTCGGCCGTCGCCGCCTCCCTGCCGCAGCCGCCGCCGCCTCCCTGCCGCAGCCGCCTCCCTTCGGCCGTCGCCGCCTTCCTGCTGCAGCCGCCGCCGCCTCCCTGCCGCAGCCGCCGCCGCCTCCCTGCCGCAGCCGCCTCCCTTCGGACGCCGCCGCCTCCCTGCCGCCGCCGCTTCCCAGGTGCCTCCTCCGCCGCCTCCCACGCACAACCGCCTCTCCCGCGCACGCCGCCTCCCGCGCGCGCCGTCTCCCCTCCACCACTCGCCGCCGGCACGCATCACCCTCTCCGCTAGGGTTTCGCCGTGGTTCACCGATTCGTCGATAAGATGGGTCGCGATCGCAAAGGAAAGGGCAAGGATATTGAGGAGCCCGCCGCGAAGAAGCGCAAAATGTCCAAGGACACTCGTCGTGCGGAGTTGGCCGCTCGCGCCGCCGAGGAGCGTGAGCGCGGCCATCGCGGTTCCTTACGGATCCGCGAGTCCCGGCAGAGGCAGGAGCAGCCTCCGATCCAGCCGGTGCCTCCCGAGGGCTCCGACGAGGAGGAGACCGAGGTGCCGCCACTCATCCGCCGGCGCACCCCGAGGACTCGTGGGGGTGGACAGACCCCTACGGCGAGTCGGCGTCCCTCTGCGGCTGACCGCGCCGAGGACAGAGAGGCCGAAAGGGCCATCCACCTGATGGACACAGCTGTCCGTGTTGCCGAGGATGTCAGACTCACCGACTACAGGAAGACGAAGGCTAGGCAACTAAAGAAGCTCAGATGGTCAGTGATCCTTGAGGAGTGGTTCCCGCGGCCTAGGGACTCTCGAGTTGACTCCCGTTTCTGGACCCTGACACAGGCGTCCCTGTACGAGACTTACAGGCGTCGGGGTCACAAGCTATTCCAGCATAACAGCATTGACTGGGATCAGCTTGCAGTGGCAGCAGGACACGGGATCAGGCCCCTCCTTGAGAGATACAGAGGACTTGTGGATTTGCTCTCACACCAGAGGAGTGCCTACGTCGAGGAGTGGGTCAGGGTGTTCTACGCGACACTCTACGTCTCTGAGGGCCGTCGCTCGATCCACTTCATGTTCATGGGGCGGATCCACGACGTGTCTCGAGACTTGTTGGGCAGACTGCTCGGTGTGGAGCTTTCTACTACGTGTCTGCACCAGATAGTCTACGGAGACGCAGACCCGCCGAGGAGGCCTCTGACTGGAGGAGTGGCACCGCCTTTCGAGGAGATCAGAGGTCTGTTCACTCAGACGTTCACTCCTGACCAGCCGAGGGTGCCAGCTCTTCTCACCCCAGCAGCCCGGACAGTTCACCACGTCCTCAGGCGTACCCTGCTGCCGAGGTCCGGCTACTTGGAGGGTTTCACGAGCCTTCAGCAGACCATCCTGTTCTATGTGATGAACGGGATGGAGTTCGACATAGTAGACATTCTGATCTGCGAGATGGAGGACGTGATCACCGATGGAGTTGGGATGCTACGACAGCTGGTCTTTGGTCACTGGATCTATCACCTTCTTCACCAGCTGGTTCCAGAGGACACTCCAGGAGTCTCTCAGCTGACAGAGATGCACGTGACCCGGTTCAGCCACTACCGAGTCCCCACTCCGGGAGACCGCCGCCTTGGCCGTCCCGTCGAGCGTGAGGTACGAGCCAGACTGTCTGAGGAGGACTGGGCAGAGCTGACTCAGGAGGACGCAGAGCTGGCACAGGCAGAGGCTCAGGGAGGAGACCTACAGCACGTGTGGTCGGACAGCGACACCAGCGACAGTGTCGAGGAGTACTTCCCTCCTGCTCCTTCCTCACCGAGGCAGCACGACGCAGAGGCAGGAGGCTCAGCTGCTCCACCACCTTCACCTCCTCCAGTGTCAGAGGCTCAGGTGACTCAGCCGTCAGAGCTCACTGCTTTACTTCAGCGGATGGCTCAGCAGCAGGAGCAGCAGGCAGCTCGACAGGAGGAGCTTCAGAGGCAGCAGCAGGAGATGCAGCTGGAGATCGCCCGTCAGAGGCGAGAGGACACCGACAGGTTCACCAACCTTGTCGATCAGATGACGCGACGCACTCTGGACCAGCAGCAGCAGACTCAGCAGATGCTGTTGGGCATCCTGGGGTTGGTCACCAACCTCTATCAGCAGACAGGAGTCGCTCTTCCACCTCAGCACTCAGGACTCGGTCAGGTTCCAGGTGCACCGTCACTAGCGCCAGCTCCAGTACTGCCGCCGACGCCGTTCCAGTCCTCACCTCTTCCGGCAGTACCTCCACCGGCGCCTGCAGCCTCAGCGGATCCCCCAGCAGCTCCAGCCCCCACAGCAGCTCCAGCTCCAGCTCCCGCTCCAGCTCCAGCACCAGCGACCTCTACCTCCAGCAGCTCCGACGACAGCACCGTCGACGCCGACCGCTTCACCATCGCCAGGAGCGCGCCTGAGTCGTAGGCACTCGACTTCCCTTTTTGGTGTCTTGATGCCAAAGGGGGAGAAGAGTTAGAGGCAGGGGGAGGGTTAGCTCAGTTCTAGGGGGAGTGTCTATGTCTACACTTTTGCTACTATATCTGAGATTGTCCTTTTGCGTCTATGTCTACACTTTTGCTACTATATCTGAGATTGTCCTTTTGCTACTTTATTTGAGATTGATCGTTATTATTATTTGCTATTATTGTACTCCGGGTGCTACTCTGTGCTCTTACGCCTTATCGTTTATTATTTGAGCCTTCAAGCCACCTGTGTTGCAAATTTGTACCTGTTATATTTCTTTTTGGAGCATTGTGTTTTAATTCAATTATATGCTCTACTCGTTGTGTTGTCATCAATCACCAAAAAGGGGGAGATTGAAAGCATCTAGGCCCCCGTGAGATATGGTTTTGGTGATTAATGACAACCGTTCGTTATTACTAATGAGTTTGTGGATGCGAGGTTTCACATATATCACATCAACCGTTAATGAACTATCTATTCACACCATCTACTGCTCATTGGATACAAATGGAGACCCCTCAATGATCCATTCTAAGGGGTTATTCGATACTCATAAAAACTAAATGAAGAAATCATACAACGACTCTACTTTATCAAAATTGGCAACACAAGGAGCTCACACCTCATCGTAATATCATTTCAAACAAGTATCAAAGAGGTCACTCGAGAGGATTCTAAAAGATCAACTCAAAACAACTCGAAGCAAACAAGTTGCATTCACCGGATCATCCGATGTCTTGCAAAAAGACTACATCGGTCGAGTTTGAGTTAGCAGAAGAAGAAGACCTTAGAGCCCAGTACACACCGGATCATCCGATGTGAAGGAAGTGGCACATCGGTTGAGTTCACCCGAAGGATGATATCTGAGTTACTCTGAAGATATACACACCGGATCATCCGATGATGAAGTAAGTGTACATCGGTCAAATTCAACAGAGACAATATTTCTGACCCAATTCTGAAGATCAACTCACCGGATCATCCGATGATAAATTGAAGTAACATCGGTCGATTAAAAGATCCAACGGTTATATCCAACGGTCACATCTGACACGTGACATCAGCTAATTTGGAATTCGACCGATGATCATATAAAGGGGTGCATCGGAGGATCCGATGTTAACTGACAAAGTCTGCCCACTTTTCCAACGGCTATCTCGTGTGGGCTGGCTATAAATACCCCTCCAACCGGCCATTTCGACAAGTCTTGATCTCCTGAGCCTCACTACACATTCTCAAGCATTCAAGACCAAGAGCTACCACTTCCACACTTCAAAACCTCTTGTAATCCAACTATAGGTTATATCTAGCTAGAGAGAAGCTTGTGTGCGTCCATTCTTGGTGATTGGAATCTCTAGACTAGTGAGAGAGAGTGTCTTGGTGACTTCTCTCACCTTGTAAACGTTGGAGGAAGAAGAGATCACTCCGGAGCTTACCAAGGTGTTTGTGGAAGCCCGGAGGATCACCGTTGTACAAGGCTTGAGCTCCACCTTGCCGGAGAGGGCGAACGGAGAAAGATAGTGGATTCCCTTGTCTTGGTGACTTGGGAGTGGCCATACCCTTTGGTGGGTACCACAACGTGGACGTAGGAAGATTTTTATGATCTTACCGAACCACGGGAAAAATCGCCGTGTCTCCGAGTCTCCGCGGGAGTTTGCATTTCTCTCCTCACCCCTTACTATTACGCTTTTACTATTCCGCACTTAACTCTCTTACTTGCGTACTTAGTTTGCATAGGGAATTGGGCTTCAACCATTAAAGTTTTAAATTGTTATAAAATTTTAAAAAGCCCAATTCACCCCCCCCTCTTGGGCGTTTCGATCCTTACACTAACGAAGTCAAGCCTATGTCATTTGACAATCAGAAGCTTAATAACATGATTTTAGTCATACACAACTTCTTTCAAGTTTATATCTAAGTGCAATGATAAGCCATCTCAAAAGAAGAAGTGCCATGCATGCATATTCTTTTGATCTTATCTCATTTTTCTATCTGGTCATAAAAGCTCAACATGTGGATAATTGATTGATTAATTTGTCATTATTAAAAGTACTTGTAAGCATGCAACAAGTCCAAAATAGCAAGAAAGATTGATCATGACTAGATTTAGGGTAAGTAACTATTCCAATTACTAGTCATGGCAAAAACTACAAAATGTATACCACGAGTAATGTAGTAAGAACTTTCAGCATGTAAAAGGAATCACGAAAGTCATATATGTATAAAATACTTTGCTCATATTATTTTAAAATCAAATTCACACATAGACTACTCAAGTTTCAAAACCCCCCTCGATTTAAGCCATGAGGATGCATAACCTCTATTTCACTACGGATGAAACAAAAATGAGTGAAATCCAAGGATTTTGTAAAAATGTCAGCCAATTGTTGTTCGATATTTACATGGTGAAGCACAATGTTTCTTTTATCAATATTATCATGGAGAAAGTGATACCTAATATCAATGTGCTTTGTTCTAGAATGTTGCATGGGGTTTTTAGCAATGCAAATGACACTACTGTTATCACAAAACAGTGGAACACTATCTAGATAACCCCCATGGTCCTTAAGTGTTTGAACAATCCAAAGAATTCGTGAGCAAGCGCTAGCAGCAGCTACATATTCAGATTCGGCTGTGGATTGTGCAACTGAATTTTATTTTCTAAAAGACCAGACAACAAGTGAATTACCAAGAAAATGACAAACACCCGAATTACTTTTCCTATGAATCCTACAACCCCCAAAATCAGCATCCAAAAAAGATTTCCAAGTAACATTTGAGGAAGAAGGAAAAAAAGCCAAATTCTTGAGTTCCATGTAAGTACCTGATAATCCTTTTGATAGCTTGATGATGTGAAGCACGTGGTGTCGGTACCCTGCAGACCGGGTACCCCCGCATAGTGGGTAAAAGACAGCCCAGGCCCCGCCTCCCTGCTGAGGCGGCGCCAGCATAGCCACATGTCCTTGGCCCGAGGTCAGCCCCAGGGCTGCCACGTGCGCTTGGGCTTGAGAGCCGACACGTGCCCTGGGCTTTGGGCCAACCTCCCCGCTAAGGTGAGGTCCGGAGCTGCCACGTGTTGGTGGGATCTGAACCTCCTCCCTACCGAGGAGGGCCCCGGAGCTGACACGTGCCCTGGGCTCCGGGTTGAGCCTCCCCGCTGAGGTGACGTCCGGAGCTACCACGTGTAGGTGGGCTCTGATCCTCCTCCCACCAAAAAAGGCTCCGGAACCAACACGTTCCGTGGGCACCGGTCCAAGCCTCCCCACTGAGGTGAGGTCCGGAGCTGCCACGTGTATCACGGCTCTGAACCTCCTCCCTGCCGAGGAGGGCTCCGGAACCAACACGTGTCCTGGGCTCCGGTCCGAGCCTCCCCGGTAAGGTGAGGTCCGGAGCTTCCACATGTATCCCAGCTCCGAATCCGTGGAAAGGAGCTCCGGAGCCGCCACGTGCCCCACAATCCGTCGTGGGCCGTGGGTCGATAAAGTCAAGGAAGAAGTGCTCTGTCAGATCGTGCATTCATGGCTCGCGCCTTCCCTAGAAGCATGGCACAGAGCCCACGCCTCCGCCTGTCAACCATTACGATGACAAGACAAGGTGGCGAGGCGTGACAGCGGTACAGTGCCACCCCATGGCACAGAGCTGCACCAAGCAGAACGAGAAGGTGCAGTGGCAAGACGGCGTCTTCATCATCGTCTGACACACAGACATCTTGTGAAACTCCAGACTTCTCGGATCATTGAGCAGAAGGTGACATTGTGGGGCATAAATGCCTTTATCATTCTCTTGACCACTTCATGGTTAGTCCACTTTTTGCTTTCATATGCCCTGCTTCTGTTGATGAGGACATTCATGCGATTGTACATCTCTTGAGAGCTTTCACCATCCTCTATAGCAAACCTCCCTAGCTCCCCCTCAATCATTTCAATCTTTGCTTCTCGTACTAGGCTATTTCCTTTATGCGCTGTCTTGAGGGTGTCCCATGCGTCCTTGCTTACTTCTAGTCCATCAACCTTATTGAACTCTTCCGGACTCAAAGATGGGGTGATCACCGTGACAACTTGTGCATTGCGGTGGATTACTTGTGTTTGCTCCGGAGTGAGTTCCATGTCGGTGTCCGGAATATTTATGCGTACAATATGCCAAAGACTTGGGTTTAAGGAAATGAGATGCATTTCATATTATGCTTCCGTATAGTATAATCATTTCCATCGAATGTGAATGTTTCCCCATGGGAATAGAAAGATAGTGGTTATTTGAATTAAGACGTTCATAATTAGAAGGATATCAGGACTAGTCTTGATGACCACTCCCTGTTGGCTTGTCTTCACCGTTCTTCTTGTCCTTTTGATTTAGGAGCTTCTTCTTGTGTAATGCCAAGAGTTGGCAAACCTCCTCATTATTGTCTTCAAATTCTCTCAACACATCGAGCACCTTGTTCGGGTCTAGAGCTCCGTCATCAGTGGGCTTCATCAGAACTTAAGTTTCCGTCTCATCGGCATCATCACTCTGATCGATTAGTCTTTTGATGGAGAGTTTGGCTCTGATACTAATCGAATGTAGCCAGGAGGGGGTGAATAGGCTTTTTGAATTTTTGTAGAACTTAATGAAACATGTGAAATTCCACATACCGGACTTGTCCAGTGTGAGTGCGAACTAGTCCGATGTTAGTCAGAAAATTGACAAAGTTAATTGTTCTTGATCTTTTCCTTATTTTAGTTTTAGCAAAAGATAGTAAACAATGCTAGTGATTCAATTATGTATATATGAACTCAAATTAACAAGTAGATTACAAAAGCAAATTGGATTTTGTATATGAATAGTGTGATGCCCTATATTGCAAGTATAATAAACAATCAAGTGAGGGTAGGACAAACGCACGAATTTATCCCAAGGTTCAATCCCACCCAGGATCTACGTCCTCGTTGAGGATCCCACAAAGGGTTGGGTTTTTTCCAATCCTTTCCTCTCCAAGATACCACTAAGGCCAACTTGGTTCTTCACTATCACAATGGATAACTACAAAGTTCTTGGGGCTTTCACACAAGTTGAGGGCTCCCACAATGTTACAAACGAGCTGAGATCAACTTCACATGAAAGATTACACAAATGACATCGAGTGTATGAGAGATCAAACCAAGAGCTCAATGGAGATGAAATCTTCCCTCTCCATTTCCCAATCTCCAAAATCCCAAGAATTTGATCTTTAGGGTTTAGAATGTGTGGAGAGGAGTGTTTTCAAGTTCTTGGTGGTGGCGCTAGGGTTAGTCAGTTGTTATAAATGAGTCGAGGGGTCTCCTTTTTATAGAGGTCCTGATATGTTTCCATTGGGATCTGAGAAGTCTGGACTAGTACGTAGTCAACACCGGACTAGTGCGGTGTTCTTTTTTTAATTGTGTTTCGACACCAGTTGGGTTTAAATCAGTTAAACCCAAATCATACAGATTAGTCTGTATGACATCGTACAAGTCCGATGTCACATAGAGAGGGCATGTTTGTTTGAATACGGACTAGTCTATGGTGCAGGGACCAGTCCGGTGTGTCATCGGACTAGCCCGATGCCACACACAGGAGGATAGGTTTTACTGGACCGGACTAGTCCGTCATGACCCGGACTAGTCCGATGTCACACAGAGAGGTTTTCTTTGTGACATATCGGACATGTTCGTGGACACCGAAAAATGGACTAGTCTCTTGTTTTGGACTGTTTGTTTTTCACTCATCCTCTCTACACTACCATTGAGCTCTTAGAGGTGTTTCGCACACTCTCTAGACTTGAACGATGAGGCTAAGCTTTCTCCTTTAATTGGCTCTTTTCAATCATGATCCTTTTTTCCCATTAAAGTCACCTTTTTCCCTTTCTATTTTATTCTCATTTTTCTTCATGTGACCTGCTCTCACTTTACTCCTGGATGCGGCAGCGGCGGCGCGGGATGACTGGGTCACCAGTGGCGGCTGCTTCTCCGGCACGACGTGGTCGTGCGCGACGTGGACGGTGGCGAAGGGGTCCCGGGGCGGCAGATTTCCATTGTAGACGACCTCGTAGCTTCTTTCACCGGTGGTGGAGGACACGATCGTCGCGGGGAGCCAGAGCCAGAGCTCGACAGCCTTCGCCGCCAGCAGCACCGTGGTCCGCGTGCGGACGCGGACCGCAGCACCAGGCTTCAGACGCGTGGGAACGCCGACGGCGGCTGCGGACAGGGATCCGCATGAAGACGTGACAGGTCGTGACGGCGGCGGCGGAGGAGGGGCGGCCCAAGAGGCGCTCGGCGGCGGCCTCGACGCGTGGGTGCCGGCGGAGCTTGATCTGGACTTGGAGGCGATCGACGACGGCTTCTCTCCAACTCGACGAAGGCAAGGTTTCATGACCTTGTCTCGCACGCCTTCACGTGACGGCGGTGGCGAAGAGGGCTTCTTGGCGGCCGGCCTCGACGGCGCCAGCGGCTTGGGCCTCCGGGGCTGGAGCTCGTGGACGATGCTCCGCATCTAGGCGGAAGGACGGCGTGGCGGAGGCGCCATGGCGCGCGGTGGGGCGGTGGCCTTGCGGGAGGCGAGAGCGAGCAGAGGACGAGCGAGTCGGTGGCCTGTCTGGCGCGCGAGTGGCAGCGCGAGATATAAGAGCTGAAGAGGAAGAGGGCCGCGCCGGATCGGATTGAGCGGGGCAGTTTTGGAAAGCTAAACTGCCAGTCCGCTTTTCGCGGCCACCTGGCCGTTACCGTGGTTGGAAGTGGAACGGCTCGTCAACCCAAATTCCGTTCCGTTTCTTTCCTGTACGATACAAAGGAAGTGATGGAAGGAGCAGCTCTTACAATAGGATTTCCACACATTTTTTTGAAATATTGTGGCTTTGTTATCTCTGTTTATCACATGTATTTTTTATCATATAAAGATGCAAACATCTGCTCAGGCTGCATACAAAAGAATTGTATGACATTGCAACTGGAATGACAGTTGCAATGACAGTTGATGCAGAACCGACATGCATAACAGAAGACAAGAGGTTTAGAGAGTAGACCAAGCCTAGCAGCTATTGAAACAAGCTGCCATGCAATACTTTTTTGGCAACGGCAACATAGTTCCTCTGAAAAAGGGAAAGACCGTAAGTATGAGTGATTCATGGCATAAAAACTGCACTGCGCCTCTATTTTCATTCGCTTGTACAATCAAAAAAATCATCCAAGGTCCATGTGAGAAGAAGATCGAGACAATGACTCCTACATTAAAGTGTTCATGCAGAAATAAACATTTATGAAAGTTCACAATATACATTACGGTATTATAAAATACTTTTGTATTTCTAACTCGTCTACTTGGTAATAGCGGCAGCGTCCGGACTTCCTGAATTTTATGGGATCGGACACTCAGAAAATGGAAAGCCACTAACTGACTAGACCGGTGGCTTAGTTTCAACTTTGTTTGCATGGAAACCCTCGCCTGTCAACGATAGCCGCCCACGTGGCTCCAATCCTCTAGCGAAAACAAACTGACTCCATTATGCTCCGCACTACAAGAAATACAAACATTTACGGCAGAAAAAAAACTGTCGTTATTAAGTTATTTATGACGGTAGTTCCTTATTTGCGACGGCGTCCGTCACAAGTGATTGGTCGTAAATAACGTTATTTACATCAACCATATCATAAATAAGTTATTTACGACGGAGAGGACCGACCGTCATAAATTATAGAGACGTGTCAGCTGGCAGCCCTTGGAAGCTTGTTTACAATGGCTAGGAACAGACCATCGTAAATAATAGAGCCTTATTTATGACGGTCTAGAGCTGGCACTCGTAAATAACTTAGACTTATTTACGACGGTCACCACCAGGCCGTCGTAAATAAGAGATTTAAGTTTTTAAAACAGAAAAATATTAACCTAGCACGATGGCTAGCTCACACGTAGATACAAAAATACATATATACGTGACAGACAGTTCACATTACAATAGTTTGAAATATGAAAGGCACAACGCTACACACTATCATGTCCGCTATCTCCGGAGTCCAGGATGTCGTCCTTGTGTCGTGCTCCATGTCTCGGTAGCTGCGGCGATAGAGTATGAGCCTCCGCCGCCGAACCCTGTGATGTACAAGTGTTGTCAAACAAGTTTTATCTTCAAAAGTGTATGTTTCACTAACTTTGCTTATGACGAGGTATAATTGAGCAGGTCTGACTACGTTTGTCTTTGTTTTGTTAAAGTATCCTAGATATAGCTAAGTTTGTCGATGTTTGACTAATTTTGACTCAGTTTGCTATAGTAATCTAATTTATATTGATTTCAATAAGTGTTACTTACCCGTGCCGCTGAAGAAGGCAATTGTGGCTCCGTCGACACCTGTGGCTCCATCGGCGGCTGCCATGAGGGAATGGCAAACTGTTGCCTATGCTGTTGGGCTAAGGCCTGTGTAGCAAAGCATTAGCACATTAATAATAATTAAATGATGTGGATTTTTAGTATTTTAAGTTCTTACATGTGTCGCCACTTGCATCTATTCCAAGTAGCTAGCTTGATACTCCTCTCTGGCCTTGGCAAGCGCTTCTTACTTCTGGAGCTTCTCTTGTGTCAAGCGTAGAGACATTCTAGAGCTCCAGGTCCTTCTGCAATATCCATCGGCTGGGTCCAGCGGACGAACACTGCGAGGAGAAGCCCCTCGAAGGCTTTGCCTCCCTCGAGTCAACCACTCCATCGAAAATGGCAAAAATTATAAAAAAGATTAATAGTAAGATAATGTAGCTCGAATTGACACAAAGAAAAACAACTAGCATCTCACCATCCACACGCTTTACCACCACCGGTCGCATACACGGTGTTGACGTCGATTGGTGCGTTATGGCAATCATAGTCTTCGCCGTGAATTTTCACCACCTCCTCTCCATAATTCTACTACAAATACAAACAATACATAAAACATGTCAATAGCAATGTTAGTTATAAATAACGTAAACCAACTCGAGCACTCACCAGCCGATTTGTAAGCACCGGAGTGCACAACTGGTCGAGCTGCGAAGGATCACTTACCCTGAGATGGGCGCGGGCTTGGGTCGGGGTATAAGGCCCCTATTTATGACGGTCAAAGCTAGGCCGTCGTAAATAATGGCTAACTTATAACGGCTTAGGTCAGGCCGTCGTAAATAATGGCTAACTTATGACGGCTTAGGTCAGGCCGTCGTAAATAAGCTGTTATTTGCGACGGTTAAACCTGGCTGTCATAATTAATATTATTTACGACGGTCAATCTTATAAACGTCGTGAATAAACTTGGCCGTGGTAAATGTTCGTGTTTCTTGTAGCTGAACAACATAGAAAATGGATCGTATATAGTACAAGAACACCTACTGAAAATACAGTACCACTGATCCTACATAAACTACAGTCTTCTGTCGATATTGCTGATTATTCAGACCAATGAAGAATTGGAAAGTGATTGATGCTGTCAAAGCATTTTCTTAGCTGTTCAACTTCAGCGGTTGAACTGGAGACCCAAACATTGTATCTTGATAGAGAATGATCAATGCAGAAGAAAAAAAGCCTGAAGCTTGCACGCAATCACTTTAGTACACATGCCAAAAACAATTATGTGCTGGCCATTTTCATCTCAGGTTTTCATTCTTTGGAAGTAAGTCAACAACAATTACATAGAAATTTATAAAGAATCACACGAACATGGCTACAATTACCTCAACTGCAACTTTTATGAAAGAAGAATCGATGTCACTCGAACATGTGAACAAAAGAGATTTTACTGGTCGACGACAAACATTACAGATTTACACTAGTCATGTTGGTAACTTTGTGTTGCCAATTACAAAAAGTCGCTTGAGGCCGAGCTCAGCTCAGTTCATGAATTAACCAAACAAAAAACTGATACTATCCGTGAAAAGAGGAGCAGCGCATGCATCGAGCGGCATGAGCAGTCAGTAACTCAGTATCCCTGCAAGACAGCCGTAGCCTGGCGCTCCATCTCCATTGCGAGGTTGCGGACGAGGCGCATGCTCTTCCCCGCCGTGGTCGGCCTCGGCGCGGGTTTCATCTGCGACTCGATCTTCTGGGATTTCCCAGCTGTGGTTGGCCTTGACTGCGGCTGCATCTCCGAACTCCTGGATGCGGCAGTGGCGGCGCGGGATGACTGGGTCACCAGTGGCGGCTGCTTCTCCGGCACGATGTTTGTCGTGCGCGACGTGGACGGTGGCAAAGGGGTCCCCGGGCGGCAGCTTTCCCTTGTAGACGACCTCGTAGCTACTTCCATCGGTGGTGGCGGACACGATCGTCGCGGGGAGCCAGAGCCAGAGCTCCACAGCCTTCGCCGCCAGCAGCACCGTGGTCCGCGTGCGGACGCGGACCGCAGCACCAGGCTTCAGACGCGTGGGAACGCCGACGGCGGCTGCGGATAGGGATCTGCATGAGGACGTGACGGATCGGGACGGCGGCGCCGGAGGAGGGGCGGCGAAAGAGGCGCGAGGCAGAGCGTGATGCGGCGGCCGCGACGCGTGGGCGCCGGCGGAGCCTGATGTGGACTTGGAGGCGATCGACGACGGATTCTCTCGAACTCGACGGAGGCAAGTTTTCAGGAACATGTCTCGCGCGCCTTCACCGGACGGTGGCGGTGAAGAGGGCTTCTTAGCAGCCGGCCTCGACGGCGCTAGCGGCTTGGGCCTCCGGCGCTGGAGCTCGTGGACTATGCTCCGCATGCTGGCGGAAGGACGGCGTGGCGGAGGCGTCATGGTGCGCGGCGGGGCGGAGGCCTTGCGGGCGGCGAGGGCGAGCAGAGGACGAACGAGTCGGTGGTCTTTCTGGCGCGCGAGGGGCGGCGCGAGATATAAAAGCTGAAGAGGAAGAGGGCCGCGCCCAGTCGGATTGAGCGGTGCATTTTTGGGAAGGTAAATAGCCGGTCCGCTTTTCGCGACCACCTGGCTGTTACCGTGTGTGGAACGGCTCATCAACCCAAACTCCGTTCCGTTTCTTTCCTGTACAATAGAAAGCAAGTGGTGGAAGCAGCAGCGCGTACGCGCATGGAAGACAAGCTATCAAGATACAAGCAAGTTTCCGCGTGATATTGTCATGTGTTCCCTTTGATACTTGTTTTTCACCACGGCGATTCATGCTGTTTATTTGTTGCAAGCATTTGGCTATGCCATTTTGACAGTATTCTTATTTTTAGATTATTTTTTGGAATATTATGGCTTTATTATCTGCGTGTATCACATGTATTTGTGTCGTCTAAAGATGCAAACATCTGTTCAGTCTGCATACAAGTGAGAAGTAATATGGTCAGTTGGAGTTGCGGAGAGAGCAGTTTTGCGATGAAAAGAAGAAGACAAAAGGTTTGCATAGGATTGCTACTGGAATGGTAGTGACAATGACAGTTGTTGCAGAACCCGCAATGCATAGCAGAAGACAAGAGCTTCAGAGACTAGACCAAGCCTAGCAGTTATTGAAGCAAGCTGCCATGCAATACTTTTTTTGGTAATTCCTCTGGAAAAAGGGAAAGACCACAAATATGATTGATTCATGACACAAAAACATTCGCTTGCACAATCAGAAAATCATCCAAGATCCATGTGAGAAGAAGACAGAGACACTGACTCGTATATTAACGTGTTCATGTACAAATGAACATTTATAAAAGTTCACAGTACATATTGAGGTACTATAAAATACTCTCATATTTCTAACTCGTCTACTTGATAATCGTGGCAGCTGCAGCGCCTTGACCAGCCTGAATTTTTCGGGATCGGACACTCATAAAATAGAAAGCCACTAACTGACTAGTTTGGTGGCTAAGTTTCAACTTTGTTTTCGTGAAAACCCTCGCTTGTCAACGATGGCTTAGATCAGACGCGCACGTGGCTCCAATCCTCTCGCGAAAAAAAAACTGACTCCACTCTGCTCCCTCCCTGCATGAAAGGGCGCCCCGAGTACTGCCATCATCGCAGATTTTTTGCTCAACAACAACAAAAAAAAAGTTGAGCAAAAAATCAACTATTGCAATAGTACGTGCGGGATGGAGCGTAAAACGCATCTCCACGAGTGAGATGGAGCGTCACTCGCTAGAATAACTCAAAAAACCGTTTACCACTCAGTCACTAGCAGAAGGGAAAAGGAATAGGAATGAACGAGTGACGCATGTATGTGGAGTCGCTCTGAGATGTTCTAGTTCCGGAGACTGTGTTGAGTATTCTGTAGCACCAGTGCTGATTGACTTGGATTCCTAGAGCATTGCATCTTGAGTGGAACGGGCAGAAGTCTAAGCACTCGCCGACTCGCGCATGTGTGGTGAAACGCTGGGCCTAGCTGGACTACCGTTGTAACAAAATCCCCAGATGTGGGTTACTCAGTGGTGTAAACTTCATACTCCCTCCGTTTCAAATTATTTGACGCTAGTTAGTTTAAAAGTAAACTAGCCAGTGTCAAATAATTCAAAACCGAAAGAGTATATGGATGTGTCAAGGAAATCATTCCCCATATTCGGCAGAATTATGAAATGCTTGTGTGTTTGTGACTTCCTATGGGATCGTGGCAGCGCTCTCTGCACCGTCCGTGTGATGATATTGATAAGCTGATGGCTAGCTAGACAACAGTTAACTCCATTGTAAAATATATGATTCTTCCGAATCGATTGGTTGTAATACTAATTCTTCATCGCGAGACGATCATTCTATGTGATGCTTCTCTTGGTCAGACGATTTTGTTCGTCCATCTCTTGGCTAAGCTTTCTCCTTTAATTGGCTCTTTTCAATCATGATCCTTTTTTCCCATTAAAGTCACCTTTTTCCCTTTCTATTTTATTCTCATTTTTCTTCATGTGACCTGCTCTCACTTAACAAAATTAATTAGCTCTTCACTTGTTCGTCATTGCTCATCCAAAATCCACACAGGGATGCCTAGATGAACTTACAGCCATATAATGGCTCCTCCTAGTTCGTCGCCTTCTATGCGCCTCTATGTCCTCGGATGACTCGGAAGGAGGGTGGTCTGCCAACCCGGACGGGTGGTCAGCTGACTATGGCTTAGGAGGCGCCTCTCGGCCTCGGCCTCTGATTATGAGTCATCCTACAATATTATAATAGTTTTAAGAAATATAAATATATTAATTAATAATGTCAAAGAATATGATCGGTAAGTCAAATTACCTCGGCCCGCTAATAGGCAACAGGTCTGCCTGACAGCTCTGAGGTTAGTCCCCCACCTCTAGGACTCTTTGGTTAGTCCCCCACCTCTAAGACTATTGGGTTAGTCCCCCACCTCTAGGACTCTTTGTAAAGTCCTCCACCTCTAGGACTATTTGTTCCCCATCCCTAGGACCCTTCCCCCCCCCTTATAAATATAACTCCCCCCAGCCGCACACCTCTTTCTTTTTGGCCGCCCCCCTACTGCAAGTTGCGCCCCCTTGCTTCCAAGTCGCCGAGTATCCCCCCTGCCGGAATTTTGCCGCCGTCGAGCCCCGTCACACCTCGTCGTTGCCGGAGAATAAGCCCCGACGTTCTGCCCTAGCCGCAGCCCCATAATTCTCCACGGAAAATCCTTCGCTGTTGCCATTGCTAGGAGGGAGGCCCTACCGCAAGGAAGAAGTGAGGTAGGTCTTCGTTACCCCTCTTACGACGTCGCCGCTGTTTCTACGCACCCGTTATCTTTGCCCCCTTCGAGCAGAAACTTCTGCGTGTGGACAGACCATGTTTTGGTCAATTTTTGACGGTGAAATTGATCTACACCTTGTGTCAAGATCATCACCACGTCCACACTTGATCCCAGCAACCTTGATCACCAAAGAACCCCATGGAAGCCTACTAAAACATGCAAGAACACGTACAAACTGATTTTATAAAACTACACCATAGGAATTGCATTCATCCACCCCATTGCATCTTGAGTAAAGTTTGTGCATGATAATTGATTACTGTAAATTTTATATGTGCGTGGTCGTGAGTAGAAGGACAAACTCAAGAGGCCGTATACGAGGAACTATAGCATCAAGTCTTTGAAACGCTTGAGCAACACGAACCACGGGAGCAAGGCAAGTGCCCCTTGACCATATCGATCCTATATTTTCGAAACTGTTTTGCTTTAGAAAACTCGTATGCTTGAGTCAACTTGATGGGACACCCTTTTTATAGAAGTTTACTAGTTTGTTAACCATCCTTGTCGCTAGAAAAGTTGATGAGTCGGGTATGATCGTTTTTCCTTTTGCTTCGCTTAACCTACGGGATATGGGAAGCGGAAATAAGACTTGTTAGCTACTGCACTCATATGAATAAAGATGATGATAACTTGATGATGTTAATGAGCATGAAACAGGGAGATCTAGGCAAGCTTGGTTCGTGAATGTTGCTGAATAAGATGGTGGTTTACTTGCCGTAAATCTAAGGACCGACTCATGCGAGAACATGCCAGAAAAACAGTGCCACCACAAGGCCGAATGAGGGTGAGGCTCAGCTGACTAATTAGGTGTGTTGCTAGCTTATTATTGACCGTTGGATGGTGCGGGGAATGGGAGTCGAGAGGGACGATCCTGGGAACTGCGTGGCACAAGAGGGGGCCCGTGGGTGGGAGAATGGAGATTCGAGTCTACCGGTGAAACCTCAGTGGGTCCGTACATCCCAGTAGCTCCTGTGTAAAGGCTATTTTGTGATCTCTTGGCCATACACTATTTGTACGTGGTTATATTCTAAATTTTAGTTTGTCGAATACATGTGTATGTGTGATGAATATTCTAGACACACATATGCATTCACTTGGTTCATTTTCAGAACCAGGTGTCACAACATCTTTTACATATTATCCAAAATATGAACTTACAAAATATTTTTTACAAACTATTATATAATTCAGAATAGATAAATGATAAGAAAATGTCACTTGATCTTGAAACTAAGATAGAAAAGACTCTCCATTAATTCAATTTCATCGTATCGTTTCTATCTGCTTGCTTGTATGTTGATGTCTTAGTGTCTAATTACTGTTCTACTACTGTCATACAAACTACTAATCAATATTTTTCTACCTACAAATTACAAATCAACAATTTTCTATATACAATTTTCAACTAATTTCAAAAACAAAAAATTACTTTCTTGAAGGGTGTGACGGGGCTTGATGCCACCGGAGCTCGGGGCTGGGGGCGGGGCAGCGGGGCGTCGGGGTCGGGGAGGGGCGTCGGGGGCCGCCGGGGTCGGGGCGAGGGGGGGGCGCCGGGGTCGGGGGTGCGGGCCGCGGCGCTGGCCAGGGGGCTGGCGCGGCGGAGCCGGTGAGGATGCGGCGGTGCGAGGTAGAAGAGATGGCGCGGTCAGGAGCGGGCGAAGGAAAGAGATGGGCGCGGGCTTGGGTCGGGGTATAAGGCCCCTATTTATGAAAGTCAAAGCTAGGCCATCGTAAATAATGGTTAACTTATGACGGCTTACGTCATGCCGTCGTAAATAATGGCTAATTTATGACGGTTTAGGTCAGACCGTCGTAAGTAAGCTGTTATTTGTGACTGTTAAACCTGACCGTCATAATTAATATTATTTACGACGGCCAACTCTATAAATATCGTAAATAAACTCGGCCGTGGTAAATGTTCGTGTTTCTTGTAGCTGAACAGCCTAGAAAATGGATCGTATATAGTACAAGAACACCTACCGAAAATACAGTACCACTGATCCTACATAAACTACAGTCTTCTGTCGATATTGTCGATTATTCAAACCAATGAAGAATTGGAAAGTGATTGATGCTGTCAAAGCATTTTCTTAGCTGTTCAGCTTCAGCGGTTGAACTGGAGACTTAAACATTGTATCTTGATTAGGGATGGCAACGGGTGCCCATTACCCGTTTACCCGCGGATATCCGACCCGATGGGTACGGATTCGGGTATAAGTTCAGATCCATGGGTATGGGTTCGGGTAACGGGTTGAATCCAACGGATATTTCTTATCGGGTCAAAAAAATCCATACCCATATCCGTATACCCGAACCCGTTCTGACATGTGGGCCAATACACCATTATATAATAGTTCTAGCTTCTAGGGTTTGGTTTTCTTTTCTTTCCAACTCCCTTGCTCGGTTGCTCGATGTTAAACTGTTACATAAATCTATATGTAATGTATTTTTTTATTAAAGGTTTTCGGGTAACGGATATACCCGCGAATAAAAAATATCCACGGGTAACGGATACGGATAATGTTTTATACCCGCTGCGGTAATGGGAACGGGTTCGGGTACGGATTTTATCCAGCGGGTATGGGTAACCCAGAGTGATATCCGCGGGTTTTTTACCCGTTGCCATCCCTAATCTTGATAGAGAATAATCAATGCAGAAAAAAAACCTTGAAACTTGCACGCAAGCACTTTATTACACGGACCAAAATCGATTGTGTGCTGGCCATATTCACCTCACGTTTTCATTCTTTGGAAGTAAGTCAACAGCAATTACATAGAAATTTATAAAGAATCACTCGAACATGATTACACCGTTACAATCACCTCAAGTGCAACGTTTATAAACGAAGAATCACTGTCACTCGAACATATGAACTAAAGAGATTTTACTGGTCATCGACAAACATTACAGATTTACACGAGTCGTGCTGGTAATTTTGTGTTGCCAATTACAAAAAGTCGCTTGATGCCGAGCTCAGCTCAGTTAATGAATTAATCAAGCAAAAAACTGGTACTATCCGTGAACGGAGGAGCAGCGCATGCATCGAGCGGCATGAGCAGTCAGTAGCTCAGTGTCCCTGCGACAGCCGTGGCCTGGCGCTCCATCTCCGCTGCGAGGTTGCGGACGAGGCGCATGCTCTTCCCAGCCGTGGTCGGCCTCGGCGCGGGCTTTGTCTTCGACTCGATCTTCTGGGATTTTCCAGCTGTGGTCGGCCCTGGCTGCAGCTGCGTCTCCGAACTCCTGGATGCGGCAGCGGCGGCGCGGGACGACTGGGTCACCAGTGGCGGCTGCTTCTCCGGCACGACGTGGTCGTGCGCGACGTGGACGGTGGCGAAGGGGTCCCGGGGCGGCAGATTTCCGTTGTAGACGACCTCGTAGCTTCTTTCACCGGTGGTGGAGGACACGATCGTCGCGGGGAGCCAGAGCCAGAGCTCGACAGACTTCGCCGCCAGCAGCACCGTGGTCCGCGTGCGGACGCGGACCGCAGCACCAGGCTTCAGACGCGTGGGAACGCCGACGGCGGCTGCGGACAGGGATCCGCATGAAGACGTGACGGGTCGTGACGGCGGCGGCCTCGAAGCGTGGGTGCCGGCGGAGCTTGATCTGGACTTGGAGGCGATCGACGACGGCTTCTCTCGAACTCGATGAAGGCAAGGTTTCATGACCTTGTCTCGATCGCCTTCACGTGACGGCGGCGGCGAAGAGGGCTTCTTGGCGGCCGGCCTCGACGGCGCCAGCGGCTTGGGCCTCTGGCACTGGAGCTCGTGGACGATGCTCCGCATGTCGGCGGAAGGACGGCGTGGCGGAAGCCTTGCGGGAGGCGAGAGCGAGCAGAGGACGAGCGAGTCGGTGGTCTGTCTGGCGCGCGAGTGGCAGCGCTGAGATATAAGAGCTGAAGAGGAAGAGGGCCGCGCCTGATCGGATTGAGCGGGGCAGTTTTGGAAAGCTAAACTGCCGGCCCACTTTTCGCGGCCACCTGGCCGTTACCGTGTGTGGAAGTGGAACGGCTCGTCAACCCGAATTCCGTTCCGTTTCTTTCCTGTACGATACAAAGGAAGTGATAGAAGGAGCAGCTCTTACAATAGGATTTCCGCGCATGGAAGACAAGCTATCAAGCAAGTTTCCGTGTGATGTTATCATGGGTTCTCTTGGTTACTTGTTTTCCACTACGGGGATTTATTTTGTTTATTTGTTGTAAGCACCGGACGATGCTATTTTAACAGTGTTCTTATTTTTAGACATTTTTTTGAAATATTGTGGCTTTGTTATCTCTGTTTATCACATGTATTTTTTTGTCATCTAAAGATGCAAACATCTGCTCAGACTGCATACAAAAGAATTGTATAGGATTGCAACTGGAACGACAGTTGCAATGACAGTTGGTGCAGAACCGACATGCATAATAGAAGACAAGAGGTTTAGAGACTAGACCAAGCCTAGCAGCTATTGAAACAAGCTGCCAGCTGCCATGCAATACATTTTTTTGGCAACGGCAACATAGTTCCTTTGAAAAAAGGGAAAGATCATAAGTATGACTAATTCATGGCATAAAAACTGCACCGCGCCTCTATTTTCATTCGCTTGCACAATCAAAAAAATCATCCAAGATCCATGTGAGAAGAAGACCGAGACACTAACTCATACATTAAAGTGTTCATGCAGAAATAAACATTTATGAAAGTTCGCAGTATACATTGCGGTACTATAAAATACTTTCGTATTTCTAACTCGTCTACTTGGTAATAGCATAGGATCCGACACTCAGAAAATGGAAAGCCACTAACTGACTAGACCGGTGGCTTAGTTTTAACTTTCTTTGCGTGGAAACCCTCGCCTGTCAACAATAGCCGCGCATGTGGCTCCAATCCTCTAGCGAAAAAAAAACTGACTCCATTCTGCTCCACACTACAAGAAATACAAACATTTACGGCAGACAAAACTGTCATAATTAAGTTATTTATGACGGTAATTCCTTATTTACGACAGCATCCGTCCATCACAAGTGTTTGGTCGTAAATAACGTTATTTACAACGACCACCACCGTAAATAAGTTATTTACAACGGACAAGACTGACCGTCATAAATTATAGAGACGTGTCAGCTGGCACCCCCTGGAAGCTTGTTTACGATGGCCAGGAACAAATCATCGTAAATAATATAGGCTTATTTATGACGGTCTAGAGCTGGCACTCGTAAATAACTTAGACTTATTTATGACGGTCACCACCAGGACGTCGTAAATAAGAGATTTAATTTTTAAAATAGAAAAATATTAACCTGGCACGATGGTCAGCTCACAGGCAGATACAAAAATACATATATACGTGACAGACACTTCACATTACAATAGTTTGAAATATGAAAGGCACAACGCTACACACTATCACGTCCGCTATCTCCGGAGTCCGGAATGTCGTCCTTGTGTCGTGCTCCATGTCCCGGTAGCTGCGGCGATAGAGTGTGAGCCTCCGCCGCCGAACCCTGTGATGTACAAGTGTTGTTAGACAAGTTTTACCTTCAAAAGTGTATGTTTCACTAACTTTACTTATGACGAGGTAGAATTGAGCAGGTCTGGCTACGTTTGTCTTTGTTTTATTAAAGTATCCTAGATATAGCTAAGTTTGTCATTGTTTGACTCGGTTTGCTATAGTAATCCAATATATATTGATTTCAAGAAGTGTTGCTTACCCGTGCCACTGAAGAAGGTATTTGTGGCTCCGTCGACACCAGTGGCTCCAACGGCTGCTGTCATGAGGGAATGGCAAACTGTTGCCCATGCTGTTAGGCTAAGGCCCGTGATAGCAAAGCATGAGCATATTAATAATAATTAAATGATGTGGATTTTTAGTATTTTAAGTTCTTACATGTGTCGCCACTTGCATCTGTGCCAAGTAGCTAGCTTGATACTCCTCTCTGGCCTTGGCAAGCGCTTCTTACTTCTGGAGCTTCTTCTGTGTCAAGCGTAGCTTCTCCTGGACATTCTAGAGCTCCAGGTCCTTCTGCAATATCCGTCGGCTGGGTCCAGCGGATGAAGACTACGAGGAGAAGCCCCTCAAAGGCTTTGCCTCCCTCGAGCCAACCACTCCATCAAAAATGGCAGAAGTTATAGAAAAGATTAATAGTAAGATAATGTAGCTCGAATTGACAGAAAGAAAAACAACTAGCATCTCACCGTCCATGCGCTTTACCACCACCGCTCGCATACACGGTGTTGATGTCGATTGGTGCATTCTAGCAATCATAGTCTTTGCCGTGAATCTTCACCACCTCCTCCCTATAATTCTCCTACAAATACAAGCAATACATAAAACATGTCAATAGCAATGTTAGTTACAAATAACGTAAACCAACTCGAGGACTCACTAGTCGAGTTGTAAGCACCAGAGTGCACAACTGGTCAGGCTGTGAAGGATCACTTGCCTCGTGACCTCTCTTCCACACTTGAACATCGCTTGGTCGTTCACCGAGCCCGTTTTTCTCTAAGTAGGTGTCAGTAGAATAAATATACTATAAATATTGTTTCATATGTATTTTCCTTACCATTCGTCTATCCAGACATAGATGTCCATCCGGACCATACATATGGCCTCCAGTAGAGCCTCTACACTGTCGAGCCCTCTTGTACTTGGTGACAAAGTCCTCGCTGGACCACAACCAACAGAGGGCCCGGTAAATCTCCGGACGGTCCTCCAGCCAAGAAATCCCCACCTGCAAGCATTTAGTAATTGATTGAAATAACGTTAACATTATAAAATAAGAGTCATATTTAAAACACTACTAGTTTACCTCCACGTATTGCTCCTCCGTCAAGTAAATGTCGGAGCCGTCTCTAAACGCCGCAAGCTCCTGCCCTTGATGCCTCTTCAAGTACTGTTTTGTTGCTTGAATCCGGGCATAAGAGATTGTCTGCGTAGCAGGCTTCCTAGCGTTCTTGTTGAAGAAGACTCTCATGTGCTCGGTATCCGCTAGATCCGCCGAACGGTATCGTATCTACAAGAAGACAGAAGCATAAGTGTTATTAAACATTCTAGTATTGAAAAACTAAAATTCAAATAATGTATTAAACAAACTTACCCAAAAGTCGGCCCACACTGCACCCTAAGCAGTCTCGTACGTTAGGTCAGTAGCACGAGCGTAATCATCTCATGACTTGGTAGGGATACTCTCGCCACCGCTACGAGGGACCTCACCTGGGTAGTGCAAATGTACGAGGTTCTCTAAGACAACGTTGACCTGTCTCTGACGTCCTCTCCCCTCAAAGGTAGTGTCCTCCCATTCGCTGTAAGAACAATTACGCATGAAAGAGTTCTAGCACTACATAATTTTCTAAAGCTACAATTATCTATCGCCAATAGGGCGAATAGCTGGCAGTGTTGCTTCTTCTCTAGGAACCGGAGAAGCCACTTAATGTAGCCTAGAGGGGGAGTGAAGAGGATTTTTGAATTTCTGCAGCACTTAATGAAACGTGTTAAATTCCAGATATCGGACTTGTCCAGTGTGAGTGCGGACTAGTCGGGGGTTAGTCAGAAATTTGACAAAGTTAATTGTTCTTGATCTTTTCCTTGTTTTAGTTTCAACGAAAGATAGTATACAATGCTAGTGATTCAATTATGTAATACGAACTCAAATTAACAAGTAGATCACAAAAGAATATTGGATTTTGGATATGAATAGTCTGATGCCCTAATTTGCAAGTATAATGAACAATCAAGAGAGAGTAGGACAAACACATGAATTTATCCTGAGGTTCAATCCCACCCAGGGATCTACGTCCTCGTTGAGCAGCCCACAAAGGGTTGAGTCTTCTCTAACCCTTTCCTCTCCAAGTTACCAATAAGGCCAACTTGGTTCTTTACTATCACAATGGGTAACTACAAAGTTGTTGGGGCTTTGTCACAAGTCGAGGGCTCCCACAATGTTACAAACAAGCTAAGATCGACTTCACACGAATGATTACACAAGCAACATCAAGAGTTTGTGAGAGATCAAACCAAGAGCTCAATGGAGATGAAATTTTACCTCTCCCTTTCCCAATCTCCCAAATCCAGAATTTGACCTTTAAGGCTTTAGAATGTGTGCAGAGGAGTTTATTCTAGCTCTTGGTGGCGGCGCCAGGGTTCGTCAGTTGTTATAAATGAGTCGAGAGGTATCATTTTTATAGAGGTCCCGATATGTTTCTGTTGGGATCTGAGGAGTCCACACTAGTCCGTTCTGAACACCGGACTAGTCCGGTGTTCTTTTTTTCAAAAACAAATTGTGTCCCGCCGCTAGTTGGGTTTAAATGATTTTAACCCTAATCATACGGATTAGTCCAATGTCACACAGAGAGGGCTTGTCTGTGGTGCACGGACTAGCCCGACACACAAAGGAGGATAGGTTGATGGAAATCAGACAAGTCGGGCTAGACCGGACTAGTCCGTCATGACCCGAACTAGTTCGATATCACACAGAGAGGTTTTCTCCGTGACATATCGGACATGTCCGTGGACACCAAACTAGTCTGTTCTTGTCTGGACTAGTCCATTGTTTTGGACTGTTTGTTTTTCACTCATCCTCCCTGCACTACCATTGAGCTGTTAGAGGTGTTTCTCACACACTCTCTAGACTTGAACTATGAGGCTAAGCTTTCTCCTTTAATTTAGTATTTTCAATCATGATACTTCTTTTTCCCATTAAAGCTACCTTTTCCCCTTTTGTTTTATTCTCCTTTTTCTTCATGTGACCTGCTCTCACTTAGCAAATGTGATTAGCTCTTCACTTGTTTGTCATCGATCATCCAAAACCCACACGGGGATGCCTAGATGCACTTACAATCTCGCCTTTTTTGGTGATTGATGACAACCAAGTAAAGTTTAAACATTGGAGAGTAAATGAGTTCAATTATCATAAAGTATACACATATGAGTCGAAATATGCATGAAAAATGGATGAATTTTCATATGTGTATTCTTTATGGTGGGGGTGCCTAGCAATGCGAGTGTAAACATAAAAAGTGATAGAGGTGGTGTGTTCAAGAGTAATAATCATGAGAGCATCACATTAAAAAAACATGAATAACCAAGTGTGCAACAAGAGGTAATATAGTGTCTTACATAATCTTACATGAAACATCATTACATAGTCTTAATCATAAATGCATTACAAGTTTTTGAAAATAGTACATGACCAACAAGAGACTAAGGTAATGACTATGAACTCCCCCTTGATCTCTCCCCCTTTGGCATCAAGACACCAAAAAGGGAAAAATAGGGCAGGACTACTCACTAGCTACACTTTGAGTCTTCTCGTTGTCTTGCTCTTCATCATCATCATTACCTTCATCTTTAGTTTGGAGAGGAGCTCGTGGGCGAGGAGAGGAGTCGATCCCAAAATAAGCAAGCTCCTCGTCGTTCAATTTAGGAATCTCCGTGTAGCCTCGTCGAAGTCTTCCGATATCTCACGAGAGCCAATAGGATATATCTCTAACTTCTAGCATATGGCCGTGGCATTCTCCTTCATGAACCAGGCATGACGCTTCCTAGCAAGATCCTCATGTTGATTCACATTCACTTTGCGGCAAGAGGCAAAATGGATTGGAGCATTTCAGGATCCCTCCAGTGGAGCCTCTAGAAGGAGATGGAGTCTTTGTGTCTCCATGGGCTCGAGATGATCGATGTCTCATAGTGGAGGAAGGTGGAGCTAAAGGCACCTGAAGTTGAAGCCTTAGATGCTTGACATCTTTGACGAACTACAAACCTGTGACATGCTCAATCATGCACATGATGTGTGGGCATAGCCACAGGAGCGGTTTGGAGTATGAGCAATGTTGTAGATATCATTGTAAATATAGGCAAAGATGTTGAGTTTCTTCGTCCCATTGATAATTTGCATCAGGATGCAGAGGTATCCTTGAATGCTGCCCGCATCACCATTCTTGGGGGCAATGTTCTTCCTTAGCACACGATTCAGCACCACAAAGAACGGCTTCATGTTGTTGGTTGACAGGGACTTGTATGGATAGTAGCCACATAGAGAAAATCGAGCTCATTCTTGTCAAGTGTCTTGGTATTGTGAACATTGAGCTCATTTTCCAAAGTATCTTCTAAATCTAAACACTTGGCGAATTCCGCGTATGAAATTGTATATTGTTTGCCATGTGTCATCCAAGTAAATTTCATAGCATTCTGCAGTGAGAAATAGCATGTGGAGTAGAATTAAGCAATAACTTCATTGTTCCAATCATATTTGAAGTCCATGAGATCCTTCAAACTATGGAGCTCCACAGCAGCTAAGACCTTATCAAAGGCCTCAATATGTTTATCTCCCATGTAACCCAATCAATCCATTGATTCTTTGCTACGGGATTCTTCATCTTTGAGATACACGGTTCTGTAATAGTCATGATGGAAGTCACTCCAGAACCATGGATCTGCTACCATTTTCTCATATTCATACACGTTCTCCATCCGGTACTTTCTTGCTTTGTCACTTCCTTTTTCCTTTGAATGGGTTGATCGAGAGATGTCGATTGCGGTCCGGGAGTGGTGGAGCCATTTTCAATGGACCAATCGGTCCAGAGGTTCTAGGAGGCCCTTTCCCTTTGCTTCTCTTGCTAGTGACGGACTACTCTTTGCCCTTGGTGCTAGGACCAACATTCTCTTTGTCTTTGCTGCTTTCAGGCTGTGTAGCAAGTACTTTGTGTCTTGTGGCAGCAGGAGCTTCATTTGTATCACGATCATTCCTTTTCTCTGATCTCATTTGCTAGACTATTTCCGCCTCTTGATATGTGGCTTGACGTGTCGCCTCAAGTTCTGGCTCACTAAAGACGTTGTCCATGGAGTTTGACATGATTCCTGACAAGGTAGGAGTATATGAGAACAGAGGAACAAGGACTAATCCAAGGAAGTCGACGAAATTGACATTGTAGGCTTAATGTTGTTAACAGCCGGACTAGTCAGTGGTTTATGCAGACTAGTCCGGCATACCATACTTGTCCCCAAAAAAAAAACGGACTAGTCCTGTGTTTATCAGCATGAACCCTAGATAATCGAAAATCGTCAAATCTTCAGGGACAAGGTTCGATGTGTAGAGAAATAACAATGTACAGCATACTAAGTGGTATTGAAACCTTAGAGCACGAAGGATTTGGCCTAAACCCTAGAAAAAGTTGAATATTAGGGTTAGGGCAAGGATTTACCAAGAGGAGATCAATTCGTGGAGTAGAGCGGATCCCAAGTGCGGAGAAGTCCGGGGTGGACTTCCCTTCATGCTTCCAATCTTTCCCCTTTGAAGAATCAAAGTTTTGGTGGAGGGGCGAAGAAATCGCCTTGAGAGCTTGAGTTCGAGGAGAGAGAGCGTTGTGAGGAAAGTGAGAGGAGGAAGAGGGACTCGGGGTGACTAGAACGGTTAAGTCCCCGGATACCGGACTAGTCTGGTGCTGCGGACTATGGCCAGACTAAACCGCTGCACGGACCTGCCCGGTCTCACCACAGACTTGTTTGTGGTATGATAAAAAAATATTTTCTAGAATCCTTGTATATAGGGGATTTTGACCATGTTGATCATTTGAACATATATAATTTTTGAAAAATATTCTTAGTGAGTGTGATCAGTAAGCAATCAATAATCAAACTATGACCATAATTCACCAAGAACTAATATTTGAAATAGTTTTAGAATTAAAAAGGAGATAGGGGATAATTTTTCGCAATCATGCTAGTATTTTGAAGTTCTAGATTACTAGCAATCGGATATGCAACATTTCAAGCCATATTTCAAGAATCATGGATATTCAATTAATTCCTAAGCTCACAAAACCATTTCTCATCTAATGGTTTGGTGAAAATATCGGCTAGTTGTTTTTCATTTCTAACATGTGAAATTAAAATGCCTCTTCTTATAGAGTGGTCTCTTATGAAATGGTTCCGATGTCAATGTGTTTGGTTCTGAAATGCTCAACAAAGTTATGGGCTATTTTTGTGGCACTCTCGTTGTCACATAGGAGCGCAATATGGTTCAAATTGTAACCATAATCCATTAGAGTTTGTCGCATCCAAAGAAGTTGTGCACAACAACTTCGTGCTGTAACATACTCCACTTCGGCTGTGGATAAGGCAAGGGAGTTTTGCTTCTTGGACGACAATGATACTAGGGACCTACCCAGGAATTGGCAAGTCTCGGATGTACTTTTCCTATCCACTTTGCATCTGGAGTAATCTGCATCAGAGTATCTGATGAGATTGAATTTCGACCCTATTGGATACCAAGGACCTAGGTTGGGTGTATGGACTAAATATCTCAAGATTCTCTTTACGGCTGTCAAGTAACACTCCTTTGGAGCGGCTTGAAACCTTGCACACATACATACAATAAACATGATATCAGACATAGATGAACAAAGATACAATAAAGAACCGATCATAGAATGATATACCTTTTGGTCAACATTCGGACCATCTTCGTTGAGATCAAGATGTCCATTGGTCACCATTAGAGTTCTGATGGGCTTGGCTTTATCCATGTTGAACTTCTTGATTATATCTTGTGTATACTTCGTTTGACAAATGAAAGTACCCTCATTAAGTGAAAGTTGCCTAGAGGGGGTGAATAGGTGAACACCTGAAATTTGACTTAATAAAAGCTAATCAACGAGCAGAGTGCGGACTAGTCCGGTCAGGGGGCGGACTAGTCCGGTCACATGGAGGTAGAACACCAAAGGTGAGATTTTTGGGAGTTTTCAACGATCTACTTAATGACTATGAAGTATAACAACCTAGCAATCTAGTGGTGAAGTTGCACGAAGAGTATATGACTAAATCTAGGTGGATCGCAAGATTGGGACAAAGAACGCGAAGAACCCTAAAGTGATCTAACGAAGAATGAAGGACAAATTTAGATCACAAGCCACAATATTTATCTCGTGGTTCACCTTCAAGGAGAAGCCTACATCTACGTTGAGGAGTCCACAAAGGACCGGGTTGCTCTGAAACCTATCCTCACCAAGACACCACAAAGGCCGGCTTTTTCTTCCACTAAATCAAGGGGAGATCACAAAGATTTGTGGGGCAACTCACAATCTGAGGATCCCACAAAGTTACAGCTCCAAGAGATCACAAATCAACACCCAAATGAACTCAAAACAACGAGTCAAACCGAGAGAATCAACCAAGAGCTCAAATCAAAGCACACCCTTCTCTCTTTTCTCCCCAAATCCCCAAAACCCTCAAGATTCGCTCTTAGGGATCAAAGAAATGAAGAGAAAGGGCTAGGAGGGTTCTTGGAAGTTTATGGTGGCGCTAGGGTTCGGGAGTAAGCCTTAGAGGCCCGGGGGATCCCCTTTTATAGGGGTCCCGACAATTAGCTATTGCCACCAGAAAAAGTGCGGACTAGTCCGGCCTTGGACCTCGGACTAGTCCGACCTATGGGGACCAGTGATGTCACCCTTGACCAACCACAAAGTCCCCCGCAACCTTTTGAATTCAAACGGTCACAACACCACGGACTAGTCCGTCCAGGAATGGACTAGTCCGATCTCACACAGAACCTTTTGTTCCGGTTAAGAACGGATACGTCTGGTCCACCGGACTAGTTCGACCTCAAAGGGCGGACAAGTACGGCCATCTAGGACTTAGTCCCAGCAGCCATTTCCAAGTCCCAAACGGATTAGTCTGACCCACGACGGACTAGTCTGAACTCACACAAAACCTTTTGTTCTGGTCGGAAACGTACTAGTCGATCCTTCAGGACTTAGTCCCAGAAGGACTCAAACACACTCACCACGGACTAGTCCATCCCCAAACGGACAAGTCCGAACTCACACAGGACCTTTTGGTCCGCCTAACATCGGATCAGTCCGATGTGGCCGGACTAGTCCGACCTTCCAGCCCGGATAAGTCCGGCCCTGTCCCTAGGGCTGCCTCAACTCATCTCTCCAACTAACCTAACTTGCACTAAGAGATCTTAGATGATTCTCAACACTTTGACACAATGAACACGCTCATACTAAAAGGCTAAACTCGACGCAAAGAAATTTTAAACTCTAAATTCTACTCTTCGAGTTTTTTTCCCTTTTTCTCCTCTTCTTCCTTTTTGAGTATATCCAACTTCATCCATTATTTAATCACCTGTACTTACACTTGTAATGCTCATTAGTCCCTTAAGTGTTATCATTAATCATCAAAACCCATGGGGCTTTAGCCTAGATGCACTTTCACTAAGTTGCTTCACTTGAAAACCTAGAAAGAACTTCAATTCACCCATCATGGACATCTCAAACCTGTCTGTCATGATCTTACTAAACTCATCACAAAACAACTTATTAGTAGAACCAAATATCGTGTCGTTGACATATAATTCACAAATGAATAAATTATTATCAAAATGTTTTGTGAATAAAGTGCAATCAGCTTTTCCCATATTAAAACCATTATCAATTAGAAAATCTCTAAGGCACTCGTACAAAGCTCTAGGAGCTTGTTTGAGGCCATAGAGAGCCTTACGTAGTTTGTACACATGGTTGGGAAGTTTCTGATCCTCGAACCCGGGTGGCTGCTCCATGTACACCTTCTCCTTGATTGGACCATTGAGGAATGCACTTTTGATGCCCATTTGGTACAGCTTGAAATTACGGTGAGTAGCATAGACCAACAATATTTGAATAGATTCAAGCCTAGCTACGAGAGAAAAAGTCTCATTGAAATCCAAAACTTTGACTTGTGAGTACCCCTTGGCCACAAGTCGTGGGTTGTTTCTTGTTACCACGTTGTGTTCGTCTTGTTTGTTGCGGAACACCCATTTTATGCCCACAACATTCACGTTTGGTCGCTCCACAAGTTCCCACACTTCATTCCTCTTGAAGTTATTTAGCTCTTCTGCATAGCCATCATCCACTCTGGATCTCGTAGTGCATCTTCAACCCTATATGGTTCCAAAGAGGAAACAAAAGAGTAATGTTCATAAAAATTTGCAATATGAGACCGAGTAGTTACCCCCCTTGAAGATATCTCCAATGATATTGTCGACAGGGTGATCTTGTTGGACGCTCTAGCGCTCTCTTGTGTGTGGAATTTGGGGACTTGTGTCAGCATCCCCATTTTCCTCATCTTCTTTTTCTCCCTCTGGATCATTTATTCCATTTTGGTTTTGATCATCTTGATTTTGTTGAGGTTGACCTTGGTCTTGTGTTGGTTGCTCTGGTTGTGATGAAGATGGCTATCTTGGATCTTGAGATTGCTCTTAAGGTCGAACATCTCCAAGTGCCATCTCACGGAGCTTCTTCTTCATATAGCACATGATGATCAAGTTGCTCCACTTGCGAGTTGTTAGTCTCATCAAACACTACGTCACACGCAAGTTCAACAACCCCGGGGGTTCTCTTGAAGACATGGTAGGCATAAGTGTTTGAATCATAACCCAACAAGAAACCTTCATCACATTTTGAAGCGAACTTCGAGTTCCTGGGCTTTTCGTTATCGGTAAGAAGCTCATATGGAATCTTCTTAAGGAGTTGATGGAGATAGAGTCGACTTGTCGCATGACACGCTGTGTTTACCTCTTCCGCCCAAAATCTGTCTGAGGTCTTGTATTCATCGATCATTGTCCTCGTCATCTCAATAAGTGCCCTATTCTTCCTTTCGCTACCCCGTTTTGTTCGGGGGAGTAGGGAGCCGAAAATTCATGTTTGATGCCTTCTTCATCAAGAAAGTCTTCAACTTGGGTATTCTTGAACTCGGTGCCGTTGTCGCTTCTTATCTTCTTAATTCTTAAGGAGAACTCATTTTGACCCCTTCTCAAGAATTTCCTGAGGACACCTTGTACTTCTCCCTTATCATGCAAGAAAAATACCCAAATGAATCTAGAAAAATTATCTACAATTACTAAACCGTATTTGTTACCACCAATGCTAATGTAGACGATCCGGCCGAAGAGGTCTATATGTAGTAGTTCCAACGGTCTTGTAGTCGTCATTATGTTCTTGGCGGGGTGAGATGTTCTAATTTGTTTTCCGGCTTGGCACACGCTACATGGCCTGTCTTTCTCAAACACAACAATCTTCAAACCTCGGATGTGATGCCCTTTTAGAAGTTTATGCATATTTCTCATACCAACATGAGCTAGCCGTCTATGCCACAACCAACCCTAGCGATGTAAGCGACGCAGGCTTACTCGTAACGTCGTTGGGCCGCCCGCGCCATAACCCCGCTAAAGACTCGTGTAAGGAGCCGCTTTGACTAATGGGACGCTGGCTGCTGCCCGTGGCGTCGCAAAACGCCTCATTATGAACCAGTGCGGCGCGTCCTTTCTTCGTCCGCACGGGGAGCATATTTTCTTTAGTCGCGCTAATACAAAGATAGGTAGCGACGCAGCTTGTGCCATCTGCGGGACGACCGGCAATACCCAGCTTCTGTGCTGGCAGCCCACGAACAACCCTTCATGGGTTTGTGGCCACTGCGGGACGTGGAGGGGGCACCGCATCCGACCCGCTTGCACCCTGATCCAACACATGTTAGTCTTTGTAATCAAGCTTGTGTCAAGTTGAGCTTTATCCGTGGTGAAGTCCATGAGATAGAGCTTTCCCTTTAACATACTCTTGAATGCAACCGAGTCATCACTTCTGCTAAAAACGGGCACACCATCGTTAGTGAACAAACAATTATAACATTTGTCCCATAGCTGAGATACGGACAAGAGATTATAATATAATGAATAAACATGTAAAATTTGAGAAAAAGTGTGTTGAGGTGATATAGCTATTTTACTGGTTCCGAGTATCATTCCTTTACTATTATCAACAAAATAAATACATTCACTTGGATCCTCATTTTCTCATATTCCACAAACATCTTCTTTTCTCCGGTCATGTGGTTGGTGCATCCGCTATCGAACACCCATTTAGATCCACCAGAGGCGTATGCCTACAAAATAGGGTTATGCCTTGGTTTTAGGTACCTAAACTTGCTTCAGTATGTAGGATCAAAGAGCATGTGAAAAGCTATCAGAGGGGAGTGAATGGTAGATTAAAACTTTTTACGCGGAAGCTACAAAAAACACTCGGTGGAAAATAGATTTGATAAATAAACCGTGTGTCCGACTGTTTTCAACGTGTTCAAATGTGACTAAACTAGTGTAAATTATAGACAATCAAGTCACCAAGCCACTGCAATAAGAGTCACGTGAAAACACTAAGTAAAACTTGAGTTATGATCAAAAGACTAGACGAAGGTCAATCTGTTCTACCCGATTTTAAAAACACATCTGCAATGCTGCAAAGAAAATCATGTATATCAAAAACAACAAATTAGATGACCGTAAAATTTTCACATATGATAGATACTCAAGTTTAGAAGACAACTTAAAAAGAATCACGTCAATTGGATCAGTAAAACGCGAGTTATGATCGAAATACTGAAGCAACTTTGGTCTGTCCAGAAACTCGCCGAGGAAAAACTTGTCTGAAATGAGTCGGACAAATAAGGCATTAAGGATCCTCTAAACTACAAATTTTATTGATAAAAACTCAAGAGAAGCAGCCACAAGTCGTTCTCTCCACGAGCCTTGGTCTCCCTTGCTTATATAACCAGCCCTAAGGCCAACCAATCCAAACTAGGATCCTACTACTACTTGGATTCAAACTCTACCTTTGCAAAACTGCTCAAGACTCTTCTATACGCAGATAGAAGCAATCTTAAGACTTCCAAACACCTTAGAAACATCCCAAACATTTATAAAACAACTCTACATTGTGCCTAACACAAAATCCTATTATAACCAACTCGAAACTTTCCATAAACAAACCATAACTGCCTCAGCCGCAACCTAAGCGCAAAATCCAGTCGGTTGAACCTTTTCGACTATATATTTACTTCCATATCTCTTCACCACGCCTTGAAACAATGTATCCACGTCCACGCACCCCTTGCATATGTGCAAACACTTTCCAAAATGTTCACAACACATTCATATGCATTGTTCTTGACCTAAATATGTTGTGTGACCTCCCGATCATCTCAACCACAATTCCTCCCGAACTTGGTTGTTGAACCTCATCTTCTTCCTAAGACTAGTTCAAAGATCTCCATCACCAGCCATGTCTTGACCTCAAGCAACACATGCACATGAACAAACATCCACTTTTTTTAGCACAAGTCCGCGACTTGACTCACATTAGTCCGAGAACCACAACAGCATACATGAGCACCTCACATAACCCTTGATGAATGCATTGGCAACACCACAAAGAATCCGAACATTGGCTCATTCAGATGAAAAAGTTTTGAAAGCAAAATTCTCCCCCTTTTGAAATCAAAAATCAAATGAGAAAAGAATTTCAAAAAAAATCTCCCCCTGAGAAGAATGTGTAAAAACTCGTGAATGTGCAATATGTGACATATTTCTCCCCCTTTGATAATGTATTCAGCAAGGTTTAAAAGAGAAATTTCATATTATTATGAGCATAACATGACATATTCATATATAAAACAAAGCTCATCCAACACTACTACAAAAACCATTATCCTAGGCGCCTCGTTTTTCAGACCTAGGCGGTCCGTAAAAAAATGTGTGTGTGATGTCTAATAAATTAATAGTCGCCTGTGATGAATAAACATCACAGACGGCTCGCAACGGCAAACCACCTGTGTAAACATATCAATTTTCACAGGCGGACCGTGGAGTAGGAGCCGCCTGCAATATTAGCCATTAATACAGGCGGCTGAAGGGACCGGAAGTTGAAGCCGTCTGTAATATTGGCCATTAATACTGAGGGGAGTGCACCTTTGAATTCAGTTTGAAGCCGCATTAATACAGGCGGCTGAAGCGACCGGGAGTAGGAGCCGCCTGCAATATTGGCCATTAATACCGAGGGGAATGAGCCTTTGACACCAATTCGAAGCCACGAAACATCGCGGCCCGGTATACATCAACCACATTTAGCATCAAACAAAAATACAACAAACAATTCGGTAATCGATAACAAACATTCATCATCAAATAAACATTCATTAAAAAAATAATTTTTTACAAACAACAAAAGAAAACAACAGACGATCGCCTAGTCCCCCAGTGGCGGAGGAACCCCACACTTGTCGGCGATCGCCTCCACTAACTTCCTGGTGCCTTCCACCCCAAGCACCTCACCGACCGTATCCTGCATTGCGTCAAGACGACCAGCCACTGCGCTTAATCCGAAGAGGTAGTGGGCTATGGTGTCCATTCCAGTACATTCTGGAAGGCGACCAAGACCCAGAAGCTCCATGGCATCAGATGTACTGTTAAATACATCATTCGCCAGCTGCCGACGCAACGGTGATAGGTCGTCGTCCGCCTGTGCCCTGAGGGCAACCAAACTCTGCTCTAGGAAAGCAACTTTCCTAAGAAGGTGCACTCTCTCTTCCGCCTAGGAAGGCGGCGAAGGTGCGGTTGGAGCCGGGCACGGAGACACGGTTGAAGCCGGGGACGGAGGTGCGGTTGGAGCCGTGGATGGAGGCATGGCGAGTGGAGAACATGGTCGGGAGCGCTTCGTCAGTGGTTCCATTGAGACTAGGACTACGGTATGGCAAGGAATACGAAGACTAGAGGGAAGGGGAAGACTGTGATGGTGGTGCAAACTGCAGAGAAGGGGAAGGTGCAAGTTATAATAGTGCGGAGAAGGAGAGGTCGGATCGCTTCGAATTCTACGCGAGAATGGCAACGACTGCACTATATAGGCGGACCGTGGAGTAGGAGCCGATTGTAATATTGGCCATTAATACTTTCAAGTAATTTACACTATCACATCAATGAGATACATAAATTAGCGCAATCCATGCTAGAGATCTAGTGTAATTTTTAATTTAAGCAAGTCATGATATCACAAACTTAGTTATTTCAAAACCTGAAAGCATGACACATGTTGCTGCATTTTTCATTATCTTTTAAAACACAAGTTCAGATTATGACATTTGCAATAGATTATATATCGCATCAGCCTTATTCTAACCAACCAAGCCAAGACTATGTCATTTGACAATCAGAAGCTTAATGACATGGTTTTAGTCATACACAACTTCTTTCAAGTTCATATCTAAGTGCAATGATAAGCCATCTCAAAAGAAGAAGTGCCATGCATGCATATTCTTTTGATCTTATCTCATTTTTCTATCTGATCATAAAAGCTCAATATGTGGATAATTGATTGATTAATTTGTCATTATTAAAAGTACTTGTAAGCATGCAACAAGTCCAAAATAGCAAGAAAGATTGATCATGACTAGATTTAGTGTAAGTAATTATTCCAATTACTAGTCATGGCAAAAACTACAAAATGTATAACACGAGTAATGTAGTATGAACTTTCAGCATGTAAAAGGAATCACAAAAGTCATATATGTATAAAATACTTTGCTCATATTATTTCAAAATCAGATTCACACATAGACTTCTCAAGTTTCAAAACCCCCCTCGATTTAAGCCATGAGGATGCATAACCTCTATTTCACTATGGATGAAACAAAAACGAGTTAAATCAAAGGATTTTGTAAAAATGTCAGCCAATTGTTGTTTGATATTTACATGGTGAAGCACAATGTTTCTTTTATCAATATTATCATGGAGAAAGTGATACCTAATATCAATGTGCTTTGTTATAGAATGTTGCATGGGGTTTTTAGCAATGCAAATGACACTACTGTTATCACAAAACAGTGGAACACTATCTAGTTAACCCCCATAGTCCTTAAGTGTTTAAACAATCTAAAGAATTCGTGAGCAAGCGCTAGCAGCAGCTACATATTCAGATTCGGCTGTGGATTGTGCAACAGAATTTTATTTTCTAAAAGATCAGACAACAAGTGAATTACCAAGAAAATGACAAACACCCGAAGTACTTTTCCTATCAATCCTACAACCCTCCAAAATCAGCATCCAAAAAAGCTTTCCAAGTAACATTTGAGGAAGAAGGAAAAAAAGCAAAATTCTTGAGTTCCATGTAAGTACCTGAGAATCCTTTTGATGGCTTGACGATGTGAAGCATGTGGTGTCGGTACCCTGCAGACCGGGTACCCCCACATAGGGGGTAAAAGACAGCCCACGCCCTGCCTCCCTGCTGAGGCGAGCGCCAGCATGGCTACATGTCCTTGGCCCGAGGTCAGCCCCAGGGCTGCCACGTGCGCTTGGGCTCCAGAGCCGACACGTGCCCTGGGCTTTGGGCCGACCTCCCCTCTGAGGTGAGGTCTGGAGCTGCCACGTGTTGGTGGGCTCTGAACCTCCTCCCTACCGAGGAGGGCCCCGGAGCCGACACGTGCCCTGGGCTCCGCGCTGAGCCTCCCCACTGAGGTGAGGTCCAGAGCTACCACGTGTCGGTGGGCTCTGAACCTCCTCCCTGCCGAAAAAGGCTCCGGAACCAACACGTTCCGTGGGCTCCGGTCCGAGCCTCCCCACTGAGGTGAGGTCCGGAGCTGCCACGTGTATCCCGGCTCTGAACCTCCTCCCTGCCGAGGAGGGCTCCGGAACCAACACGTGTCCTGGGCTCCAGTCCGAGCCTCCCCGGTGAGGTGGGGTCCGGAGCTGCCACGTGTATCCCAGCTCCGAATCTGTGGAGAGGAGCTCCGGAGCCGCCACGTGCCCCATAATCCGTCATGGGCCGTGGGTCGATAAAGTCAAGGAAGAAGTGCTCTGTTAGGTCGTGCATTCATGGCTTGCGCCTTCACTAGAAGCATGGCACACAGCCCACGCCTCCGCCTGTCAACCATTACGATGACAAGACAGAGCGGCGAGGCGTGACAGCGGTACAGTGCCGCCCCATGGCACAGAGCTGCCCCAAGCAGAACGAGAAGGCGCAGCGGCAAGATGGCATCTTCATCATCGTCTGACACACAGACATCTTGTGAAACTCCGGACTTCTCAGATCATTGAGCACAAGGTGACATTGTGGGGCATAAATGCCTTTATCATTCTCTTGACCACTTCATGGTTAGTCCACTTTTTCCTTTCATATGCCCTGCTTTTGTTGATGAGGACATTCATGCGATTGTACATCTCTTGAGAGCTTTCACCGTCCTCTATAGCAAACCTCCCTAGCTCCCCCTCAATCATTTCAATCTTTGCTTCTCGTACTAGGCGATTTCATTTATGCGCTGTCTTGAGGGTGTCCCATGTGTCCTTGCTTACTTCTAGTCCATCAACCTTATTGAACTCTTCCCGACTCAAAGATGGGGTGATCACCATGACAACTTGTGCGTTGCGGTGGATTACTTGTGTTTGCTCCGGAGTGAGTTCCTTGTCGGTGTCCGGAATATTTATTTGTGCGTACAATATGCCAAAGACTTGGGTTTAAGGAAATGAGATGCATTTCATATTATGCTTCCGTATAGTATAATCATTTCCATCAAATGTGAATGTTTCCCCATGGGAATAGAAAGATAGTGGTTATTTGAATTAAGACGTTCATAATTAGAAGGATATCGGGAGTAGTCTTGATGACCACTCCCTGTTGGCTTGTCTTCATCCTTCTTCTTGTCCTTTTGATTTAAGAGCTTCTTCTTGAGTAATGCCTAGAGTTGGCAAACCTCCTCATTATTGTCTTCAAATTCTCTCAACACATCGAGCACCTTGTTCGGGTCTAGAGCTCCGTCGTCGGTGGGCTTCATCAGAACTTAAGTTTTCGTCTCATCGGCATCATCTCTCTGATCGGTTAGTCTTTTGATGGAGAGTTTGGCTCTGATACTAATCGAATGTAGCCAAGAGGGGGTGAATAAGCTTTTTGAATTTCTGTAGCACTTAATGAAACATGTAAAATTCCAGATACCGGACTTGTCCAGTGTGAGTGCAAACTAGTCCGATGTTAGTCAGAAAATAGACAAAGTTAATTGTTCTTGATCTTTTCCTTGTTTTAGTTTCAGTGAAAGATAGTAAACAATGCTAGTGATTCAATTATGTATATATGAACTCAAATTAACAAGTAGATCACAAAAGCAAATTGGATTTTGGATATGAATAGTGTGATGCCCTATATTGCAAGTATAATAAACAATCAAGTGAGGGTAGGACAAATGCACGAATTTATCCGAAGGTTCAATCCCACCCAGGATCTACGTCCTCCTTGAGGAGCCCACAAAGGGTTGGGTTTTTTCCAACCCTTTCCTCTCTAATTTACCACTAAGGCCAACTTGGTTCTTCACTATCACAATGGATAACTATAAAGTTCTTGGGGCTTTCACACAAGTTGAGGGCTCCCACAATGTTACAAACGAGCTGAGATCAACTTCACATGAAAGATTACACAAATGACATCGAGTGTATGAGAGATCAACCAAGAGCTCAATGGAGATTAAAACTTCCCTCTCCCTTTCCCAATCTCCCAAATCCCAAGAATTTGATCTTTAGGGCTTTAGAATGTGTGGAGAGGAGTGTTTTCAAGATCTTGGTGGTGGCACTAGGGTTAGTCAGTTGTTATAAATGAGTCGAGGGATCTCCTTTTTATAGAGGTCCCGATATGTTTCCATTGGGATCTGAGAAGTCTGGACTAGTACGTAGTCAACACCGGACTAGTGCAGTGTTCTTTTTTTAATTGTGTTCGACACCAGTTGGGTTCAAATGAGTTAAACCCAAATCATACAGATTAGTCTGTATGACATCGTACAAGTCCGATGTCACATAGAGAGGGCCTGTTTGTTTGAATACGGACTAGTCTGTGGTGCAGGGACCAGTCCGGCGTGTCATCGGACTAGCCCGATGCCACACAGAGGAGGATAGGTTTTACTGGACCGGACTAGTATGTCATGACCCGGACTAGTCCGATGTCACACAGAGGTTTTCTTCGTGACATATCGGACATGTTCGTGGACACCAAAAAATGGACTAGTCTCTTGTTTTGGACTGTTTGTTTTTCACTCATCCTCCCTACACTACCATTGAGCTCTTAGAGGTGTTTCACACACTCTCTAGACTTGAACGATGAGGCTAAGCTTTCTCCTTTAATTGGCTCTTTTCAATCATGATCATTTTTCCCATTAAAGTCACCTTTTTCCCTTTCTATTTTATTCTCATTTTTCTTCATGTGACCTGCTCTCACTTAACAAAATTGATTAGCTCTTCACTTGTTTGTCATCGATCATCCAAAATCCACACAGGGATGCCTAGATGAACTTACAACCACATAATGGCTCCTCCTAGTTCGTTGCCTTCTATGCGCCTCAATGTCCTCGGATGACTCGGAAGGAGGGTGGTCTGTCAACCCGGACGGGTGGTCACCCAACTATGGCTTAGGAGGCGCCTCTCGGCCTCGGCCTCTGACTATGAGTCATCCTGCAATATTATAATAGTTTTAAGAAATATAAATATATTAATTAATAATGTCAAAGAATATGATCGGTAAGTCAAATTACCTCGGCCCGCTAATAGGCAACAGGTCTGCCTCACAGCTCTGAGGTTAGTCCCCCACCTCTAAGACTATTGGGTTACTCCCCCATCTCTAGGACTCTTTGTAAAGTCCTCCACCTCTAGGACTCTTTGTTCCCCACCCCACCCCTAGGACCCTTTTCCCCCCTTATAAATATAACTCCAACCAGCCGCACACCTCTTTCTTTTTGGCCGCCCCCCTGCTGCAAGTTGCGCCCCCTTGCTTCCAAGTCGCCGAGTCCCCCCCCCTTGTCAGAATTTTGCCGCCATCGAGCCCCGTCACACCTCGTCGTCGCCGGAGAATAAGCCCCGACGTTCTGCCCTAGCCGCAGCCCTATTCTCCACGGAAAATCCTTCGCTGCTGGCATTGCTAGGAGGGAGGCCCTGCCGCAAGGAAGAAGTGAGGTAGGTCTTTGTTACCCCTCTTACAACATCGTCGCTGTTTCTACGCACCCGTTTTCTTCGCCCCCTTTGAGCAGAAACTTCTGCGTGTGGACAGACCATGTTTTGGTCAATTTTTGACGGTGAAATTGATCTACACCTTGTGTCAAGATCATCACCACGTCCACACTTGATCCCAGCAACCTTGATCACCATAGAACCTCATGGAAGCCTACTAAAACATGTAAGAACACGTACAAACTGATTTTATAAAACTACACCATAAGAATTGCATTCATCCACCCCATTGCATCTTGAGTAAAGTTTGTGCATGATAATTGATTGTTGTATGTGTGTGGTCGTGAGTAGAAGGACAAGCTCAAGAGGTCGTATACGAGGAACTATAGCATCAAGACTTTGAGACGCTTGAGCAACACGAACCACGGGAGCAAGGCAAGTGCCCCTTTACCATATTGATCCTATGTTTTCGAAATTATTTTTCTTTAGAAAACTCGTATGCTTGAGTCAACTTGATGGGACACCCTTTTTATAGAAGTTTACTAGTTTTCTTAACCATCCTTGTCACCGGGAAAGTTGATGAGTCGGGTATGATCATTTTTCCTTTTGCTTCGCTTAACCTACGGGATATGGGAAGCAGAAATAAGACTTGTTAGCTACTGCACTCATATGAATAAAGATGATGATAACTTGATGATGTTGATGAGCATGGAATCAGGGAGATCTATGCAAGCTTGGTTCTTGAATGTTGCTAAATAAGATGGTGGTTTACTTATTAATTACTAAATAAATTGATTAGCTCTTCACTTGTTTTTCATCGATCATCCAAAATCCACACAGGGATGCCTAGATGAACTTACAGTCACTAATGGCTCCTCCTAGTTCGTCGCCTTCTATGCGCCTCTATGTCCTCGGATGACTCGGAAGGAGGGTGGTCTGCCAACCCGGACAGGTGGTCAGTCGACTATGGCTTAGGATGCGCCTCTCGGCCTCGGCCAATGACTATGAGTCATCCTGTAATATTATAATAGTTTTAAGAAATATAAATATATTAATTAATATTGTCAAAGAATATGATAGGTAAGTCAAATTACCTCGGCCCGCTAATAGGCAACAGGTCTGCCTGACAGCTCTGAGGGCACGTGTCTCAACAACTAAGACCGTCTGCTCTCTTCAGAGTATCATGGTACCCAGCATCACCTGAGGTAAATAACCGTTCACGAGGATTGACCTTGTGGACCCACCAAGCACTCATCTTCTCACGTGGATAAGGTAGATAATACACTTGCTCAACATGGTATGCAAGGACAAAAGAGTCGTATCCTTGCAGCCTTTCGTTGTGTTCCACTTCAACCATGACAAATTGGTTTTCACGGGTTCCATGATGGTTATCAAACCAGGCACAATCAAAGAAAACTATTTTATGTTTTTTATTACCGACAAAGATGAAGTCGAAGATTTTGTCAATGATCTCATAGTAATTAGTTTTCCGTCCTTCAACATCGATTGCTCTCATTACAACTCCAGTATTAGTCGTTGCCACAAGAGGACAAAGAGCTTCAAATTGAGTAGAAGGACAAGCTCAAGAGGCCGTATACGAGGAACTATAGCATCAATACTTTGAGACGCTTGAGCAACACGAACCACGGGAGCAAGGCAAGTGCCCCTTGACCATATTGATCCTATGTTTTCGAAATTATTTTTCTTTAGAAAACTTGTATGCTTGAGTCAACTTGATGGGACACCCTTTTTATAGAAGTTTACTAGTTTTCTTAACCATCCTTGTCGCCGGGAAAGTTGATGAGTCGGGTATGATCGTTTTTCCTTTTGCTTCGCTTAACCTACGGGATATGGGAAGCAGAAATAAGACTTGTTAGCTACTGCACTCATATGAATAAAGATGATGATAACTTGATGATGTTGATGAGCATGGAATCAGGGAGATCTAGGCAAGCTTGGTTCTTGAATGTTGCTGAATAAGATGGTGGTTTACTTATTAATTACTAAATAAATTGATTAACTCTTCACTTGTTTGTCATCGATCATCAAAAATCCACACAGGGATGCCTAGATGAACTTACAGCCACTAATGGCTCCTCCTAGTTCGTCGCCTTCTATGCGCCTCTATGTCCTCGGATGACTCGGAAGGAGGGTGGTCTGCCAACCTGGACAGGTGGTCAGCCGACTATGGCTTAGGATGCGCCTCTCGGCCTCGGCCTCTGACTATGAGTCATCCTGTAATATTATAATAGTTTTAAGAAATATAAATATATTAATTAATATTGTCAAAGAATATGATAGGTAAGTGAAATTACCTCGGCCCGCTAATAGGCAACAGGTCTGCCTGACAGCTCTGAGGGCACGTGTCTCAACAACTAAGACCGTCTGCTCTCTTCAGAGTATCATGGTACCCAACATCACCTGAGGTAAATAACCGTTCACGAGGATTGACCTTGTGGACCCACCAAGCACTCATCTTCTCGCGTGGATAAGATAGATAATACACTTGCTCAACATGGTATGCAAGGACAAAAGAGTTGTACCCTTGCAGCCTTTCGTTGTGTTCCACTTCAACCATGCCAAATTTGTTTTCATGGGTTCCATGATGGTTATCAAACCAGGCACAATCAAAGAAAACTATTTTATGTTTTTTATTACCGACAAAGATGAAGTCGAAGATTTTGTCAATCATCCCATAGTAATTAGTTTTCTGTCCTTCAACATCGATTGCTCTCATTACAACTCCAGTATTAGTCGTTGCCACAAGAGGACAAAGAGCTTCAAATTGAGTCGAAGAATCGGAACCCACTGACGTCGTACTGACCGTAGATTCTAACTTTGAATATTCCGTAAGATAGTTGTGGCAAATCTTGATCGACGTCAACATCTGTAACACCCTCAATTTCACTACCGTGTATTGCATACATTTTTCATATAGAGAAACATTTAAAAAGAAGAAGAAATGAAGAAAGGAATACAGAATCTACTAAAATAATAAAAGGAAATAGAAATGGAAGATAATGAAAATAAAATAGCCAAATTGAGCCACCCCATTTTTTCTCCAAATTTCCCCCTTCCCAATCTTTCCAAAAAATTTCCAATTTTCCTGATTTTCCCCAAATTCCCCAAAATTCCCCTAGGGGGAATTTCCCCCACATTTGGGGGGGGGGATTTTCCCCTAAATTGGCAGCACCAAATTAGATGGGAAACCCAAATTGGGCACACCCCCTTGGCCGCAGCCCATTAGGGGGGGAACCCTAGTCTCCCACCTCTAGGACTCTTTGGTTAGTCCCCCACCTCTAGGACTCTTTGGTTAGTCCCCCACCTCTAAGACTATTGGGTTAGTCCCCCACCTCTAGGACTCTTTGTAAAGTCCTCCACCTCTAGGACTCTTTGTTCCCCACCCCACCCCTAGGACCCTCCCCCCCCCCCTTATAAATATAACTCCCCCAAGCCACACACCTCTTTCTTTTTGGCCGCCCCCTTGCTTCCAAATCGCCGAGTTCCTCCCCCCTTGCCGGGATTTTGCCGCTGTCGAGCCCCGTCACACCTCGTCGTTGCCGAAGAAGAAGCCCCGATGTTCTGCCCTAGCCGCAGCCCCATAATTCTCCACGGGAAATCCTTCGCTGCTGCCATTGCTAGAAGTTCTACGCACCTGTTTTCTTCGCCCTCTTCGAGCAGAAACTTCTGCGTGTGAACAGACCATGTTTTGATCAATTTTGACGGTAAAAATTGATCTACACCTGGTGTCAAGATCATCACCACGTCCACACTTGATCCCAACAACCTTGATCACCAAAGAACCCCATGGAAGCCTACTAAAATATGCAAGAACACGTACAAACTGATTTTATTGAATTGCATTCATCCACCCCATTGCATATTGAGTAAAGTTTGTGCATGATAATTGATTGCTATAAATTTTATATATGTGTGGTCGTGAGTAGAAGGACAAGCTCGAGAGACCGTGTACGAGGAACTATAGCATCAAGACTTTGAGACGCTTGAGCAACACGAACCACGGGAGCAAGGCAAGTGCCCCTTGACCATATTGATCCTATGTTTTCGAAACCGTTTTGTTTTAGAAAACTCGTATGCTTGAGTCAACTTGATGGGACACCCTTTTTATAGAAGTTTACTAGTTTTGTTAACCATCCTTGTCGTCAGAAAAGTTGATGAGTCGGGTATGATCGTTTTTCCTTTTGCTTCGCTTAACCTACGGGATATGGGAAGTTGAAATAAGACTTGTTAGCTACTGCACTCATATTAATAAAGATGATGATAACTTGATGATGTTGATGAGCATTAAATCGGGGAGATCTAGGCAAGCTTGGTTCATGAATGTTGCTGAATAAGATGGTGGTTTACTTACCGTAAATCTAAGGACCGACTCATGCAAGAACATGCCAGGAAAACAGTGCCACCACAAAGCCGAATGAGGGTGCGGCTCAGCTGACTAATTAGATGTGTTGCTAGCTTATTATTGACCGTTGGATTGTGCGGGGAATGGGAGTCGAGAGGGACGATCCTGGGAACTGCGTGGCACAAGAGGGGGTCCGTGGGTGGGAGAATGGAGATTCGAGTCTGGCGGTGAAACCTCAGTGGGTCCGTACATCCCAGTAGCCCCTGTGTAAAGGCTATTTTGTGTTCTCTTGGCCATACACTATTTGTGCATGGTTATATTCTGAATTTCAGTTTGTGGAATACATGTGTATGTGTGATGAACATTCTAGTCACAAATATGCATTCACTTGGTTCATTTTCGGAACCAAGTGTCACAACATCTTTTACATATTGTCCAAAATATGAACTTACAAAATATTTTTTACAAACTATTATATAATTCAGAATAGATAAATGATAAGAAAATATTACTTGATCTTGAAACTAAGATAGAAAAAGACCCTCCATTAATTCAATTTCATCGTATCGTTTCTATCTGTTTGCTTGTATGTTGATGTCTTAGTGGACAATTATTGTTCTACTACTCTCATACAAACTACTAATCAATAATTTTCTACCTACAAATTACAAATCAACAATTTTCTATATACAATTTTCAACTAATTTCAAAAACAAAAAAAATACTTTCTTGAAGGGTGTGACAGGGCTCGATGCCACCGGAGCTCGGGGCTGGGGGCGGGGCAGCGGGGCGTCGGGGTCGGGTAGGGGCGTCGGGGGCCGCCGGGGTCGGAGCGAGGGGGGGGCACCGGGGTCAGGGGTGCGGGCGGCGGCCGGCGGGGTGGCGCGGCGGAGCCGGTGAGGATGCGGCGGTGCGAGGTAGAAGAGATGGCGCGGTCAGGAGCGGGCGAAGGAAAGAGATGGGCGCGGGCTTGGGTCGGGGTATAAGGCCCCTATTTATGACAGTCAAAGCTAGGCCATCGTAAATAATGGTTAACTTATGACGGCTTAGGTCATGTCGTCGTAAATAATGGCTAACTTATGATGGTTTAGGTCAGACCGTCGTAAGTAAGCTGTTATTTGTGACGGTTAAACCTAGCCGTCATAATTAATATTATTTACGACGGCCAACCCTATAAATGTCATAAATAAACTCGGCCGTGGTAAATGTTTGTGTTTCTTGTAGCTGAACAGGCTAGAAAATGGATCGCATATAGTATAAGAACACCTATCGAAAATACAGTACCACTGATCCTACATAAACTACAGTCTTCTGTTGATATTGCCAATTATTCAGACCAATGAAGAATTGGAAAGTGATTGATGCTGTCAAAGCTTTTTCTTAGCTGTTCAGCTTCAGCGGTTGAACTGGAGACTCAAACATTGTATCTTGATAGAGAATGATCAATGCAGAAAAAAAACCTTGAAACTTGCACGCAAGCACTTTATTACACGGACCAAAATCAATTGTGTGCTGGCCATATTCACCTCACGTTTTCATTCTTTAGAAGTAAGTCAACAGCAATTACATAGAAATTTATAAAGAATCACTCGAACATGATTACATCGTTACAATCACCTCAAGTGCAACGTTTATAAACGAAGAATCACTATCACTCGAACATATGAACTAAAGAGATTTTACTGGTCATCGACAAACATTACAGATTTACACGAGTCATGCTGGTAATTTTGTGTTGCCAATTACAAAAAGTCGCTTGATGCCGAGCTCAGCTCAGTTAATGAATTAATCAAGCAAAAAACTGGTACTATCCGTGAACGGAGGAGCAGCGCATGCATCGAGCGGCATGAGCAGTCAGTAGCTCAGTGTCCCTGCTACAGCCGTGGCCTGGCGCTCCATCTCCGCTGCAAGGTTGCGGACGAGGCGCATGCTCTTCCCGGCCGTGGTCGGCCTCGGCGCGGGCTTTGTCTTCGACTCGATCTTCTGGGATTTTCCAGCTGTGGTCGGCCTTGGCTGCAGCTGCATCTCCGAACTCCTGGATGCGGCAGCGGCGGCGCGGGACGACTGGGTCACCAGTGGCGGCTGCTTCTCCGGCACGACGTTGTCGTGCGCGACGTGGACGGTGGCGAAGGGGTCCCGGGGCGGCAGATTTCCATTGTAGACGACCTCGTAGCTTCTTTCACCGGTGGTGGAGGACACGATCGTCGCGGGGAGCCAGAGCCAGAGCTCGACAGCCTTCGCCGCCAGCAGCACCGTGGTCCGCGTGCGGACGCGGACCGCAGCACCAGGCTTCAGACGCGTGGGAACGCCGACGGCGGCTGCGGACAGGGATCCGCATGAAGACGTGACGGGTCGTGACGGCGGCGGCGGAGGAGGGGCGGCCCAAGAGGCGCTCGGCGGCAGCCTCGACGCGTGGGTGCCGGCGGAGCTTGATCTGAACTTGGAGGCGATCGACGACGGCTTCTCTCGAACTCGATGAAGGCAAGGTTTCATGACCTTGTCTCGCGCGCCTTCACGTGACGGCGGCGGCGAAGAGGGCTTCTTGGCGGCCGGCCTCGACGGCGCCAGCGGCTTGGGCCTCCGGGGCTGGAGCTCGTGTACGATGCTCCGCATGTCGGCGGAAGGACGGCGTGGCGGAGGCGCCATGGCGCGCGGCGGGGCGGAGGCCTTGCGGGAGGCGAGAGCGAGCAGAGGACGAGCGAGTTGGTGGTCTGTCTGGCGCGCGAGTGGCAGCGCGAGATATAAGAGCTGAAGAGGAACAGGGCCGCGCCGGATCGGATTGAGCTGGGCAGTTTTGGAAAGGTAAACTGCCGGTCCGCTTTTCGTGGCCACCTGGCCGTTACCGTGGGTGGAAGTGGAACGGCTCGTCAACCCAAATTCCGTTCCGTTTCTTTCCTGTACGATACAAAGAAAGTGATGGAAGGAGCAGCTCTTACAATAGGATTTCCGCGCATCGAAGACAAGCTATCAAGCAAGTTTCCACGTGATGTTATCATGGGTTCCCTTGGTTACTTGTTTTCCACTACGGGGATTTATTTTATTTATACGTTGTAAGCACCGGACAATGCTATTTTGACAATATTCTTATTTTTAGATATTTTTTAAAATATTATGGCTTTGTTATCTCTATTTATCACATGTATTTTTTTATCGTCTAAAAATGCAAACATCTGCTCAGGCTGCATACAAAAGAATTGTATGGGATTGCAAGTGGAATGACAGTTACAATGACAGTTGATGCAGAACCGGCATGCATAACAGAAGACAAGAGGTTCAGAGACTAGACCAAGCCTAGCAGCTATTGAAACAAGCTGCCATGCAATACTTTTTTTTGGCAACGGCAACATAGTCCCTCTGAAAAAAGGGAAAGACCATAAGTATGACTGATTCATGGCATAAAAACTGCACTGCGCCTCTATTTTCATTCGCTTGCACAACCAAAAAAATCATCCAAGATCCATATGAGAAGATGATCGAGACACTGACTCGTACATTAAAGTGTTCATGCAGAAATAAACATTTATGAAAGTTCACAGTATACATTACGGTATTATAAAATACTTTTGTATTTCTAACTCGTCTACTTGGTAATAGCGGAAGGGCCCGGACTTCCTCAATTTTATGGGATCGGACACTCAGAAAATGGAAAGCCACTAACTTAGTAGACCGGTGGCTTAGTTTCAACTTTGTTTGCATGAAAATCCTCGCCTGTCAACCATAGCCGCGCACGTGGCTCCAATCCTCTAGCGAAAAAAAATTGACTCCATTATGCTCCGCACTACAAGAAATACAAACATTTACGGCAGAAAAAACTATCGTAATTAAGTTATTTATGACGGTAATTCCTTATTTACGACGGCGTCCGTCACAAGTGATTGGTCGTAAATAACGTTATTTACAGCGACCATTATCGTAAATAAGTTATTTACGACGGAGAGGATCGACCGTCGTAAATTATAGAGACGTGTCAGCTAGCAGCCCTTGGAAGCTTGTTTACAATGGCTAGGAACAAAACGTCGTAAATAATAGAGGCTTATTTATGACGGTCTAGAGCTGGCACTCGTAAATAACTTAGACTTATTTACGACGGTCACCACCAGGCCGTCGTAAATAAGAGATTTAAGTTTTTAAAATAGAAAAAATATTAACCTGACACGATGGCTAGCTCACAGGTAGATACAAAAACACATATATACGTGACAGACAGTTCACATTACAATAGTTTGAAATATGAAAGGCACAACACTACACACTATCACGTCCGCTATCTCCGAAGTCCGGGATGTCGTCCTTGTGTCGTGCTCCATGTCTCGGTAGCTGCGACGATAGAGTATGAGCCTCCGCCACCGAACCCTGTGATGTACAAGTGTTGTTAGACAAGTTTTAGCTTCAAAGTGTATGTTTCACTAACTTTGCTTATGACGAGGTAGAATTAAGCAGGTCTGACTATGTTTGTCTTTGTTTTGTTAAAGTATCCTAGATATAGCTAAGTTTGTCGATGTTTGACTAATTTTGACTCAGTTTGCTATAGTAATCTAATTTATATTGATTTCAAGAAGTGTTGCTTACCCGTGCCGCTGAAGAAGGCAATTATTGCTCCGTCGACACCTGTGGCTCCATCGGCGGCTTTCATGGGGGAATGGCAAACTGTTGCCCATGCTGTTGGGTTAAGGCCCGTGATAGCAAAGCATTAGCACATTAATAATAATTAAATAATGTGGATTTTTAGTATATTAAGTTCTTACATGTGTCGCCACTTGCATCTGTGCCAAGTAGCTAGCTTGATACTCCTCTCTGGCCTTGCAAGCGCTTCTTACTTCTGGAGCTTCTCTTATGTCAAGCGTAGCTTCTCCTGGACATTCTAGAGCTCCAGGTCCTTCTGCAATATCCGTCGGCTGGGTCCAGCGGACGAAGACTGCGAGGAGAAGCCCCTCGAAGGCTTTGTTTCTCTCGAGTCAACCACTCCATCGAAAATGGTAAAAATTATAAAAAAGATTAATAATATGATAATGTAGCTCGAATTGACACAAAGAAAAATAACTAGCATCTCACCGTCCACGCGCTACCACCACCGGTCGCATACACGGTGTTGACGTCGATTGGTGCGTTATGGCAATCATAGTCTTCGCCGTGAATTTTCACCACCTCCTCCCCATAATTCTCCTACAAATACAAGCAATACATAAAACATGTCAATAGCAATGTTAGTTACAAATAATGTAAACCAACTCGAGGACTCACCAGTCGAGTTGTAAGCACCGGAGTGCACAACTGGTCGAGCTGTGAAGGATCACTTACCCTGTGACCTCTCTTCCACACCTGAACATCGCTCGGTCTGTGAAGGAAAGAGATGGGCGCGGGCTTGGGTCGGGGTATAAGGCCCCTATTTATGACGGTCAAAGCTAGGCCGTCGTAAATAATGGCTAACTTATGACGGCTTAGGTCAGGTCGTCGTAAATAAGCTTTTATTTGTGATGGTTAAACCTGGCTGTCATAATTAATATTATTTACGACGGCCAATCCTATAAACGTCGTGAATAAACTTGGCCGTGGTAAATGTCCGTGTTTCTTGTAGCTGAACAGCATAGAAAATGGATCGTATATAGTACAAGAACACCTACTGAAAATACAGTACCGCTGATCCTACATAAACTACAGTCTTCTGTCGATATTGCTGATTATTCAGACCAATGAAGAATTGGAAAGTGATTGATGCTGTCAAAGCATTTTCTTAGCTGTTCAGCTTCAGCGGTTGAACTGGAGACTCAAACATTGTATCTTGATAGAGAATGATCAATGCAGAAGAAAAAAAGCCTGAAGCTTGCACGCAATCACTTTAGTACACATGCCAAAAACAATTGTGTGCTGGCCATATTCATCTCAGGTTTTCATTCTTGGAAGTAAGTCAACAACAATTACATAGAAATTTATTAAGAATCACACGAACATGGCTACAATTACCTCAACTGCAACTTTTATGAAAGAAGAATCGCTGTCACTCGAACATGTGAACAAAAGATATTTTACTGGTCGTCGACAAACATTACAGATTTACACTAGTCATGTTGGTAACTTTGTGTTGCCAATTACAAAAAGTCGCTTGAGGCCGAGCTCAGCTCAGTTCATGAATTAATCAAACAAAAAACTGATACTATCCGTGAAAAGAGGAGCAGCGCATGCATCGAGCGGCATGAGCAGTCAGTAACTCAGTATCCCTGCAAGACAGCCGTAGCCTGGCGCTCCATCTCCATTGCGAGGTTGCGGACGAGGCGCATGCTCTTCCCCGCCGTGGTCGGCCTCGGCGCGGGTTTCATCTGCGACTCGATCTTCTGGGATTTCCCAGCTGTGGTTGGCCTTGACTGCGGCTGCATCTCCGAACTCCTGGATGCGGCAGTGGCGGCGCGGGATGACTGGGTCACCAGTGGCGGCTGCTTCTCCGGCACGATGTTGTCGTGCGCGACGTGGACGGTGGCAAAGGGGTCCCCGGGCGGCAGCTTTCCCTTGTAGACGACCTCGTAGCTTCTTCCATTGGTGGTGGCGGACACGATCGTCGCGGGGAGCCAGAGCCAGAGCTCCACAGCCTTCGCCGCCAGCAGCACCGTGGTCCGCGTGCGGACGCGGACCGCAGCACCAGGCTTCAGACGCGTGGGAACGCCGACGGCGGCTGCGGATAGGGATCTGCATGAGGACGTGACGGATCGGGACGGCGGCGCCGGAGGAGGGGCGGGGAAAGAGGCGCGAGGCAGACCGTGATGCGGCGACCGCGACGCGTGGGCGCCGGCGGAGCCTGATGTGGACTTGGAGGCGATCGCCGACGGATTCTCTCGAACTCGACGGAGGCAAGTTTTCAGGACCTTGTCTCGCGCGCCTTCACGGGACGGTGGCGGTGAAGAGGGCTTCTTAGCAGCCGGCCTCGACGGCGCTAGCGGCTTGGGCCTCCGGCGCTGGAGCTCGTGGACTATGCTCCGCATGCTGGCGAAAGGACGGCGTGGCGGAGGCGTCATGGTGCGCGGCGGGGCGGAGGCCTTGCGGGCGGCGAGGGCGAGCAGAGGACGAACGAGTCGGTGGTCTTTCTGGCGCGCGAGGGGCGGCGCGAGATATAAAAGCTGAAGAAGAAGAGGGCCGCGCCCAGTCGGATTGAGCGGTGCATTTTTGGAAAGGTAAATAGCCGGTCCGCTTTTCATGACCACCTGGCTGTTACCGTGTGTGGAACGGCTCATCAACCCAAACTCCGTTCCGTTTCTTTCCTGTACAATAGAAAGCAAGTGGTGGAAGCAGCAGCGCGTACGCGCATGGAAGACAAGCTATCAAGAAACAAGCAAGTTTCCGCGTGATATTGTCATGTGTTCCCTTTGATACTTGTTTTTCACCACGGCGATTCATGTTGTTTATTTGTTGCAAGCATTTGGCTATGCCATTTTGACAGTATTCTTATTTTTAGATTATTTTTTGGAATATTATGGCTTTATTATCTGCGTGTATCACATGTATTTGTGTCGTCTAAAGATGCAAACATCTGTTCAGTCTGCATACAAGTGAGAAGTAATATGGTCAGTTGGAGTTGCGGAGAGAGCAGTTTTGCGATGAAAAGAAGAAGACAAAATGTTTGCATAGGATTGCTACTGGAATGGTAGTGACAATGACAGTGGTTGCAGAACCCGCAATGCATAGCAGAAGACAAGAGCTTCAGAGACTAGACCAAGCCTAGCAGTTATTGAAGCAAGCTGCCATGCAATACTTTTTTTGGTAATTCCTCTGGAAAAAGGGAAAGACCACAAATATGATTGATTCATGACACATAAACATTCGCTTGCACAATCAGAAAATCATCCAAGATCCATGTGAGAAGAAGACAGAGACACTGACTCGTACATTAACGTGTTCATGTAGAAATGAATATTTATAAAAGTTCACAGTACATATTGAGGTACTATAAAATACTCTCATATTTCTAACTCGTCTACTTGATAATCGTGCCAGCTGCAGCGCCTTGACCAGCCTGAATTTTTCGGGATCGGACACTCATAAAATAGAAAGCCACTAACTGACTAGTTTGGTGGCTAAGTTTCAACTTTGTTTCCGTGAAAACCCTCGCTTGTCAACGATGGCTTAGATCAGACGCGCACGTGGCTCCAATCCTCTCGCGAAAAAAAAAACTGACTCCACTCTGCTCCCTACCTGCATGAAAGGGCGCCCCGAGTACTGCCATCATCGCAGATTTTTTGCTCAACAACAACAAAAAAAAAGTTGAGCAAAAAATCAACTATTGCAATAGTACGTGCGGGATGGAGCGTAAAACGCATCTCCACGAGTGAGATGGAGCGTCACTCGCTAGAATAACTCAAAAAACCGTTTACCACTCAGTCACTAGCAGAAGGGAAAAGGAATAGGAATGAACGAGTGACGCATGTATGTGGAGTCGCTCTGAGATGTTCTAGTTCCGGAGACTGTGTTGAGTATTCTGTAGCACCAGTGCTGATTGACTTGGATTCCTAGAGCATTGCATCTTGAGTGGAACGGGCAGAAGTCTAAGCACTCGCCGACTCGCGCATGTGTGGTGAAACGCTGGGCCTAGCTGGACTACCGTTGTAACAAAATCCCCAGATGTGGGTTACTCAGTGGTGTAAACTTCATACTCCCTCCGTTTCAAATTATTTAACGCTGGTTAGTTTAAAAGTAAACTAGCCAGTGTCAAATAATTCAAAACCGAAAGAGTATATGGATGTGTCAAGGAAATCATTCCCCATATTCGGCAGAATTATGAAATGCTTGTGTTTGTGACTTCCTATGGGATCGTGGCAGCGCTCTCTGCACCGTCCGTGTGATGATATTGATAAGCTGATGGCTAGCTAGACAACAGTTAACTCCATTGTAAAATATATGATTCTTCCGAATCGATTGGTTGTAATACTAATTCTTCATCGCGAGACGATCATTCTATGTGATGCTTCTCTTGGTCAGACGATTTTGTTCGTCCATCTCTTGGCTAAGCTTTCTCCTTTAATTGGCTCTTTTCAATCATGATCCTTTTTTCCCATTAAAGTCACCTTTTTCCCTTTCTATTTTATTCTCATTTTTCTTCATGTGACCTGCTCTCACTTAATAAAATTAATGAGCTCTTCACTTGTTTGTCATTGATCATCCAAAATCCACACAGGGATGCCTAGATGAACTTACAGCCATATAATGGCTCCTCCTAGTTCGTCGCCTTCTATGCGCCTCTATGTCCTCGGATGACTCGGAAGGAGGGTGGTCTGCCAACCCGGACGGGTGGTCAGCCGACTATGGCTTAGGAGGCGCCTCTCGGCCTCGGCCTCTGATTATGAGTCATCCTACAATATTATAATAGTTTTAAGAAATATAAATATATTAATTAATAATGTCAAAGAATATGATCGGTAAGTCAAATTACCTCGGCCCGCTAATAGGCAACAGGTCTGCCTGACAGCTCTGAGGTTAGTCCCCCACCTCTAGGACTCTTTGGTTAGTCCCCCACCTCTAAGACTATTGGGTTAGTCCCCCACCTCTAGGACTCTTTGTAAAGTCCTCCACCTCTAGGACTATTTGTTCCCCATCCCTAGGACCCTTCCCCCCCCCCTTATAAATATAACTCCCCCCCAGCCGCACACCTCTTTCTTTTGGCCGCCCCCCTACTGCAAGTTGTGCCCCCTTAATTCCAAGTCGCCGAGTATCCCCCCTGCCGGAATTTTGCCGCCGTCGAGCCCCGTCACACCTCGTCGTTGCCGGAGAATAAGCCCCGACGTTCTGCCCTAGCCGCAGCCCCATAATTCTCCACGGAAAATCCTTCGCTGTTGCCATTGCTAGGAGGGAGGCCCTACCGCAAGGAAGAAGTGAGGTAGGTCTTCGTTACCCCTCTTACGACGTCGCCGCTGTTTCTACGCACCCGTTATCTTCGCCCCCTTCGAGCAGAAACTTCTGCGTGTGGACAGACCATGTTTTGGTCAATTTTTAACGGTGAAATTGATCTACACCTTGTGTCAAGATCATCACCACGTCCACACTTGATCCCAGCAAGCAACCTTGATCACCAAAGAACCCCATGGAAGCCTACTAAAACATGCAAGAACACGTACAAACTGATTTTATAAAACTACACCATAGGAATTGCATTCATCCACCCCATTGCATCTTGAGTAAAGTTTGTGCATGATAATTGATTACTGTAAATTTTATATGTGCGTGGTCGTGAGTAGAAGGACAAGCTCAAGAGGCCGTATACGAGGAACTATAGCATCAAGTCTTTAAAACGCTTGAGCAACACGAACCACGGGAGCAAGGCAAGTGCCCCTTGACCATATTGATCTTATATTTTCGAAACTGTTTTGCTTTAGAAAACTCGTATGCTTGAGTCAACTTGATGGGACACCCTTTTTATAGAAGTTTACTAGTTTGTTAACCATCCTTGTCGCTAGAAAAGTTGATGAGTCGGGTATGATCGTTTTTCCTTTTGCTTCGCTTAACCTACGGGATATGGGAAGCGGAAATAAGACTTGTTAGCTACTGCACTCATATGAATAAAGATGATGATAACTTGATGATGTTAATGAGCATGAAATCAGGGAGATCTAGGCAAGCTTGGTTCGTGAATGTTGCTGAATAAGATGGTGGTTTACTTGCCGTAAATCTAAGAACCGACTCATGCGAGAACATGCCAAAAAAACAGTGCCACCACAAGGCCGAATGAGGGTGAGGCTCAGCTGACTAATTAGGTGTGTTGCTAGCTTATTATTGACCGTTGGATGGTGCGGGGAATGGGAGTCGAGAGGGACGATCCTGGGAACTGCGTGGCACAAGAGGGGGCCCGTGGGTGGGAGAATGGAGATTCGAGTCTACCGGTGAAACCTCAGTGGGTCCGTACATCCCAGTAGCTCCTGTGTAAAGGTTATTTTGTGATCTCTTGGCCATACACTATTTGTACGTGGTTATATTCTGAATTTCAGTTTGTGGAATACATGTGTATGTGTGATGAATATTCTAGACACACATATGCATTCACTTGGTTCATTTTCGGAACCAGGTGTCACAACATCTTTTACATATTGTCCAAAATATGAACTTACAAAATATTTTTTACAAACTATTATATAATTCAGAATAGATAAATGATAAGAAAATGTCACTTGATCTTGAAACTAAGATAGAAAAAGACTCTCCATTAATTCAATTTCATCGTATCGTTTCTATCTGCTTGCTTGTATGTTGATGTCTTAGTGTCTAATTACTGTTCTACTACTGTCATACAAACTACTAATCAATAATTTTCTACCTACAAATTACAAATCAACAATTTTCTATATACAATTTTCAACTAATTTCATAAACAAAAAATTACTTTCTTGAAGGGTGTGACGGGGCTTGATGCGACCGGAGCTCGGGGCTGGGGGCGGGGCAGCGGGGCGTCGGGGTCGGGGAGGGGCGTCGGGGGCCGCCGGGGTCGGGGCGAGGGGGGGGGGGGGCGCCGGGGTCGGGGGTGCGGGCCGCGGCGCTGGCCGGGGGGCTGGCGCGGCGGAGCCGGTGAGGATGCGGCGGTGCGAGGTAGAAGAGATGGCGCGGTCAGGAGCGGGCGAAGGAAAGAGATGGGCGCGGGCTTGGGTCGGGGTATAAGGCCCCTATTTATGAAAGTCAAAGCTAGGCCATCGTAAATAATGGTTAACTTATGACGGCTTACGTCATGCCGTCGTAAATAATGGTTAACTTATGACGGTTTAGGTCAGACCGTCGTAAGTAAGCTGTTATTTGTGACTGTTAAACCTGACCATCATAATTAATATTATTTACGACGGCCAACTCTATAAATATCGTAAATAAACTCGGCCGTGGTAAATGTTCGTGTTTCTTGTAGCTGAACAGCCTAGAAAATGGATCGTATATAGTACAAGAACACCTACCGAAAATACAGTACCACTATCCTACATAAACTACAGTCTTCTGTCGATATTGTCGATTATTCAAACCAATGAAGAATTAGAAAGTGATTGATGCTGTCAAAGCATTTTCTTAGCTGTTCAGCTTCAGCGGTTGAACTGGAGACTTAAACATTGTATCTTGAATTCTTGATAGAGAATAATCAATGCAGAAAAAAAACCTTGAAACTTGCACGCAAGCACTTTATTACACGGACCAAAATCAATTGTGTGCTGGCCATATTCACCTCACGTTTTCATTCTTTGGAAGTAAGTCAACAGCAATTACATAGAAATTTATAAACAATCACTCGAACATGATTACACCGTTACAATCACCTCAAGTGCAACGTTTATAAACGAAGAATCACTGTCACTCGAACATATGAACTAAAGAGATTTTACTGGTCATCGACAAACATTACAGATTTACACGAGTCGTGCTGGTAATTTTGTGTTGCCAATTACAAAAAGTCGCTTGATGCCGAGCTCAGCTCAGTTAATGAATTAATCAAGCAAAAAACTGGTACTATCCGTGAACGGAGGAGCAGCGCATGCATCGAGCGGCATGAGCAGTCAGTAGCTCAGTGTCCCTGCGACAGCCGTGGCCTGGCGCTCCATCTCCGCTGCGAGGTTGCGGACGAGGCGCATGCTCTTCCCAGCCGTGGTCGGCCTCGGCGCGGGCTTTGTCTTCGACTCGATCTTCTGGGATTTTCCAGCTGTGGTCGGCCCTGGCTGCAGCTGCATCTCCGAACTCCTGGATGCGGCAGCGGCGGCGCGGGACGACTGGGTCACCAGTGGCGGCTGCTTCTCCGGCACGACGTGGTCGTGCGCGACGTGGACGGTGGCGAAGGGGTCCCGGGGCGGCAGATTTCCGTTGTAGACGACCTCGTAGCTTCTTTCACCGGTGGTGGAGGACACGATCGTCGCGGGGAGCCAGAGCCAGAGCTCGACAGCCTTCGCCGCCAGCAGCACCGTGGTCCGCGTGCGGACGCGGACCGCAGCACCAGGCTTCAGACGCGTGGGAACGCCGACGGCGGCTGCGGACAGGGATCCGCATGAAGACGTGACGGGTCGTGACGGCGGCGGCCTCGATGCGTGGGTGCCGGCGGAGCTTGATCTGGACTTGGAGGCGATCGACGACGGCTTCTCTCGAACTCGATGAAGGCAAGGTTTCATGACCTTGTCTCGCGCGCCTTCACGTGACGGCGGCGGCGAAGAGGGCTTCTTGGCGGCCGGCCTCGACGGCGCCAGCGGCTTGGGCCTCTGGCACTGGAGCTCGTGGACGATGCTCCGCATGTCGGCGGAAGGACGGCGTGGCGGAAGCCTTGCGGGAGGCGAGAGCGAGCAGAGGACGAGCGAGTCGGTGGTCTGTCTGGTGCGCGAGTGGCAGCGCGAGATATAAGAGCTGAAGAGGAAGAGGGCCGCGCCTGATCGGATTGAGCGGGGCAGTTTTGGAAAGCTAAACTGCCGGCCCACTTTTCGCGGCCACCTGGCCGTTACTGTGTGTGGAAGTGGAACGGCTCGTCAACCCGAATTCCGTTCCGTTTCTTTCCTGTACGATACAAAGGAAGTGATAGAAGGAGCAGCTCTTACAATAGGTTTTCCGCGCATGGAAGACAAGCTATCAAGCAAGTTTCCGTGTGATGTTATCATGGGTTCTCTTGGTTACTTGTTTTCCACTACGGGGATTTATTTTGTTTATTTGTTGTAAGCACCGGACGATGCTATTTTAACAGTGTTCTTATTTTTAGACATTTTTTAAATATTGTGGCTTTGTTATCTCTGTTTATCACATGTATTTTTTGTCATCTAAAGATGCAAACATCTGCTCAAACTGCATACAAAAGAATTGTATAGGATTGCAACTGGAACGACAGTTGCAATGACAGTTGGTGCAGAACCGACATGCATAATAGAAGACAAGAGGTTTAGAGACTAGACCAAGCCTAGCAGCTATTGAAACAAGCTGCCAGCTGCCATGCAATACATTTTTTTGGCAACGGCAACATAGTTCCTTTGAAAAAAGGGAAAGATCATAAGTATGACTAATTCATGGCATAAAAACTGCACCGCGCCTCTATTTTCATTCGCTTGCACAATCAAAAAAATCATCCAAGATCCATGTGAGAAGAAGACCGAGACACTAACTCATACATTAAAGTGTTCATGCAGAAATAAACATTTATGAAAGTTCGCAGTATACATTGCGGTACTATAAAATACTTTCGTATTTCTAACTCGTCTACTTGGTAATAGCATAGGATCCGACACTCAGAAAATGGAAAGCCACTAACTGACTAGACCGGTGGCTTAGTTTTAACTTTCTTTGCGTGGAAACCCTCGCCTGTCAACGATAGCCGCGCATGTGGCTCCAATCCTCTAGCGAAAAAAAAACTGACTCCATTCTGCTCCACACTACAAGAAATACAAACATTTACGGCAGACAAAACTGTCGTAATTAAGTTATTTATGACGGTAATTCCTTATTTACGACAGCATCCGTCCATCACAAGTGATTGGTCGTAAATAACGTTATTTACAACGACCACCACCGTAAATAAGTTATTTACAACGGACAAGACTGACCGTCATAAATTATAGAGACGTGTCAGCTGGCACCCCGTGGAAGCTTGTTTACGATGGCCAGGAACAGATCATCGTAAATAATATAGACTTATTTATGACGGTCTAGATCTGGCACTCGTAAATAACTTAGACTTATTTATGACGGTCACCACCAGGACATCGTAAATAAGATATTTAATTTTTAAAATAGAAAAATATTAACCTGGCACGATGGTCAGCTCACAGGCAGATACCAAAATACATATATACGTGACAGACACTTCACATTACAATAGTTTGAAATATGAAAGGCACAACGCTACACACTATCACGTCCGCTATCTCCGGAGTCCGGAATGTCGTCCTTGTGTCGTGCTCCATGTCCCGGTAGCTGCGGCGATAGAGTGTGAGCCTCCGCCGCCGAACCCTGTGATGTACAAGTGTTGTTAGACAAGTTTTACCTTCAAAAGTGTATGTTTCACTAACTTTACTTATGACGAGGTAGAATTGAGCAGGTCTGGCTACGTTTGTCTTTGTTTTATTAAAGTATCCTAGATATAGCTAAGTTTGTCAATGTTTGACTCGGTTTGCTATAGTAATCTAATTTATATTGATTTCAAGAAGTGTTGCTTACCCGTGCCACTGAAGAAGGTATTTGTGGCTCCGTCGACACCAGTGGCTCCAACGGCTGCTGTCATGAGGGAATGGCAAACTGTTGCCCATGCTGTTAGGCTAAGGCCCGTGATAGCAAAGCATGAGCATATTAATAATAATTAAATGATGTGGATTTTTAGTATTTTAAGTTCTTACATGTGTCGCCACTTGCATCTGTGCCAAGTAGCTAGCTTGATACTCCTCTCTGGCCTTGGCAAGCGCTTCTTACTTCTGGAGCTTCTTCTGTGTCAAGCGTAGCTTCTCCTGGACATTCTAGAGCTCCAGGTCCTTCTGCAATATCCGTCGGCTGGGTCCAGCGGATGAAGACTACGAGGAGAAGCCCCTCAAAGGCTTTGCCTCCCTCGAGCCAACCACTCCATCGAAAATGGCAGAAGTTATAAAAAAGATTAATAGTAAGATAATGTAGCTCGAATTGACAGAAAGAAAAACAACTAGCATCTCACCGTCCATGCGCTTTACCGCCACCGCTCGCATACACGGTGTTGATGTCGATTGGTGCATTCTAGCAATCATAGTCTTCGCCGTGAATCTTCACCACCTCCTCCCTATAATTCTCCTACAAATACAAGCAATACATAAAACATGTCAATAGCAATGTTAGTTACAAATAACGTAAACCAACTCGAGGACTCACTAGTCGAGTTGTAAGCACCAGAGTGCATAACTGGTCAGGCTGTGAAGGATCACTTGCCTCGTGACCTCTCTTCCACACTTGAACATCGCTTGGTCGTTCACCGAGCCCGTTTTTCTCTAAGTAGGTGTCAGTAGAATAAATATACTATAAATATTGTTTCATATGTATTTTCCTTACCATTCGTCTATCCAGACATAGATGTCCATCCGGACCATACATATGGCCTCCAGTAGAGCCTCTACACCGTCGAGCCCTCTTGGACTTGGCGACAAAGTCCTCGCTGGACCACAACCAACAGAGGGCCCGGTAAATCTCCGGACGGTCCTCCAGCCAAGAAATCCCCACCTGCAAGCATTTAGTAATTGATTGAAATAAGGTTAACATTATAAAATAAGAGTCATATTTAAAACACTACTAGTTTACCTCCACGTATTGCTCCTCCGTCAAGTAAATGTCGGAGCCGTCTCTAAACGCCGCAAGCTCCTGCCCTTGATGCCTCTTCAAGTACTGTTTTGTTGCTTGAATCCGGGCATAAGAGATTGTCTGCGTAGCAGGCTTCCTAGCGTTTTTGTTGAAGAAGACTCTCATGTGCTCGGTATCCGCTAGATCCGCCAAACGGTATCGTATCTACGAGAAGACAGAAGCATAAGTGTTATTAAACATTCTAGTATTGAAAAACTAAAATTCAAATAATGTATTAAACAAACTTACCCAAAAGTCGGCCCACACTGCACCCTAAGCAGTCTCGTACGTTAGGTCAGTAGCACGAGCGTAATCATCTCATGACTTGGTAGGGATACGCTCGCCACCGCTACGAGTGCAAACGTACGAGGTTCTCTAAGACAACGTTGACCTCTCTGACGTACTCTCCCCTCAAAGGTAGTGTCCTCCCATTCGCTGTAAGAACAATTACGCATGAAAGAGTTCTAGCACTACATAATTTTCTAAAGCTACAATTATCTATCGCCAATAGGGCGAATAGCTGGCAGTGTTGCTTCTTCTCTAGGAACCGGAGAAGCCACTTAATGTAGCCTAGAGGGGGAGTGAATAGGATTTTTGAATTTCTGCAGCACTTAATGAAACGTGTTAAATTCCAGATATCGGACTTGTCCAGTGTGAGTGCGGACTAGTCGGGGGTTAGTCAGAAAATTGACAAAGTTAATTGTTCTTGATCTTTTCCTTGTTTTAGTTTCAACGGAAGATAGTATACAATGCTAGTGATTCAATTATGTAATACGAACCCAAATTAACAAGTAGATCACAAAAGAATATTGGGTTTTGGATATGAATAGTGTGATGCCCTAATTTGCAAGTATAATGAACAATCAAGAGAGAGTAGGACAAACACATGAATTTATCCTGAGGTTCAATCCCACCCAGGGATCTACGTCCTCGTTGAGCAGCCCACAAAGGGTTGAGTCTTCTCTAACCCTTTCCTCTCCAAGTTACCACTAAGGCCAACTTGGTTCTTTACTATCACAATGGGTAACTACAAAGTTGTTGGGGCTTTATCACAAGTCGAGGGCTCCCACAATATTACAAACAAGCTAAGATCGACTTCACACGAATGATTACACAAGCAACATCAAGAGTTTGTGAGAGATCAAACCAAGAGCTCAATGGAGATGAAATTTTACCTCTCCCTTTCCCAATCTCCCAAATCCAGAATTTGACCTTTAAGGCTTTAGAATGTGTGCAGAGGAGTTTATTCTAGCTCTTGGTGGCGGCGCCAGGGTTCGTCAGTTGTTATAAATGAGTCGAGGGGTATCCTTTTTATAGAGGTCCCGATATGTTTCTGTTGGGATCTGAGGAGTCCACACTAGTCCGTTCTGAACACCGGACTAGTCCGGTGTTCTTTTTTTTTCAAAAACAAATTGTGTCCCGCCGCTAGTTGGGTTTAAATGATTTTAACCCTAATCATACGGATTAGTCCAATGTCATACAGAGAGGGCTTGTCTATGGTGCACGGACTAGCCCGATGTCACACAAAGGAGGATAGGTTGATGGAAATCGGCCAAGTCGGGCTAGACCGGACTAGTCCGTCATGACCCGAACTAGTCCGATATCACACAGAGAGGTTTTCTCCGTGACATATCGGACATGTCCGTGGACACACACTAGTCTGTTCTTGTCTGGACTAGTCCATTGTTTTGGACTGTTTGTTTTTCACTCATCCTCCCTGCACTACCATTGAGCTGTTAGAGGTGTTTCTCACACACTCTCTAGACTTGAACTATGAGGCTAAGCTTTCTCCTTTAATTTAGTATTTTCAATCATGATACTTCTTTTTCCCATCAAAGCTACCTTTTCCCCTTTTGTTTTATTCTCCTTTTTCTTCATGTGACCTGCTCTCACTTAGCAAATTTGATTAGCTCTTCACTTGTTTGTCATCGATCATCCAAAACCCACACGGGGATGCCTAGATGCACTTACAATCTCGCCTTTTTTGGTGATTGATGACAACCAAGTAAAGTTTAAACATTGGAGAGTAAATGAGTTCAATTATCATAAAGTATACACATATGAGTAGAAATATGCATGAAAAATGGATGAATTTTCATATGTGTATTCTTTATGGTGGGGTGCCTAGCAATGCGAGTGTAAACATAAAAAGTGATAGAGGTGGTGTGTTCAAGAGTAATAATCATGAGAGCATCACATTAAAAAAACATGAATAACCAAGTGTGCAACAAGAGGTAATATAGTGTCTTACATAATCTTACATGAAACATCATTACATAGTCTTAATCATAAATGCATTACAAGTTTTTGAAAATAGTACATGACCAACAAGAGACTAAGGTAATGACTATGAACTCCCCCTTGATCTCTCCCCCTTTGGCATCAAGACACCAAAAAGGGAAAAATAGGGCAGGACTACTCACTAGCTACACTTTGAGTCTTCTCGTTGTCTTGCTCTTCATCATCATCATTACCTTCATCTTTAGTTTGGAGAGGAGCTCGTGGGCGAGGAGAGGAGTCGATCCCAAAATAAGCAAGCTCCTCGTCGTTCAATTTAGGAATCTCCGTGTAGCCTCGTCGAAGTCTTCCGATATCTCACGAGAGCCAATAGGATATATCTCTAACTTCTAGCATATGGCCGTGGCATTCTCCTTCATGAACCAGGCATGACGCTTCCTAGCAAGATCCTCATGTTGATTCACATTCACTTTGCGGCAAGAGGCAAAATGGATTGGAGCATTTCAGGATCCCTCCAGTGGAGCCTCTAGAAGGAGATGGAGTCTTTGTGTCTCCATGGGCTCGAGATGATCGATGTCTCATAGTGGAGGAAGGTGGAGCTAAAGGCACCTGAAGTTGAAGCCTTAGATGCTTGACATCTTCGACGAACTACAAACCTGTGACATGCTCAATCATGCACATAATGTGTGGGCATAGCCACAGGAGCGGTTTGGAGTATGAGCAATGTTGTAGATATCATTGTAAATATAGGCAAAGATGTTGAGTTTCTTCGTCCCATTGATAATTTGCATCAGGATGCAGAGGTATCCTTGAATGCTGCCCGCATCACCATTCTTGGGGGCAATGTTCTTCCTTAGCACACGATTCAGCACCACAAAGAACGGCTTCATGTTGTTGGTTGACAGGGACTTGTATGGATAGTAGCCACATAGAGAAAATTGAGCTCATTCTTGTCAAGTGTCTTGGTATTGTGAACATTGAGCTCATTTTCCAAAGTATCTTCTAAATCTAAACACTTGGCGAATTCCGCATATGAAATTGTATATTGTTTGCCATGTGTCATCCAAGTAACGTTCATAGCATTCTGAAGTGAGAAATAGCATGTGGAGTAGAATTAAGCAATAACTTCATTGTTCCAATCATATTTGAAGTCCATGAGATCCTTCAAACTATGGAGCTCCGCAGCAGCTAAGACCTTATCAAAGGCCTCAATATGTTTATCTCCCATGTAACCCAATCAATCCATTGATTCTTTGCTACGGGATTCTTCATCTTTGAGATACACGGTTCTGTAATAGTCATGATGGAAGTCACTCCAGAACCGTGGATCTGCTACCATTTTCTCATATTCATACACGTTCTCCATCCGGTACTTTCTTGCTTTGTCACTTCCTTTTTCCTTTGAATGGGTTGATCGAGAGATGTCGATTGCGGTCCGGGAGTGGTGGAGCCATTTTCAATGGACCCTTCGGTCCAGAGGTTCTAGGAGGCCCTTTCCCTTTGCTTCTCTTGCTAGTGACGGACTACTCTTTGCCCTTGGTGCTAGGACCAACATTCTCTTTGTCTTTGCTGCTTTCAGGCTGTGTAGCAAGTACTTTGTGTCTTGTGGCAGCAGGAGCTTCATTTGTATCATGATCATTCATTTTCTCCGATCTCATTTGCTAGACTATTTCCGCCTCTTGATATGCGGCTTGACGTGTCGCCTCAAGTTCTGGCTCACTAAAGACGCTGTCCACGGAGTTTGACATGATTCCTGACAAGATAGGAGTATATGAGAACAGAGGAACAAGGACTAATCCAAAGAAGTCGACGAAATTGACATTGTAGGCTTAATGTTGTTAACAGCCGGACTAGTCAGTGGTTTATGCAGACTAGTCCTCCGGCATACCATACTTGTCCCCAAAAAAAAACGGACTAGTCCTGTGTTTATCAGCATGAACCCTAGATAATCGAAAATCGTCAAATCTTCAGGGACAAGGTTCGATGTGTAGAGAAATAACAATGTACAGCATACTAAGTGGTATTGAAACCTTAGAGCACGAAGGATTTGGCCTAAACCCTAGAAAAAGTTGAAGATTAGGGTTAGGGCAAGGATTTACCAAGAGGAGATCAATTCGTGGAGTAGAGCGGATCCCAAGTGCGGAGAAGTCCGGGGTGGACTTCCCTTCATGCTTCCAATCTTTCCCCTTTGAAGAATCAAAGTTTTGGTGGAGGGGCGAAGAAATCGCCTTGAGAGCTTGAGTTCGAGGAGAGAGAGCGTTGTGAGGAAAGTGAGAGGAGGAAGAGGGACTCGGGGTGACTAGAACGGTTAAGTCCCCGGATACCGGACTAGTCTGGTGCTGCGGACTATGGCCAGACTAAACCGCTGCACGGACCTGCCCGGTCTCACCACAGACTTGTTTGTGGTATGATAAAAAAATATTTTCTAGAATCCTTGTATATAGGGGATTTTGACCATGTTGATCATTTGAACATATATAATTTTTGAAAAATATTCTTAGTGAGTGTGATCAGTAAGCAATCAATAATCAAACTATGACCATAATTCACCAAGAACTAATATTTGAAATAGTTTTAGAATTAAAAAGGAGATAGGGGATAATTTTTCGCAATCATGCTAGTATTTTGAAGTTCTAGATTACTAGCAATCGGATATGCAACATTTCAAGCCATATTTCAAGAATCATGGATATTCAATTAATTCCTAAGCTCACAAAACCATTTCTCATCTAATGGCTTGGTGAAAATATCGGCTAGTTGTTTTTCATTTCTAACATGTGAAATTAAAATGCCTCTTCTTATAGAGTGGTCTCTTATGAAATGGTTCCGATGTCAATGTGTTTGGTTCTGAAGTGCTCAACAAAGTTATGGGCTATTTTTGTGGCACTCTCGTTGTCACATAGGAGCGCAATATGGTTCAAATTGTAACCATAATCCATTAGAGTTTGTCGCATCCAAAGAAGTTGTGCACAACAACTTCGTGCTGTAACATACTCCACTTCGGCTGTGGATAAGGCAAGGGAGTTTTGCTTCTTGGACGACAATGATACTAGGGACCTACCCAGGAATTGGCAAGTCTCGGATGTACTTTTCCTATCCACTTTGCATCTGGAGTAATCTGCATCAGAGTATCTGATGAGATTGAATTTCGACCCTATTGGATACCAAGGACCTAGGTTGGGTGTATGGACTAAATATCTCAAGATTCTCTTTACGGCTGTCAAGTAACACTCCTTTGGAGCGGCTTGAAACCTTGCACACATACATACAATAAACATGATATCAGACATAGATGAACAAAGATACAATAAAGAACCGATCATAGAATGATATACCTTTTGGTTAACATTCGGACCATCTTCGTTGAGATCAAGATGTCCATTGGTCACCATTGGAGTTCTGATGGGCTTGGCTTTATTCATGTTGAACTTCTTGATTATATCTTGTGTATACTTCGTTTGACAAATGAAAGTACCCTCATTAAGTGAAAGTTGCCTAGAGGGGGTGAATAGGTGAACACCTAAAATTTGACTTAATAAAAGCTAATCAACGAGCAGAGTGCGGACTAGTCCGGTCAGGGGGCAGACTAGTCCGGTCACATGGAGGTAGAACACCAAAGGTGAGATTTTTGGGAGTTTTCAACGATCTACTTAATGACTATGAAGTATAACAACCTAGCAATCTAGTGGTGAAGTTGCACGAAGAGTAAATGACTAAATCTAGGTGGATCGCAAGATTGGGACAAAGAACGCGAAGAACCCTAAAGTGATCTAACGAAGAATGAAGGACAAATTTAGATCACAAGCCACAATATTTATCTCATGGTTCACCTTCAAGGAGAAGCCTACATCTACGTTGAGGAGTCCACAAAGGACCGGGTTGCTCTGAAACCTATCCTCACCAAGACACCACAAAGGCCGGCTTTTTCTTCCACTAAATCAAGGGGAGATCACAAAGATTTGTGGGGCAACTCACAATCTGAGGATCCCACAAAGTTACAGCTCCAAGAGATCACAAATCAACACCCAAATGAACTCAAAACAACGAGTCAAACCGAGAGAATCAACCAAGAGCTCAAATCAAAGCACACCCTTCTCTCTTTTCTCCCCAAATCCCCAAAACCCTCAAGATTCGCTCTTAGGGATCAAAGAAATGAAGAGAAAGGGCTAGGAGGGTTCTTGGAAGTTTATGGTGGCGCTAGGGTTCGGGAGTAAGCCTTAGAGGCCCGGGGGATCCCCTTTTATAGGGGTCCCGACAATTAGCTGTTGCCACCAGAAAAAGTGCGGACTAGTCCGGCCTTGGACCTCGGACTAGTCCGACCTGTGGGGACCAGTGATGTCACCCTTGACCAACCACAAATTCCCCCACAACCTTTTGAATTCAAACGGTCACAACACCACGGACTAGTCCGTCCAGGAATGGACTAGTCCGATCTCACACAGAACCTTTTGTTCCGGTTAAGAACGGACACGTCTGGTCCACCGGACTAGTTCGACCTCAAAGGGCGGACAAGTACGGCCATCTAGGACTTAGTCCCAGCAGCCATTTCCAAGTCCCAAACGGATTAGTCTGACCCACAACGGACTAGTCTGAACTCACACAAAACCTTTTGTTCTGGTCGGAAACGTACTAGTCGATCCTTCAGGACTTAGTCCTAGAAGGACTCAAACACACTCACCACGGACTAGTCCATCCCCAAACGGACAAGTCCGAACTCACACAGGACCTTTTGGTCCACCTAACATCGGATCAGTCCGATGTGGCCGGACTAGTCCGACCTTCCAGCCCGGATAAGTCCGGCCCTGTCCCTAGGGCTGCCTCAACTCATCTCTCCAACTAACCTAACTTGCACTAAGAGATCTTAGATGATTCTCAACACTGACACAATGAACACGCTCATACTAAAAGGCTAAACTCGACGCAAAGAAATTTTAAACTCTAAATTCTACTCTTCGAGTTTTTTTTGCCTTTTTCTCCTCTTCTTCCTTTTTGAGTATATCCAACTTCATCCATTATTTAATCACCTGTACTTACACTTGTAATGCTCATTAATCCCTTAAGTGTTATCATTAATCATCAAAACCCATGGGGCTTTAGCCTAGATGCACTTTCACTAAGTTGCTTCACTTGAAAACCTAGAAAGAACTTCAATTCACCCATCATGGACATCTCAAACCTGTCTGTCATGATCTTACTAAACTCATCACAAAACAACTTATTAGTAGAACCAAATATCGTGTCGTCGACATATAATTCACAAATGAATAAATTATTATCAAAATGTTTTGTGAATAAAGTGCAATCAGCTTTTCCCATATTAAAACCATTATCAATTAGAAAATCTCTAAGGCACTCGTACAAAGCTCTAGGAGCTTGTTTGAGGCCATAGAGAGCCTTACGTAGTTTGTACACATGGTTGGGAAGTTTCTGATCCTCGAACCCGGGTGGCTGCTCCATGTACACCTTCTCCTTGATTGGACCATTGAGGAATGCACTTTTGATGCCCATTTGGTACAGCTTGAAATTACGGTGAGTAGCATAGGCCAACAATATTTGAATAGATTCAAGCCTAGCTACGAGAGAAAAAGTCTCATTGAAATCCAAAACTTTGACTTGTGAGTACCCCTTGGCCACAAGTCGTGGGTTGTTTCTTGTTACCACGTTGTGTTCGTCTTGTTTGTTGCGGAACACCCATTTTATGCCCACAACATTCACGTTTGGTCGCTCCACAAGTTCCCACACTTCATTCCTCTGGAAGTTATTTAGCTCTTCTGCATAGCCATCATCCACTCTGGATCTCGTAGTGCATCTTCAACCCTATATGGTTCCAAAGAGGAAACAAAAGAGTAATGTTCATAAAAATTTGCAACATGAGACCGAGTAGTTACCCCCCTTGAAGATATCTCCAATGATATTGTCGACAGGGTGATCTTGTTGGACGCTCTAGCGCTCTCTTGTGTGTGGAATTTGGGGACTTGTGTCAGCATCCCCATTTTCCTCATCTTCTTTTTCTCCCTCTGGATCATTTATTCCATTTTGGTTTTGATCATCTTGATTTTGTTGAGGTTGACCTTGGTCTTGTGTTGGTTGCTCTGGTTGTGATGAAGATGGCTATCTTGGATCTTGAGATTGCTCTTAAGGTCGAACATCTCCAAGTGCCATCTCACGGAGCTTCTTCTTCATATAGCACATGATGATCAAGTTGCTCCACTTGCGAGTTGTTAGTCTCATCAAACACTACGTCACAAGCAAGTTCAACAATCCCGGGGGTTCTCTTGAAGACATGGTAGGCATAAGTGTTTGAATCATAACACAGCAAGAAACCTTCATCACATTTTGAAGCGAACTTCGAGTTCCTGGGCTTTTTGTTATCGGTAAGAAGCTCATATGGAATCTTCTTAAGGAGTTGATGGAGATAGAGTCGACTTGTCGCATGACATGCTGTGTTTACCTCTTCCGCCCAAAATCTCTCTGAGGTCTTGTATTCATCGATCATTGTCCTCGTCATCTCAATAAGTGCCCTATTCTTCCTTTCGCTACCCCGTTTTGTTCGGGGGAGTAGGGAGCCAAAAATTCATGTTTGATGCCTTCTTCATCAAGAAAGTCTTCAACTTGGGTATTCTTTTCTCCGGTCATGTGGTTGGTGCATCCGCTATCGAACACCCATTTAGATCCACCAGAGGCGTATGCCTACAAAATAGAGTTATGCCTTGGTTTTAGGTACCTAAACTTGCTTCGGTATGTAGGATCAAAGAGCATGTGAAAAGCTATCAGAGGGGGGTGAATGGTAGATTAAAACTTTTTACGCGGAAGCTACAAAAAACACTCGGTGGAAAATAGATTTGATAAATAAACCTTGTTTTTAACGTGTTCAAATGTGAATAAACTAGTGTATATTATAGACAATCGAGTCACCAAGCCACTGCAATAAGAGTCACGTGAAAACACTAAGTAAAACTTGAGTTATGATCAAAAGACTAGACGAAGGTCAATCTGTTCTACCCGATTTTAAAAACACATCTGCAATGCTGCAAAGAAAATTGTGTATATCAAAAACAACAAATTAGATGACCGTGAAATTTTCACATATGATAGATACTCAAGTTTTGAAGACAACTTAAAAAGAATCACGTCAATTGGATCAGTAAAACGCGAGTTATGATCGAAATACTGAAGCAACTTTGGTCTGTCCAGAAACTCGCCGAGGAAAAACTTGTCTGAAATAAGTCGGACGAATAAGGCATTAAAGATCCTCTAAACTACAAATTTTATTGATAAAAACTCAAGAGAAGCAGCCACAAGTCGTTCTCTCCACGAGGCTTGGTCTCCCTTGCTTATATAACCAGCCCTAAGGCCAACCAATCCAAACTAGGATCCTACTACTACTTGGATTCAAACTCTAACTTTGCAAAACTGCTCAAGACTCTTCTATACGCAGATAGAAGCAATCTTAAGACTTCCAAACACCTTAGAAACATCCCAAACATTTATAAAACAACTCTACTTTGTGCCTAACACAAAATCCTATTATAACCAACTCGAAACTTTCCATAAACAAACCATAACCGCCTCAGCCGCAACCTAAGCGCAAAATCCAGCCGGTTGAACCTTTTCAACTATATATTTACTTCCATATCTCTTCACCACGCCTTGAAACAATGTATCCACGTCCACGCACCCCTTGCATATGTGCAAACACTTTCCAAAATGTTCACAACACATTCATATGCATTGTTCTTGACCTAAATATGTTGTGTGACCTCCCAATCATCTCAACCACAATTCCTCCCAAACTTGGTTGTTGAACCTCATCTTCTTCCTAAGACTAGTTCAAAGATCTCCATCACCAGCCATGTCTTGACCTCAAGCAACACATGCACATGAACAAACATCCACTTTTTTTAGCACAAGTCCGCGACTTGACTCACATTAGTCCGAGAACCACAACAGCATACATGAGCACCTCACATAACCCTTGATGAATGCATTGGCAACACCACAAAGAATCCGAACATTGGCTCATTCAGATGAAAAAGTTTTGAAAACAAAATTCTCCCCCTTTTGAAATCAAAAATCAAATGAGAAAAGAATTTCAAAAAAAATCTCCCCCTGAGAAGAATGTGTAAAAACTCGTGAATGTGCAATATGTGACATATTTCTCCCCCTTTGATAATGTATTCAACAAGGTTTAAAAGAGAAATTTCATATTATTATGAGCATAACATGACATATTCATATAAAACAAAGCTCATCCAACACTACTACAAAAACCATTATCCTAGGCGCCTCGTTTTTCAGACCTAGGCGGTCCGTAAAAAAATGTGTGTGATGTCTAATAAATTAATAGTCGCCTGTGATGAATAAACATCACAGACGGCTCGCAACGGCAAACCACCTGTGTAAACATATCAATTTTCACAGGCGGACCGTGGAGTAGGAGCCGCCTGCAATATTGGCCATTAATACAGGCGTCTGAAGCGACCGGAAGTAGAAGCCGTCTGCAATATTGGCCATTAATACTGAGGGGAGTGCACCTTTGAATTCAGTTTGAAGCCGCATTAATACAGGCGGCTGAAGCGACCGGGAGTAGGAGCCGCCTGCAATATTGGCCATTAATACCGAGGGGAATGAGCCTTTGACACCAATTCGAAGCCACGAAACATCGCGGCCCGGTATACATCAACCACATTTAGCATCAAACAAAAATACAACAAACAATTCGGTAATCGATAACAAACATTCATCATCAAATAAACATTCATTAAACAATAATTTTTTACAAACAACAAAAGAAAACAACAGACGATCGCCTAGTCCCCCAGTGGCGGAGGAACCCCACACTTGTCGGCGATCGCCTCTACTAACTTCCTGGTGCCTTCCACCCCAAGCACCTCACCGACCGTATCCTGCATTGCGTCAAGACGACCAGCCACTGCGCTTAACCCGAAGAGGTAGTGGGCTATGGTGTCCATTCCAGTACATTCTAGAAGGCGACCAAGACCCAGAAGCTCCATGGCATCAGATGTACTGTTAAATACATCATTCGCCAGTTGTCGACGCAACGGTGATAGGTCGTCGTCCGCCTGTGCCCTGAGGGCAACCAAACTCTGCTCTAGGAAAGCAACTTTCCTAAGAAGGTGCACTCTCTCTTCCGCCTAGGAAGGCGGCGAAGGTGCGGTTGGAGCCGGGCACGGAGACACGGTTGAAGCCGGGGACGGAGGTGCGGTTGGAGCCGGGGATGGAGGCGTGGCGAGTGGAGAACATGGTCGGGAGCGCTTCGTCGGTGGTGCCATTGAGACTAGGACTACGGTATGGCAAGGAATAAGAAGACTAGAGGGAAGGGGAAGACTATGATGGTGGTGCAAACTGCAGAGAAGGGGAAGGTGCAAGTTATAATAGTGCGGAGAAGGAGAGGTCGGATCGCTTCGAATTCTACGCGAGAATGGCAACGACTGCACTATATAGGCGGACCGTGGAGTAGGAGCCGATTGTAATATTGGCCATTAATACTTTCAAGTAATTTACACTATCACATCAATGAGATACATAAATTAGCGCAATCCATGCTAGAGATCTAGTGTAATTTTTTAATTTAAGCAAGTCATGATCTCACAAACTTAGTTATTTCAAAACCTGAAAGCATGACACATGTTGCTGCATTTTTCATTATCTTTTAAAACACAAGTTCAGATTATGACATTTGCAATAGATTATATATCGCATCAGCCTTATTCTAACCAACCAAGTCAAGCCTATGTCATTTGACAATCAGAAGCTTAATGACATGGTTTTAGTCATACACAACTTCTTTCAAGTTCATATCTAAGTGCAATGATAAGCCATCTCAAAAGAAGAAGTGTCATGCATGCATATTCTTTTGATCTTATCTCATTTTTCTATCTGATCATAAAAGCTCAACATGTGGATAATTGATTGATTAATTTGTCATTATTAAAGGTACTTGTAAGCATGCAACAAGTCCAAAATAGCAAGAAAGATTGATCATGACTAGATTTAGTGTAAGTAATTATTCCAATTACTAGTCATGGCAAAAACTACAAAATGTATAACACGAGTAATGTAGTATGAACTTTCAGCATGTAAAAGGAATCACAAAAGTCATATATGTATAAAATACTTTGCTCATATTATTTTAAAATCAGATTCACACATAGACTTCTCAAGTTTCAAAACCCCCCTCCATTTAAGCCATGAGGATGCATAACCTCTATTTCACTATGGATGAAACAAAAACGAGTTAAATCAAAGGATTTTGTAAAAATGTCAGCCAATTGTTGTTTGATATTTACATGGTGAAGCACAATGTTTCTTTTATCAATATTATCATGGAGAAAGTGATACCTAATATCAATGTGCTTTGTTATAGAATGTTGCATGGGTTTTTTAGCAATGCAAATGACACTACTGTTATCACAAAACAGTGGAACACTATCTAGTTAACCCCCATAGTCCTTAAGTGTTTAAACAATCTAAAGAATTCGTGAGCAAGCGCTAGCAGCAGCTACATATTCAGATTCGGCTGTGGATTGTGCAACAGAATTTTATTTTCTAAAAGATCAGACAACAAGTGAATTACCAAGAAAATGACAAACACCCGAAGTACTTTTCCTATCAATCCTACAACCCTCCAAAATCAGCATCCAAAAAAGCTTTCCAAGTAACATTTGAGGAAGAAGGAAAAAAAGCCAAATTCTTGAGTTCCATGTAAGTACCTGAGAATCCTTTCGATGGCTTGACGATGTGAAGCATGTGGTGTCGGTACCCTGCAGACCGGGTACCCCCACATAGGGGGTAAAAGACAGCCCACGCCCTGCCTCCCTGCTGAGGCGGGCGCCAGCATGGCTACATGTCCTTGGCCCGAGGTCAGCCCCAGGGCTGCCACGTGTGCTTGGGCTCCAGAGCCGACACGTGCCCCAGGCTTTGGGCCGACCTCCCCTCTGAGGTGAGGTCTGGAGCTGCCACGTGTTGGTGGGCTCTGAACCTCCTCCCTACCGAGGAGGGCCCCGGAGCCGACACGTGCCCTGGGCTCCGCGCTGAGCCTCCCCACTAAGGTGAGGTCCAGAGCTAGCATGTGTCGGTGGGCTCTGAACCTCCTCCCTGCCGAAAAAGGCTCCGGAACCAACACGTTCCGTGGGCTCCGGTCCGAGCCTCCCCACTGAGGTGAGGTCCGGAGCTGCCACGTGTATCCCGGCTCTGAACCTCCTCCCTGCCGAGGAGGGCTCCGGAACCAACACGTGTCCTGGGCTCCGGTCCGAGCCTCCCCGGTGAGGTGGGGTCCGGAGCTGCCACGTGTATCCCAGCTCCGAATCTGTGGAGAGGAGCTCCGGAGCCGCCACGTGCCCCATAATCCGTCATGGGCCGTGGGTCGATAAAGTCAAGGAAGAAGTGCTCTGTTAGGTCGTGCATTCATGGCTTGCGCCTTCACTAGAAGCATGGCACACAGCCCACGCCTCCGGCTGTCAACCATTACGATGACAAGACAGAGCGGCGAGGCGTGACAGCGGTACAGTGCCGCCCCATGGCACAGAGCTGCCCCAAGCAGAACGAGAAGGCGCAGCGGCAAGATGGCGTCTTCATCATCGTCTGACACACAGACATCTTGTGAAACTCCGGACTTCTCGGATCATTGAGCACAAGGTGACATTGCGGGGCATAAATGCCTTTATCATTCTCTTGACCACTTCATGGTTAGTCCACTTTTTTCCTTTCATATGCCCTGCTTTTGTTGATGAGGACATTCATGTGATTGTACATCTCTTGAGAGCTTTCACCGTCCTCTATAGCAAACCTCCCTAGCTCCCCCTCAATCATTTCAATCTTTGCTTCTCGTACTAGGCGATTTCATTTATGCGCTGTCTTGAGGGTGTCCCATGTGTCCTTGCTTACTTCTAGTCCATCAACCTTATTGAACTCTTCCCGACTCAAAGATGGGATGATCACCATGACAACTTGTGCGTTGCGGTGGATTACTTGTGTTTGCTCCGGAGTGAGTTCCTTGTCGGTGTCCGGAATATTTATTTGTGCGTACAATATGCCAAAGACTTGGGTTTAAGGAAATGAGATGCATTTCATATTATGCTTCCATATAGTATAATCATTTCCATCAAATGTGAATGTTTCCCCATGGGAATAGAAAGATAGTGGTTATTTGAATTAAGACGTTCATAATTAGAAGGATATCGGGAGTAGTCTTGATGACCACTCCCTGTTGGCTTGTCTTCATCCTTCTTCTTGTCCTTTTGATTTAAGAGCTTCTTCTTGAGTAATGCCTAGAGTTGGCAAACCTCCTCATTATTGTCTTCAAATTCTCTCAACACATCGAGCACCTTGGTCGGGTCTAGAGCTCCGTCGTCGGTGGGCTTCATCAGAACTTAAGTTTTCGTCTCATCGGCATCATCTCTCTGATCGGTTAGTCTTTTGATGGAGAGTTTGGCTCTGATACTAATCGAATGTAGCCAAGAGGGGGTGAATAAGCTTTTTGAATTTCTGTAGCACTTAATGAAACATGTGAAATTCCAGATACCGGACTTGTCCAGTGTGAGTGCAAACTAGTCCGATGTTAGTCAGAAAATTGACAAAGTTAATTTTTCTTGATCTTTTCCTTGTTTTAGTTTCAGTGAAAGATAGTAAACAATGCTAGTGATTCAATTATGTATATATGAACTCAAATTAACAAGTAGATCACAAAAGCAAATTGGATTTTGGATATGAATAGTGTGATGCCCTATATTGCAAGTATAATAAACAATCAAGTGAGGGTAGGACAAATGCACGAATTTATCCGAAGGTTCAATCCCACCCAGGATCTACGTCCTCCTTGAGGAGCCCACAAAGGGTTGGGTTTTTTCCAACCCTTTCCTCTCCAATTTACCACTAAGGCCAACTTGGTTCTTCACTATCACAATGGATAACTATAAAGTTCTTGGGGCTTTCACACAAGTTGAGGGCTCCCACAATGTTACAAACAAGCTGAGATCAACTTCACATGAAAGATTACACAAATGACATCGAGTGTATGAGAGATCAACCAAGAGATCAATGGAGATGAAATCTTCCCTCTCCCTTTCCCAATCTCCCAAATCCCAAGAATTTGATCTTTAGGGCTTTAGAATGTGTGGAGAGGAGTGTTTTCAAGATCTTGGTGGTGGCGCTAGGGTTAGTCAGTTGTTATAAATGAGTCGAGGGGTCTCCTTTTTATAGAGGTCCCGATATGTTTCCGTTGGGATCTGAGAAGTCTGGACTAGTACGTAGTCAACACCGGACTAGTGCAGTGTTCTTTTTTTAATTGTGTTCGACACCAGTTGGGTTTAAATGAGTTAAACCCAAATCATACAGATTAGTCTGTATGACATCGTACAAGTCCGATGTCACATAGAGAGGGTCTGTTTGTTTGAATACGGACTAGTCTGTGGTGCAGGGACCAGTCCGGCGTGTCATCGGACTAGCCCGATGCCACACAGAGGAGGATAGGTTTTACTGGACCGGACTAGTATGTCATGACCCGGACTAGTCCGATGTCACACAGAGAGGTTTTCTTCGTGACATATCGGACATGTTCGTGGACACCAAAAAACGGACTAGTCTCTTGTCTTGGACTGTTTGTTTTTCACTCATCCTCCCTACACTACCATTGAGCTCTTAGAGGTGTTTCACACACTCTCTAGACTTGAACGATGAGGCTAAGCTTTATCCTTTAATTGGCTCTTTTCAATCATGATCATTTTTCCCATTAAAGTCACCTTTTCCCTTTCTATTTTATTCTCATTTTTCTTCATGTGACCTGCTCTCACTTAACAAAATTGATTAGCTCTTCACTTGTTTGTCATCGATCATCCAAAATCCACACAGGGATGCCTAGATGAACTTACAACCACATAATGGCTCCTCCTAGTTCGTTGCCTTCTATGGGATATGGGAAGCAGAAATAAGACTTGTTAGCTACTGCACTCATATGAATAAAGATGATGATAACTTGATGATGTTGATGAGCATGGAATCAGGGAGATCTAGGCAAGCTTGGTTCTTGAATGTTGCTGAATAAGATGGTGGTTTACTTATTAATTACTAAATAAATTGATTAGCTCTTCACTTGTTTGTCATCGATCATCCAAAATCCACACAGGGGTGCCTAGATGAACTTACAGCCACTAATGGCTCCTCCTAGTTCGTCGCCTTCTATGCGCCTCTATGTCCTCGGATGACTCGGAAGGAGGGTGGTCTGCCAACCCGGACAGGTGGTCAGCCGACTATGGCTTAGGATGCGCCTCTCGGCCTCGGCCTCTGACTATGAGTCATCCTGTAATATTATAATAGTTTTAAGAAATATAAATATATTAATTAATATTGTCAAAGAATATGATAGGTAAGTCAAATTACCTCGGCCCGCTAATAGGCAACAGGTCTGCCTGACAGCTCTGAGGGCACGTGTCTCAACAACTAAGACCGTCTGCTCTCTTCAGAGTATCATGGTACTCAACATCACCTGAGGTAAATAACCGTTCACGAGGATTGACCTTGTGGACCCACCAAGCACTCATCTTCTCGCGTGGATAAGGTAGATAATACACTTGCTCAACATGGTATGCAAGGACAAAAGAGTCGTACCCTTGCAGCCTTTCGTTGTGTTCCACTTCAACCATGTCAAATTGGTTTTCACGGGTTCCATGATGGTTATCAAACCAGGCACAATCAAAGAAAACTATTTTATGTTTTTTATTACCGACAAAGATGAAGTCGAAGATTTTGTCAATGATCCCATAGTAATTAGTTTCCCGTCCTTCAACATCGATTGCTCTCATTACAACTCCAGTATTAGTCGTTGCCACAAGAGGACAAAGAGCTTCAAATTGAGTAGAAGGACAAGCTCAAGAGGCCGTATACGAGGAACTATAGCATCAATACTTTGGGACGCTTGAGCAACACGAACCACGGGAGCAAGGCAAGTGCCCCTTGACCATATTGATCCTATGTTTTCGAAATTATTTTTCTTTAGAAAACTCATATGCTTGAGTCAACTTGATGGGACACCCTTTTTATAGAAGTTTACTAGTTTTCTTAACCATCCTTGTCGCCGGGAAAGTTGATGAGTCGGGTATGATCGTTTTTCCTTTTGCTTCGCTTAACCTACGGGATATGGGAAGCGGAAATAAGACTTGTTAGCTACTGCACTCATATGAATAAAGATGATGATAACTTGATGATGTTGATGAGCATGGAATCAGGGAGATCTAGGCAAGCTTGGTTCTTGAATGTTGCTGAATAAGATGGTGGTTTACTTATTAATTACTAAATAAATTGATTAGCTCTTCACTTGTTTGTCATCGATCATCCAAAATCCACACAGGGATGCCTAGATGAACTTACAGCCACTAATGGCTCCTCCTAGTTCGTCGCCTTCTATGCGCCTCTATGTCCTCGGATGACTCGGAAGGAGGGTGGTCTGCCAACCCGGACAGGTGGTCAGCCGACTATGGCTTAGGATGCGCCTCTCGGCCTTGGCCTCTGACTATGAGTCATCCTGTAATATTATAATAGTTTTAAGAAATATAAATATATTAATTAATATTTTCAAAGAATATGATAGGTAAGTCAAATTACCTCGGCCCGCTAATAGGCAACAGGTCTGCCTGACAGCTCTGAGGGCACGTGTCTCAACAACTAAGACCGTCTGCTCTCTTCAGAGTATCATGGTACCCAACATCACACGAGGTATATAACCGTTCACGGGGATTGACCTTGTGGACCCACCAAGCACTCATCTTCTCGCGTGGATAAGGTAGATAATACACTTGCTCAACATGGTATGCAAGGACAAAAGAGTCGTACCCTTGCAGCCTTTCGTTGTGTTCCACTTCAACCATGCCAAATTGGTTTTAACGGGTTCCATGATGGTTATCAAACCAGGCACAATCAAAGAAAACTATTTTATGTTTTTTATTACCGACAAAGATGAAGTCGAAGATTTTGTCAATGATCCCATAGTAATTAGTTTCCCGTCCTTCAACATCGATTGCTCTCATTACAACTCCAGTATTAGTCGTTGCCACAAGAGGACAAAGAGCTTCAAATTGAGTCGAAGAATCGGAACCCATTGACGTCGTACTGATCGTAGATTCTAAACTTTGAATATTCTGTAAGATAGTTGTGGCAAATCTTGATCGACGTCAACATCTGTAACACTGTCAATTTCACTACCGTGTATTGCATACATTTTTCATATAGAGAAACATTTAAAAAGAAGAAGAAATGAAGAAAGGAATACAGAAGCTACTAAAATAATAAAAGGAAATAGAAATGGAAGATAATGAAAATAAAATAGCCAAATTGAGCCACCCCATTTTTTCTCCAAATTTCCCCCTTCCCAATCTTTCCAAAAATTTTCTAATTCTCCTGATTTTCCCCAAATTCCCCAAAATTCCCCTAGGGGGAATTTCCCCCACATTTGGGGGGGGGGGGGGGGGTTCCCCTAAATTGGCAGCACCAAATTAGATGGGAAACCCAAATTGGGCACACCCCCTTGGCCGCAGCCCATTAGGGGGGAACCCTAGTCTCCCACCTCTAGGACTCTTTGGTTAGTCCCCCACCTCTAGGACTCTTTGGTTAGTCCCCCACCTCTAAGACTATTGGGTTAGTCCCCCACCTCTAGGACTCTTTGTAAAGTCCTCCACCTCTAGGACTCTTTGTTCCCCACCCCGCCCCTAGGACCCTTTTCCCCCCTTTTAAATATAACTCCCCCCAGCCACACACCTCTTTCTTTTTGGCCGCCCCCTTGCTTCCAAGTCGCCGAGTTCCTCCCCCCTTGCCGGAATTTTGCCGCCGTCGAGCCCCGTCACACCTCGTCGTCGCCGGAGAAGAAGCCCCGATGTTCTGCCCTAGCCGCAGCCCCATAATTCTCCACGGAAAATCCTTCGCTGCTGCCATTGCTAGAAGTTCTACGCACCTGTTTTCTTCGCCCCCTTCGAGCAGAAACTTCTGCGTGTGAACAGACCATGTTTTGGTCAATTTTTGACGGTAAAAATTGATCTACACCTGGTGTCAAGATCATCACCACGTCCACACTTGATCCCAGCAACCTTGATCACCAAAGAACCCCATGGAAGCCTACTAAAATATGCAAGAACACGTACAAACTGATTTTATTGAATTGCATTCATCCACCCCATTGCATATTGAGTAAAGTTTGTGCATGATAATTGATTGCTATAAATTTTATATGTGTGTGGTCGTGAGTAGAAGGACAAGCTCAAGAGACCGTATACGAGGAACTATAGCATCAAGACTTTGAGACGCTTGAGCAACACGAACCACGGGAGCAAGGCAAGTGCCCCTTGACCATATTGATCCTATGTTTTCGAAACCGTTTTGTTTTAGAAAACTCGTATGTTTGAGTCAACTTGATGGGACACCCTTTTTATAGAAGTTTACTAGTTTTGTTAACCATCCTTGTCGTCAGAAAAGTTGATGAGTCGGGTATGATCGTTTTTCCTTTTGCTTCGCTTAACCTACGGGATATGGGAAGTTGAAATAAGACTTGTTAGCTACTGCACTCATATTAATAAAGATGATGATAACTTGATGATATTGATGAGCATTGAATCGGGGAGATCTAGGCAAGCTTGGTTCATGAATGTTGCTGAATAAGATGGTGGTTTACTTGCCGTAAATCTAAGGACCGACTCATGCAAGAACATGCCAGGAAAACAGTGCCACCACAAGGCCGAATGAGGGTGCGGCTCAGCTGACTAATTAGATGTGTTGCTAGGTTATTATTGACCGTTGGATTGTGCGGGGAATGGGAGTCGAGAGGGACGATCCTGGGAACTGCGTGGCACAAGAGGGGGTCCGTGGGTGGGAGAATGGAGATTCGAGTCTGGCGGTGAAACCTCAGTGGGTCCGTACATCCCAGTAGCCCCTGTGTAAAGGCTATTTTGTGTTCTCTTGGCCATACACTATTTGTACGTGGTTATATTCTGAATTTCAGTTTGTGGAATACATGTGTATGTGTGATGAACATTCTAGACACACATATGCATTCAGTTGGTTCATTTTCGGAACCAAGTGTCACAACATCTTTTACATATTGTCCAAAATATGAACTTACAAAATATTTTTTACAAACTATTATATAATTCAGAATAGATAAATGATAAGAAAATATTACTTGATCTTGAAACTAAGATAGAAAAAGACCCTCCATTAATTCAATTTCATCGTATCGTTTCTATCTGTTTGCTTGTATGTTGATGTCTTAGTGGACAATTATTGTTCTACTACTGTCATACAAACTACTAATCAATAATTTTCTACCTACAAATTACAAATCAACAATTTTCTATATACAATTTTCAACTAATTTCAAAAACAAAAAATACTTTCTTGAAGGGTGTGACGGGGCTCGATGCCACCGGAGCTCGGGGCTGGGGGCGGGGCAGCGGGGCAGCGGGGCGTCGGGGTCGGGTAGGGGCGTCGGGGGCCGCCGGGGTCGGGGCGAGGGGGGGCACCTGGGTCAGGGGTGCGGGCGGCGGCCGGCGGGGTGGCGCGGCGGAGCCGGTGAGGATGCGGCGGTGCGAGGTAGAAGAGATGGCGCGGTCAGGAGCGGGCGAAGGAAAGAGATGGGCGCGGGCTTGGGTCGGGGTGGCCCCTATTTATGACAGTCAAAGCTAGGCCATCGTAAATAATGGTTAACTTATGACGGCTTAGGTCATGCCGTCGTAAATAATGGCTAACTTATGATGGTTTAGGTCAGACCTTCGTAAGTAAGCTGTTATTTGCGACGGTTAAACCTAGCCGTCATAATTAATATTATTTACGATGGCCAACCCTATAAATGTCATAAATAAACTCGGTCGAGGTAAATGTTTGTGTTTCTTGTAGCTGAACAGGCTAGAAAATAGATCGCATATAGTATAAGAACCTATCGAAAATACAGTACCACTGATCCTACATAAACTACAGTCTTCTGTCGATATTGCCAATTATTCAGACCAATGAAGAATTGGAAAGTGATTGATGCTGTCAAAGATTTTTCTTAGCTGTTCAGCTTCAGCGGTTGAACTGGAGACTCAAATATTGTATCTTTATAGAGAATGATCAATGCAGGAAAAAAAACCTAGAAACTTGCACGCAAGCACTTTATTACACGGACCAAAATCAATTGTGTGCTGGCCATATTCACCTCACGTTTTCATTCTTTGGAAGTAAGTCAACAGCAATTACATAGAAATTTATAAAGAATCACTCGAACATGATTACATCATTACAATCACCTCAAGTGCAACGTTTATAAACGAAGAATCACTATCACTCGAACATATGAACTAAAGAGATTTTACTGGTCATCGACAAACATTACAGATTTACACGAGTCATGCTGGTAATTTTGTGTTGCCAATTACAAAAAGTCGCTTGATGCCGAGCTCAGCTCAGTTAATGAATTAATCAAGCAAAAAACTGGTACTATCCGTGAACGGAGGAGCAGCGCATGCATCGAGCGGCATGAGCAGTCAGTAGCTCAGTGTCCCTGCTACAGCCGTGGCCTGGCGCTCCATCTCCGCTGCAAGGTTACGGACGAGGCGCATGCTCTTCCCGGCCGTGGTCGGCCTCGGCGCGGGCTTTATCTTCGACTCGATCTTCTGGGATTTTCCAGCTGTGGTCGGCCTTGGCTGCAGCTGCATCTCCGAACTCCTGGATGCGGCAGCGGCGGCGCGGGACGACTGGGTCACCAGTGGCGGCTGCTTCTCCGGCACGACGTTGTCGTGCGCGACGTGGACGGTGGCGAAGGGGTCCCAGGGCGGCAGATTTCCATTGTAGACGACCTCGTAGCTTCTTTCACCGGTGGTGGAGGACACGATCGTCGCGGGGAGCCAGAGCCAGAGCTCGACAGCCTTCGCCGCCAGCAGCACCGTGGTCCGCGTGCGGACGCGGACCGCAGCACCAGGCTTCAGACGCGTGGGAACGCCGACGGCGGCTGCGGACAGGGATCCGCATGAAGACGTGACGGGTCGTGACGGCGGCGGCGGAGGAGGGGCGGCCCAAGAGGCGCTCGGCGGCAGCCTCGACGCGTGGGTGGCGGTGGAGCTTGATCTGAACTTGGAGGCGATCGACGACGGCTTCTCTCGAACTCGATGAAGGCAAGGTTTCATGACCTTGTCTCGCGCGCCTTCACGTGACGGCGGCGGCGAAGAGGGCTTCTTGGCGGCCGGCCTCGACGGCGCCAGCGGCTTGGGCCTCCAGGGCTGGAGCTCGTGTACGATGCTCCGCATGTCGGCGGAAGGACGGCGTGGCGGAGGCGCCATGGCGCGCGGCGGGGCGGAGGCCTTGCGGGAGGCGAGAGCGAGCAGAGGACGAGCGAGTCGGTGGTCTGTCTGGCGCGCGAGTGGCAGCGCGAGATATAAGAGCTGAAGAGGAACAGGGCCGCGCCGGATCGGATTGAGCTGGGCAGTTTTGGAAAGGTAAACTGCCGGTCCGCTTTTCGTGGCCACCTGGCCGTTACCGTGGGTGGAAGTGGAACGGCTCGTCAACCCAAATTCCGTTCCGTTTCTTTCCTGTACGATACAAAGAAATGGAAGGAGCAGCTCTTACAATAGAATTTCCGCGCATCGAAGACAAGCTATCAAGCAAGTTTCCACGTGATGTTATCATGGGTTCCCTTGGTTACTTGTTTTCCACTACGGGGATTTATTTTATTTATACGTTATAAGCACTATAACCGGACGATGCTATTTTGACAATATTCTTATTTTTAGATATTTTTTAAAATATTATGGCTTTGTTATCTCTATTTATCACATGTATTTTTTTATCGTCTAAAAATGCAAACATCTGCTCAGGCTGCATACAAAAGAATTGTATGGGATTGCAAGTGGAATGACAGTTGCAATGACAGTTGATGGGCATGCATAACAGAAGACAAGAGGTTCAGAGACTAGACCAAGCCTAGCAGCTATTAAAACAAGCTGCCATGCAATACTTTTTTTTGGCAACGGCAACATAGTCCCTCCGAAAAAAGGGAAAGACCATAAGTATTACTGATTCATGGCATAAAAACTGCACTGCGCCTCTATTTTCATTCGCTTGCACAACCAAAAAAATCATCCAAGATCCATATGAGAAGATGATCGAGACACTGACTCGTACATTAAAGTGTTCATGCAGAAATAAACATTTATGAAAGTTCACAGTATACATTACGGTATTATAAAATACTTTTGTATTTCTAACTCGTCTACTCTACTTGGTAATAGCGGAAGGGCCCGGACTTCCTCAATTTTATGGGATCGGACACTCAGAAAATGGAAAGCCACTAACTTAGTAGACCGGTGGCTTAGTTTCAACTTTGTTTGCATGAAAATCCTCGCCTGTCAACCATAGCCGCGCACGTGGCTCCAATCCTCTAGCGAAAAAAAAATTGACTCCATTATGCTCCGCACTACAAGAAATACAAACATTTACGGCAGAAAAAACTATCGTAATTAAGTTATTTATGACGGTAATTCCTTATTTACGACGGCGTCCGTCACAAGTGATTGGTCGTAAATAACGTTATTTACAGCGACCATTATCGTAAATAAGTTATTTACGACGGAGAGAATCGACCGTCGTAAATTATAGAGACGTGTCAGCTAGCAGCCCTTGGAAGCTTGTTTACAATGGCTAGGAACAAAACGTCGTAAATAATAGAGGCTTATTTATGACGGTCTAGAGCTGGCACTCGTAAATAACTTAGACTTATTTACGACGGTCACCACCAGGCCGTCTTAAATAAGAGATTGAAGTTTTTAAAATAGAAAAATATTAACCTGACACGATGGCTAGCTCACAGGTAGATACAGAAACACATATATACGTGACAGACAGTTCACATTACAATAGTTTGAAATATGAAAGGCACAACACTACACACTATCACGTCCGCTATCTCCGGAGTCCGGGATGTCGTCCTTGTGTCGTGCTCCATGTCTCGGTAGCTGCGACGATAGAGTATGAGCCTCCGCCGCCGAACCCTGTGATGTACAAGTGTTGTTAGACAAGTTTTAGCTTCAAAAGTGTATGTTTCACTAACTTTGTTTATGACGAGGTAGAATTGAGCAGGTCTGACTATGTTTGTCTTTGTTTTGTTAAAGTATCCTAGTTATAGCTAAGTTTGTCGATGTTTGACTAATTTTGACTCAGTTTGCTATAGTAATCTAATTTATATTGATTTCAAGAAGTGTTGCTTACCCGTGCCGCTGAAGAAGGCAATTGTTGCTCCGTCGACACCTGTGGCTCCATCGGCGGCTTCCATGAGGGAATGACAAACTGTTGCCCATGCTGTTGGGTTAAGGCCCGTGATAGCAAAGCATTAGCACATTAATAATAATTAAATAATGTGGATTTTTAGTATTTTAAGTTCTTACATGTGTCGCCACTTGCATCTGTGCCAAGTAGCTAGCTTGATACTCCTCTCTGGCCTTGCAAGCGCTTCTTACTTCTGGAGCTTCTCTTATGTCAAGCGTAGCTTCTCCTGGACATTCTAGAGCTCCAGGTCCTTCTGCAATATCCGTCGGCTGGGTCCAGCGGACGAAGACTGCGAGGAGAAGCCCCTCGAAGGCTTTGTTTCTCTCGAGTCAACCACTCCATCGAAAATGGTAAAAATTATAAAAAAGATTAATAATATGATAATGTAGCTTGAATTGACACAAAGAAAAATAACTAGCATCTCACCGTCCACGCGCTACCACCACCGGTCGCATACACGGTGTTGACGTCGATTGGTGCGTTATGGCAATCATAGTCTTCGCCGTGAATTTTCACCACCTCCTCCCCATAATTCTCCTACAAATACAAGCAATACATAAAACATGTCAATAGCAATGTTAGTTACAAATAACGTAAACCAACTCGAGGACTCACCAGTCGAGTTGTAAGCACCGGAGTGCACAACTGGTCGAGCTGTGAAGGATCACTTACCCTGTGACCTCTCTTCCACACCTGAACATCGCTCGGTCTGTGAAGGAAAGAGATGGGCGCGGGCTTGGGTCGGGGTATAAGGCCCCTATTTATGACGGTCAAAGCTAGGCCGTCGTAAATAATGGCTAACTTATGACGGCTTAGGTCAGGTCATCGTAAATAAGCTTTTATTTGTGACGGTTAAACCTGGCTGTCATAATTAATATTATTTACGACGGCCAATCCTATAAACGTCGTGAATAAACTTGGCCGTGGTAAATGTTCGTGTTTCTTGTAGCTGAACAGCATAGAAAATGGATCGTATATAGTACAAAAACACCTACTGAAAATACAGTACCGCTGATCCTACATAAACTACAGTCTTCTGTCGATATTGCTGATTATTCAGACCAATGAAGAATTGGAAAGTGATTGATGCTGTCAAAGCATTTTCTTAGCTGTTCAGCTTCAGCGGTTGAACTGGAGACTCAAACATTGTATCTTGATAGAGAATGATCAATGCAGAAGAAAAAAAGCCTGAAGCTTGCACGCAATCACTTTAGTACACATGCCAAAAATAATTGTGTGCTGGCCATATTCATCTCAGGTTTTCATTCTTGGAAGTAAGTCAACAACAATTACATAGAAATTTATAAAGAATCACACGAACATGGCTACAATTACCTCAACTGCAACTTTTATGAAAGAAGAATCGCTGTCACTCGAACATGTGAACAAAAGAGATTTTACTGGTCGTCGACAAACATTACAGATTTACACTAGTCATGTTGGTAACTTTGTGTTGCCAATTACAAAAAGTCGCTCGAGGCCGAGCTCAGCTCAGTTCATGAATTAATCAAACAAAAAACTGATACTATCCGTGAAAAGAGGAGCCGCGCATGCATCGAGCGGCATGAGCAGTCAGTAACTCAGTATCCCTGCAAGACAGCCGTAGCCTGGCGCTCCATCTCCATTGCGAGGTTGCGGACGAGGCGCATGCTCTTCCCCGCCGTGGTCGGCCTCGGCGCGGGTTTCATCTGCGACTCGATCTTCTGGGATTTCCCAGCTGTGGTTGGCCTTGACTGCGGCTGCATCTCCGAACTCCTGGATGCGGCAGTGGCGGCGCGGGATGACTGGGTCACCAGTGGCGGCTGCTTCTCCGGCACGATGTTGTCGTGCGCGACGTGGACGGTGGCAAAGGGGTCCCCGGGCGGCAGCTTTCCCTTGTAGACGACCTCGTAGCTTCTTCCATCGGTGGTGGCGGACACGATCGTCGCGGGGAGCCAGAGCCAGAGCTCCACAGCCTTCGCCGCCAGCAGCACCGTGGTCCGCGTGCGGACGCGGACCGCAGCACCAGGCTTCAGACGCGTGGGAACGCCGACGGCGGCTGCGGATAGGGATCTGCATGAGGACGTGACGGATCGGGACGGCGGCGCCGGAGGAGGGGCGGGGAAAGAGGCGCGAGGCAGAGCGTGATGCGGCGGCCGCGACGCGTGGGCGCCGGCGGAGCCTGATGTGGACTTGGAGGCGATCGACGACGGATTCTCTCGAACTCGACGGAGGCAAGTTTTCAGGACCTTGTCTCGCGCGCCTTCACGGGACGGTGGTGGTGAAGAGGGCTTCTTAGCAGCCGGCCTCGACGGAGCTAGCGGCTTGGGCCTCCGGCGCTGGAGCTCGTGGACTATGCTCCGCATGCTGGCGGAAGGACGGCGTGGCGGAGGCGTCATGGTGCGCGGCGGGGCGGAGGCCTTGCGGGCGGCGAGGGCGAGCAGAGGACGAACGAGTCGGTGGTCTTTCTGGCGCGCGAGGGGCGGCGCGAGATATAAAAGCTGAAGAGGAAGAGGGCCGCGCCCAGTCGGATTGAGCGGTGCATTTTTGGAAAGGTAAATAGCCGGTCCGCTTTTCGCGACCACCTGGCTGTTACCGTGTGTGGAACGGCTCATCAACCCAAACTCCGTTCCGTTTCTTTCCTGTACAATAGAAAGCAAGTGGTGGAAGCAGCAGTACGCGCATGGAAGACAAGCTATCAAGAAACAAGCAAGTTTCCGCGTGATATTGTCATGTGTTCCCTTTGATACTTGTTTTTCACCACGGCGATTCATGCTGTTTATTTGTTGCAAGCATTTGGCTATGCCATTTTGACAGTATTCTTATTTTTAGATTATTTTTTGGAATATTATGGCTTTATTATCTGCGTGTATCACATGTATTTGTGTCGTCTAAAGATGCAAACATCTGTTCAGTCTGCATACAAGTGAGAAGTAATATGGTCCGTTGGAGTTGCGGAGAGAGCAGTTTTGTGATGAAAAGAAGAAGACAAAAGTTTGCATAGGATTGCAACTGGAATGGTAGTGACAATGACAGTTGTTGCAGAACCGGCAATGCATAGCAAAGGACAAGAGCTTCAGAGACTAGACCAAGCCTAGCAGTTATTGAAGCAAGCTGCCATGCAATACTTTTTTTGGTAACAGGAAATGTAGTTCCTCTAGGAAAAGGGAAAGACCACAAATATGGTTGATTCATGTCACAAAAACATTGTCTTGCACAATCAGAAAATCATCCAAGATCCATGTGAGAAGAAGACCGAGACACTGACTCGTACATTAACGTGTTCATGCAGAAATGAACATTTATAAAAGTTCACAGTACATATTGAGGTACTATAAAATACTTTCGTATTTCTAACTCGTCTACTTGATAATCGCGGCAGCTGCAGCGCCTTGACCAGCCTGAATTTTTCGGGATCGGACACTCATAAAATGGAAAGTCACTAACTGACTAGTTCGGTGGCTTAGTTTCAACTTTGTTTACGTGCAAACCCTCGCTTGTCAACGATGGCTTAGATCAGACGCGCACTTGGCTCCAATCCTCTCGCGAAAAAAAAAACTGACTCCACTCTGCTCCCTCCCTGCATGAAAGGGCGCCCCGAGTACTGCCATCATCGCAGATTTTTTGCTTAACAACAACAAAAAAAAAAAGTTGAGCAAAAAATCAACTATTGCAATAGTACGTGCGGGATGGAGCGTAAAACGCATCTCCACGAGTGAGATGGAGCGTCACTCGCTAGAATAACTCAAAAACTCGTTTACCACCCAGTCACTAGCAGAAGGGAAAAGGAATAGGAATGAACGAGTGATGCATGTGCGTGGAGTCGCTCTGAGATGTTCTAGTTCCGGAGACTGTGTTGAGTATTCTGTAGCACCAGTGCTGATTGACTTGGATTCCTAGAGCATTGCATCTTGAGTTGATGTCTGAAATTTCCTCAACGGGCGGAAGTCTAAGCACTCACCGACTCGCGCATGTGTGGTGAAACGTTGGGCCTAGCTGGACTTAGTAGTTTTTGATCGTCCGTTGTAACAAAATTACTAGATATGGGTTACTCGGTGGTATAAACTTCATACTACCTCCGTTTTGAATTATTTAACGCTTGCTAGTTTACTTTTAAACTAACCAGAGTGGTGGTATAAACTTCATACTCCCTCCGTTTTGAATTATGAAATGTCAATGAAATCATTCACCATATTTGGCAGAATTATGAAATGCTTGTGTTTCTGACTTCCTATGGGATCGTGGCAGCGCTCTCTGCACCGTCCGTGTGATGATATTGATAAGCTGATGGCTAGCTAGACAACAGTTAACTCCATTGTAAAATATATGATTCTTCCGAATCGATTGGTTGTAATACTAATTCTTCATCGCGAGACGATCATTCTATGTGATGCTTCTCTTGGTCAGACGATTTTGTTCGTCTATCTCTTGGTACGATGCGTCTATATCTTATTCGAACTCACAAATATATGGCAAATTCTCAGCACCAGCAATGTGAATTGATGTGGCACTTCACCAAACTTTCCCTATTAATAAAACACAAATATGCATACAAACATTCTTGCGATTGATCAAATACACAAAAGAGGCTGGAAACCTGCCACGCGAGAAACTAGCGCTGCGAGGGCTTCTGACGCTTGAGGTACTCGCATTTCGTCAGGGATAGATGGGGAAATATCTTCTGCAACTATGGAAGCAGAGTCAAGGAGAAACACCCATCTGACTGGAAAAAATGTGTCAGATGGCACAAACTCCATCGCATGATGTCATGGCTCCTTGATCAGATCGATACAGACCTGGTCCAGACTTGTCTCACTGAATTCACAATTTTCAGCCTCAACTAACACGGAGAAGGCTGAGGTTCATAAGCGTGCACAATGATGCATTGGCTGGTTAATTGACAACTCGTTTCGTCTTCAACATCTACATAACATGTTCCAGCGCAAAGCCACAAATAACACCATATTCTACATCTCAGATGATCCAGACTTGCTAATCAAAGAACAGCTGCAATTACGTAACAAGTTTTGTGTCCTTAGAGCTACACCCAAATGTGGACAGGCATGCCGGCCACGGTGCATGCGGGCGGCAGGATGATTTCAATATACCGTTCTGCCAATTTCTCAGCGGTGGTCTTATGTGTGTGGTCTTCAAGGGCCTTTGGACTTGCGAAAACTTTCTTCTCAGCACCACGCCAAGGCTAAGGTCATGGCTTGTGGAGCTTGAAGCCAAACACACGAGGCAAGTAGCGCTGTGTGGGCTTCTGAGGCCTGAGGTGCTCATATGTCATCAGGAACAGATGGGAAAATGTTGTCCCAAAGTATGCTCCATCAATGTCTGAACAAGGTCAAGAAAACAGCAGAATATAACAAAATGGCAATTGTCTGCAACTATGAAACCACAATAGGACGGAAGAAAGTTAGTTGACCTCATGTCATGTACTAAGCTATGATCATGAGTTGAAAGGTCTGTTATTAGTTAATTTATGTGTAGTTACTTTGTGACTACTGATGTAGAATTGTAGCTGCCAGGTTGCAGCCCAGGCAGTGGTAAAATCCCCTTTCCTTCCACACACCATGCACACACACACCCCAAAACCGAAAAAAAGAAAAGAAGGAAAAGAATAAAATCTGCAGTAAGACAATCTATTAAGAGAATGGTTAGGATACTGCCTTGGTACTTGGATCGTGGATAGTAGATGTCTTCACACTTGGGGCAGTATATCTTCACAGTGCTAGATCGATGAATATCTGATTGTCCAACTGGCAGGCATGGCTGACCACAGCAGTAAACTCGTGGGCACCGCCCAAAGTCATAGTTCTTATACTTCTCAAGCTGCCAAAAAAACCCTCATAAATAGAAATCTACCAAAAAGTAATATAGATAGTTTGAGCAGATTATGTACCATTGCAGTCAGTCCTTTGCTCGTAAGAATGTAGCGTGCATGAATCAGCCCATACAACATCTCTGCAGCTGATTCTACAAGCTCATTCTGCTCTTCCGTGAACATATCACCTACATAAACACATAACTGAAAAAAATAAACAGCAGGATATATAACTAAGGTATAAAATACCACAATATCTAACCCAAAACCTATGACATAAAGGGGAATGAAAAGGAAAACAAGACTAAATAAATGTGTAGTGTTTTGACTATTGTTGCTAAGCTTGTCACAAACAATCAATGTTAATGCCATATAGCTAGCAAGATGCACAACACAAGCAAAAAATGTGAAGCATGTGCCTTAGTTAACATAAAGCCATGCAGAATGGTGGCATATGCATCAAGACGAAGTTCTGGGTATTATCATCTATAGGTATGAGCAGGAAACAACTATCAAACCAGTCACCCTAGATATCCGTTGCAGCTAGATACTACTAAGATGGTTGACCAGTTGCCATGGATAGTTCCCTGAGATATGCAAATGTAGTACAACTAAGCCAACGAGTCTCAGACTATAGACCCATTACTGCCAGCCTGGTCATGGACCAAACTCCACACGGTAAAAACTAGTGGTTTCAAAACATGGGTGGAAAAACAAATTAATTGTCAATTGTGAAGATAGCACTCTGCAGCACCTGATATGTAAGAATTAAGACATCTAATTTTCTAGAGAAGTTGTAGGAAGGGAAGAAACTACACGCCGATTCCCAGGACCCTTCCTGTCTCTAAACCTAGCATAATCTTTTCTATCAATGGCAATCTAGATTCTAACAAGTAATAACAAAGCTTTTATAATATCTAACTATAGCATCATAGCATTTAAATCAATTCCATCAACAATGAGTTAGTAGGTGCATGAGTAATTGCAGAGGAAAATTACCATGAGATGACTCGATATCCAAAATGAGATCGAGAGCATAATCATAATATGGAACTTGGCTGCTAAGGCCACAAAGATTGAAGTCGTCTTGTATATAATCATCATCGACTTCACAGAAGAACTCATTCCCCCTTAGGTTGCAGTACCATGAGATCCATGAGGTGTCTTCCCCATCAGAGCCGCTGACATCTGATGCTTCACTATCAGAATCAGACTCCCCTGCAACAATAAGGATGGAAGAGTTAATGCATTATTGTTATTGGATTATGATAGAAGTAAACAAGTATAGGCGACCCATCTGAATCTTCGGCTAAATGGATACAAGGCACAAGCAAACACTAGGGTAACTGGGAAAATCTCTATACAACTGAATTGAGTAATAAGTAGGTATGCAATATATCATGCTCCCAACGTGAAAATCTAAGGATAAACTCTTTAATCGCAAACTTCTAGCACACAGGAAGAGAAAAACGGTAACCAACAATATTTGTGAATAACACAATCACCAGTGCTGGAAATCTGCGCAGCATGAACAAGCACACTAACAGATCGAAAACAAGACGTTTCCATATCGGTAACTTCTCAACAAGCTCCCAAGTACCGTTTACACCGGTGTAGATAAAAAACTGCACAAAAAATCAACCACGCCCACCCAAATATGTGTATCAACACTCTATTTACAGGCTATCCAACACTTTGGAACCTCTCAAATCGACCCCCTTCTACCGCACCCCCATCCAACCTCACCTCCACCACCCTTAGCAACTCGGCTCCACAGCCTCACCAGCGCACCACCGAGTCGAGCACGCCACTGACCCACGGAGTGATACGTCTCAGGGGTAGGATCGCGGTTACCTTCGGAGCAGCGGCCCTTGGGGACGGAGGACGCGGAGGAGGGCACGACGAAGCGGTGGTGGTCACGCCCGCCGCCTCCCGCGGACCCCCTCGACGTCGACGGCGACGCCGCCGCCTTCTCGAGGTGTTTGTCGAGCGCGTCGCTGATCCGTTTCCGGTCCAGCCGCGCCCCGCCCCCTCCCCCTTGCTTATACATCTCTGTCACCGACCAGCCTACGGCTATGCTCTCGCAACAGCCGCGCTATCTCAAGCCGGACACTCCATTGCCGCCGCCGCTGCTGGGCAAGGGTAGGGTTAGGGTTCGCGCGCGGGGGAGGGGTGGGGGAGGCGGCGAGGAGCGGAGGAGTACGAGAGCAGGAGGGAAAGAGGACGCACCGCCAATTTGAAGGAACGGATGGGTTTGAATGCAAATTGGTTTCAGGAGGTCGGAATCATCAAAGCAGCTAGCTAGTGCGGCTTGTGATGGGAATGTTCGTACAGGTCCAGATATTTTTGGTGGCGAGACTTGGCGTTGCAATCCGGCATCGATTTGTTTTTTAAGGGAAATCTGGCACCGATTTCGTTTGGGGCTGGTTTAATTAGCTTCGGGCTGCGGTCTGCCTGATTGTGCTAATTAGTTAAGTTTAAATGAAGATGAGCTGTGGAGTGGAATGATGATTAGCCAGACATCATTCGAAGCAATTGGAGCCAATGATTTGGTTGTTTTTAAATTACTTTGGAGAGTTTCCTTTTCCTTTTAAAAATAACATTGTTTTCTGGAATATGAACAACAACAAAGCCTTTATTTTATGAAATACGAAATCCAAAAATAAAATAAAGGGCTCATCTTTGAATAAGGAACTTGACTTTATTTTCTTTAGGACCAGAGTGTGGTAACCACACATTATTTTCATGGGAAGTGCCACAGCATGGGCAACTTGGCAGGTCCTGTCCACGTGGTACAGGAAAGAAGTTTCACAATTCAGGCCCTCACCAATCACCACGAATAGGTAGTCATGAACGTCGCTAGTGCACACTTTCACACCTCATGTTGATTGTACTAAGATTTCTCAGCGAACAATTGTATCCTTCCATTTCCCCTAACCGTTTTCCAGACAATTCTTCATACCTGGCACAGCTCCCCGTTCTTGTTATATTTGTATTCAACGGGAATGGCTTCTTTGATCATATCAATGGATTCCTATTAACATCTTTATACAGCAAGTACCTCGTCATGGTTTTACCAAGGGCAGCATACCTGGTACATCATGGCAACAACGCTTAGCTAAGCTAGAAAAGCAAAGCCCATGGACGATAAACACAGAGGCGGAGCCCACATACCATTGAGGCACAAACGGTGCCATCCAAATAGTATCGCCTGCTTGCACTGGGTACCTGTATTACCAGTAGAAACAATCTTCAGAATGCATTGGTATTCACAACTGTTGTAAAACATTGCACAAACAGATAGGAGTTCAAGTTACAACATCAAAGAGAAAGGGACAAATGCTGCATACGGGCCATATGATTTTGCAACTTTTCAGTAAAGCATAAACGAGGTTCGAACCAGCCTCTCTACAAAAACAGAGGTAGAGTGTCTAGAAATAACTCTTCCCCAGACGCCATAATATGTGGGAGCCTTCGGCACTGGGTACGCCCTTTTCAGTAAAGCATAAATGAGGGTAAAGGGCAATACAGGGAGGACAAAAACAAAAGTTGTATCTGTATAAAGGTATTTATGTGTATTTATGCATGACTCATAGTGAAAATTGTCCAATGAGGTAAATGGGTGGTCAATCTCTACACATATATCTTCCAGAAGTTATATAACAGCAAAGTATATTAATCTTTCATAAAGCTTTTCAGCCGATATAGGGAACCAGTCTGCTATTCCAAGGACCAAGGGTGAACAATGTAATAAAGCTTAAAACAAGAAAAATGACCTAAAACAAAAAGAAACTTTTATATTACAATCCTTACCAGCTGTCCCCCAATCGGTATATTCCTTGACCCTCTAAAAGCAGTAGTCCATGTTGATTATAGTGAACCTCCTGGTGGAAGTAAACCAAAACAAGTTTCAGAATGGGATGCATAGTACCACAACATCATGACAGTATGTGCGGGATTAATAGGTATTCTGGGTTCAGTTTACAAAACTAATACAGTACTTTCTTTTCCAAACCGATATCAATAGTATCATGATTCATGAAACTAGAACTGTAGGCATTATTGTACAAAAACCTCCTAACCTTCACATTGAGATATTCGCCTGGTTGAAAATCCATAATCTGTACATCAGATATGAATATTAGACAATACATTTTTCATTTGAGAATCAAAAATAGCTAATGAACATAGGATCATAGCAAATAATGTCTGCAATCCCAGTACCTATTTTCAAACTATCAAGTGCATTATACATCAGATGCATGTTTCTTGTTTAGAGATGAAACAGAATGAAGAAAAGGAGTTTAAATAGGGTTTGCAGCATGTTATGGGCTTCAGCCTAAACTCTAAAGTGGATTGACGTGGGGCACAGTGAAGAAAATAATGGGCCCAAGATATCCATACTTACATGGATATTAAAGTCATAGGGTAGAGAAGTGGGTAGCAGCTTCCTCAGTTGAAATACCTAATTAAGAAACAATTTTGTCAGCATGCCCAGCCTGACATCATGTAAAACAATATAGCTATTATATCCATGAACCTTCAAGACAAAAGAAAAGGATCAGAAACAAAACATTTTGTAAACTGTGTAGAGCAGTCCAAATCCGTTCGCTCCCCACTACCAATGCCACCCTGCTGAGAAACAGGGAGGGGGGAGACCCCTTGGCTGCGCTTAGGGCTGCGCAGGGGAGAAACCAGCAGCGAGGAGGCGTGGGGGCAGCTGCGCAGTACGTAACGTGGGGGACAAAGTAGCTGGTCACGGCGGCTAGGGTTAGGGTTCGAAGCCACCGTGATCCAAGAAGAAGAACAGCCCTCAACGGGGATTCTTATTTTTTCCTGGATGCTCAAAACATGAGGGAGGGGGGCTGCTTATAAAGGGGGGACAGGACCCCCCCCCCCTTGGCCGCAGCCTACTCCTAGTCTGTTTGGGAATAATCCCCCAAACTGACTAGGATTCTTTTCTTCCCTTTTTTAGTCTATTTCTTTCTATCTAAACTGATTCAATCTGTAACTCCCTTTTATTCCTAAACATTATCTAATTAATTCTTCTAAATATTTTCCTGGTGCGGCTGCAGGGACTAGCCGGCCTAGTTGTGGGCTTTGTGGGCCCCACGCAGACCATATTGGCGGCCCACAAATGCATCCACAACATTTCCCCCCTTCCCGACAAAGAGCTCGTCCTCGAGCTTAAAGGAGGGGTGCTTCATCCTGAAATCTTCTAGTTGCTCCCATGATGAATCAGCTTCAGAATGTCCTGCCCATTTGACGAGTAGCTCCCAGACACCTCTGTTCAAACGCGCCCTTTGTACTTTTTCAGGCGTAGGTACAACACGTCCATATAGAAGTGGTGGTAAAGGCACCACCTGTATGTGAGTAGGACCTTCAAATTTCTTTAACAGGGACACATGGAAGACATCATGTATCCTTGCTTGAGGAGGCAGCTGAAGTTTATATGATACAGTCCCAATGCGTTGAATAATCTGATATGGTCCAAAATATTTTGGTCCAATCTTTGAAGAAGGCGTCGTCATTACTCCCACAGCTGTCCTCTGATGAAGCCGCAGCCAAACCCAATCACCGATCTGAAATTCCACCTCTCGGCGGAACTTATCTTCATAGCTTTTCATGGTGACTTGTGCTTGTACCAGCCTGTTCTTGATTTCAGCTAAGAATTCATCTCTATCCTTTAGCTGTTTATCCACTGCTGCTACTCTAGATACGCCCGGTTGGTAACCAACAAGAGCCGGAGGGTCCCTGCCATAGACCACTCTGAAGTGCGAGCATTTGAGGGCCGTCTGGTAGGAAGTGTTGTAGCAATACTCAGCCCAAGGAAGCCACTGCAACCAAGCCTTTGGTCGGTCACCAGCCAAGCAGCGAAGGTACACAGTGATGATCTTGTTGACGACCTCAGATTGGTCGTCAGACTGCGGGTGGAAGGCCGAGCTGAGCTGAAGTTGGACACCAACTAGCCGGAACAAATCTGACAAGAAGAGGCTGGTGAAGACGGTATCACGATCACTGACGATGGAGCAGGGAAAGCCGTGTAGTCGTACAATGTCGTCGAAGAATGCCCGCGCCACTGATGCAGCACTGTAAGGGTGGCTTAGGGGAATGAAGTGGGCATACTTGGAGAAGCGATCTACCACTGTCAAGATCACTAATTTCCCACCAACTTTCGGAAAACCTTCAATGAAGTCCATGGAGATATCACTCCAGACTTCCGACGGTATAGGCAGCGGTTGTAGCAGGCCGGCTGGATGAAGATGATCAGTCTTGTTGCGTTGGCACGTAGCACACCCGCGGACATACTCACGCACCCGCCGTAGCAAGGACGGGTTGTAGAAGGAGAGGCGTAGCCGATGCACTGTCTTCTGGATGCCTTCGTGGCCCCCATCATGCGCCTCAGCTAGGAGAGAGGGCCACAAGGAGGACTTGTCGGGAACGAAGAGCTTCCCCTTGTGAAGTAGAAGGCCGTCGCGTTCGGCCCAGTCAGCAGGTGCGACTCCCTCCCGGAGTTGGGCACATAGCTGCTGCGCCTGCTGGTCTGTAGCGATCTCCGCGCGGAGCGAGTCGAAGAGTGGAAAGACTGGCGCGGATATGGCGTGAATAGCTATGTCTTCCTCGTCGCGGCGGGACAGGGCGTCAGCTGCCCCATTCAAGCGCCCTGGTCGGTACTCAACTTGCAGATCATAACCAAAAAGTTTGCTCACCCAAGCATGTTGGGGAATCGTCGTGAGTCGCTGATCTAGGATATATTTCAGGCTGAAGTGATCAGTCCGAACAGTGAAGGGACGACCCCACAAGTAAGGCCGCCAATGACGTACGGCCTTCACAAGACCGATTAGCTCACGCTCGTATGCCGGTAGCTTATGATGGTGAGTCGCTACAGCGCGGCTGAAGAATGCTATGGCGCCGTCGCCCTGGTGTAGAACCGCCCCAAAGCCGGCGCCGGACGCGTCGCAGTCGACGATGAAGCGCTTGTCGAAATCCGGCATTTGAAGTAGAGGCGCTGTCATCAACGTCTGCTTGAGTTGGGAGAAAGCGTCCTGCGCATCATCAGTCCAGCGGAATGCTTCCCGCTTTAGTAGGGCGGTGAGGGGTGCGGCCACCGCACCATACCCCGCAATGAACTTGCGGTAGTAGCCGGTGAGCCCGAGGAAACCTCGCAAGGCTCGTAAGGACCGAGGTGTAGGCCAACGTTCCACGGCCTCCACCTTGGTCGGATCCATTGCCACGCCGTGAGCGGATATGATGTGTCCTAAGTAGGACACAGTCTCCTGGCCGAAGAAGCACTTAGATTTCTTCAGGAACAACTTGTTTGTCCGTAGTGTCTGGAACACCTGCTTGACGTGCTGAAGGTGTTCGACCCAGGACCTGCTATACACCAATATGTCATCAAAGAAGACAAGCACAAATTTTCTGATGTAGGGGTCGAGGACGTCGTTCATCAACGACTGGAACGTGGACGGCGCATTGGTGAGGCCGAATGGCATCACCAAGAACTCATAGTGGCCTCGATGAGTTCGGAATGCTGTCTTTTCAATGTCGTCCGAGTGCATGCGCACTTGAAAGTAGCCGCTGCGGAGGTCAAGCTTGGTGAAGAACCTTGCGCCGCGAAGCTCGTCCAGTAGCTCGTCAACCACCGGGATCGGGAACTTGTCTTTCAAAGTTCTGGCGTTGAGCTCGCGGTAGTCGATGCAGAAGCGCCACGTGCCGTCGGCTTTTCGGACCAACAGTACTGGCGCGGAAAATGCAAATGTGCATTCTCGGATGATGCCTTGGCGAAGCATCTCGGCGCATTGCTTCTCAATCTCGTCTTTAAGAAGCTGGGGGTAGCGATACGGCCGGACAGCTACTGGAGTTGTGCCCGGCAGGAGCCTGATTTGGTGGTCATGGCGTCGTGCAGGAGGAAGCCCGCGTGGCTCGTCGAAGAGGTCCTGGAAGCCATCCAGGAGGGCGCCCATCATATCAGTAGGTGGTGCTAGAGAGGCACATACCGGAGCTGAACTTCGCAGCCCCGTCCAGATCACCTCACGGTCCCCGCACCACAATTTCATCGTGAGGTCCTCAAGGTTCCAGAGAATGGATCCCAAAGATCGCAGCCACTGGACTCCTAGAACAAAGTCGAAGCCGTCCAGTGGGAGTGCGTAGCATGTGACGTCGAAGTGATCCCCTGCAATCATCAAGGGTACACATGGACAGATGCCTGTACAGGAGATAGAGTCGCCGTTGGCGACTCGGACGCCGACGCCTGATCGTGGCAACATCATCAGGCCGAGCTCCTTGATGAGTGGTTCCCTGATGAAGGTGTGAGTGGACCCTGTGTCGATCAATGCTGTCAGTAGGTTGCCGTGGACGTAGACCTGGAGCTTCATTGTGTTGGCGAAGTCGATGCCGGTCAGGGCGTGTAAGGAGATGCCCATATCAGCTACGGTCGCGTCAACGTCATCATCGTCGTCAAGCTCCAGAAGGAAGATTCCTTTGCCAGCACACTTATGGTCCGGTGTGTACCGCTCAGGGCAGTGATAGCACTCGCCGCTTGCCCGCTTAGCAGCCATCTCATCGGGTGTAAGGCGTTTGAAGCGTGGGCGAGAAGATGCCGTTGTTGATGATGTCGGGGCGGGTGCTGTAGAACTGCCACTTGAGGCCGTAGTAGAGGCGCGGGACACAATAGAAGAGAGCGTGGAGCGTTGAGAGGCGGCGCCCTTCTGTATTCCACTATCTGTTATTGCCGCAAGTCGACGTTCAAAGGCTCTGGCCAGACTCATGGCGGTTTGTAGATTAGTGGGAAACTGCAACTCCACATCCGTTCTAAGTGGCTCGCCGAGGCCAGCTATGAAGAGGTTGATCTGCTGGCGCTGGCTGAGGTCCTCGCAACGACAAAGGACCAGGAATTGACGCTGATATTCCTCAACCGTGCTAGTACGACGGAGATCTTTAATTTCCGCCAGGTCGTTGGAGCGGAGCGGAGGCCCGAAGCGCATGTTGACGAAGTCCGCGAACCGCTCCCAGGACACGATGCCACAGTCACGTTCTAGAGCAGTGTACCACTCGGCCGCGACACCCTCCAGGTGGAGAGACGCGAGCCACACCTTTTCTTCTGGCATCGTACGTGTCCCTCGGAAGTATGTCTCACACTTGGTGAGCCAGGGCAGCGGATCTGTTTCTCCGTCGAACTTGGGGAAATTGACCTTGTGACGACGTAGCCCGCTGTCGTCGAAGGTCGGGCGTCCCGGTGGGCGCCTGGTACTGTAGTGGTCGTCGTTGCCGCCATGGCCGCCGCTGCCACCGCCGCCGCCCTTGCCGCTGTCGCAGCTGCGGGGAAGGTTGCTGCCTTGCGGTGAGTTTTGTTGCAAGTCCTCGCCACCGGAGAGCTCCCGCTCCGGTGCCTTCTCAAAGCGCGCAAGGCACATATCGTGGCGGTCCAAGCGCTTGTTGATGGTGTCTATCTGCCCCATCATCTTGCTCATCATGTTGCCGAGATCTTGGAGGGTGAAAGTCCCAGAATCGTCTACGGGGCCGGACATGGTCGCTGCCCCGGAGTCTCTTGATACCAAATGCTGAGAAACAGGGAGAGGGGAGACCCCTTGGCTGCGCTTAGGGCTGCGCAGGGGAGAAACCAGCAGCGAGGAGGCGTGGGGGCAGCTGCGCAGTACGTAACGTGGGGGACAAAGTAGCTGGTCACGGCAGCTAGGGTTAGGGTTCGAAGCCACCGTGATCCAAGGAGAAGAACAGCCCTCAACGGGGATTCTTATTTTTTCCTGGATGCTCAAAACATGAGGGAGGGGGGCTGCTTATAAAGGGGGGACAGGACCCCCCCCCCCTTGGCCGCAGCCTACTCCTAGTCTGTTTGGGGATAATCCCCCAAACTGACTAGGATTCTTTTCTTCCCTTTTTTTTAAGTCTATTTCTTTCTATCTAAACTGATTCAATCTGTAACTCCCTTTTATTCCTAAACATTATCTAATTAATTCTTCTAAATATTTTCCTGGTGCGGCTGCAGGGCCTGGCCGGCCTAGTTGTGGGCTTTGTGGGCCCCACGCCGACCATATTGGCGGCCCACAAATGCATCCACAACACACCCCCACCCCAACCCCCCCCCCCACCACCACCACCAAAAAAACACCACCCCCCCCCCCCACCACCACCACCACCAAAAAAACACACGCACAATATGGAAGGCATTCCAAACATGAGGTGAATAAAGACTACATAACAATGATTGAAAGAGAAAATAGTAAATGATATTCATGAAGTCACATTGTACCTCTCCAGGGGTTTCAAGAAGAGGTTGCTTGTCTGTTGAACTGACAATCAGGTCAGGATGGTAATCCTCAATAGCATCATACCTAAAGAAATAATTTTGAGAAATGTACTGATTGTTTATTATTTTCATGACAAAATGGATAACAAAACTGAAGCAGCAACTGAAAATTAGTTGCATCTGAATTAAGCAAAGTGTATCTGTTACAGAAAGATAAGAGCAACATCAACATGTTTTAGCAGTAACATTTTACCTCTTCTCAAATACTACAAGAGTGGTCGATTCATCTGAGATCATAGAATGTTTCATGTTTGCAGGAAGATAGGCATAAGAGTCCACCTACACTTATCATTAGAAGATTCATTAAGTCACCTCGGTGCAGAATTAGCATTGCTTCTGCCAAGTAGGTGAACAAGAACAAAATTTTAAGAAATGGAAAAATAATTTATCAGGAGGGATTTTGGTTGATGAGAAATAGAATAATTATACATTTTTTAAAATTCAGAGAAAGATAAATAATGAAAATATATGCCTGGAGAATTGGTAGGAACAGAATAGTGCTTACTACAATCGAAAAAAATAGTGCTTACTACATTCATGTAAATTCAATAGTCTTAGTTTCAATTGTTTAAAAAATGTCAACAACTCAGAATTATGAAAGATATGTTGATCTGTATATATTACCATCACTCGTGCAATTTCTATGTATTGATTATTTTTAAACTATTGTTTCTCAAAGACCAGGGTGTAGGGAAATACACAATTACTGTGGTTTTTTCGAAAATATTATGGTTTTAGCAAACAAAGAGGTGTTAGGATACAACTAACTTCATGGTTTTGGAAACTGCAGTATCCTCAAAACTGTAGTTTTTTTAGTTTTAAAATTTCCACCATGGAGTTTTTTTCTAAACAAAGCATACAAAGTGCTATTGCTGAACATGTGCACGCTTGGTTTTTCGCCTGTGCCACAGTTGTTTTCCCCCTCACGAGGTATGGCGACTCCCTCCACAACATGGATACCCTTGTAAATGAGCAGTTGTTTGCTCTGTTTGCAAAACTGTTTTCTGATTACTGATTAGTGATTAGCAATAGCAGCAGATGGTCCTGTCTTCAACAACCCTCTGTTCCATTTGAATTCTATTTCTAGGTTTAGTTGACTGGGTTTCCTTCTTCTTTGACCAACGATTTCTATAAATTCGATCAATTTTAATAAAAATAATATTTATATTTTTTAGATTCATCATGAAGAAGGGCAGACCTAGCGCAGTGGTAGAGTCTCTCCACTTGTGTCCTGGAGGTCCTGGGTTCGAATCAGCCTCCTTGCAAAAATAAGCAAGGGGAAGGCTGCCTAGAAATCCCCTTCCCCAGACCCCACAAAGTGTGGGAGCTTTCAGCACTGGGTATGCCCCTTTAGATTCATCATGAAATATATTTTCATAATATATAATCTGTATGTCATTAAAGTTGATCGAGTTTATAGAAACTATTGGTCAAAGAGAAGAAAGAAACACAGTCAACCAAACCTAGAAATAGAGTTCAAATAGGACCTAGAAATAGTAGTATATAACATGGATATGCTAATCATTATTTAAATAGCCCATGTGCACATCAAGAGCCACCTAAAGATATGTGTACCCATCTAAGTGCTACTTTACCCGCACAAACATTTCAATGCCTAGTCTTTTTGGAAAAAAATACTGCAAACATACCACAGTAGCCAAACGTGACACGATTTATCACAAAACTGCAAAATACTCTAGTTTCTAAATACTATGGTATCGATTTATCACAAAACTGTAAAATACTCTAGTGTCTAAATACTATGGTATTAACTGCCTCAAGTATCTAAAACTATGGTTTTTCAATACTACGGTTTTGAGAAACTGCAACACCCAAGCATGGCAGGTACAAAATATTTTTGGGGTTTTAAGAAAATACCATGGTTTTATAGAAAACTTTGGCTTTAGAAAGCTAAAAGGTGCTTGGATGGAACAAATACTTTATTTTTAGAAACTATATAATTGCCAAACATGTACTTCTTTTTTCTAAACCATGGTATTGCTTGAGACTGGTTTCTAAAACCATGGTTTTGTAATACTTTAGTTTTGAAAAAGTACAACATCCAAACAGGCAATGTAGATACAGCCTTACCAACAGAGAATGGGTGGTTCCAGTCCCCACAGATAACGTTATGCTCCCTTGTAGTACAAAAACGAGCCTGGCAAGTCATTCACAATAAAGGTGTTCAATTTTTCATAGATGAAAAAAATGATGGCAATTCTCAGTTGATCAAAAAACAGAGTGCTGATAAAATGAGTTATTACGGGTCTTTGGCATCACCTAGGGGCTGAACTGCTGAAGACGAACATCCAAAAGGTCAGTGTTACCACAATTTGCTGCTCTATAGAGGATTTGGATTTTTTTTCATTCCCAGAGGATTTGGATTTGGTGCAGCAACATTTCCTTGTGAGGTTACCGGTTTTCCTTGCAAATATTTGGGGCTGCCACTATCAGTTAGGAAATTAACAAAGGCCCAAGTGCAACCTATTGTTGATCGCCTTGCAAATCAGTTCCCAGGATGGAAGGCGGACCTCATGAATAGGACGGGATGTACAGTACAGGTCAGATTTGTCATGACTTTGATGGTTGTATACCTTGCTATGGCACTGGACCTACCACCTTGGGCTTTCTTTGGTGAGGAAGGAAAGATGCTAAAAGAGGGCACTGTTTGCTGGCCTGGCTGACGGTTACTAGGCCATTGGAACTAGGAGTATTGGGTATACACGACCTGAAATCTCTCTGCTGGCCCCTAAGAATGTGATGGTTGCGGTTAAGTAAAATGCAAACAGGCAAGCCACGGGTGGGCTTTCCGATCCAGGTACATGATTCAGTCAAAGCGCTCTTTGCTGTGGCCAACTGGCCATAACCACCAATGTGGGAGATGGAAATAACACTCTTTTCTGGATAGACAGTTGGCTGCACAGTTCATCCTTTGCTGTCCTAGCTCCTCACATCTTCGCACTTGTCTCAAACGTCGAGGGAATAGATGTACTGTTCATGTTGTGCTGCAGGAGTATCAGTGGACTCAAGATATTCGTGGGGTGTCACCACTCTAGTGGGGTTCATCGGAATTCTGGGCCTGCTGGACAAAGTTCAGCTACTACCGGGCCTTTAGGATGAACATCAATGGAAGTTATCAGAATATGGACAGTATTCAGCAAAATCTGCTTATGAGACCTTATTGGTGCTATACATTTTGGGTCATGGGAGCTGACCTGGAAGAGCTGTGCACCAAAGAAATGTCAGTTTTTTCTTTGGTTGGCTATACACAATCGTTGTTGGATGGCATATAGACTAGTTCAAAGGGGTCTTCCTCAGCCAAGCTTCTGTGTGCTATGTGATCAAGATGAGGAGGATATACAGCATAATTTCATTGGCTGTGTATTTGCTAGACAGGTGTGCTTTCAGATGTTCAACAGGGTAGGATTCCCGGGTCTAGCCCCACAATCTGAGACCACTCCTTTGCCAAATGGTGGATCAAGAGGGATAAGCTAGCGCCTATCATATTCAGAAGAGGAATCAATTCCTAAATTATTCTTGGCGCTTGGATGATTTGAAAGCAGCAGAACGATTGTGTTTTCAACAGAGCATCACCTACTGCTCAGAGGACACTAGCACTAATTGAAGAGGAAGGAAACCTGTGGTGCCTTGCTGGAGCTCAGGAGCTTTCACGGGTCCCTACTGCTGCCATTGTAAACACCTAGGTGTTACTCGTTGTTCTTAGGTCGTGTTTATTTGTCCATGGCACAAATGTAAACTAAAAGACAAGGGGTGTGGTGTGTGTGTGTGTATGTGTTGTACTTTACCACTCTTCTTCTTAATGAAATGATAAGCAGCTCTCCTATGTATTTGAGAAAAATAAATAAATTATTTAACTTGTTGTGCAGAGCTCTACCAATGTTGTAATGACCAGTGATTTCAAGGCGTTGCCTAGGCGGCACCTAGTCATCCAGTCGCTGGCGGGGGGACGCCAGGGCGGCTCGCCTTGCCTGGCCGGGCGTCGCCGCTGCCTCCTCCGCCCGCCGCCGCCTCGCTATGGCTAGTCGCCTCGCCTGGCCAGCCGCCATGGCCGGCGGCCGTCACTGTTTCCGCCACCGCCGCCGCCGCTGAACAGGCCGAGACTTCGCGTGGCCACGCCGTGGCCGCCGCCAGGCCCTCCCGCCGCCAACTCCGCCGCCTTGCCATCGGTTGACAGAAGTTGTCGCCGCCACTTTTGCAAAGGAGAGAGAGAGAGAGGGGGGTGAGGGGAAAATGGGTAGGGTTAGGGTAGGGCTAGTTTTTATATGTCTTCATCTAAAATGTGGACCGTCGGATCTCATCCGACGGCTCACACTAACTGGGTCGCTTCCTCACCCCCTCAGCCCGCTCCTCACCCCGCCTGGCCGCCTCCACCCCCGCCTCCTCACTCCACCCCCGCCTCCGCCTCTGCCGCCTCCGCCACCTCCCCTGCCGCCGCTCGCGCCTGGCCGAACGCCTAGGCGGGCGCCTGGGCGTCTAGGCGTCCGGCAAGCGCCTAGGCGTCCGGGCGCTCATTTGAAAGCCTGGTAATGACATAGACGGTCTCAAGCTCGGGTAAAGGAAGAGGGGTTGTGATAGGCGTGGCGAGCCAACAACTACACTTAGCCATTCTCATGGAAATGAAACCCAATAGAAATTTGTTAGGGCGTAACCCTCTTAGTGAAGCGCCATATCGGAACCTGGGTATGGCGTTAAGTGGGCAAGGGCCCGGTCGCCACGGCCTTAGTGGCACGCCATGTCGGAACCCAGATATGGTGTTAAATGGGCAAGGGCCGCTTCATCACCTTAGTGGCACCTACATCATCGCCCGGATGTAGTGATAAGTGAGCAAGAGTCTTTGCATCTTACTCGACGGGTGCAAAGCGCAATGAAGCAAGCCGAGGAACGTAGATTTCGGGTGGGTAGTTGGAATGTAGGATCCTTGATGGGAAGCTACATGAGTTAGTAGATGTTGCCATTAGGAGACGAGTAAATCTCCTTTGTGTACAAGATCAAAAGGAGAGAGAAGTCGAGAATACCGATTTCAAGTTTTGTTATTCTGGATCGGCTGGGATTAGCAATGGTGTAGGTGTTCTAATAGATAAGAGTCTTAAGGATGGAGTAGTGGATGTTCGAAGACGAGGGGATATGATCATCTTAATCAAGATAGTTATTGGGGACATTGTTTTGAACGTCATTAGTGCTTATGCCCCACAAGTTAGGCTCAACATGAGTGCTAAGAGGCAATTTTGGGAGGACTTGGAGGATATAGTTAGTAGTGTACTGATAACCGAGAAACTCCTCATAGGAGGAGATCTCAATGGCCATGTGGGTTCAACTAACGTAGGATTTGAGGGAGAACATGGAGGCTTTGGATGCGGCGATAGAAATCGGGAGGGTAAAGACATCCTAGACTTTGTTGTAGCATATGATCTGTTGGTAGCTAACACCCTCTTTAGGAAGAGGCAATCTCACCTAGTGATCTTTAGTAGTGCCCAACACTCTAGCCAGATTGACTTTGTCCTCACTAGGAGAAAGGATAGACGGGAGTGTCTACATTGTAAGTTGATCCCCGGAGAGTGTGTTGTGACACAACATAAGCTTGTGGTAGTTGACTTTCGCTTCCACACATATTCTTTGCAGGTATCAAAATCACAAGAACAAAGTTGTGGAAGTTGAAAGGAGAATCACAAGAATCTTTTAAAAACAGGGTGATCGCGTAAGGATCCTGGGCAGAAAATGGAGATGCAAATAGTATGTGGGTGAAGATGGCAACTTGCATTAGGAAGGTAGCTAGAAAGGTGTTTGGTGTGACAAAAGGAAATAAACTTGTTGATAAAGACATTTGGTGGTGGAATGAGGATGTACAAAAGCCCATTAAGGAGGAGTACTACAAGAGTTGGCACCATGATAGAAGTGCAAGCAACATGCTGAATTACAAAGAAGCCAAGAAAAATACAAGGTGGGTTGTGAGTAAAGCAAGAGGACAGTTCTATGATAAGTTATATGAGAGATTAGAGACAAAAGAAAGTGAAAAGGACATATGCAAGATAGCAAAAATTCGCGAGAGAAAGATGAGAGATTTCAATCAAGTTAAATGCATCAAAGATGTGACATATCACATTCTAGTGAAGGATGAAAATATTAAGAATAAATGGTGGGATTACTTTGATGGGCTATTTAACAATGGGAATGGGAGCATTATAGTCGAGTTGGATTACTCCTTTGATGACTCCAACAGGGGGTTCATGCGGAAGATACAAGAGTTTGAGGTTAAGGAGGCCTTAAAAAGGATGAAAGGAGGAAAGACCCTCGGCCCTGATGATGTCCCTATTGGGGTGTGGAGATGCCTTGGGGACGTGGCAATAGTATGGCTCACAAAGCTATTCAACCACATTTTTCAGTCAAACAAGGTGCCTGAAAAATGGAGGAAACGTATATTAGTACCTATCTTCAAGAATAAAGGAGATATTCAAAGTTGTACTAATAATCGAGTGATTAAGATTATGAGTCATACTATGAAGCTTTGGGAGAGAGTGATTGAACACGGCCTGAGGGAAGTGACCAATGTTACTAAAAACCAGTTTGGTTTTATGCCTGGGAGGTCTACTATGGAGGCGATTTTCTTAATTCGTCAGCTTATGGAGAGATATAGGGGCAAAAGAAGGACCTACATATGGTGTTCATTGACTTAGAGAAGGCATATGACAAGATACCAAGGTCGGTCACATGGTGGCCACTAGAGACACAAAGTGCCAACAAAGTACATTACTCTTATCAAGGCTATGTACAATAATGTTAGTACGAGTGTGCGCGTATATGATAGTGAAACCGATGCATTTCCTATCACGGTAGGACTACATCAAGGATCAGCTTTGAGCTCATACATCTTTTCCTTAGTGATGGATGAGATGTCAAAGGATACAAGGGGATAACCCTTGGTGCATGCTCTTGCCGATGATGTAGTGCTGGTATATGAAACTAGGGATGGTGTTGATAAGAAATTAGAGTTATGGAAACAAATCTTAGAGTTCTAGGGGTTTAGACTTAGTAGGACCAAGACCGAGTATATGAGGTGTGACTTTAGTAGTGTTGGTTGTGAAGATGGAAATGTTAGTCTACAAGGACAAATAATACCTAGAAGGGACTCTTTCCGATACTTACGATCAATGCTACAAAACAATGGCAATATTGACGAGGATGTTTGCCACAGGATCAAGGTAGGGTGGATGAAATGTCGACAAGCCTCTGGAATACTATGTGATAGTAAGGTCCCACAAAAGCTAAAAGGGAAGTTCTATAGGACGGTGATCAGACTCGCGATGTTATATGGGGCGGAATGTTGGCTAACTAAACGACAACATGTCCAACAAATGAGTATCGCAGAGATACGCATGCTACGGTGGATGTGCGAGCACACAAGAAGAGACCGAATAAGGAACAAGCGATTTGTGATATGGTAGGGGTGACACCAATTGAAGAGAAATTAGTCCAACATCGACTAAGGTGGTTTGGACATATCCAGCGGAGACCTCCAGAAGCACCGGTTAACAGTGGGATTTTAAGAGGTAGAGAAAATATTAGGTGGGGTAGAGGACGACCAAGGTTGACCTGGGAGGAGGCAGTGAAACGAGATTTGACAGATTGGAATTTATCCAGAGACTTAAGCTCATAATAGAACTGCATGAAAAATAGCAATTCATGTGTCAGAATCTTAGTCTTTTTTCTTTTTCTTTTTTTCTTGTTACTCTTATATCTCTTCCTTAGCCTACCCCAACATGTTTAGGATAAAGGCTTGGTTGTTGTACTTTTATATCTCTTCCTCTCTTTTACTTCATTTTAAGAAATATATAAAAAAAATTGTTGGGTTTTATGTCTAGCCTACCCCAACATGATTGGGATAAAGGTTTGGTTGTTGTTGTTGTTGTATTTAACTTGTCGTGCAGCACAGCTTAAAAATGATGATAGTTCCAAGTAAATTATGCAATGTTGCTATTCTAACTAGTGTACGGGTTAGGTAAGGAACCAACCTTTCAACATCTTTTGGTGGTAGTGCTGATTTTGATCCATCTGCACTCCACACAGCAATACTTCAGAATATGCCATTATACCGACAGCTCATTTTGATGAGAATAGAAAATAACATGTGTTAATTACTAATGTGAAATAAAGTAATAGTTCCCTGTCAGATATAGATTTTTAGTAGATAACTTTAAGTTACTGACTTAAGGATGTGAGGAATCAGATTATATCAAACTCGGTGCTATGTCGCCAGGCTGAATCACATAACGCTTGCTTATATAGTACTGGGTGCAGTGCTTTTGTCATACGAGTCAAGATATATGCAACCATTCATCTTCTATACATTCTTTTGCAAGCGGGCCAAATTGCATACCTTGCATGTTTGCCAAATACATCGTGAAGTGTGCGCCAATAGCTGGACTAATTAAATATGCTCCTAAGGTATTGACCCTGAACAGAGGACAAAAGAATGACATTAACAAGCATCAAAGTCTGTAACTCTGTATAGAAGATATATGATAATAGGCATACCACTCAGGCAAAGGACTGAACACATGGCTTTCCGGTGTTATTAAAGCATGGTCCCTTTTGTAAACACTGCGGGTGAAGCCAGGTAAATCTACAGATATACTCAAAAATCAGTACATCAAAACTATAAGGGTTAAATGAAGTAGCATGGTTATTTATGTAAACAACAAGCATTAGTTTAACAAATAAACAATGCAAAACAGAGGTTCTCAAGCAAACATACTTTTCAAACGGGTAGATGCAAGAAACAGAAAATATTCATATTCCTTTGCAAGGTAAGCTTAACTTTTCACTTATCACCCCCCCCCTCTCTTCCGACCGAAAACACACAGCGTATCTCAACTAAAGGCATGTCACCCCCACCCAAAACACAGGGTTTACTGTAAACCTGCAACTACGATCATAAATCCTGGGGATATCAAGTTTACTCTAAATTCTACTGATACTAGGATTTCAGACATGGCAAAAGAATTTCAAACGCACCATTACAGCGCATCATTAGGAGATGGGACTCACCCTGGAGGTGCGCCGGCGCGAGTGTGGGGTGGGTAACCTTCCAGTAGAGCGACTGCCGCCCGGAGCACTCGCTCGACAGCTCCACCGAGCAGAACCCCTCGCCTTCGCCTCCGCCCGCCGCTCCTGCGATCGGACCAAGCAACAGAAACTTAAACGCATGATGGGAGAGCGGGCACTGGTCGACCAGAGACATTGCAATGGCGGCAGGGAGGGGAAGGGGGGAAGCAAGCCACGGCTAGGGTTTCGGGGACTGTTACCACATCGCAGGGACGCCGTGACGACGGAGAGGAAGAGGAGGGAGAGGTGGATCGGAGGGGCCATTGCGCGGACGGACTCGCGGACGTCCGGTGTTTGGTACTGTATTTTGCTGAGGAGCGGAGGCGCGGCGAGGGAGGAAGAGGACGACGGAGTGCGGATGACAAGGATGAGCGCACCCGTGGGCTGTTGGTGTTGGTGGTGATGGTGGGACCCATCGGGAGACTAGGATTCCATTTGGGCACCTTTTTCTTGTGTGTGAGATGATTCGGATCCGAATTTGGTTCCAAGACGGGCTGATGACTTCTTTTCAATTTCAATCGACTAAATACTATTTCATATATATATTATCTTGTTCAAAATGCTACTAAATACATCGTCAATATGTTAACATGACTATGTTAAAATAGAGACAAATCACAAATACAGATTAAAAACGGAAGTAAAATCACAAGATCATTTTTTTATCTCTTTTCATCATATTTAGCTTTATTAATTACCCATAACTGGTACTTTCACTTCGTTTTGAAAAGACAAGGGTAAAATTATAAACCCTATTTTTTAGAATAAAATAATAATTAGACTTGCAACCAATAGTATAAACATAATAGCCCCTTAAGTTTTAATATTGTATAACCTTTTTGTTGATGAAAAACAAAATTTATATATACTTGATCTCGAGATAACAGAATTATTGTAGTTTTATACATTGTTTAAGAACACTCACAAAAATCATGTCACAAAAAGGGAATATTCATGTCCAGATTATGTAGAAATACTAGAGCAGATATTATTGATAAAAAAATAGTGCAACAAATTACACCAGAGTTTAGAGATCAGCAATAACGATATTCGAGATAGGGTATAAGACGAAGACTACATGCTTTATAAAAAGAGAATTGTTATTGCACAGGACATATAAAAGCAACCAAAACATATATATACCCAATTGTTCCTCTTCAAATCAACACTTTTTTCTTCTTTTTCCCTATTTCCTTTCCATCTTAGCAAGAATTACTAAACAAGTCAAAAAGAGGATGATGTATCTATATTTTTTAGAACATAGAAGCAATCCTTCTGTTTGATTTCTCAATCGGTAGCTTCATCCATGGTGAGAGTTCTAATTGGACCAATAGACAAGATCACGCTATCTTGTGACGAACTCCTTCCAATGTTTCTTTTACCCAACATTAAAGATGTAATTAAGTAAAGAGATTCGTTGTTCAGCATCTATTGCCGCCTTGAATCTCCATCATATCATCTCCACTGTAGTGATATATTTACTTTATAATATCATGGATAAAACAGATAGGATGGTACGTGAGTACATAATTAGTTTCTTCTAATTATAATTTTGGTCATATATTTTTCTTATAACCATTATATATCACTGTACAAAATATAACATTCTATAAAAGTTCAGGACGATTGCCACGTTTAAATGTCAGACATAAATCGTAAGATTGACACGGAATTAAATTATCAACATATTTTTGGCCAGTATCGGATGGTCAGCAAAGGAGTTAAGCATACAGGTTGGGTGTTGTATGGTTCACGTAATTGTAACACTGTCCAATTACCACTACAGGAAAACGACATATTTTCGTGGGCTTACGAAAATATGGTAAAAACCCATAAAAATAATTATTTTCATGGGTTTTTGGCTTATTTTCGTTGGTCCGAGGCTCACGAAAATAACTAGTCAAAAATAGATATAATTTCGTCGGCGGCTCATGAAAATAAAGATATTTTAGTCGTCAAAAGGCCCCGCGAAAATAACCATTTTTATGGGCCACATTTGGCCCACGAAAATAAAGTTGGCTTATTTTCGTATAACCTAACCTTATCTTCGTGGGCCAAAAGATGACCCACAAAAATAACTTAACTCCATTTTCGTGGGCCCAAACTTGGCCCACGAAAATAGTTTAAGTTTATTTTCATGGCCAGCATAGGACCCACGAAAATAATGTGGCACTATTTTTGTGGGTCACATTATGGCCCATGAAAATAATATGACAATATTTTTTAGGGTCATTATGTGGCCCACGAAAATCATAAAATTACAGTACAAAATGCATGTTAATTGTTCAGTTCCGAGCACATAAACAGAATAAAAATAATCATTGAAACACACGATACGCCCTTCATAACAAATGCAACAAACATAAATGATAAATGGAATAATTATCCATACAAATACATAGATATCACATGTCCATATAATTACACAGATATAACATGTCCGTACAATTACATAGATATCACATGTGCATAAAAGTACATAGATTATAAAACATAGATAACAAACGATAGCATTGTATAATCAAGTACATAGCCACATTAAGTTTTTGCAACAACCTAACAAATTGCTCATACAACATAATCTTTCGCTCGCCATTTTCCTGTATCAAGCCAAAGTGAAGTACATGACTAATAAGATTCAAATAAAAAGCAACATCATATTTGTTTTTTCTATGGCTTATTATACACGAGCTCCATTTGAAAATAAGATGAATAAGATATGATACAAATGAAAACATGAAACTTTGGGGGATTATTTTAAAAGTTATGATCAACTTACCTAATTGCTACCACCGGGAGCGAAGAATTGATCGATAAAGTCGTCTCCTCTATCCTGTCCTCCTGAAGAAGATGCTCGCAAATTTGTAACAAGAGGTCTCTGAAAGTTTTGTGCCCTTGAGAATGATCACTAGATAAACAATAATACATATTACAAGTATACTAACAGTTTATAAAAATGAAAGGGAACATAATGATAATATATACCCGTGTTCCAACGGGAAGAGGTTGTGGAGGCACCGGTAGCAGTGAAGATATAGATAGCTGCGGAGGTTACGGTAGCGGTGGCATGGCGGCGGGCAGTCCAAGCTGAGAAAAGTATCCCTAAAATCATTTTGAAATATTTAGCTTCATTCTACTATAAATATACATGCATCTCTTGTTTAACATAAATATTTGGACTCTTATATTAATGTACCTGTATTACTTGTTGCCATGTTGCCAGATTCGAGAAGTAGTTATTTTGTGCTTTTATAAACTCATCCTATCATTTCATGCGGTCTTCTTGTAGCCTCAAGTGGTCTCGCAATGCCCGCCTGCTCCTCCTCCATTTATTTTAACCTAGACTCATTTCCTGTATGAGTACGCCGAGAAGAACTCTGTCCACTCTGTATTGACCGTGGCCGCGAGAGAACCACATTGGTGTTCATGACACCATTGAACATCGACCTGCAATAGTGATATGTCATAATTATAAGGTGACACTTGGAAAAATTGAAGTATGTGAAAAATATGAATATAATAAGAATAAGTTCACCTTCCATGACGCTTTCCTCCACCGAATTTATATAAAGCTACTACGTCGACGTTTTTCTTTCTCCAATTATAATCATCTCCATGACGTCGAACCATCTCTTCACCGTATTTCTCCAACAAACTTGACGCCACGCCGTGCGCCCATGCGAGCACGTCATGCCGCTGACAAGCATGCTAATGCAAACGAAACCCCAACACACACGGTGCAAGGTATTCTACACATTCGGCCAAATGCAAATACAAAAGGTAAATGCAACTACCTGACGGCGCCTTCCGATGGCGTGGCGTCCTGGGCAACCTGGGGAAGAGGCGGCTCAACAGCCTAGAGGTGCTGCGACAGGGAGGTATGGCACCGGGCTGGCCGGTGCCGGACGACGGGGAAGGGGCGGCGCCGGTCGCGGAATGCACAGGGAGGGAGCGCGCTAGGTCAGCTGGTGCCGGGTGCCGGTCGTGGGCTGAACATGGAGGGAGCGCGCTAGGCCGGTTGGTGTCGGAAGCCAGTCGCCAGGCTGCACCGGGAAGGGGCCGCTCTGGGCCCGGTCAGAGCCGAGTGACGGGAAGGGCGGCGGCCAAGCCTGCGGTTGCTCTGACCCGACCGAGGAAGTGGGCGGCAGCAGAGCGCAGCGGTGGGCGGCAGCACGGAGCAGGGCACAGCGGTAGCTCGGGCTCGAAGGCGCAGCGTGAGAGAAGGAAAGAGAAAAACCGATCCAATGGTTTATTTCCGTGAGCTGCGCCGCCCGACGAAATTGCATGTCTAGATTTGTGTACCGACGTCCGAAAAGTGCTTTATTTTAGTGAGCTTCCCAGACACCCAGGAAAATGCATGCCTAGTTTTGTGTGCCATGTCGGACAGTGCTTCATTTGCGTGTGCTTTCTGAAAAACCCACGAAATTACTTGGAATCTGACCATATTTTCGTGAGCCCCCACCAAGCCGACGAAACTAAGCTATTTTTGTGTGCTTTCTCACAGACCCACGAAATTAATTGGGCAGATTTTCGTGTGCTTTGTAGTAAACCCACGAAATTATTGTGAAGTAATTTCATGAGCCAACTATTTGGCCCACGAAAATAGCTCTATTGTACGAAACCACCAACCCTAGTTCATTTTTGTGTGCCTCATCTGCAACCCACGAAATTAGGGTATATTTTCATGTGTCTCACTTGCAACCCACAAAATTAAGTTTATTTTCGTGTGTCTCATCTGCAACCCACGAAACTATGTCGTATTTTCCTGTGCCTCAGTTGAAACCCAGGAAATTAGGTAATATTTTTGTGTGCTAGCAACTGGCACACAAAAATAATTGTAATTTCATGAGGGCTCATGAAAAATAAGTGTAGCCACAAAAATATTATGTTTTCCTGTAGTGTACAAGTCGATTATGTTGTATTCTATAAGCAGGTACCCTTGTAATCGGACATGGGTCTATGCAAAGTCAATACTCGTGTTCATTAGTGGCAACTGAATCTTCGTGTTCTTGAACGGGAGCCTCATTTTTAGTTATTGTTAATAAAGAACTAATTATAGGTTGCAATATCAGTGTCATGTACTATTGTGTAACAACAACAGTATCAAGAAGAATGACTCTTAAATCATGTAAATACTTACACCTACTTCTTGAGTTATTTACTATTTCAAGGCAAGACAACATATCTCGTTTATACAAACTTAGTGTATTTGTAAATACAAAAAAATGAAAGGGTTTGGTAATCTTAATTGTCCATAAAATGACAAGTTATTATATTACAATTGTATTACTTTGAATGAATATCTTAGTCTCGATTGGACTCACTATAGGAATCCAACAAATCTACGACGGTTAAATTAATTTACGACGGCTAACCCTACAATCGTCGTAAAAGTTTATTTACGGCGGCCAGGTTTGGCCGTCGTAAATAAAAGCTTGTTTACGACGGCATGGGTCTGGCCGTCGTAAATAAAAGCTTATTTACGACGACCAGACTCCCCGTCGTAAATAGGCTGATATATACCCGCGAGCCCGGGATCGGCGCGGGCATTCACGCCCGTGCCGACTCCGAGCCCGAAGCGCCGCCGCCCACCACCACTGCCGCGCTGGCCCCCGCCGCCCCCACAGCCATCGCCGCCTACACACTCGACGCCGCGCCGGCCCCCACCGCCCCCGCCAAGCCGCCGGAGCCCCGACCAGCCCCGCCACGCCAGCCTGTCGCCCCGGAACCTCCACTCCCTCGGTCGTCGCCGACCCCGACCCCGGCGGTTCCGGCGCCCTCCCCCGACACCGGCAGCCCCGGCGCTCCTTCCCGACCTGGCGTCCCGCTGCCCTGCCCCCGACCCCGAGGTCCCACACCATCGAGCACGTCGAGAAGTTAGTTTTTTTAATTTAGTTGATAATTGGATTTAGTTTAGATAATTTAGTTATTAATTGTTATTGTTTAATTTATGCAAATTGGTTTATTAGTTTTAGATTGAATTTAGTAGTTGTTAATTGTTTAGTTTATGAATTTTGTTAAATATAGTTGTCAATTCTTTGTATTAGTTTTAGATTTAATTTAGTTTAGTTGTAAATTGTTTAGTTTATGAATTTTGTTTAATTTAGCTGTAATTTGTTTGTATTAGTTATAGATTTTATTTTGTTTAGTTGTAAATTGTTTAGTTTACGAATTGTGTTAAATTTAGTTGTAATTTATTTAGTTTTAGATTGAATTTATTCTCTCCCGCCCACCCCCGCCGCGTTCGCTGGCCGCCCCGCTGCGCCGCTGCCCCCGGCCTCGTCTCCACGCCGCCCGCCGCCACCCGAGCACCCCGCGCCTCTGCCGCCCCGTGTCGCCGCCCAGTTGCCCCCGGCCTCCTCCACCGAGTCGCCCTTGCCCACCCCCGCCACGTCACCGGCCGCCCCGCCGCACCCGGCCTCCTTCACGCCGCCTGCCGCCGGCCCCGCACCCCGCACCTTTGCCTCCCCGCGTCACCGCCCGGCTGCCCCCGACCTCCTCCGCCAGCCCTCCGTTCACCTACCGTCTATATATTTTCTTCATTTCATTATTTAGTTGAATATTGTGTATAAAATTTAGTGTTTATAATATGCTCTCATGACGGTTAGGTATATATATACACCATCGTGTGAGAATGTGTAAAACATGTTAATTAGGACGGTTCTGGACTGGGTTGTCACGTCGAGACAGTGGCGGGAGCCGGAAGGCCCCGAACCTCCAAGATTCGAGCACCCAAGGACGCAGAGAGACGCTCAGCGAGAGCCGTCGGTCTGGGCTTGACGCCCGAGTGACCTCCATCCAACGCGTGACCGCTCATTCGTCGTGACCCATCGCAAAAGGGTACAAGGACCACCCAATGACCAGTGTCCGGTGCCCGAGCCCCTGAAAGGCTGGTGGGCTTTGACTTAGTCCTTCTCCCATTGTTCTTAAGATCTCGGACACGCAAAAGAATTAGGTCGCATGGACGCTGTTGAAGTGTGTAGCCGACACTTCCCCCGGGCCTGCTCTTGGCAGCCCGTGGAGGTTCTTTTTCGGAGGGGCTAGTCACTCATGGAGATCTTACGCGTTAGGGACGATGGAAGGAGAAGCTTGACAAAGGGATTTTTCGTGGTTCAGGCCGCCGGAGCGTAAAACCCTACGTCCACGGTGAGCAGAGATGCTCATTGTATTGCTTGGTGCTCAGGAGCGAACCCTGCGTGAGAGTGTGTAAAAGGCGAACCCTCAGGTGTGAATGGCTGAGGCGCGAAGCGAGTGCTAGAATGCCTAGGGAGCAAGTGTGCCAAGAGTCGAACCGCTGAGGTGCGAACCCTTGCTAACATTGCCTACCCGAGCCTTTTATAGTCCAAGGCTCGGGCGACTTACAAGGTGGGCCCGAGACCCAACAGGTGGTCCCTGTGAGATTGCCTGCTATCTACCGTATCTGCAGTTACGTCGGCAGTTGTCTCTGGCGAGGGCTTCTAAGTCTTCGTCTTGCCGCCCTGCCTACGCCGCAAGCTAGGCGTAGTGGTTGATGATAGTAGGGGCGGCAAGGGATGTCTTGTCGCTGTGTTTATTACCGTACAGCCTCTGACGCGGCGCGCCAGTCTTCACTGCGACGTGACTGGGCGCAACGGCTCCTGACAGAGGCGTGCTCCGCGTCTCCACGCCTTGGGAAGGCGCGGGTCTTGAATACCTTGTACGGGCAAGGTATGGCGCGTCTTTACTCTTGCTGCCTACCGCGCGGGGGCAGGCAGCGCTGCTCTGCCGGCCACGTGGCAGGCCCGGAGCTCTCCTCTGAGGAGAGGGAGGTCTGGCCCCGCTGGACACATGGAGCCTTCAGAGCTCTCTCCGCGGAGGGGGGGGAGGTCCGGCTCTGCTGACCACGTGGCGGGCCCGGAGCCCTCCTCTAAGGAGAGGGAGGTCCGGCCCCGCTGGACACGTGGAGCCTTCGCAGCTCTCCCCGCGGAGGGGGGAGGTCCGGCTTTGCTGACCACGTGGCGGGCCTAGAGCCCTCCTCTGAGGAGAGGGAGGTCCGGCCCCGCAGGACACGTGGAGCCTTCGGAGCTCTCCCCGCGGAGGGGGGAGGTCCGGTTCTGTTGGCCACGTGGCGGGCCTAGAGCTATCCTCTGAGGAGAGGGAGGTCCGACCCCGCTGGACACGTGGCGTCCTCGGAGCTCTCCCCGCGGAGAGGGGCGAGGTCCTTAGGCAGTTTCCCCTGTGCGCGGGGGTGCCCCATATTGAGGGTACCGACAGTGGCCCCCGGGCCCATCTCGGGGGAGATAACGAGCCCGAGGTGGGGCCCCCGTCTCTTTTGCTCCGCGCACCTTCTCTAAGACCCGCACTGACTGTTGCCGGAGCACGAATAGTCACGGGATCGTGGGAGCGTGTGCCCCACTTGATGGCTGCTTTTACTGCGGCGGTTCCCAAGGCTGCCACTTCTGCACGTCGCAGCGCCTTTTCGGGAACCGCCGAAGCGTTCTGCCGTCTTGTCTTCTTGAGAGACTGACTTCTTGGCCCACCGCTTCTGCTGGACGGCTTGGATTCACTTGTCATCGACGCTCGGTCTTGGAGCTGAAGCGGTTGTCCCAAGCAGCGCATTCGAAGAGTTTCGAATCGCATTGAATCGCGCTTGGGAAGTTTAAAAGGGGATCTCACCCGCATCGCGGCTTCCCTTCGCACTTCCCTTCGCTTGAATCTTCCTTGTTTCCTTGAGCTCTTGCGCCATTGTCTTCCTCGTTCTTGAGCTTCCGCCAGCCATGGCTTCCAACTTGCCTCCGCCGTGTCTCGCTCGGTCGGTGGAGCTTAGGCCAATGCGAAAGTTGTTGGGGTTGCATACAGAGGAGCAGTGACGATGCCTCCGAAAAGGGACTCTCCCCCTGCTTCTGGAAGCATGGGAGATTGTCTTCTTTGTCGCTTATGGATTGGCGGGGCTCGTCCCGCCAATTTCTTTGTTCTTCTTGACGCTGCTGGAGACGTATGGCCTCCAGCTCCACCACCTCTCTCCCAATTCCTTTGCCATGGCCGCTGTCTTCGTGCACTTCTACGAGATGTTCGTGGGGGTGCGCGCCTCAGTGACACTCTTCCGCCACTTCTTTGTGCTACGAACGACCGGGCGTGGATCGAAGAACCAACTGGGAGCTTACTATTTCCAACACCGCTGCAAGGACCCGAAAGTCTCCGGGTACCCTCTGCCTTTTAGCGCGGCGAGGTGGGATGGCTGGAGAGACAACTGGGTGATCGTGAAGACCGATGGACACGATCACCTCCAGTTGCCGACTGATGCCCCAACCACTGGGCGTCGCTTCTGGAAGGACAACCCGGTGCTGGAGCCCGAGTACGCGCCGATCTTGGCGCGGATGCGGTCCTTGGCGGAGCATGGGTTGACGTCTTTGATGGTGCTGGAAAACTTCTTGTTGCGGCACTTAGCGCCGTTGCAGCGGCGCTACCGCCCAGCGTGGTATTTCTCCGGCATCCACGATGGCATCAGAGTGGAGAGGGGTTTGGACTCGGTTCCGTAAGAGGAGGAGCTGAAGGAGACACTGGCGTGTATCAGCAGCGATCCCCTTGACGGTAGTTCTCTTGCGGTGCCAGCTTCCTGTCGCCCTCTCTCCCGGGAGTCGTTGCTTAGGGCGAGGCTGTTGCGGGAGCTGCCGACTTTGGACGACATCGGGATTGCCGCACGCCAGGTTTTGGTCTCTCGGGGGATCACAATCCCCAGGGTTGAGTGCTCCGGATCGGAGCGCAAGGCATCACCTGATGCCCAGCCTACGCTGAAGGTCGACGGAGTTCGGACCACCGACGGGGTGATGGGCAGGGAGTCAGCTCCCAGCTTGCTGGAGAAGAAACGTGCCTGGTCCCCTCCCACGGCGTTGTTCACGCCAAGCCAGAGGACCAGGGTTCCTTCACGTCCTCCTTATGGAGGTGTCAGTTCGCCAGGCGGCGACCCCAAGAGCCTCGAATTTTCTGCTCTGATGGGACTCCTCTCAGTCAGCGGCGGTCCGAAGAGCCCCGGGCGTCCCGCCCTCCTTCTTCAAGCTCTGGAGGCTCCACCCCGGCTTGGAGCGTTCGCGTCCCCCGGTAAGTGTCATTCTCACCGGATCTTAGGACTTGCGCTTTTTTCTTCCTTCCCTAACCCGATAGCTCCCTATGCTTGTAGGGATTCTTTGGATGCCGGGGACGCGTCTGTTCCCTGGCCTTCTTCGGCCAGCGGAGGTCTTGTGCCGCAGCGTCTTGGAGCTGCGGCGGCTTCGCCGGCCCCCAAGCCGGTGCAGGCCTCGTCTGTGGCGGCGGGATCAACTCCTGTGACAGCGGCGGCAACACCCGTTCGTCCCCCTTCACTAGCTCGGAAGTCTGCGGTCGTTGTGGGCTCGACGGGGCCAGCTGGCGGCGTCCAGCCCTCCGATACTCGATGGTCCACAGCCAATTGTCAGCCTCCAGTGGTTCTTCAGCTTCTGTGAACACTGGAGGGTGCGTACTCATGAAATCCGAGTACGACACTTCCCGGGGCTCACGAGGCCCTCTGTCTTGATGTCCCCCCGCCTGGGACGTATTCTTCATGTTCGTGCGGAGCAGGTCGGTCTGCTCCTCACGACCTCGCACCAGTGCCGCTATCACATCCGCTAGAGTAAGCGGAGGCGGCGGTGGTGGCTGCTGCTGCGGGGTGCTGTCGTGGGCCGGTGGCTGGGAGTCATCACCTCCCTGTTGGCTAGAGCCACCAACCTCGTGCGTGGTCCTAGTGCAAACCATCTGCAACCATACGACAATAAGCATCAGTCCCGCAACATATTGCATGCAGTCCAAATGAAATAGGTGTAAAACCATAATGACAATAAAACATGCGATACATCTCGTATGTAGATAATGTAATAACTTTGCACAAGCTACACCATTACCAGACCAAATACAAGTTAGTTTAATCCAACTTGATGAACCTCCTCTTTGGAAGCTCACCATGACTAGGTTTGGTCACTACGAGATATTACTATCGCTTTGTCATCACGTAAACCACCCTTTTATCTTCAATACGACACAAACATGGTCCCTAGTAAAAGAAACTTGAGTGAGACCTATACTCAAATCTTTCACTAGTTGAAGATAACCTCTCATGAGTATGCTCTGCCCCATTGGAAGTACTCAAACCCCCTCTAGGGTACAACAATCTCTCCATTGAGTTCAACTGTCATTCCTCTGTCAAAATGACCAGTTTCTACATATTCCAAGTTTTGATCTGGTTCTGGGCAGTTTCATGACTCAAGTTGAATACCAAAGTTAAAGTTAACCTCAGTATCTTTCCAACGAGTATTCATTTGCCCTCAGATCAGCTTTGGCTAGAAAGTTATGGTAAATAAAACTCAACAGAATTTCTGGAAGAATTTTAACAGCACCTCCCTTGGAAGTTGCTGTTTTCAATTCGAGTTTCCACTGAAATCTGTGCTGAAATTTCAGAAACTTTGAATTGCAAAGATGTCACACATCTTCTACTCTTTCTAAGGATGTATCATATGAAAATTTTTGATTTTTCTACTAGGAGTTATGTTTGAAAAACAGAACAGTCCAGAGAATGTTTTAACTCTGCCCTGATTCTGGACAGCTTACATTTCTCTGGGATTTAAGCCATCTTAAGGTGTGTTTCAGCTCTGGAAGTCTACAACAAAGTTGTAGAGTACTGAAATACCTTCCCAGAACTATATGCCACACCTCCCTCGGCTAAAAGACCTGGGAGTTATGCCCTGTTGAAGATCAGCACACTAGCTGCCCAAAATAGAGCACTCTGTTTTTCAATCTTTTGGAACTACACTCATCACTATCCAATTTTTCTACCCAACCAGGGTCGTAGATGTTGAACCTAGTGATTTTAATTCCTTGTTATCATTTTTTCATGCATATGCCTATGATATCTCGGTACTACGTTCCTCACAAAAGAAAATCCTAACCGGGTTATACCGGCATATACGTCTCAAGTGTGGCACTAAACGGTCTCTCGCACACGTTTTCTACACGGATACATACGTGGTTAGTACCTGCCGAAGACCACACAATAATGGTGCACTCAATGGTTGTTTTCATTTCAGGCATGATTCATATTTCAAAGTATATACAAACGCCCGTATCATTGCCATACGACCGTCCTTGAGTTAGGTCACGTCTCAAGGTACGTGATCGTGTTTCAACACCACACGACGGGGAACCCGAGTATGTCATGAACGGGTCGTCACGGTTGGGAATGTTATCAGCCCAACAGATACCACCTACTGCCCTGCAGGGCATGCCGATGGCAAGCGCTGCGTATGTCCTCCTGGACTATTTTTAGACGAACACACTCTCGGGTTACTGACCATGCGGTGGGGTCTCCACTTACTTGCCTAATGCACGCTAGGGATCAGCGTTTCATATGAACTCAGGAACATGAAGAGTCCAAGAGTTTCATATTGACGTCTCACACCAAGCTGTGAGACAAATCCGTGAACCACGTTCCTCGTCAGGGGAGCTAACCGAAATTGAACCGCTTCCGGTGGCATTCCTTACCATTCTTACCAGAGCTTAGGTGCATCATTACATAATTAAAATTCAGAATTATAACACATAGGTTAGTCTTTGCCACTTTAGTAACTATGCTAGTATAGTCTTTACTTGGGCAAACTACCGATTCCTCACCGTAATCCTAAGTTTTCCCATAATACAGTCCTTAAGTACTGTGCTATCCCCAATGCAGCTCTGATACCAGGCTGTGGCGGACCGGAATCCACTCATCCAGGATCGCAGAGGGTGGTGCCGCGCGATGCGACACCCGACAGCACACGTCACAAGGACATATTATATTACATGGGAAAAACAAACTGAACTGTACAAACGGTACAGTACTCAGATACAAAATATTGTCTTTATTACACAGCGGAAGTCTACTTTTCTACACTCACGCCGCCTATTTAGCAAAAGTCGGTTGCCCAGCCCTAGGGCAACCCACACTAGCTACACGTCTCAGCTCAGCGCGACGTGTACGGCTCCCACTCAGCCGTGGTCCCTGACGGAGGGTAACCCTCGCCGGTGGACTTGTACTCCGAGTCCGTGGGTGGCTCCTCACCTGAAAAACACTTAAGCAGCAACCGTGAGCACGAAGGCTCAGCAAGGCTTAACCGACTCACCTAAACATGAAACTCTACATGAGGTGTACAATGTCATAGGATAGTAATGTTGCAGCAAATGGACACGCCTAAAAGTTCATCCTTAGTTCATCTTTTAGCAACAAGTTAACAGCTCACGAAGCTGAAATTTAGTAAGCGATATTTGGTGGCACACATGTAGCAATACAATTATATCATAACAGCAATATTGAATCATAGCATTCCATAAATTATCTACGTAACTACGCAGTGAACAAGCGGTACTCGTCACCGCGAGGGACGGCGAATCGACTCGATATACACCTGCAGGGAAACCCAAAGAGCATGTCACCTACGCCCACCCGTGGAGCTGCACAGCATGCTCACTCGATGTCGTACGGGACAACCTTTCACCCAACAGCCCAAACGTCGAACCGGTCGCACCGAAATGGACAGGAGGTTCCCCACACAGAGCATCTCTCTATGTCCATTGGCAGATTTCCACCTTGCTGCCCTCAACCTATACCTATAAATCGGTGTGCTATGCCTCGACGCCCGGAGGTTTAGGCTACATCGGTTTATCGGGGCCCATATATCCGATATTGCTTCGGTACGTTCAATACTTGTTCAGCAGGGCCGCACACGGATCGGTCCTCAATCGACACGGACAGAGCTTCGGTCACAAGACTTCCTCTTCTTGCGCCCTAGCCCCTGCCTAGTCTCATTTTCATTTCTAAAGTGATCTCACTTCACTCAACCGAACCCGTGTGTCCCAAGCCGATGTCGCGAGTAGATTCCAACTACTCGACTTGTACCGAAGTCCTATGAATCATTAAGCATAGCCCGTCTACTCGAGGTCTTAGACACTACCCTCACTCCTAGGGAAAAATTCTGGTTATGCAAGTGGGGTTCCATCCATCCGATACCTAATGCACAATCATACTTCACATGACACATGTAAACAAAACAAAACTTATAAAAAGGTTAATGTAAACCGGGGCTTGCCTTGTTGCTGCTGGTCAGTAGTTAGCTCTTCTTCCGGAAGGAGGAAGTCCAGCACTTCCGGAGTCTCTTCTTCAGTGACTACACGTTTAATGAAATACGACATGTAACTTTAAATGCCATGTGTAAATTTGAATACTTAACTACTAATACTCTAGCTAGCCCTCCCCTTTGGTTCTGAAATTTTTATGGTGGCTTGGTAGGGTCCTAACCAGAGTCTTGACCAAGTTTCATTTGAAACAAAGTTCATTTGAACCTTGTACAAATAAAAGCCCATTTGGTCAATATTTGAGCTTCTAAACAATTCCAGGGGTTTTCATGGCTCCAACACTTACTTTCTGGAAACTAGAATTTAAGATGGTTCTAATGGAATTGGTTTCATGTTATTTGAAGAATTCTACTGAAAGTTATGCCCTAATTAAGGTTTGAGAAAATCTGAAAAATGTTTCTGTACATTTTTCTATTTTCTCAGAGCAGTTCTCTTAATCACCCAATTAGGGTAAGTAATGAACTTGGATGAGTCTGAAAATTTTACTGGGATTCAGGGATTTTCCAGTGAACCTTTCAGCCAAATTTCAGAATTTCTCATAGAGTAGTTCTCCAGATAAAATTCCCAACAGTTTAAACTTTAGGGATTTAATTCTGGAAAACTATTCACTTTCATGAGCTGAAATTGGTATTTGTGGAAAGTACTCAGAATTCTGAGTTCAGCAAAATTTGGTTCATCGAATTTGGAGTTTCCTAGCAAAAGTTCTATGCATTTGAAGTTTGAACTAAAACTGGAAATTCCAAAAATGTTTAAATCCTGCGGGTGGGTCCCCCGGCTACGTGTCAGCCTCCCAGCTAACCCACACCGGAGCCCACAGAATCATCCGCGCAACCACACGGGATCCCGGTGCCGCAGCAAATCCCCGAGTGCTGTCCGCAGCGACTGACACGCGGGGCCCGCAAGGCTTCTTTTACCTCGTGTTCCCGCGGCTCCCCGCCGCCCACCTCGCCAGAATACTCGCCGCCGGTCGTTCTGCTGCCTGACCTCCGACGAAACTCGCTGCCTGTGCCTATCTCGGCCTGGGGATCACGGTGGTGCCCTCACCAGAGCTTGACAACGGCCGGAACAGTGCTCCCGCCGGCAACAGCGGCCGGGAGCTCACCGGCGACGTCAAACTCGACATCCCCTGCACCTTTTTCGATGCAGTTTGCTCGGGGAGCTCCGCTGACACCTGCTGGTCACGGACATGGACACCGATCCCCGTGAAAACGGCTGCAACTACGACCTCACCGGCGACCTAGGCCGGATATCGGCTGTGCTCAGAAAACTTCGAAGAACCGTAACCCCAGCCCATGGTTCTTGCTGGTTTTTGGTCCTAGGGGTCGTGGCAGGGTGTAGAACGTGTGCGTAGATCGGAATCCCTGGTGGTGAACTATCTACCCCGAATTTCCTTGTTTTGCAACCTTCAGTATTTTGAACACCGAAAGAGTAAACGGCCAAATACTACCCCGACGACGGACGAGAGGAGGAACGGTCGGCACTAGCGTGTCACGCACCTTGTAGAGGACCTTTTTCGTATAGCTCGCCAGGTGCGGGACGGGATCTAGCTCTCGTACGTCGGGGATCAACGGCGGTCAGCGTTCTGTTCTTGCGCGGAACTGAGGAAAGAGATCGGGTGGAGGTTGTTCTCGTCCGGGAATTAGGAGAAAGGGCGGCGTGGGCTGTGCGCTGGCCTTTGAGCCGCGGTTTTGGCACCGTGAGGTGGCCGTGCGATGCCTCGGTGGCTCGCCGCCTCTCCCGTGCCTTGCGCGCGAAGCAGAGGCCGGCTGCAGCAACCGACTAAACTCTTGTATGTGCAATTGACATGTGGGCCTCCCCTTCTCTCCTTTTCTCTAATATTTCTTTTCTGTTTTTGCTGAGTATCCCACTAGCTACTCACAATTTAATGTGAGACTTAGCCCCCCAAGTTTTGGTCCAAATTTGAGTTCTCCATTTTGAAATTTGGTTGGTCCAATTTGCTTCATATTTAAACTGAATTTCAAATTCAGTTTTGAATTATTGCAAATTTGGCTTCCGACAAGATGAACTCCAATGGGGATGAAAATTGGTGGGCTAACTCAGAAAAATGTGCTGAGTTCGAATATGAAGCCAACATTTGAATTTGAGGAATGAAAGTTGCTGCAATTTGAATTTACATTCAAATTGGCCTCTTTTTCAAATACCTCCCAAAAGTGCCTCAAAAAGTGTTGGATTTGCATGAAACTTGGCTTGAACCCTCTCAAGACTTTTTAAGTTCTAGGGGTGATCTCAACCTCCCATGTTCATGGGTACAAATCCCACTTTGTGAAAATGAAGGCTTTCCCCTCTAATCACTCTTTTGATGGAGGTTAATTGCTCTTCACAATATTTCCTAAGATATCCACAATAAAAACTGTGGTGTTGTGAGGTGAAGAAAAGTTTTTGCAAGTCCCTTTTCTTGAGCTTTTACACGAGGGTGACTTGAAGGTCCGGGCTGAGGAGCTGGAACTTCGGGAGTCGGCTGTTGCCGCGAGGGAGGAGAAGACCTCCCGGGAGCGTCGGGCGGCGCTGGATCGTGAGCTGGCGGCCTGCTAAGAGGTGGAGAAGCTTCAGGCTTCGCGGTCTATCGAGGCTCAAGCAGTCTGGAGCTTTGTCGGTGAGGCAGGGTCTGCCCTGGTTCCCCTCGGTTTCAGACCGGTGGGGACGGGGGCTCCGGCGCAGGAGGTGTTTGAGGCAATCCCAACGCTTGAGTCCATCGGCGCCAAGCTGGGCTGGCTCGAAGCGGTGATCGCCAACGAGCTTGAGGCGGAGGGGCAGGGCTTGGCGAAGGAGGTCGCCACACACGTGCTGGCGTGCTTCCGGAGTCGAGACCCCTCCTTCTCTCTGGAGCCGGTGAGACTAGGCCCCGTCGTCGAGCGGGAGGAAGCTGTCACGGTCGGAGTCGGAGACATGGCTGCCCTTGTGGCCTCTAGGTTCCAGCGGGAGTCCGGGGACTCCTAGGCAGCCGCCCCTGCGGCCAGAAGGCCCTTTATCTTCTCTTTTTTTCTTAGTTTGTTTTTGTCGAGTCTGTAGCCCAGCTCGTGGAGCTTTTGATGTATGAACAGGCTCTTTGTTTCTTGTGTCCGTGCTTATCTTCTTCTTGGCTTGGCCTGGCCGAGTCCTTAGCTCCGCAAGGACCTCGGAGGCCTTCACCGATCTTGAAGTCTTTGCACAGACACCTTCCTCGGGTCCTTATTGTGTTAAGGTCCCAAGGGGTCTTCGGAGCTCGCCCCTTGAGGACGGGGAGGTCCAGATCTGCCGACCACGTGGCGGTCCCGGAGCTCTCCTCTAAGGAGAGGGAGGTCCGACCCCGCAGGACACGTGGAGCCTTCAGAGCTCACCCCTGCGGAGGGGGCGAGGCTCAGCTCTACCGGCCACGTGGCAGGCTCGGAGCTACCCTCTGAGGAGAGGGGAGCTACGTCCCCGCCATACACGTGGGGCCTTCGGAACCCGCCCTTGCGGAGGGTGCGAGGTCCGGATCCTCCGGTCTTGCGTTGGAGCTCCAGTCTTTCCTTGCGCGGTCCCCGTAGTGGCCCCCTGGTAGGTGTGGCCAACGGGTTGGGCATACCTACCATACTCCTGCGGGGGAGCTAAGGCCGGGAGGTCCTGCACACAAGTAAGGGAACCGTAATTCTTTTTGGGGCTCTCCCTTCCCTATCTCATAATCTTATTTGGCTTACGGTCCTGATCCGGTATACGGGGCTTGGGCAATTCAGTGCGCCCGACGCCGGTGGTCTGGCTCCCTCCGAGGTCAAGGTACGACCATCCGGCCCCTAGTACTGGACCGTAACGCTGGGGAGGCAGAGTGCACAGGCTTTCGGCACGGAACCAGACAAAGCAGGCTGTACTCCCCTGGACCTTCGGAGGGCAGGATGCGCACGCTTTGGGTCGAAACCAGGCAAAGCAGGCTACACACCCTGGACCTCCCATGCGCAGCGCGCGTTTTTCGTGGAGGTGACCAACTGGCATCGCAACACCTGACTCGGGGAGGCCCGAGAGGCCCCCTGGCCATCGGCAGGTACCTCAAGCGTGACCGTCTTCGGTAGGATAGCAAATGCCGACTAGGGACGAGAATGGGAAAAGAGAGCTGAGTGTATGGTGAGCATACACAGAAAGTGCGGTTATAAAAATTAATGCATAATTTAAATGAGCACAAGGTTAAGAGCAAAGCAGGACATGTTTCTTTCCATATAAATACCCATAGGAGGAAGGCAGGCTAAACATGGAGGCAACGACCCACCCCATTAAGAAGGGAAGCAAGACTCTACGTGCTTAGGGTCGGAACCAGGCCAAGCTGAACGTAGTCCTGGATAGTCCCATGAGGCTTAGCTGCTCCGAGCACTATTCCTGGACTCTATGGAATCCCTTACAGAAAGAAAAAGAAATGTCCTGCTATTGCTCTAGGGATAGAATTTACAGAGGTGTTCTATGTTCCAAGGGTTCGGGAGCGGATCCCCATCCTTGGTGGAAAGGCGTATGCACCTGGGGCGGCAAACTTTTGTGACTCGGAAAGGACCTTCCCAGCTGGGGAGAGTTTGTCGGTCCCTTCGCGAGAAAGTATGCGCCGCAGCACCAGGTCACCTTCTTGCAGCACCCGGACACGCACGAACCTTTGGTGGTAGCGCCGGAGCGTTTGCTGGTACCGTACGTTCTGGAGCGCTATGTGTAATCGAGCCTCGTCGACGAGGTCGATGTCTTCACGCCGGAGGTTGTCCTGCGTGGTTTCGTTGTAAGCTAGGAAACGGAGAGACCCCATGGTGATCTCTGGGGGAAGCACAACTTCGGCCCCGTATACCATGGAGAAGGGTGTCTCTCCGGTGGCCTGGCTTTGGGATGTCCGGTTAGCCCATAGTGTGCTCGGAAGCTCGTCCACCCACTTGGCGCCATGTTTCTTCAAGCCGGCACAGGTGCGAGTCTTGAGGCCCAGAAGGATCTCGGCGTTGGCCCTCTCGACCTGCCCATTGCTTTTTGGGTGAGCAACGGAGGCATAGCACACCTGGATGCCGAGGTCTTCGCAGTAGTCTTGGAACGCTGCGCTGGTGAACTTTGTCCCGTTGTTGGTGATGATTCTATTCGGGACCCCGAACCGGCAGACGATCGACTTGATGAACTTTACTATGGATTGCTTGTTGATGGTGACAACGAGCGTAGCTTCCGGCCACTTGGTGAACTTGTCGATGGCGACGTAGAGGTACCAGAATCCCCCGATGGCTTTGGGGAATGGTACCAAGATGTCCAACCCCCATACGGCGAACGACCACGAGGGCGGGATCATCTGAACCGCCTGAGCCGATGTGTGGATCTGCTTGGCGTGGAACTGGCATGCCTTGCAGCTCTCGACCAGCTTGATGGCATCCCGGAGTGCTGTCGGCCAGTAGAAGCCATGCCGGAAGGATTTACCGACGAGCGTGCGTGACGAAGAGTGACTCCCACATTCGCCTCCATAGATCTCAGCGAGCAAGTCGTAGCCTTCCCCCTGGGTTATGCACCGCAATAGGACGTGGTTGGCGCCACGCCGGTAGAGATCCCCTTCTACCAGCGCGTATCTTTTAGCCATACGCACGATCCGTTCAGCGGATACACGTTCATCAGGGAGCATGTTGTCTTTCAAGTAGTCCCGGATCTCCGTGATCCATGCATCGGGTCTGAGTTGAGCTTCTGGATCTTGAGCGCTTGGTTGCACGGAGTCCCCAGTGACGCTTACAATCCTTGGCGGCGTCCATGGCTGCAGGGCTGCCGGGACCGCCAGCTTCGAGGTGCTGGTCCAGCCCCCTTCGCCCGGCTCGGCAGGTCGGGATGTGGGCCGCAATAACGTCCTTTCGAAGACTCCTTTGGGCACAGGGGCTCCGGTGGAGGCCTTCGTTGAGAGGTCGTCGGCCGCGGCTTTGCTAGCGCGCGGTACATTGCGCAGGTCCAAGGCGAGGGAGTCTTTCTCCAACATCTGCGCGTGGAGCAGATAAGCAGCTAGTTGTGGGTCATTGTAGGAGCATTCACCCTTAACTTGCTTGATGACTAGCTGGGAGTCACCCTGTGCCAACAACTGGCGAGCGCCCAGAGACAGGGTTGTCTTTAGGCCAAAGATGAGTGCTTCATACTCTGCCATGTTGTTGGTTGCCTTGAAATTGAGACGCACCATGTACCCAAACTGCTCCCCCGATGGCGTGAGAAGCAGTACGCCAGCATCGGTCCCCTGCTTTTGCGAGGAGTCGTCGAAGAAGAGCGTCTAGTGAGGCCCGGTGAAGATCGGAGCTCGGGGCTTTGGTTCACCGTCTTCGTGACCCCCTGGGTTAGTCATTGTTGGCGTCCACTCAGCCACCAAGTCAGCCAGTGCTTGGCTCTTGACTGCATGGCGAGGAAGGAAGTCCAACTCAAACTCCGCCAATTCCGCTGCCCATTTAGCGACATTGCCGGTCGCGTTGGGGCTGTGAAGAATGGCTTTCAGCGGGTAGGAGGTGACCACCGAGATCCGGTGGGCTTGAAAGTAGTGGTGGAGCTTCCTGGATGCCACGAGTACTGCATACAACAGCTTGTGGACCTCCAGGTATCTTGTCTTGGCGTCGTGGAGGACTTCAATGATGTAGTAGACAGGCCTCTGGATGGTCCGGACCCTCCCCCCTGGGCCTGAGATGTCCTCCTCCATTGGCTCAGGCCGAAAGGAGGTAGACGGATCCGGGGAAGCCTCCTGGAGCTAGGACTCGAAGGCTTCTAGGCCGTCTTGGACCTCCGGGGGGTCCCGCTGGTCTTCCGGGTGGTCATCCTGGACCCTCGGGAGGACGTCTTGTTCTCCTAGGAGGTTCCTTTGGGCCTCCGGGGGGTTAACCCGAGCTCCGGGAGGTCTCGTTGGACCTCCGGGAGGTCGTCTTGGAGCTCCGAGAGGTCGTCTTGAGCCTCCGGGGTCTCCTAGTGCTTGTCTTCTGCTACTGGAGCAGGCTGCGGTGACGAGGGGTCCAGCCGCTCTGCGACGAGAACCATGCTCACCATCTCAGTTGTTGCCGCAATGTAGAGCAGCAAGTGCTCTTAGAGTTCCGGGGCTACCATGATGGGTAGGGTCGTCAGGAGCTGCTTCAACTCCTGTAAAGCTTCTTCCGCTTCGTCGGTCCAAGCAAATGGACCAGATTTGCGTAGGAGCTTAAAGAAGGGGAGCGCCCGCTCTGCTAGCCTCGGTATAAACCGACTCAACGCGGCTAGGCATCCTGTGAGTTTCTGGACATCTTTGATGCGGGCGAGGGGCTGCATCAGGTCGATGGCCTTGATCTTCTCTGGGTTGGCCTCAATTCCTCGGTGTGAGACAAGGAATCCTAGGAGCTTCCCAGAGGATACGCCGAACATACACTTGTCGGGGTTCAGCTTAGTGCGCGTGGAGCGCAGTTTGTCAAAGACTAGGGCTAGGTTATCTAACAAGGATGAGCTCTGCCATACTTTGACAACGATGTCATCGACATACACCTCGACTAAGTCTCTTATTAGCTCTCCAAATGTTTTGTGCATAGCACGTACAAAGGTGGGAAGAACATTCTTTAGACCATAAGGCATAGAGACGTAACAATATAGGCCGTCTACTGTGATGAAAGAAGTGTGTTCTTCATCTTCTCTAGACATAGGGATCTGATGAAAGCCCGAGTAGGCGTCTAGGAAGCATAGCATATCACACCCTGATGTAGAGTCTACTATTTGATCTATTCTAGGGAGGGGGAATGGATCTTTGGGACATGCCTTATTGAGATTGGTGTAGTTGATGCACATCCGGAGCTTCCCGCCGGCCTTCGGGACAACGACGGGGTTCGCCAACCACCGGGGGTGGTGGACTTCCCGTATGAAGCCAGCGTCCAGCAGCTTCTTGATTTCTTCTCGGATGAAGTTCTGTCACTCGATGGACTGCTTGCGGGGCTTCGGTTGGACTGGCCGGGCATCAGGGAAGATCTTCTGATGGTGCTCGATCACCTCCCTAGGGATCCCCGGCATCTGCGATGGCTGTCATGCAAACACTTCGACGTTGTGCCGGAGGAAGGTGATGAGCGCGCCTTCCTATTTTCTGTCCAGGCCCCCGGCTACCCGGGTGGTCTGGACCGCATCGGCGCCGACTTGGACGACCTTCAGGGGGACGTCGCCCTGGTCAAGGGGTTGCACGCGGGGTGCTGAGGTCGAGGCACGGTGGCGTGCACTCGGGTGGAGCTGGCCTGGTTCTGCACCACCAGGGGCTGGTGCTCGGGCTGTTGCAAGTGCTTGGAGCTTCCACAAGGCTGATACTGCAGCAGTGCAGTCTCCATGAATCTTGAGGACGCCTGTTGGTGTGGGCATCTGCAAGACGAGGTAGCCGTAGTGGGCTACCGCCATAAATCGGTATAGGGCTGGCCTGCCGATTATGGCGTTGAAGGGGAGGTCGATCTCCGCCACGTCGAACAGAATGTACTCTGTTCGATAGCTGTCCGGTGCCCCAAAGGTCACGAGAAGGCTGTTGTTGCCGTAGGGGACAACTTGTCCCGGCCCTACCCCTGAGAACGGGCTCGATGGGGTGAGCTTGGCCATCGTGATCTACAGCTTCTGGAAAGCTGGACGACTAATGAGGTTCAGCCCAACCCCGACATCTACCAGAACGTGATAAATCCTCATGTTGGCGATGGTGGGTGCTACCAAGAGTGGTAGTTGGCCGGCCCCAGCCATGTTCCTGGGGCAGTCAGTGGCGTCGAAGCTGATGGGGGTTCCCATCCACTTGAGGTGTGACGCGGCACTTGGGAGAGGAGCCACCGACGCTACCACTCGGCGTAGAGTCTTGACTGCTCTTCGGGACGAGAGGTCAGCGGACCCACCGTAGATGAGGTAGAGCGTCTTCCGACGCTCGTCGTCGCTGGAGCTGGAGCCCTCATGGTTGTGTACCGCCTTCACGGCACGCTGAGGCTCCTGGAACTCCGCCTGGTGGTCGACGTTGTCTTGGGTGTCGACCTTCTGCTTGCCCTCCCTTTGATGGAAGGGAGGGGCGTCTGCACGCGGTTGCTTTCCCTTGCGGAAGCGCTCCGCGAGCTTCTGAATCTCTCGGCACTCAGCAGCAATATGGTTGCTGGTGTTGTGCACGGGGCACGGCTCGCGTTGGTCACCATCTGGAGCTGGTGACTGTCGCTGCCTCTTGTCGGGGCGTGGCCCCCGAGCTCCACTGGGTGCTGCTGCTGCTTCATCTTGCCACCGCCCCGGTTCTTGATCTTCTTGCTGCTTCCATGGGAAGCAGCGCCAGATCCGGGTTGTCCTCTTGACTCGAAGGTTGGCTGTGAATGCCAGTTCCGCCCTTCTGCTGCCCTGACGCACTTGTCCGCCAGGCTGAAGCGCTCTGAGACATCGTGAACTTCTCTGGTCGCGAGCTTCTCGAGCATCTTCTTGTCCCGTACACCCTGCCGGAACGCCACCACCACAGAGGCATTTTGGATATGCGGGATGGTATTCCGCACCTGGGAGAACCGCTGGATGAAGAAGCGCATCGTCTCTCCAGGTTGTTGTTGGATGGCGTGGAGGTCGAGCTCCGTGCCAGGCCAGGTGTAGGAGCTGCCGAAGTTCACAGTGAAGTGCCGACAGAGCTCTCCCTAGGAGGTTATGGAACCCTAGGGGAGATTCATGAGCCAAGACCAAGCTGGGCCGGTCAAGGCTACGGGGAAGTAGTGGGCCATGACGGCCTCATCCCCTCCTGCAACAAGGATGGCGGTGGAGTAGATCTGGAGGAACTCCGTCGGGTTGACGCTGCTGTCGTACTTCTCACGCAGGTGCGGCCGGAACTTGAGCGTCCACTTCGCAAAGCGAAGGTGTGGCGCCAGGGCCGCACATCCTGCTCCTGTTGCTGCAGGTTTGGTGCCACGAACGCTTGGTTCGCTGCCGACGCTGCGTACCCCGGTATGGGCAAAGCTGCGCCATAGAACTCGGGCACCATTTGCAGGGCATATGGCTGGGGCATATGCTGTGTGGCGTATGCCTGGGGCAGAGATCGCGTAGCGAACGTCTGCGGCTCAGGCTGGGTCGAGGCGGTTGACATGCTGTCGCCGGCCTCTTGGTTGCGACGCCTATCTCGCCGTCGCTCGATGACCACTCGGGCATCCTTGCCCAGGTGGCGTCGTTCTAGCTCCGACCTCAGGTCCGCTGATGGGAGCCTGGTGGAGCGGGAGTCTGCCGTCTGCCCGTCAACCGTTGGTGTGCGCGTCACTGACACAACCAGTTGACTGGGACGTCATCCCCGCCGAAGTTGAGGGTTGGCGGCGGCGACGACGAGACGGTCTACGTCGTGAATCCACTGCTGGGTCGCTGACTGAGGCGCGTCCCTAGCAGGTGGATTGCGCAGTAGCGCTCGTGCTACAGCTAGTGCGCTCCCGTGGGAGACACTCAGCGCCGCAGTGGATCTTGGGCTCTCTGGAGTCGGCGCCGCCGGAGTCGGCAGCTGGCTTCCTGCTTGCACCGGCACATTCCGTCCTGAGTGTGCCGAGACGTAGTCCCCGCTGGTCACTGTTCGTCGTGAACGTGGGCGAGGAGAGCTTGCCGCTGAAGGAAGCTTCGTCATCTTCGTCGGCGGAAGCTCGTCGCGCAAGGGAAAAAGCCTCCTACCTAGCGCGCCAAATGTCGAAGTGTGTAGCCGACACTTCCCCCGGGCCTGCTCTGGGCAGCCCGCGGAGGTTCTTCTTCGGAGGGGCTAGTCACTCACGGAGAGCTTACGCGTTAGGGACGATGGAAGGAAAAGCTTGACACAGTGATTTTTACGTGGTTCATGCCGCCGGAGCGTAAAACTCTACGTCCACGGTGAGCAGCAATGCTCGTTGTATTGCTTGGTGCTCAGGAGCGAACCCTGCGTGAGAGTGTGTAAAAGGCGAACCCTCGGGTGTGAATGGCTGAGACGTGAAGCGAGTGCTAGAATGCCTAGGGAGCAAGTGTGCCAAGAGTCGAACCGCTGAGGTGCGAACCCTTGCTAACGTTGCTTACCCGAGCTTTTTATAGTCCAAGGCTCGGGCGGCTTACAAGGTGGGCTCGGGACCCGACAGGTGGTCCCGGGGAGATTGCCTGCTATCTGCCGTATCTGCAGTTACGCCGGCAGTTGTCTCTGGCGAGAGCTTCTAAGTCTTCGTCTTGCCGCCCTGCCCGCGCCGCAAGCTAGGCGTAGTGGTTGATGATGGCAGGGGCGGCAGCGGATGTCTTGTCGCTGTGTTTATTGGCATACAGCCTCTGACGCGGCGCGCCAATCTTCACTGCGACGTGACTGGGCGCAACAACTCCTGACAGAGGCGTGCTCCGCGTCTCCGCGCCTTGGGAAGGCGCGGGTCTTGAATACCTTGTACGAGCAAGGTATGGCGCGTCTTTACTCTTGCTGCCTACCGCGCGGGGGCAGGCAGCGTTGCTCTGCTAGCCACATGGCGGGCCCGGAGCTCTCCTCTGATGAGAGGGAGGTCCGACCCCGCTGGACACGTGGAGCCTTCGGAGCTCTCCCCGCGGAGGGGGGAGGTCCGGCTCTGTTGACCACGTGGCGGACCCGGAGCCCTCCTCTGAGGAGAGGGAGGTCCGGCCCCGCTGGACACGTGGAGCCTTCGGAGCTCTCCCTGCGGAGGGCTGAGGTCCGGCTCTGCTGACCACGTGGCGGGCCCGGAGCCCTCCTCTAAGGAGAGGGAGGTTCGGCCTCGCAGGACACGTGGAGCCTTCGGAGCTCTCCCCGCGGAGGGGGAGGTCCGGCTCTGTTGCCACGTGGCGGGCCCGGAGCTATCCTCTGAGGAGAGGGAGGTCTGGCCCCGCTGGACACGTGGCGCCCTTGGAGCTCTCCCCGCGGAGAGGGGCGAGGTCCTTAGGCAGTTTCCCCTGTGCGCGGGGGTACCCCATATTGAGGGTACCGACAGACGCAGACCCGCACATTGACGGTCACCCCTATTCTCCCCCCCCCCTCTCTATTTCGTTCTTTCCTCCCTCTCTGTCATAAATGACTCAAAAAAGAATGAGTAACGTAAACCTTTAGAATATGCATCACCATTTCGAACTGGCCCGTCTCACATGCGTTACGCATGAGAGTCGGGTAGGTTCGGAATTGTCTCTTTTTGCGCAGCCTGAGAGTGACCAAGGGGGCATGCCTACGAAGAGATGCGGGTCTAAATCCGGACGAGATTTTTACAGCGTAACTCTAATGTTCTCTGCTGGCGTGCAGTCAACGAACAATAGGGTTATGCTGCCGAAATTTCGTCTGGATTCGGACCTAGCGTCGCGTCAGAAGCACGTTCATCTCGGTCACTCTTGGGTGAGTTTATGACCTATATGTCCCAATACAAGTATAAATTAATGATGTTTTATCCCTCTTTAATCTGTAGCCTCCAACATGGGTGAAGACCGTAGTTGGATGTACACTGGTTGTGTCGAAGTGTTTCGTCGACACTTCCCTCGGGCCTGCTTAAGGAGCAGCCCGCGGAGGTTCTTTTTCAGAGGGCTAGTTCTCTCGGAAGGTCGCGTTGGTTGTGAGAGGATTGACACAAGGATTTTTATGTGGTTCGGGCCGCCGGAGCGTAATACCCTCAGCCCACTGGAGTTGTGTTGCTCGGTGTATTGCTTGCTCGTGTATGAGGATGAGTTGGCTCGTTGTGAACCAAATGGCCGAATCGTCTAATGGCGCTAGAGCCGAACCCCCTGCCACGTTGCCAACCTGAGTCTTTTATACATCAAGGCTCGGGCGGCTTACAAGATGGGCCTCGGGGCCCGACAGGTGGCCCCGGGGTGATTTCCTGCCATCTACCATATCTTACAGTGACTGCTGGTAGTTGTCTTTGGCAATGGTTTCTTGGTCGTCGACCAGCCGTCCTGCCCGTGCCGTGAGCTAGGCGTAGGGACGCGAGGGAGTGTCTTGTCACTGTATTTATTGGTCAACAACTTATGTAATGGTGCGCCTATCTTGACTGTGACGCGTCTGGTCACAGTGCCACCTGACACGGATGTGTGCCGCGTCTCTGCGTCTTGGGAAGGCGCGGATCTTGAATGTCTTGATCAGGCAGGGCTTGGCGCACCTTTACTCCTGCTGCCTACCGAGCGGGGGTGGGCAGCACGGCACGTGGCGCCTTCGGAGCTCACCCCTGCGGAGGGGGCGAGGTCTGGCTCTGCTGGCCACGTGGCAGGCCCGGGGCTCACCTCTAAGGAGAGGGGAGGCCCGGCCCCGCTGGACACGTGGCGCCTTCGGAGCTCACCCCTGCGGAGGGGGCGAGGTCCGGCTCTGCTAGCCACGTGGCAGGCCCAGGGCTCACCTCTGAGGAGAGGGGAGGCCCAGCCCCGTTGGACATGTGGCGCCTTCGAAGCTCATCTCTACGGAGAGGGGAGATGTCCGGCATCGGAGCTCACCTCTAAGAGAGGGGAGAGGTCCGACTTCAGAGCTCGCTTCTGTGGAGAGGGGAGAGGTCCGGCATCGGAGCTCACCCCTGCTGAGGGGGTGAGGTCCGGTGCTGCGCCTTCGGAGCTCACCCCTGCGGAGGGGGCGAGGTCCGGCTCTGCGCACGAGTAGGAAACGGTAATCCTGCTTGGAGGTCCTCCATTCCCTGTCTCTTAGTCTTATTTGGCTTACAGTCCTGGGTCGGTATACGGGGCTTGGGCAATCCAGTGCACTCGGTACCGGAAGCCCGACCCCCTCCTTGGTTAGGGTGTAACCGTACGGCTCCCAGTACTTAGACCGTAGCGCTGGGGAGGCAGAGTGCGCACGCTTTGGGTGCAGGACCAGGCGAAGCGAGCTCCTGGACCTACCGCTCTGGCGTAGGTCTTTTCCTGGAGGAGACCAACTAGCGTCATAGTACCCTAACAGGGGGAGGTCCGAGAGGCCCCTAGCCTTTGGCAGGTACCTCAAGCACAACCGCCTTCGGCAGGATGGCAAATGTCGACTACGCATGAGAGTGGGAAAGGAGATCCGAGTATATGATGAACGTACACCGTCTTAAGCATGGGAAGGTGATCATAAAAATTAATGCGTAATTTAAATGAACACATAAGTAAGCGTGGTAGGACAGGGTTCTTTTCATTCATGTAAGTCGTCCATAGGAGGAAAATAGGTCGTACATGGAGGCAACGAGCCGCCCCATTGTGAAGGGGGCAGGGCCTACGCGCTTAGGGTACAGGACCAGGCTAAGCTGAACGTAGTCCTGGACCACCCCCTAGGGCTTAGTTGCTCCGAGCGCTGCTCCTAGGCTCTGTGGGTCTGTTACAGAAAGAATAAACCTGTCCTACTACCGTTCTAAGGGTAGAACTTACGGAGGTAGCGCCGGAGCGCCTGCCTTGAGCTCCCATGCACGGACCTCTGGTGGTAGCGCCGGGGCGCCCGCCGGTAACGTGCGTTTTAGAGCATTTCTTGCCATCTTGCCTCATCGACGAGGCCGATGTCCTCACGCAGGAGCTGGTCCTGCGTGGCTTCGTCGTACTCTCGGACACGGGGGGTCCTCAAGGCGATCTCCGGGGGAAGCACGGATTTCGCCCTTCATACCATGAAAAAGGGTCTTTCCCGTGACCCGGCTCTGGGATGCCCGGCTGGCCCCCGACGTAGAGGAACCAGTATCCCTCGACGGCTCTGGGGAAGGACCCCAGGATGTGCAGTGTCTGCATCGGTGTGTGGATCTGCTTGGCATGGAACTGGCACATCTTGCATCTCTTAACTGGCTTGACGGCGTCCAGGAGGTTGTCGGCCACTAGAAGCCATGCCGGAAGCCTTTTATCGACCATCATGCGAGAAGATGCGCGTTTCTCGCACTCGCTTCCGTGGATTACTGCAAGCAGGTCGCAGCCTTCCTCCTTGGTTATGCACCGCAATAGGATGCCGTTGGCGCCACGCCAGTAGAGATACCAGCGTGTAGCTCTTAGCCATCTGCACAATCCGTTCAGCAGATGCACGCTCATTAGGAAGGATGTTGTCTTTCAAGTAGTCCCGGACCTCTGTGGTCCATGCATCGGGGCTACTTGAGCTTCTGGATCTTGGGCGCTGGGTAGCACGGAGTCCCCAGGGCGCATACGATCCTTGGCGGGCACCATGGCTGCAAAGCCGCCAGGACCGCCAGCTTTGAGGTGTTGGTCCCGCCCCCTTCGCCCGGTTTGGCAGGCCGGGATGTGGGTCGCGGCAACGTCCTTTCGAAGGCTCCTTCGGGCACCGGGGCTCTGGTGGAGGCCTTCGTTGACAGGTCGTTGGCGACGGTGTTGTCGGCGTGTGGTACATGGCACAAGTCCAAGGTCATGTTGTTGGTTGCCTTGAAGTTGAGACGCACCATGTACCCGAACTGCTCCCCCGTTGGCATGAGGAGCAGTACGCCGGCTCCGGCCCCCTGCTTCCGCGAGGAGCCGTTGAAGTAGAGCGTCTAGTGAGGCTCGGTGAAGACCGGTGCCCGGGGCTCCGGTTCTCCACCTTCAAGGCCCCCTAGGTTGCTTGGTGGTGGCGTCCACTCGGTCACCAAGCCTGCCAGTGCTTGGCTCTTGACTGCATGACGTGATAGGAAGTCCAGCTTGAACTCCGCCACCTCCGGGCTGCCCTCCTGCTTCGGAGGCTGGCTGTGAGTGCCAGTTACGCCCTTTTGCTCCTCTGGCGCACTTGTCCGCCAGACTGAAGAGCTCCGAGACGTCTCGCACCTCCCTGGTGGCCAACTTCTCAAGCATTTTCTTGTCTCTCACACCCTGTCGAAATGCGACCACAATTGATGGATTCTGGATGTGAGGGATGGTGTTCCGTACCTGGGAGAATCGATGGATGAAGAAGCGTAGTGATTCTCCCGGTTGCTGTCGCACGGTGTGAAGGTCCAGCTCCGTGCCACGACGCATGTAGGAGCTGCTGAAGTTCGTCGTGAACTGTCGACATAGCTCCCCCCAGGAAGTTATGGAACCCTAGGGCAGGTTCATGAACCATGACCGTGCCAGGCCGGTCAAGGCAACGGGGAAGTAGTTGGCCAAGATGGCCTTGTCCCCTCCTGCCGTGAGGATGGCAATAGAGTAGATCTGCAGGAACTCTGCTGGGTTGACACTTCCGTCATACTTCTCCGACAGGTGTGGCCGTAACTTGCATGGCCATACTGCGAAGCGGAGGTGTGGCACCAGGGCCGCACACCCCATCCCTGCTGCTGCAGATCCTAGTGCCTCGAACCCTCGGTCCGCTGCTGGCACGGTGTACCCCGGCATGGGCAATGGTGCACCATATACCGGGGGCGCCGACTGCAAGGCATATAGCTGCTGCATATGCTGCATGGCGTACGCCTGGGGCAGAGGTCTCGTGGCGAACGTCTGAGGCCCAGGCTGAGTTGAGGCAGTCGACATGCTATAGTCGGCCTCGTGGTTGCGACGCCTTCCCCGCTGTCGCTCGATGGTCACGTGACCATCTTCCCCTAAGCAACGTCGCTCCAGCTCTGTCTTCAGGTTTGCCGTTGAGAGCCTGGTAGAGTGGGAGTCTGCCGTCTGCATGTCAACCGTTGGTGTGCGCGACAGCGACACATCTAGTTGACCGGAGCGTCGTCCCCGCTGAAGGGTTGACGGCAGCAGTGATGAGGTGGTTGACGTCACGGATCCACTACTGGGCGGCCCCCTGGGGAGCGTCCACATCAGACAGATTGTGCAGGAGCGCTCGTGCGGCAGCTAGTGCACTTGCTTGAGTAGCACTCCACGCCGCAGCAGATATTGAGGTTGTAGGAGTCCACGTCGTTGGAGTCCGATGCGGGCGACCCTCACTGGTCATCGTTCGCCGAGAATGACAGCGCGAAGAGCTTGCCTTTGAAGGAAACTTGGTCATCTTCGTTGGCGCAGACCTGTCTCGAGAGAGAAAAGCCCCCTACTTGGCGCGCCAAATGTCGAAGTGTTCCATCGACACTTCCCCCGAGCCTGCTTTAGGAGCAGCCCGCGGAGGTTCTTTTTCGGAGGGGCTAGTTCTCTCGGAAGGTCGCGTTGGTTGTGAGAGGATTGACACAAGGATTTTTACGTGGTTCGGGCCGCCGGAGCGTAATACCCTACGTCCACGGGAGCTGTGTTGCTCGGTGTATTGCTTGCTCGCATATGAGGATGAGTTGGCTCGGTTGCGAACCAAATGTCGAACCGTCTAATGGCGCTAGAGTCGAATCCCCTGCCACGTTGCCAACCCGAGTCTTTTATACTTCAAGGCTCGAACGGCTTACAAGGTGGGCCCCGAGCTCGATAAGTGGCCCCGGGGTGATTTCCTGCCATCTACCATATCTTGCAGTGAATGCTGGTAGTTGTCTTTGGCGATGGCTTCTTGGTCGTCGACCTGCCGTCCTGCCCGTGCCGCAAGCTAGGCGTAGGGACGCTAGGGAGTGTCTTGTCGCTGTATTTATTGGTCAACATCTTCTGACATGGTGCGTCTGTCTTGACTGTGACGCGTCTGGTCACAGTGCCACCTGACAGGGGCCTGCGCCGCGTCTCCGCGTCTTGCGAAGGCACGGGTCTTGAATGTCTTGATTGGACAGGGCATGGCGCGCCTTTACTCCTGCTGCTTACTGAGCCGGGGTGGGCACACGGCACGTGGCGCCTTCGGAGCTCATCCCTGCGGAGGGGGCGAGGTCCGGCGCTGCTGGCCACGTGGCAGGCCCGGGGCTCACCTCTGAGGAAAGGGGAGGCCCGGCCCCGCTGGACACGTGGCTTCTTTGGAGCTCACCCCTACGGAGGGGTGAGGTCCAGCTCTGCCGGCCACGTGGCAGACCCAGGGCTCGCCTTTGAGGAGAGGGAGGCCCGGCTCCGCTGGACACGTGGCGCCTTTAGAGCTCACCCCTGCGGAGGGGGTGAGGTCCGGCTCTGCCGGCCATGTGGCAGGCCCGGGGCTTGCCTTTGAGGAGAGGGGAGGCCCGGTCCCGCTGGACACGTGGCGCCTTCGGAACTCACCCCTGCGGAGGGGGCGAGGTCCTTAGGCGGTTTTCTCCTGTGTGCGGGGGGTACCCGGTATTGAGAGTACCGACAAGTTGGAACAAGAAATGTGGTCACTCAGATGAATGGTTCGCAAATATAAATGCTTTTATCGATTGAGCCTTTTTGTTGTCGACGACCGACAAGGTGTGATGCCCATGTACGAAGTGACGAAACGCAAAGTGGCTTGATAAAATGACTCTTTCGATAGACTTGTGTCGAAACGGTTACACATCACATTATTAGATGTGGAGTTTTCACGGCGAGACAACTTCTAAAGCCGTACAAGAAGTGCAAGAGGATGATGACAACACGGGGATTGATCGGATGGATGAGATGCTGCAAGCTATTGAACCAGAGGCTACGGAGGATCCTCCAGCAACGGAGGCAGAAGCGTTCTTTAAGCTTCAATAGAGCCGCTTAATAAACACAGAGAAGTGACCCTACTTACGTTCATCACCACATTTATGGCAATTAAGTCCAAATATTTCATTTCCAACAACTATTACAACGATCTAATCAAATTGATCAGCGATATCCTTCCGCAACTCCACAAAGTGCCTAAAGATATGTATCAGTCAAAGAAATTGTTGTCTGGTCTCAGTTTAAAATATGAGAAGATTGATGTGTGTACATACAATTGTATGTTTTTTGGAAAGAGAATGTGAAAGAGAACAAATGCTTAAAATGTGGTAAATCGATATTTTCGAAGTTGTTAACGACGATGGTGATAATGTGATGATAGAAGTCGCACATAAACAACTTCGTTACTTATCACTAACACCTCGATTGAAGCGGTTGTTCATTTCAAAAAGAACAACTAGACACATGAGATGGCATAAAGAAGGTGTACGTGAGAATAATGGAGTCATGACGCACCCGTCCGATGGTGAGGCATGAAAGGCGTTGGATCACTTCGATCCAAAATTTGCCAGTGATGCGAGAAATGTTGGCATGGGTTTGGCGACATTTGGCTTCTCGCCGTTTAGTACAAACGCCACGCCATACTTGTGTTGGCCCGTTTTTTTATTCCATGCAATCTGCCATCATCTCTTTGTATGAAGTATGAATTCATGTTTCTTTGCATCATCATACCTCGAGCGGATCATCGTGGGTCACGGCTAAACATGATGTTGAAACTGTTGATTGAAGAACTGAAAACTTTGTGGAAAGGAGTCGAAGCTTACAAATGTTACAAGAAACAGAAATTCAACCTGCGGGCTGCTTACTTATGGTCCGTACATGATTTTCCAGCATACGGTATGTTTTCTAGATGGAGCACTCACGGTCGTTTGACGTGCCCGATATGTGCTTCGGACACGGATTGCTTTCGACTTGTTCATGGAGGCAACATATGCTACTTCGATTGTCACAGACGTTGGTTTCCTCAAAATCACGTGTTTCAACAACAGAAGAATGTCTTCAGAAAGGACACAGTTGTAACAAAAGGACCACCGAAACGTCAAAATGGGTGAGAAATTTCTTATATGTTGAACAAACTGGTTGCAGATGAAAGTCATCCTAGATATTTTGTAGGTTACGGGGAGAAACATAATTAGACTCATATATGTGGAATTAGGGAGCTCCCGTATGTGAAGTCCTTGATTTTAATGCGCAACACTAATGTTATGCATCAGAAGCATAACATGGCAGAATGTATAATAAGCACATGCATGAATATGATGGGCAAAATAAAAGACAATATAAAGGCTCGAAAGAATCTGACAGAGTTTTGTAACCATCCAACTTTGAGCTCTCTGAAAGTGGTGGTAAGCCACGTGCTTCTTTCTGTCTTCGATCTAAAAAAAGAAAGAAATTATGAAATGGTAGAAAAGTTTGAAATTCTCACATGGTTCTGTAGCTAATCTGAAACGAGCCGTGAATGTGAAGACGGTAAAGCTCATTGGATTAAAAAGTCATGATTATCACATAATTATGGAAAGACTGTTATGTTTCGCGTCTATTTTAATGATGCAGTGTGTAAGGTGCTAGCCGAGGTTAGCTACTTCTATAGACAGCTATGTGCTAAAGAAATCACAGTAGAGATGATGAATAAGTTGGAGAAGGAGATACCAGTACTGTTATGTAAGATGGAAAAAATTCCTCCAGACTTCTTCAATTCAATGCAACATCTTCTTATCCATCTTTTATTTGAGGTTAAATTGGGCAGTTCTGTGCAATATATATCGATGTATCACATTGAAAGAGCACTTAGATATCTGAAGCCAATGATTGACAACCAAGCAAGTGTGCAAGGGTGCATCGATGAAGCTTTTACCCTTAAGAAAGTGGGATACTTTTCAAGTGTTTACTTTGCAGAGCAACACAAATGTAAATACTTCAGCGATACAATACAATATGGATGAACATCCACCTTGCAGCGATCTCTCTATTTTTGCAACGAAGACCACTACTGTTGGTGGTAGTCGGAGCTACAATTGTAACGCAGATGAAAGAACAACCGCTTTAGTCTACATGTATGCTAATACAGATGGGATGGACAAATATGTCGAGTAAGTTTTTGTCCTAACATTGATGCTTATCGGCATATAATGCAACATTTATATTAATGAAAGATTTTTCCATCCAGTGAGTTCCACAAGCAAAATTAGACACATAGGCATCGACCTACGAGCAAACAAGTAGAAATAATGCGACGGGACGGAATAAATGGACGACCTAATTTTTTTTCTGGTTCCGAGAATATGTAACGTTTTCTCGTTAACTTATGAGTATTTATAAAGTATTCTTATAATTTTTAAGTATTATAAAGTATTCTTATAACTTCGTAATTTGGACAGTGTGTAAAAGAGCCCGACGTCCATGAAGACTTGCGACAACTGTCATATGCACTGGTTAAATTTAGAAGCTATGGCTGATATGACGTCAACGGGTTTTGATTTCGTACAACTGAATTTGAAGCTCTTCGTTCTCTCCCAGCAACATGTAATACTGGAGTTCTGACGAGGACAATCGACTCTCAAGGCCACAAAACTAATTAATATAGGATCATTAACAAAATCTTTTGCCAGAAATAAGGAACTTCGAGTCGTCTTCTTTCATTGTGATTGGTTTGACAACAAACATGGAACACGACAAAATGAATTTGGCAAGGTGGAAGTCAAACACAATGAATGACTACGAGGCTATGATACATTTTTCCTTGCATACCAAGTGGAGCAAGGTGTATTATTTAGCTTATCCATGTCAAAAGGTTAAGACTTGGTGGGTCGTACATAAGCTGAATCCTCGTGAGCGGTTATATACTCCAATAGATGATGACTACCATGATATCAATGACGTTGATGAGGTTTATCAAGAACAAGATTTGCCAGACTCGTTTTTCGTCGAGTCTGGTGTTGAACTCGATCACTTGGTTGGCGACGCTAACGATGAAGAGACTTCTAATATGCGCAAATGAAAACGGAAACAAATTACGAAACAAGATCGATGGTCTGGTTTAAGGAGTAGGGTTCATGATGTCGATGAATTCTGAAACTGACTCCAAGTAACTTTTTTCACTAAATTATCACATCTTCGTATATTTTCTTAGCATATTTATCAATTACTCCTTACAACAGGATATCGTCAGAGAAAGAAAAAGCGAAGTGGGCTAGGGGTTTCTCAGGGAGGCACGGGACACCCTTTTTTAGGGGTAGTTCCTCAGGTGAGAGCAGACGCTCTCAGCTATTGACACACGTTCCGGACCTAGCGGGCGTGCCTGTAGCCTTACAGTGCACGGAGGTACATTTTTATTAGAAATTATGTTATCTTATATATCACTTAGCAATTAACTATTATTACCAATCCTTCTATTTTGTAGTCTGGCTCTGAGTCATCTGAGTCAGAGTAAGAGGCTAGGGCGCCAACAGTCGCCTATGGATGCCACGGAGGCGCCTAGCGTGGAGCAGCACAGTGTGGAGCCTTCGGGCTACAGTGGTGACCAGCCTTCGGGGTCACTGGACGTGGTCCCGGAGCAGAGGCGGCGGACGAGGAGTACACACTTTGTGTCTCCTTCTCCAGTTCCTACATAGTGAGTCACTGTTCACCCGGTCGGGGACACTTAAGCAAACTATTAAATAATATTCAACTTTTAGATTCTTTTGTTTGTGGGTACATTAATAAGTTCACTAAATCCTTGCAGCTCCAGGTACGACTGCTCGCTCACGGGTCAGGGGCACCACAGACAGGTGTCCGGTTGCATCGGGTCTTTAGTGCGTCTGCACTATCCTGGTGTGATCGACGGGGTCCCTGTGACGTCGTGTGACGACTACGCTCGTGTCTCCCACGAGGCGCACAACAACCTTCAAGGGGTTGTGTGGGCAGATTTTATGGTAAGTCTGCTTAATAAATTTTTTTAAATTATTACTTCAACTTGATTCAATCGTTAATGCATATTTCTTCTTTATTTGTTTTATTATAGATGAGGTACCGTTTAGAGGACACGAGCCAAAGCATGTTGGACCATGCTAGAGCCGTGTTCAACGAGAACGCACGGAAGCTTGTAACGCAAGCAATATCGTACGCTCATATTCAAGTCGTGAACGAGTACCTTAAGCGGCACTAGGAGTACCAGTCGGGGCCGTTGAGGAGGGTCTCAGACACTTATTGGATAGAGGAGCAGTACGAGGAGGTAAGTTGTTTGTGTTCAATTATTTCAATACTTAGTTATGTAAAAGGTATTTCAATGACATAATAAATATGTGCAGGTCAGTATTTTCTGGATAGAGGGTCGGTCCGAAGCGTACCGAGCTCTCTGCGAGATGTGGGCTAGCGATGCTTTCATCGCTAAGTCCACGAGGGCTCATGGATGCAGAGGTTCAGAGTCAAAGCACTCCTATGTCCCCGGTGGCCATGTGCGTTTGGCTAAACGCATGGTAAGAATAATAACCCTTCTTTATATGTCTTTATAATATAATTAGCATACTAACACATATATACACAAGCGCGAGACCGGTCAGGTACCGGCCGACACTGCTGTTTGGAAGCGGGGTCATAAGGACCCATCCCAGCCTGGGGAGTGAGTCAGGTCGCGGCCGATTGACTTGTAAGTTATCAAAACTTTATCAATTCAATTGTTACTAATACGCAATTTTACTCCTTTTAGGAAAAGTATGGGCGAGAGGCCGTGAGAATACACGACGAAGGGTACGATTGGGAAAACGCGCCAATCGACCCTCAAGCTGTTTATGCTAGCGGAGACGGGAAGGCACATGGACAGTAAGTTGGTCATTTTCTTTATTTCTGTAAAAACTTGCTTATTCTAATTATTCTTTTATTTCTTTGTAGGTTTGCCATTTTCAATAGAGTTGTCGACTTGAGGGTCGCGCGACCTTCGATCGTCACTCCATCGACCGAGAGTTCCTCCATCGATCATACATGTCGTCGTCCCTCACAGAGCCAGATAGAGGAGCTCCTTAGGGGGAGAGACGAGATCCGGACAGAAAGGGAGGAGCTCCAGAGGGAGAGGGATCTAGCCTGGGCCGCACAAGAGCAGCAGGCCGCCTACATGGCAAACTACATGGCTCATATGCAGACAACGATGAAGGTAAGTGTTTGAATACAAATTAATTTAAATTCATAACGTTGCATTAGTCTATTTGTATTAATATTTTGCAATTATAGGCCTTAGCTCGACGGAGTGGGCAGCAGATCTCGATCCCGACGTGGCACCCGTCAGATTTGGCCCCGCCACAAGTGCCCCCACCACATGCACATTCAGATGTCCAGGTAATGTGTTTTTTATTTGCTATTTTCTAATCTAAGAAAAACTTAGTGTAGTTGAGGGGAGAGAGTGAGAATGAGGGGGGAGGAGAGAGTGAGAGTAAGAGATAGTGGTAGAGAGGGGGAGGGAGAGGGAGATATAGTGAGAGTGAAAAGGGAAAGAGGGAGGGAGAGAGAGACAGAATGATAGAGATAGGGGGTGAGAGAGAGAGAGAGAGAGAGAGAGAGGGGTAGTCATAGAGAGAGGGGGAGGGAGAGGGCGAGGGAAAAAGTGAGAGTGAGAGGGGAGAGAGGGAGGGAGTGAAAGTAAGAGATTGTGGTAGAGAGGGGGAGGGAGATGGAGAGAGAGTGAGAGTGCAAAGGGAAAGAGGGAGGGAGAGAGAGACGGAGTGGTAGATATAGGGGGTGAGAGAGAGGGGGGCAGAGGGCAAGGGATAACGTGAGAGTGCGGGGGAGGGAGAGAGAGGGAGTGAGAGTAGTGGGGAGAGAGTCGTACAAGTTCAAACGCACTTTATCTATTTATTTGAATTGCAAAGATCGGCAACGGAGGCTCATACTTCACCGCCACAGCTTACGACACTGGTAGGAGGGCGTGGAGATGGATTCTTCGATTCCGGAGCAAGTGGAGGAGCGAGTGGAGGAGCGATTGGAGGAGCCAGTGGAAGGGGTGGTGTTTAGCCCCTTGTTGTTTACGTGTTGGATGATTATAATGGAATATCTGTCTTGTTGTGTATATGAAGTTGTTGTGAGCTGGCCATCATGCGAGAGTAGCTATTTTAATTTTTTTAAAAAAACTTATTTACGACGGTCAGCTATACAGAGCCGTCGTAAGTTAACCTAATTAACTTACGACGGCCAGGGCTAGACCATCGTAAGTTAACCTACCTAACTTAAGACAGCCAGAGTCCTAGTCGTCGTAAGTAAGGCGCCTAGGCCGCCACGTGGCGCGGTAATGGGCGATGGTCATTTACTTACGATGGTCGTTCCCAGCCGTCATAAGTTAGTTATTTACGATGGTAACTCTCGTAAATAATATTGTTTACGACCAAAAAATTGAAACGGGCAGAAACCGTCGTAAATAACAGAAAGTCATCGGAAGTTAGTTATTTACGACGGTTTTCCCTTATGTACGATAGTTTCTGGCCGTCGTAAGTGTGCTGCATTCCAGTAGTAACTTGAGACGCAATGTCAGCATCATAAATTCTATAACCATAATAGCTTGATTATATTGTTGATTATGACCAAAACCTATAATAAATGACTCTTGTTGAACTTTTGAGAGCACTGATTCTGTTTTATAAATTATTCTCTTCTAATTTTGTTTTCAGCGTGCTAAATTTATCTTCTAACCGACGTTAATGATAATTTTGTGATTATGCATCTAAGTTGTTTTGAGGATTCACAAGCCGCAAGCTCCAAGCCAATCCATCTCCTTTCTTCGCTCACCATGGCATCCCAGGAGCAGCAAACCGTCGATGCTGACATCCAGCAACGCCACATGCTCCACACCAGCGTAACCAGCCCTCGACGACGACATCATTCGTGAAATCTTCCTCCGCCTGCGCTCCCTCTTGATCCTAGACCATGCCACATTCACCTGCCGTCCATATCATGGGAGGGCAACCGAAATGGGTGGCAGAACAACCTCGTTTCCCTCTGAAGTCCCTCTCTAGAAAGCTTAATCTCTCTCTCCATCTCCTAGTTTTGCCGTCGGCAAAAGGAAATCACACAAAATTCCATATGTGTGAGCTTTTACCATTCTAGGGCAGCCCCTAACTAAAAGGACAACGACATGACTTGTAGTTTGTGTCAACAACATGACTTGTAGTTTGGACCGCTGACAATGAGCAAGAGGATGGAACCAGCAGCGGCTCAAGATCACATGAGGACAAGATTGTCACATTAGATTTTATTAAAAATAAAGCAAATTATATGTATGTTAGGGTCAATTTCATCATACATATATATATGATAATATTTTTATATCAATTACAAAGAACTTTCAAATAATTATCAGTATTTTAAACAATAGTGGCAGAGAAAGAACTTCAGGGCGCACCACAGTCAACGTGACCTTCCAATGCACCATCTTCAATTGACACGACTTCAACTGATCCACTTTTTTTCTCATTGAACAACATTTATTATAGAAAAATATCAAGTGTGAGTACATATCATACTCCATAAGTGTGAGAAAAGAATGATATGTTTGCCATCATAAATAAAGGGCTTAATTCATGGTTAAGCACTAAAAAAACCAACTATAACATTAGCATCCTAATTAATAGGTGATCATCTCCAATTTATAAACAAGACAACTCGCCAGGTTTCATTCACATGAACACCAACACCTCGCGATCAAGACAAGACCAATCTAACCAATGATTTGCTAATCATGAATAAGTCCTATCATGTTGTCGCCATATTTAGCGATAAGTAAAATTTATGTCCTGCAGTATCGGAGGACTTGTAGATAATCATGCACGTTGATGATCCAAACGGTAATATGAAGACAATTGTTACTCAGGTTTAGACTCTAATGTTGAGGTAATACACTGATCTTGCTTAGATAATTCCTCTCAATACGAAGATTATAACGAGGACTGTGTATGAGTATGAAGATCTGATTTATGATGTGAGATGCAGGATATATTGGATACACTACAGGAAAAGTGACCATTGACGACGGCCAAATATATTGACGATGGGACTATCGTCTTTTAATTAATTGACGACGGCTAGATACAACCGTCGTCAATAATCACTACAAGAAAACGTATTATTTTCGTCGGCCACAAACCCACGACAATAGTAGTGAAGCTCACGACAATATTTATTTTCGTGGGTTTTTCATTATTTTTATGTGCCTCTGGCTCACGAAATTAAAGTGTCAAAAATAAACTTATTTTCGTGGGCTGCCCACGAAAATAAGGTTATTTTCGTGGGTCAGAACCGGCACATGAAAATAAAGTTATTTTCGTGGGCCATATGAGGCCCACGAAAAAAAATATTGTCATGGGTCTAGTCTGGCCCACGAAAATATTATTTTTATGGGCCTATCTGGCGCACGAAAATAATATTTTTATGGGCCTGGCCTGGCCTACGAAAATAATTTGGCTACATTTTCGTGGGTCATTGTTGGCCCACGAAAATATTTTGGCCATATTGTCATAGGCTATTTTGAGGCCCACGAAAATACAGTGCCCATATTGCCTAAAACATCCATTTGTCGACATATTTCACATATTTCATAAACATATGTACACACATTTAATAAAGAAAATATTTAACACATATGTAATATAGAAAACATTCAACACATATTTAATATAAAATATTAAACATCACAATTGTTACAAGCTCTTTATTACAATCGGTTGGTACACTCATTTTTCACCATAACACACATTACAAACAAAGTAAATTGATCGCCCGTCAGCCTCTTGCCTTCAGCAACATGTAGTATTATCTCTAGCGAGACTGCAAGTGTGAAAAGATAATATATTAGATAATAATGCTATCCCATTTACTCACACCAAATAGTAATCACTTAGCCAAAATGATTATCTCATTCAAACAACTAATCTAGTTGCTACCGCCAGGAGCAAAGTATTGATCGATAGAGTTGTCTTCTCTGCAATGTCCCGCTGGAGACGGAGTTTGCAAATTTCTAACTGGCATTGACGATGATCCCTAAAATTAAAAATGAGACATGTTACAATATTACTATCATTTTATAATAAAAAAGAAAATCTAACGAGTATATATACCTATATTCCTGCGGTAAAAGAGGGTGTAGACATCGGTTGCGGAGGATACGTCGGAAACTGTGGAGGCGGCGGCAACGGTGGCATGGCGATAGGCAATCCAAGTTGAGAAAAATATCCCTAAATTTTTTAAACTATTTAGCACAACCTCTCTAATTTGATTATATAAATATTTCAACTCTTAATAATGTACCTGCATCTGTTGTTGCCATGTTGCAAGACTTGAGAAGTATTCATTTTGTGATTTTATAAACTCTTCTTGTTGTCGCATGCGTTCCTCCACTATTCTTAACCGAGAGTCATCTTGTGAACGCAATCACTGTGTAGAACTCTATCCACTCTGTAATGACCGTGACTCCGAGAACCACATCAGAGTTCATAATACCATTGAACATCGAATACCTACAATCATAATTATAAAATTCACAATTAAAAACCTTTTTATGTATGAGAATAAAGAAATAAGAGATGTACAAGTCACCTCCCGTGATGCTTTCCTCCACTAGATTGGTACAAAGCAACGATGTTGTCGAAGTGTGTGGTCGACACTTCCCCCGGACCTGCTCTGGGCAGCCCGCGGAGGTTCTTTTTCGGAGGGGCTAGTCGCTTGCGGAGAGCTTAAGCGTAGGGACGAGCGAGGGAGGAGCTTGACACGACGAGTTTTACGTGGTTCGGGCTGCCGGAGCGTAAAACCCTACATCCACGGTGAGCAGGGGTGCTCGCTGTATTGCTTGTTGCCCCGAACCGGAGTCATGAGCTTGGGGATGAGTTATGCCTAGAGTGTAAATGGCAAGAGTGCGAACCAACAGAGTTCGATCCCTTGCTAACGTTGCCTACCCGAGCCTTTTATAGTCCAAGGCTCGAGTGGCTTACAAGGGGGGCCCAGGACCCGACAGGTGGCCCCGGGGTGATTTCCTACCAGCTATTATGTCTTGGCGCTGGCGTCAGAGTCCTCGTCCTGCCGCCCTACCCATGCCGCAAGCTAAGTGTAGCGTGTAGTCGTTGGCGACGGCAGGGGCGGTAGGGCATGTCTTGTCCGGTCTTGTCGCTGCCTTCAATGGCCTGCAGCTTCAGACACTGTACGCCTGTCCTGACTGTGACTGGTCGCAGCGCCTCCTGACAAGCGTGCGCTGCGGCTCTTCGTCTCGGGAAGGCGCGGGTCTTGAATGCTTTGTACGGTAAAGGCATGGCACGCCTTTACTCCCGCTGCCTACCGCGCCGGTCGGCAACACTATTCTGCTGGCCACGTGTTGGACCCGGAGCTCTCCTCTGAGGAGGGGGGGGGGGGAGCTCCGGCTCCGCTGGACACGTGGAGCCTTCGGAGCTCGCCCTTGCAGAGGGGGTGAGGTCTGGCCTCCTAGGCCATGTGGTAGGCTCGGAGCTATCCTCCGTGGGGAGGGGAGCTCCGGACCCGCTGGAAACATGGCGCCTTCAAACCTCGCCCCTGCAGAGGGAGCGAGGTCCTTAGGAAGTTTTACCCTGTGCGCGGGGGTACCCGGTATTGAAGGTACCGACAGTGGCCCCCGGGCTCACCTCGGGGGAGGTAACGAGCCTGAGGTGGGGCCTTCTCCTACCCGCGCACTTTCTTGTCTTGAGTACTCCCTGTGCTGGCAGGGTCTTGACGGCTTCGGAGTTCAGCCTCTGAGGAGAGGGTGAAGCCTGGCATCGGAGCTTAGCCCTTGTGAAAGGGGGAGGTCCGGCTTCGGAGCTCGCCTCTTAGAAGAGGGGTGGTCTGGGAAGTTATCGGAGCTCAGGCCCACGAAGGGCGTGAGGTCCGGCATCAGGGCTCGCCTCTGAAAGGAGGGCGAGGGCTGGCATCAGAGCTCGACCCAGCTGTGGGGGCGGAGATCCGAAAGTCATCGGAGCTCAGGCCAGCGAAGGGCGTGAGGTCCGGAGGTCATCGGAGCTCAGGCCAACAAAGGGTGTGAGATCCGACATCAGCGCTTGCCTCTAAAAGGAGGGCGAAGGCTGGCATCGGAGCTCAGGCCCAGCTGCAGGGGCGGAGGTCCGGGAGTCATCGGAGCTCAGGGCAGCGAAGGGCGTGAGGTCCGGAGGTTATCGGAGCTCAGGCCAGTGAAGGGCGTGAAGTCCGGCATCAGCGCTCGCCTCTGAAAGGAGGGCGAGGGCTGGCCTCGGAGCTCGGCCCAACTGTGTGGGCGGAGGTCCGGAAGTCATCGGAGCTCAGGCCAGCGAAGGGCGTGACGTCCGGCATCAGCGCTCGCCTCTGAAAGGAGGGCGAGGTCTGGCCTCGGAGCTCGGCCCAGCTATGGGGGCAGAGGTCCAGAAGTCATCGGAGCTCAGGCCAGCGAAGGGCGTGAGGTCCGGAGGTCATCGGAGCTCAGGCCAGCAAAGGGCGTGAGGTCCGGCATCAGCGCTTGCCTCTGAAAGGAGGGCGAGGGCTGGCATCGGAGCTCGGCCCAGCTGTGGAGGCGGAGTCCGGTACTGCTCAGAGGTCCCCCCCTTTCCTATCCCTTAGTCTCATTTGGCTTACTGTCCCAGGCCAGAATACGGGACTTGGGTAATCCAGTGCACTTGGTCCCGGAGGTTTGGCCCCCAGCCCCAGTCAAGGTGTAACCGTCTGACCCCCTGGTACTCAGACCGTAGCGCTGGGGGGCAGAGTGCGCATGCTTTGGGTGCAGGACCAGGCAAAGCAAGGCTCCTGACCCCCCGGTCTAGCGTAGGTCTTTTCTCGGAGGAGACCAACTGGCGGTACAGTACCCTTACAGGGGGAGGTCCAAAAGGCCCCCGGGCCTCTGGCAGGTACCCCAAGCACTACCGCCTTCGGCAGGATGGCAAATATCGACTATGCATGAGAGCAGGAAAGAGGAACCGAGTGTACAATGGACGCACACTGTCTAGAGCGTGGGGAGGTGTTCACATAAATTAATGCGTAATTTAAATAAACACCTAAGTAAGCATGGTGAACTTACTGGGGTAGCGTCGGAGCGCCTGTCTTCACGCAGAGCGGGTCATGCGTGGCTTCGTCGTACGCTCGGACACGGGGGGACCCCCATGGCGATCTCAGGGGGAAGCATGGTTTCGGCCCCGCATACCATGTGGAAGGGTAGTTCCCGTGACCCGGCCCTGGGAAGTCCGGCTGGCCCTCGACATAGAGCAGCCGGTATCCCCCGACGACTCTGGGTGCGCGTCTGCACCGGTTGTGTGGGTCTGCTTGGCGTGGACCTGGCACGCATTGCATCCCCTAACCGGTTTGACAGCGTCCAGGTGGCTCTCGGTCAGTAGGAGCCATGCCGGTTGGCTTAACCGACCAGCGTGCGGGACGATGAGCATTCCCAGCACTCGCCTCTGTGGACTACTGCGAGCTAGTCACAGCCTTCCTCCTGGGTTATGCACCGCAATAGGATGTCGTGGCGCCATGCCAGTAAAGATACCAGCGCGTAGCACTTAGCCATCCGCACAATCCGTTCAGTGAATGCACGTTCATCAGGAAGGATGTCCTTCAAGGAGTCCTGGACCTCCGTGGTCCATGCATCAGGACTACTTGAGCTTCTGGATCTTGAGCGCTGGGTTGCACAAAGTCCCCAGTGACGCTTATGATCCTTTGGCAGCGTCCATGGCTGCAGGGCCACCAGGACCGCCAGCTTCGAGGTGCTGGTCCAGCCCCCTTTGCCCGGCTCGGCGGGCCAGGCTGTGGGCCGCAACAAGGTCCTCTCGAAGACTCCTTCAGGCACAGGGGCTCCGGTGGAGGCCTTCGCCAAGAGGTCGTCAGCTGCGGCAGTGCCAGCGCGCGGTACATGGCGCAGGTCCAAGGCAAGGAAGTCTTTCTCCAGCATCTGCACGTGGAGCAGATAAGCAGCTAGCTGCAGGTCACTGCAGGAGCATTCTCCCTTAACTTGCTTGATAACCAGCTGGGAGTCGCCCTGTGCCAACAACTGGCGAGCGCCTAGAGACAGGGCTGTCTGTAGGCCAAAGATGAGTGCTTCATACTCTACCATGTTGTTGGTTGCCTTGAAATTGAGACGCACCATGTACCCAGACTGCTCCCCCGATGGCATGAGAAAAAGTACGCCGGCACCGGCCCCCTGCTTTCATGAGGAGCCGTCGAAGAAGAGCGTCCTAGGAGGCCCGGTGAAGACCGGAGCTCGGTGCTTTGGTTCACCGTCTTCGTGGCCCCCTAGGTCAGCCTTCGTTGGCGTCCACTCAGCCACGAAGTCAGCCAGTGCTTGGCTCTTGACTGTCTGACGTGGTCGGGAGCTTAGCTTGAACTCCGTCGTCTTTGGGCTGCCTTCTGGCTTCGGAGGCTGGCAGTGAGTGCCAATTCCGCCCTTCGGCTGCTCTGGCGCACTTGTCCACCAGGCTAAAGAGCTCGGAGACATCGTAGACCTCTCTGGTCGTGGGCTTCTCAAGCATCTTCTCGTCCCGGACACCCTGCCGGAACACCACCACCACAGAAGCACTTCGAATGTCCGGGATGGTGTTGCGTACCTGGGAGAACCGCTGGATGAACTAGCGCAGTGATTCCCCAGGTTGTTGTTTGATGGCGTGGAGGTCAAGCTCCGTGCCAGGACAGGTGTAGGAACTGCCGAAGTTGGTGATGAACTGCCGGCAGAGCTCTCCCCACGAAGTTATGGAACCCTGGGGGAGGTTCATGAGCCAAGACCGGGCTGGGCTGGTCAAGGCGACGGGGAAGTAGTTGGCCATGACGGCCTCATCCCCTCCTGCGGCAAGTACGGCGGTGGAGTAGATCTAGAGGAACTCCGCCGGGTTGACGCTGTCGTCGTACTTCTCGGGATGGTGCGGCCGAAACTTGCGCGGCCACCTCGCGAAGCGAAGGTGGGGCGCCAGGGCCGCACATCCTGCTCCTGTTGTTGCAGGCGTTGGTGCCGCGAACGCTTGGTTCGCCGCTGGCACAGTGTACCCCGGTATGGGCAAGGCTGCGCCATAGACCGGGGGCGCCGTTTGCAGGGCATATGGGTGTGGCATATGCTGCGTGGCGTATGCCTGGGGCAGAGATCGCGTGGCGAAGGTCTGCTCCTCAGGCTGGGTCGAGGCTGACGTCATGCTGTCACCAGCCTCTTGGTTGCGACGCCTTTCTCGACGTCGCTCGAGGAACACTCGGGCATCTTGGCTCAAGTGGCATCGCTCCAGCTCAGTCCTTAGGTCCGTCGACGGAAGCCTGGTGGAGCTGGAATCCGCCGTCTGTCCGTCAACCGTCGGCGTGCGCGTCAGCGACACAGCCGGTTGGCCGGAGCGTCGTCCCCGCCGAAGTCGAGGGTTCGCGGCGGCAACGACGAGACGATCTACCTCGCGAATCCACTGCTGGGTCGCTGAATGGGGCGCGTCCCCAGCAGGTGGATTGCGCAGTAGCGCTCTTGCTGCAGCCAGCGCACCCCCATGGGGAACGCTCGGCGCCGTAGAAGATCTCACGCTAGTCGGAGCCTGCATTGCCGGTGTCGGCGTTGCCGGATTCTGCTGCTGGCCTCCAGCTTGCGCTGACACACTCCGTCCTGAGTGTGTCGACACGTATTCCCCGCTGGTCACGGTCCGTTGTGAACACGGGGGAGGAGAGCTTGCCGCTGAAGGAAGCTTGGTCATCTTCGTCGGTAGAAACTCGTCGCGCAAGGGAAAAGCCCCCTTCCTGGCGTGCCAAATGTCGAAGTGTGTGGTCGACACTTCCCCCGGACCTGCTCTGGGCAGCCCGCGGAGGTTCTTTTTCGGAGGGGCTAGTCGCTTGCGGAGAGCTTAAGCGTAGGGACGAGTGAGGGAGGAGCTTGACACGGCGAGTTTTACGTGGTTCGGTCCGCCGGAGCGTAAAACCCTACATCCACAGTGAGCAGAGGTGCTCGCTGTATTGCTTGTTGCCCCAAACCGGAGTCCTGAGCTTGGGGATGAGTTATGCCTAGGGTGTAAATGGCAAGAGTGCGAACCAACAGAGTTCGAATCCTTGCTAATGTTGCCTACCCGAGCCTTTTATAGTCCAAGGCTCGAGTGGCTTACAAGGGGGGCCCGGGACCCGACAGGTGGCCCCGGGGTGATTTCCTACTAGATATTATGTCTTGGCGCTGGCGTCGAAGTCCTCGAGGTGTCGCCCTACCCATGCCGCAGGCTAAGTGTAGCGTGTAGTCGTTGGCGACGGCAGGGGCGGCAGGGCATGTCTTGTCCGGTCTTGTCGCTGCCTTCAAGGGCCTGCAGCTTCAGACACTGTACGCCTGTCCTGACTGTGACTGGTCACAACGCCTCCTGACAGGTGTGCGCTGCGCCTCTTCGTCTCGGGAAGGCGCGGGTCTTGAATGCTTTGTACGGTAAAGGCATGGCGCGCCTTTACTCCCGCTGCCTACCGCGCCGGTCGGCAGCACTGTTCTGCTGGCCACGTGTCGGACCCAGAGCTCTCCTCTGAGGAGGGGGGAGCTCCAGCTCCGCTGGACACGTGGAGCCTTTGGAGCTCGCCCTTGCGGAGGGGGCGAGGTCCGGCCTCCTGGGCCACGTGGCAGGCTCGGAGCTATCCTCCGTGGGGAGGGGAGCTCCGGCCCCGCTGGACACGTGGCGCCTTCAAACCTTGCCCCTGCAGAGGGAGCGAGGTCCTTAGGAAGTTTTACCCTGTGCGCGGGGGTACCCGGTATTGAGGGTACCGACAGACGTCAACATCTTACTTTCTCCAATCATAGTCATCTCCGTGATGACGCACCACCTCTTTAGCATATTTCTCCTGTATGAAAAAATAATTGTAAACCAACTATACTATAATTATTTTGTTAAATCATTAGCATAAGTAATATGACGCACCAAGTTTTGAGTGGCTGTCGCGGAGTGCAAAGTTGATTTTCGTCGGTGCCTCTATGCCCTTTTATATAAGTATCAATGAAAGATGACTCCTCGCCACTTTCTGCAGTCTACACAGACATATTAAAAAACATGAATGTTTTAAAGCATATAAACTATTAACAAAATGTAAATATACTAACTCACCATTCGTTTTGAAAGGCGAATATGACCATCTCCACTGTAACGGTGAAGAACTTGACCACCGGCTTCACGGTTCATTCTTTTCGAGATAGATTTATCTTTATACTCCTTCGATGCCCAATAAGAACAGAAAGCATAATAAGCGTCAGAACACTTAACCATCCAAGGAATCATTACCTGGCGGTATTGATCCTTTTCTAGGTAAATTTTTGAAGCTCCTAGACGCTTGTTCATCATTTGTCCAAGCTTCTCCTTGTAATACATGCACACAACTGTGATTCGTGCATTAGATATCATGTCATTTACCACTTTGCGCGCTGCTTTATGAAAGACTTTATGTGTTTGTGACTCAAGTGCAGCGTCATGATCATCGGGCAAGCGATATCGTTCCTTTAAGTACAATATTTAATGTATTAGAAAAATATTATCGAGTAAACATAATGAATTATTAGAAAATCATACCCAAAAGTCATGCCAGACGGCTCCTGCCACATTTCCATGCATGGGATGTGGAGCAATCTTGTAGTGCTCCCAATTTGTTGCAGGTTTTTCTTCGCCTTTGATAGTAACAAGACCAGGATGATGGTGACGACAAATGGCACCCAACACCGCATTAGGCTGCCTACGGTGTCGTTTGCCATCCCAATCCAAGTCATCCCATTGCCTGCAAGTCATATAACAACATATTATATTTGTCAAATAATTCGTATCACTAATTATTACTAAATAATATATTACAAACCAGTCACCGATGGGAGTGATCCTTATTCTCTGTTGTTGAGGCACAGTAAGCGGGAGAGAGTTTGTAGATCGATATCTAAATGATGGTGCCAAGTCTCCCATATCTCTGTCATCCTCCTCGTCATCCCCCTCATCATCATTCTCAACTTCCTCATGAATATAGTCTCTTACTGCTGTTTGTTGTTCTTCCCATGCAGAAACATCTTCCCCTACATTTTTTTGACTTTTCACATGACCATCCAGATCTTGAATATCCTGTTGCACCTATCGTTAGAGAAATTAGGTTTCACATATTAAAATTAGATTGATACAATAGAAATAGAGAGACACAAACTTGTTCATTAGTTTCTTCCATGCATCTTCTAAATGCTTCTCGTCTGCTATTATTTGAGGCACTACCCTGAAAAAGAGAGTCCTGGCTACGAGAAGATGTTGTGCACCGGCTCCCAGACTTACTTGAGGAGCCAAAAAGCCCCTTAGCGATACTCTTCACACTACGTGGCATCCTGTTGAATAGAAAAATTGGTAAGAAAAAATACAACAAACATAAAGTAGCAAAAGCAATAATAATTGTAGCATAAAAAATATTACAGGATTAAAATTCATCATGATCCGAAGTTTCTTCGGTAGCGTTTCGCCGACCAACTTTCTTCTTCTGTCGAACCTTTACTTTTTTAGTTCTTGGTCGCTTTCTTTTAGCCATTAGAACCTCCGCCGCTTCATTATCTCCAACATCACCTACTAATGTATCGAGTCCTATACCATCATCAATATTAAAAGATAGTGGGACATCATCTTCTTGATACACTTCATCCTGTTCATCTCGGTAACCAACGTCACTTGGGGCATATAAACGTTCTCGTGGATTAACTTTATAAACGACCCACCAAGCATTTAACATTGGACAAGGATACGGTAGATAGTAAACCAACTCAACTTGATGAGCAAGAAGATAATTATCACATCCACGAAGTCTTTCATCATGTTTCACCTCGACTATACCAAATTCATCTTGTCGTGTTCCTCTGTTATTATCAAACCATTCGCAGTGGAAGAAAGTAACTCTAAGATCTTTAGAACCGCCAAATTTGAACTCCACAATATTTTGAATAATCCCATAGTAGTTCGTTTCTTGTCCCTCTACATCACATGCTCTAGTCACAACCCCACTATTTGTCGTAGCTGCAAGAGGGTGTTTTGCTTCAAATTTGGCTGAACGAAATTGGAACCCATTTACGTCGTAACGACCGAAACTCTTTGTTGTTATTGTACCTTGAGAAAGTTGTCGTAGGTACTCATGAACGTTTGCATCGACCATGCACTTGATATTTAACAAAATATTAGTTGTATTAACCATATTAACCTAGGAAAATTACAAGTAACATATAAGAAGAGATTGTTACATGCTTCCGAAACCAATTGACGAAGTTAGGCCCTCCATGAAGACCATCACGTCGCATTTTATCTAATTGTTTTCTTGTTGGTTGACGCGTGGACTTCCAATATTGTTTGTCAAACTTGCTGTATAAAGAAAAGTATGCCTACATTAGAATATCACCTACTACAGTTTGAGGTTTGTAGTCTTGCTATACTTGAAAAAAAACTTACACAAAATATTGATCCATATCTTTGATATTTGTGTACATGTATAACATACATAAATTCCATTCTTCTTCTGAAACCACATGTCTATTGCTGCCACCAACTGTTTTTCCCTTCCATCCAAAAATATTTAGATTACTGGGAGTTCCTTCATCTATGTTGTACTGAATTGTGAGAGCGTACACATTATGTTCGTCTAAAAAAAAGGTACTTGAGAAGTATGCTACCTCTTTTAGAGCAAATGCTTCTGCAATACACCCTTCTACTCTTGCTTTATTCAAAACCATTGCTCTAAGTTATTTTAGTGTCCTTTCAATGTGATACATCCATCGATATTGCACGGGCCCACAAACTTTAGCTTCATATGACAAATGTACAAGTAGATGTTGCATTACATTCATAAATACTGGCGGAAATATCTTCTCCATTTTGCATATGAGTGCAGATATTTCTTTTTCCAATTTCTCTATCATTTTAACTGTAATTTCCTTAGCACATAATTGTCTATTAAAAAAGCTAAGCTCTGCAAGTACTCTCCACACATCCTGATGCACATATCCATGAAACATTACAGGAAGAAGTCTTTCCATTATTATATGATAGTCATGGCTTTTAAAATTATTTAATACCCAATTTTCAAGATTTATTGCACAAATTGCAAATACTAATTTGTTAAGAATCACCCGTGGTTGGGAACTACTAATTCGTTGGGTCTACAACGATCTTGGATGGACTCCTAACGAGCTAATTTTCACTATTTTTGTGCGTCTCAACCCAGCACAATAACCGTCTAGAAACTTCAGTTGTTGCAACCAGTTCAATACCTCTTTTTTTCTTTAACTTTAAGGCAAAACATAGCACGGGGCACTCTCTGCTTACCACTACCATCTTGACTGATTTCTAGACTCGGACGATTGCAAATTTCTGCTAAATGTTTTCGAGCCTTCAAATTATCTTTTGTCTTTTTCAAATTAAAGCATGTGCTGATGATGCTTTCGGTGACATTACGTTCCTGGTGCATGACATCAATGTTGTGCAGAGTAACAACGACTTAGCATAAGGGAGATCCCACAAGCCGCATATATGAGTCCAGTTGTGCTCCTGACCAAATCCAACAAATCCATCATCTGTAGGGACAAGTTTATTAAGCTATTCAACAATCTCACAACTAGACAGTCGTTTTGGGGACCCTTTGCTATAACAGTATCCTTCCGGAATGTATTAGCTTGCCTCCTGAATGGGTGATTTGCTGGAAGAAAACGTCTGTGGCAATAAAAAAACACACTTTGCCACCATGAGTAAGTCTAAAGCAATCAGAGTCTGATCCACAGATTGGACAACAGAGTTTGCCATGTGTGCTCCATCCTGAGAAAACTCCATATGCAGGAAAATCATGAACTGACCACAAGTATGCAGCTCGTAAGTTGAAGTTCTGTTTTTGTAGCTATCATATACTTCTACTCCGATCCATAATTCTTTTAATTCCTCGATCAATGGTTGGAGAAACACACCTAATCGTTTTCCTGGATGTTTACGACCGGGAATTATTAGAGACAAAAACATGTAATCATATTTCATACACATAGCAGGTGGAAGGTTGTATGGAATAGCAACACTGGCCAACATGAGTATGAGGCTGCAGAAGTGTTGAACGGTGTGAAACCATCGGTAGCCAAACCAATACGAACATTTCTAGCATCTTTTGCAAAATCTTTATCAAAAGAGTCCAGTGTCTTCCAAGCCTGAGCATCAGATGGGTGTGTCATTACTCTATCTGTTTCACACAAACCATCCTTATGCCACCGCATGTGTTTTGCAGTTGATTTAGATAGAAACAACCGTTTTAGCCTAGGTGCAAGAGGCATGTAATGAAGTTGTTTCACTGCCACTCTTGTCAGTACTAATTCACCGTTCTCATTTGTGACCTCAATGTATCGTGATTGTTTACAAATTGAGCAATGTGTCACATTTGCATTCTCCTTCCAAAAAAGCATACAATTGTTACGACAGCAATCAATATTTTCATATTTCATACCAAGCCCTGCCAATAATTTCTTCGACTGGTACATGTCTCTCGGCAACTTATGATTTGTCAGAAGAATGTCCGATATCAAATCGCTCATCTCATCATAACACTTGTTCGATAAATTATACTTTAATTTTATAGACATGAGCCGAGTCACGGTCGCAAGTACAGACACTTTAGTGTGCTCATGCAACTCTTCATGCGATGCTGAGAGAATTCTATAAAACTCTTCAACCCCGGGTCCAGGAATTTCCACAGATTCATCAGCACCACATTCACGATCTAGTGCTTCGACCATGTCACCTATTATGTCCATGTTTCCATCTTCCCTCACATCAACAGTAGCATTGCTATAGTACAACTCACCATGCTCATACCATGTTTCATAACCTGGCATAAAACCAAATCTACAAAGGTCTCGTTCCATCTCCAACTTTTCCTTGCATAAAGAGTTACGACACTTGTTGCACGGACATTTTACAAAACGGTTGGCCGATAACGAGAAAGCACGACTGATAAAATCCTTAGTATTAATGGCCCATTCATTAGAAGGTGCAACGTTCTTCCGCCAACCCTCGTACATCCATCATCTATTATTACTCATGGTCTACACAATAAAATGCAAGAACAAAAAACTAAGAAATTGAAATGCTTATACTATATCAAAAGGTTATGCAAGCTCACTAGGTTTTTATGAAACAAAAATATAATTTGATGTAACTATCATTTTCGTACAACATTCTTAATACTAAGTGCTAAGGGCAATACAGATTCTAACGTAACAACTCAAAGCTAATACTCGCAACATACATACTAAAAGAAACCGTGAAAAGGGCAACATGTGGTTACCTGTACGGTGCAGAGCCGGCAAGACAGCAGTCGGAGCGTACACAGAGGTGGTGGCAGAGGCGAGCGACGTCAAGCCTAAGATGGGGCAGTCGGCAAAGAAACTCAAAACAAGCTGCAGAGAACAATTTCAAAGAGAATTGTACCATACCATACTAAAACTACTATAATACAAAAGATGAGAGCTTGCAAAGTTGAATTTATAACAGATGCATGCAACTATCAAGTTACTTGGTACACACTTTGCTTTTTTAATCTCATGCGTGCAACACCGAGTCCTAAGCTTCCTAGCATGCGACCGCATGTTGAGCTACATTCATCGTCTATGATTACTCATGGTCTACACAATAAAATGCAAGAACAAAGAACTAAGAAATCGAAATGCTTATACTATATCAAAAGGTTATGTAGGCTCACTAGGTTTTTATGAAACAAAAATATAATTTGATGTAACTATCATTTTCGTACAACATTATCAATACCGAGTGCTAAGGGCAATACAGATTCTAACATAACAGCTCAAAGCTAATACTCGCAACATACATACTTAAAGAAACCGTGAAAAGGGAAACGTGTGGTTACCTGTACGGTGCAGAGGTGGCAAGACAACAGTCGGAGCGTCCACAGAGGTGGTGGCAGAGGCGAGTGACGTCAAGCCTGAGATGGGGCAGTAGGCAAAGAAACTCAAAACAAGCTGCAGAGAACAATTTTAGAGAGAATTGTACCATACCATACTAAAACTACTATAATACAAAAGATGAGAGCTTGCAAAGTTGAATCTATAACAGATGCATGCAACTATCAAGTTACTTGGTACACACTTTGCTTTTTTAATCTCATGCGTGCAATACCTAGTCCTAAGCTGCCTAGCACAATTTCCTTCAATTTGACTAGAGTGTGTTGGCTGGAAAGTAGTAAAGTCAAAGTTCACCTCTATTTCGTAAAGGAGAGAGAACCCTGAAGCCTTCACTAAATAGCGAGTGAGTAATAAGCACTATATCGATCATATAGTCAAGTCCTTACATGTCTGGCATTATGCACTACATACTATTGCTTGCGACCGCATGTTGAGCTGAGAGTTACAAAGTTGAATCTGTGGCGGACCGGAATCCGCTCATCCAGGATCGCAGAGGGTGGTGCCGCACGATGCGACATACGACAGCACACGTCATAAGAACACAATATATTACATGGGAAAACAACAGAACTGTACAAACGGTACAATACTCAGTTACAAACTATTGTCTTTATTACACAGCGGAAGTCTACTTTTCTACAACTCACGCCCGCCTACCTAGCAAAAGTCGGTTGCCCAGCCCTAGGGCAACCCACACTAGCTGCACTCCTCAGCTACGCGCGGCGTGTACGGCTCCCACTCAGCCGTGGTCCCCGACGGAGGGTAACCCTCGCCGGTGGACTCGTACTCCGAGTCCGTGGGTGGCTCCTCACCTAAAAAACACTTAAGCAGCAACCGTGAGCACGATGGCTCAACAAGACTTAACCGACTTACCTAAGCATGAAACTCTACATAAGGGGTACAATGAACATAGGCTAGTAACAGTGCAACAAAGGACACACCTACAAGTTCATCCTTAGTTTATCTTTTAGCCACAGTTAACCGTTCGGAAATATGAAATTTAGTAAGTAAGATTTGGTGGCACACATGTAGCAATACAATTATATCATGACAGCAATATTGAGGCATAACATTTCATTCATTAACTACGTTACGACGCAGTGAACAAGCGGTACTCGTCACCGCGAGGGACGGCGAATCGACTCGATATACACCTGCAGGGAAACCCAAAGAGCACGACACGTACGCCCACCCGTGGAGCTGCACAGCACACTCACTCGATGTCGTACGGGACAACCTTTCACCCAACAGCCCAAACGTCAAACCGGTCGCACCGAAACGGACAGGAGGTTCCCTACATGGAGCATCTCTCTATGCCCGTTAGCAGATTTCCACCTGGTTGTCCTCAACCAACACCTATAAATCGGTGTGCTATGCCTCGACACCCGGAGGTTTAGGCTACATCGGTTTATCGGGGCCCATATATCCGATATGCCTTCGGTACGTTCAATACTTGTTCAGCAGGGCCACACACGGATCGGTCCTCAATCGACACGGACAGGGCTGCGCACACAAGACTTCCCCTTGCTGCGCCCTAGCCCCTGCCAAGTCTCATTTTCATTACTAAGGTGATCTCACATCACTCGAACCAACCCCGTGTGTCCCAAGCCTAACTAGCGAGTAGATTCCAACTACTCGACTTGTACCGAAGTCCTATGAATCATTAAGCATAGCATGTCTATTCGAGACCCTAGACGCTACCCTCACTCTTGGGGAAAAATTCTGGTTATGCAGTTGGGTATTCATCAATCCTACACCTAATGCACATACACACTTCACACTACGTATGTAAACAAAATAAAAACTTTATAAAAGGCTTAATGCAAACCGGGGCTTGCCTTGTTGCTGCTGGTCAGTAGTTAGTTCTTCTTCCGGAAGGAGGAAGTCGAGTACTTCCGGAGCCTCCTCGCTTTCAGCGACTACACGTTAATGAAATACTACATGTTAATAGATATGCACATAAGTTTATGGTACTGCTTCTGCTACAAGTTCTAATAACATGTTTTTATCAACTGGCACTATGTTCAAGAATTTAAAATGAAACTGGGGCTAGTGGTTCGGTTTGGATCTAAGCACATGATTAAGTGCTAGGTGGTTATCCCCCTCTTCCACACTCATCACCTCAAGTGGTTAAATAGAGCAGGGGTGATCCAGAGCTCCAATGGAGCTGAGAAGTTTTGTGTGAGTTCCTTGTCACAAGAAAACCCTCTGGACCAAAAATTAGCACTTTTCATGGTGTGGTTTGGTCAGAATAATTCTCTTAGCAAATAAGCAAAGAAGAATTAATTCTGAGGTAACACCCCTGTTCATGCCCAACTTAGTGAACTACAATTTCAATTATAGCTCCTAGAGTTTGCATGAATTTTCCTAGCATTTTTGGAGCTAATATATGCCCAGAACTGAATTTCCAAGTTTTGGAAATTCTCTGAAAATGTTTCTGTATTCAAATGAACACAGCACCTTCAAATCTGAATTGCCCTGGTCAAATCAACTCCAAATGGTCTGAAACTTTTACAGGGGTTCACTAACATCCTAAAGAATATTCTGGCAAAATTTGAGGATTTTTGGATAAACTAAACTCCCTCTAAATTCTTTTGCTGAAAAGCTTTAAAGAATTTTCCAGAATTAAATAATGGGTTTCATACTAATTGGGTTTCATATTTGGATTGTACTCTATTAGAGGAGTCCAACGAAATTTGTTTCACAATTTTTGAACTCTCCTACCCCAAGTTGTGCCCCTCCAAAGTTTAAACTGAAAACTGAAAATTCTAAAATGTTCAAAAGCCTGCCAGTGGGTCCCACCCGGTAGGTATTCACCTTCCTCGCGCCAAACAGGGGCCCACGGCGGCGCCCTCCGGCGAGCGTCGCCGGAACCGCTTTCCCGTCCATCCCCCGACCCCAGACTCGCCGCCCCACCCTAACTCATGACGCTGAACTCGGCTCGGGGGTCGCCGGCGGCCGTAGCTCACCGGAATAGGGCGCCCGACGGTGACAGTGGCTGTTAGGGTTCCGGCCTGGTCGGGAATGCGCTATAACGCATCAAAACGATCAGAAAAGGATCGGAGAGCACCGCGAAAGCTCGAGGATGTCAAAAATGGCCGCCAAACCCCGTGAAAAGGTCGGCAACATAGAGCTCCACGGTGACCCGATCTATTATTCCACGGTGGCCCGAAAAACAACAAGAACCCGGTCATTTCTGGACCATATACCTTGATTCTTGGTCGAGGAGGCTGCTAGGAAGTGAGGAAGGTGTGTGCAAGCTCACCCGAGCTGGCTTTGGACGGTGCAGCTAGAATTTTGGGGTAGACCGACCCCTACCCGTATGCACTAGCTTTCGGAAATCTTAGGAATTCTCTGCGCTCGGTCTATCAATTGCTATGCGGTTTGCAGCTACACGATCTGGAGGTGAAGGCGCACCTTTTTCGTGTAGAAGTCAGGCGGTGAAAATGGCCGTGGTGTGCTGTCCACGGAGAGCAACCTCGATTTTCTGCCGGGTGGCCTCGGTCCTCAGCTGCGATCATCGATTTGTGGCTGAACCAAGCGCTAACGCCACGAGGTGGCGGGGTGGTTAGCTAGAGCACGCACTGGTGCTCCTTTTTTGTGTTGGTGGCTCGGGCAGAGGCCGAGCAGGCGCCGGCGTACAGGGGAAATCGGAGGAGCGGCGCCGGTGAGCGAAGCAGAGCCGGTGCGGTGCTGTTTTGCAGAGAAACAACGCGTACGGCTCGGTTGCGTGGGGAGGGGGGTCACGTAGAGGAGGATGAGTTGCTGCCCAGTCGCTAGCGCAAGAGAGGGAACCAGGAGGTGGCTGCCTGGCGGTGGCGCGCGCGGCAGCTGGCTGTTCGAGCGACTGCCTTCGGTTGACTGAGAAACAGAGGGAAACTTGGGGGTTAAGTCTATTCCACCCAATGACATGTGGGCCCCACTGGTCAGTACCCCCTTCTCTCTCAAAAGATCCCAAAAATCTGGCCATTGATCAATTCAAATGTTTGGAGTCTCAAACTGAGCTACATTTGTATGGTTGGAGAAATTTCCCCCAAATTCAAATGTATATTTGAATTCTTTGCACATTTAGATCCTTTTTGGAAAAATGGGTAGCAAACCTTTTCAAAAATTACTGAAACTTTGCCTACCCACTAATTTGGACCTAAGGAATTCAAATATGCACTTTGATTCTTGTGTTAGCTACTACAACCAAGAGTTTGAATACAGCAGTTTTGAATCACCATTATGTCCTTCCCTCATTTGAATTTTGAGTTGGACACTAGTTCAAATTCTGATTTTCAAACCCTCCCATTGCACTTGAGTACTTCAACTAAGTGGTCTTAATCCAACTAGGGTACAAACATGTAAATGACTCTAAGTTGGTTTTGAACACCCTCTCATGTGTTATCATATGTGTAGAAAGTTTGAACCAATACCCTTTTGATGGAGGTTACTTGCTCTTCACAATTCTTCACAAGATATTCACCACAAAACTGTGGTGTTGTGAGGTGATGAAAAAAATTTTCAAGTCCCTTTTCTTGGGCCTTTACATCCCTCCCCCCTTAAAAGAATCTCGTTCCGAGATTATAAAAGTAGAGACCACGGTGTAATAGGGACTTACCCGTGTTGAGATGCCATGAACTCCGGGTAATTTGAGCGAAGGAATTCCTCGCTCTCCCACGTCGCTTCTTCGGCGGTGTGGTTGCTCCAGAGTATTTTGTAGAACCACAACGTTCGGCTACGCGTGGTCCGAGCTTTCTCATCAAGAATTGCCACCAGATATTCATCATATGTTAAATCCGGTTGCAGTTCGCCGATGTCTTCAGTAGGAACAACAGCGGTATGCTTCAAACATTATCTCAGTTGTGAGACATGGAAAATGTCATGGACACCAGCAAGAGATGCCGGTAGCTCCAGTCTATGCGCCACTGGTCCGCACTTCTCGGTGATAGCATAGGGTCCAATGAAACGGGGAGCGAGCTTCTCCTTCACACCGAACCGGTGCACGCCTTTCATCCGAGACACGCGGAGGTACACGTGTTCACCAACGTCAAAGTGCAACAGTATACGCCTCTTATCAGCGTAGCTCTTCTGCCGGGATTGAGCGACCTTCAAATTAGCTTGAATCGTCCGAACGTGCTCTTCGACGTCGTTCACCACATCAACCCCGAATGTGAGCCTTTCACCGGACTCGCACCAGTTTAATGGGTGCGGCATTTGCGATCGTAGAGAGCTTCGTAGGGTGCCATCTTGATACTCGCCTGATAGCCGTTGTTGTACAAGAATTCCGCCAACAGTAGGTGATCATCCCAGTTCCTACCGTGGTGTATGGCACATGCTCTCAACATGTCTTCTAACACTTGGTTCACCCTCTTTGTTTGTCCATCGGTCTGAGGGTGATAGGCGGAGCTCCTAATCAGCTTAGTACCCAATGCAGCGTGTAGCTGCTCCCAAAAGCGAGATACAAATAATGCACCTCGATCTGAGACGATGGTCTTGGGTACCCCATATAAGCATAGGATCTTTGCTATGTACAGCTCCGCATATTTGCCGACATTGTAACGTGTATTCACCGGGATGAAGTGAGCCGTCTTGGTTAACCAATCGACGATTACCCAAATGGAATCATGTTTGTTGGAAGTTAGGGGCAATCCCACAATGAAATCCATGCTCACATCTTCTCATTTCCATGTCGGGATCTTCAGGGGTTGCAACAGCCCTGATTTCTTCATGTGATCAGATTTCACTCATCGGCATGTATCGCACTCGGATACGTACTTCGCTACCTCCCGCTTCATCCGTGTCCACCAAAATTTCTTTTTCAAGTCTTGGTACATTTTGTTGCTGCCCGGATGAATGGAGTATTTAGACAAGTGAGCTTCATCGAGGATCTTCTTCCTCAGTTCCATATCCCGAGGTACGACTATGCGGTCATTGAACCATAGCGTCCCCTCATCATCCTTCCGGAAACATTTGATCTCCCCGTTGTCTATCCGTCTCCGGAGATGTGCCATGTCTTTATCAGTCTTCTGAGCTGCAATGATGTCCTTCCTAATAGTAGGGATGAGGGCAAGGTTGTAAAGCGATCCATAAGGAACCAAGTATAAACTTGGCTCTTCCTCCTCCACCGGTGTAATGGTGAGGTGATGGACATGTGATTTCTGACTCAGCGCGTCGGCTACTACATTTGCCTTGTCGGGGTGGTAATGAATCTCAATTTCATAATCTTTGATCAGTTCTAACCACCTCCTTTGCCTCATGTTCAGCTCCTTCTGGGTGAAAGTGTATTTCAAGCTCTTGTGGTCGGTGTAGAGGTGCACCAAATTCCCCAGGAGATAGTGCCTCCACATTTTCAGCGACAAAAACCACTGCAGCAAGCTCAAGATCATGAGTGGGATAGTGCTGCTCATGGTTCCGAAATTAGCGTGAGCCATAGGCGACCACACATCCTTCCTGCATCAACACGCAGCTGAGCCCAATACCGGACGCGTCACAATACACGTCGAAGGGCTTTGTTGTATCCGGCTGAGCTAATACCGGGGCTGTGGTGAGATGCTTCACCAATGCTTGGAACGCTCCTTCACACGCCGTGTTCCAAACATATTTCGTTCCCTTCTTCAGCAATTCTGTCATCGGTTTAGCGAGCTTGGAGAAGCTTGGAATGAATCTCCGATAGTATCCCGCTAACCCGAGGAAGCTTCTGACTTCATGAACTGAAGTGGGGGCTTTCCATTTAAGCACTTGCTCTATCTTGCTTGGATCAACCGCAATGCCTTCCGTGGAGATGATATGTCCCAAGAATGGCACTTGGCTGATCCAAAACTCGCATTTGCTGAACTTGGCGTAGAGCTTGTGGTCTCGCAATTATTGAAGAACGATCCTCAAGTGTTTGGCATGTTCGGCTTCTGTCTTGGAGTAAACCAAGATATCATCGATGAACAGTACCACGAACCTGTCCAGCTCCGGCATGAACACCGAGTTCATGAGATACATGAAATGGGCTGGAGCATTTGTGAGACCAAAGGACATGACGAGATATTCATATAATCCATATCTCATCGAGAAGGTCGTCTTTGGGATATCCTCCGCCCGGATCTTGATCTGATGATATCCAGAGCGAAGGTCCATCTTGGAGAACACACTTGCACCCACAAGTTGATCAAATAATATGTCGATGCGGGGCAGTGGGTACTTATTCTTAATGGTGATGGCGTTGAGCGGCCGGTAGTCCACACACAGCCTCAAGGTTTCATCCTTCTTCTTCACGAACAATGCCGAGAATCCCCAAGGCGAGGAACTCGGCCTAATGAAACCTTTGCTCAACAGATCATTAAGCTATTCTTTTAATTCAGCCAGCTCGTTCGGAGCCATCTTGTATGGTCTCCGTGATATGGGCGTAGTCCCGGGTGCAAGTTCAATCTTGAACTCGACATCCCGCTCAGGTGGCATGCTCGGAAGATCATCTGGAAACACGTCGGGGTACTCCCGGACTACGGGGATGTCTTCGAACTTGAGAGCTTCAGCATTATTAATTGCTGAAACTTCCTGGACTGGAGTGTCTAACACCATGGAATACGGACGGTGGAATGGAGAGTTTAAATGAACCGTCCATGTCCGAGTCTCTAGGACAGCGCCATGGTATTGTAGCCATGACATCCATAAGATTGCATCAATCTTTTGCCCCATAAGAATTATTAAGGTGGTGGGATATAGTTTCCCACCTAAGCACAATAGTGCCTTTGGGATCATCATATTTGCTGAGATCTTCCCTCCCGGTGAGCAGATCATATAGGTGCAGTCGGTTGGGAAGACTTGAATTTGATGCTTAGCCACATAGGATGCACTTATAAAGCTGTGGGTTGCACCAGAATCAAACAGTATGATGATGGCTCGATTGTTGAGAGTAAACGTACCCGCCAGCACGTTGTCTCCCTCTGGGGCATCCTCATTGTCGAGGTGGCGAATGCCCCCAGTCCACTGACCCACCTTCTTGACCAGAGGTCGACCTCGAGCACCGCCCTGGAACTGGGCTTGCCCACTGCTTTGCTGCCCCTGGGGACAGTCCTTCGCGAAGTGGCCCGCCTGGCCACACGTGAAGCAAGTGAAACGGGGCGGTCCGCCGCTGATCGGTGGACGGAAACCCGGGGCGCGTTGTGGCGGCGGGAACGCCCGGGGTACCATCTGCTGCTGCTGCTGTCTTGGTGGTGGCATCGGCGGTTGGAACGGAGGTGACGGAAAAGAACGTCCTCCGAACCGCTGAGGTCGCGCCGGTGGATGCCACTGCTGCCCGGATGGCGTCCGATACACCATCCGGTACTTCTGGGGAGCGCCACTCCCACTGTTGGGTGGAGCGCTGCGCTTCCGCTGCTCAGCTGCCAACTCCCGCTGAGCGTCCTCTTGCATGATTGCGGCATTGACCAGATCATTGAAGGTGTCGCGATTCCACTGAACGAGATGTGTCTTCATTTTGGGGTGTAACCCCCGATAGAAATGTCCCCGCTTCTTCTCTTCAGTGGAGATGTAGTCTGACGCATATTGCGCCAGATGGTTGAAGGCATGGGAGCAGTCATGGGCACTCCTCCCGCCCTGCTTCAGCTCCAAGAACTCTTGGAACTTCCTCTTCATTATCCTGGGAGGGATATGATAGGCGCGGAACGCCTCCCGGAACTCTTCTCATTCCACGGCATGGCCAGCCGGACGTGAGGTGACATAGTTCGCCCACCATGCACCAGCGGCACCGTGGAGTTGCAGCGCTGCGAACAGAGTCTTCTGTCGCTCCGTACATTGGAGCAGCCCAAACTTGGACTCGATGGTCCGCAGCCAGTTATCGGCCTCCAGTGGTTCTTCAGCTTCTGTGAACACTGGAGGGTGCGTACTCATGAAGTCCGAGTACGACCCTTCACAGGGCTCATGATGCCCTCTATCTTGACGCCCCCCCCCCCCCCCCCGCCTGGAACGTATTCTGCACGATCGTGCGGAGCAGGTCGGTCTGCTCCTCACGACCTCCCACCAGTGCCGCTATCACATCCGCTAGAGTAAGCGGAGGCGGCGGTGGTGGCTGCTGCTGCGGGGTGCTGCCGTAGGCCGGTGGCTGGGAGTCATCGCCTCCCTGCTGGCTAGAGCCACCAACCTCATGTGTGGTCCTAGTGCAAACCATCTGCAACCATACGACAATAAACATCAGTCCCGCAACATATTGCATGCAGTCAAATAAAATAGGCGTAAACCATAATGACAATAAATTCATACGATACATCTCGTATGTAGATAATGTAATAACTTTGCACAAGGTACACCATTACCAGACCAAATACAAGCTAGTTTAATCCAACTTGATGAACCTCCTCTTTGGAAGCTCACCACAACTAGGTTTGGTCACTACGAGACGTTACTATCGCGTTGTCATCACGTAAACCACCCTTTTATCTTCAATACGACACAAACATGGTCTCTAGTAAAAGAAACTTGAGTGAGACCTATACTCAAATCTTTCACTAGTTGAAGATAACCTCTCATGAGTATGTTCCACCCCATTGGGAGTACTCAAACCCCCTCTAGGGTACAACAATTTCTCAAATGAGTTCAACTGTATTTCCTCAGCCAGAATGACCAGTTTCTACATATCCAAGATTTTGATCTGGTTATGGGTATTTTCATGACTCAAGCTGAATACCAAAGTTAAAGTTAACTTCAGTATCTTTCCAACGAGTACTTATTTGCCCTCAGATCAGCTCTGGTTAAAAAGTTATGGTAATTCAAAGTCAACAGAATTTCTGGAAGAATTTAAACAGCACCTCCTTTGGGAAGTTGCTATTTTCAACTCTGATTTCCACTGAATTCTGTGCTGAAATTTCAGAAATTTCGAATTGCAAAGATGTAACACATCTTCTACCCTTTCTAAAAATGTATCATATGAAAATTTTAGATTTTTCTACTGGGAGTTATGTTTGAAAAACAGAACAATCGAGAGAGTGTTTAACTCTGTCCTGATTCTGGACAGTTTACATTCCTCTGGGGTTTAAACCATCTCAAGGTGCGTTTCAGCTCTGGAAGTCTACAACAAAGTTGTAGAGTACTTAAATACCTTTCCACAACTATATACCACACCTACCTAGGCTAAAAGACCTGTGAGTTATGCCCTGTTGAAGATCAGCAAACTTGCTGCCCAAAACAGAGCACTCTGTTTTTCAACCCTTTGGGACTACACTGATAAGCTATCAAATGTTTCTCTACCCATCTAGGGTCCTAAATATTGCAACCTAATGATTTTAGTTGCTTGTTATCATTATTTTTCATGCATATGCCTATGATATCTCGGTACAACGTTCCTCACAAAAGAAAATCCTAACCAGATGATACCGGCATATACGTCTCAAGTGTGGCACTAAACGGTCTCTCGCACACGTTTTCTACACGGATACATACGTGGTTAGTACCTGCAGAAGACCACACAATAATGGTGCACACTCAATGGTTGTTCGTTTCAGGCAGGACCATATTTAAAAGTAAATATAAACGCCCGTATCATTGTCATACGGCCGTCCTTGAGTTAAGTCACGTCTCAAGGTACGTGATCGTGTTTCAACACCACACGACGGGAACCCGAGTATGTCATGAACGGGTCGTCACAGTTAGGAATGTTATCAACCCAACAGATACCACCTACTGCCCTGCAGGGCACACCGATGGCAGGCGTTGCGTATGTCCTCCTGGGCTATTTCTAGACGAACACACTCTCGCGTTACTGACCACGCGATGTGGTCTCCACTCACTTGCCTAATGCACGCTAGGGATCAGCGTTTCATATGAACTCAGGAACATGAAGAGTACAAGAGTTTCATATTGACGTCTCACACCAAGCTGTGAGACTTATCCCTGAACCACGTTCCTCGTCAGGGGAGCTAACCGAAATTGAACCACTTTCGGTGGCGTTCCTTACCATTCTTACCAGAGCATAGGTGCGTCGTTACATAATTAAAATTCAGAATTATAACACATAGGTTAGTCTTTGTCACTTTAATTAACTATGCTAATATAGTCCTTACTTGGGCAACTAAAGAATCCTCACCGTAATTCTAAGTTTTTCCATAATACAGTCCTTAAGTACTGTGCTATTCTCAATGCAGCTCTGATACCAGGCTGTGGCGGACCGGAATCCGCTCATCCAGGATCGCAGAGAGTGGCGCCGCACGATGCGACAACCGACAGCACACGTCATAAGAACACAATATATTACATGGAAAAACAACTAAACTGTACAAACGGTACAATACCCAGTTACAAACTATTATCTTTAATACACAGCGGAAGTCTACTTTTCTACAACTCACGCCCGCCTACCTAGCCAAAGTCGGTTGCCCAGCCCTAGGGCAACTGAATGTGGCCTAGAGGGGGGGTGAATAGGCCTTTAAAGATTCCTGCACACTTAATAAAGTTATCAGAAACTTGACTGGCCGGACTAGTCCGGTTGTGTGGGCGGACTAGTCCGGTGTGCTGAATTATTTGAGTTAATTAAGTGTGTCTCATAAATTTAATTTCTCAGCAGCAGAATGAGAACAACATTTTTATAAATTAAATTTATTGTATGGATGCACGTGCAAACTTATAAGGAACTCAAACGATGACTAGCAAACTAGTGATCTAATGTATCAAAATGTAAAACAATTGAGAGACAAGAGACACGATTTTTTACCGAGGTTCGATCTCACCAAGAGATCTACGTCCTCGTTGAGGAAGCTCACACAGAGTCGGGTTCCCAACCCTTTCCCTCTTCAAGTCACCACACAGGCCGACTTGACTTCACTATCAAGTGTAATCACCGTGTTTATGGGGCAGCCTCACACGTTGAGGGCTCCCACAAGAATTACAATGAGAAGTTGATCAAATACACTCAAAAAGATTACAATGCAGAATATGAGTGTAGAGAAATCAAACCTCAAGAGCTCACAACGAAGGAACGACGATCTCCCAATCCTAAATCCAAGTATTTTATTGATCTTCACCTTTTTGCACCTTAGATGTGTGGGGAGACGTGTTTTTGGGCTCTTGGGACAGGTGGCGGCGCTAGGGTTTCAGTTTTTTAAAGTATGAGTCGTGTCTTCTTGGGGAAAAGACGAAGGACCTCTTTTTATAGGCTTTCCCAAAAAGTTACCGTTGTTAAACCTACTACCGGACTAGTCCGGTATATGATCGGACTTGTCCGGCCTACTTCCAGTGGGTTAACCGGACTAGTCCGGTCCACAAACCGGACTTGTTTGGTGCTATGTGAGATGAGGTTTCAGAAACTTTAGCGGACTAGTCCTGTCGCTTGGATGGACTAGTCCGTAGTCCTCTAAAGAGGACAACAGAGACATGACCGGACTAGTCCGGTCTAAAACCGGACTTGTCCGGTTGCATTCCAGTGAGCTGACCGGACTAGTCCGGTTCACAAGGCGGACTTGTCCGGTGCACAATGTTTGCGTCTTTCAGAAAGTTAAACGGACTAGTCCGGTCCATGAACGGACTAGTCCGGTTTTCAGTGGATTTTAGTTGATTTTTAAACCCCTTACCCTTACGCAAAGTCATGAGCTCTTGGGATGTGTCTCTCTCACACACAACCTATACATTTATATCTACTTTGCTTCTCTATATTCCACTAACGTCTTCCTTTTCGGGCACCACTCTATTTTTCACCTTTTTGTGTGTGTGCCGAGCCAGTTCACTTTGTTTATCCTGCAATCATCTTAATAGTTTCATTAGGATCTCATATGTTCGTCATCAATTAGCCAAAACCCACAAGGGATATCCTAGATGCACTTACAATCTCCCCCTTTTTGGTGATTGATGACAACCATTTGAGATATTACAATTGAGAATAAACGGTTGATTTTCATAAGGTGTGTACATATGAGAATAATAAAGAATTCACAAAAAGCTTCTCACATATGCACACACCTTATGGTGGGGTGCCTCACAGGTGTGTGATAAACAAAATGTGATAAATTGAGGACAAACAGTAGTGAACATGTAAGTGGGCATTAGAGCATAGTACATCACACATAAGAAAAGAAATAGTGCATTACAAGATTTTAAAAATAGGTACATGTCCTTGATCACAAAAGATCTTAATGACTAATACTAGATAGAAAAAGGTCCAAGTCTAATCTCATCTCAATCTCTCCCCCTTTGGCATCAAGACACCAAAAAGGGAAAAATTGAGGGGAATCACTCATCGCTGCCTCCTCCGTCAGTCTCAGTCTGATCTTCATCTTTAGCATCCACGGGAGCAGGATCTTCCTCTGAGTCCTCGGAGGCGGGCGGTGATCCAACAGGCTCAATCTCAAGCTTTGCACAGATAGACTTGATATTTGCATTGACGTACTGTTGATGTCTCTTCCTTGCAAGCTTTTCTTTGTGTTGCCTGTCTTCGATCTTACGGCAGCAGGCGAAGATGGAGGAAAGCATCTTGAGGATGCCGCTAGATGATTCTTGGGCAGGTGGAGAACCAGGAGGAGCAGCTGCAGACCTAGTGTCATCATGAGCTTGCTTTGATCTCCTCTCCACTGGTGGAGAGGACGGGGCAGTTGGAGCCGGAGGGAGAGTGTACTCGGTGGGTTTTTGCGGCTTCAACCCCGTATGCTTGACATCCTTGACAAACTCGAGTCCCATCACTTTCTCAATCATGTACATGATATACGGTGCGTATCCACAGGACCTATTGGGGGTAATTGAGATGTTCACAATGTCGTTGTAGATATACTCAAAGACATTGAATGGTCTCCTCCCACTAATGACCTTCATGAGAGTCCTCAAGGTTCCTTGTATAGTTCCTGCATCTCCATCCTTCGGAGCTATCGTCTTTCTCAAGACTCTATTTAGGACCACAAAGAAGGGCTTTAGATATTTGGTGGTGGGAGGAACATATGGCATCCTTGTGTCATAGAGAAACTCAAGCTCTTCCTTCTCTAGGGGTTTCAGATTATGGATGACCAGTTCATGATCCAAAGTGTTTTGGAGGTGAAGAATCCTAGCAAATTCATCATACGTGACACTATACCTTGAACCATGAGTCATCCAAGTAAGACTGTCTCCATCATCCCGAGCAAAGTAGAGAGTGGAGTAAAACTGGGTAATGACTTCATTGTTCCAGTCATACTCAAAAGATAGCAGGTCCGTCAGACCGTGCCTCTCTAAAGCCTCCACCATCTCACGAAAGGCGGGATACTTCTTCGACTTCAGGTATTCAACATTTAGCCATTGACTCTCTACTACGGGATTCTTCATCTTCATGTACACATGCTCGTAGTAGTCTGCATGGAAGTTGCTCCAGAACCTAGGATCAGAACATTGTTTAGGTCGGCCATACACTTCAATCTTCCTGAAGTTATCAGCTAGCTCATTCCCTTTTCCAGTGAAATCCTCACTTGAAGGCTGCCTGTTGCGGTGAACGGGATTTTTCAATTTCAGAGGCCCAATGGGGCCACTAGCAAGTCCCTTCCCTTTATTGAGAACTCTTCTTGGCCCTAACGAGCCCTCAGCAGCATCTTTCCTTTGAGGCCTTTTGATAATGACTTTTCTCTTCTTAGGTAGATTGTCGTCGGAGGGTGGAGAGTGAGCATTGACATCATGTCTCTTCTTCATCACTCCCTCCTTAGCTCTCCTCACTCTTTCACGTTGAACTTCTTCGTCAATGTGAAAAGAGCTGTCATCTGATCCTGAAGACATGATGCCTGATAAGGAGTTTAAGGATTAGATGCAAACGGACACATTATCGACTTCAAATGGGAATGTAGGAGTTCAGCTGTCAGAGACCGGACTTGTCCGGTTTCAGAGTGCGGACTAGTCCGGTGGACCGGACTTGTCCGCATCTTGAACACCGGACTAGTCCGGCCTAGCATAAGAACCCTAAATTGAATGTTTCATTTGAAGCAAATCTCCTATCTAAGGACACAAGGATAGGAAAGTGGTAGGAATACATCTATTTATGCAATGTACATCCTTTTGAAATCAAAGGAAACTAGCTAGAGCTAGAAAAATTGAGATTTTGGTTTTTGGGGGGATTTACCAAGATTTGAAGATTCGCATTGAAGGAGTGGAAATCAGTCTGGATGAGTTCGGAAAGTAGGATCCCCTCGTCGAGGAGAGGCTTTTTCACGGAGAAAACTCCGAGTTTGAGGGCTCAACTCGAAAATCACTTTGAGAGCTAGGGTTTAGGAGAGAGGGTGAGACAAAGTGCTTATGAGTGGAGAGGGAGGCATTTGGTCCGGCTAACTGCTTCTCTATGCGACTGACCGGACTAGTCCGGTCATGGTAGCGGACTAGTCCGGTACCCCTGAGTTAACCTAATTGTTGTCTGTCCGGACTAGTCCGGTTGGAAATCGTACTAGTCCATTTCCAACAGACTTGATATATATATAGATAACTAATAGTGATCCAAGGACAACAATTTTGCAAGTAGTCTTGGTGATTACGACCAGTAGGCAATCAACAATCGAACAATGGTCATAATCCACAAGATTTATTCATTAAGAATAGTTTTCTGAGTACAAAGGAGAGGAGGAGCATTTTTGACAATACGGAGGAACAATTTAAGTTGCAACCAGGTATGCAATGTTTCAAGCCACATTTCGAGAGTCAAGAATGTTTAGCTCATTTCTTAGTTCACAGAACCTTTTCTCATCTAATGGTTTGGTAAAAATATCTGCAAGTTGTTTTTCAGTCCTAACATGTGAAATAGCTATGTCACCTTTTAATGAATGATCTCTAAGAAAGTGATGGCGGATGTCTATGTGCTTAGTTCTTGAGTGCTCTACAGGGTTGTGTGCAATCTTTATAGCACTTTCATTATCGCATAGAAGCGGGATATGACTTAGATTGTAGCCGTAGTCCCTAAGAGTTTGTTGCATCCAAAGCAGTTGCGCACAGCAACTACCGGCTGCAACATACTCTGCTTCCGCTGTGGAAAGAGCAATGGAGTTTTGCTTTTTAGATGACCAAGAAACTAGGGACCTACCAAGAAATTGACAAGTCCCTGACGTGCTCTTTCTATCGACTTTGCATCCTGCATAGTCAGCGTCGGAGTACCCTATCAAGTTAAACTTGGATCCTTTGGGATACCAAAGGCCCAAGTTAGGTGTGTGCACAAGGTACCTTAGGATTCTTTTTACAGCAATTAAGTGACACTCTTTAGGTGGGGCTTGAAACCTTGCACACATGCAAACACTAAGCATAATATCTAGCCTAGATGCACATAAGTATAATAAGGAGCCAATCATGGACCGATATACCTTTTGGTCCACATTTGGACCGTCTTCATTGAGGTCGAGATGTCCGTTGATGGCCATGGGTGTCTTGATGGGCTTGGCTTTGTCCATATTGAATTTCTTGAGAATGTCTTGTGTATATTTAGTTTGGCTTATAAATGTACCTTCTCTCAGTTGCTTCACTTGAAATCCCAAGAAGAACTTCAATTCACCCATCATTGACATCTCGAACCTGTCTGTCATTATTTTGCTAAATTCTTCACAGAAGGACTTGTTAGTGGATCCAAAGATAATGTCATCAACATAAATTTGACATACGAATAAATGATCATCAAAATGTTTAGTAAAGAGTGTATAGTATGCTTTACCAATTTCGAATCCATTTTGAATCAGAAAATCTCTAAGACACTCATACCAGGCTCGAGGAGCCTGTTTGAGGCCATAGAGAGCCTTACGCAGTTTATAGACATGGTTGGGATACTTCTGATCTTCGAACCCCGGTGGTTGGTCCACATAGACTTCCTCCTTGCTTTATTTCTTGTCACTACTCCATGTTCATCTTGCTTGTTCCGAAAGACTCATTTGGTTCCAACGATGTTCGCCCTTGGTCTTTCCACCAGCTCCCACACTTCATTTCTTTTGAAGTTGTTCAGCTCCTCTTGCATCGCAATCACCCAGTCTGGATCCCTTAAGGCTTCTTCTACCCTGTATGGCTCCAGAAAAGACACAAAAGAATAATATTCACAAAAATTTGCAATTTGAGATCTAGTAGTTACTCCCTTAGCAATATCTCCAATGATATTGTTGACAGGATGGTCCCTTTGCACACACTGATGTACTCTTGGGTGTGGAATTTGTATAGTTGTTTGTTCTTCATTGTCTTCATGTGTCATGTCTCCCCCTAGATCATTGCTTCCATGATCATCTTGATTTTCTTGATCTTCCTCAACTTGATCTTGTGTAGGAGCTCCCCCTTGATCATTGCTTCCTTGTTGAAATTCATCTTGTGTCTCCTCTCATGGTAGGATATCACCAAGTGCCATTTTCTTCAGCGCTTCACATGGAGCTTCCTCCTTATCTAGCATAGACTTATCGACTTGCTCCACTTGTGAGCCGTTAGTTTCATCGAACACTACGTCACGCGCTACTTCAACAAGGTCGGACACCTTGTTGAAGACACGATAGGCGTAGGCGTTCGATTCATATCCGAGCAAGAATCCTTCATCGGACTTTGAAGCAAACTTCGAGGCCCTTGGTTTCTTGTTCAGAATAAAACATTTGCAACCAAAAACTTTGAAATAGGAAACGTTAGGCTTTTTACCCGTGAGAAGCTCATATGGAGTTTTCTTCAGAAGTCGATGAAGGTACAACCGATTTATGGCGTGACAAGCGGTGTTCACCGCTTCTGCCCAAAATCGGTCTGACGTCTTGTATTCATCCAACATTGTTCTCGCCATTTCGATCAATGTTCTGTTCTTCCTTTCAGCCACCCCGTTTTGTTGAGGAGAGTAGGGTGCCAAGAATTCATGCTTTATACCTTCTTCATTGAGATATTCTTCAACTTGGGTGTTCTTGAATTCTGTCCCATTGTCACTTCTGATATTCTTTACGGTTGATGAGAATTCATTTTGAGCTCTTTTCAAGAACTTCTTGAGGATTCCTTGAGTTTCTGATTTATCATACAAGAAAAATACCCAGGTAAATCTTGAAAAATCATCAATAATAACTAAACCGTATTTGTTACCGCCGATGCTGATGTACGCAATTGGACCAAAGAGATCCATGTGGAGAAGTTCCAGCGGTTTAGTGGTGGTCATCACATTCTTGGCGGGGTGTGGTGCTCCAACCTGTTTTCCTGCTTGACAAGCGCTGCACGGCCTGTCTTTTTCAAAAACCACATTCTTAAGACCACGGATGTGACCACCTTTTAGAAGTTTCTGCAGATTTCTACATGTAAAACATTAGATAAGGTGTGTTGAGAGGATATTTCAATGTTACCACTACCAAGGACCTTTCCTTGGCTGTTGTCTCCAAAGTATATACCTTCACTTGGATCCTTGTTGCACTCGTATTCCACAAACATACCTCTCTCTCCGGTCATATGATTTGTGCATCCGCTATCTAGCACCCACTTAGATCCACCGGAGGAGTAAGCCTACAAAATAGAATTATTTCTGGGTTTTAGGTACCCAAGCTTGCTTGGGTCCTCTCAGGTTAGTCACAAGAGTCTTGGGCACCCACACACAAGTTTTTAAGTTCTTGTGGCGTGGCCCTGTATATTTAGCAATGACTTTTCCATACTTGTTTTTCATGAGAACATAAGAAGCATCAAATGTATGGAATATTGTTTGTAGCTCAGATTCATGGGATTTTTCTTTAACAAAAATGATTCTATTCTTAGCATGATTAGGAGTAGACATGTGTCTGTTCCTGTCAAAGCCAAGACCATCTTTGACATTGGGAGGTCTAGTAATCATATATGCACTTCGTGCATATTTGATCTTCTCCTTATCAAAGATGCCGTTTTGAGAAGAATGCATGTCATGAGAGGTTGAAGCATTAGAAATTACATTCTTCTTACTAGAGCAAGTGCAGGTTCTTATTGTTGTCGAGCGCATATCTTTGGAGGAAGAGCTCTTGGAGGAAGAGGAGTCACTTTGTTTGGGCGACTCAACTTGCACCTCAAGGATTTTGTTAACTTTTGACAACTTAGCAAGTTCTTCCTTGATTGCAATGTGCGAGTCCTCTAACTTTGAGTAAGTTTCCTTACTCAAGGTTAGCTCTAACTCAAGTGACTCATTCTTCTCTCTTTCAAGCTCAAGAAGCTTTTCAACTTCTTGATATCTCTTCCTCTCACGGATGAGCATATCTTCTTGTCGGTTGACAAGTTCTTCCTTTTCAAAGATTTCGTTCGACAACATTTCCATTTTCTTTAAAGCAATTTTACTTAGCCCTCTAAATAATTCTTCATTATCACTAGAGCTATCAAAGTCATCAATGGAGGAATTTAGCACAGGAGGAGTAAGTCTAACCTTTTTCTTGCCTTCCTTAGCCATAAGGCAAGTGTGGATGTTCATGTCCCGTCCTCCCATGTTCGGAAAGAGTGTGGCTCTCATAGTTGGTTTCTTGACTGCGATAGTGGCCATCTCTTCTTCTTCATCGGAGGAGGACTCGTCGTTTGAGTCCCACTCCTTCCCAATGTGAGCTTGATGGGCTTGTCTTCTTTTTCTGAAATTTTTCTTTTCTTGAGATCTTGTTTCCTTCTTCTTTTTGTTTTGCTCATAAGTACAGTCCACCATGAAGTGACCGTACTCTCCGCAGTTGTAGCAAGTGCGTCGAGCCTTGGATTTTCCGTTATCCTTGCTTTTGCCTTCATGTGAATTGTTGCTGTGTCTTCTCTTCATCATGCGTTTGAACTTTTTGATGAAGAGTACCATTTCTTCGTCATCAAGATCGGTGCTTTCGTCGCTTGTATCTCCATCGTCTTGGTCTTCACGAGTTTCTTTGAGTTTGGGTCTGCACGTTGCTTTGAGGGCAACTTCTTTCTTTTTAGAAGAGGTGAGCTCGGCTAAGTCTTTGACGTATTGAGCCTCTTTCTCCATCATTTCATGATTTATGATCTTTCCCAATAACTCATCGGGAGTCATTTTGTGAAACCCGGGGCTTTCTCTAATCATTGAGCAAAGTGTGACGTTTCTCGGCATGAAGGCTCTAATCATTCTTTTGACCACTTCGTGATCTGTCCATTTCTTACTTCCATAAGCACGAATTTTGTTGATGAGTGCTTTCATCCGGTTGTACATGTCTTGAGGTGATTCGCCTTCTTCAATAGCAAATCTCCCCAACTCTCCTTCAAGCATTTCGATTTTGGCTTCACGAACTGACCTATTTCCTTCGTGAGCTGTCTTGAGGGTATCCCAGATTTCTTTTGCACTTTCCAACCCATCGATCTTGGTGAATTCCTCTCTGCTTAGTGATGATGTGATCACGGCGACGGCTTGTGCGTTTCTGTGAATCTCTTGTTCTTGTTCTGGGGTGAGTTCATCATCCGTGTCCGGAATATCGATGCATGTGCAAACAATGTGCCACAGACTAGGGTTCAGGGATATCAGATGCATCTTCATGTTGTACTTACACATGGTGTAGTCACTTCCGTCAAACTGTGGGGGCTTTCCCATAGGAATAGAGAGATAATGATTATTTGAATTGAGACGGTTGTAGTTGTAAGGATACCGGGAGTAGTCGTGATGACCACTCCCCATCGTCTTTTCTTCCTCTTTTCCCTTTTTTGCCATTAACTTCTTTCTCAGTAATGTCTTTAGCTGTCTCACTTCATCATCGTCATGTGGATTTTCTTTCAGCACATCGAAGGCTTTGGCTTCTTGCTCCTCATCGTTGTTGTTCGTCTTCGGGATGTCGTTGTTCTTCTCAGAGGCCATTGATCTCTCCGAGATGTAAGTCTCGTTGATGGAGAACTTGGCTCTGATACCAATTGAATGTGGCCTAGAGGGGGTGAATAGGCCTTTAAAGATTCCTGCACACTTAATAAAGTTATCAGAAACTTGACTGACCGAACTAGTCCGGTTGTGTGGGCGGACTAGTCCGGTGTGCTGAATTATTTGAGTTAATTAAGTGTGTCTCATAAATTTAATTTCTCAGCAGCAGAATGAGAACAACAGTTTTATAAATTAAATTTATTGTATGGATGCACGTGCAAACTTATAAGGAACTCAAACGATGACTAGCAAACTAGTGATCTAATGTATCAAAATGTAAAACAATTGAGAGACAAGAGACACGATTTTTTACCGAGGTTCGATCTCACCAAGAGATCTACGTCCTCGTTGAGAAAGCTCACACAGAGCCGGGTTCCCAACCCTTTCCCTCTTCAAGTCACCACACAGGCCGACTTGACTTCACTATCAAGTGTAATCACCGTGTTTACGGGGCAGCCTCACACGTTGAGGGCTCCCACAAGAATTACAATGAGAAGTTGATCAAATACACTCAAAAAGATTACAATGCAGAATATGAGTGTAGAGAAATCAAACCCCAAGAGCTCACAACGAAGGAACGACGATCTCCCAATCCCAAATCCAAGTATTTTATTGATCTTCACCTTTTTGCACCTTAGATGTGTGGGGAGACGTGTTTTTGGGCTCTTGGGACAGGTGGCGGCGCTAGGGTTTTAGTTTTTGACAGTATGAGTCGTGTCTTCTTGGGGAAAAGACGAAGGACCTCTTTTTATAGGCTTTCCCAAAAAGTTACCGTTGTTAAACCTACTACCGGACTAGTCCGATATATGATCGGACTTGTCCGGCCTACTTCCAGTGGGTTAACCGGACTAGTCCGGTCCACAAACCGGACTTGTTCGGTGCTATGTGAGATGAGGTTTCAGAAACTTTAGCGGACTAGTCCTGTCGCTTGGATGGACTAGTCCGTAGTCCTCTAAAGAGGACAACAGAGACATGACCGGACTAGTCCGGTTGCATTCCAGTGAGCTGACCGGACTAGTCCGGTTCACAAGGCGGACTTGTCCAGTGCACAATGTTTGCGTCTTTCAGAAAGTTAAACGGACTAGTCCGGTCCATGAACGGACTAGTCCGGTTTTCAGTGGATTTTAGTTGATTTTTAAACCCCTTACCCTTACGCAAAGTCATGAGCTCTTGGGATGTGTCTCTCTCACACACAACCTATACATTTATATCTACTTTGCTTCTCTATATTCCACTAACGTCTTCCTTTTCGGGCACCACTCTATTTTTCACCTTTTTGTGTGTGTGCCGAGCCAGTTCACTTTGTTTATCCTGCAATCATCTTAATAGTTTCATTAGGATCTCATATGTTCGTCATCAATTAGCCAAAACCCACAAGGGATATCCTAGATGCACTTACAGCAACCCACACTAGCTGCACTCCTCAGCTCAGCGCGGCGTGTACGGCTCCCACTCAGCCGTGGTCCCCGACGGAGGGTAACCCTCGCCGGTGGACTCGTACTTTGAGTCCGTGGGTGGCTCCTCACCTGAAAAACACTTAAGCAGCAACTGTGAGCACGATGGCTCAACAAGACTTAACCGACTTACCTAAGCATGAAACTCTACATGAGGGGTACAATGAATATAGGCTAGTAACAGTGCAACAAAGGACACGCTACAAGTTCATCCTTAGTTTATCTTTTAGCCACAGTTAACAGTTCGGAAATCTGAAATTTAGTAAGCAAGATTTGGTGGCACACATGTAGCAATACAATTATATCATGACAGCAGTATTAAAGCATAACATTTAATTCATTAACTACGCTACGACGCAGTGATCAAGCGGTACTCGTCACCGCGAGGAACGGCAAATCGACTCGATATACACCTGCAGGGAAACCCAAAGAGCACGTCACGTACGCCCACCCGTGGAGCTGCACAGCACGCTCACTCGATGTCGTACGGGACAACCTTTCACCCAACAGCCCAAACATCGAACCGGTTGCACCGAAACGGACAGGAGGTTCCCTACACGGAGCATCTCTCTATGCCCGTTAGCAGATTTCCACCTGGCTGTCCTCAACCTACACCTATAAATCGGTGTGCTATGCCTCGACGCCTGGAGGTTTAGACTACATCGGTTTATCGGGGCCCATATATCCGATATGCCTTCGGTACGTTCAATACTTGTTCAGCAGGATCGCACACGGATCGGTCCTCAATCGACACGGACAGGGCTGCGCACAAAAGACTTCCTCTTGCTGCGCCCTAGCCCCTACCAAGTCTCATTTTCATTACTAAGGTGATCTCACATTACTCGAACCAACCACGTGTGTCCCAAGCCTAACTCGTGAGTAGATTCCAACTACTCGACTTGTACCGAAGTCCTATGAATCATTAAGCATAGCCTGTCTATTCGAGGCCTTAGACGCTACCCTCACTCTTGGGGAAAAATTCTGGTTATGCAGTTGGGTATTCATCAATCCTACACCTAATGCACATACACACTTCACACTACGTATGTAAACAAAATAAAAACTTTATAAAAGGCTTAATGCAAACCGGGGCTTGCCTTGTTGTTGCTGGTCAGTAGTTAGTTCTTCTTCCGGAAGGAGGAAGTCGAGTACTTCCGGAGCCTCCTCGCCTTCAGCGACTACACGTTAATGAAATACTACATGTTAATGGATATGCACATAAGTTTATGGTACTGCTTCTGCTACAAGTTCTAATAACAAGTTTTTATCAACTGGCACTATGTTCAAGAATTTAAAATAAAACTGGGGCTAGTGGTTTGGGTTTGGATCTAAGCACATGATTAAGTGCTAGGTGGTTATCCCCCTCTTCCACACTGATCACCTCAAGTGGTTAAACAGAGCAGGGGTGATCCAGAGCGCCAATGGAGCTGAGCATTTTTGTGTGAGTTCCTTGTCACAAGAAAACCCTCTGGACCAAAAATTAGCACTTTTCATGGTGTGGTTTGTTCAGAATAATTCTCTTAGCAAATGAGAAAAGAAGAATTAATTCTGAGGTAACACCCCTGTTCATGCCCAACTTAGTGAACCACAATTTCAATTATAGATCCTAGAGTTTTCATGAATTTTCCTAGCATTTTTAGAGCTCAGATATGCCCAGAACTGAATTTCCAAGTTTTGGAAATTCTCTGAAAATGTTTCTGTATGCAAATGAACACAGCACCTTTAAATCTGAATTGCCCTGGTCAAATCAACTCCAAGTGGTCTGAAACTTTTACAGGGGTTCACTAACATCTTAAATAATATTCTGGCAAAAGTTGAGGATTTTTGGATAAACAAAGCTCCCTCTAAAATTCTTTTGCTGAAAAGCTTTAAAGAATTTTCCAGAATTAAATAATGGGTTTCATACTAATTGGGTTTCATATTTGGATTGTACTCTATTAGAGAAGTCCAACAAAATTTGTTTCACAATTTTTGGACTCTCCTACCCCAAGTTGTGGCCCTCCAAAGTTTAAACTGAAAACTGAAAATTCCAAAATGTTCAAATGCCTGCCAGTGTGTCCCACCCGGCAGGTCTTCTCCTTCCTCGCGCCAAACAGGGGCCCGCGGCGGCGCCCTCCGGCGAGCGTCACCGGAACCGCTTTCCCGTCCATCCCCCGACCCCAGACTCGCCGCCCCACCCTAACTCATGACGCTGAACTTGGCTCGGGGGTCGCCGGCGGCCGTAGCTCACCGGAACAGGGCGCCCGACGGTGACAGCGGCTGTTAGGGTCCCGGCGTGGTCGGGAATGCGCTATAACGCATCAAAACAATCGGAAAATGATCGGAGAGCACCGCGAGAGCTCGAGGGTGTCGAAAATGGCCACCAAACCCCGTGAAAAGGTCGGCAACATAGAGCTCCACGGTGACCCGAGCTATTATTTCATGGCGGCCCGAAAAACAACAAGAACCCGGTCATTTCTGGACCATATCTCTTGATTCTTGGTCGAGGAGGGCCGCTAGGAAGTGAGGAAGGTGTGTGCAAGCTCACCCGAGCTGGGTTTTGACGGTGCAGCTAGAATTTTGGGGTAGACCGACCCCTACCCGTATGCACTAGCTTTTGGAAATCTTAGGAATTCTCTGCGCTCGGTCTATCAATTGCTATGCGGTTTGCAGCTACACGATCTGGAGGTGAAGGCGCACCTTTTTCGTGTAGAAGTCAGGCGGTAAAAATGGCCGTGGTGTGCTGTCCACGGAGAGCAACCTCGGTTTTCCGTCGGGTGGCCTCGGTCCTCAGCTGCGATCGTCGATTTGTGGATGAACGAAGCGCTAATGCTGCGAGGTGGCGGGGTGGTTAGCTAGAGCATGCACTGGTGCTCCTTTTTTGTCTTGGAGGCTCGGGCAGAGGCCGAGCAGGCGCCGGCGTACAGGGGAAATCGGAGGAGCGGCGCCGGTGAGCGAAACAGAGCCGGTGCGGTGCTGTTTTGCAGAGAAACAACGCGTACGGCTCGGTTGCGTGGGGAGGGAGGTCACGTAGAGGAGGGCGAGTTGCTGCCCGGTCGCCAGCGCGAGAGAGGGAAGCAGGAGGTGGCTGCCCGGCGGTGGCGCGCGCGCGGCAGCTGGCTGTTCGAGCGACTGCCTTCGGTTGACTGAGAAACAGAGGGAAACTTGGGGGTTAAGTCTATTCCACCCAATGACATGTGGGCCCCACTGGTCAGTACCCCCTCCTCTCTCAAAAGATCCCAAAAATCTGGCCAGTGATCAATTCAAATGTTTGGAGTCTCAAACTGAGCTACATTTGTATGGTTGGAGAAATTTCCCCCAAATTCAAATGTATATTTGAATTCTTTGCACATTTAGATCCTTTTTGGAAAAATGGGTAGCAAACCTTTTCAAAAATTACTGAAACTTTGCCTACCCACTAATTTGGACCTAAGGAATTCAAATATGCACTTTGATTCTTGTGTTAGCTACTGCAACCAAGAGTTTAAATACAACAGTTTTGAATCACCATTATGTCCTTCCCTCATTTGAATTTTGAGTTGGACACTAGTTCAAATTCTGATTTTCAAACCCTCCCATTGCACTTGAGTACTTCAACTCAGTGGTCTTAATCCAACTAGGGTCCAAACATGTAAATGACTCTAAGTTGGTTTTTGAACACCCTCTCATGTGTTATCATATGTGTAGAAAGTTTGAACCAATACCCTTTTGATGGAGGTTACTTGCTCTTCACAATTCTTCACAAGATATTCACCACAAAACTGTGGTGTTGTGAGGTGATGAAAAGTTTTTGCAAGTCTATTTTCTCGGGCCTTTACATAATCTATAACAGCAGACTTCCTAAGTCACTTTATATGCCTCTGTGCCTAGCATGCGGCTGCACGTTAAGCTGAGAGGGAGAGCGAGCTGCTAGCTAGGGACCGACCTACGAGCGCACGGATATTACTAGTGTCATCATGAAATAGAAAAAAAATTATCACATGACCAGTAAACATAATCAACAAGCAATGAATATTCCGCTAAGCTCAAGCTCACATTACTCATGTATCTAAAACCTCCTAATCTGCAATTGTTGTGATTCATATCTTATACCGACATAACAATAAAAGGCACAATCTGCGAGGCAGAGGCGCAGAGCGTGGCGGGGGCAGAGCAACTCCGCAGCGGAGGGGCCGGAGCTGATCAGCACACCGCCGGAGCGGGATAGGGGCTGAGCAGATGCATTGTGCACGGCCGGGGCGGGACAGGGTCTGAGCAGCTGCGCTGGGCCACGGCCGGAGCGGGACAGAGGCTCAGTAGATGCGCTGGGCACGACCGGAGCTGTGCAGCGGCGCTGTGGACGGCGGCAGAAACTGAGCAGCTGCGTTGTGCACGGCCAGGGGCTGCGGACGGGCTGAGGCGTTCTCGGGACGGCGGAATCGTGCTGGGACGGGCAGCGGCCTGGGAACGGGCGGCAGAGACGGCCGGCAGCCGGTCTCCGGACAAATGCGGCGGCAGCGGCGTGCGCCGGGCTCAGAACGAGCCAAGCACGGCCGAAGTGCAGGCGACGGGCGCGGGCGGGCTGAGCACGGCCGGAGATAGTCTGGGGACGGCGGCGGCTTGGGATGGCCGGGCTGCGGACGGCCGGCGGCGTGGCAGAACAGTGATTGGCGGCGCGATAACTGACTATCGAGATGCGATTGATGCGGCGTCCGGACAGGAAACTATCAGGTAATTTCATGAGCCAATAGCAGGCCGACGACAATAGCCGAAAAGTCGTGAGCCACGGGAAAGCCGACGACAAAAAGCCTAGGTTTGTGAGCCGAATGCCAAGTGTTTTCGTGTGCCAACGCAAACCCACGAACATATGTGCATATATTGTCGTGTGCCGACCGAAGCCGACGGCAACACGCCTAGGTTTTAGTGTCGGATACCCTTTATTTTCGTGTGCCACGTTGTGCCCACGAAATTACATGCATCTATTGTCGTGTGCCTCCTCAAACCCACGACAACAGTGTAACACCCCAAATTTTGATTCAAAACCCTAAACCATGTTCATAAGGGAATTTAAAAATTTTTGGACGTGTTGCATGTTTTGCAAAAATTCAAATTCAAACTGGAATTCAAATTAGACTCAAAACAGAAAAGAAATGGAAAAAGAAAAAGAGAAAACGGGAAAAAACCGGCCAGTGGGCCGAAACCCGCTAGCCGGCCCAGTTTCCCCGCGCCAGCCCGCAGCCGCGCGCGCCCGCGCTCTCTCTCACAGACAGGTGGGACCCACCTGTCATCCCTAACCCCGCGACCCCGGACTCTCCCGCGCGCGCGCGATCTTAACCGATCGGAATACCGCGTCCCTCAGCCCGAATTCCGGTCCCAGAAGAATCAAACTCGATCGCAACTGACCCACCGCCCTTCCCCGGCTATAAAAACCCCAGCCCCGATCGGTTTTTCCCACGCGATCGCCGATTTTTACTCCGGTGAGCACCGAGACTTCGCCGGTGAATTCTAGCCGATCTAAGCTCGGAAACTCTGATCTAACTCGCTGGTCTTGATCCACCGCCTCCGGGGAGCTTTGCAGGTGCAGAAAACTCGGAGAGTTACGGTGTAAACACAGCGCCGACGAGCTTCGCCGTGGTTTTGCCTCGGACCTCGCCGCCGATCACTTTCCAGGACCCCCGAGCTCGAGAAAACCCCCGAGGTGAGATCCCTGACCTCCCCTCTACCGATCTATGCCATAAGATCACAGTTCTAGGCAGAATTCTCGCGGATCCAAAACTTTCCGGCGAGATCGCCGCTTCCCGCCGCCGTGCGCCGCCGGCAGCGCCGCCCGCGCTCGATCAGAGTGACGTATCTGATATTCCCAAGACAGCTTTCGTATCTCGGTACGGACTGTATGAATACACTGTCATGCCTTTCGGGCTAACCAATGCCCCGGCATATTTCATGTACCTCATGAACAAGGTATTTATGGAATATCTGGACAAATTTGTGGTGGTTTTCATAGATGATATTCTCGTCTTCTCCAAAGATGAAGAAGAACATGAGAAACATCTAAGGTTGGTGTTACAGAGGCTGAGAGAACACCAACTATATGCCAAGTTGAGCAAGTGTGAGTTTTGGCTGAAGAGAGTTCCCTTTTTAGGACATATAATCTCGGAGGGAGGAATCTCCGTAGATCCCGCCAAAATCGAGGATATCCAGAAGTGGAAGACCCCTGAAAATGTCGGGGAAATTCGAAGCTTTTGGGGCTTGGCTGGATACTATCGACGGTTTATTGAGGGATTCTCCAAGATCTCGAGACCTCTCACTAAACTGTTGGAGAAGGGAATCACATTCACCTGGACGCCACAGTGCGAGATGAGCTTTCAAGAGCTAAAGAAGAGACTGACAACAGCCCCAGTGTTGGTTATGCCAGATATGCAGAAGAATTTCACAGTGTACTGCGATGCCTCTGGAAATGGGTTGGGATGTGTTCTCATGCAAGAAGGACATGTCATGGCATATGCATCCCGGCAGCTTCGGAAGCACGAGAAGAACTATCCTACACATGACCTAGAACTAGCTGCCGTGGTACACGCGTTGAAACTTTGGCGGCACTATTTGATGGGGAAGAGGACAGAGATATATACGGATCATAAGAGTTTGAGGTACATATTCACACAGCCAGATCTCAACCTCCGACAAAGGAGATGGTTAGAGCTAATCAATGACTTTGATGTGGGCATCAACTATCATCCCGGGAAAGCAAACGTCGTGGCCGATGCTTTGAGTCGGAAAGTGCAGGTCAATAAGTTGAGTTTGAAGGACATGCCTGCAGAATTAAAGGACGAGGTTATAAGTCTCAATCTATGTCTAGTAAATAGTGGTGAAGCCATCGCCATGGAAGTGGACTCCACACTCGAGCAAGACATACGCGAGGGCCAAAAGAATGATGAGAAGATACAAGAGATCAGACAGCTTATCAAGGAAAATAAAGCTCCTGGTTTTAGAGAGGATGAACAAGGAACGGTGTGGCACGGGAAAAGAATCTGTGTGCCAGAAGTAAAGGAGATCCGTGAATTGATTTTAAAGGAGGCTCATGATTCTGACTATTCCATTCATCCTGGGAGTACGAAGATGTACCAGGACCTCAAAAGCAGGTATTGGTGGTATGGCATGAAGCGAGATGTCGCGGAACATGTTGCCCTATGTGACACATGTCAGTTGGTGAAAGCAGGACATCAACGACCCGCGGGATTATTGCAACCACTCAAAGTGCCTGAATGGAAATGGGAAGAAATCAGCATGGATTTTGTCGTGGGATTGCCTAGGACCCAATCCGGGTATGATTCAATATGGGTCATTATTGATAGGCTAACCAAGGTAGCTCATTTCATCCCTGTGAAAGAAAGCTACAGCGGATCCAAGTTGGCAGAATTGTACATGTCAAGGATTGTGTGTTACCATGGAGTGCCAAAGAAGATAGTGTCGGGCCGAGGGACACAGTTCACCTCGAGGTTTTGGCAGAAGTTGCACGAAACCATGGGAACCCATCTGAACTTCAGCTCTGCCTATCATCCCCAAACTGACGGGCAGACGGAGAGAACCAATCAGATCCTTGAGGATATGTTAAGGGCATGTGCACTCAAAAACAATAGGAGTTGGGACAAGAACTTACCGTATGCGGAGTTTTCCTATAACAACAGCTATCAAGCTAGTATGAAGATGTCACCGTTTGAAGCTTTGTATGGAAGGAAGTGCAGAACTCCCCTATTTTGGAACCAAACAGGAGAAAGTAAAGTGTTTGGTCCAGAAGTGCTACAAGAAGCCGAGGCAAAGGTGAGGGAGATTCGCAACAACTTGAGGATAGCACAAACACGCCAGAAGAGCTATGCCGATGTACGAAGAAGACAGCTCGTTTTCAACGTGGGAGACTATGTTTATCTCAAAGTGTCCCCTATCAGAGGACTTCGTCGGTTCAAGGTGAAAGGGAAGTTGTCACCTCGATACATCGGACCCTTTCAAGTTTTGGAAAGGAAAGGTGAAGTGGCGTACCAACTAGAGTTACCGGTTCATCTATCAGACGTGCACGATGTATTCCATGTGTCACAACTCAAGAAATGTCTGAGGACACCTGAAGAGGTGTTACCCATGAATGAAGTGGATGTAGCTGAGGATTTGTCTTATGACGAGCAACCATACAAGATTTTGGAGACAATTGAACGCCTCACCAGAAACAAGAGAATCTGGATGTGCAAGGTGCAGTGGAAGCATCACTCAGAAGAGGAAGCCACCTGGGAACGGGAAGATGAGCTTAAGGCACAATTTCCGGAATTGTTTTCTTAGAAACACCAATCTCGAGGACGAGATTTCTTTTAAGGGGGGTAGAGCTGTAACACCCCAAATTTTGATTCAAAACCCTAAACCATGTTCAGAGGGGAATTTAAAAATTTTTGGACGTGTTGCATGTTTTGCAAAAATTCAAATTCAAACTGGAATTCAAATTAGACTCAAAACAGAAAAGAAATGGAAAAAGAAAAAGAGAAAACGGGAAAAAACCGGCCAGTGGGCCGAAACCCGCCAGCCGGCCCAGTTTCCCCGCGCCAGCCCGCAGCCGCGCGCGCCCGCGCTCTCTCTCACAGACAGGTGGGACCCACCTGTCATCCCTAACCCCATGACCCCGGACCCTCCCGCGCGCGCGCGATCTTAACCGATCGGAATACCGCGTCCCTCAGCCCGAATTCCGGTCCCAGAAGAATCAAACTCGATCGCAACTGACCCACCGCCCTTCCCCGGCTATAAAAACCCCAGCCCCGATCGGTTTTTCCCACGCGATCGCCGATTTTTACTCCGGTGAGCACCGAGACTTCGCCGGTGAATTCTGGCCAATCTAAGCTCGGAAACTCTGATCTAACTCGCTGGTCTTGATCCACCGCCTCCGGGGAGCTTTGCAGGTGCAGAAAACTCGGAGAGTTACGGTGTAAACACAGCGCCGACGAGCTTCGCCGTGGTTTTGCCTCGGACCTCGCCGCCGATCACTTTCCAGGACCCCCGAGCTCGAGAAAACCCCCGAGGTGAGATCCCTGACCTCCCCTCTACCGATCTATGCCATAAGATCACAGTTCTAGGCAGAATTCTCGCGGATCCGAAACTTTCCGGCGAGATCGCCGCTTCCCGCCGCCGTGCGCCGCCGGCAGCGCCGCCCGCGCTCGATCAGAGCGACGTGGCCGCTTGTGCGCCGTTTATTTTAAATCGCACGGTAGACTTTAAAACCCCGCGTACCGGTTCGATGTTATAATCTCAGCCGTCGGTTTAAAATCGGACGGTCCACGTCAGCCCCGCATTATAAAGACTGGAATTCTTACGTGCTACCCCCTGGGGTTCTCTGGAATTGAGAGCTAGCCCCGGAAACTTCAGATCTAGCCCCTGGAACTCCAGAAAATCATGTAAATTCATTTAAAAATCAGTTTTAGCCCCTGGACTTAATAAAAATTAGGAAAAACACCTCTGATAAGTGTAGCTAGACCCCTGGAAATTATGAAAATAATATTATAGACCCTGTAATGGGGTGAGTTCATTATTTTAGCCCTGTTTAGTATTTAATTTAAAACATTGAATATGTAACTAGTGTTTAAAAATTAAAAAGGGGGACAAACATAATTGTCAAAATTAATTAAAAACTTTCTCAGTACTTAGAAAACTTTGGAGTGAGATAAAAATATATTTTTGGGCTGAAATGAATCTGTTTCATTTATTATTCACATTTATTAGTATAGGGACACATTTTTAAGTAAAGAATAGTTATAGAAAAATAGGGAAAATAATTATGAAATAGTCTACATCAGAAGCCAAGGTCAAAACATGTTATTAAATTATTTAGGACCAGAACCTATACTGTTTAGATGATGTGTATTACTAATTTCATAATAAAATACACAATTATGCATAGGAATATAAATCTGAAAATATAGCAACTAGTAAAAGATAAATGGAGTTTCTAAAATCCAAAGAATTCAGTTTAGGGTTGGTAGAAATTCTGAAGGCACATATGGAGAAGAAAAATACTTTTCATACATACTTGGTAGTGAAAAGGTGTAGTAGTTTAATATAAGGAATTTATTTAAAACTGAAACACACATGTATATATATATATATATAGTATGTAAGTATAAATATGAACACCAAAGTAGGAATCATATACATATAAATAAAAGTGTATGCAAGCCACAGATCAACACACACAGAGTAACCACAACACATATAATGGTGAACGAATTTCATAAATATGAATGTGTGGTTTGTATGAAGTGTAAGTGTGAACTATGTCTTATGGATTGTTGTTTTTCTTTTGCTATGTGTGATGGTGTGGTGTAGAACCTGCTCAAGAGAAAATTATTCCTTTCCAAGACCAGGACTACCAATTTCAAGAGCAGCAAGAAGGAGGCAAGTGTCCTTGACCACTTTGATCCTATGCTAGGATGTGTAGATAGAATTATTTGCATTGTCAAATGAAATATGAAACCCATGCTAGGAAAGTTTTCCCTAGAATTGCATTACCTTGTTTTCCTTGTAGCTTGGGTTGGGATTTATTTTGTCATGTCATTTATTTACATGCATTTGCTTAGCCATGCTTAGAATGGGATATTTAGGAAATGAGATCATCAGTTTATATTACCATACTCTTGAATGAGACATTGTGAGTTATGTAGAGGTAGGGATCAAGGCAAGTTGGATGTTTTGGTTGTGTGCTGGGTGCACGAGACTTGGGTTTGTGTTTAGTACTTGCCTGGATCCTAAGGACCGGTTCATGGAGCATGTAACCCGGCTTTACAGTGCCAACCACATGCTGAGATGGGGCAGCTTGGCCAATTAATTAGGTGTATCCCCGGCGTAGTATGGGTGTGTTGGATGGTGCGGGGAGTAGGTGTCAGCTGGACTACCATATGAACCGCAAGGCTCAAGAGGGGGCCACTGCAGCGGGGTTGGAGCCTCTTGTATGCTGTTAGGGGTGAAACCTCAGTGGGCCCACGCTCGTCGGGAATCCCTTTGTAAAGGCTTCGTAGTGATCTCCTGGCTGCACACCTGGGAAGTGTGAATGTGGATCGTAGCCACTGGCATAATGGAGGTTCTTTTAGTCCACCCGGCAACGGGGGATGAAATCACTACATGTGGGTACAGTGGTACAAACTCTGCAGAGTCAAAACTGTCTTGACAGCCGTGCTCACGGTTAAGAGCGGCCTGGACTTATTCATGATTAGAGGAGTGAAGGCTCTTGGAAGTTGTGGATGTTAAGCGGGGAGCTTAACATTGGAAATGATGTTATGGTTATTAGATTATGATGATGGGATGGGAGATTGGGACCATTTCACCTGTGTAGTAATGTAGGTGCTTAATAAGCTAAGGTAATAGGTATTAATTGCGTAGTGCTTTAACCATGAGTTCAATCTCTCCTTGTTCTAGACATGCATGATATAATTTTTCCACACTTGCTGAGTACCATTGGTACTCAACCTTGCATATTTGTTGGTTTATATTGCTGCTCAGGTCAAGATAATGAGGTGGTGTATAATGACCAAGATTTTGGACCCGAGGAAGGATTTTAGGTTCATGAAGACCCCCGGGCAACGCCTGTGATGGAGCCCTAAAGAATAATATTCCGCTGCTAGTTTATTTACTTGTGATGAACTTATTATTGTCCATCGAGACATTTACTATGTAAGACTTACTTATATTCGACACCTGGCTTGTAATAAATGATGCTTCACTATTTGTCATCACATGTATGAGAAAATGATCCTGGCATACATGTGACACCAAACGGTACTTCTGAGGCACATAACTTGTGCTAGCCTGCTCGATCTCACTCATCTTTCTCTTCTCCGCTTGCGACTCAAGTGTCGGCTTCTCTTGAATGAAAGCCGCATTGACCATGTCGGTGTAACTGCCGTTATTGTGTACAGTCAGCTTTTCCCGTAATATGGCACTCAGGCCATAGAAGAATAGGTCACACCGTGCCTCTTCTTTCGCCACATATTCGGGAGCATATTGGGCCAAAAGATTAAATCTCCTGACATACTCGAGGACACTCATGTCCCCTTGCTTCAAGCCCAAAAATTCCTCCCGCTTTGCCTTGACAATACCTAGTGGTATGTAACGAGTACGAAAGGCTTCACAAAACTCTCTCCATGTTACTTGATGGCCCTCCGGAATGGTGGCAAGATGATCCACCCACCAATTTCCGGCGGCTCCATGGAGTTGTTGAGCGGCAAACTTTGTCTTCTGGTATTCATCACACTTGAATACTCCAAATTTAGACTCCATGACACGAAGCCATTGATCTGCTTCGACAGGTTCGGTGGCTTCAGTAAAGATAGGCGGTTCAGTCGCCAAGAAGTCCAGATAAGCGTTCCGAGGTGGAACGACTTGTTGCGTGTTCTGGGGTACGCCTTGCTGTACCAACGCTTGGAGTAAGCGTGTGTGTTCTTGTGTTGCTTCTTGGAGTAGCCTAGCGTTCTCTTGGTTAGACTCGACGACTCGAGTCATAAGATCCATCCATCCCGTGGATGGTGGTTCCAACGGTGGAATGGAAGCATCACCGCCTCGACGAGAACTTCCGGCCCTACTCCTAGAGCGATTACGAACCATACTGCAAAATGTAGTTGAGATGAGTTAAGCAAGAACTCAGCAGTATGTGAAACTAATGAAAACATGAATATGTCAAAACTTTATAAAAGCAGTAACAAAATTCATGTTTACACAACTCCTTAGTAGGCATAGCTATTCAGCCTATCTGTACAGGACAGACCTTTATGCACTATCTCCAGATTTTGATCTAATTAAGGGCATTTTCATAACTCAAGTTGAATACCAAAGTTAAAGTTAACTTCAGTATCTTTCCAACGAGTACTCATATGCCCCCAGATCATCTCCGGATTAAAAGTTATGATTTTTTTCCAAAGTTGGCAGAATTCCTGAATAAAATTTGCCAGCACCTCCTTTGTACATGGCTGATTTTATCACAGTTGTATATGTAAATACAATAAGAACCTGAACAAACTTTGAACTACAACAATGTTGCACATTCATAATCTTTCCAATGGTGTATCATAGGCTTCTTAAGGGTTTATCTACAGAAAGTTATTGCTTAAAAACAGAAAGGTCCAGAGAGGTTTTGTTGCTGTCCTGGTTCTGGACAGTTTACCTTACTTTGCATTTTCTACCCATTTAGCATGTGATTTAGCTTTGGAGGTCTACAAAGAAGTTGTAGATCACTTGAAAATATTTCCATAGCTGTACCTTACACCTTAATTGGGTCAAGCTACTCAGAGTTATGCTCTGTTGAAGTCCAGCACAAATTCCTGCCGAAAACAGAGCTCTCTGTTTTTGAAATCTTTGAAGTCTAATCTTCCTCTCATTTGAATCTTAGCTCAAAATAAGAGTTCAGTAACTAATATTTGTTTCAAACTTCCATTTTTATTTGAAAGTTAGTTCATGTGTCATTTCTTCAAAGGAAAGGGGTTATTATGTTTAGTACGGCGTCGATGCACCGTAAGAAGCATGTCGGTACTACGTAGCCTCACCAAAAGAAAATCCTAACCGGACTATACCGGTATAACGTATCTTAGGTGGCACTAAAACGGTCACTCGCAAACGTGTACTATTCGTACTACGGTTTCGTGGTTAATCCTGCATAAGTCACACTCAATCATCAGGTCCGGCTGCACACCGAACCCGGTATGCATACATTTCTTACACCCGTCCGTCATCACTCGCACAGGTGTTCTCAAGCCAAACACGCCTTGAGCTACGTGTTCACGTTACTAACCACGTGACGGGGTTTCCCAAATTGCACCACGCACGCCTGGGATAGACGTTGCTCGAGTACCCCAAACGACATGAGGAGTCATAGAGGATACTAAAGCGGATCGGGTTACCTGCCACCCGTGGGGCTCCACCCTTCAGCTTGTGCGCACTGGTGGACAGCGCTTACGTGCACCCCCAAGACATAACTCGTCCCGAGATGCACGATTTTTCTGACATAACAAGTAAGTTAGGTTGCCACCTTTATATTAAGCTAATAGTAATCCTTATGTGGGCCTAGTACCGTATCCTCACCGTAACCTAAATTTTTGTCGTAATACCTTCCTTATTCCGTGTGCTATTCCCAATGCGGCTCTGATACCAGCTGAGACGGGCGCGGTACCGACTGAGTCAGGGCTCAGCTCTGATACCACGCTGGCGCGACCCGCTCAACCGAGACAGGCCACTCGCCCGGGAATCGCATTGGGTGGTGCCGTGTTATGCGGCACCCAACAACACACATATGAGGAACAATGTATTACATAAAACAATAGCGGAAGCTTACAAGTTTTTCTTTGTAAATACTTTACATCAAGTAACTACAGCGGAAGTCTTTATCAACTCACGTCGAATAACTAAAAGCACCCGAGATGAAGTCCAGCACGCGGACTCCTCTCGCTAGCAACACGAAGACAAGCAGCAGCGGCTGGGTTCTCCATGTGTTACCTGACTCGGGAGTTCCCGAGTCTCACCGGACAACCTTCTTTTCAGCATCGTTGTTAACCTGCAAAACCACTTATATAGCAAGCGTGAGCACATAGGCTCAGCAAGTCTGACCCGTCTCTCCTAAGCAAGAAACTCTACATGCAAGACGGTTGCAACTGGATTGGCTAGATTTGCATAAAGGACTCGCCTAAAGTTGATCCTTAACTTTCAGATTTTAAGCCTCATTGTGCAGACCTTGAGCCGAAAAGCATCGCAACTCCACAATCAAACAAGAAACGCTTTGTTGCGATGCTCCTTGCACAAAGTGAAAGTAAACTTTAATGAGCCTATCTCTAATTCAATCATGATTGCAATACAAGTTATAGCACATCCTCATCAAGTTCAAAAGAATAATTCCAGTTGTTACTACGTCAAGACGCAGTGGGCAAGTATGCTCATATGACCGCGAGCGACGGTGATTCAAATCAGTACACGCCCGGACTACAAGACACGTACACCCGTACTTCGAGTTGCCGGCAGCACCCTCGACTGACGTTGTACGCGGCCACCTTTCCCAAGATCTTCCACATTGGACGCAGTCCAACTACCCCGAGTATGCAAGCTCCCTCAAGGTACATACCCGCTGTGGTATGTTCTTGAGCGAGTTACCTCCTGCTACCCTGACGCCGAAAGCCTAAGGCAGTTGGAAAAGTTCCACTATGGATCTCCCAAGGTACATCGGTTTCCTGGGTCCCATATAGCCAGTATGTGCCCGGTACACAACTCAAACTTGTCCAACAGGGCCAAGCACGGACGGGCCTTAACCGACACAGGCAGGGCTATGCACGCACGGCCTGCAACCTGCTGCATCTAAACCTCCCTGCCCGGTCTCCATTTCTTAAGTGTGAACTTTCCTCATCTTTTCTAATTCGGACCCGTCCCGAGTAAACCAGCCCTAAACTCGCGAGTAGATTCCATCCACTCGACTTCTACCGGACCTTTCCTACTAACATTAGCGTAGCCAAATTCCCTCGAGGAGTTGCTATTCTACCCTTTCTCTCTTAGGTGTTTCTGGTCATGCAAGTGGGGTTTTCAATATCATCTAGACGTAATGCAATCAACGATGCAAAGCTATGATTCCTACAAATGAAAATGCTTTATAAAACGGTTCAAATGCAAACCGGGGCTTGCCTGTTTTGCAGGTGACTACAGTTACAATCAGTTAGTGATGATCACTTGGAGCTTGATCACTTGTTTTCTTCCCTCCTTGATCTTCACTTCATGTCCTTCTCACCTTCTTCACGTATATGCTACACGTTATGATCATGCATATGTATTTAATTGAAAAGCTTTTTCTCATAAGATCTAATGACCATTTTAACACTGGAACTTTGTTTAAGAATTTAAAATGACACTGGTGCTAGTGGTTTGGGTTGGGCTTAAACACTAAGATCACTTATTAAGTGCTTTTCCCACTTAAGTGTTGATCACCTTAAGGGATCACACCTGACAGTGGTGATCCATAGCTCTAATGGAGCTGAGAATTTTCATGTGAGTTCCTTGTCACAAGAAAGTCCTCTGGACCAAAATTTAGCACTTTTCATGGAATGGTTTATTCAGAATAATTCTCTAAGTGTTCAGTCAAAGACGAATTAATTCTGAGGTAACATCCATGTTCATGTCAAACTCAGTGAACCACAATTTCAATTATAGTTTATGGAGTCTACATGAATTTTCCTAGGATTTTTGGAGCTAAGAATTTCCCAGAACTGAATTTACAAGTTTTGGAAATTCTCTGAAAATGTTTCTGTATTCATTTGAATACAGCAACTTACAATCTGAATTACCCTGATTAATTCAACTCCAAATGAGCTGAAACTTTTACAGGAGTCTAATAACACCCTAAAGAATATCCTGGCAAAATTTTAGGATTTTTGGATAAACCAAACTCCCTCTAAAATTCTTTTGCTGAAAAGCTTTAAAGAATTTTCCAGAATTAAATAAAGACTTTCATACAAATTGGGTAGCATAATTGGATAGAGTTTGTCAATCTGAATCTAACCCAATTTGAATCACTAAATTTGGAGGTTCCTAGCAAAAGTTATGCTCTTCTAAAGTTTGGGGAAAAATCTGGGATTTGAATAAATCCGGGGAGAAGTTTAAACCTGACTGTGGGACCAGGGACACGTGTCTGCTGCCGGGAGCGCGCCACACGGGCTACAGAATTGTATTCCCGCGCTGTCACCGCCGATCCCACGCCACAGAGTATCCGGTCCACTGTTTCCGTGCGACTGACGCGTGGGGCCGGTAGCACTTTCGTCTACCTCCCGCCCCCGCGCTTCTACGCCGCCGGGCTCGCCGGAGTTCGCCGGTTTTCGTCGCTCCGACCAACTCCCGAGCTGTCACTCGCCGCCAGGCCCTATTTTAACCCGAGGAACACGATGGTGGGACTTCCCCAGACCGGCGAGGTTCCTAAACCACCCCGCACCGGTGCAGCGGCTCTGAGGGAGTCCGGCAACGTTGCCCCGATGCTCTAGCCCGCCAGAAGTCCCCTGGAAAGGTTCTACAGCACTAGTGGAGGTTTGCCCTGCTCGGCATGGCCGCATATGGGCTCGGAAACGGCTCCAACCTAGGTTTCATCGTGCACCCAATGCTCCTTATTGTGGTAGCCGATGGAAAAGCTTGAAACAAGCCGTCTACCATGGGTTTCATGCGACGTTTTGTGAAGAAGAAAAGTTGCTACACCAGTCTAGGTTCTATGTGCGAAATTTGCAGAGCTCTAAATGAATATAACTCGAGAATTTTGTCGATTCATACCCGCGGGTCAGTTTTCACCGGCCGGAGAGGATCTTTGAAATTCGTTGTTGAGAGGCCGAGACAGACTCGGTGCTTCGGGTGGAAGATGCACGGAGACCTTGCGCGTCCCAGGGACCGCCTCCTTGGTCGTGAAAGCCGCTCTGTGGAGCTGTCCACGGGAGCACGTTGCCGCCGGGGTGTCCGGCCGCCGCGGAAACTCGATGTTCTCGGCGTAGAGGGCACGAACGCGCTTGGCGGTGGCTCGAGGAGATCGTGGGGACGATGGTGGTGTTGCTCGTCTGCTCAACCGAGGCTTCACACTCTAGTTACGGCGGTGGCCGATCGAGCGGACGGCGACGGCAGCTGCGGCTGTTTCTCGCGCGAGGAAAGAAGCAGAGCGGTGCTGGTCTTCGGGAATGAGCGAAGAGGAGCACGGCAGAGGGTATAAGACGGTCGGGCGGCTTCTCCAACGCGACGAAATCCAGCAGGAGGTGGAGGCGTCGGCTGATCGCGGTGTCGCCCGGTGCTGCGCCCGTCGGTGTCGGGTGCCGACTGAAGAAGGCAAACAGAGACTCAACACTGTGAGATCTTTTGCAATTTTTCACTTCACTCAATGACATGTGGGACCCACTGATCATTCCCTCCTTATCCCCCTCCAAATATCTCCCAGGTTTGAATATTGGGTGAATTCAATTGTGGGAATTCAAAATCTGGTATGCATTTGGATAATTGGGCAAGTTTCATCCAAATTCAAACATGCATTTGAATTCTTTGTCTTTTAAAGTCCCTTTTGCAAAGTGGGTTGCAAACTATTTCCATAAATCATGAAACTTTGCACACCCTCTAATTTGGACTTAAGGAATTCAAATATGAAATCTGATTTTTATTTTGGCTGCTGCAAATGAGATTTTTAGCACAACAGTTTTGAATTCCATTGTGTTTTTCTCATTTAAATTTTTGTTTGAACAAATTGTTCGAAATCTGATTTTTGTTTTCTCACACATATGGGAACTTCCCATCCTTGTTTTAGACCCCTCTAGGGTTCCAAGTTCTCAAATGAACATTTGACTTGTGTGAAGAAAGCCCTCATGTGTGTTATCACATGTGGGAAAAAGTTTTAACAAGTCCCAAATTTCATACACATGAAACAAAACTTTGCAAACAAGTGTTTCTTTGTATTCATAATTTTGGGACCTTTACATTCCTCCCCCCTTAACAGGAATCTCGTCCCGAGATTCAAAAGAAGAACAAGGTGGAAGGTAATTACAAGGTTTATGACAAAAGCTCCGGATAATTCTTTTGGATGTAATCTTCGGATTCCCACGTCGCCTCTTCTGGGGTATGATTACTCCACAGGACTTTGTAAAATTTCAAAGTCCGGTTCCTGGTGGTCCGGATCTTTTCGTCGATAATCTGTACAGGTTGCTCGACATAGGTGAGATCTGGTTTCAACTCGTCGATGTCTTCGGTGCGGATGGCAGCTGTAAACTTGAGACATTTCCGCAGCTGGGACACGTGAAATATGTCGTGAATACCGGCAAGGCTTGCCGGTAGTTCCAGCCGGTAGGCTACGTTTCCGCACTTCTCCGTTATAGCAAACGGACCGATGAATCGGGGAGCAAGTTTCCCCTTGACACCGAACCGATGAATTCCCTTCATCGGAGACACACGAAGATACACGTGCTCTCCGACATTGAAATGCAGCGGTCGACGTCTCTGGTCCGCGTAGCTCTTTTGACGAGATTGGGCAGCTTTGAGGTTCTCTTGTATTATCCGAACTCTCTCTTCGGCTTCATTGACAAGATCAACCCCGAATGTTACTCGTTCACCGGATTCGCACCAGTTCAATGGTGTACGGCACTTCCGGCCGTATAGAGCTTCATATGGTGCCATCTTAATGCTCGTCTGATATCCGTTGTTGTACGAGAACTCCGCCAGCGGTAAGTGATCATCCCAGCTCTTACCGTGGTGGATGGCACATGCTCTTAGCATATCCTCTAGTATTTGATTCACCCTCTCAGTTTGCCCATCGGTTTGAGGGTGATATGCAGAGCTCCTAATCAACTTTGTCCCCAAGGATGTGTGTAGCTGTTCCCAGAAACGGGCTACGGACAGCGATCCTCTATCTGACACAATGGTGCGGGGAACTCCATGTAAGCACAAGATCCGTGCTATGTACAGCTCCGCATACTGCTTTGCGTTGTACCTAGTATGCACAGGGATGAAATGTGCTGATTTGGTTAACCGGTCCACGATTACCCAAATCGAATCATGGTTGTGGGAGGTCATTGGCAACCCGACGATGAAGTCCATACTCAAGTCTTCCCACTTCCATGCCGGTACTTGCAATGGCTGCAACAGGCCTGACTTCTTCATATGGTCGGTCTTGACCCTTCGACACGTATCACACTCTGAAACGTACTTTGCAACTTCACGTTTCATACGTGTCCACCAAAACTTCTTCCGGAGATCTTGGTACATTTTATTACTGCCCGGATGAATGGAAAATTTGGACAAATGAGCTTCATCCAAAATTTTCTTCCGTAGTCCCATATCCCGGGGTACTACAATCCGGTCGCTAAACCACAAAGTACCCTCATCGTCCTTCCGGAAGCACTTCATTTCTCCGTTGTCTAATCTTCGTCGTATGTGAGACATACCCTTGTCTTTTCGCTGAGCTTCAATGATCTCCTCTCGGATGGTAGGAATGAGAGCAAGATTATAGAGAGCTCCATACGGGATGACACGGAGGCTTGGTTCTTTATCATCCATTTCAGCAATAGTTAGGTGATGGTTATGCGCCTTACGACTAAGCGCATCGGCGACCACATTCGCCTTTCCTGGATGATAATGAATCTCTAGTTCATAATCCTTAATGAGCTCTAGCCATCTTCGTTGCCTCATGTTCAATTCTTTCTGAGTGAAGATGTACTTCAAGCTTTTGTGGTCGGTGTAGAGGTGTACAAGATTTCCGAGCAAGTAATGCCTCCACATCTTCAAAGCAAGGACCACGGCAGCTAACTCAAGATCATGAGTTGGATAATGCTGCTCGTGAGTTCTGAGTTGACGAGATCCATAAGCGACCACTCGTCTTTCTTGCATCAGCACGCAGCCAAGACCGATGCCAGATGCATCGCAATAAACGTCGAATGGCTTTGTTGTATCCGGCTGAGCAAGAACTGGGGCTGTTGTGAGATGCTTCACTAAGGTCTTGAAAGCTTGTTCACACGCAGCACCCCACACAAATCTGGTATTCTTCTTTAATAATTCCGTCATCGGTTTAGCAATCTTGGAAAAACTCGGAATAAACCTCCGGTAGTAACCCGCTAAACCGAGGAAGCTTCGGATTTCATGTACTGACTTTGGTGACTCCCATTTCTGCACTTGGATAATCTTACTCGGATCTACAGCGATGCCCTCCGCTGAAATGATGTGTCCGAGAAAAGGTACTTGATTAATCCAGAATTCACACTTGCTGAATTTTGCATAGAGCTGATGATCTCGCAATCTTTGTAGCACAATATGCAGATGTTCAACATGTTTTTCCTCTGACTTGGAGTACACCAAAATATCGTCGATGAAGATCACGACGAATTTATCCAACTCCGGCATGAACACTGAATTCATCAGGTACATAAAGTGTGCCGGGGCGTTGGTCAAACCAAAAGACATAACGAGATACTCATACAGCCCGTATCTCGTTGAAAATGCCGTCTTCGGAATATCTTCTGCCCGGATTTTAATCTGATGATATCCGGACCGAAGATCCATCTTTGAAAATACCTTCGCACCCACTAATTGATCGAAGAGCATATCAATGCGAGGTAGTGGATACTTGTTCTTGATGGTAACGGCATTCAAAGGACGATAATCAACACAAAGCCGTAGTGTTTCGTCCTTCTTCTTGACAAACAACGCTGAACAACCCCAAGGTGACGAACTTGGTCGTATAAATCCCTTGCTTATTAGGTCATTCAGCTGCGTCTTCAATTCTGCCAGTTCATTGGGTGCCATCTTGTACGGCTTTCGTGATATCGGTGTGGTTCCCGGTATAAGTTCGATCTTGAACTCAACGTCTCGCTCGGGCGGCATGCCCGGTAAATCGTCGGGAAACACATCCGGATACTCACGTACCACCGGAATGTCCTCTATCTTGACAGCTTTCGTGTGGTTCACTGTTGCAATCTGTTGCCGTCTGGCGCCCAGAAGTAATACATGAAGACCGTGCTGTGGGGAGTTGAGCTCAACGGTCCTGGAGCTGATGTTAAGAACCGCTCTGTGGTAATTCAACCACGACATCCCCAAAATGATGTCGATCTTCAGACCTTCAAGAATAATGAGGGTCGTAGGGTATATTTTACCCCCCAAACAAAGAGGTGCTCGAGAGACAACCTCGCTTGCGGTACTGCTGCCCCCGGGCGAAGATATGAGGTATTGCCTCTTTGTATAAACTGTTTGGAGCTGATGTCGAGCCACAAAAGATTGGCTAATGAAGTTGTGTGTGGCACCGGAATCAAAGAGAACTAAAACCGGTAGCTGATTCAGAGAAAACATCCCTGCTAAAGCGGCTTCTCCTTCCGGAACATCATCAATCACAGTATAGTGAATATTGCCCCTTATCTGCGCTCCTATCTGCAGATTAAGGTACGGGTCGTATTGTTGTAAATATGATGACCCGTCGCCTCGAATTCCCTCCGGACATTGCCTAGCATAATGGCCCTTACGCCCACAAGTAAGACACGGATGCCTCTCCGGTTCTTGGTTGACTTGCGGTGGACTACTAGGTACATATGGCTGCAGCGATGGAGCACAAACCACCGTCTGATGCTGCGGCAGTGGAGGTGGTGCAAGTTGTAAAACTTGACCAGTAATCAATCTCTGAGGAGTTGATCGTACAGGTGGCCTCCATCTTTCACCGGTTGGCATTTGATACACCAAACGGTACTTCTGAGGCACATAACTTGTGCTAGCCTGCTCGATCTCACTCATCTTTCTCTTCTCCGCTTGCCACTCAAGTGTCGGCTTCTCTTGAATGAAAGCCGCATTGACCATGTCGGTGTAACTGCCGTTATTGTGTACAGTCAGCTTTTCCCGTAATATGGCACTCAGGCCATAGAAGAATAGGTCACACCATGCCTCTTCTTTCGCCACATATTCGGGAGCATATTGGGCCAAAAGATTAAATCTCCTGACATACTCGAGGACACTCATGTCCCCTTGCTTCAAGCCCAAAAATTCCTCCCGCTTTGCCTTGACAATACCTAGTGGTATGTAACGAGTACGAAAGGCTTCACAAAACTCTCTCCATGTTACTTGATGGCCCTCCGGAATGGTGGCAAGATGATCCACCCACCAATTTCCGGCGGCTCCATGGAGTTGTTGAGCGGCAAACTTTGTCTTCTGGTATTCATCACACTTGAATACTCCAAATTTAGACTCCATGACACGAAGCCATTGATCTGCTTCGACAGGTTCGGTGGCTTCAGTAAAGATAGGCGGTTCAGTCGCCAAGAAGTCCAGATAAGCGTTCCGAGGTGGAACGACTTGTTGCGTGTTCTGGGGTACGCCTTGCTGTACCAACGCTTGGAGTAAGCGTGTGTGTTCTTGTGTTGCTTCTTGGAGTAGCCTAGCGTTCTCTTGGTTAGACTCGACGACTCGAGTCATAAGATCCATCCATCCCGTGGATGGTGGTTCCAACGGTGGAATGGAAGCATCACCGCCTCGACGAGAACTTCCGGCCCTACTCCTAGAGCGATTACGAACCATACTGCAAAATGTAGTTGAGATGAGTTAAGCAAGAACTCAGCAGTATGTGAAACTAATGAAAACATGAATATGTCAAAACTTTATAAAAGCAGTAACAAAATTCATGTTTACACAACTCCTTAGTAGGCATAGCTATTCAGCCTATCTGTACAGGACAGACCTTTATGCACTATCTCCAGATTTTGATCTAATTAAGGGCATTTTCATAACTCAAGTTGAATACCAAAGTTAAAGTTAACTTCAGTATCTTTCCAACGAGTACTCATATGCCCCCAGATCATCTCCGGATTAAAAGTTATGATTTTTTTCCAAAGTTGGCAGAATTCCTGAATAAAATTTGCCAGCACCTCCTTTGTACATGGCTGATTTTATCACAGTTGTATATGTAAATACAATAAGAACCTGAACAAACTTTGAACTACAACAATGTTGCACATTCATAATCTTTCCAATGGTGTATCATAGGCTTCTTAAGGGTTTATCTACAGAAAGTTATTGCTTAAAAACAGAAAGGTCCAGAGAGGTTTTGTTGCTGTCCTGGTTCTGGACAGTTTACCTTACTCTGCATTTTCTACCCATTTAGCATGTGATTTAGCTTTGGAGGTCTACAAAGAAGTTGTAGATCACTTGAAAATCTTTCCATAGCTGTACCTTACACCTTAATTGGGTCAAGCTACTCAGAGTTATGCTCTGTTGAAGTCCAGCACAAATTCCTGCCGAAAACAGAGCTCTCTGTTTTTGAAATCTTTGAAGTCTAATCTTCCTCTCATTTGAATCTTAGCTCAAAATAAGAGTTCAGTAACTAATATTTGTTTCAAACTTCCATTTTTATTTGAAAGTTAGTTCATGTGTCATTTCTTCAAAGGAAAGGGGTTATTATGTTTAGTACGGCGTCGATGCACCGTAAGAAGCATGTCGGTACTACGTAGCCTCACCAAAAGAAAATCCTAACCGGACTATACCGGTATAACGTATCTTAGGTGGCACTAAAACGGTCACTCGCAAACGTGTACTATTCGTACTACGGTTTCGTGGTTAATCCTGCATAAGTCACACTCAATCATCAGGTCCGGCTGCACACCGAACCCGGTATGCATACATTTCTTACACCCGTCCGTCATCACTCGCACAGGTGTTCTCAAGCCAAACACGCCTTGAGCTACGTGTTCACGTTACTAACCACGTGACGGGGTTTCCCAAATTGCACCACGCACGCCTGGGATAGACGTTGCTCGAGTACCCCAAACGACATGAGGAGTCATAGAGGATACTAAAGCGGATCGGGTTACCTGCCACCCGTGGGGCTCCACCCTTCAGCTTGTGCGCACTGGTGGACAGCGCTTACGTGCACCCCCAAGACATAACTCGTCCCGAGATGCACGATTTTTCTGACATAACAAGTAAGTTAGGTTGCCACCTTTATATTAAGCTAATAGTAATCCTTATGTGGGCCTAGTACCGTATCCTCACCGTAACCTAAATTTTTGTCGTAATACCTTCCTTATTCCGTGTGCTATTCCCAATGCGGCTCTGATACCAGCTGAGACGGGCGCGGTACCGACTGAGTCAGGGCTCAGCTCTGATACCACGCTGGCGCGACCCGCTCAACCGAGACAGGCCACTCGCCCGGGAATCGCATTGGGTGGTGCCGTGTTATGCGGCACCCAACAACACACATATGAGGAACAATGTATTACATAAAACAATAGCGGAAGCTTACAAGTTTTTCTTTGTAAATACTTTACATCAAGTAACTACAGCGGAAGTCTTTATCAACTCACGTCGAATAACTAAAAGCACCCGAGATGAAGTCCAGCACGCGGACTCCTCTCGCTAGCAACACGAAGACAAGCAGCAGCGGCTGGGTTCTCCATGTGTTACCTGACTCGGGAGTTCCCGAGTCTCACCGGACAACCTTCTTTTCAGCATCGTTGTTAACCTGCAAAACCACTTATATAGCAAGCGTGAGCACATAGGCTCAGCAAGTCTGACCCGTCTCTCCTAAGCAAGAAACTCTACATGCAAGACGGTTGCAACTGGATTGGCTAGATTTGCATAAAGGACTCGCCTAAAGTTGATCCTTAACTTTCAGATTTTAAGCCTCATTGTGCAGACCTTGAGCCGAAAAGCATCGCAACTCCACAATCAAACAAGAAACGCTTTGTTGCGATGCTCCTTGCACAAAGTGAAAGTAAACTTTAATGAGCCTATCTCTAATTCAATCATGATTGCAATACAAGTTATAGCACATCCTCATCAAGTTCAAAAGAATAATTCCAGTTGTTACTACGTCAAGACGCAGTGGGCAAGTATGCTCATATGACCGCGAGCGACGGTGATTCAAATCAGTACACGCCCGGACTACAAGACACGTACACCCGTACTTCGAGTTGCCGGCAGCACCCTCGACTGACGTTGTACGCGGCCACCTTTCCCAAGATCTTCCACATTGGACGCAGTCCAACTACCCCGAGTATGCAAGCTCCCTCAAGGTACATACCCGCTGTGGTATGTTCTTGAGCGAGTTACCTCCTGCTACCCTGACGCCGAAAGCCTAAGGCAGTTGGAAAAGTTCCACTATGGATCTCCCAAGGTACATCGGTTTCCTGGGTCCCATATAGCCAGTATGTGCCCGGTACACAACTCAAACTTGTCCAACAGGGCCAAGCACGGACGGGCCTTAACCGACACAGGCAGGGCTATGCACGCACGGCCTGCAACCTGCTGCATCTAAACCTCCCTGCCCGGTCTCCATTTCTTAAGTGTGAACTTTCCTCATCTTTTCTAATTCGGACCCGTCCCGAGTAAACCAGCCCTAAACTCGCGAGTAGATTCCATCCACTCGACTTCTACCGGACCTTTCCTACTAACATTAGCGTAGCCAAATTCCCTCGAGGAGTTGCTATTCTACCCTTTCTCTCTTAGGTGTTTCTGGTCATGCAAGTGGGGTTTTCAATATCATCTAGACGTAATGCAATCAACGATGCAAAGCTATGATTCCTACAAATGAAAATGCTTTATAAAACGGTTCAAATGCAAACCGGGGCTTGCCTGTTTTGCAGGTGACTACAGTTACAATCAGTTAGTGATGATCACTTGGAGCTTGATCACTTGTTTTCTTCCCTCCTTGATCTTCACTTCATGTCCTTCTCACCTTCTTCACGTATATGCTACACGTTATGATCATGCATATGTATTTAATTGAAAAGCTTTTTCTCATAAGATCTAATGACCATTTTAACACTGGAACTTTGTTTAAGAATTTAAAATGACACTGGTGCTAGTGGTTTGGGTTGGGCTTAAACACTAAGATCACTTATTAAGTGCTTTTCCCACTTAAGTGTTGATCACCTTAAGGGATCACACCTGACAGTGGTGATCCATAGCTCTAATGGAGCTGAGAATTTTCATGTGAGTTCCTTGTCACAAGAAAGTCCTCTGGACCAAAATTTAGCACTTTTCATGGAATGGTTTATTCAGAATAATTCTCTAAGTGTTCAGTCAAAGACGAATTAATTCTGAGGTAACATCCATGTTCATGTCAAACTCAGTGAACCACAATTTCAATTATAGTTTATGGAGTCTACATGAATTTTCCTAGGATTTTTGGAGCTAAGAATTTCCCAGAACTGAATTTACAAGTTTTGGAAATTCTCTGAAAATGTTTCTGTATTCATTTGAATACAGCAACTTACAATCTGAATTACCCTGATTAATTCAACTCCAAATGAGCTGAAACTTTTACAGGAGTCTAATAACACCCTAAAGAATATCCTGGCAAAATTTTAGGATTTTTGGATAAACCAAACTCCCTCTAAAATTCTTTTGCTGAAAAGCTTTAAAGAATTTTCCAGAATTAAATAAAGACTTTCATACAAATTGGGTAGCATAATTGGATAGAGTTTGTCAATCTGAATCTAACCCAATTTGAATCACTAAATTTGGAGGTTCCTAGCAAAAGTTATGCTCTTCTAAAGTTTGGGGAAAAATCTGGGATTTGAATAAATCCGGGGAGAAGTTTAAACCTGACTGTGGGACCAGGGACACGTGTCTGCTGCCGGGAGCGCGCCACACGGGCTACAGAATTGTATTCCCGCGCTGTCACCGCCGATCCCGCGCCACAGAGTATCCGGTCCACTGTTTCCGTGCGACTGACGCGTGGGGCCGGTAGCACTTTCGTCTACCTCCCGCCCCCGCGCTTCTACGCCGCCGGGCTCGCCGGAGTTCGCCGGTTTTCGTCGCTCCGACCAACTCCCGAGCTGTCACTCGCCGCCAGGCCCTATTTTAACCCGAGGAACACGATGGTGGGACTTCCCCAGACCGGCGAGGTTCCTAAACCACCCCGCACCGGTGCAGCGGCTCTGAGGGAGTCCGGCAACGTTGCCCCGATGCTCTAGCCCGCCAGAAGTCCCCTGGAAAGGTTCTACAGCACTAGTGGAGGTTTGCCCTGCTCGGCATGGCCGCATATGGGCTCGGAAACGGCTCCAACCTAGGTTTCATCGTGCACCCAATGCTCCTTATTGTGGTAGCCGATGGAAAAGCTTGAAACAAGCCGTCTACCATGGGTTTCATGCGACGTTTTGTGAAGAAGAAAAGTTGCTACACCAGTCTAGGTTCTATGTGCGAAATTTGCAGAGCTCTAAATGAATATAACTCGAGAATTTTGTCGATTCATACCCGCGGGTCAGTTTTCACCGGCCGGAGAGGATCTTTGAAATTCGTTGTTGAGAGGCCGAGACAGACTCGGTGCTTCGGGTGGAAGATGCACGGAGACCTTGCGCGTCCCAGGGACCGCCTCCTTGGTCGTGAAAGCCGCTCTGTGGAGCTGTCCACGGGAGCACGTTGCCGCCGGGGTGTCCGGCCGCCGCGGAAACTCGATGTTCTCGGCGTAGAGGGCACGAACGCGCTTGGCGGTGGCTCGAGGAGATCGTGGGGACGATGGTGGTGTTGCTCGTCTGCTCAACCGAGGCTTCACACTCTAGTTACGGCGGTGGCCGATCGAGCGGACGGCGACGGCAGCTGCGGCTGTTTCTCGCGCGAGGAAAGAAGCAGAGCGGTGCTGGTCTTCGGGAATGAGCGAAGAGGAGCACGGCAGAGGGTATAAGACGGTCGGGCGGCTTCTCCAGCGCGACGAAATCCAGCAGGAGGTGGAGGCGTCGGCTGATCGCGGTGTCGCCCGGTGCTGCGCCCGTCGGTGTCGGGTGCCGACTGAAGAAGGCAAACAGAGACTCAACACTGTGAGATCTTTTGCAATTTTTCACTTCACTCAATGACATGTGGGACCCACTGATCATTCCCTCCTTATCCCCCTCCAAATATCTCCCAGGTTTGAATATTGGGTGAATTCAATTGTGGGAATTCAAATCTGGTATGCATTTGGACAATTGGGCAAGTTTCATCCAAATTCAAACATGCATTTGAATTCTTTGTCTTTTAAAGTCCCTTTTGCAAAGTGGGTTGCAAACTATTTCCATAAATCATGAAACTTTGCACACCCTCTAATTTGGACTTAAGGAATTCAAATATGAAATCTGATTTTTATTTTGGCTGCTGCAAATGAGATTTTTAGCACAACAGTTTTGAATTCCATTGTGTTTTTCTCATTTAAATTTTTGTTTGAACAAATTGTTCGAAATCTGATTTTTGTTTTCTCACACATATGGGAACTTCCCATCCTTGTTTTAGACCCCTCTAGGGTTCCAAGTTCTCAAATGAACATTTGACTTGTGTGAAGAAAGCCCTCATGTGTGTTATCACATGTGGGAAAAAGTTTTAACAAGTCCCAAATTTCATACACATGAAACAAAACTTTGCAAACAAGTGTTTCTTTGTATTCATAATTTTGGGACCTTTACAGACGGTGAGGAAATACCGTCGTCAAAAAGCCTGTTATACTCCCGAGCGCGAGTCGAGAGGCGACATTCTCTCCCGCCCGCGCCGCCTCCCGACTCCACGCGCTTCGCCGTTGCTGGTCTCCGCCACCCCGTGTGCCGCCTCCCGACTCGCCGTCGCCGGTCTCCGCCGCCCCGTCTCCGGTCGCCGCCTCCCGAAGTATGCCCTCCTCCCCGCCGCCCCTCTCCTCGCCACACCTCTCCCTGCCGCCCCTCTCCACCGCCGCGTAGCCGGCCGCCCCCGCCGCCCCTCTCCGCCCCCACCACTCCCCGGGCCCCCTCCCGCCCCGCTGCCCTTGCCGCCCCTCTCTGCCGCCGCGCCGCCGGCCGCCCCCGCCACCCCGCGCCGCCACGGCCCCCCTTTCGCCCCGCTGCCCCGCCGCCCCGACCCACCTCTCGCCCGGCTACCCCCGCTGCCCCTCTCTGCCGCCACGCCGCCGGCCGCCCCGCCGCCCCTCTCCCCGCCGCTCCTCTCCGCCCCTGCGACATCCCGACCCCCTCCCGCACTGCTGCCCCGCCACCCCGTCCCCCCTCCTGCCCCGCTGCCCCCGCCGCCCCTCTTTGCCGCTGACCGCCCCGCCACCCCGCGCCGCCATGGCCCCCCTCCCACCACGCTGCCCCGCCGCCCCGGACCACCTCTCGCCCGGCTGCCCCCGCTGCCCCTCTCTGCCGCCACGCCGCCGGCCGCCCCACCGCCCCTCTCCCCGCCGCTCCTCTCCACCCCCGCGGCGCCCCGACCCCCTCCCGCACCGCTGCACCGCCGCCCCGTCCCCCCTCCCGCCCGCTGCCCCTCTTTGCCACCGGCCGCCCCCGCCACCCCGCGCCGCCACGGCCCCCCTCCCACCCAGCTGCCCCGCCGCCCTGGCCCACCTCTCGTCTAGCTGCCCCCGCTGCCCCTCTCTGCCGCCACGCCGCCGGCCGCCCCGCCGCCCCTCTGCCCACCGCTCCTCTCCGCCCCCACGACGCCCCGACCCCCTCCCGCACCGCTGCCCCACCGCCCCTCTTTGCCGCTGGCCACCCCCGCCACCCCGCGCTGCCACGACCCCCTCCCGCCCCACTGCCCCGCCGCCCTAGCCCACCTCCCGTCCGGCTGCCCCCGTCGCCCCTCTCTTCCTTTAAAGTGTTATTTGGTTGATGCATATATACATAATATAGCCTGTCTAGTTGTATGCTTTTAGGAAAAAAGAGTGTGTCATGTTTACCGAAATCTAGTTTCAGTTTATGTTTTTCTGATGATAATGAAATCTGAAAACATGTGGCTCACTGTTTCTGAAGTTCTTATTAGATTATGCTTTGCGTAACTTTTGGGCTGCTCTATACTGCTTCCAACTCCAAAAGTGGTGGTATCTGTTTGGTTAGAAGTACTATATTGCCTAGTGGGAATAAGTTCATGGCTCTAACAAGTATGGTCTCTTTTAGAATCATGGACTATTATGGTAAAGTAGCCACATAGGTTGCGTTTGATTGAGCGGTGAGGTGGGATAGGATGAGTCATCCAGAATATCTTGGATGAGCTCACGCACCATACTGTTTGGTTGGATGGATAAAGTTATCCCTGTTTTTTGTTTAGTTGAAGGGACAAGGACGAGGTGGGATAGGACAAGTCATCCAGAATATCTTGGATTATGTTGCTTTTATTATATTGTTTAGCTTAATTGCTTATGTTTTTGAGTGATTACTTAATATATGTAAGTAAATGGGTTTGGGGCCTGCCCGGCCCGACACGGTCTGACCCAAAATGACACGATACGTATTAAATGTGTTCGTGCCGTATAGACAGTTGTAGTTGTAATGTATGTGTCGAGACGGCACGGAAGCAGACGACGATGGCGTGGACATCAACCACCCGCACTTGGGTGGATGGTGGAAGCGACCTCTACTCCAAGTGAGGGAGCCGCAAATGACTCTACTCCATTCCTGTCGCCTAGGAGTTTCTCAGGGTGGGTGTAACATATGCCATCCTCCCCGTCGATCGTCGGTATGAACTCATCGATTAGAGGGTGAGATCTGGAGCAGACCCTAGAGCCCCCGCCCTGCAGACTCTAGAGCAGAGATGCTTTGACTTTGATGCCCGTGCACAGTAGCCCGCACACTGTTCGAATCTTTTTCTTTGATCTGTCTTTCCTCAAAGCGAGAACTAACTCTCACTTCTTCTTTGACTTGCAACATACGTATGACGGCTATAACCGTATAGTTTTCCCCTTTTACTTGAAGAACTGCACCGGATAGGGGGTGTAGTGTTAAATAGACGACGTTATGCTTTTAAAATAGTAGTTTATTCGTTATTATTATTTAATATATGGACATAAAGGGGTCTCAGGCTGACCCGGTCCGGCACGGCCCGACCCGACACGACACGCAATATATGCATCGGATGTAGAATTATCATCTAAGACCAACTGTCCTTCTTCTCTTTCTCTCGTTCTTTCCTCTCTCGTAAATGATTTGTCTGCTTTGAAGGTACATATACTCTCAAAAATGGCTGAAGACCGCACTTGGATGTATACTGGTTGGAAAAGGGATGGGAGACACTGAGAGGAGTGGTTCACCAATACGAATGGTTTCATAGAACGAGCTTTCTTGTTCTCAAAAAACAGGAAGGTGCGGTGCCCATGTATGAAATGTCAGAATACGAAGTGTTTCGACAAAGTGACGTTGACGTATCACTTGTGTGGAAACGGTTTCATGCAACGTTATGAGTTGTGGCATTTCACGGCGAGACACCTCTCAAGTTATAGAAGATCGAGATGAGAATGACAACACTGGGGTCGATAGGATGGACGAGATGCTTGAAGCCATTAATCCTGAATTGACGGAGGATCCTCCTACAACGGAGGTTAAAACGTTTTTCAAACTTGTCGAAGCTTCTGAACAGCCGGTGCATGAACACACCAAAGTCTCGATCCTCAGTTTCATGACTAGATTTATGGCAATTAAGTCTAAGTTTTCCTTCTCCAATAACTGCTACAATGAACTCGTCAAATTAATCAGCGATGTCCTTCCACGGCTTCATAAATTGCCTAAAGATATGTATCAATCTAAGAAAATGATTTCCGGGCTTAGTATGGACTATGAGAAGATTGACATGTGTCCAGACAACTGCATGCTTTTCTGAAAAGAGCATGCCAACGAGAACAAGTGTTTAAAATGTGATAAAGCAAGATTTGTCGAAGTTGTTAATGATGACAGTACAAAAGTAATGACTGAAGTCGCACAGAAACAACTTCGCTACTTGCCTGTGACATCTAGATTAAAGCGCTTGTATCTCTCAAAAAAAACTGCCAGACACATGAGGTGGCACAAAGAAGGTCTACGTGAGAACGACGGAATGATGGTGCACCCGTCTGACGGTGAGGCATGGAAAGCGCTTGACCGCTTCGATCCAGATTTCGGCAATGACGCGAGAAATATTCGCATCGGGTTGGCGGCAGATGGCTTCTCACCGTTCAGTACAAATGTAACACCGTACTCTTGCTACATGTGTTCGCTATTCCGTACAACTTACCACCATCTCTTTGTGTGAAGTACGAGTTCATGTTCCTTTGCCTTATTGTACCTGGACCGGATCATCCCGGTTCACATTTGAACGTGATGTTGAAGTCGTTGATTGAAGAGTTGAAAATGTTATATACAGGAATCGAAGCGTACGACTGTTACAAAAAACATAAATTCAACCTTAGAGCTGCGTACTTGTGGTCTGTCCATGGTTTTCTAGCTTACGGCATGTTTTCTGGTTGGAGCACTCATGGTCGTTTGATATGTCCCATATGTGCTTCGGGCACAGAATGTTTTCGTTTAAATCATGGTGGCAAGATTTGCTACTTTGATTGCCACCTACGTTGGTTACCGTCTAATCACGTATTTAGGCAACAGAAGAATACCTTTAGGAAGGACACCGTTGTCAAAAAAGGACCACCGCAACGTCTCAACGGGTCGCAGATTGCTGAACAGTTGAACAACTTAGTGGCAAATGAAGGTCGTCATGGATATTTTCTTGGTTACGGAGAAGACCATAATTGGACTCATATATGTGCACTATGGGAGCTACCGTATGTGAAGTCCTTAATCCTAATGCATGATATTGATGTCATGCACCAGGAACGTAACATGCGCGAATGCATCATAAGCACATGCTTTGATCTGACGGGCAGAACAAAAGACAATATAAAAGCTCGTAAGGATTTGGCAGAGGTTTGTAAACGTCCAACTCTTGAGCTAACTGAAGCTAGTGGCAAACCGCGTGCTTCTTTCCGTTTTCGACCAAAATAAAGGAAAGGAGTCTTCGAATGGTTGAAAACGTTGAAATTCCCAGACGGTTATGCTGCTAGTCTGAGACGAGTCGTGAATGTTAAGACTAGAAATCTCACAGGGTTGAAAAATCATGATTATCACATAATCATCGAAAGACTTCTATCGGTTATGTTTCGGGGCTACCTTGACGATGCGGTGTGGAAGATGTTAGCCGAACTTAGCTATTTTTATAGACAACTTTATGCTAAAGAAATCACAACCGAGATGATGGAGAAGTTGAAAAAGGAGATACCAGTGCTTTTATGTAAGATGGAAAAAGTTTTCCCTCCAGGATTCTTCAATCCAATGCAACATCTCCTAATCCATCTTCCATATGAAGCCAAAGTGGGCGGCCCTGTGCAATATAGGTGGATGTATCACGTCGAAAGAGCACTCAGGAGTCTTAAACCAATGGTTCGCAATCGGGCAAGGGTTAAATGATGCATTGCCGAAGCATACGCCATTCAGGAGATTGGATACTTTTCAAGCTCTATTTTGTAGAAGAACACAATGTTAATGTTTCCATGTTACGGTACAATATGGATGAAGCACCCCCTTGTAACAGCCTCTCCATTTTTCAAACGAGAGGCACCACTGTTGATAGTGGCACGAGCTACGATCTTAAAACAGATAAAAAGACAGCTGCTTTGATGTACGTGTACTCTAATATAGAGGGGATGCATGAACATTTTCAGTAAGTGTTTGTGTTACAATTAGCGTGATGTGTTATACATCTATGCTAATCATTATGTTTTATCTTATTTAGTGAGTTCGATCAACAAAATTGGAAATCTAAGCAGCAACCTACAAGCAGACAAATACAATCGATGCGATATTATGGAGTAAATGAAGGGTCTAACTTCCTATCTTGGTTTCATGCACATGTAACATGTTCATGTCTTGTTTCTCTTAGTAATTATGTGTATAGCATAAAATAGTCTTCTAAATTCATATGTTGAACAGTGCAAAAATCAAGCTGGCGTCCATGAAGAATTGCGACAATTGTCCTACGGCTCCATTAAAATTAAAAGCTACGGTCGATACGATGTCAATGGGTTTTGATTTCGTTCAACTGAATTTGAATCTCAATGTCCCTTCAGAGCAACATGTAACACCGGAGTTGTGAATAGGGCAGTTGACGCACAACGATGTGAAAGTAATTATTATGGGATCATTAAAAATATTCTTGAATTCAGTTTTGCAAGGAATAAGGTCCTTAATGTAGTCTTTTTTGACTGTGATTGGTTTGATCCTAACAATGAAACTCGAGAAAACTAATTTGGCATGTAGAAGTGAAACATAAGGACCGTCTACGAGGCTGCGACACCTTCGTCCTTGCACACCAACTCGAGCAGGTTTATTATCTACATTATCCATGCGAAAAGCTTAAAGTTTGGTGGGGTGTACATAAGGTAAATTCTCGTGAGCGGTTATATACACGAGACAATGCTGGATACCTTGATGATGAGGTTGGTGTTATTTACCAAGAACAAGAGTTGTCAGACTCTTTTACCGTCGAGCCTGATTTAGGACTCAATGACTTAGTTGAAGATGCAGAAGATATAGAGACTAGTGAGATGCGAAAACAAAAACGAAAATGGCTAACTACTACGACAGAAGACGGATGGTCCGGTTTACGTAGTAGAGTACATCGTGATGCTGATGGATTTTAAAACTGAGTACAAGTAATGTTTCTTTCATCTCTTCTTTTCTTTTCTATACTTCCTATTTCATTCATTAGCAAATTTTTCTTTAGACGGGATGTCGTCGAGCAGCAGCAGACGACGACGTACATGGGCGCGGAGCTTTCTATCACCGACACCCACGAGAGCAGACGAGGTCTTCCACGGGACTCAGCTTAGCGGGGATATACGGGCTCAGTTGTTGGGCCATCTACCGGAGTCGTCACCTGGTTCTGTACAGCGGTAATGACAGGTAAAGAATATTTAATTAAATAAATAATACAAGTAATTCTTTATTCTATAATACGAATCTTTAAAATTGTCAGGACGACTCTACGTGTGAGGACACAGAGGCTACGGTGTCTCCTTCTTCTTCAGAGCCTCCTTCTTCGGAGCCTCTTTCTTCAGAGCCTCCTTTGGAGCACCCTTCTTCGGAGCCTTCTTGTTCGGAACCGGTTCCACAGCGGCGGATCATTATTCGTCCGATTGGCGATAGGTAAGTAAATGTCTAATAATTCAATTTTAGATACTTTTAGCCTTATATGTATACTAATTGAGAATCATGTATCAGGACTTGGGAGGATGCTTCGTTCACGGGCCAGGGACGCCACACGCTGGTGAACGGTGTCTTGGGCCGTCTTGTCCGTTTGCACTACCCTGGTGTAGTGAACGGACGCGCTGCCACGTCTTGAGACGACTACTATAGTACCACGGACGTTCTTCACGGCAACCACCAGGAGGTTGTTTGGCACGACTTCATGGTAAGTATGAATAATATTTGTGTAATACGAATTTATTATAAGTTACATACATTTAGTTATATATTTCTTTTTTTCAGCCACAGTATCGTTTGGAGGACGAGTCCGAGCAGACGGATCACGCTCGTCTCGTCTTCCATAACTACGCTAGGAAGATCGTGACACAGTCACTATCTACGACTCGCATTCAAGCTACAAACACGTCCTTCAAGTTACATCCAGACGAGGATGAGCCTGGGAAGAATTCAGGCGACACGTACTTGACGGAGGCGCAGTACACAGAGGTAAAGTTTTTAGTTTACTTTGCTTCATTATCTGATCGTGATCAATGTTTTCATTCAATAATAAATGTGTGCAGGTCGGCGTAGCGTGGCTTGACAGCCGTCCGGACGCGTATCGTGCCCTGTGTGTTCTTTGGGCGAGCGAGGGCTTCAAGTCAGTTTCTAAAACTCGTCGAGAGAGTAGAGAGACAGACGGGAAACATCGTTTGGATGGAGACGACTACATACGCCTCGCTAAACGGATGGTAAGTGCTATAAGCATTCTATTAAGTAAATTTATAATCTTCATTGTGCTAACATGTATCGATAGGAGCACGAGAGGGGTCGGCAGCCGGCACCTATTGAGGTGTGGAAGAGGGGTCACTTGGGAAGTGACCCGTCGCAGCCTGACCAGCTGTCTTCTCAGACAGCGACAGAGACTTTGGTGAGTTATTTTTTTCAACATAATTGAATTCTCTTTAATAGTACTATTGACGAGTTATTTTTCTGGTTTTTGCAGGCAAAGTACGGGGAGGAGGCACGGCGACTTTGAGGTGAAGAGTACGATTGGCCGAGCGCGCCAATCGTCCCCGAAACCGTGTATGCAAGCGGTGGTGGTAAACCTCACGGACGGTGAGCTTTGTAATTTTTAATTTACTGTTACGAACTTCGAGATACAAAATTTAATAATCTTACTTATTTGTGCAGGTTAGCCGTCTTCGATGGGGTGGCCGACTCGAGACACGCGCGAGCTTCCTCGAGAGCCTCTTCATCGCTTCAGGGCGGGTCCAGCAGCAGCCGCACTAGTCGAGATCTAGAGCTCCAGAGTCTGCGAGAGGAGCTCCAGAGGACGCAAGAAGCGCTCAGGGCTAGGGACGAGGCACGGGCAGCTGACATCAGGGCTAGGGACGAAGCGCAAAGGGCTAGGGACGAGTATCAAAACTCGTTCATGTTACACATGCAAGCTGTCATGCAGGTAATCTATTCTATATGTTGTACTTGACATTTTTTACATATAAATGACATGTATAATGATTTGCTTTGTGTTTGCAGGCTATGAGTGCGGGATAGGCGGTTGTCTTTCCGCAATGGGCACCGCCAGCGATACAGCTGCCGCCGGTGCCGACGACGATAGCCCAGGTACGAACTTAGTAAATCACATTTGCACTAGTTAAACTTGTTCAAATTTAGTAAAATATGTATTTTCTTACTTGTAACATGTCTAACCACACTTGCACTTCGCAGGCGTCGGGAACGGAGGCTCAAACTCCGTCGCCTCAGATGCTTGGACGACTGCAGAAGGACGACTTTCTGAACTCTGGTGGCAGCGGACGGGGTAGCGTCTCTTAGTCAGGTCAGCCGAGCCTCATACTTGTGAGCTGAGTTCCCTCCTCTCTCAAATTTGGGTTGTGTGATGTGGACTATGTGCGGTGTGAGACTTGTATAAAGAATTGTGCAATAATATATCGTGTGATATATTTTGCGGCGCCATGTGATATATATGCATGTTTGTGTCATGTTTTTCTGTCTCTGTGATCTGGTCATCGAGTCAGGGCTGGCCTTGAAGCTATGGCAATATTTTCTGTTTTGAAAAAAAACTTCAAAAATTATCGACGACGGTTATCTGGAGGCCGTCGACGATACTGGCAAGTTATCGTCGACGGTGACAAGGACACCGTCGACAATAAATATCTAGTATCGACGACTGTGCCCTTCTACCGTCGATGATACTGTAACTTATCGACGATAAATTTCCCCTGCTGCCACGTGGAGGAAGTCACTTATCGACGACAGCTAATTTTGGCCGTCGTCAAATAGTTTAGATGACAAAAAAAGTAGACGGCCGTATACCGTCGTCAATAAGCTATAGACGACGGTTTGTGGCCATCTTCTATTATCGCGATTTCTATAGTGATATGAGATGTCTCAGCTCGTCACGTCACCTCAACTATTAATTCATAGGTATTAGAGGTCTAGAGAATGAGCCTAATCGGTTTACTAGTAGGACAGCGTAAACTCTATCTATATCTTGTTATATTTTCCCAGCTGCGACCCGCCCATCTCCCTTCCCCTGCCGCGTCACTGCCGGAGCTTGCTGCTAGAGTCGTGCGGCAAACTGTGAAGGTGGCGGCGAAGCAACAACAGCGAAATCTTCGCCAGATTCGAAGCGTCGTCGTACGAGTGGTGGTCGGCGCCATGGTGGCGGCCGGCCGCCGGATCCGGCGGCCTGTCCACCGGATCTGGTGTTTGGTGGAAGGTTGGACCAGTTTCTCAGGCGGAGCTGAGACTGCACGCCCAAGCGTGCGGCGGGAGATGGCCACGGGCATGCGCAGGGAAGACGTTGGGCGTAGGAAAGACGCACACGACATCGTGGTGTGCTGTGGCTCATGACGGCCAGCGGCAATGAGGGGATGCGTCGCGCGTTTCGTGCCTGCCGGGTTTTGCGGTGACCCGACTGTTATGGCGGCGGTGACGTGGGTGAAGAGGTTGGCTGTGAAGCGCCGCTGATGCGGTCCCGAGAGGATGGGGCATGCCCGGCCGGGCACGCGCGGCGGGCGCATGAGCGAAGGATGAGGAAGGCAATGTCAGTGGAGTCGATGGGCACACCAGGATGGGTGGTGCGCAGCCTGGCGCGCGTGGCGGGCGCAGGCGAGGAAGATGACGTCAGTGGCGTCAACGGGGCGCTCGCTGGAGCGAGCATGGCGTCGCGGCATGCTGAAGCGCGCGTGGCCTGCCGCAGGTAGGGCGACGCGCGCGGATGGCTCGGCACCCGCAGCACTGCGCACGCGGATGGCTTGGCGGTGGTGCGGCGTGGATAACTCGACGACGTCCCTGTAGCACCGGTGCGTCTAAGGGACGAGCGACGACAGCACCTCTATGTCGTTTTCCTCCTTGGAGGCGTCGTTATTGGAGGTGTACTTGCAATCTATTCTTTACTTAATGATGGGTTGACTAGTCGCTTATCGTTAGCCTCTCAACTGCTTAGATGGCGGCATGGTTGTGGAGAAGGAGTGAATCTTCTTCTCTCTCGCCTTTCCCTCTCTATATTTGTTGCCATTGGGCAGCTAGGAGGTTCATCGGTGGACGTTTGGTCGCCGCGACATAGAGCTCACTGTCAATTAATATCTAGGTTGGCGTGAGCCTTGTTCCGAGTGTAGAAAGTCAGTATGTGTTTGTATTTGTTTGTTTTATGTTAGGTTATGGCAGCTAAGGCTGCCGATAATCATGTTCGTATTTTGTATTTTCTCTATTTTTTCCTTCTTTAATGAATAGGAAGATCACATGCCATTTGTATAAGAAAACATTCATAATCTCTCATTTTAAATATTATGAACATATATTTATTAGTCAAATTAAATACATTTGAGGGCCATGTCAATGTTGAAGACAACAACATGCGTGTCGTTGAAATGCCACAAAACTACTTACTAGCCGACCACGTCGATAAAAATATGAAAGCAAAGCAATATATGCTAGCCAGAGTTGCATTTGAAAGATATGCCACGAGAAGTTGAACAAGGACCACATGACCTCAACGTGGATAACAAGTCTTATAAGCAATATTAATGTATAATAAAATGTGATTTGACCGTAATGTCCCTGGTGTTCATGGTTTTTACATTCTCGCCTGCCTTTTCAAGCCATGGTACGTGTACGGTGTACCCCAATCCCCGTTACATCACCTAGTACTCTTTTTATTAGCCGTCCAGGGAAGCGAGACGTGACGCCGGCCCGTACGACTCGCGCCACCCCCTCACCCGAGCCCGAGTCTAAAGCCCAGCTGCCCAGGCCCAGACCCAGACCCGAAGGGGCGGTCGCCGGCGATGCCGTTCCTCTCGACGCCGTCGTTCGACCTCTCCGCCGGCGCGGAGCCCACCCTCGGCCCCCGCCCCGTGCCGGCCCCGCCTCCTCCCCCCGCCCCGGCGGTCGCGCATCCGCAGGTGTCGGAGGCGGCGGCGCGGCGGCTGCGGGAGGCGGAGGAGCGGCTGCGCGAGGCGATCGAGGAGCTGCGACGGAACCAGGGCGGGGGCGAGGGTAAGGAAGGGGAGGAGGGCCACGTGGAGTGGGGTTGCGGGCACGAGGGGGAGTCGTGCGCCGCCCACGCCGCCGGGAACCTTTGCCAGAGCTTCCTGCTCTCCTACGGCGTCCGCGTTGGCATCGGCATCCTCCTCCGCGCATTCAAGCTCGCGCGGCGCAAGTCATACGCCTCGCTCCTTGATCTCAAGGTTTCGTCCTCCAAACTGCAATCGTCGGTTGCTAGTAGCTTGCAATTAGACTTGATGTGTTGTGACAGCTCAATTGGGAGTTTGGGATTAGAGTACCAAGAAATCACGCTTCGGTCTGGTTGGTTCACTGGAGTCGAATTAGTGATGTTGCTTAGCTGAGTATGCGCAGACGGAAGTGCTCTAAAGGAATTCGTCAAAGGCTAGGTTCATATTTACATGTTGCTGCTGCTGCTAGAGCTGCTGATGTTACAGCTATCACTTTCTCAATTTCTTATAATAGATTGAGTTAACTGTGATAATTGACTGACCAAACTAAAATATATGAGCCAGCTTTCGCAGTATTTGTAGCCTATATAGTAAGTATATGCACCTGGACTGCCTATAGAACGTTTACTGCTACACTTCGGATGTGTCGGTTTCATGTATTGAGGCTACCAGCACCTGCATACATTCTAAATAATAATTTTCCATTACTATTGTTTTGAATTTGTCATCCATTCATTACCTTTCCCCCGAAAATATACTCATGTAAATATTACTACTTGCAGCAACTGGTTTCTGAGAAAGATCTTATAGTAAGGGAGGAAGCCTGTCGGGTGGGGCTACTTTTTGGAGGATTCACTGGATCATATCATGCACTTCGATGTTTCCTTCGGAGATTTCAGAGAAAAGAGACGCCATACCACACGTAATTACCTAATACTGATACTCCTTTTCCTGTATATCAATACAGATCTTTGATGTTCATGACTCAACTGAAGGACATGATGGAGCAGAATACTAGCAGGTTCGTTGGCAGGCTTGGCCATACTAGCACTAGGTGATCCAATTAGGCGGCGCACTCTGTCACTATATCTTCTAGCAAGGCTTGCTCAGGTCAGAAAAAACCAAACAGTTTACTTGCTATGTGACAAAATTTTTGTGGTAGGTCCATTATACAGGATATATTGATGCATTGCTGTTTGACCATTGCAGTGTGCATATAACTCTGCAAAGTCCAAAAATAAATTTCACTTCTGGGGAAGCCATTGGAGATATGGAGATGCATTACTTTTTTCTTTGGCATCTGCCCAGGTATCAAAAACACTTTTGTCTAAGCTTTAGTATAAAAAGCATTGTCCTGTGGAGGGGCATGCATGTGTAATGACTTGGGTTAATTTTCCAGGTTATGTATGCCTTTGTTATGAGGCCTGAAAGCTTACCTAAGTCATACCAAGACTTCATCCTTAAGACAGGACCGGTTGCGGAGCCTGTTTACAAGGCTGTCAGAGAATGCTGTAGAGGTGGTCCTTTGGATATCACTGGCCTCTCAGCCTACTTAGCAAACAAGAAGAATTCAAATTTGATAAATTTAACAAAGAACCCATCCATTATTCCGTGTTCCGTGATTCATCCTGACAGAACATCGTGCTTGACTCATAATGTTAATGTCGTTTCATCAACATTCAAGAAGACATTTCCCCTGTATTTTTCATTGTCATTTGTCCCCTTTGTTGTTCTACGTCTTCAAAAGGTAACTCATTGGCCACTTTAATTCCTCTATGTTTAAATTTTCAGCACTTGAGAGGACTGCATGGAAATCAGCAATTCATGTGCCAGAATTTTAGTTTGCATCAATGTTTTTAAGTCGCCTAGTCTCTCTTTCTCTCTCTCTCTCACACACACACACACGCACGCACACCCACACACACACACACACACACACACCCACCCACCCACCCACCCACACACACGCACGCACGCACACAGTTCATTAGCACAGATTAAGCACTGTAATTAGCAAACAAACCTTTAGAAGATCATATCAACAACAGTTTAAGTGCAGAATAAGCTTAGGAAATAGAAATTACATACCAGATTGGCCGGCGCAGGGGAGGGGCTCAGTCGGCGCAGGAGCAGGAGAGGGGAACGACGTGGGCGGCGCGCCAGCGCCAGAAGGGAGCGGGCGAGGCGCTGTGGAGGTCAGCACAGGAGGGCGGCGTCAGCAGAGCGGCGGCAACTCAGTCAGAGAAAGGCGCGACCCGGCAGCCGGCGCCACGGAGTTGCTCGGGCGGCGCAGGGAGGTGCTCAGGCGCCGTAGAGGAGGGGCTCGGCCTGCTCAGGAGCAGGAGAGGGGAACGGCGCGGGCGGCGCGCCGGCGTCAGAAGGGAGCGGGCGAGGCGCTGTGGAGGTCGGCGCAGGAGGGCAGCGTCAGCAGAGCGGTAGCAGCTCAGTCAGAGAAAGGCACGACCCAGCGGCCGGCACCAGGGAGTTGCTCGGGCGGCGCAGGGAGGTGCTCGGGCGCCGTAGGGAAGGGGCTCGGCCAACGCAGGGGAGGGACTCGACCGGCGTAGGAGCAGGAGAGGGGAACGGTGCGGGCGGCGCGCCGACGCCAGAAGGGAGCGGGCGAGGCACTGTGGAGGTCGGTGCAGGAGGGCGGCGTTAGTAGGGCGGCGGCAACTCAGTTAGAGAAAGGCATGACCCGGCGACCGGTGCTAGGGAGTTGCTCGGGCGGCGCAAGGAGGTGCTCAAGCGCCGCGGGGAGGGGCTCGGTTGGCGCAGGAGCAGGAGAGAGGAACGGCGCGGGCGGCGCGCCGACGTCAGAAGGGAGCGAGCGAGGTGCTGTGGAGGTCGACGGCTGTTGAGAAAACAGGCGCTAGGGGGTAAGTGTGCAAAAGTGAATAAGAGAAGGAACCCTAATGGGCTGGCCAGTTGGCCCAAAAAAAAATGCAAATCATCCTGATCACCCAAAATAACTAGTTGCCCGATTAGTCGCCCTGATCGGACGACTAGTTTTCTAGTCGAGCAAATCGAGTCGGATGCCCTGGTCGGACGCCACCGAGCGATAAGGACGACCAATCGCGATTAGTCGTCCGATTTGAAAACACTGGTTTGCATGTACTTTGTTTACTCTTCTCTCTTTTACCTCCCTACGTTTTTATTGGCTGCCAATCTGCCATATCTATCCTACCCCAATGTTCCTCATGCTTTGGCTATTGTTTGTATGTGTTTTTTTTTTGCGGAATGTGTAATATATTTCTCTTGAGTACTGTCGAAGCATCTGTGGTCGACACTTCCCCCGGGCCTGCTCGGAGCAGCCCGCGGAGGTTCTTTTTCGGAGGGGCTAGTCCTCTCGTGAGGGTCTACGTTGGATGAAGGATGATTAACACAAGGATTTTCACGTGGTTCGGGCCGCCGGAGCGTAAAACCCTACGTCCACGGGAGCAGAGTTGCTCGGTGTATTGCTTGGCGCTTAGAACCAGAGTTCTAAGCTTGGTGATGAGTTGAATGGCTAACTCCGGTCGAATGTTGAGGGATCCGAACCCCTTGTAACGTTGCCTACCCGAGCCTTTTATAGTTCAAGGCTCGGGCGGCTTACAAAGGGGGCCCCGGGACCCGACAGGTGGCCCGGGGTGATTTCCTGCCATCTACCGTATCTCGCAGTGAATGCTGGTAGCTGTCTTGGCAGTAACTTCTTAGTCTTCGTCCTGCCGCGCCCTGCCGGTGCCGCAAGCTAGGTGTAGCGGTTGATGATGACAGAGACGGCAGGGCATGTCTTGTCGCTGTGTTTATTGGTGTACAGCCTTTGACACTGTACGCCTGTCCTTTGACACTGGTCACAGTGCCTCCTGACAGGCGTGCGCTCCGCGTCTCCGTGTCTTGTGAAGGCGCGGGTCTTGAATGTCTTGTACGGTAAAGACATGGCACGCCTTTACTCCTGCTGCCTACCGCGCCGGGGTGGGCAGCGCGGCTTTGCTGGCCACGTGGTGGGCCCGGGGCTCACCTCTGAGGAGAGGGGAGGTTAGGCCCCGCTGGACACGTGGCGCCTTCGGAGCTCACCCCTGTAGAGGGGGGAGGGCCGGCTCTGCTGGCCACGTGGCGGGCCCGGAGCTCTCCTCTGAGGAGAGGGGGAGGTCCAGCCCTGCTGGACACGTGGCGCCTTCGGAGCTCACCCCCGCGGAGGGGGGGGGGTCCGGCTCTGCTGGCCATGTGGCGGGCCCGGAGCCCTCCTCTGAGGAGAGGGGGAGCTCTGGCTCCGCTGGACACGTGGCGCCTTCGGAGCTCACCCCCGCGGAGGGGGGGGGGGAGGTCCGGCTCTGCCGGCCATGTGGCGGGCCCGGAGCTCACTTCTGAGGAGAGGGGAGGTCCGGCCCCGCTGGACACGTGGCGCCTTCGGAGCTCACCCCCACGGAGGGGGGGAGGTCCGGCTCTGCTGGCCACGTGGCGGACCCGGAGCTCTCTGAGGAGAGGGGGAGCTCCGGCCCCGCTGGACATGTGGCGCCTTCGGAGCTCACCCCCGCGGAGGGGGGAGGTCCGGATCCGCCAGCCACGTGGCTGGCTCGGAGCTCTCCTCTGAGGAGAGGGGAGCTCCGGCCCCGTTGGACACGTGGCGCCCTCGGAGCTCACCCCTGCGGAAGGGGCGAGGTCCTTAGTGTTAGATTGTACATGTATTAGGGGCACTTTAGTCTTTTGTATTAGGGTTACTTGGCCCTTAAGTTTTGTGCCCCTATATATGTATCCTCCTTGACAACCTGTTTAATCAATCTAATCATTTTTCCTAATCTAATTTGGTATCAGATTCTCTCTCCTCTTTCTCTCCTGCATGCAGTCGAGCGGATCGAAGCCGCCGCCGCCCGCTGGCGCGTCGCCGCCGCCGCCGCTGGCCCCCGCCCCTCCTGCCATGGCCGAACCGGTCGCCATCCGCGCCCCGCCGCACCTTCGCGATGCCGTTGGCTGCCAGGGCCTCGCTCGCGGCCGCGTCGGCGAGGGCCCTGGACAGCGGCAACACCCGCTCGATCCGCTCCTGCAGCGTCTCCCTCCCCCCTCCCATGGCGACACACGTCGGAGCCCAAGCTCCGCCCCTCCTCCCGCTCGCCCTTCGCCCACTCCTCCGACCGGGATTACTCAACCCAAACACGGCCTCCTCCAACCGCGCCCACTGGAGCTCCAACCACCGCCTCCTCTCGTCCAGCGCTGCGCCCTGCCACAGCGACTCCGTCCTCGCCTCGAGCGCGGCCTCGATGCGGTCGGCCAGGGCCGCCCGTGTCTCGGCGGCCAGTGCAGCGAGGACGCCCACTTCCGGAGGACTGATGCTGGTGTTCGTCCTGCCGCCGGCTCGGCAGCGCCACCCTGGGCCGTTGCCTCCTCACCAGCGCCGCCCTGGGCCACTGCTGCCCCACCAGCCGCGCCGCCGCCTTCTGCCTGGGCCGCGTGGACTACGCCGCCATCGCCGTCTGGTGGTCAGATCCGGCCGCCGCGCAGCGCCGCCTACATCACGCTGCCGTCGTCCTCCCGGGTCGCGCCGCTGCCGGACACGTGGGTTGGGCTGCCACCCTCGGCCGCCGCCGCCTCGCCTCGGCCGCCACCATCGGCCTACATCCGGTCATCACTGACTCTGACCTAGCAGCCGACGCCACCTTACGTCGTGCCGCCGTCTTCAGCCGACGCCGCCTTATGCCATGTACCTGGATCGGGTGTTGCTTACTCTGTTGGCACCACCGTCGAGGGTCCGAGCGCGTTGCCTTCCTTCCCGGCGCCGCCACTGCCGGGGCATGTCGCGACCCGTTCTACACTGTCGGTCTACCTGCGGGGTCTCACGCCGTCTGGCCCTGACTGGGTGGTGGACTCCGGTGCCTCGTACCACACCACCCCTGACGTCGGTATCCTCTCTTCTACCCGCCCTTCTCGTCCCTCTGATCCTTCATCTATCGTTGTTGGGAATGGGACGGCTCTTCCAGTCACCTCAGTAGGTGATTTGGGTTCGCCGGATTCGTTTCAGCTACGTGATGTTCTTGTTGCTCCTAACATCATTCAGCACCTTCTTTTCGTTCATCGTTTTACTACTGACAATCATATTTCCCTTGAGTTTGATCCTTATGTTGTAACTGTGAAGTATCTTACTACTCGACACATTCTCTTTCGTTGTGGTAGTACGGGTCCCCTGCACACGATGCGTCTTCCTGCTTCCGCTCCGCCTCTTGCCCTGACTACGACAGCTTCGACCATTTGGCATCGTCGGCTTGGCCACCCTGGTGTTGATGCTATGTCGAAGTTGTCTGGTAGTTCAGCGATTTCGTGTACTCGGGGTACTCATGAGTCTCTTTGCCATGCTTGTCAGTTGGGTCGCCACGTTCGACTTCCTTTTCCGCATTCTGTCACTCGTGTCGAGCGTATCTTTGATTTGATTCATTGTGATCTTTGGACTTCACCTGTTCTCAGTGTTTCTGGATATAAGTATTACTTGGTGGTCGTTGATGATTTTTCGCACTATTCGTGGACTTTTCCCTTGCGACAGAAGTCTGAAACGTTCGGGACTCTTTCTCACTTCTTCGCTTGGGTGTCCACCCAGTTTGGGCGCATGATCCGTGCGGTCCAGTGCGATAACGGGCGCGAGTTTGACAACTTTGCTTTCCGTGACTTTCTGCTTTCTCGCGGTGTTCAGTTGCGCATGTCTGACCCGTAACTTCCCCTCAGAACGGCAAGGCTGAGCGCATGATTCGGATCACCAACGATGTCATGAGCTCCATGATGTTTCAGGCTTCTACCCCTGCTCGTTACTAGGCGGAGGCGCTTCACACCGCCGCCTACCTCATTAATCGCCTTCCTACTAAGGCGATTAGTGCTCCCACCCCTCACTTTGCTTTGTTCGGCACCCCTCCTCTCTACGACCGCCTTCGAGTCTTCGGGTGCACGTGCTACCCTAATCTCTCTGCCACCGCCCCTCATAAGCTCGCGCCTCGCTCGACTCGGTGTGTCTTCCTTGGGTACTCCCCTGACCATAAGGGGTACCGGTGTCTCGACCTTACCACTTGCCGTATCTTGATCTCCCGACACGTCGTGTTCGACGAGTCCTCCTTCCCTTTCGCTAGGTCCTCCTCTGACTCGGTCTCCGAGTTGGACTCTCTTTTTTCCACTGACCCTGAGACCGCTCCTGTCCAGCGACTCTGTTTTTTACCTTCTGCAGGTCTTCCTCTAGCTGCGCCGGACACGACCACGGTGTCTCAGACACCACCTGTCGTGCCTCCCGCGGCTCAGGCGTTCTTGCCACCACTGGTCGTTCCTCCGACGGCCTCGACGTCGTCCGCTGCGCCACGCGCGGCCCCAACATCTCCGACAACGTCTGCTGCGCCACGCGCGGCCCCGGCGTCCCCGCCGTCGTCAGTCGCACCTCGCGTGGCCCTGACGTCGCTCGCCGTGCCACGTGCGGTCCCGGTGTCCCCGACGGCGTCTCCGACGTCGCCCGCCGTGCCACATGCGGCCCCGGTGTCCCCGACGGCGTCCCCGACGTCGTCCGTCGCGCCTCACGCGGCCCCGACGTCCACGACGGCGTCCCCGACGTCGTCCGTCGCGCCTCGCGCGGCCCTGACGTCCACGACGGTGTCCTCGACATCGTCAGCCGCACCACCCGCGACCCCTGGATTGCGGTACGCCGATCCCGTTCTCGTCTATCAGCGACGAGCGCGGGTTGGTGGACCGTCCTCTTCGCGTCCTGAGGATCTGGTATACCACCCTCCGCTGCTTCACCGGGACCCTCGTCACGTTCACCCGATGGTGACTCGACGGGCCGCCGTCGTCCTTCGTCCTGTGGAGCGCTTCTCCGGGGTTGTCCTCTCGTCCTCGACCTCCCCGCCGCCTGCCTCGTCACCCATCTCGCCTATCCCCTCTTATGTCCATAGCGCCCTCGCCGATCCTCATTGGCGTCGGGCTATGGAAGAAGAGTATGCGGCATTGCTTGCCAACCGGACCTGGGACCTGGTTCCCCGTCCTGGTCATGGCAATGTTGTCACGGGCAAATGGGTGTTCACGCATAAGAGGAAGGCGGATGGGTCTCTGGAGAGATACAAGGCACGGTGGGTGCTTCGCGATTTCACGCAGCATCCCGGCGTCGACTACGACGAGACTTTCAGTCTGGTGGTGAAGCCAGCGACGGTTCGCACCGTTCTGTCGCTGGCTCTGTCGCGTTCTTGGCCCGTCCACCAGCTGGACGTCAAGAACACCTTCCTCCACGGGACGTTGACGGAGATGGTGTACTGCAGTCAGCCGACAGGGTTCGTTGATTCAGCCCGTCCAGACATGGTCTGCCGGCTGAACAAGTCCCTGTACGGGCTGAAGCAGGCGCCTCCGGCTTGGTACAGCCGGTTCGCCTCCTTCCTGGCCTCGCTCGGCTTCGTCGAGGCCAAGTCGGACACTTCTCTTCGTCTACAGGCGTGAGGATGACACTGTCTACCTCCTCCTGTACGTGGACGATATTGTCCTCACGGCGTCCAGACCGGCTCTTCTTCAGCGCACGATCTCTACCCTGCAGCGCGAGTTCGCGATGAAGGATCTCGGCCAGCTCCACCACTTCCTGGGTGTTGCGGTCGAGCACCGCCCGGGTGCTCTGTTCCTCCACCAGCGCCAGTACTGTCTGAATATCCTCGAGCGAGCGGGCATGGCTGATTGCAAGCCGTACTCCACTCCCGTGGACACCCAGGCGAAGGTGTCTTCGGCCGACGGCGCCCCGGTCGTCGACCCCACCACTTCCAGGAGTCTTGCAGGTGCACTGCAATACCTCACCTTCACTAGGCCGGACATCTCCTACGCGGTTCAGCAGGTGTATCTCCACATGCATGATCCGCGGGAGCCGCATCTCACGGCAGTGAAGCGGATCCTTCGGTACCTGCGTGGCACCCACGACTACGGCCTTCTTCTGCGGCGCGACTCTACCTCCGAGTTGGTTGTCTACACCGACGCTGACTGGGCGGGTTGCCCGGACACCCGCCGGTCCACCTCCGGCTACGCCGTCTTCCTGGGCGGCAACCTCGTCTCGTGGTCCTCGAAGCGGCAGCATGTGGTGTCCCGCTCGAGTGCCGAGGCGGAATACCGCGCCGTGGCCAATGGCGTGGCCGAGTCCTCCTGGCTTCAACAGCTGCTTCAGGAGCTACACTCTCCCCTCGCTCAGAGTACGTTGGTTTACTGCGACAACGTCAGCGCCGTCTACCTCTCCACCAACCCGGTGCAGCATCAGCGCACGAAGCACGTGGAGATCGACCTTCACTTCGTTCGTGAGCTCGTGGCTCTCGGGGAGGTGCGAGTCCTGCACGTTCCGACGTCGTCGCAGTTCGCCGACATCTTCACCAAGGGACTCCCTTCGACGGTGTTCACCGAGTTTCGGTCCAGTCTCAACATCTGCCGTGGCTAGATGTTGGGACTGCGGGGGGGGGGGGGTGTTAGACTGTACATGTATTAGGGACAGTTTAGTCTTTTGTATTAGGGTTACTTGGCCCTTAAGTTTTGTGCCCCTATATATGTATCCTCCTTGACAACCTGTTTAATCAATCTAATCATTTTCTCTAATCTAATTCTTAGGCGGTTTTGTCCTGTGCGCGGGGTACCCGGTATTGAGGGTACCGACAAGTACAAATTGATGTCTTAAACAGGAACCTAAGCTACCAGATTACATCAAATCGTATTGTGGCACCATCTTGTACCCTGCTTGCATAACATGCTTGAATTTCACTGCATTTTCTGCTATTGAAATAAAATGTTTACACAAGTCCTGATCACACAACAAGATTATCATAGTGCAGTCATTTGTTTTCCTATTTTATGTTAGTTACCTAACACACATTTGTTGATCAAACACTAGTTCTTGGAATCACCTGCTGCAACTTGTTGGCGGGCTCTTGTGGGAGCAGTTCGCTCTACCACCTTTTTGTCTGCTTTCGTCACTCTTTTTCAGGTAATTATCTATAACAGCAGTGCTTCTGGAAATCCTTTCATGATCTTAACAACATTCTTGCATCATTGGTAGGCTGCCATCTGTCTGCACCGTAAGGTTGCAATCAAAGACCACAAACTTGTGTACTGGTTTGCTGGTTTAGTGTCGGGTCTTTCAATTCTTCTAGAAAAGAAAGTTAGAAGAGCTGAGCTAGCCCTTTATGTACTTCCCCGCGCTGGAGATTCTCTATGGAATATATTGATCAACCACCACCTGCTCCCAAATATTAAAAACGCTGAGGTATCTTTTACGGTCTCCTCCCCCCTTTTCTGTTACCTGCACTCTGTTTTCTTGTTATTTACTTCTGTTAAGATAATTTAGGAGGTAATGTGAATAGTTTTTCTTTTCCTCTAGAACCAATTTTTTATGATGTATCATAAAATGCTGTTCTCCATGAGCGTAAGAGTACCTTTTTAGGCAGATAGTGTGAGTTCCATCCAGTAGTTTAGTTCCTTGACAATATGCACTATGCAACAGTGAATTAAATGCTGTTTAAAAGTAGCAGCACAATTGTCAGGGTGTTGCCGGCCAGCAATATATGATCCTGGTGAACAAAATTATCTCAACAACAACAACAACCAAGCCTTTATCCCAAGTCTGTTGGGGTCGGCTAGACATGAAACCCAATATCAATGAAGTAAAAGAGAGGAAGAGTTATAAGAACAAGGAAAAAAGAAAAAAAAAAGGAAAAAAGAAAAAAAGAAAAAACAAGAAAAAGAAAAAAGAAAAAGAAAAAAGAAAAAAAGAAAAAAGAAAAAAAGAAAAAAAAAAGAAAAAAAAAGAAAAAAAAAGAAAAAAAAAGAAAAGAGAAAAGAAAAAAGAAAAAAAATAAGACTACGATTCTAGCACATGGATTGCTATTTTCCATGCGGTCCTATCATGAGCTAAGTCTCTGGATACATTCCAATCTCTCAAATCTCGTTTTACCGCCTCCTCCCAGGTCAACCTTGGTCGTCCTCTACCCCTCCTAATATTTTCTTTACCTCTTAAAATCCCACTGTTAACCGGTGCTTCTGGAGGTCTCCATTGGATATGTCCAAACCACCTAAGTCGATGTTGGACTAACTTCTCTTCAATCCGCGCCACCCCTACCTTATTTCGAATCGCCTCATTCCTTATTCGGTCTCTTCTCGTGTGCCCGCACATCCATCGTAGCATGCGCATCTCTGCGACACTTATTTGTTGGACATGTTGCCGTTTAGTTGGCCAACATTCCGCCTCATAAAGCATCGCGGGTCTGATCACCGTTCTATAGAATTTCCCTTTTAGCTTTTGTGGGACTTTCCTATCACATAGCATTCCAGAGGCTTGTCGCCATTTCATCCACCCTACCTTTGATCCTGTGGCAAACATCCTCATCAATATCGTCATTGCTTTGTAACATTGATCCTAAGTATCGGAAAGAGTCCCTTCTAGGTACTATTTGTCCTTGTAGACTAACATTTCCCTCTTCACAACCAACCCCACTAAAGTCACACCTCATATACTCGGTTTTGGTCCTACTAAATCTAAACCCTTTGGACTCTAAGTTTTGTCTCCATAACTCTAATTTCTTATCAACACCATTTCTAGTTCCATCTACCAGCACTACATCATCAGCAAAGAGCATGCACCAAGGGATATCCCCTTGTATATCCTTCGACACCTCATCCATCACCAAGGAAAAGATGTATGGGCTCAAAGCTGATCCTTGATGTAGTCCTACCGTGATAGGAAATGTATCAGTCTCACTATCACTTACGCGCACACTTGTCCTAACATTATTGTACATATTCTTGATAAGGGTAATGTACTTTGTTGGCACTTTATGTTTCTCTAGTGCCCACCACATGACTGACCTTGGTATCTTGTCGTACGTCTTCTCCAAGTCGATGAACACTATATGCAAGTCCTTCTTCTGCTCCCTATATCTCTCCATAAGCTGACGAAGCAAGAAAATCGCCTCCATTGTAGACCTCCCAGGCATAAAACCAAACTGGTTTTTAGTGACATTGGTCACTTTCCTCAGGCGGTGTTCAATCACTCTCTCCCAAAGCTTCATACTATGACTCATAAGCTTAATGACTCGATAATTAGTACAACTTTGAATATCTCCTTTATTTTTGAAGATAGGTACTAATATACTTTTCCTCCATTCTTCAGGCATCTTGTTTGACCGAAAAATGTGGTTGAATAGCTTTGTGAGCCATATTATTGCCACGTCCCCAAGACATCTCCACACCTCAATAGGGACATCGTCAGGGTCGAGGGCCTTTTCTCCTTTCATCCTTTTTAAGGCTTCCTTAACCTCAAACTCTTGTATCCTCCGCACGAACCGCCTGTTGGAGTCATCAAAGGAGTCATCCAACTCAACCATAGTGCTCCCATTCCCATCATTGAATAGCCCATTAAAGTAATCACGCCATCTATTTTTAATCTCTTCATCCTTCACTAGAATGTGGTCAATCTCATCTTTGATGCATTTAACTTGATTGAGATCCCCCATCTTTCTCTCGCGGATTTTTGCTACCTTGTATATGTCCTTTTCACATTCTTTTGTCTCTAGTCTCTCATATAACTTATCATAGGCCTGTCCTCTTGCCTTACTCACAGCCCGCTTTGCATTCTTCTTAGTCTCTTTGTACTTAAGCATGTTGCTTGCGCTTCTATCATTATGCCAACTCTTGTAACACTCCTCCTTAATGGACTTTTGTACATCCTCATTCCACCACCAAGTGTCTTTATCTACACGTTTCTTTCCCTTTGTCACACCGAACACCTCACTAGCTACCTTCCTAATGCAAGTTGCCATCTTCATCCACATACTATCTGCATCTCCATTTTCTGCCCAGGGTTCTTCTGTGATCACCATATTTTTAAAGGATTCTTGTGATTCTCCCTTCAACTTCCACCACTTTGTTCTTGTGATTTTGACACCTTTGTCCCGCAAAGAGCATGTATGGAAGCGAAAGCCAGCAACCACAAGCTTATGTTGTGTCACAACACACAACCCCGGGATCACCTTATAATCTAGACACTCCCGTCTATCCTTTCTCCTAGTGAGGACAAAGTCAATCTGGCTAGAGTGTTGGGCACTACTAAAGGTCACTAGGTGAGATTGCCTCTTCCTAAAGAGGGTGTTAGCTATCAACAGATCATAGGCTACAGCAAAGTCTAGGATGTCCTTACCCTCTTGATTTCTATCGCCGCATCCAAAGCTCCATGTACTCCCTCAAATCCTAGGTTAGTTGCACCCACATGACCATTGAGATCTCCCCCTATGAGGAGTTTCTCGGTTATCGGTACACTACTAACCATATCCTCCAAGTCGTCCCAAAATTGCCTCTTAGCACTCATGTTGAGCCCAACTTGTGGGGCATAAGCACTAATGACGTTCAAGACAATGTCCCCAATTACTATCTTGATTAAGATGATCCTATCCCCTCGTCTTCGAACATCCACTACTCCATCCTTAAGACTCTTATCTATTAGAACACCTACTCCATTTCTAGTCCCAGCCGAACCAGAATACCAAAGCTTGGAACCGGTATTCTCGACTTCTCTCGCCTTTTGACCCGCCCATCTAGTCTCTTGTACACAAAGGATATTTACTCGTCTCCTAATGGCAACATCTACTAACTCACGTAGCTTCCCCGTCAAGGATCCTACATTCCAACTACCCACCCGAAATCTATGTTCCTCGGCTAGCTTCCTTACGCTTTGCACCCGTCGAGTAAGATGCAAAGACCCTTGCTCACTTATCACTACATCCGGGCGATGATGTAGCGCGCCACTAAGGTGGTGGCGATCTGGCCCTTGCTCATTTAACACCATATCCGGGTTCCGATATGGCGCGCCACTAAGGCGGTGGCGACCCGGCCCTTGCCCACTTAACACCATACCCGAGTTCCGATATGGCGCGTCGCTAAGAGGGTTACGCCCCAACGAATTTCTATTAGGTTTCATTTCCATGAGAATGGCTAAGTGTAAGTTGTTGGCTCGCCAAGCCTATCACAACCCCCTCCTCCTTTACCCGGGCTTGGGACCGGCTATGTCATTACAACATAGGCGGAGTTATGTTACGACCTACGACCAGTTTAAAAAAAGGGCATAAGTAGAGGGGAGAGTTAGTTAAGTTATAATTTTGACATCTCAGTTAAGTTATAACATAGCCGGTGGGACCAGTTATATTTTTTGCGAGACAAAGATGTCAAAATCACAAGAACAAAGTGGTGGAAGATGAAAGGAGAATTACAAGAATCCTTTAAAAATAGGGTGATCATAGAAGGACCCTGGGTAGAAAATAGAGATGCAGATAGTATGTGGGTGAAGATGGCAACTTGCATTAGGAAGGTAGCTTCAGTGTGACAAAAGGAAAGAAACTTATAGATAAAGACACTTGGTGGTGGAATGAGGATGTACAAAAGGCCATTAATGAGAAGGAGTGTTTCAAGAGTTGGCATAATGATAGAAGCGCAAACAACATGCTTAAGTACAAAGAGGCCAAGAAAAATGCAACGCGAGCTGTATGTAAGGCAAGAGGACATGCCTATGATGAGTTATATGAGAGACTAGAGACAAAAGAAGGTGAAAAGGACATATACAAGATAGCAAAAATCCGCGAGAGAAAGATGAGGGATTTCAATCAAGTTAAATGCATCAAAGATGAGACTGACCGCATTCTAGTGAAGGATGAAGAGATTAATAATAGATGACAGGATTACTTTAATAGACTATTCAATGATGGGAATGGTAGCACTATGGTTGAGTTGGATGACTCCTTTGATGACTCCAACAGGCGGTCCGTGCGGAGGATACAAGAGTTTGAGGTTAAGGAGGCCTTAAAAAGGATGAAAGGAGGAAAGGTCCTCGGCCCTGATGATGTCCCTATTGAGGTGTGGAGATGTCTTGGGGACGTGACAATAGTATGACTCACAAAGCTATTCAACCATATTTTTCAGTCAAACAAGATGCCTGAAGAATGGAGGAAAAGTATATTAGTACCTATCTTCAAAAATAAAGGAGATATTCAAAGTTGTACTAATTAGCGAGGGATTAAGCTTATGAATCATACTATGAAGCTTTGTGAGAGAGTGATTGAACACCGCCTGAGGAAAATGACCAGTGTCTCTAAAAACCAGTTTGGTTTTATGCCTGTGAGGTATACAGTGGAGGCAATTTTTTCGCTTCGTCAGCTTATGAAGAGATATAGGGAGCAGGAGGACTTGCATATAGTGTTCATTGACTTGGAGAAGACGTACGACAAGATACCAAGGTCAGTCATGTGGTGGGCACTAGAGAAACATAAAGTGCCAACAAAGTACATTACCCTTATCAAGGATATGTACAATAATGTTAGGACAAGTGTGCACGTAAGTGATAGTGAGACTGATGCATTTCATATTACGGTAGGACTACATCAAGGATCAGCTTTGAGCCTATACATCTTTACTTGGTGATGGATGAGGTGTCGAAGGATATACAAGGGGATATTCTTTGGTGCATGCTCTTTGCCGTTGATGTAGTGTTGGTAGATAAAAGTAGGGATGGTGTTGATAAGAAATTAGAGTTATGGAGACAAACCTTAGAGTCCAAGGGGTTTAGACTTAGTAGGACCAAGACCGAGTATATGAGGTGTGACTTTAGTGGTGTTGGTCGTGAAGAGGGAAATGTTAGTCTACAAGGACAAATAGTACCTAGAAGGGACTCTTTCTGATACTTAGGATCAATGTTACAAAGCAATGGCGATATTGATGAGGATGTTTGCCACAGGATCAAGGTAGGGTGGATGAAATGGCGACAAGCTCTGAAATCCTATGTGATAGGAATGTTCCATAAAAGCTAAAAGGGAAGTTCTATAAGACGGTGATCAGACTCGCAATGCTTTATGGGGCGGAATGTTGGCCAACTGAACGGCAACATGCCTAACAAATGAGTGTCGTAGAGATGCGCATGCTACGATGGATGTGCAGGCGCATGAGAAGAGACCGAATAAGGAATGAGGCGATTCGTGATAGAGTAGGGGTGGCGCCGATTAAATAGAGGTTAGTCCAACATCGACTTAGGTGGTTTGGACATATCTAGCGGAGGCCTCTAGAAGCATCGGTTAACAGTGGGACTTTAAGAGGTTGACCTGGGAGGAGGCGGTAAAACGAGATTTGAGAGATTGGAATGTATCCAGAGACTTAGCTCATGATAGTACCACATGGAAAGTAGCAATTTATGTGTTAGAATCTTAGTCTTGTTTTTTCTTTTTTTTTCCTTGTTTTTATATCTCTTCCTCTCTTTTACTTCATTGATATTGGGTTTCATGTCTAGCTGACTCCAACATGATTGGGATAAAGGCTTGGTTGTTGTTGTTGTTGTACGTCAATGGACAACGTTGATATATATTTGACAACGTTGATATATATTTTTCATCTTTATAACTAGCCTGTTTTGCTTCATTTAACATTCTGGATAAACTAATTGTGTTAAATTTGGCAACCTTTGCAGGTGGCACTTTTCTGCGTGTGCATGGGAGGAATCATGTACTTTCTGGAGTATGAACCAGACACCATGGCTCCATTTCTCAGAGGTCTGATCCGGCGCTTCCTGGCAAGCAAGATCAGTAATCTGAGTCCGCCTCCCAATCACAATGCTTCCTATTCATACCTTCAGACGTTGAATGCACTGGAGCAATCAAGAACCCAGCCAGGCCCGGAAAATGGCATGGCGACATCAGAGAAGTACAACCTCGAATCGATTCCTGGACTTTAGATAGCTCGTTGTACTTAGGTCGGTTGCATAATGTACTGATGGTGAGGAGTTACATGTGTGGGAGCATGCAAGTCTTGCAACAGAGATTCTCGAATAACATACATCCGTGCTTGATCATTTTTGCAAATTGATTTTGCAATATCAAGATTTCTGAATATTCCAGTGGATTATTATTACTATTATTACTATTTTGATAATGGATTTTAGTGGATTGACCTTTTAGATTGCAAGTGGACTAGTGGAAAGAGTACGGAGGACGTCTGTTTTTAGTTGATTGAAACTACTAGCACGGACACCAGTAAGCCATTGCTCGAATTATATGGCGTCAAGAGGAGAGTGCCTATTGTTGCTTTGACCATCACCCATCAAAATGGTATCTAGGTACATTTAAGGGAGTTGGACCAAACAAGCGGGCACTCCCCTTTTACGGCACCGGTTCAAAAATAGTAGAGAACTTGACCTAGAAGAACAATAGTTGAGAACTTCGAGCTGAAGACACAATGAAGCTAGCAAGGAACACATGCAAGATGGTAGTAACAAACACTAGGGAATGCACCGGACCAAAACGCGTTACTTCCACTTGCTGGTTACTCTGTACCACAGCAGCCACTGTTTCAATCTTACTTCATCAACCATAGCCATATACACATTTCAAAGCATACCAATCCCCACACTGCCAACAAAACGAATAAAGGGAAAAAAATAAGACATAAAAAGATCATCTATTAGCTAGTCCCCCCTATCCCTTCCCTTGAACCCTTGTTGCTCATCTTGACCACTCTCTGTTTCCAGTTCCCAGTCTCGGCATTGGTTTCTTTGATCTGGGATACCAGTTACATCCACCCTAACGATGTGATGATCCGATGTCCTTCTCGAAGAGATGACCGTGTTGGATCCATACTATCAAAATGGTATCTAGGTACATTTAAGAGAGGGATTAAGGTACGTATGATGGACGTTTCGAGAATTATTTATCAATTATGTTGCCGAGAGACTTAAATGAAAAAAATAACAGTATCATTGGACATGTCGACGTCCCTGAAGAGGGGAGGCACTCCAGCCACGCCCGGTCCAGATCAAGTCAATTGCTATTATAAAACCTCTATCGAGCGGCTTCGACAAAATAGAACTCATGTGATGAGTCTCGATAAAATAGAACTTTTAAAATAGAATTATAGTCTAATTTAACTCCTTTTAATATTTTTTCTTTTCTTATTCTTAGTTCACCTGAAATGACCATATTACCCTAAATCGATTTCTCGCTTTTCTTTCTCTCGTTCTCTTCACGTGGAACAAATCCCCCACACCGCCCGTCTCTGCCATCTGCTACACACTGCTGCCCACACCTCCGAAGTTGGTCGCACCCTCGTTGCCCGCCACGCCATCGCTGCCTGCTGCGCCCCCGTCGCCCGCCGCAGCACTGCCGACCCCACGCCCCTGCCGCCCGCCACGATGAGAGCAGCGGCTTCTTGAGGCTGTTTCAAAGCAATCACGACTGTTTTATGGAAAAGAGAAATTCAGTTACGTAAAAGAGCAATTCAGTAATTTTAAGTGGTCTAAAAAATAAAAAAATGAAAATAAATAATTAGAATATAATTCTATTTTAACGGTGTGTCATTGTTAAAAGCTTTATTTTATCGAAGTCCATCGCATAAGTTATATTTTATTGAAGCTGCTCAATTATCTCAGCGGCGAGGTTCGACCCGGAGCCTCGGCACACGTGTCAGCGTCGAACCTCGCCCCAGCGGGGAGGCCAGGTCCGGAGCCAAGGACACGTGGCAGCTCCGTAGCCCTCCTCTGCAGGTCCGGCATAGAGTGTGGGCACATGTGGCAGCGCGTGACCTCGCCTCAGCGGGGAGACTAGGTCCGGGGCCAAGGACACGTGGCGGCGGCAGAGCCAGCCCTAGTGGTGGGAGTCGGGATGGGCCGGGCCGCTACGGCCTGGAAATTTCGTGCTTCGGGCCGATTCGGCCCGTGGCCTGAAAGCACGACAGGCTATTTTGGGCCGGGCCGGCCGGCACGAATTAGTAAACCTCCGGCCCGAGCACGGCACGTGGCCCGGTGGGCCAATTTCGGCCGGGCCCGGCCCAAGCACGGCTTGGATATCTGAAAAATCCCAAAAAATTCAAAAAAAATCTGTAAAATAAAAAAAATCCAAAAAAATAAAAAATCCAAAAAAATCTGTAAAATCAAAAATAAATTCGGGCAACTTCAGGCCATTTTCGGGCATTTTGGGCAATTTCGGGCCGATGGGCTAATTTCGGGCCGGGATGGCCCGAGCACGGCCCAAAAATCAATTTTGTGACGGCCACCCGAAGACCCCGAACCCGGGCACGGCCCGAAATACCGTGTCGGGCTGGCCCGACCCGAATCTATTTCGGGCCTAATTCATGCCTGGGCCATGCTGGCCCGTTGGGCTTCGGCCCGCACGGAAATGGCCCGGCCCATCTCCCAGCTCTAGCCAGCCCTGGCACAGAGGGAGGGTCTGGGCCTCTTCAAGCCTCCACGCGGGGGTACCCGGTCTGCAGAGTATCGACAGTGGCCCTAGAGCCCACCTTGGGGGGAGGCAACGATCCCGCATGTGGGGCCTCCGTCTTTCCTTCCTGCGTGGTTGCTTTGATCTTGCACCTTAGTGGTTGAAGTGGCAGCACACCCCTAGCGTAGTGGACGAGTGGTTGTACCTGGCAGTCGAAGCGGCAGCACGTCCTTAGCGTAGTGGATGTACTCGACAGTCGAACCGGCAGCACGTTCCTGGCATAGTGGACGAGTGACCGTGCTCGACTGGAGGGTCGTGGCGACGTGCCCCAGGGGCGGTTTTCGGGCATTGGCTGCGACGAATCTTGGGATGTACGTTGCAGTTCCACTACACCGCTTTTCTCGGGAACCGCCTGAGCCTCTTTATAGAGACGCAGCCTGCCTGGCCCCCACTGTCTAACAGGCGGACCTAGGTCTCACCCGTCATTGGAGGTGCGGGTAGCGCGGGGCTGTCAGAGTGTGAGCTGCGACACTCCTCCTGGCCTGCTCAGAAGCAGCCCGCGAGGTTCTTTTTTTTCGGAGGGGGCTTGGCGCCTTACGCGACCTGGGCTTGAGAGAGCGGATGAAGACAAAGATTTACGTGGTTCGGGCCGTTAGAGCGTAATACCCTACGTCCACGGGTGTGCTTGTTCTATTGCTTGAGCGTGAGCGCTTGTGCGTTGTGGTATCTGGAGAGCAGGGAATCAGAACCCCCTATTGTGTGGTCACCCCGGTCCTTCTATAGTTTAAGGTCGGGGCGGTTACAATGAGGCTTGGGGCACGATAGGTGGACCTAGAGCTATGTGAATCGTATACAAGATCTACGGATTCGTTCTCTAAGTAGAGTATCCAGCGGGAGAGTTAAGTCCCTCCGTCCAGCCCACTAAGCGCCCCTGACCGCGTGACAGGTGATGATGAAGACGACGTCTTGTCGCCACGTCTTCTGACCCTGCTTGGGCGACTTCGTGCCGTTGGGCGGCACTGTACCGTTGCCACGCCTTTGCCCTATCCTGTCACCATAATGTGAACGGATAGAGGATGGAGGCGGGCGCAGCGCACCATGCTTCTAGGGAAGGCGCAGGCCTTGAATGCGAAGCCTGACAGCGCACTTCCTTCTTGACTTCATCGACCACCGGCCCACGACTGGTCGTGGGGCATGTGGTGGCTCTAGAGCTCTTGTCAACGGGCTTGGTGCCTAGGTACACGTAGCATCTCTGGACCTCACCTTAGTGGGGAGGTTTGGGCCGGAGCCCGGGGCACGTGTCTGCACCGGAGCTGTTGTCAGTGGGAGGCGGCTCGGAGTCGGGGGACACGTGGCAGCTTCGGACCTCACCTCAGCGTGGAGGCTCGGACCTGAGCCCGGGGCACATGTCAGCACTGGAGCTCTCCTCAGCGAGAAGGCAGCTCAGAGCCAGGGGGACACGCGGCAACTCCGGACCTCACCTCAGCAGGGAGGCTGGACCGGAGCCTAGGGCACGTTTCAGCTCTGGAGCTCAAGCGCACGTATCAGCCCCAGGGCTGACAATGGGGCCAAGGGCACGTGGCTTATGCTGGGGCCTGCCTCAGCAGGGAGGCGGGGCCCATGCTGTCTTTTACCCACTACGCGGGGGTACCCGGTCTGTAGGGTACCGACAGGGGCGATGATAGCCCAGGCGCTACGCACGACGCTCTGCCAAGGGTCGTAGGGCTAATAAAGGAAACTTCGCAACAAAAGACGATTCTTTCCTTACTTGCCTCCTCGTGCCTTGTGTTCTCCATCTTCCACCTTTGCGCTCAAAGCCTCCGCTCCCAAGTAGATCCAGCTATCGCTTGCTCCCATGGTGACTGGCCTTCGCTCCTCCCGCCTTTGGACTGATGAAGAACTTGGGCGTGTAAGGCGTCTGCTCGGCTGGCAGTCGGCTGAGTTCGACAGAAAGATCTGTCGTGGGACGACCCCTATCTCCGGCCCGCAGCTCGGTGAAGTAGTCCTCTTCACCTCCTACGTGCTGACCGGGTTCGCACCCCCGACGTATTCCTTCCTTCTGACGATGTTGGAGGTGTGCGGACTCTACCTCTATCACCTGACGCCGCACGCTCTCGCTTTAGTGGTGCTCTTCGTCCACTTTTGCAAGATGTTCGTATGCGTGCGACCGTGGGTGCGGATGTTTCGGGTGTTCTTCACCCGGCCTCGGGGAGAAGCACAAGCCACCTGAGGGCCTACTACTTCTAGATTCGAGGGAAAAATCCGTGTCTTGCATTGCGTCCTTCTCCCCCGGCAAGTGGGAGCACTAGAGGGACGAATAGGTGATTGCCCAGATGGACGTCCACGATCGCCTGGAGCTGCCAAGCGTCCCCCGGTCAGCAAGGATCCCGTCGGGGACGAGATCCTTGACCTGCAGGAAGCCTACAAGCCAGTGGTGGAGAGGATCAAGTTCTTGGCGCAGGAGGGCCTGACGTCAATGATGGTCCTGGCCGACTTCCTGTCGCGCCACATCGCTCCCCTCTAGTAACGCACTTGGATTGCTTGGCTGTACACCAGGGAGAACGACCTCACCCGGCTGGAGCGTGACCCTGGGTAGTCCCTGGACAAGGAGATGCTAAGAGTCATGATGCTAAAGCTGTCCCCTAACTCGACCACCGATGACTTCACCCAACCGCACGGCAAGGTCAAGGTTGTTGAAGGAGCTGCCAATGCTGGACGACATCGATGTTGTCGTGCGGTAGATTGAGGATGCTTCTCGTGGCGTGGAGATATCCGGAGGAAGCAGCACCAGTGGTAAGGCGGCGCTAGTGCCGGACCCACTCCTAAGCAAGAGGAAGGATCGGGCGCTGACTAGTAGACCCGCATTCGCGGCGCGCTCTCACTCGCCTCCCAAGGATGGCACAAAGTCGATCAATCAGCCAAAGAGGAGGCTGGTGCACCCCAACAGAAGCTTCATCGGCTCCTGACACGTCTCCGGCACCGAGGCCGGCAGTGAGAAGACTCCTGACACGTCTCCGGCTCCGAAGCCGGTGGGGGTGAGTGGCTCCACCGCTCCCCCCCCCCCCCGCCCCACGCGCAAGACGCTTTGCCTTCTGGAACTGCGAGGCTCCCAGGTACAACGCAAGCCTTAGGAAAGGTTGCAGTCTTGTTGTTTTTGTGCTTGTATGATTGGCTTCAGCTCCCTTCGCAGGGCTTCTCCGCAGAGCTCTACTCCTCCTTCGCTACAGCCCAGGGGTTAGAGCTCCTTCGCCGCTGGAGGTTCAGGAGGCTTAGCGCCAGTGCCAGCGCCTGGGCCGGCCCGGGACGCTGACTAGCCCCAAAGACCAGCTAGCCGACGGACTCGAACGTCTCTAGCGGCGGCGCGACCGCTCGAAGGCAAGCGGCAAGTCCACCTCGTTCTCCTCCGTAGGCTGGTGTGGTGGCTGCTGCGCCGGAGGGTGAAAAGCAGGTGGAGGCTGTGGAGGTCCCTATTTTGCAGATGTCGGAGGCGGTTCCACTCCCCAAGACCATGAAGGTGGTGTACTTTGGCTTGGAGCAGGTGCAGAAGGCACTTGCTAGGGAGTGGAACAAGCTGAGGGCGGAGCGAGAGTGCCTCCGGGACTGGGGCAACTTGCTGAAGGAGCGCACCCAGACCGCCAAGGAGAAGGCGAGGTTGAGGTAGGAGCGTCTGGAAGTCATGCAGGAGACCCTCGACTTGGATCAGGCCGCAGTCGCAAGGCTCAACAGGACGGCTCATAACCTCCTGGATGATACCAGACAGCTCCACAGCGCGGCCGATGCTTGTGCCGCAACTCTCTCGAAGGCACGTGAGATCCTCGTCTGGCGGGAGCAGGAGCTACAGACGAAGGAGAAGTACCTCACCGTCCGCGAGGCAGTCCATGCGGGGGAGCGAGAGCGCTTGGGAAAGCAGCTCTAGGATGTCTGCGAGCGCGAGCTGGCCACCATATCCAAGGAGGCCTCCCTGGATCGACGAGCTGCGGAGCTGGCTGCTAAGGAGGAGGAGCTGGCCGTCACGGAGAAGGAGTTGGTGAGCCAGGACCTCGCCCCGGAGCTGGTCGTCACCGCCAAGACCGTGGAGGAGCTCTGTGGTTGTCGCGCCATCGAGTCAAAGAAAGTTTGGGACTTCCTTAGTCGCGCGGAGACGGCGTTGGAGACCTTCAGCTTCAGCACCTTGCGCTCAGGCAGACCAGTGCAGGAGGTGAACCAAGTGCCCCCTGCGCTGGACTCGGCTGGAGCCAAGCAGCTGGCGCTAGAGAGCGTCGTCAGGGAGGAGCTGGAAGCCGAAGGCAAGGTACTAGCTCAGCAGGTGGCGGAGCACGTGCTCACGTGCTTCCGGAGCTGGGACCCCAACGTCTCCCTTGAGCCGGTGGTGCATGGCCCTATTGCAAAGACGCTAGAGGCGGTCAGGTTTACTGTGGAGGAGGCCGCCAAGCTTGTAGCTGCTAGGTTCCAACGCTAGTAGGTATCTAGGGTTCCCACTTTACTTGTATGCTCGCGATCTTTTATCTTGGATTGAAATAAAAACTTGTTTGTTGAAGTCTTTATTCCTTGTGTTGTTGATGTATGTCTTCAGGTCCTTGGCTGAGGTGGCTAGTTCTTCGCTGATGTCTTGAGCTTGTCTCCCCAGGTCCTTAGCAGCGTAAGGACCCGAAGAAGCTCCGACGATGTTGTTAGCTCGTCCCCGGGTCCTTAGCAGCGTAAGGCCTCAAGGAGCTTCGGTAACGTTGTTGGCTTGTTGTAGTCACACCTCCGAATACTTGATCACACTGTGGCGGTCCTGACGTCCTGCCCGCGTAGTTCACCGTGGTGGCCCCCTAGTAGGTGTGGCCTTTGGGTTGAGGCGCACCTACCAAGCACAGGGTTGGGGCAGGACATTGGCAACGGACCTTCTGGGAGGTCCGGGGTGCTAGGATCTGTTCGGACCTGCAGTCATGGCAGAGAAAAGAAGTAATCGTGCTCACTGGTCACTATTCCCCGCTTCTAGTTTCACTGTGGCTTACGGTCTTTAGCCGAGCTGCGGGGATTGGGTAATTCGGTGTGAGAGCATCCATGTTATGGTTACTACTTTGCTCAAAGGTATGAGTCGTCCGACTCTCGGGTACTCAGCTACAATGCTGGAGAGGCAGAGTGTGCACGCTAAGTGTACGTAACCAGGCTAAGAAGGCTACACACCCTGGACCTCCTGCTGGCATTAGCTTTTCAAGGGAGGGACCATTCGACACCATAGGACCCCCGAGCAATGAAATAATCGAAGGCTACCAGGTACACTATAGGTACCTCAAGCGGACCCGCCTGCAGAAGGATAACACAACTCCTATTATGGGTAAGCACAGGGAAAAGTGACTTGCCACACGGTTGGAGCGGTATGGAAAGTAAGTACGAAAATAAAAGAGGCGATGCCCGGGGTCCGGTTACTCCCTTGTTCGTAAGTGTTATCCACCCGACCCCCAAGTTCTCAAATGTAGCGCTGGGGAGGCAGAGCGCATAGGATTAGGGTACAAAACCAAGCTAAGCAGGTTGCACGCAGTGGACCTCTCACGAGCGCTAACCTTTCAACGAAGGGATCTTCCAGCACCACGAGACTTAGAACAACTTGGTAGGACAAACCCCAGACATGCCATGAGACAGTTGATATGCATGAGTAAGCATAACCTGTATTGTAAAGAGAGAGGGGTAGGAACACACAGGGTAAGATAAAATTTTCTCGTGCCAGGTTTATTTATAGGAGGAAACATGCTTTACAAGAAGGTAGCGACCCGCTCTAGATGACAAGAGTAGCACGACTCCTCCGGATCTTAGTTGTTCTCAGCGTTGCTCCTGTACTATATCACACCCTAACAGTGAAAAAGAGTCCTACCCCTGCGCTAAGTATAGAACTTACGGAGGTGCACTATGATGTTCCATGGATTGGGTAGTGGTGCCCCATCCTCCGTGGCCAGGCGGACGCACCCGGGGCGGCACAATTGTGTGACTTGGAAGGGACCCTCTCAGCAGAGGGAGAGTTTGTTCGCCCCTTTACAAGAAAGTATACGCCGGAGCACCACGTCGCCCACCCCGAGTTGTCTACTCCACACGAACCACTGGTGATAGCGCCGAAGCGCTGGGCGGTACCGTGCGTTTTGAGCAACTGCTTGCCACCTTCGCTCGTCGACAAGGTCGATGTATTCACACCGGAGCTAGTCCTGCGTGGCGTCGTCATATGCCTGAACACGGGGGAGCCCATGGTGATCTCTGGGGGAGGACGACAGCAGACCCATACACCAGGAAGAAGGGTGTTTCCCCTATCGCGTGGCTAAGGGACGTCTGGCTAGCCCATAGTGGTGCACGTAAGGTCGTCTACCCAATTGAAACCATGCTTCTTCATGCAGCCGTAGGTGCGTGTCTTGAGTCCCGTGAGTATCTTAGCATTTGCCCTCTCAACTTGCCCGTTGCTCTCTGGATGAGCAACAAAAGCGTAGCAAACCTGGATGTCAAGGTCTTCGCAGTACTCTTAAAACACTGCACTAGTGAATTGGGTCCCGTTATCGGTGATGATTTTGTTTGGGACCCCGAACCGGCAGATGATTGACTTGATGAACTTAATTTCTGACTGCTTGTTGATTGTTACTATAGGGGCAGCTTCCGGCCACTTGGTGAACTTGTCTACGACGACGTAGAGGTATCGGTACCCTCAAACAAAAATGGGGAATGGCCCCAGGATGTCCATTCCCAACACAGCGAAGGGCCATGAGGGCGGGATCATCTGCAGCTTCTGCGTTGGTGTGTGGATCTACTTGACGTGGAACTGGCACGCCTTGCATCTCTTGACTAGATCGACGACATCCTCGAGAGTTGTTGGCCAGTAGAAGCCATGTCGGAAAGCTTTACCAACCGCATGCGGGAAGATGCATGGTTCCCACACTCGCCTCCTTGGATCTCTACGAACAAGTTGCAGTCCTCCTCCCATGTTACGCATCGCAGTAGGACATCATTGGCGCCACGCCGGTAGATATCCCCCTCTACGAGTGTGCATCTCTTGGCCAACCGAATGATCTGTTTAGCGGATACATCTTCACCGGGAAGGATATTGTCTTTCAAGTTGTCCCGGACCTCCATGATCCATGCGTAGGGACCTACTTGAGCTTCTGGATCTTGAGCATTGGGTTGCACGGAGTACTCAGTGACGCTTACGATCCTTGGTGGGCTCCATGGTTGCAGGGCCATCGGGACCGCCAGCTTCGAGGTGCTGATCCCGCCCCCTTCGCCTGGTTCGGCAGACCAGGCTGTAGGTCATGGCAACTTCCTTTTGAAGACTCCGTTAGGAACCAGAGCTCAGGTGGAAACTTTCGTTGACAGGTCATCGACGATTGTGTTGTTGGTGCGAGGGACATGACACTGGTCCAAGACTTGGAAGTCCTTATCCAACTTCTGCACTTGGACGAGATAGGTTGCAAGCTGAGGGTTGTTGCAGCAGCATTTTCCCTTGACTTGCTTGATGATCAGCTTAGAATCACCCTTGACCAACAATTGTTGGATGCCGAGGGACAGCGCGGTCTTTAACCCAAAGATGAGACTCTCATACTCCGCCATTTTGTTGGTTGACATGAAGTCAAGTCGCACCATGTACTTGAACTCCTCCCTAGTCGGGGTGGGGAGTAGTACCCCCGCTCCGGCACCTTTCTTGCGCGAGGAGCCGTCAAAGAAGAGTGTCTAGTGAGGCCATGTGAAGACCGGAGCTCTAGGATCGGGCTCACCGATGTATTGGCCCCCTGGGTGGCACGGTGGTGGTGTCCACTCTGCCATGAAGTCAGCTAGCGCCTGACTCTTAACCGCATGGCGTGACAAGAAGTCTAGCTCAAACTATGCCAGCTCAGCTGCCCACTTCGCCACATTTCCGGTTGCGTTGGGGTTGTGGAGGACGTATTTTAGTGGGTATGAATTGACCACCGAGATCTTGTGAGCTTGGAAGTAGTAGCGCAACTTCCTTGATGCAACGAGGACTGCGTAGAGTAGCTTGTGCACCTCCAGATCCTGTCTTGGCATCCTGGAGGACCTCGTTGATGTAGTAGATTGAATGCTGGATGGTTCAGACCCTCCTAAAGGGGTCCAGCGCGTCTTCAAGGAGAGGTCTAGGACTCGAGGGCCCCCGGCCCATGGGTCCGAGACTGCACTCCGGGAGCTGGGAGCCGGATGTGCATTGGTTGTCTCGTCCGGCACGCCGGGACCTGACTATCTCCTCGTCCCTTGGCTCCCCTGCGAGGTTCGAGCCCTGGGACTCGGAACCTGCGGCAGGAGCCTCGTGTGGGATTTGTATCGTTGTGGTTCCAGTCGCTCTGTGACTAAGACTATGCTGACGACCTCCATTGTGGCGGCGATGTAGGGGAGTAGAGGCTCGCCTTGTTCCGGAGCCACCATGATCGACAGCGTCTTGAGGAGCTTTTTCAGCTCCTCGAATGCCTCATCCGCCTCCTTGGTCCAGATGAAGGGTCCAGACCTGTGCAGAAGCTTGAAGAACGGGAGAGCCCGCTCAACCAGTATAGAGATAAACCGACTGAGCGCAGTCAAGCAACCCGTGAGCTTCTGCACGTCCTTGATGCGGGCACGTCCTTAATTATCTCTGGGTTAGCTTCGATTCCCCGTTGTGAGACCACGAAACCGAGTAGCTTTCTAGCAGAGACCCCAAAGACACACTTTTCAGAGTTCAACTTCATGCCTGTTGAACGCAACCTGTTAAAGACTAGGGCTACGTTGTCAAGCAAAGATGCATGCGACTTAACCTTGACGACAATGTCATCGTCGTACACATCTACTAGGTCACGAATGATATCCCCAAATGTTTTATGCATGGCACATACAAAAGTGGGAAGAGCATTCTTAAGACCGTAAAGCATGGATACATAGCAAAATAGACCATCTACTGTTATGAAGGCAGTATGCTCTTCATCTTCCCTATACATAGGTATTTGGTGGAAACCTGAGTAAGCGTGTAGGAAACACAGTAGATCACAACCGGATGTAGAATCCACTATTTGGTCTATGGCGGGGAGAGGAAAAGGATCCTTTGGGCATGCCTTATTGAAGTATGATGTAGTGGATGCACATCCAAATCTTCCCGCCAGCCTTGGGGACGACAACAGGGTTGGCCAACCATCATGGATGGTGGACCTCTCGGATGAATCCGACGTCGAGCAGCTTCTTGATTTCTTCACGGATGAAGTTTTGCCGCTCGATGGACTGCTTCCTAGGCTTCTGTTGTACTGGCCTTGCATTAGGGTATATCATCTGATGGTGCTCAATTACCTCCTTGGGGATCTCGGGCATCTCCGGCGGTTGCCATGCAAACACGTTGACGTTAGCCCGGAGGAAGGTGACGATCATGTGTTCCTATTTGTCACCCAGACTCCCCGCGGTGCAGGTGGTCTTGGTGGCGTCGAAGCCGACTTGGTCGACTTTGGTGGGGACGTCCTCGACGTCTGAGGGCTGCCTGTGGGGTGAAGATGTCGACCCTCACTAGCACATGCTTCGAGGCAGCCGGCTAGCTTCACCGTAGCCAGAAGCAGCCTCCTACACCGCTGCGAATGCTTGGAGCTTCTCCAGCACTAAGACGATGACAACGTGATCTCCTCGGATCTTAAGGACGCCTCCAGGTGTCGAAATATTCAAGACCAAGTAGCTGTAGTGGGCTAGTGCCATGAACCGGTACATGGCTGGTCTGCCGATGATGGCGTTGAAGGGGGCTGACCTTCACAATGCCGAAGACGACGCTCTCCATGCGGTAGTTCTCAGGCATCCCGAATGTCACCGGGAGGGAGATGCTACCGCACGGCCAGATAGGGTCCTGACCCACCCCAAGAATCGACGTGAGGGGGTGAGATTGGACATGGGGATCTGCTGCTTCTTGAAAATTGCAAGGCTGATGACGCTGAGGGACACCCCACCATCAATCAGCACGTGGTAGAGCTTCACGTTGGCGATGGTGGGGGCCACGAGAAGTGGCAGCTGCTCGGTGCCCGCCATATTCTTGGGGAAGTTGTAGGCGTCAAAGTTGATCGGCGTCTCCATCTATTTTTGGTGGGGTGCCAACCCGGGGGCTAGAGCAGCCGCTGCCACTGCTCATCGCAGGGTCTTGAAGGCATGCCGGGACGTGATGTCCGAGGATCCCCCGTACATCACGTGGAGCGTCTTGCGACTCTCGTTATCGGTGCTGGAGTCAGAGTCGGAGTGGCTGTAGATGACCTTCAACACCCGCTTGGCGTCCTGATACTCCATCTCTTGCTCCCGCACCGACCTCAAGGTCAGCATTATGCTTGCCCTCCCGCTGGCGGTAGGGCGCGCCGTCTTGGCATTGTCGCCGCTGCTGCTCGCGGAAGCGCTCCGCGAGCTTCTTGATCTCGCGGCACTCGTTAGTGTCGTGGTGACTGGAGTTGTGCACTGGGCACCACTGTCCCTCGTCACCGACGGACGGCGGTCACGGGCGCTTGTCGGTGCATGGGGCACGGCCGCCACCGGACGCGGAAGCAACGACGGTGGTGCCCCGGCTAGAGGCTTGTCCTTGCCTCTAGCCTTCTTCTTCTTCTTGCCGCTGCCCTGAGCAGCTGCTTCACGGCACTCCCCGCCGCGGAGGCGGGTCGTGGGTGCTAGTCTCGGCCCTCCGCGGCCCTGGCGCACTTGTCCGCTAGGCTGAAGAGCTCGGAGACGTCTTGCACATCATGTGTGGCTAACTTCTCGAGCATCTTCTTGTATATAGCACCCTATCTGAAGGTGACGACGTCAGAGGCATTGGAGATGTGGGGGATGGTTTTTCTTGATCTGGGAGAACCGCTGGATGAAAGATTGCAGCGACTCTCCCTCGCGCTGACGCATGGCGTGGAGGTCGAGCTCGCTGTCGGGGCACGTGTAGGAGCGACCGAAGGTTGCTGTGAACCTCCAGTATAACTCTTCCCAAGAGGAGATGGAGCTTGGGGGAAGATTCATGAGCCGTGACCGAACAGTGCTGGTCAGTGTCACGAGGAAGTAGCTGGCCATGACGTCCTCATTCCCTCCTGCAGCTAAGATGGAGGTAGAGTAGATCTGCAGGAACTCGGCGAGGTTGACAGTCCCATCGTACTTCTCCGACAGGTGTGGCCAGAACTTGGGTGGCCAGACCATCATGTGAAGGTGCGGGGCGATCTCCATGCAGCGCCCGAACTTGCCCCAGCGGGAGGCCAAGTCCGGGGCCAATGACACGTGGCGGATCCGGAGCCCTCCTTCGCGGGAAGGTCCAACTTGGAGCCTAGGCATATGTGGTAGCGTCAGACCTCGCCTCAGCGGGGAGACCAGGTCCGGGGTCAAGGACATGTCGCGGTGCCAGAGCCCACCCCAGTAGGAAGACAGGGTCTGGGGTCTCTTCAAACCTCCACGCGGGTGTACCCGGTCTGCAAGGTAACGTCCAGATTGGCCTTGTGGACGAAGTTGTACTGCCACCGCACAAAGCATTTTGCATGGACTTTCACGTGGAGAGGTGTAGATCACCGTTAGTGACACAAATCATGGTCTCCCGCCCCTCGATGTAATCGTCGTCGGTGACGAGGTGGACGTAGGAGACGATTGGCGGGGCTGTCAGGCGAAGAGACATGCTGGACTTCTCGGACGTTTATGGTCTTTGAGACGGAGGCCGCGGAGGAGGGTGTCGCGATTAGGGGTGATTAATAGGTTAATTCAATTAAGGTTGATTTTGGTTATAAAAAATGATAAGTCAATGTGATTCATAAAAAAGTCATAATAGTATAATTTTTGGTTCGTTTTATGGTTAACCATTTTAGTGTATAATATAATTTATTAGATAAAAATAACAATAAACAGCTAGAAATAACAATAAACATATATAAATAGTGTGGCAGTGTGGGTTGGAATTATGGTTAAATCGGTTATTTGGTTGATACGACGTGGTAACTAAATAAAATTCGGATAACCAAGATACATAAATATGATAACCGTATTTAAACAAAAAATTTGGTTATTCGCGTATTTTGGTTTGGTTCAGTTTGTTTTACGTTTAGCGGTTAACGGTTAAACGTGTCCAGCCCTAGTCACCGGGGTGCCGGCGTGCTGAGAAGGATCGCCGGCCGGACTGCCAGACGGTGTCTCCGGCCATGTTTGGATGGCGGGTCGCCAGGTTCGATTGGAGGAAGAGGAATGCGAGTATGTATTGACATCGGTCATGTCTTGGTCCTAATCGTGTCCACTCATTTGTGGTAGTATAGTAAATCAACGGTAAACTACTCAAACTGTATCCCAGAGTTGTAGCACTGCTTGCGCACTCAGCCGATACATTGCTTGAACAATGAACACCGATTGGTTGTCTGTCGCTCTTATGCATGTTTCGTGGAAACAAACCCAACCGAACCTGAAAAGCCTTTTATACATGCCGGCTCGGTGACTGCTGAACAGAACCCAAAAAAGGTCTGGACAAGGGGAAGGTGATGCTCTGAAGAATGTAAGACTACTGGTCTTCAGAGTTCAGTAAACAAAGCTCTGAGGTTACTCATCTCAGAAAGGAAAAAGAACACTGAAATTTCTTGGACAAGACAATAAAACGCCGCAGGTAACAGGTTGGCCACCGAGATTTACAGTGTTCCGAGAACAAAACTTAGGCCTTTGTAAAGAGACTTGCAGAATAAGTAGAAGTTTAATAAGTGGGGATGTGAGAGTTTACTATTTTCGTATCAGTTTCTAGATTATCCAATACAAGTTTCCAAAGTTTTGCATCACAACTTTATGTACAAATCTCTTTACACCTCTAATTCTGTTCTTTATATGCCTGTTCTCTGACAGAACAAATGGGTCTATAAGGTCTAAAGTTAGCTAGTCCTGAGACTTGGGCCAGGTCAAATTCGTGCGGGCGAAAGAAAAAGTATTTAGCACGGCCCAAGACCCGACCTGAAGAACCAGGCCATGTTGTACCTAGATTTTAGGTCCGGTGGACGGCACGTCACGGATATGAACTTTGGGCCATGCTTGGGCTGGCACGGCACGGTTTTGGCCCGAGGCGTGGTGGCGGCCCGGCAGCATGAGAAAAGCTCATAAAAACCGAGCTGCGGGTACGCGAAGTACTACGAGCAAGCTCGGCAGTCGTAGCCGCGCAAACAAGTAGCATGAGAAAAGCTCATAAAAACCGAGCTGCGGGTACGCGAAGTACTACGAGCAAGCTCGGCAGTCCTAGCCGCGCAAACAAGTAGCAGGCCCGAGTGGTCGCGAGAGGAAGCAGTGGGAGAGGGAAGTATGCAAGTAAGTTCAGGCTGGCTGTCGCGTCGACCAATGCGTATCGTAACCTTCCGGTGGTACTAAATATTGCAGGTGGCAGCCGGTAGGGCGAGTTGGCGCGTGGTGCTGCGTGGGCTGAATTTGTCAACGGCCCATGTGACACAAGTAGCTCACGAACTCTATTGGTTCGCTGACATACGGGGTCCAACTGTAAGTTTGGGTGCTCTTTTCAAGTTTCATGCTATGGCTGTGTTTTTATTTTTATTTTTGATTCAACGTTCAAATTTGTATAAATTCCACATTTGTGGTCCAAATACGATGATTCTTTTTTCTAATTTCTTTTTAAAAATAGGCTCTACCAAGTGGAAGCATTTTGTCTAAATTATATAGTTCAGTTTTGTACATGTCAATCAATTCATGTATGATCACTATTTAACATGTTCTTCACTTTTTTGTAAATTTCCAGAAAATATGAATTTTCAACCGAAATTTCTTCCATATGTACATCATCCAAATATATGTACATAAAAAATTTGTATAAACTTTTTTGGAGCACTTACACTTACGTAAGTTCACATTGCTCTTCATGTGCCTCAAAAGCTCATAAACTATATGACATCTACTAAAATTCAAACACACATTCATACAAATAAATTTGAAAAAAATCTGCTAAATATCATAGATGTTGGTACTATCTTGTAAAAGTCCCACAACAAATTTCATTTCCAACTTCAGTTTATTTTTGAAGATAAAATAAAGACAAAATTATTTTTTATTTGTTTTTTTGTTCCCCTCAATGTATGATGATTTTGGAAGTCAAATTCAGTGGCCACATGTAATATAACCCACTGAAAACTCAGTAATTTTTGTATAATTTTTTACGCATATAACAACTAAAAAAGTAATTTAACAGTTTTAATTATGCAAGTAACAAGACAATAAAAAATTAGGCCCACCGCAACAAAAAGGCAGCCGGGCCAGCCCGAGCTTGCATGAAGCACTACAAGCAGGTCCAGCCAGCATCCGAGCGGCAAGCCTGAGTGAACGTGAGAAATAGGTAGGTTCCATTGGGAATGTTAAGCGAGTTCGGCACTGCTACCGCGTTAGCGTTTATAAGCAGGACCAACACGCTCTAAACGACCGATGTGAAACTAAACTTTGTGGGTGGCAACACGCGCAGGCGAGCGGTGTTGCGGAGGGTCACGCGGCACGTTCTCGTGTCGTGCTTGAGCCAGCCACGACACGACCAAGGGCCATCGTGCCACGCGTGGTGCTTGGGCCATGTTTTTGGTACGTCGTGCCGTCCGGCCCGGCACGACAGGGCACCATGAGCTATCGGGTCGCTGTCTAAAATGGCACGAAGCAAGAGTCGGCCGTCAGCATGGCCATGTCCCAGGACTAAAGTTAGGTATGGAATTCCCCCTCATGTGATGAGCTCTCGTCTCTATTGCAAACTGTTGAGAACACTAGCCATAGGATTCTACTGTTTTGGTGGCAGTCCTAGTGGGATTCCAGTAACAACTGATCTTCTGGCTGATGGGGCCCCAGAGTGCCTCCAGTGCGGATCTCTTCTCCTCCAATTTGCTTACAGTCTTGGACCAACTCTTCAGAAGTACAGGCACCTAAAAACCTAGAGCACCCAATCATAATAGCATGTGTTGTGCAACCAATCTGTCATGCTTGAGTTTGAATCCTAACCTCTTTCCTTTCCCAGAAAGGATTCTACAATTTCAGATGTCCCTGAACAATGGCGACACACCAATTGTTGTCACCCAAAAACAAAAAGAAAATGATTATTTGCTTCTCTGAACTTAACAATTCAGGTCAAGGTCGGCAACACCTCTCTGTATATCAAAGCACAGTATCATTTCGGATGGATGCAAACACCACATCAAACAAACAAAAAAAGGTCACACAAGAAGACTTCTGGGTCAAACAAACCAACACTTTATTATCTCTTTATAGATCGCAGTCTTCTATTCATTTACATCATACTGAATCGATTCCCAATCAGACCAGGAAAAAAAATCTAAGACAGAACACAACATTATGTTGGGTCCTTCATTGACTTCAGATCTTACAGAATCCAAACCTAAACTAACCCCAGAGGCTTGAAACGAAGAAGCCTTTTATTAACGTCAAATCTTGAGAAATCCTAGTGTATTCCTCGACTGAGCTTAGCAGTCGCCCAAACACCAGACTTGAAATCTTTAAGCGGTCTTGTATAGTCTTTCCTCGACATTAGCAGTTGATCAGATAATCTTTCATCACTCCGGTGAGCATCAGTTGATACGACGCTAACCACAGACTACCCTTACTTGAAGAAAGACAGCGCCTTGTACCTGCGGCCAAATTGATAGACAAGAAGTACCAGACGAGAGTAAACAAGAAAAAAACGATCCAATTTGAAAGCAGAACAAGAAATTTGAAACCCTAATCTTAGTTAGCAACGACGGCTGGGGGCGGCAGGCAAGGCCGCACGCGGCGGTGCTCTTCTTCCCCTTCGACCTCCACCACCTCCGCCTTTCTCTTGCTGCCGCAGCGGTTACTGCTCGGCGGCGGCAGCGGCGCCTGCTCCAATATGCCACAAAACCAATCGAACTGTTCGCCGTTGACGAAGAGTCGGAAATCGACGGCGCGCAGGAACCTTTCCTCGAGGTCAGCGATCTCGCGCGCGCGGATCGCGCTGTCCGAGCTGACCTCGAAGACGAAGGTCCATCTTGTGGGGAGGGTGTCGTCAGGCCCGCCGAACTTGGCACCCAGGAAGAGGGCGACCGCAACGAGGCGGTGCGCCGTGCTCGGCTCGACGAGGATCCCCGCCTCCCGCGCGGCCGGGCTGCGCATGAAGCGGGTGAGGTAAATCCCGGCGAGAACGTAGGAGGTGCCCTCCAGGCGGATCATGTGTCGGACGCTCTGCAGAGATATGAACCGCTGGACGCGGTCCAGGAACTCAGTGACGGAGATTGTCGGGGTGCGACACGCGGCTGCGCCGCCGCGAAACGCGCGGAGGAGCTCGGACTCGGCGGGTCGGGAGGTCGCTGCGGCATGACGGATGGCGTTCGTCTCTACGAGCGCGGCGAGGAGGCGGAGGGCGCGAGGAACCCCCTGGTCGTCTTCACGAAGGACAGACCGATCGGCACAGGAGGACGCGTGGGATGACACGTCGGCAGCGGTGGAGGCCATGGCGGCGGCGGCGCGAGAGGCTAGGTCTCGATCGCCGCGGAGGGGAAAGGCCAAGGAGCATCGCCAGAGGGGCCACCGTAATATTTATTTATTGTGGTGAACCGTTACGCGAAAATAAGGAAAGTGAACGGAACGGTTACGGAAGCGATATGAATTCGCGCGTGCCTTTATTTATTTTCTTTCAGATTTAAAATATTTTTATCTCAGCTTCACTTATTTTGTACTCTCTCCGTTCTGAAATAAATGACATTTAGCACAAAAAATTTGTTTAAATTAAACTAAATTAATTATCCTAAACGTTATTTATTTCAGAACAAAGAGAGAAAAAAGTAAAAAAATCACAAAATAATTTTTTAACTGGTTGTACAAGTTCTAAAGGAAGTAAAAGAATAAATAAATAAATAAATAATTTCTCTATTTCAGAATAGATATAATTCTAGATTTGTCCTAGTTAAGTGTTCAATGATTCAAGATTTGTTTATTTTTGTGAGGACCCACATCTTGCGGGGTCCACTTGTGCATCTTGTACCAATCTCTGGATCAGTAGTCGGTACGCACAATAGAATGGATCCAAAGCCATGCAATAATTTAGCCTCAACATAACCCTTAAGGTCTTACAACCAAGTTTTTAAGTTACACCTCATTGGCCTCGGAGAGCCTCGAAAGAGCGACAAATAGTGAAAGGCAACGGACCAAGTGGCTCCCATTCCCCTCAGGCAGCCTTAGGCGCAGGACTAGGCCTACTCGTCGATGTATTGCGCTTCATCCTCCATCTCCCTCTCTTCCTCTGCTTCTGAGGGTCGCGAAGAAAGCACGAGTGAGTAAGAAAGGTACTCAGCAAGCCCTAACACTACGCAAGAAAATGTGTTTCATGCTAGGGTTATAACAAGGAAGGGCCATATGGCTTAGGGTTGCCAAAAAGCATTCATGTTGGGTCTTCTTTGAAGAAGATTTCGCAAAGCAACTTTTCTTGCTTTTAGTTGGTGGGGCCCGGGGGAGTTTGAGCTCCATCCTGTCAGTTCTCTAAGTTTTAACCAAACGTTCAAGCCCACGGCTTTACTAGTTCCCGGCACACAGCCGAAGTCTCCAAAACACGGCAAACACTGCCACCCGTCACACCAAGACATCACACTAAGACTAATCAACAAGAGCTCGGAGCATAGCGTGCCAATACTGTGGCAACGGTTATCCGGATTTACACTTTGCAGAGGTTGTACACTTTACCCACAGGTCAGGCACTCCTAGCAAGGGAGTAGTGTAACGTTCGCCTCATCTTCCCTGAATAACCCCACAATCACACCTCGGGATGCACCCAGGGGCTATTTGTGCAATTACTCTCCCAACCGGACCACGGGTAATGACTCCCCCGTGTCTTTTCCTGGTCCCCCGTGCCCTACTGGCCGCCAGATGGCTCATGTGGAAGTCACCAAGAAAGTAGAGGGAATCCTGCCCATACAGGTTCTGTGGTTGTACGGAATCACTACGAGGTCATGTGAACCGGTCCTTGAGTTGGTGAGGCGGCTCCGTCCACGTCCACGACAGGTGGGCTACACCGAAGCACACACTACTCATTCACCAATCCCGCCTCAACCACCCCTTTTTCCCACTTCACTCCACGCAGGTTCTATGTCACCATCCCTAACCCGTTTCCTAACTCACACCACCAAGACACTTTTCACACTCTTCACAAATCCAATGATTAATTGTAGTGAGACGCGACGCGAACATCCCGAGGGTCCCTAAGCAATTCTACTTTCAAGGGATTACACACGTCATCACGTTATATTGTGATGACGGGGCCTTAGGGCGTCAAGGAGGAGTTGACAAGGTCAAGGAAGGTTCATGGCACGTCATGTGACAGTCACGTGACTACGCGGCCACTAACAAATGGGTCTTAGCTACTACAACGTTTAAAAGTAATCATAAAAATCATGCATATTGAAAATCAGGCTAGCAGGGTAATTTTGCACATTCGTAGGAGCAATAATGTTCAAGGGAGTTAGAGCTTGCCTTCAAAAGCTTCTAAGAACTCCTCGTAATCCGGGTCTTCAAGTTCCTCGTCGAATCCCTCGCTCGCTAGATTACGTAGTTTGCACGAGTGTCAAATTTAAGGAAATCCGAGTAAAATTCAATAGGTTGTTTACGAAAAATCCTATAGGAGACCCTTGTTCGAGGCTTATTCACCTCGTGACCTGGACGGGGTGATGTCATTAGTTGAGTAATTAATTATGAGCTTATCCTTTTATTCCCCCTTTCTTAACCCTAGTGGGTTAATATATGTCATCTTGATTTAGTATGTTCTTGAGTTAGTTGGGGCCATTTTCGCTTGCCATTGTTCTTTAATAGTTGACGATCGTTCTGGAGTCTTGCACTTAAGAGGGTATCCCATGGGGTCTTGGGTTCGCGTGGACCAAGTATGCGGAGCTGTTTTCATCGTTCCTTGCGAACTGGGGTAAAGTGGCGACGAAGTGGAGACTGACTGGACCTCCACATGGGTTAGGTTGTCGTTGTGGCTGCCACTCCGACTACCGTGTGCGCAAGTGGTTCATTCGGCTGAGTTGGCGTTGACGGGACTAACACACGTGTTCGCTCTCGGATGTAGTGCCCGACTAGTCTGGCACCTAGGCGTCGTTTGGCCGCTTGGCTGACAGCTTTGGTTGGTGCATGCCGGTGTGGCGGCGGGTCACTAGAATTTGGTCGGGACCCAACCGTAGTCGTTGGAGAAGGATTCCGGGTATACCGTCCTTCTAGACTACGTGCAAAACATGTCGGGGTGGTCCGAGGACAAGGGTTTGCCGGAACGGCGGCCAGAGATCGCCAATCGCGGCGACGGCCGCGGTGTTCGGCATGATGGAGTGCGCTTGCGTCCTAAGGTAATCATGCTACTCTATACGCGCATTAAGGTGAGCGGAAGGTTCAAAAATGCCCGGTCGGGTCGGGGGGGAAAGCCCCATGGCGGCCGGTGGCGTGTCACAGTGGCGGAACGCGACGACACTTGGCGTGCGCATGCCTAGGGCCCTATCCTCGACGTTTGCATGTAGGAAACATTGTACGAAAGCTAGAAGAGCTATGAGTGCGAGGAATCGAAAAGAGAGGGGACGGGAGGCTCACCGGGTAGGATTCGGAGTTCGCCGGCGTTGAAGAAGATGACGAGGGAGGGGAACAGAGAGACTTCGTGCTCCTGCTACAGCCAGCTAGTCAAGGGGCGCTAGTTTGCTTCCTCACAACCGAACACAGCAGCACAACTCTTTTTATAGTCGGAGCAGCAGACGGAGCGTTGGCGCACGGTGGAACGGGCGCCCTGCGGCTGCATTTGATGCAGAATCACCGGAGTTCGGGGAGGAGCAGAGCGAGGTGACCACTGGACGCGACGTGATGTAAGTTGAAGGCAGTGTGGGGGCGGAACAGAGGGTGCCGGCGGGTTTTGCGCTAGCCCGGGAGCTCGACGCGGGGTATTGAAGGCGTCATGGTAGTGGGGGCGACACGCACTGCGTGGTGAGGGACCGCTGTCCTTTCGCCGGATTCCCGGCGCGCGCGCGGCGAGCGAGCGAGCGACGCGGGCGGGCGAGCCTCGAGGCCGCGCGATTCGGCGTCCAATCGACGGAGTCGCGCGACGGTTGAGGGAGGTGTGGCGTGGGTGGCGACTGGCGTTGGGGGGGGCGACGCGATGGGGGGTGCGGCGGGATTCCAGGGCGGCGGCGGCGCGGGTGCCCTAGCGGGGCTCGGGAGAGGCGACGGCGAGAGGAGGTTGGCGAAGGCGTCGCGCGCCTGTGGGCTGGGCCAAGCCGCTTTGGTGGCAGAGAGGTAATTTTTTTGCCTCTTTTTTTTTGTCTGTTACAGATCTACCCCACTTAAATGGTATCTCGTCCTCGAGATTCGGTCGCTTCCTCGAACAGATGGGGAAATTCTCTCCTGAGGTCGTCCTCCCGCTCCCACGTAGCTTCCGCTTCGGTATGGTTAGTCCATTGGACGCGGCAGAATCGCACTGCACTCCTGCGTGTTTGCCGGGTGACGATGCCTAGGATCCTTGTAGGCAGTTCTTGATATCTCAAGTCCCGTTGGAGGTCCATTGCGTCATACGATACCCGCTCCTCGGGTACTCTCAGGCATTTCTTAAGTTGTGACACGTGGAACACAATGTGGACATCGGACATGGCTTCTAGCAGCTTCAAACGGTAGGCTGCTGCTCCTATTCTTCCGAGTATTTCGAATGGTCCGATGTATCGTGGGGCCAACTTTCCCCGTATTTGGAACCTTCTTGTTCCTCGGATAGGCGACACCTTGAGGTATACGAAGTCTCCCTTTTCAAAAGTGAGCTCCCTTCGGTGGGTATCCGGATAGCTTTTTTGTCTGCTCCGGACTACTTTGAGGTTCTCTATGATTGTGGCTACTCGTTCCTCTGCGTCTTTAATTATGGCGGGGCCAAAATACGATTGTTCCCCAACCTTTGACCACACCAGTGGTGTTCGGCACTTTCTTCCGTACAATGCCTCGAAGGGTGACATCTGTAGGCTGGCTTGGTAGCCGTTAATGTAGGAGAACTCTGCAAAGGACAAACTCTTCTCCCAATCCTTTTCGTATGTCAGAGCACATGCGCGTAGCATGTCTTCTAGTATCTGATTTACCCGTTCAGTCTGACCGTCCGTCTGCGGATGATAGGCGGAACTGTAATCGAGTTTGGTGCCCAGAAGCGCATGCAGACTCTTCCAAAAGTGTGTCGTGAACTGGGAGCCACGGTTTGATACTATACGACTTGGTACTCCGTGCAGTCAGAGTATGTGATCGATGTATAGCTGTGCTAGTTGGTCTCCACGGTGGATCGTTTTGACTGGTATGAAATGGGCCACCTTCGTGAGACGGTCTACGATGACCCAAACGGAGTTGCTTCCCTTTTTCATCCGTGGTAACCCGGTTATGAAATTCATAGCGATTTCATCCCATTTCCACACCGGTATGGTTAGGGGTTGTAGCAACCCTGCTGGCCTCTGATGTTCGGCTTTTACTCGGCGGCAGACGTCGCAATGGGCGACGAATTCTGCTATTTCTCTTTTCATAGTCACCCACCAATACTTCTGTTTTAGGTCCTGGTACATCTTGGTGGTTCCCGGGTGGATGGGGTATGCTGAATTGTGAGCCTCATCCATTATTAGTTGTCTCAGCCCGTTTGCCTTCGAGACACATATCTGGTTCTCGTACCACAGGGTCTCGTGCTTGTCCACTCGAAACCCAGGGGCCTTGCCTACCCCTGTCTGAGCCTTTAGTGTACGGATTTCCGGATCCTCCCGTTGGGCTTGCCGAATTTGGTCCTCCAACGTGGGTTGTAGGCATAGGGTACCCAGATACCCGTTGGGTGCTACGTGCAGGTTCAACTTCTGCATTTCCGCCCTCACGCTTGGTTGGCGGGTAACAAGCCTTACTGCGTTGCAGTGAGCCTTCCGGCTTAGAGCGTCGGCTACTACGTTTGCTTTTCCGGGGTGATACTGCACTTCCAGGTTGTAGTCCTTTATCATCTCCAACCACCTTTGCTGCCTTAGGTTTAAATCCGACTAGGTGAATATGTATTTGAGGCTCTTGTGGTCTGTAAAGATCTGACACTTGTTTCCAATCAGGTAGTGTCTCCAGATCTTTAGCGCGTGGACTACAGCTGCCAACTCCAAGTAATGGGTTGGGTAGTTCTTTTCATGGACCTTTAGTTTTCTGGATGCATAGGCGACGACTCGGTCATCCTGCATCAGCACACACCCAAGTCCTTGTCGGGAGGCGTCGCAGTACACGACAAAATCTTTGTGTATATCCGCCAAGATCAGCACTGGGCTTCGGTCAACCTCTTCTTTAATTCTCTGAAGCTGTTCTCGCAGGCGGGAGTCCACTCAAACCTCTTGTCCTTCTTTGTCAGCTCGGTCATGGGTCTCGCAATTTTGGAGAACCCTTCGATAAACCACCGGTAATATCCGGCTAGTCCAAGGAAGCTGCGTATTTCCGTCACGCTAGTGGGCTGCTTCCAGTCGGTGACTGCTTCGACTTTAGCTGGGTCCACTGCCACTCCCTCGGCCTTTATGATGTGCCCGAGGAACGCGACCTACTGCAGCCAAAAATCACACTTGCTGAACTTGGCGTACAGCTGGTGTTCTCTTAGCCTTCCCAACACTATTCTCAGATGTTCGGCATGCTCCACCTGACTTCTCGAGTAGATCAGTATGTCATCTATGAAGACGACGACAAACTTATCCAACTCTTCCATGAATATCTTGTTCATTAAGTTCATGAAGTAAGCCGGTGCGTTGGTCAGCCCGAACGGCATTATTGTGAACTCGTACTGCCCATATCGAGTTACGAAAGTTGTCTTCATGATATCTGCATTTCTGATTTTTAGTTGGTAGTAACCAGATCGCAGATCGATCTTGGAGAAGTACTTCGCTCCCTTTAGTTGGTCAAACAAGTCATCGATCCGTGGCAAGGGGTACTTGTTCTTGATTGTGACCTCATTCAGGGACCGGTAGTCGATACACATCCTCAAGCCACCGTCCTTCTTTTTGACAAATAGTATGGGAGCTCCCCAGGGTGAAGAGTTAGGTCGGATAAATCCTTTCTCTTGAAATTCTCCGATCTGCTCCTTTAGCTCGGTCAGCTCGTTGGCTGCCATCCGATACGGCCTCTTAGCTATCGGTGTTGCCCCAGGTATATCTGGTCGATTAGAAATTCAATATCCCTATCCGGGAGCATTCCGGGTAGCTCTTCTGGGAAAACGTCTGGGTATTCACTTACAACTGGCACTTGCTCCAAGGGTGTTGTCTCCAGACTGCACACTAGGGGTTCCATCCTGAGCCTACGGGGTTGGCATGTCACAGTAATCCCATCACGGTTCGTCGCCGTGACCTTGCGGTAGGCACATGATATATTCCCTTTATGGCGTGCCAGCCACTCCATTCCAAGGATGACATCTATGCCGTCCGACTTCAGGACTACTAGGCTTGCTAGAAATTCTACCCCACTTATTTGAATCTTAACCCCCAGGCATCTGAGGTGGCACTTTATAGTGGCCCCTAGGGATCTGGTCACTAGTGGAGTTTTTAGCCATACCGTGGGTAATCCACTTTTAGCCACAAAGTTGGAGGAAATAAAGGAGTGTGAAGCCCCGGAATCAAATAGTATCGTGGCAAGGGTTGAGTTGACCAAGAACTCACCGAGTACGACGTCTGGAGCATCCTCGGCCTGGCTTGCGTCGATGTGGTTCACGCGACCGCGTCCGAAGGACTGAGCGCGGTTCTGCGGTCCTGATGCCTGCGGTGGGTTGCGCCCGTTGTTGGACGCAACGGTCCTTACTCCTGAGTTTGCCGGCGCATCATTTGGTTTCCTCATGAGGGGGCAATTTTCGATCAAGTGCCCCGGGTCGCGGCAATGGAAGCAAGCCCTACCGGCAGTCGTCATCCGAGTTGTGTTGGCATTGCCCTGCTACGGTGCATTGGTGCTTGGTGGCCGGTATTGTTGCATTGGTTGCTGTAGGTTGGACCCCGTGGTGCGGAACTGCATTTTGGGTTGTTGTCGTGGCTTTGGCGGAAAGCTAGGCCTTGCCCGTTGGAATCGTTCTTGCTACTTGAACTTTTGTACCTGGAACTTCCTCTTTCGTTCCCCATCCAGCTGGGAACGTGCCTCTTCCAGTAATATGGCCATATTCATGAGGGTGTTGAAATCCGGGTATATGTGTGTGACAAGTTGGGCTTTCATGACACCGTTCAACCCTTTGCGGAAACGGTCTTGCTTCTTCTTGTCAGTGTTGATTTCGCAACTGGTGTAGCGCCCTAACCTTAAGAACTTCCTGATGTATTGGTTGATGGTCATGGCTCTTTGGCGTAGTGCACGAAACTCGTCTGCCTTCATTTCAATAACTCCTTCGGGAATATGGTAATCCCGGAAGGCTTGCTGAAACTCCTCCCAGCTTATTGTGTCAGGTTCGGCCGCTGCTTCGCGGTAGTTGTCCCACCATTCCGCGACAACTCCCACTAGCTGATGGAAGGCTAGCATTACTCGCTCTTGGTCTCCGGCTGCGGTGATGTCGAGTTTCTTGCCTATGTTGCGCAGCCAGTCATCGGCTGCCAACGGCTCCTCGTCAGCGCCGTCGAAGACCGGGGGTCGAAGTCTCATGAACTCTGACATCCCCGAGGGCGGAGGCGCCCCAGGGCCTCGCTGCCCCTGCATTGCCTGAGTTATGGCCTGTAACAGTTGTGTCTGTATTGTCATGACTTCGGCCAACGTAGCCGGTGGTGGTGGAGGCACTACTTCCTCCTCCACAACTGGCACTTCTTCGGGGTTGATTTTCCCAACTTCCTCTGGAAGGTTGTTTGCTCTATTTGGTTCTCCTCCTCCAAAAGCTGCTACCCGTGGGGCCTGGATTGGTGCATGACGTCCTGCTCCCCTGCCCCTCCGGGCGGGTACGCTTCGGGGTGCGCGCGCCACAGGTGCCTGAGCTCCTTCGGCAACGTGCTCCCAGCGTGCCTGAACTCTAGCGGATCTCTTGGGGGCCATCTGGAAAAGTGAAATTTTACGGAACTTTAGTTGTTGCTTTGTTTATTGTTTCTTGTTTTATGTGATCATATTCTAATATAAGGGTTTGCCAACTAGGTTAATATTTTACTTATTACTATTATTTATTTTATTTTATTTTATTAATTTTTTTTCCAAGAGGGGTGTCCCTCGCCTGAGCCCTTGCCCATTTCATTCAACAGAGTTTTATCATACATACTAGAAGTCCATTAATTCCCGGCAAATCACACCATCATTACTAGAGTACAATCATCACATGGTACAACACATAGCAGGTCTAGGACCTTGCAACATACTCACGCCACATCTAACGATCACGATGCTAATCATCCACTAACACGGGATACATAACTCACACTATGCCGGGCTACTCATGGTACTACAGGCTGCTGCCTACTGTGGTGGGACTCGTGGGGGTACGACATCCTCCATGCCGTGGTCCTGGCGCCACTCGCGCCCCAAGTCAATCCCATCGTCGACCAACTCCTCAACGGTGAAGGGGAACTATCCACCGCCGTGTCCTGCGGTCACCTGACTAGGTCCTCCACAGCTAGCAACCTCATCCAGTATCTCGACGCTCGAGTCCTGACCGTCGCCTCCCTGTGGGTGCTCGTCCTCCTCTGGCTCGTCTCCGGTGTCGTCGTCGGAGTCGCTGTACGTCTCCGTGCTCCCAGTGCGTCCTCCACGCAGCTACTCCAACAGTCGAAGGCTCTTGCCTCGACCGAAGTGTCCAGCGCCCCTGGCTATCATGGCCTAGACGGAGGGAGTCAGGTGGGGTACTGCCGGCACACGCATCGTCTGGGTGCCACTCTCGTGCTGCACGGCCAGGGTGCTCTTACGAGTAGTGATCCGGACTCGTGCTCCCCTTGAGCGAGCTCCGGCCTGGTAGAGGGAGTCCAACTCCTTGACGTGTGCTGCAGTCCTGTGGTTGAGCTCCACGCGCAGAGCCTCGGTCACCTCACGAGCTTGCGTGGTATCGGTGCGGGCCACGTCCAGCTGGGCCTGCAGACTCCTCACTCTAGCCTCCGCGTCCTGAGTGCGAGCAACCTCTGCCCTCCACTCTGTGTGGGCGTTCTCACAGCACTGGTCCAAGGCGTGTAGGTATCTGGCAGTCTCTGTCAAGGTGGTATCCTCCACGGTCCTGGTGGGTCCCTCCAATGTCGCAACTCGGTGCCTCCAGGCGTAGATGTCCTCTCGGCGCACGTGGAAGTAAGGATGGGCATCGGCCCGATCTGCTCCATGCACCTGTCGCTGAGCTCCAACAGTGCCTCCCGTGCAACAGCTCTGATGGAGTCCTCATAGCGGGCTCCGGTGAAGGTGAGCGAGTTGGCGCACGGTGGAACGGGCGCCCTGCGGCTGCATTTGATGCAGAATCGCCGGAATCCGGGGAGGAGCAGAGCGAGGTGACCACTGGACGCGACGTGGTGAGTGTTGAAGGCGGTGTGGGGGCGGAACAGAGGGTGCCGGCGGGTTTTGCGCTAGCCCGGGATTTCGGCGAGGGGGCAGCGCGGCTGAGCTCGACACGGGGTATTGAAGGCGTCATGGCAGTGGGGGCGGCAGGCGCTACGTGGTGAGGGACCGCCGTCCTTTCGCTTGATTCCTGGCGCGCGCGCGGCGAGCGAGCGACGCGGGCGGCCGAGCCTCGAGGCCGCGCGATTCGGCGTCCAATCGACGGATTCGCGCGGCGGTTGAGGGAGGTGTGGCGTGGGCGGCGACTGGCGTTGGGGGGGGGGCGGCGACGCGATGGGGGGTGCAGCGGGATTCCAGGGCGGCGGCGGCGCAGGTGCCCTAGCAGGGCTCGGGAGAAGCGGCGGCGAGAGGAGGTTGGCGAAGGCGCCGCGCGCCTGTGGGCTGGGCCGGGCCGCTTGGGTGGCAGAGAGGTAATTATTTTTTTTGCCTCTTCTTTTTGTTTGTTACAATTTTGGAAATATTTTTCATGCGAATTTAAAAACATAATTTTTATGATGTTATACTACAAATCTCGGGTTACTTTTAGTTGTTGTAGCAAATTTCACTTTCGGTTTTCAAAAAGAGCAGTAACTAGAATGTAAACATACTCCCTCCGTTCTAAAATAAATGACGTTTAGAACAAAAAATCTAATTTAGTTTAAACTAAGTTAGCTATCTTAAAGGACATTAAATTTAGAACAGAGGAAGTATGTTTGATGTAATTATACAAATAATTTTATAGACTGCATCGTTTTATTGTATTTTTTATTTAAAAATAAAGTATTCATCCTTGCCAGAAGCAAGCACATTCTACTGGTGAATATCTCAAAAATGATTTTTAAGAGGCAGTACAAGTTGTAAAGGAGGTAATAAATAAAATAATCTCCCTATTTTAGAATGACTGTCGTTCTAGTTTGTCCCGTTAAGCATTTCTATCTTCAATTATTATTCTTTTAAAATCACGTATTTAATAATACAAGAATTTTTATTCTGAAAATATTTCTCATGCGAGTTTAAAAATGTGGTTTTTATGATGTTATACTTACAAATCTCGGGTTATTTATTTATAAAACTTGACTGTGTTTAGAAAGAGCGAGGAGTAGGATGCAAACTGCTGTTAGCTGTTTGGTGTAATCATACAAATATCTTTTTACCCATTATCTAAAAACATACAAACAATTTTTACAAATCACGTCATCTTATTGTATGTTTTTTTTAAAAAAATAAAACGTTCGTCGCAGTTGCCAGGTGGAAGCACACCGTTTTCTCGCGTTCCACCGGCGAATATCTCGAGAATGATTCTGTTCCCACGCCTGGAAAGGAACAGTTCCGTCCACCGCTGCATAAAACGAGCCCGCGGCCCGTCTGTTCCGCACCTCCATCACTCCCTCTCGCTCCCCATCCGCTCATCGCCTCACCTTGCGCCCCCCCCCCCTTTCGGTCCCGGATCGCCTCACCTGCGCTTCGCCGATCCGCGTCGCCAGCTTCGTGCCAAGATGGAGCAGACCTTCATCATGATCAAGCCCGACGGCGTGCAGAGGGGCCTGGTAATCCGATTCGTTTTTTTTTTCGTTCTTGGTTTCTATAAAGATTTTGGTGCGCGGGGGCCTTTGATGTCTCGCTTGCGATAAGCTCTGATATTGGTCCCGTTTCGTCGCCATGTCTGGTGTGTTTTTGATTGGAAGTTCTTGCTGCAGATCGGAGACATCATCAGTCGGTTCGAGAAGAAAGGATTCTACCTCAAGGGTAAGGGCGGCTGGACCTCATACTTTGTTAGTTATTTACATTCCAAGTTATTGTGTAGGCATATAATTGGTCTCTGTAGACCCGAGAAGTACGGTCTGATACTATCTGAAAAATATGTTCGATCTATCTAGGATATGTTGAATATCATAAGAACTGATGTTGGGGCCAGATCGGAAATTGAGCATCTAGGGAAGTGAAATTCGAGTGCCATGGCTGGAATATTTTGATGGAACTTTGAATTGGTTGAAAAGTAGGATCTTGTTTGGTGTGTGCCAATGATTGGTTTCGTTTGGGCCCCGGATAGCAGATGGTCCTAGTATTCCGAAAGTCATGTTCCGCTGCTGATTTGGTGTGTCCTTGAAGGCATGTCGGTGTCACTGTAAAGAACATAAAAAGATTCTAGGACACGAATTCCAAGAGTAAATATTCCTTGTTTTGCTTCTTTTTTTTTTTGTTGTTGGAAGCTAAACTGTCGCAGTACCCGGAAAGATTCAGTTAGTGCTTTCATCAGGCTTTGAACATTTTGTCTCCCTCGCTGTATGAAGGCTGGATCTGGACATCTGGGCCAGCTTTCCTCTGTTTTCAGTGACTACTCATTCCTGAATATTCTGGATACAAACTAAAATAATGTTGAACAGATGATGGTGTTAATGAACTTGCTATAACGCAGGAATGAAGTTTATGAATGTGGAGAGGTCTTTTGCACAGCAGCACTATGCTGACCTTTCTGACAAGCCCTTCTTCCCTGGGTTGGTGGAGTACATCATTTCTGGTCCTGTTGTCGCAATGGTATGGGAAGGGAAGGATGTTGTGGCGACTGGCCGCAGGATCATTGGGGCCACCAGGCCCTGGGAGGCAGCTCCAGGCACTATCCGTGGTGACTATGCTGTGGAAGTTGGCAGGTGAAATACACTTATCTGTGCCATTAATTACCTGCCTAGAATTTTCTCTTAATCTAATTCTTGATGCAAATGGATTTACTTTGTAATACGGAATTCAGATTGATCTCCCGGAATATTCAAGTGATTGGTCGTATCAATGAGATGGTGTTTGGATTTAGCATATGTCAATCAGATTAACTTATGAAACAATCAGTCCGACTGGGGATATGGATTTCGGAATATGTATATAAAGCATAGAATTCCTATATACTGGATCATTATGATCAGTCTATTTAACGTAGGGTTAGTTAGATGTATGATCAACAACCCATGGTTGTTAGATCCACGTCATTTGAAATATTTGCGTCAAATTTGTAGCTTTCTTTTGAAAAAATGAATTATGGTTCCTGAATCCCTGAAAGCCATCTTTTATAAATATTGTTGTTTCTTGTGTAGGAATGTCATCCATGGAAGTGACTCTGTTGAGAACGGGAAGAAGGAGATCGCTCTTTGGTTCCCTGAAGGCTTAGCAGAGTGGAGGAGCAACCTTCATCCCTGGGTCTACGAGTCTTGAGCTTTGCGAGTACTGGGTGCCTGTTTCCTTCAACATTGAGCTTTGTCTCGGACCTACATGTTGGCTCTGGCTACAGAGTCATGCATAATTGTCAGATGTTCTAGACCTTATATGGCATGTTCTGCCTTTTGTGCCTGGTTTGATGTACTTTAATTTTCAGACAAGTGATGTGATCTGAAATAAAAAACAGGCAGGCTAGTTTTTGTTTGAAATGTCAGATCAATTCGATTTGTTTGGTGTCAGGTTTGAAGCTGGCGGGTCTTGCCTGGCTCTGAGCAGTTTTATTTGCTTTGAACATTCTTGAGCTGCAGACCGCAAATATGAACAATCAAGTTTATTTTCTTCACTGAAACTCGTTCTGAAACACTAGTATCATCTATTTTTGGAAATTCAGGTCTGGTAAACGTGTGCATGAGACGGTGTCTGAAAAAAAATCAGGTGTGGTAAAGGCGTGCAAGCTGCAAGGGATGCTAAAGTTGAAGTACCATATGATGACTGTAACTGCATAGACTCCACAAGATGCTGATGATAGCAGAAATTATCGGTTTTCTGGCCCAAAAAAAGTGCACTGGTTCTTGTTACCATTGAGATCCTGCATCATAATCAGACCAAGGCGCTCGCCAGATGTATCTGAGTGGATATTAAGAGCAGTCCACTTAAGAATTCGGATCATTCTAGTAGTAGTCTTCTGAAAATCACAAGGCCGAATTTTTTGACGATGAAGTCATGCGTGGACGTGTCCTGTGCCTGCTCTCTTACTCTTGTTAGGAACATGTGGCTCCAAGTCCTCCAGATTTCCAAACATGGAACTCTCACAGGTCGCAACAGTCATATGGCGCAGACTCCCCAACTCTTGTCCAAGAAATGCCTGCCGTCGCCATGGCGCTGGCCACCTGTACCTCCTCCTCCCCTCCCCTTCGCTCCTCCGCTACCCCTCGTCGCCGCCGCCGCAATGTTGTGGCCGCCTCGGCGACGGCACTGCGATCGCAGGAGGACATCGTCATCGTGGGCGCCGGCGTGGCGGGTCTGGCGACGGCGCTTGCCCTGCGCCGGCTCGGCGTGGGCGCGGCCGTGCTGGAGCAGGGCCCGGCCCTGCGCGCCGGCGGCACGTCCCTGACGCTGTTCAAGAACGGGTGGCGCGTGCTGGACGCCCTCGGGGTAGGCGACGAGCTCCGGGCCAAGTACCTCCGTATCCAAGGGTGCGTTCCTCTTCGAAGCCGAGCCCACGCATCGGCTTTGAGCAGCTGTTCTGTTCCTGTCGTGGATCGTCGTGTGCTCTGAGCCGCGCCGTGACCTTCCAGCTGGGCGCAGGATGCGGATGCGATCACCGGCGGATGGCGGGCGGGTTTTGCGTGAATTTTCCTTCGAGGAAGAAGCTCCTGGGTACTGCGATATCCACCTCCTATCTTTGAGCTTTCTTGTCAAGTGATTTGGATCTCCATTCCATCAAACAAAACAAAACAAAAAAAACTGGCTCTCAATATTTCTACTTGGTTTTCTTTGATTTACATTGTCGTTGGCTTCAAGCAACTGAGAGATCGCTTGGCATTTCTGGCAGGCAGGAAGTACGGGCAGTGGAGCGAAGAGTGCTTCTCGAGACTCTTGCTTCTATGCTGCCACCAGGCACGATATCATTCTCATCGAAGCTGAAATCGATAGCAGAGCAAGGGCCTGATGGTACTCTCCTAGAACTCGATGACGGAAGACAGGTTATCGCCAAGGCGAGTGTGCAAAAGTTCTCATCAATAAGATTTGATTTCGAACATGATCCACTGACCTGAACATTCTTTATCCTCATGTAAAGCTATGACAGAAAAGTTCAGGTTTTTCTGACGATTCTGAATGGATTCAGTTAACAGATGAAATAGCTACCTTTTTCACCATCTGTTTTTGACTAAAAAAGACAACGGTGGCAGATTGTAGTCGGCTGCGACGGCGTGAATTCGCCGATTGCGAGGTGGATGGGCTTCTCGGAGCCCCGGTACGTGGGGCATGTGGCGTTCCGTGGGCTCGCGGAGTACGCCGACGGCCAGCCTTTCGAACCCAAGGTGAACTACATCTACGGCCGAGGGGTCCGTGCTGGCTTTGTCCCGGTCTCCCCTACCAAAGTCTACTGGTTCATCTGCTTCAACAGACAATCTCCAGGTATGCGACCAGATAAAAAAAATGTCTGTTCCTGCAAATGGCACCACTTGCTGACAATGGCGTGCTGGTGGTGGTGTTCTTGGCAGGGCCAAAGATCACAGACCCGGCGGCGCTCAAGAGCGAGGCGCTGGACCTCGTCCGCGGCTGGCCGTCGGACCTCCTCGCCGTGATGGGCAGCACGCCCGAGAGCGCCGTGGTGAGGACGCCGCTCGTGGACCGGTGGCTCTGGCCGGGCCTGGCGCCGCGGGCGTCGAGGGGCGGCGGCGTGGTGCTGGCCGGAGACGCGTGGCACCCCATGACGCCCAACCTCGGCCAGGGCGCGTGCTGCGCGCTCGAGGACGCGGTCGTCCTGGCCCGCCGCCTCGCCGGCGCCGGGAACGCGGGCGCCGCGATACGCGGGTACGAGGCCGAGCGGTGGGCGCGCGTGTTCCCGCTGACGGCGCGCGCGGGGCTCGTCGGCGCGCTGGTGCAGTGGGAGAACGCGGCGGTGTGCGCGGTGCGCGACGGCGTGGTGATCCCGAGGCTCGTCAGGCTGGGGCCGTTCCTGGAGCACACCAACTTCGAGTGCGACCTGATCGAACCGATGGCGGCGGCGCCATGATCGACTAAATCATATGTTAGTTCACTTTGATTGTTGTCTGATGTAGATAGTGGTATGTAGTTTTTTTTTTTTGCTTTCTATACAAGTAAACTAAAACTTCCTCTATTTTCTTTTAAAAAAATACTTTCTCTATTTCAAAATATTTAACACCGTATTAAATATTTTAAAACGGGCTAGTAGTTAAACATAGTCTGTCCTGCGCGACGACGAGCAGGGGTTCCTCGCGCCCTCCGCCTCCTCGCCGCGATCGTGGTTCGTGGAGACGAACGCCAACCGTTTTGCCGCCGCGGCCTCCCAACCCGCCGAGTTAGAGCTCCTCCGCGCCTTTCGCGGCGGCGCGGCCGCGCGTCGAACCCCGAGGATCTCTATCACCGAGTTCCTGCACCGCATCCAGCGATTCATCTCTCTGCAGAGCGTCCAGCACGTGATCCGCCTCGAGGTACCTCCTACGTCCTCGCCGGGATTTACCTCACACGCTTCATGCGCAGCCCCGCCGCACGGGAGGCGCGGATCCCCGTCGAGCCGACCACGGGTATCACGATCCTCTAACTTTATATCCCTGATTTTAAGTGTGCAGTATAATTTATCCATTGTTCATTTCATCCAACTGTTATAGTGAACTCTATTTATCATCATTAGATGTTGATCAGACGGTAATAAGTTTGCACGCCGTGCAATAATAAATTGTAAGTTAGACGATCTCTGTCCGACCACGGCGCACCGCCTCGTGGCTGTTGCCCTCTTCCTGGGGGCCAAGTTCGGCGGGCCTGACGACACCATTCCCACAAGATGGACCTTCGTCTTCGAGGTCAGCTCGGACAGTGCGATCCGCGCGCGCGAGATCGCTGGACTCGAGGAAAGGTTCCTGCGCGCTGTCGACTTCCGACTCTCCGTCAACAGCGAGCAGTTCGATTGGTTCTGTGGAATCTTGGAGCGTGCGCCGCCGCCGCCGAGTAGGAACTGCTGCGGCAGCAAGAGGAAGGCGAAGGTCGAAGGGGAAGAGGAGGACCGCCGCGTCCGGCCTTTCCTGCCGCCCCCAGCCGTCGTTGCTAACTAAGATATGTATCCAGATTCTCAGTTCTGCTTCCAAACACTACAGCAGGAAAAAGTCAATAGGTCATCGCGAAATTAAAGTCGTCGGGGCCGACACATATAAATGAATTATAGGTGTCGGTTTTTGGGCCCCGACGCACTTAGTATATAACCGTCGGTTTTAGTGACGTAACCGACGCCCATAACTATAGTCGTCGGTTAAACCGACTGATATAATAAGTGCATCGGTTGTCCAAATGAAATCGACGCTCATACGTGACGGACAATAAGTGCGTCGGTTGTGCAAATGAAACCGACGTTCATACGTGCGCGTCCTTTCGCCCTAATTCTCTTCTCTAGCCCGCGCAACCGACTCTCGCCCGCGCAGCCCATCCACCTCATGTTCGCCCGCCGCCACCCCGCCGTCGCGCCGCGCCTGGATCGAGCGCCGCTCTCCCGACCGCGCGCCGCTCTCTCGGCCCGCGCCGCCTCTCCCCCACGCGCACAACGCCGCACGCCGCTCTCGCGGCCTAGCGCGCCGCCTCTGCCCCACGCGCACAACGCCGCGCGCCGCTCTCCCGGCCTAGCGCGCCGCCTCTCCCCCACGCGCACAGCCTCCTCCTCTCCGAGCGGCGCCGCCTTTCGGTGTTCGAAGGTAAAATCTTACTGATTTCTTACATTGTGAATGAATCCTTGCATTGTGGATGAATATTTGTTGACGATTGTGTTCCTGATGTAGTGAATGTTCTTATTTAGCTAGAGGTGATAGTATCTAAGTGTACAAATGATTATTTGTTGATGACTAAGTTCCTATTTTAGTAAACTATTAACTTGTATGAATGAAGATTAAAAATGAAGATCTTAGCAATGTGGAAAATGGACATGGTGTTATTAATGCGTCGCACTAATATGATCATGCGAACTTGATTACTTGTTAATGATGGCAATGCTTAACTTGTTAATATAATAAATAAAATTGTATGAATTAGCTTCGGCCCCGACTCCCCAGGGAAACTGACGGTTTATCTATATGTGTCGGCCCCGACGCATTTAACACGTCTAGGGGTGTCGGTTTAAGCAAACCGACACCCATAAGTTAGAGGCGTCGGTTTCTCTAGATCCAACCGACACACATATTAAATGCGTCGGCTAAACATACGTTTATGTGAAATGTGTCGGCTAAACCGACGCTCATACGGCGAGCCCGACTCGCTCAGGCTCTAAGAGCGTCGACCCTGGCAAAACCGACGCTCTTAAGCGGGCCCCACTCGAAACGTAATCCCTTCGCCTCTTCTCTTCTCGCCCGCACGCCTTCTCGCCCGCGCCCCCGCCCGCTGGCGCCGCCAGCCCGCCGGCGCTCCTGCCCGTCGGGGTCCCCTCCACCTCCCCGTCCGGCCCCCGTCCGCCTCGGCCGCCGGCACCCCTGGCGCCGCAGTCCGCCTTGCCCTCCACCAGCCCGCCACCTCGTCGGCGCCCCTGCCCGTCGGCCGGCCGGCGTCCCCTCCGCCTCCCCTGTCCGGCCCCGCGTCCCCCCCTGTCCGGCGCCCCCGTCCGCCTCGGATGCGTACGACGACAATGAGGACGACCAATTAACCGCGCCTAAAGGTGGATCCGGACTTAGAACTTTCAACTGTGACCAACTTTCCTCCTCTGTCTTGTTCCTTCCTCTCTCGTAAATGATTGAAAAATAAAAATGAGCAACGTAACCTATAGAATTTGAGTACCCGTTTCGAATCGGCACGTATCACATGCTATTGGCATGTGAGACGTGAAGGTTCAGAATTGTCCCTTTTGGACAGCCTCGGAGTGGATCGGGGGGGGGGGGGCTTGTGACGAGACGTGAGTCTGGATCTGGACGAGATTTCGACGGTATAACCCTGATGTTCTCTGTTGCACCATTTTCGAGCGTGCAGTGGAGAACATCGGGGTTATGCTGCTGAAATTTCGTCTGTATCCGGACCACGCGTGTCGTCATAAGCACGCCCCGCTCGACCACTCTTGGGTGGATTTATGACCTATCTGCCTAATTGTAGTGACTGTCACATAATATGAAAATAAACTAATTATAATGAATTTTCTGCTTTGAAGTTATAAGCTGAAAAATGGATGACGACCGTAAGGTGATGTATGATGGATGGAGTTCAGATGGTGTGTACACTTTGGAATGGGCACAAATCGCAAATGTGTTCATAAACCAAGCATTTCCTAGTGGTGCTCGTTTTGTGAAGTGTCCGTGTAGCAGATGCCAGAATCGTCGATGTTTGGAGAGGTCTGAAATGATGCTTCACCTTTGTAAGCACGGATTTATGCCAGACAATCTAGTGTGGCGTGAGCATGGTGAGATGGATCATGCTAGTGAGTCGGACGGAAACGAGATTGTAGATCGGATGGATGAGATGATAGCGGATGTTGGTCGAGAGTACAAAGAGCAGTCACTACCAGAGGAGGTGAAGAAGTTTTACAAGCTTCTTGCCGCAGCGGGTGAAAAAGTATATGAGGGCACCAATGTGACTGTTCTGCAGGCGGTCACACGACTTATGGGGTTGAAGTCTAAGTTCAATTTTGCAAACAATTGCTACAATGGTATCTTGAAGTTGATCAATGATCTCCTTCCATCAAAACATAAGATGCCGGAAGACATATATCACTCAAAGAAGATTTTGGAAGGTCTGGGCATGAGTTATGAGAAAATTGATGCGTGCGAGAATAATTGCATGTTGTTTTGGAAGGAACACCAGAACGATACTCATTGTATGCATTGCAACGCATATAGACATGTGAAGGTTTTAATGATGATGGAGAGGAAATAAGTACAAATGTACCGGTCAAACAGCTTTGATACATGCCTATCACGTCCAGTTTTAAACGGTTGTTTCTTTCTCAAGAAACAACGAAGCAGATGAGGTGGCATTCAGAAGGGTTACGTGAGAGCGATGACAAAGATATTATGGTGCATCCTTCGGATGGCGCGGCATGGCAAGCTCTAGACCATTTCGATCCAGAGTTTGGTAAAGATCCAAGAAATGTGTGTCTTGGGTTGTCAACAGATGGTTTCACTCCTTTCAGCACAAGTAACAGTCCATACTCTTGTTGCATGTTTTCATCATGCCTTACAATCTCCCTCCCAACATGTGTATGAAAGGAGGATACATATTCCTCGCGGCCATCATTCCTGGTCCTAAACATCCTGGGACGAAAATCAATGTGTTTATGCAACCGTTGATTGAGGAGTTGAAAGAGTTATGGCAAGGTGTAAAGGCATACGACAGTCATCTGAAATGTGAATTTACTTTACGTGCCGCGTATCTATGGTCTATACATGATTTGTTGGCATATGGCATTTGGGTTGGCTGGTGTGTCCATGGAAAATTGTGTTGCCCCATATGTATTGCTGATACCGATGCCTTCAGGTTGAAGTATGGAAGAAAAGTCAGCTTCTTTGATTGCCATCGACGATTCCTTCCTTCAAATCACCCTTACAGGAGTGATACACGATCATTCCGAAAAGGCAAAAGTGTTACAGAAGGACCCCCTCGTCGATTGACAAGCGAACAAAAAATAGCATGGCATACAAAGTTAAAAAAGTCTGCTGAGGGTGGTTTCGAAGGGTATGGTATAGAGCACAACTAGACTCATATTTCTTTTCTTTGGGAGTTACCATATGCGAAGGTGTTGCTTTTACCGCACAACATAGATTTGATGCACCAGGAGCGTAATGTCGCTGAAAGCATCATAAGCATGTGTTTTGATTTTACCGGGCAAACTAAAGATAATTTGAGTGCGAGGAAAGACTTAGCTGATATTTGCGATCGTCCTAGGCTTGAAGTTATAACAAATACAAGCGGAAATGAAAGTAGGCCACGAGCTCCATACTGTGTTAGACCAGAAGAAAGAAAGCAAATACTTAGTTTGTTGAAAACACTAAAGTTTCCAGACCGCTATGCAGCAAACATAAAACGATGTGTTAATCTCAACACCGGTAAACTGAATGGGTTGAAGAGCCGTGATTACCATATTATGATGGAGAGACTTATACCGGTAATGTTCCCTGGGTATTTCAAACCTGATTTGTGGAAGATGTTTGCTGAACTTAGCTACTTTTATAGACATATTTGTGCTAAGGAAGTATCGAAAAAGATGATGCGGCGGTGGGAGAAAGAAATTGTTGTGCTTGTATGTAAGATGGAAAAAAGTGTCCCCGCCTGGATTTATGAATGTTATGCAACATTTGCTGGTGCATTTACCTTATGAAGCATTGGTAGCAGGTCCTGCACAATTCAGATGGATGTATATAGCCAAGAAAGAGAATTGAAGAAACTTAAACCTATAGTGCGCAATAAGGCAAGAGTTGAAGGTTGTATTGCAGAAGCATTTGCAGCTAAAGAGATTACTAACTTTTCTAGCAAATATTTTTCACGTGCCAACAACGTGAATGCATGTGTCACACGATATCATAATGTAGAAGAGCAATCTACGAGTGAGCTTAAGATTTTTCAATGGAAGGGTAAAGGTGTTGGGGCTGCTAATTCTCATTATATTTCGGCGCAAGAGAGGAACTACACCATGCTTTACATATTTTTCAACATGGAGGAGGTGTTACCATATTTTGAAATGTTTGACAAGTTGTATTGGAAATCTTCACGAAAACCTACACAAAGTCAATTGGATAAGATGCGTCAACATGACATAAACGGTGAAAAAAACTTTGTGGACTAGTTCCGTGAACATGTAATTTTCTATCCGTTTTTTCTTTCAATATTAGTTCACATATTTATCATAAGATGCTAAATTTGTTTATTTATGTAGTGTATGAAAGATGTCAATAACTCCGATGACTTGCGACAGATGTCGCATGGTCAATTGAGAGCAACATAATTTAGCAGGTACGATATCAACGGATATCCTTTTCGGACGGTAAGTTTAGAAGAAAGTCGTCCACTTGCTGCCACTACAAACAGTGGAGTAATGATAACTGCCGCAGAGGGTAGTGGAAAAGTGACAAAATACTACAGTGTTCTTAAAAAAATAATAGAGTACACATTTGGCGGTCCAAAAACACTTCAACTTGTGATTTTCGACTGTGAATGGTTTGATCCAATATCGGGCACACGAGTTGATGATTTGGAATGGTGGAGGTCAACCACAAGTCACGATACACAACTCATAACAACAATGTTGTACTTGTGAATCAAGTGGTACAAGTGTACTATTTAAGTTATCCTCACCCAAGTTGAAAAATTGGTGGGTTGTGTATACAGTTAACCCTGAAGTGCACCCTCGTCGTTATGATGAGTATATAGAGATTCAAGAAGATGACGGTATTATCTATCAAGATGAAATCGAGGAAGCAGAAGATTTTATGATATCTTCTGGGATATGACTCGCAGAAATAGCCAGTGATACGCTAGAGTTGATGTCTGAAGAACAAGTTGGCCCTTCAAGAAAACGTGTTCGACAATCACAAAGAATTATGGAAAAGAAGAAAAGGATTTTGGAAGAAGAGGAGAGATTTGATGAAGAAGAGGAAGAGATGGAAGAGAGTGAAGAAGAAGAGATACGTGAATATCTTAATGCACGCGTGACAGAAGCAAATTCTGATGCTGATGATTTTTTATTTATATTCTACGCATTTTTAGATTATTATTATTATTGTATACATTCTTTATTTATTATCTAATGTTGTATACTAATCATTTCTATAAAAATGTATGCAGATGTTTAAGCTTTTGCCAAGTTTGGGAAAGAAGAAGAGCAAGAAGGGTAGTGGAACTTCGTCCTCCACTCCTAGTTCTACTTCGAGCCAGCCGGACCCGTTTCAGGTATTTGTTTTTACATACATTTCAATATTAATATTAATTGTTTATTGTTTCTTGCTTCTTTACATACTTCTTTATTTATATTTTTAGGATACTACTTACAGTGGGCAGAGGAAGGGGCAATTTTTGAGTTGTGTGGCAGAGCTGACGTCGAGCGAGCCTGCACGAGGTTCAAGTCTGACACATGTGACAGATCGTTGCCTGACGTACGAGGAGTTGTACGGAGAGGAACAAGAGACTGTCAGGCAGATGTCGGAGCAGGAAGGTGGCTCAGGAGGAGGCTCAGCAGGAGGCTTAGGACGAGGCTCAGCAGGAGGCTCAAGACCAGGCTTAGGAGGAGGCTATGATACTGTTGGGCGGTGGACCTCTTCAGATGGTGGCGATGAGGGGGATGATGAGGACGAAGGTGAAGAGCCTGAGGATCTCGAGCGAGATGCTAGAATTGCAAGAAGGGCAGAGCTAGAAGAGTTATGACACCCCGATCGATGCCCCTTTAGGTAATATTTCTGATTAATTAATAAGTTCATTATATCTTTTCAATTAACTAATTTTATGTACTTTTTATGTACAGGCTGCGGAGGCACCTTTTATGTGGTGTAAGTAAAAGTATGTACGAGCGGACGATTATAAGGCCGAAGGGTACTAGGTGCTAGGTGGAGCTTGGATGGAGTGGAAAGGGGCATCAACGAGTTGTTAACACCGAGTTGGGAAGCGTCGTCCGATTTTGCTATCCCGGGATGGTTTTAGTAGATGGTCAAAGGATTGCAACGCATAGTTGGGATCACTATGCGCTTCAAGAGTATGGCGATTCGGGTACATGTCAGGATAGAGTTTGGGAGATCTTCTGGGTAAGTTTGTTTTGATTGTTTCCATTACATTACATCTTATTGTTATTTGACATTATTGATATTTTTTGTTTGGAGGAGGGTGTGAGCCAAGCATATGCTTGTTCAGTTTTTCATAATGCAGCAAAAAGACGTGTCAAGGACTCCTCTAAGGCACGGATCAAAGTTGTGACCGTCTACTACAAGACGGTGATGTTTCAGCCTATGACAAACAAAGAAGCAGCCAAAATTCACCTCACTAGGGAGGAGTACTTGCAGAGTTATGTGGATTGGATTTGTGCCAATATGGAGGTTTGGGAGTGGTTATGCGGGTATTGGGGTTCAGCTGAGTTTAGAAATATTTCTGATAGATACCAAATAAACCGGAAGAGCAAGCCAGGAAAGCACTTCTTCGGGCCGGATGGTTATGTTCGGATGGAACAAAGGATGGTATAAATTCTTACATTCATACTTAGATTATTTCAATTAGTTGTATTGATTAAATTATTAAATTTTGATATTGCAGACAGCTGAAACTGGTATGCCTCCTACGTTTTTCGAGGTTTATCTTAAGGGGCACAAAGGTCCAGACCCGAATCGCCTGGAGGTGTTGTGTGACGAGGCATCAACGCAGAAATTGGTACGTATGTTGATTCTTTGTTGCTTTTATCCATCAACTCAATTTATCTTGTATTACATTAATCCGTTAACTAAATGTATCACAGCAAAAGTATGTTGAGAGTTTTCAGAAGAACCATAGACCTGATTCAAATTATTTGAGAGAGCCGTTGGATGTCGCTGCGGCGTACGATGCCGGCGGAGATCTACCGCATGGGAGGTATGTGTAAAGATAATGATGATTTATATGTTAATCAATGTCGATTATTCACACTTGTATTTTTTGTAGACTTGGGTTGGGCGACGGGTACGTAGAGCGTGAGGCTTTTGCTAGACGACGGTCGTCCAATGTTAGTGGTAGTCGATTTCAATCTTCTACAGAGGTTGAATTACGAGAAGAATTGAGACGCACAAAGGAGGAGATGCAACAACAACAGCAACAAACACAGATGTTACTGCAACAATAACAACAAATAATGTTGCAGCAATAGATGCATTATTTGTATATGTCTCAGGTAACATATAATTTTCATATTTAAAAATATTATTCGATTTACAAATATTTCTACTCAAGATATCACAACTAATTTACTTGATGCAGTTCATGGGTCAAGGTAGCTCTAGTTCTTAGTTTGGTCCGCAGCAACAACCTTACATCGACATGATGCCTCGACCAATGCACCCAACAATGCAGATTGGCTCCTCCTCACAGGTAAAACTACTTATCTTATTGACTTGAGTTATATAATGTAATATCGTAACCATATGAGTTGCAGGGTTCCGAGAGTGGTCAACCATGTGTTCCACAACCTTACGGATTCATGTCACTGTTGGCTTCTGGATTGCAGCTAAATAATCCAGGTAAACTGTAATTTTCGCATTTGACCACTTTATTCGATTCCAAAATGATTCTAATTATAATCTAACAACTTGAAGCAGTTTTCCCACCGATGCCTTTTCCTCCGGTGTAGACTCACCCATCACAAGTTGGAGACGCAGCGGTATGTATGACTTGTATACTTGTTACAATATTTTTATTATAACATCATATATTAATTAGCACAACATTAAGAAGAAAAGGGAAATACTAGCAGATATATGAAGTGAAAGAGGTAACAAGTGAGAGAGCGAGAGAGGCAGAGAGAGATAGAGAGGGAGAGGAAGACATAGAGAGAGAAAAGAAGTGGTCCTGTGAAGAGGGGTACATAGAGGGAGAGAGGAAGAGATAGATAGAAAAGAAGAGGTAGATAGAGAGGGAGCTAGAGAGAAAGAGATATAGGGAGAGGAGAAGAGATAGAGAGAGTGGGAGAGCGAGTGAGGGCGAGGGAGTTAGGAGTTAGGGAGAGAGAGGAAATACGAGAGCGTTGATAAGTTTTAGTTCAAACCAACATGCTTCTCTTTTTTAAAGTTATGTTACTAAGTTAGTCGAAGTTAACATGTTACATTAGTAAGTTTCTATTTTATTTATTTATCGCAGGGATCTCGTCATGGAACTCCCGAAGGTGTCGATGCTTTCTTTAACATCAATGACGGAGATGCGAGTGGAGGAGATGGGAGCGTAGGACGTGCTAGTGGAGGCTCCCACGACGATATTTGAATTTTGTTTACTCATTTTCGTACTGTTGTGCTTGTGTTTGAAACGTTTGAAAACTTGTGTACGATGCTATGTTTGAAAATATTATTGAATTATATCTGTTGTGCTGTATATATTGATATTTTGTGTGTAAAATGGAGACTCCCCATCCGGAGAGGGAGATAAATTAAGCAGTTTTTTTAAAAACAAGTTATGTGCGTCGGTCTCCTCAAAACCGACCCACTTAAGTGGATTATATGCGTCAGTTACTGAAGGACCGACGCACACAAGCGCGCTCGGTGCGTTCGCCACGTGTCGCTTTATGTGCGTCGGTCCTTTAGAAACCGACGCATATAAGTGACTTAAGTGGGTCGGTTCTCTGGGCCGAGGCATTTAATCCTTAGTGCGTCGGCTAAGAGAAACCGACACACATACACCATAAATGCGTCGGCGCCGACACACTTAGATGGTAAAGGTGTCCAATATATTTCGTCGGCTAAGTGCGTCGGTTGACCGACGCCTTTACCTTATGTGTGTCGGTTTCTGTAGCCAACCAACGCTCATATAGCCGACGCCCTATTGACGAATTCCTGTAGTGAAATTTATTCTTTTTTTTTCTTGTTTGCTGTTGTTTGCTACTTCGTGTCTATCCATTTGGCTGCAGGTACAAGGCGTTGTCTTTCGTCAAGTAAGGATAGTCTGTGGTTGGCGTCGTATCAGCTGATGCTCGCCGGAGTGATGAAAGATTATCTGATCAACTGCTAATGTTGAGGAAAGACTATACAAGACCGCTTAAAGATTTCAAGCCTGGTGTTTGAGCGACTGCTAAGCTCAGTCAAGGAATACACTAGGCTTCTTCAAGATTTGACGTTAATAAAAGGCTTCTTTGTTGGCTTAGTTTAGGTTTGGTTAGCTTCTGTAAGATATGAAGTCTAAAAGGGCCCAATGTAGTGCTGTGTTGCCTTAGATCGTTTTCTGGTATGATTGGGAATCGGTTCAGTATGATCTAAGTGAATAAAATACTGCAATGTATAAAGAGATAAAGTGTTTGTTTGACTCAGATGTCTACTTGGAAAAAAACTTCTCTGCATCCGGTATGCATTCCCTCCCTTGTGTATCTCCGCACGCGGATGCTCGCCACATGGCTAGATCAAAAATATCAAAACATCAACCAATTAGAGGAGGTGGAGAGAATTCGAAAATCGACGGTTTAAAATATAAATTAGCCACGTGTCATACATATAGATGGGATGCACATGTCTCTAGGTACACACCAAATGCAGAGAATTCGGTTGTCACCCTTTACATATAAATTCGGTTGGTACATAAATTTCCTTTTATGTACCCTTTTTTTAAACTGGTCGTAAGTCGTAACATCTTCCCCTTCTCCGGAACTTTTTTTGGGTTTGGACGTTTGGTTCAGTCATCGAGCCGGCTAGAACCGTTCTGATCCATCATACGGCTACGATTTAACTAAGTACTGGACAGCACACACGATCGGACGGCCGGGAAGGAAACCCTACCTCCCGCTGACGCGCATATAAAGAGCAATCCGCTGAGAGCCACGAAGCCCTACTACCCCCACCGTCCTCTGCCGTGCCGCCGCCACCGCCCCCTCGTTGAGGTCGCGCAGTCGTTCGAGGTCAGTCTCATGATCCCCTCCTCTAGTTGCGTTGCTCGTTCCAGGGTCAGCGTGGATGGTTCTGTTTCCCCCAGCTCCTAGATCCTCATGAGAGTCGGAGTCAGTTCGTGTGCAGCTTTCTGCCTTTCTCGATGACCCGTTGTGCTTGTGAATGGTGTTACCCCGACATTGGACGCTGTAGAACGAGCTGCTTTCGGTGCGGCTTTTGTAGCATGTTGATCGTGGATTCCGTTGATTTCAGATGTTCGTGTGCTTTACATTTAGGCTATGAACTTCATTGTCGGTTATGCATTGCTCTCGGAACCTTTACTGTTATTGTAATTCACCGAGCCTCGGATTTCGTGGTTGTTGCACGAGATGGCTTAGTACATTTGGTGTCTTTGATTTCAGTTGATCTACGAATCGGATAATCAGGTCGTATACTTGTTGGAGCTATAAAAGTCTGTTATCTAGGAAATAGCATACAAATGTAGGGGATTTCGCTGAAGGTTGGTTACTATGGTGGGGCTGGCATTAGTCTTTGTTGATCAGGGGAATTTTAATAGTATATCAAATAGTAAGCAGGCGCACTAGTTATGCCTGTTCAAATTCTTTATTTGGTGAACTGCAAAAGTTCAGCTTGTACTAGTTTGGTTGATGGAGTAGTTATTTATGTTGCAATTACCATGAGTTTGTTCATGTTTCTGTTAACATGATGGTGTTACTATCTTGTTTTTTCTTGTTAGCATCTAACTATTATTCTGTTACATGTACTTATTATACTGGGTTTCGTTTTTTAAGGATCATGTGTTGATCTTTTCTAGTACATCAAATGAGGTTCTATGGAGAAATCTGTTCTTATATCATGCTACAGTGTTATCATCTCCATTCATCAATTTAATCTGTCTGTGGATGCCTTACTTATAGTTTCCATATCTGCATCCATTTTGCATGTTCTTATCAGGATAGCATGTGTAGACTTGCAGTGATATGCCACCATAGATAATCTGTTGTTCCTATTATGATGTTTGATAGGGGCAGTTCACCCATTTTCTCTGAGTTTTTTATGATATTTATGGTTTATTCTTTTGCAGGTAAGGTCAGCATGGTGAGGGTCAGCGTGCTTAATGACGCGCTTAAGTCCATGTACAATGCTGAGAAGAGAGGGAAGCGGCAAGTGATGATCCGTCCCTCTTCCAAGGTTATAATCAAGTTTTTGATCGTCATGCAGCGCCATGGTAGGTTAACACTTTGTTCTATTTTTTTTAGCGGGGGGATGTGTTTATGAATGGTTTTCCATCCTGTAGGGTACATTGGAGAATTTGAGTATGTCGATGATCACCGTGCTGGAAAGATTGTGGTTGAGTTGAACGGAAGGCTGAACAAGTGTGGTGTCATTAGCCCTCGCTTCGATGTGGGTGTCAAGGAGATCGAGGGATGGACTGCCAGGCTGCTGCCATCTCGTCAGGTGACTCCATTAACCTTGCTTCCTTTCTACATTAACTGTTGGATATTATACACTATGAACCATATGTGCTAACTCTAATTCCTCTTTCCTGATGTTTAGTTTGGCTACATCGTGCTGACAACTTCTGCCGGCATCATGGACCATGAGGAGGCTCGCCGGAAGAACGTTGGAGGCAAGGTTCTCGGTTTCTTCTACTGATGGGTGGTACTTTGGCCTGTATGGTAGTAGGTTATTTACCAAAGAACCTTATGGTGTTTTCTTGTCAGCAAAGCCTGGTCTGGCTATGTGTATTAGGATTCTGAAATCGACTGTGCCTGATGGCTATATGCAAATCTTGGTACTTTTGCTTCAATACCACTTGGGTTTTTGTGACGATGACAATTTTTTTCCTGAGCACCAGACAAGCTGCTTCTTTTGCTGTTCAGCTTAAGAGAATCAAATGAAGGCTCACCAGTCATTAGCTCCTGTTTGTTTTCACAATGTCCAGTTTTGTTTTCCCTCTTTCAAGTTTTGGTTTCCAGGTGAGTCGAATGAGCTCAGGGACAAATTTATTTCCTGGTTTTCTCATTGTCCTCTGTAGACCTAGCACCTATTGTGGCGCTAGTTCTCACTATGGACTATGTTTGTCCGGTGCTCCGAGGTACTAACGGATAGTAACTCTCAAGTGTCGAGCCAGGTGATCAAGTCTGAAACGTGATAACGTGTTGCGTGTTGATAAATAAGGGAGGAATCTTACAGAATTATGTAATTCTCGTAACGTATCACACCACCCATCTATACTGGGGAGGTCTGGATATTTACATCGAGCGCCTATACCAGGATTCACATCTTCTCCTTACCGCAATATTTCTAACAACAGATTTGACCCGTCTTTTCTGTTTGTAACTGTACGCTCTACAGAAACAAAGAATAAAACACTAAGAACATAGTTGGATCCACGTCCGCATTCAGAACGTGACCCGTGTCGGCCCCTCGTGTATGCATGCACACAGCACGGCCGTCACGAGCTGCCCCTCTGCCTCTCTAGTCTCCCTAGATGGAACCTGAGCCAGGCAAACTCGTGTCTCATCCTCTCCATGTGAGCCTCCGCTAGCTGCATCTCCTCGCCTAGTAAGCTTATTCGCTTCTTTACCCACTCTATGCTTTCTGTGCTTCTGAAGCTGCCCACGGAGGCTCCATGAGGAACCATTTGGACCTGGGGCGATCTCGTTAGTAGAACTATGATAGTTATCTGCAACAGAAAAAAAAAAAGAGAACAGGCTGCAAACAGTTATTTACCATTTTATTAATGTGCTGCTTAGTTCAGATTCAATTTTCGATATAAAGTTTTGTGCAATTCATTTTCACCTTAAAATTCTCTGATGGTACCGAAAACCCAAACTAGAAATAAGATCCAGCAGGACTGTACTCTCTGAAATAAAGTACATATGCATAAAATGGCCAAAAGTACTTGCCTGCATTAGTATGATTAAGACCACCAGTGCCACTGCTAGCATTGGGCCAAATTGGCTTGATCTCATATACGATATCAGCGAACTCCACAGTTCTTGTGAAGTGGTAGGTATATCAGGATTTCTTCCTGTTCTCTGCTGATGATTTTGAATAGGAGGAATGAGGGTTCTAATACCAGATCCGTCTTGCGTGGAAAGCACCTCTGGCACTGTATTTTCCAAAGTATTTTCCCCGTTTTCCCTAGCCCCTGATTGAAGATAAGATTTTGTTGAGCTGGTAGCACCTGCAAGGGCGTCCAGAGATAGTCATTTAGTCGGTTCAGAGCTTAGTGTTAGCAGCTAAAGAGAATGTAATTCAGAGAAGAAAAAAAAAGAAATTGTAGGAAAATGAATCAAGACAAAACTACACTTAATATACAGACCTTCCGACCGAGAGCTGCTCTCCTGCTTCAAAAGATCGTGACCCTAAAGTTATATGATGGGAAAATTTAAGTATTATATATACATTTCACCATCTAAACAAGTATAACACTATCATGAAACTGAAAAGACATACTAGCTTAATCCAGAGCCCAAAAACTTCACGGCATTCATCTTTGGTCGACTGCTCTATTTTCCCTGAGATTTAGAATTTCAAGAAAAAGCAGCAGCAATGTCATGGGTTTGAAATATGTGTTCGTGTGTGTGTACGCACACGCGAGAATTAATTGTACAAACACCTAATGACAAGGATAGTTTAGAAACAACTCCAGACAGAAGAAAAAATCAAACAGGCATGGAACTTTGATCCACAGTTAGAAGTTCTGCATACACCGCAGTTGTATTAGTAGTGGCTAAATTCCTTAACCCTTTATTTCCATTCATTAAAACTGGAAATTGTGAACAGACAACTTGACCAAATAAATATGTAATAAGTAAAAACCGAAGCTTGCTTTGCATACTATTTAGGCTTGTCAACATACAATACAAGTGAAGGTTCAACAATAACAACAACAAAGTCTTTGTCCCAAGCACGTTGGGGGAAACAAATGAAAGTTCCATTGAAAAAAAAAAACTTGTACGAGTCTCAAGAGCAACAAGCTGGCTTAACTATAGCGCAAAACAATTCAGCAGGCAGAAAGCAAGGCCCAATAGGCCATAAGAATAATGATTATTGAGTTACATATTTTAAAAATGATGGAAAATACAGGATACAACGATGTATCTTAACTCATCAAGCGGCCTAATCATACCTCTAAATATGGTTTTCTTTGAGAAGGCAACATTAAGGTATATCCTGAGGAAACAACTGCTCTCATCTTTGTTGTCTTGTTCAATGTCCCAGATACCCTTATAGGTAACAATAAGTTTACGCAGAGTATTAATAAGAGCAAATAGATATTTATATAGACCTAAAGAAAGGAAAGGGCAACACGGTGCATGTAGTTCCCGCTTGTGCAGGATCCGGGGAAGGGTCCAACCCACTTGGGTCTTTTGTACGCAGCATTCTCCTGCATTTTTGCAAGAGGCTGTTTCCAGGACTCGAACCCATAATCTCAGGGTCACAAGGCAACAGTTCTACCGCTGCGCCAAAGACATGATCTCAGATATTTATATAGACCTATTACAAAAAAATTATATATGGATTCAAAAAGGCATATTCCGGACCAAAAGAAAAACCAACAACATAGGATTCTATTAACAAATAATTGATGCAACAAAGCCAGGATTATTTTTCCTGAAATGCCGGTTTCTGATACCCACGTCTAATTCAGAGTTTTAAAACAGCACCTGGACCCACCTAGGTGAGCGGCCATGGTGCCCGGGCGGCATCCGGCGTCGGAGGCAGCCAGGGAGATGGCAGCCTCTGAGGCGGAAGTGGGCAAGTGGCCAGGCGCCGGCCAGGCGACTCACCAGTCATGCCGTCCAGGCCAGAGCGACTGGATGTCTAGGTGAGAGACTAGGCACCTTTTAAACACTGGTCTAATTCTCAAAACAGTAGAATTAAGCTTTTAAACTAGTTTGTTTCAATTTTCAGCTACAAGATTTTGCTTCAATTTTTGTTGAGCTTTGATTTCACAATCAAGTCCATCACCGTTATTAATGAAAGAAGTGATCTATATGTAAATAGTGAACGCACAAGATAGTGTGCTACTTTACTAAACAATTGTTTACCAGATTGGGAATTTTAAAAATACAATGTAAATTCTAAATATGCCATTTCCCAGAGCAGCTAGTGCAAAGTACAAATAAAATACCTCAAACTATCTCCAGTCCTAGTTTCTCGGACAAAAGCAATTTAAAGCTAGATAAACCAACATTATCAACTGCATTGTGGATTCCTCACCTCGACAGTGAAGTGGTCGCCATATGGAGCATCAGCGATTGACTGAGACGTCTGAATCACTAGATGCCTGTTAACGAGTAAAAAAAGAAACACCATCAATTATTATTCAGATGGAAACACAGACTACAAGAAACATGAATATGGTAAAGTCAAAAGGAAAGCCGGATACATTCTAGAATGGATACAATCTGTTAGACTATGTAATCAGGGGGATAACCAGGGGCAGTTTAGTCCTTTGGATGGGATAACCAGGGGCAGTTCGGTAACTCGGCGTTTCGTAACTTTCTCTGCGCATATGGGATACAGCTACGCATGTCTTATCCGTATACCTCTCCTCAGAACGGCAAGGCAGAGCGCACGATCCGTACCACCAATGATGTCATGCGCTTCCTGATATTCCAGAAGTTTGTTCCTGCCCGATACTGGGTGGAGTCTATCCACACTGGCACACTTCTGATTAATCGCCTTCCTACCAAGCCGATTCGTGCCTCCACCCCCTATTTTACCTTATATGGCACCGATCCTCTTTACGACCACCTTCGAGTTTTCGGATGCTCCTGCTACCCTAATCTTTCCGCCACTGCCCCACATAAGCTTGCGCCCCACTCGACACAGAGTGTTTTCCTCGGGTACTCCCTTGATCATAAGAGTTACCGGTGCTTAGTCCTCACCACTCACCGCCTTTTGATCTCTCAACACGTCGTCTTTGACGAGTCCTCCTTTCCCTTCACCACCTCTTCCAGTTCCACCACAGAGTTGGATTCTCTTTTTCCCACTGACCCCGAGGTTGCTCCCCAGCTGTCTTGGCCTCTTTCTTCTGCAGGTCTGGCACGCGCTACGCCTCAAGTGCCCCCGACGTCACCTGCTGCACCACGTGCGGCATCGACGCCTCCAGCGTCACCTGCTGCACCTCGGGTGGTCCCAACGGGCAGCTGCGCCACGCGCGGCATCGACGTCTCCGGCATCACCGGATGCACCTCAGGTGACCCCTACGACACCAGTTGCGCCACGCGTGGCCTCGGCCTCCTCGACGTCACCTGCAACGAGTCCCGCGACGTCACCAGCCACAGCAGGCGCGACACCGACTACGTCACCGACTTCTCGCTTCGCCGACCCCGCATTTGTCTACCAGCGACGAGCGCGGGATGGTGCCCCAGCTCCAGCTGCTCCACGCACGGCACCGGAGCCCTCCACGCCAGTCGCCACGCCACGTGCGGCCACAAGACCCACTCTCATCTATCACTGATAGGAGCGGGTTGGTACATCGACTCCCGCTCGCTCCGAGCGCCCGGTGTACAATCCTCCTCTGCTCCACAGGGATCCTGGTGACGTCCACCCGATGGTAACTCGACGTGCGTCCGGGAGTCTCCGGTCAGTTGAGCACTTCTCTGGAGCAGTCTTCTCGTCGACGATGTCTCCATCGACCGACTCTTCTTCGATCTCTCACATACCGACTTCCGTCCGTAGCGCCCTCGCCGACCCTCACTGGCGTCGCGCTATGGAGGAAGAGTATGAGGCCCCTGCTTGCCAACCGGACCTGGGACGTGGTTCCCTGCTCTGGTCGTTGCAATGTTGTCACGGGCAAGTGGGTATCACACATAAGAAGGCGGATGGTACCTTAGAGAGGTACAAGGCTCGGTGGTTACTTCGAGGCTTCACTCGGCGCCCTAGGGTCGACTACGACGAGACCTTCAGCCCGGTTGTGAAGTCGGCGACGGTTCGTACCGTTCTGTTGCTGGCTCTCTCGCCTTCTTGGCCCGTTCACCAGTTCGACGTCAAGAATGCCTTCCTTCACGGTACACTGACCGAGACGGCGTACTGCAGTCAGCCGACGTGATTTGTTGACTCAGCTCATCCAGACATAGTCTGTAAGCTGAACAAATCCCTGTACGGTCTGAAGCATGCACCGAGAGCCTGGTATAGCCGGTTCGCTTCCTTCTTGGTCTCACAGGGTTTCGTCGAAGTCAAGTCGGACACTTCGTTGTTTATCTATCGACGTGGCAGTGACACTGCCTATCTTCTACTGTACGTCGATGACATCGTACTGACAGCGTCCAGTCCGGCTCTTCTTCGGCGTACTATCTCTGCTTTACAGCAGGAGTTTGCTATGAAGGACTTGGGCTGCCTACACCACTTTCTGGGTATTGCGGTCGAGGACCGACCAGGTGGCTTGTTCCTTCACCAGCGACAGCACTGCTTGGACATCCTCCAGCGAGCGAGCATGGTTGAGTGCAAGCCGTGCTCCACTCCAGTGGATACCCAGGCGAAGCTCTCCGCTACCGACGGGACACCCGTCACTGACCCTACTGCTTACAGGAGTCTTCCAGGTGCTCTTCAGTACCTCACCTTCACTAAGTCGGATATCTCCTATGCCGTTCAGCAGGTGTGCCTCCACATGCATGACCCGAGATAGCCGCACCTCACCGCTTGTGAAGCGGATTCTTCGGTACCTGCGTGGCACCCTCGACTACGGCCTCCTCCTTCAACGTGATGCGGCCTCCGAGTTGGTCGTGTACACCGACGCTGACTGGGCAGGCTGCCAGGACACTCCCCGGTCCACCTTTGGCTACGTCGTCTTCCTAGGCGGTAATCTCGTCCCCTGGTCCTCGAAGCGACCACACGTTGTGTCGCGTTCGAGTGCTCAGACGGAGTATCGCGCCGTGGCTAACGGCGTGGTTGAGGCTTTCTGGCTTCAGCAGCTGCTTCAGGAGCTCCACACTCCCGTCGCCAGGAGCACTCTGATCTACTGCGACAACGTCGACGCTGTGTACCTCTCCACCAACCCAGTCCAACATTAACGCATGAAGCATGTGGAGATTGACTTCCACTTTGTTCGTGAGCGGGCTGCACGTGGAGAGGTTCGGGTACACCATGTCCCGACGACAACACAGTTCGCCGCATCTTCACGAAGGGCCTCCCGTCGTCGCTGTTCTCGGAGTTTCGATCCAGTCTCAACATCTGCAGTAACTAGATGTTATGACTGCGGGGGAGGGGGGTAGACTATGTAATTAGGGGGTAACCAGGGGCAGTTTAGTCCTTTGGATGGGATTAGGGCTAGGGGCTTAATAGTCTTTTCCCCCACCTAATCTCTGAATGCAAACGATAACAGTGAATAGTGTTAGAGTACTCTTTGTATTAGGGATAATACTGTTATTAGGCAGGGGTGTTTTGGTCTTCTGTGTGAGGCTTCACAGCCTATTTATGTATCCCCCTTGAAAACCTATGTGTTGAATGGATTTTATTTTCTCCAATATGGTATCAGCTTAGCCTAACCCTAACCCTAGCCTTCTCTCCTCTCTCTCTCTTCCCCCACATGGCTCAGCCGCCGCCGCCCTGGGTGGCTGCCGTCCCCACCACCGTGGCTCCCCCTGCCATCGCCAGCCTCCCGAGCGACGCGGTCGGCTTGCCAGGCGCCGCGGCCGGCCACCAGAGCGCCGCCGCCAGCCTCCCGAGCAGCGTGGCCGGCCTCCCAGCCGCTGTCGCCGGCCTCCTAAGCACCGTCGTTGGCCTCACGCACGCTGCTGCCGGCCTCACGAGCGGCGCCGCGGCTGGCCTCCCTCTGACCGCCGGCGCGCCTCCTCCTCTGACCATCGCCATGGACAGGATCCCCGCCTCCTCCGCCCCTACGCCGCCGGGTCAGGGATGCATCCCTGCCGGTAGCCTCCTCTCCTACCCGTGCCTCCTCCGGCCGTCACCGACCGCCGCTGTTATGCCTCCTCCGGTGACCGGCGCGGCCCCAGTGTCCCCTGCTGCACCACGTATGGCGCCGACGTCCCCGACGCTGCCTGCGACGCCACAGGTGGTCTTGGCGCCTCATTTCACCAACCCTGCTCTTGTCTATCAGCGACGAGCGCGGGTTGGTGCTCCGGGGTTTTCGGTGCCACATGCTTCCCCAACGCCAACTGCTGCACCACACATGGCCCCGACGTCCCCGACGCCGCCTGCTGCGCCACGCGCGGCCCCGGTATCCCCGCAGTTGCCCGTCGTGCCACGCGCGGCCTCGGTGCCTCGTTTCGCCAACAATGCTCTTGTCTATCAGCGACGAGCGCGGGTTGGTGCTCTGGCCTCCTCTCGCACTGAGTCCCCCGTCTACCACCCTCCCCTGCTCCACCGGAACCCTCGTCACATCCATCCGATGGTGACTCGACGGGCCGCCGGGGTCCTTCGGCTCGTTGAGCGGTTCTCGGGTGTTGTCCTCTCGTCGACGACTTCTCCACCAACAGCCTCCTCTTCGATTTCACCTATATCGTCTTCTGTCCGTAGTGCTCTCGTCGATCCTCATTGGCGTCGCGCTATGGAAGAAGAGTATGTGGCTCTGCTTGCCAACCGGACCTAGGACTTGGTGCCACGTCCCAGTCGTGGCAATGTTGTCACGGGCAAGTGGGTGTTCACGCATAAGAAGAAGGCGGATGGCTCCCTGGAGAGGTACAAGGCTCGGTGGGTACTTCGGGGCTTCACACAGCGCCCTGGAGTTGACTGCGATGGGACTTTCAACCCGATGGTGAAGCCGGCGACGGTTCGCACAGTCTTGTCCCTGGCTTTCTCGCGGTCTTGGCCCGTCGACCAGCTGGACGTCAAGAACGCCTTCCTCCACGGCACCCTGACAGAGACAGTGTACTGCAGTCAGCCAGTAGGGTTCGTTGATTCAGCTCATCTAGACATGGTCTGCAAGTTGAACAAGTCCTTATATAGTCTGAAGCAGGCACTCCAGGCTTGGTATAGTCGTTTTGCCTCCTTTCTGGTGTCGCATGCAGAGGCCAAATCGGACACCTCCCTCTTTGTCTATCAATGTGAGGGTGATATTGTGTATCCTCCTATATGTCGATGACATTGTCCTCACAGCGTCCAGTACGGCTCTCCTAAGGCGTATCATCTCTGCTTTGCAGCCTGAGTTCGCTATGAAGGACCTGGGCCAGCTTCACCACTTCCTGAGTGTTGTGGTCGAGCACCGACCTGATGGCCTGTTTCTTCAGCAGGGACAGTACTGCCTGGATGTCCTTCAGCGAGCGGGCATGACTGATTGCAAGCCGTGCTCCACTCCGATGGATACCCATGCCAAGGTCTCCTCTGCCGATGCCGATGGGACCCCCGTCAGCGATCCCACTGCTTACAGGAGCCTTGCAGGTGCCCTCCAGTACCTCACCTTCACCAGGTCGGATATCTCCTATGCGGTTCAGCAGGTGTGCCTCCACATGCATGATCCATGGGAGCCTCACCGCTGTGAAGCGGATCCTTCGACACATATGGGGCACCATCGACTACGGCCTTCTCCTTCGCCGTGACTCGGCATCTGAGTTGGTCGTCTACATGTGTCAGTCTACCTCCGGCTACGCCGTCTTCCTGGGCAGCAACCTCGTCTCCTGGTCCTCGAAGCGACAGCATGTGGTGTCCCGCTCGTGTGTTGAGGCGGAGTACGCGTCGTGACCAACGATGTGGCTGAGGCTTCCTGGCTTCAGCAGCTCCTTCAGGAGCTCCACTCTCCACTCACCCAGAGCACATTGGTATACTGTGACAATGTCAGCTCCGTCTACCTCTCCACCAACCCCGTCCAGCACTAGCGCACGAAGCTTGTGGAGATCGACCTCCACTTTGTTCGTGAGAGGGTTGCCCTTGGTGAGGTCTGGGTTCTTCACGTCCTGACGTTGTCGCAGTTTGCCGACATCTTCACGAAGGGTCTCCCTTCGTCCATGTTCTCCGAGTTTCGGTCCAGTCTCCAACATTTACAGGAGCTAGATGTTGGGACTGCGGGGGTGTTAGAGTACTCTTTGTATTAGGGATAACACTGTTATTAGGCAGGGGTATTTTGGTCTTTTATGTGGGGCTTCGCAGCCTATATATGTATCCCCCTTGACAACCTATGTGTTGAATGAATTTTATTTTCTCCAATAAATAGCAGTACAAAAGCTGTTATTTGTGTATCTCGTTACAAAGTTAGACATGCACATAACAATCTACTGGAATGATGTACAGCCTAATCAACCTAAAACCCAAGCAATCAATAGAAAACTATGGGCAAAAGTTTCTTCTGCTTTGAAACACAACATGGACAAAAGTTTCTCCTGCTTTGAAACAGAATTTAATTCCATAATTATCCAAAAATTTAAAGAATGCACCATGGCTGAATGTGAATGGAACTGTATTAGACTAACCTGTTCTTGTAAACACAAAGTTTCTGCACCTCCTGACAAGTCCCAAATTTGGCACCTACAGAGAAGTTGGATAGATCAAAATTGGTACTGTTAAATTCGCCGCGCATGACATTTTGTAGACCAATCAATTCATTCAACCAAACTTAGCAGAAAACCCTTGATATACCAAGATAAATCTTGATTGGATGCAAAAATGAGACGTTCCTTACAAGCTGTCCCTGCTCATCCAAACACCATTTGGAGCAACTAAATTCTGCAGGTAACCCAGCACTCACTTTAATATTTTATTTAACCAAAATGTGCTAATTGAATAGAGGTAAGATAAACTAGCAATAACCTTTGTCACCACATTTTTTGTGGAAATCATCCAAAAAGCCAAAAGCAGCATCAGAAAATAGCATATTAAAGAGGACCTCCACAGACATCTGTTGTTCGGATGTCAGTAACATGAAGTCATGCCATGACCTCTATAATGAAAAATGAAATTTAGCTAACCTGAAACTTTGACTCTGCGATCATAGTGTAGTATTCAGGTACTGTGAGAAAAGGCATGGTGACCACTTAGAAAAAATAATGTAAGGGATGAGGATGACTAGCAGAACAACTAACGATATAACAAGTGAATAGGACAACAAACCATTAGGAGCATCATCATCTACTGGGCCCAAACTGAATGGGTTAAGTCCAGTGGTGTCGTCTTCAAGTCCATCCTCCTGCACTTCTGAAAACCTTTTGGAAATATATATGCCCGAGTCACCACTATCAGTACTATTTGTGACAGCTGTACCGACGGCAGACCTACAGTTTAATAAGTTTGAATCAAGAAACACAGCTAATTATAAAGGAGAAAAGAAGTTCATTTGAATATGTGAAATCCAAGTCAGTGCTATGTTCATTATGCAAAAAACCTGTCCAGAGTTGAAGAACCTTCCTCTTGTTTAGGCCCCTTTGCTGCTTCCAATAAAAAATAACCATTTTCTTCACTGCTACTGGCTGATTTTCCATCCTTTACAAAGAGCAGACATAAATAATAGTTCAGAAATAAACAGCAGCTCCTATATGGTAGTTAAAAGTCAACAAGTTGAGGTAATTATGTGGTCATCAAAGAAAAAAGTTTGCTAACCTGGCATTCAAGAAGCACTCTTGCATCACTAACATGCTGTTCCCAGCCACCTACTATAATTTGATAGGCCTCGTCACGTGACAAGAAAGATCCAAAAAAGTGCTGCATGTAACAAGACATGAGTGCAAGAGATTCTATAATGTGACAGTCATGGAATTTGGAGCATGGCGGATTTCCTCACCCTTTTACTACCAGTAATAAGTTCAATGGCATTAGGGAAAATGGAAACAGTCTTTGCTTTACGTACATCAGTCACCTCTTGCAGAGGTATTGTTTTCTAGATAAAAAGATTATCAGCATTTCTGGAAATGCAACTACGTAAACTATAACGCTATATATGACAGTTCTCTCTTCAGATCATTCGTTACCTTCGTCTCATATCCAAAAATATTAGAGTAGAAGCATATATGGCGAAGAAATAAATACATATGGCCCTGCAGGAAAGCACATTTAGCAACATAAAATCATTAAAAATGTTGCAACTAAAAATAACAATTTTTTAACAAAATCAAATTGGTAATTTTGCAATTTAATTCTACTGTATGAAACAGTTTGATAACCTACTAGATTTTTAGGCATATAGACTACATGGTAAAAGCATTGATAAAATTGAAGGTACAATAATGAATGAATAAGTTAAAAAAACATGTAAGACAGCAAGTGTAGCAAATAGCCAATCACATTTGACTGTAAGAAGATATTCTCTCCATTTTTCTTACTTGATGTTTCAGGGGAGCAGAAGTGTTTTTATGTTGTTTGACGTTATAGGGTTCCACGAAGGGAGATAATTACATACTCAACAAATGCCTCTAACTCATGTATTGAATATACATTTTACAATACCAAAGCATGGTAAATCTTTGACTCATTCAATACTGAAGGGAGGTGATTTTGGATATAATTTTAGTAGAAAGCAACTTAAGTTCAAAACTGGCATGCAGTCATGTTATATTTCTTCCTTCATAAGTGTACAAGAAATTAAAACATGGATAAAAATGAACTGAGAGAAGGTGGCTTATTTCCCCTTGTGAGGCATCACGTAATTAACATTTAATTTAAGCATTTGTTAAGAACAACCTCTTTGGAGATTCTGTAATTGGATGGAGAAAAATAGACTTGTTGCACTAGCATGAGTGAAGAAAATTCCTTTACATGGTTAGGCTTTGATAGACTTTATGCACTAGCATGGATAATTAAAGTCTTTTCGTGATGGCTCATGCACATAGTTTTTTATTTAAGGAACAAATTTAAATAGTTGTGTCTACATGTCCTAAACTGGTAATGCCAAATTCAATTATTAGAGCAAAATATTTATCGTACTAGACGACTGAAAGTAAGATTGAACTCCATTCTTATATTTATAAAGTTGATTAATTGATTTGTAGCATGACAAATCCAGTATGCCACAACATTACTTGAGTTTTGACCAAATGCACACACATTCCAAGGAAATCCTAATGGATGTAGGATACATGGATATATCATCAGATTACTGTGGTCAGAAGTTGCAATAAGAAAATCAGAATGATGTTTGCAAAAAAAATACCTGAAGAAGAATATTTTCTTGAAGCGCACAGTTAAAATCTTGTACAAGAACCTGGATAGCAGAAAAGGTGAGTAAAAAGCCAACAACTAATTGCATCTCTTTCAGACATAGAATTATTGAGCTCAATGTTTCACTCCATTTGAGTGGAGATGTTAATCTATAAATAATTAAATACTATTGCATGGCCAAACCCTTAACTACTCTTGAACCAAATACGAGCTTTAACACATATTGTGCGATAGATCAGACTACATTTCAACCTTTATCAACCAAATCATCAAGAATTATCAACCGAAATCCGCCTACCATACGGTAATTAAATCAACTGTCAATCAAAAAGTCACACAGGACGCTCATCAAAGTGCAAACCACATATCATAGAAAGGCGAATCAGTGAAGATATCACTAACAATTACTACATGCCTACATGGTTTCCTTTGTATTCGACCATAACTCGACCAACATTTTTTTCACATTCAATACAAGAAGCTAAATTCCCACAGCACGAGGTTGCCTTGATCCAGAGCAAACAGTACAGCAGCGAAATCAATCATGATAAAACGAGCTGTGATAAAAAAGGTCAAAGTCGCCACCAAATCAATCCTCTTAGCCCAAGTACAGCCACCTGAACACTGAAATTCTCCCAGACCCGAACAACACAACCCCGAAGTCAACACCTAGATCGCAGAGGCAGCGGAAGCAGCTAGGGATCAGTCGACCCCAACCAGCCGGGAGTCGAATTTTACCTCGTCGGGCGGCAACCGGAACAGCAGCCTGTACTCCTCGCTCCTGCTCGCGAGCAGCGGGCTCTGCACACGATCGAAAGCAACCACGGCACATGAGAAACCAAGCGAGAGAGGGTGGGATGTTCCGGTGGTCGAATTCGCGCGCAATCGCCACCCACCGTCGCGTATGGAGCGGAGAGCTGGTCCGCGGAGTGTGCGGAGGCCGGGGAGGATGCCGCGGACGCGTCGACGGCGGGCGGCGCCGACGCGAGGCGCCGCGGCGGGGAGGCCGGGGAGGGCGCCGTGGTGTCGGCGGTGGGGCTCGCCCGGCTTGGGGAGGCGACGGCGGGCGACGCCATGCCGGGTCGGGGCTGAAAGGCGACCGCCGTGGCGCCGAAGGGGGGAGGGGGTCGCCGGCGAGCGAGCTGGGGCTGGTGGCGGTGGTGGGGAAGATCGAGAGGAGTGACGAGAGAGAGAAGGGGGGTTTGAATAATAATAATAATAATAATAATAATAATAATAATAATAATAATAATAATAATATGCGAGGGCGGTGTCGCGGGCGTGAGGGTGACGTGTTCCTGCTCCACCGTGCGTCCAGGGACTCGTCCTCCTCCCGCCGTACAGACTTCGGGTTCCGCTAGTGAGTGCCGCTAGTGTTTGCAGAAAAGAGAATCATCTCGAGTCTACCCAAAAATCATCTTCAGCTTAAGCACTACTTAGAACACAAGTATTGCCACGGGCTCATGCGGAAATTTAACTGTATCAGTTCAATTGCTGCATGATATTTTTTGAGAGGATGAGGTGTTTTATTGATCAAAAAAGATCGTTACAAAGTTACATAGGTATTACAATCTAGAGACTTGACAGAACCAGCAAACACATGAGCCACCACATTGGATTTCTGACTAGAAAAATTAAATGAACAAGATTCAAACACTACAGCGATGACTCGTCTCCGGACAGGAGGAAATATTTGTTAAATCATAAAAAGACAATATGAGATAAAAGATGACTTTTGAAAAATAATAATCTCTAGATGCTGTCATAGCATGACGACTGAAGAATCACAATACCTTCTGTTAAGATAGTATGCACTGACCAATTGACCTCAAAAGCTTAAGCTGATAGAGAATGGTGGGCAATTCACTTATACTTTAACACCCCCCTCACGTGCAGGCTTTATTGAGCCGCAAACGTGGAACAAGAGTCGGCTGCAATTTATTTTAATAAATCGTGCTCGCCAGAAATCGAACTTGAGACCTCTGTCTCTGATACAATGTTAAGATAGTTGCACTGACCAATTGACCCAAAAACTTAAATTGATAGAGAATGGTGGGCAATTCACTTATACTTTAACACCTTCAACAAGGTCAGGAGAAGTCTTTCTCTTGAAAATACACAATATGTTTATTTAACAATAAAGCATGAATAAGATATGATAAAGGCTGCCCTTTTGATCCTCCTAATCTAAACAACCATATCTCGTCATGGTTTCGACCGCGCCAATGAAGAAAGGCCAAATCTAGCAATAGAATACGCCAAAACCATTGACCATCTTACTACACAAGCTCCTTCATGTTGCGCCATGCTCCGTATCAAAACACCACCATTGATAACGAACGGACACGTCGACTGGAATACTGATGGAACACCCGCACGCCATGATTGGCAGCTTCGACGTCGGCGTTGGGTTTCGGGCACGGAGTATCAAGACGTCGGTAGGGCCACGACGACCGCAATACAGACCCGGCCGGTGCGCGTCGGCGATGCCTCCGGCGCAATCACGCCATACGGACGGCTTACCGGGACGCCACGAATGAACACAAATCATGGTCGATGAACATGCCACCAATATCTAAGAAATAGTTAGTCTAAATTGTAATACTGTGCCTATGTTCAATCTACTCGTACATAAATGCTTTCAGAGCCAGAGTCCAAGTTTATTGGCTACAAATGTCTAATTTTTTTCTCATGGTCTCATGAGTTGACATTTTTGTTTTAAGGCGGCATGAAGATATCTTATTTGACAAATAGATACATGTTTGAACATGTTGACATGCTTACATCATCGAGCTTAAATTGTTGTTTGAGCTTCTTCCCTTTGTAAAATATTAGTTGTAGAGCATTTCTCAAACAAAACATTTTTTATTACATTTCATTCGAATCGATTAAACTATGATGTATCCACATCATAATCTCGGTAGATGAAAGTAAAGAATATTGTTTGAAGTAAAGAAAATTTATTCGGCCAAGAGCAATTAATCTATATGCCCTTGGAGTGTGTGTTAAATATACTTGAAAGAAGCAGTCATGTGCTTACGTAAGACTTAGAGCTTCTATTTTTATCATTGAACTGGATGAATTGTCGGAGGTGTGGAAATATGTCACATCTTTCTTTCATTCTCTTCCAAAACCCGGTGAAATTCCTATGTCACATCTTTCTTTCATTCTCTTCCAAAACCCGTTGAAATTCCTACACATTTTTTAAGGGTCCGTTTGGTAGCCCGCAATCCTGCAGATATCCCGGCTAAATTCCCGGCCCAGAACACATCAAGCTAAAATTTCTCCTATGTGCACTCGGGAGCCCATTTTCCCGGCCCGATCCACGGGGGAGCACAGGGCTTTGTGCCCCGGACTCGCGAGGTCGGGCAGGAAATCCTTGCTCTCTCCCACGCGTCGCTCGCCTCTCCATGCGCACATCACTCGGCTATTCCTTGACTCCCCCTCTCACCTCTCCCGCCCCTTATGCCGCCTCCACATCCCGCGCCCGTGCAGCCGTTTGGTAGCCGCAATCCTGGAGATATCCCGGCTAAATTCCCGGCCCAGAACACATCAAGCTAAAATTTCTCCTATGTGCACTCGGGAGCCCATTTTCCCGGCCCGATCCACGGGGGAGCACAGGGCTTTCTGCCCCAAACTCGCGAGGTCGGGCAGGAAATCCTTGCTCTCCCCCACGCGTCGCTCGCCTCTCCATGCGCACATCGCTCGGCTACTCCTCGACTCCCCCTCTCGCCTCTCCCGCCCCTTGTGCCGCCTCCACATCCCGTGCCCGTGCAGCCACACTGCTCACTGCCCCCCGCGGTACGCCGCCTCCGCATCTCGCGCCTCATCTCTTGCCACGACACCACCCCACCTTCCTCGACTTAACTCTAGATCCACGTGCCTCACCTCATCGCTTTGCGCAGCAGAAGCAATACGGGAAGGACGTATAGTAGCAATCTAGATCTGGAGAAGGAGAATAAACTAGAGGAGTTCTGACCACTGATGAGCTACCGCCCCGTGGAGAACCTTGACATAAGACTGTTCGAACGCCCCGCGACATGGGAGACGAGGTGAACGAGGGCAAGCTCGATCCACATTACTGTTTCATATGCTTGCCGACAACGAGTTTGAGAAATCTCGGCGCTTGCACTGCTGTGACTGTGAGCGGACAAGCATTGCATTGCTATACGTTTGCGGTAGTAGTACAGTATCGGGCGCCATGTGCTCAGGTTGGTGTTGCTCCGATCCGAGGTGGCCGCATTTGCTCTAGAGGAGGAGGATGAACTGGGGGAGTTCTGGCCACTGATGAGCTACCGCCCCATGGAGAACCTCAACATAGAAGGCTTGAGCAGGCCTCCATCCACACACACCTCACCGCTTCCAACATCAGATTCGTACTTTTGCTTAAGATGGGTGGAAGACCGGCATAGGGCTCTGCAAGAAACAACAAGGTACCATATTTTACACTTCCTTCTATATGAGATTCTGATTGTGGCAGCTCTCTAGGATCATAGATTATTCCCACATACCAACACTAGTCTTTCTTGCGCACTTTGTCCTCACTCGTGCGCATCCGGGAAGACTTCCCGGTCGGTCACCCATCCTTAAATTTCTCCGAGCCAAGCACGCTTAACCCCGGAGTCCTTTGCAGGTGGGCTTCCGGAAAAGAAGGTATACCTTGATGGTATGAGTATTTTATCATTCCTATTAAGCCGGGAGCAAGGATATCACACAATCCACCCCTCTTAGAAGACCGACGTCCTCGTCGGTCAACACCAAGACATGAACGTCTCCTCTTAGCCACGTCTGTACGTTTAGTACTGGCATACGCATACCGTACGTCCAGTTAGCAGCATACGTACTATACCGTGTCCCACACAGATGACCCACGCGTCATGCGTATGTACCCACGTCCCCGACCCATACGGTACCGTATCCTTCTCACTAACCCGTACGCACCCGTGAAACTGCGAGGGTCGGCTCTGATACCATTTTGTGGCAGCTCTCTAAGATCATAGACTATCCCCACAGACCAACACTAGTCTTTCTTGTGCACTTTGTCCTCACTCGTGCGCACTCGGGAAGACTTCCCGGTCGGTCACCCATCCCCAAATTTCTCCGGGCCAAGCACGTTTAACCCCGGAGTTCTTTGCAGGTGGGCTTCCGAAAAAGAAGATATACCTTAATGGTATGAGTATTCTATCATTCATATTAAGTCGCGAGCCAGGATATCACACTGATATCCTATTCTAATGTTCTACTCAAACCATTATTTGCTTCTCATATGATAATGTTGTGGTAATAATACAAGACTCACAGTTAGGGGTTTCCTTATTTATTAGGACTTAATCCTTTTAATTCTACCTCCTGTGCTTTAATTCTACCTGTTGTGCTCATCTGTCAGCAACATTATTGATTTAGACTAAAAGCTAATGGCTTTGAGCAAGTATGTGCAGTCATACACTGATGTGCTTGGTTGCTCAGTTATGGATTATGAGGAATTACAATCAATTGTTACTGATATTTGTATGAGTTTAATACCAGTCATCTCATACCCATCTTCTACTCGAGGAGGAACTGAGCCTAGCTTCTGTTGGTTCAGGGTGTGTATGTAAAACACCCTGACCACCAAAGTTTGAGTCCTAATTGACACTAATTTAGGTTCCTACTACTTCTTAATTAAAAGTGCAGTTGTAGCATGTAGCATGGATAAGGGAGCTAAATTTAAAATGAAACTGAGTTCTTTTTACGCCACTTGTTATGGAGGAAACGTGGGATTAAGCAGCACACACATTTATTTAACAGTGTTGTGGCATGCAGTTTAAAAAAACTGAACTGGTGATGTTGGGGTTATTGTTAGTAAATGCTGCCTTTCATATGGTTATTGTTGGTAAATGGATGTTTGTAGTAGTAATTAATCTTGAATAACTTTTTTAGTTCTTTACTCACAAGAAGCGGACATATTTGTTTGCAACTACTATCTCTCACGTTACTGTCCAATAGGAGACTTCACCTAACTGTTGAATTTCAAATGGTAAGGAGCATATTTTCATGTGTTTAGAGCTAGTGCTTGTGTACCGTGGTAAAACTTTATAGATGAAGTAAATCATAATAGAATATATGGATATTTTTGCAGTGATAGTGCATTCTTGTACTGTGATGAACTCTCATGAGCTATCGGAGAAGAATTTTTGTGATGTTGGTGCATTATTTAATAGCTATTACATGCTTTTATAATGCACAAATAAAGTTTCATGATATTATAGTATCGATGAAATTCATTTTTTTATGATATTATAGTGTCTATGGCTCCTGTTACGAGTTTTCTGTGTCACATATTCTTCCTGATTTTTTGAGTTTTTAGTGCATTTTCGTATTTTTAGAGTGTATTTCCAATTTTTGAACATTTCAAGCATTTTTTATTTTTTTATTTTCAAAAAAATCCATGCCAAAATGTTTCTCACCGCAGGGAGGACGCACCCAGGAAAGGCAGCGGATTTGAAAAAGATTTTCTTTCCCTAGGTTAGATATCCCTTGCTACCAAATTAACCCTAAAAGAGAAAATCTAACACTTACCTCAACTTACCCGAACTCTTGTAAATTGTTGTTCCTACTAAATGGAACTTGAATGCAGCAACTCTCCTCACTCTACACCACGTCGTCAAATCGGGAAACGGGTACGCGGCAACCCGGGCTGCCACGTTCAACAGCCGAAACATCGAGAAGCCCAACCAAAACCCCACCGCAAAAGCCACGCGAAAGTCTACACGGATACCGAACCCAAACTCCAGGCCAGGGAGAGCCAGCGCGAGAGGCTCGCGCATCCTCTGAAACCTAACCCTAGCCACGTCCCTGCCCTCGTCGCCGGCGGCGATGGCGATGGACGCGGAGCGGCGGCAGGCGGAGCTGATCGAGCAGTTCTCGGCGCAGGCGGCGGCGCTGTCCAGCTCCGCGCCGCAGCTGGCCGCGCTGGTGCTCGAGGCCACCTCCCACCCGGCGCTCTTCGCCTTCTCCGAGCTCTACGCCCACCCGGCCCTCGACAAGGTACGCGTTGCGGCCGCTGGTCCCTCCTCTCCTCCCCTCGCCATCTGCGGCGGCGCTAGGGTTAGGTTTATTTTTGTTTTCATGTATAATCCACGTCGGGTGGTCGGTTTCCCGGATCGATCTGATGGGTACGTGGTCGGTTGTTTCGTTTGATTACTGTTGCAGCTCAAGGAAACGCAGTATGCGTCGTCCATGGAAGTGCTCCGCATCTTCGCCTATGGCACCTTGAAGGACTACAAGAGTAAGATTAAGACCCTGCCTTTGCAATCCGTACATCGCATTCTCATGTAGCATGCTTTCTGTGAGACTCTGTATATGCCCATTTGTTCTGTTCATTTGCCGCTGTGCATTTTTTGATCTTTTCCATGTTCGGTGGGTAGTACGCTATGAAGTATACAACAACAACAACAACAACCAAGCCTTATTCCAAGCATGTTGGGGTCGGCTAGACATGAAATCCAATAATTATATATATATATATATATATATATATATATATATATATATATTTCAATGAAGTTTATATATATATATATATTTCAATGAAGTAAAACGGAGGAAGAGATATAAGAGTAACAAGAAAAAAAAGAAAAAAGACTAATATTCTCGAACATGAATTGCTACTTTCCATGTGGTCCTATCATGATCTAAGTCTCTGGATACATTCCAATCTCTCAGATTGGAATGTATCCAGAGCTAAGAGATTGGAATGTATCCAGAGACTTAGCTCATGAATCATGATAGGACCACATGGAAAGTAGCAATTCATGTGCGAGATCTTAGTCTTTTTTTTTTCTTTTTTATTGTTACTCTTATATCTCTTCCTCTCTTTTACTTTATTGAAAGTATGAACTGGGAAATTTGTTTGGAAAAGCTAAATGGGGTGATAATAGCTTGGGTGGGCGCGGAGCTCTGATGCTGGGTTGAATTAGTATTTATACATGCATCCAGGAGGGCCCTAATGTGCTAATAACTTGAATTTAGATCTCATTTGGCAGACCCAGCTCAAAGATCCATGCTGTATCTGGAGTTTATAATAGGTAGTTTACACTTTTATTTTTAATAATAAAAATTGAACATGACCAAGGACCAAGATTTTTAAACAGCACCTGGATGCCTAGGCGCCTGCCAGGCGCTTAGACACCAAGGTGCCCGGCCATGTTGCCCAGTAGATTGGCGGCGGCTGCCTGGGACGCGGCGGTGGCCAGGCGCTGGCCAGACGAATCCAACAACCATGGTGTCTAGTCCGTAGCGCCTGGATGCTTAGGCAGCAACGCCTTTTAAACACTGAATATAACCAAAAATCCTCAATTCTTCCACAGTTCCAGCTCCAAGGATTTCAGGAGCTAGGAACGATCTGCTTCAAGAATTCTTGGATCTGGATCTCTACCAAACAGAACACTAATTTAATTTCTGCCAATATTACGTCACGTTTCTGCTGTAGAAAACAGGGCTCGAGCCAATAATAACAATTTCTCCTTTTACCAGTCGATATCATGATTTATAAACACAGATTTAGCTGTTCATAAGCTAAGTTACGATGGATACAAACCTTTCTCTGGTGATTTGCTTATGTCCCATCTCAGCACAATTGGGTTTGCTAGAATTTTTGGCTTGGTTGATTGATCTAATGTCGTGTCCATGGTTTTTAGCATTCTGTAGGTAAGTAAGTCATTTCCACTGTTCACTTTGGGTTTCTTCCGCATTTGGTACTTCTGTCTAATGTTAATTATGTACACAAGAAACTGTTAGACTTGGGTAACTGAGGGGCAGTATAGTCATTAGTGAGAGATTAGGGGTAGTTTAGTCTTTTCCTCTCACCTAATCCCTCTATATAATGGACCCTGTACCCTCTTGATCATTATCATCTAATACAGTCCTCAATTATCCCTCTGATGGTATCAGAGCAAGAGGTCTGGAGTTCGAATCCTGGCGGGTGTGATTTATTAAAATAAACTGCCAGGGGAAGGGTGGGCAATTCACTTATATTTCAACACTCCCCCTCACGTACCGCCCGCCGGAGCCGCCGCTGCCAGCCCTGCTGGCGCGCTGTCCCACCCCGCTGCCGCTGGATCTGCAGCCGCCGCCACTAGATCTGCAGCTGCCGCCGCAGCCCCCGCCGGCGCGCCGCCCGCCGGAACCACCACCGCCAACCTTGCTGTCATGCTGCCACCTCTCCCTGCTGTTGTGTCCACGGTGCTTCCGCCCTGGGTCACTGCCGCCCCTACAGCAAGGCTGCTGCCACCACCTGGTTTTGGGGCGCCGCCATCGCCGAGTCTCGGCCGGCCGGCGCCATATACAGCACAACATCTGTGTTCATGGCAGGTACTATCTCCGGAGCCAACAACCCTGTCGCTGCGTCCACTGGCCTCAACGTCGATGGGAGCACCACGACCTCTGTCCCGCCAATGATTCCGTTTTCAGCCGCTGGCGCCGTGGCTGACCGCGCGGTCACTGACACGACGGACACCTCCGGCATCGCCGCAGCCCTGGTTGCCTCTCGCGAGCGGGCCCTCGCTCTCGCACTGGAGCAGGAGCGTGCCTCTATGGCCGCTCTTTCACATCAGCTCGAGGAGAGTACTCACCGGTCAATGAATACTTCCTACGAGCCCACCTCAGATGCTGGTACGTACTCGGCTTCACTTGTGGATGCTCTTCATGCACAGGCCGCTGAGATCCAGAACATCCGGACACTTGTGCCGGTTGTCCTTAGCTCCGAGTCTACCTCATACGCCCGTTGGCGTGACTTGGTACTTCTCACACTGAGGTGTTTCCGCCTCGACGACCACGTCCTCCAGGATGGCTCTTCGGTGGATGTCTCCTGGATCAACATGGCCAGCCTGGTGTTGTCCTGGATCCTTGGCTCCCTCTCTGAGGAGCTACAGGACATCGTCAGGCACGGTGGCGACACTGCTCGTCGGGCCTGGTTGGTCCTTGAGCAGCGCTTTCTGGGAACTGCGCGACTCGAGCCCTCCACATCAGCGCTCGGTTTCAGAACACTGTCCAGGGTGATCGCTCCATCTCCACCTACTGTCTAGAGATGAAGGGCATGGCGGATGCTCTACGTGACCTTGGCGAGTCGGTCAGTGACAGCGCTCTCGTCCTTCGGGTCCTTTAGGGCCTGAATGAGCACTATTGTCTTCTATGAACGAACGTGGCTACTCTGTCTGGAGCCACCCCCTACCTTCGAGAAGGTATGGTCTGACCTTGAGCTTGAGGAGATCACTGCAGGAGGCTCTACTGGCTCTGGGTCTGCCACAACCTTTTATGGCTCTGGGCAGTCCCCTCGTCCACCCTCATCAGCTGCTGGTGGACCACCGTCACGACCACCTTCCACCCCAGGTACTCCTGCTAGTACTGGAGGTGGAAATCGCCGCCGCCGAGGCAAATACAACGGCCGTGGTGGAGGTAGCAGTGCAGGCGACACTCCTGCATCCACTACTCCGGCTACTGGTGGTAGTGGTGGTACCGGCCGCGGAGGTGCACCCTGGCCCACACCCTACAACCCGTGGACTGGCCAGATCTACATGTGGCCTGTGCTGTCTCCGGGTTCTCAGCCTCCACGACCACCACGCTACAGTGAACCAACCTACATTGCTGGTGGGGCGCCGACTCAGGCCTACGGTGGGCCTGGTTACCCTTCTGGCGGACAGTCAGCCTCGATCTACGGAGGCACCGACTATCCTGTTGGGTACTCGGAGCCGGCGGCACCTCTTCAGGAGCCACCCTCGACGTGGGATCGACAGTCGTTGACCTCTTCCTTCAGCACCATGCACCTTACTCCACCAGGTGCTGACTGGATAGTTAACTCCGGAGCGTCATACCATACTACTCCAAATGCTGGTATACTTTCTTCCACCCAACCCTCCAATGCCTCTTTTCCTTCATCTATAGTTGTTGGGAATGGGTATGTTCTTCCGGTCACCTCATTAGGTGATTCCGGTCTCCCGGGTTCTTTCCAGCTTAAAAACATTCTTGTCGCTTCGGATATCATTCAAAACTTGCTTTCTGTCCGTCGTTTTACCACTGACAACAATGTTTCCATGGAGTTTAATCCATTTGGTTTGTCTGTGAATGATCTTTCTACTCGGCGACCTCTTTTTCTATGTGATAGCTCAGGGCCCCTTTACACACTTCGACTTCCTACTTCCACTGCATAACCACCCTTTTGCCTTGACTACGACAACTTCATCTACCACTTGGCATCGCCGGCTTGGCCACCCTGGTGCAGATGCTATGTCGAAGTTGTCCAGTAGTTCTGTTATCTCGTGTTCTAGGGGCACACATGACTCCTTATGTCATGCTTGTCAGCTTGGTCGCCATGTTCGACTTCCTTTTCCCACTTCTGTGACTCATGTTGATCACGTTTTTGATCTTATACATTGTGATTTGTGGACATCACCCATCACCAGTGTATCGTACTTTAATTATTACTTGATGATCATTGATGATTTTTCTCACTTTTCGTGGACTTTTCCATTACGATTGAAGCTCGAGACTTCCGTTACTCTTTCTCACTTCTTCGTTTGGATTTCCACTTAGTTTGGACGCACCATCCGAGCTGTCCAGTGTGATAACGGACGCGAGTTCGATAACTGCGTTTCGTAACTTCCTCTCCGCACATGGGGTACAGCTACGCATGTCTTGTCCGTATACCTCTCCTCAAAACGGCAAGGCAGAGCACATGATTCACACCACCAATGATGTCATGCGCTCCCTGATGTTCTAGATATCAGTTCTAGCTCGATACTGGGTGGAGGCTCTCCATACTGCCACAATTCTGATTAATCGCCTTCCTACCAAGGAGATTCGTGCCTCCACCCCTACTTCGCTTTACATGACACCGATCCCCTTTACGATCACCTTCGAGTTTTCGGGTGCGCTTGCTACCCTAACCTCTCCGCCACTGCTTCGCATAAGCTTGCGCCCCGCTCGACACGATGTGTTTTTATCGGGTATTCCCTTGATCATAAGGGGTACCGATGCTTAGATCTCACTACTCACCGCCTTTTGATCTCTCGGCACGTCGTCTTCGACGAGTCCTCTTTTCGCTTCTCCACCACCTCTTCCCGTTCCACCATAGAGCTGGATCCCCTTCTCCCACTGACCCCGAGGCTGCTCCCCAGCTGCCTTGGCCTCTTTCTTCTGCAGGTTCGACACACGCTACGCCTCAAGTGCCCCTAGCGTCACCTGCTGCACCACGTGCGGCATCGACGCCTCCAGCGTCACTTGTTGTACCTCGGGTGGCTCCAACGTCACCAGCTGCACCACGCGCGGCATCGACGTCGCCTGCTGCGCCTCTAGTGACCCCTACGTCACCAGCTGTGCTACGCGGCCTCAGCTTCCCCGACGTCACCTGCAGTGAGCCCGACGTCCTCGACGTCACCTGTCGCACCAAGCGCAACACCGATGACGACTTCTCGCTTCGCCGACCCCGCACTTGTCTACCAGCGACGAGCGCGGGATGGGGCCCCAGCTCGAGCTGCGCCACACGCGGCACTGGAGCCCTCTACACTAGTCGTCGCTCCACGCGTAGCCTCGAGACCAACTCTCGTCTACCCACGACGAGAGAAGGTTGTTGTACCCGAGTGCCCGGTGTACAACCCTCCTCTTCTCCACAGGGATCCTGGTCACGTCCACCCGATGGTGACTCGACGTGCGTCCGGGAGTCTCCGGCCGGTTGAGCGCTTCTCTAGAGCTGCCCTCTTGTCGACGACGTCTCCACCGACCGACTCTTCTTCGGTCTCACCCATACCGACTTCCGTCTGTAGCGCCCTCACTGACCCTCACTGGCGTCGTGCCATGGAGGAAGAATATGAGGCCCTGCTTGCCAATCGGACCTGGGACCTGGTTCCCCGCCCTGGTCGTGGCAATGTTGTCACGGGCAAGTGGGTATTCACACATAAGAAGGCGGATGGTACCTTGGAAAGGTATAAGGCTCGGTGGGTACTTCGGGGCTCCACTCAGCGCCCTAGAGTCGACTATGACGAGACCTTCAGCCCGGTGGTGAAGCCGGCGACGGTTCGTACCGTTTTGTCGCTGGCTCTATCGCGTTCTTGGCCCGTCCACAAGGTGGACGTCGAGAATGCCTTCCTCCACGGTACGCTGATCGAGACGGTGTACTGCAGTCAGCCGACAAGATTTGTTGACTCAGCTCATCCAGACATGGTTTGTAAGCTGAACAATTTCCTGTACGGTCTGCACTGAGAGCTTGGTATAGCCGGTTCACCTCCTTCATGGTCTCACAGGGCTTCGTCGAAACTAAGTCGAACACTTCGTTGTTTGTCTATCGACGTGGGAGTGACACTGCTTACCTTCTACTGTACGTCGATGACATTGTACTGACATCGTCCAGTTCGGCTCTTCTTCGGTGCACTATTTCTGCTTTACAGCAGGAGTTCGCTATAAAGGACCTGAGCCGCCTCCACCACTTCCTGGGTATTGTGGTCGGGGACCGACTAGGCGGCTTGTTCCTTCACCAGCGACAGTACTGCCTGGATATCCTGCAGCGAGCGGGCATGGCTGAGTGCAAGCCGTGCTCCACTCCAGTGGATACTCAAGCGAAGCTCTGCGCTACCGACGGGACACCCGTCACTGATCGTACTACTTACATGAGTCTTGCAGGTGCCCTTCAATACCTCACCTTCATCAGGTCGGACATCTCCTATGCGGTTCAGCAGGTGTGCCTCCACATGCACGACCCGAGGGAGCCGCACCTCACCGCTGTGAAGCGGATTCTTCGGTACCTGCGTGGCACCCTCGACTACGGCCTCCTCCTTCGACGTGACGCGGCCTCCGAGCTGGTCGTGTACACCGACGCTGACTGGGCAGGCTGCCCGGACACTCGCTGGTCTACCTCTAGGTACGCCGTCTTCCTGGGCGGTAATCTCGTCTCCTGGTCCTCGAAGCGACAACAGGTGGTGTCGCGTTCGAGTACTGAGGCGGAGTATCGCGCCGTGGCTAACGGCGTGGCTGAGGCTTCCTGGCTTCAGCAGCTGCTTCAGGAGCTTCACACTCCCGTCGCCAGGAGCACCATGATCTACTGTGACAACGTCAGCGCCGTGTACCTCTCCACCGACCTGGTCCAGCATCATCGCACGAAGCATGTGGAGATTGACCTCCACTTTGTTCGTGAGCAGGTTGCATGCGGCGAGGTTCGGGTACACCATGTCTCGACGATGATGCAGTTCGCCGACATCTTCACGAAGGGCCTGCCGTCATCGCTGTTCTCCGAGTTTCGGTCCAGTCTCAACATCTGCAGTCGCTAGATGTTGTGACTGCGGGGGGGGGGGTAGACTATGTAATTATGTGGGTAACCCAGGGGCAGTTTAGTCATTAGTGAGGGATTAGGGTTAGGGGTAGTTTAGTCTTTCCCCCTCACGTAATCCCTCTATATAATGGACCCTGTAGCCTCTTGATCATTATCATCTAATACAGTCCTCAGTTATCCCTCTGATAGAAACATATACTTTTAGTTCACTAATGTATCTTCTGTGAAAGTGTAGATAAAGCTGAATCCCTTCCTGCATTGTTGCCTGATCAAGTCCGGAAGCTGAAGCAACTCAGCGTGCTAACTCTCGCGGAGTCAACTAAGGTGCTAATTCTTACTGAACCTACCTTATATATGAAGCAATCATTTATAGCATCTCTTTCTGTAGACAAAATGTGATGCTTATTGCCATCAACTTGCAACCATGTGAATTGTGTTTCAGTTCTCCTATTGAGGTTTGATGCACATTATCTAGTTTTTTGAATTTCCTTCTCGTTCTAATGGAAAATATTTATGGGGTTAAGAACCAAGTCTGAAGCGGATATGTGGAGTTTATCTTTGAGCAATTGATAACCGAGGACCAAATAAACTTACCATGTGTATCAAAATTTAGTATTATTATATTTTTTGGCATGTATTTTTCTCTGTACTTACGCTTAACTGCATATTGGAAAGAACATTCTTTGGCATTGCTTGCTTTCTCCCTGCAGAAACACTAATCTTTTTTTTTTGCCTGCAATGCTTTCTTTAGTTACTACCGTATGATCAGCTCATGCATGAGTTGGATGTTTCCAATGTAAGAGAGCTCGAAGATTTCCTCATTAATGAATGCATGTATTCAGTGAGTCCTTGCACCCTCTTTCAAATTAGACATCAAAATCTCTGTAGATTCCAATTTAAATATTCCTAGTGGGTGGCCAATAACATCCCTATTTGAAATTTTGTTGTTCGCCACTCATTAACTTCTTTTATATTTCTTGCTTCAAACTGGTAATGAATTACATGTTTAATTAGGGTATTGTTAGAGGCAAACTGGATCAGCTGCGAAGGTGCTTTGAGGTAAGATACTACCTGTTTATGCAGAATCATTCATAAGTACTCCTAACTATGTATTGGTTGCTTCAGTTTGATTCTCTTCCATGCATATCAGGTACAATTTGCGGCTGGAAGGGATCTTACAGCTGATCAACTGAACAACATGATAGATATCTTGTCTGGCTGGTGTGTATGTTTATATATAAGAAGTGTTGTTTCATGCTTGCTCAAGAAAATGCTAATGCTTATGTTCATATTTGCGCACTTAATTTTCGTCCTTACATCCAACCTTCTGAAATCATATTGTTCCTGTGTGATGGAATCACAACTATATTGTTTGCTGCTAAAGATATTATTCTCTGGTCTACTATCCTTGCAAGCAACTGTTATGATGTAGTGTACTATATTAGTTTTAGGAGACCACTCGGTGGGATGCTGCTGTTCCTGCAAGTCACTGATTGTTTGAGTAACATACTAAAATTGATATATCAAGTGTTCTATAACTCATTAATTTTCATTTTGTTTGGGTAGAGGTCTGTAATTTCGTATTGCTTTATAATTTATTTGTTAAATGGTGACGGAGATCAACCTGTTCTCTCACTGAGACAACTTGATTATATTTTTCGGTGTTGATGCTTTGGTTTTGAGTTGACATATAACTGTCAATCAATCAAGAGAACATATATTATGTAAATGACTCTTGTGGTGCTAACATGTTGATATACATCTGTGACTATCTGATTTGTCACGAGAGGTCACGATTAGGGGTGGTGGAAGACATACTTACCACTTAAATGTTCTCTGTGATAGGCCACGGTTAGTGGGACTTTCCATTAAAGTGGTACATGAGTCTTCCACCACTCCTAATCATGGTCTCGTGATGGATCAGATAATCACGGATGGTCGTTAGCATATTAGCACCACAAATACCATTTACACTAGACATGTTCTCGTCAATCTTGCACACTAGATATGTTCTTGTCAATCCATATGTTCTTAGCTTCTAATTTTGTTTAGTTAGTTTCTTGTATACATTATGAAGTGATACTCTAGTGAATTTATGTTTCTTGTTACAAACTCATATGGGGATGTTGCACAGGTTGGGAACTTCAGATACCTTGTTGCATCAAATTCAGGAGAAAATCAAGTGGGCTGACACAATGAGTGAGGTGAACAAGAAGCACCAGAAGGAATTTGAAGACAGAGTAGAAGAAGCTAAAAAATCAATCAAGGTGAGCTGGATCAAATTGATGCATCTATAGATCACTATTTTCTGTTAAACAAATTGGAAAAAAGGAACTAGGTTGCATATTCTATAATTGCATTTTTCTTTGCCCCCCATTTACCTACTTTTACAATGCCCTTAGTCTGAATTTTATTATTATATTTCTTAATTGTTCATATAGTGGCAGCTACTTGATTGAATAGTGGAATTGCCGAACTATGTTTCTTACTTGATGGCAGAAGCTGAACAATTTAAGCAGGCAGACATCGATGTGCGGGGGCATGACGACTTTCTCTCTGAATCTGGAGGAATAATGGATTTTGAAGAGGACCGCATTCGGCCCAAGAGGTAATTGGTTATGGTCCCCATACTGGGAGTGTTTCATTGTTCTGTTCTGCTAATTTTAGTTAACCTTTCTGGAGAGAAGCTGCTTTTTTTGTAATGTATGTATGGACAATTGATGGTCCAGCTGTCAGCCTTCAACAGCTAACATAGTAAACCTATGTAGTGTTAATAATGCTGGATCTCTGGGACTTTTCTGCTAATATTTACTTATGTAAATGATCTTCGTGGAATTTGCTTTCAGTTTAAAAAACTATAGTTATCTAATATAACATGACATTGCAGGAGGAGACAACCGATGGCATAGTTTCAATGAAGTATTTACCCATCACTCCCTGCATGCAAATTGCTGATGCCTTGATTGAGACTTTTTGACGTCAGAGTTGAGAACTTTGTACATCAGTTATGGTGCCTCCGCTGAAGCGAGTGCCTTGCCTTCTGGTGAAACTGCTCGTTTTTTTGGTAGAGATGTACAAGGATACAACACTTGCTGCAGTATTTATTTCATAGTGAATTTGCAGATGGCTGAATCAATGCTTGTGAAGATTATGGCTCGTTAAATTTCGTGTGATTTCACTTGGTTTTGATGCGTCCGCATTCCTCGACATATGCTTCCATTATGGGCACAATACGGTCCATGACATGGTCTATTTTTTTCCTGAGCGTCGTCTCACTGGAAATTAGGGCCAAGTCAACGCGACGTGCATCAGGGGCTTTGACGCATCAGAAACTAAGCGTGACATGAGACTCCAGTCAGGGCTAGGTTGCTCGCGTTTTTGCGTAACATTCTCGTTGACGGCAAACTTCCACGAGAATGTTGCGGCCTACATTATTACATCGGAGTTTAATTAGATGGTGGCTACAAAATGCCATGAGCTGGGCAGCCATAAGATAGAAAAAGCACGAGACAATAAGAAGAGCACGTTACATAGGAGCTAATACTTGGTGATAAGGTGGAGCAAATGCATAAGTAGACAGACACTTTCGGCATGGTAAGCATAAAGCGGCCTAAGAATCAACACTTCATGTCGAGAGCGATTGCCCACGCCTTCTTGTGAAAGACGACCTCCAGCCTGGCGATCACCGCCCAGGCTGGCGCGGGCTAGTGGTGGGACTTGGGTTGGGCTACTTTTGAGCGGGCCGAGGCCTGGTCGAAAAGCACGGCACAAGGCCCGGTTCGGCATGAAATGGAATCGGGCCGCGGCACGGCACGAAGATTCGTGCCGTGCTTGGGCCGGCTCGACCCAGTTGGCCCAAAAATTTGAAAATAGCCCGATACAACCCATCGACCCGATACAGCCCATCGGCCCGGTTCGGCCCGTAGGGTTTCGACTTAACCCGGTTCGGTTCGGTCTGGTTTTTCGGTTTCATTTCTCCTCTTCTCCTCAGCCGCCAACCCCGCCCCTTGCCTGCCGGCTGCCACGCGCCCCAGCCCGCCCCGAGCGGTCGACCCGCCCGCCCAAGCCCCAGTCGGCCGCCCCAGCCCGCACCCCCGCCCGGCCGCCTGGACCCCCCTGCCTGCCGCGCGCCCGCCCCCCCCCCCCCCCCCCCACCGTGCGCTAGTCGCGCGCCGCGCCCCCCTGTCAGGCTAGACTCCAAGCCACAACAGCACAACCACAAGTCTACAACCATGTTGCCAACTAGGGGTAGTGGTCGTGGCTACGAGGAGCCCGATCCACGTCGTCTATCTCCAAACATGGGAGATTACGGGATGGATGATGTCGATTTGGAAGGTGATGCATATGATGAGTACCAAGATGATGATTATGTTGGTTTAAATAATGCAGGTGGTGCTAATTTCTCCGTCGATGTGCCCGCTACCGCAAGCGACGTGCCTCCACAACCCGAAGCTCCACATGAAGAAATTCAAACATCTACTACTTCGGAACCCAAAAAGAAAAGAGCCAAATGTTGGGATCACTTCATTGAGCACGTAGAAAATGTCAATGGTAAGAATTTAGTAACTTCTGCTACTTGCAAATATTGTAAAAAGGTTCTTACTGCAACATCTAGTAGTGGGACGGGCCACCTAAATCGACATTATGCCGCATGTGTTAAGAAGTTTGCTTTACGAGGAGGTGCCTCAACACAAACTCAATTGAACTTCAATCCCGATGGTTCTATAAGTACTTGGGTTTATAATACTGATGTTGCTCATTCTGAAATTGCTAGATTTATTGCAATAGAAGATCAACCTATTTGCATGGGTGAAAGTGCTAATTTTGAAAGAATGATTCAAGTTGCTTTTTGTCCACAATATAGCAATATTTCTAGAAAGACTACTCGAAAGGATATAATTAAAAGATACAATGATAAAAAGGTGATCTTGAAAGAAACATTTAGGAGCATGTCATTTTCTGTTGCATTAACATCGGATATTTGGTTATCTTCACATCCAAGGATAAACTATCTTAGTGTTGTTTCTCATTACATAGACCCTGAGTATAAGTTGAATAAAAGAATTTTAGCATTGCAGGTCATTGTTGAGAACCACACCGGTGAGGTAATTGCATCACATGTGCTTGATGTCATTAAAGATTATGGCATTGAAAATAGGATTGTGTCTATAACTCTTGATAATGCATCGGCACACACCAGAGTTATGGAAATACTTGAGCCACACATACAAAGCTACATTGGTGGGTTTGTGCTTCATCAAAGATGTGTGTGCCACATTATTAATCTTATTATGCAGGCTGGCTTGGCGAAGGCAAGTTCATGTATTGAAAATATACGTTCTGTTGTTCGATTTCTCATGAATTCTCTACAGCTTTATAGACATTTTAGGGGGTATTGCAAAGTGAAGGAAAAGAAAGCAAAAAAATTCTTTGGACATGAAAGTGCGATGGAACTCGACCTATATCATGTTGACACAATTAAAAGGGTATGAGAGCATCTTCACTGCTTTTATAAATGCTCAAAATGCAGGTATTGTGCTACATGAGCATGATTGTGAAGTTGCAAAAAAGCTTCAAAAGCTCTTGAAACCGTTTTATAATGCAACAACCCTGTTGTCCAGTATTTATTATCCTACCTCTCCTCTTTTATTTGAGTGGCTCATGATATTTGTTGAAAAATTTAAAGAAAAAGAATATTATGAAATTCTAGGTCCATTTGTTTATGAAATGAGAGCAAAGTACCTTAAATATTTTGATGGTGTTCCACATCTCTATTGTTTTGCTCTCATTTTTAATCCACGTAAGAAGTTAGAGCAACTAGAGGGTGCTTTACATTTTATTGGTTAACAACTTGATCTTGATTACTCAAATGCTTACTCACATGTTAAGTCCGAGATATTTCGAGTATTTGCTTTGTATTACCAGAAATTTGGTCAACCTCGCCCTAGAGTGGATGCACCACAAGTTGATAAGAAAAAAGTATGGCGTCTCAAATGTGGAAAAATTGAAGTACAAGGAAACTACTTCATCCTCCTCACAGTCCTCCTCTAGGTCAAATTAGAATCCGACTGCGGAGTTGACTCACTATCTCGAAATAGATCATGTGGCTCATGATCCAATGCTTCTGGTATATATTTTACTTTTTTGTACATCTAAATGTGAATATATATATATATATTAACTTCTATTTATGTTGAATCTTCACGATGATGTTGAAGTAGACCTCTTAGGGTGGTGGAAAGACAATGAACATTAATTTCCAGTGCTCTTCCAATTTGCACGTGATGTGCTACTTATTCCAGTTTCTAGCGTCTCCTCCGAAATTATATTTAGCTCACCTGGAAGAATTATAGAAGAAAGAAGGTGATTCTCATAACAGTTCATATTGTGTTCTCTCATATTCATTACATTCAACTTATGTCATTCTGATTCAATGTTGTAGGCTCTCTCTTACGCCCGATATGGTTGAGCGTCTCACATGCCTTAAAGATTGGGAGGCGGCGGAAATTAGAGATCAACACCGCCTAGAGGATCCGGAAATTGTAAAGGCATTGGAGGATCTTGACCTTGAAGAATCTGAATGATTGGAAAATTTTAAACAAACTGTATTATTTTCCTTACGGGGGAAGCTCACAATGAGTGTAAGTTTTTAATGAGGCGGTTTGTAAAATCTTGATACTTTTAATAAAATTTTATTCCCTCATATACAACTCCCACAAGAAATCCCACTTCCAAATTTATTTTATTTTGAGATATATAAAAAAGATAAAAAACACATTTTTTTGTTTTTTGTTACATTTTGTATATTGTGAATTTCTGAACAATTTTTTTGAATGTGTATGTGATTTGTGGATTTGTTATGTGATTTTGTGAATGTTCTATGTGTTCTATGATTTTGTGAATGTTCTATTTGTGGGTATATGTATATATGTCTCTCTGGAAACAAAAAAACAAAAAAAATTGGGCAGCCACAAGTGCACTAGGCCCAAGCAGCACCACTGGCCCAAGCGCACCAGGCGCAAGAGTAACGAGGCCCACAGCGAGGGCGCAATAGGCGGGGCGGGGCGGGGCCCAATAGTCTGGGATCGGAGTTTACTGCAGTATCCCCGCTCCGCCTTATAAGCACGGCGCGCGCGCCGTAAAGTCCCGATGTGGGACTAAATAGGCGACGTCCCAATAGGCGCGACAGCCCAATAGACGGGGCGGGGCCCAATAGGCAGGGCGGGGCCCAATAGGCGGGGCGAGGCGCAATAGGCGGCGCGCGGTGGCCCAATAGGCGCGGTTGATCCCTTTTTTATTCCTATTTATATATTTAAACTTGTTTATATTCCGCAAATTAAGTCCAAATTTAATGATTCTATTTTCTATCTTAAATAAATACTCTCTACCACTTGGAACAATTATTTTCAAACTAATATAGTTCTTTTTGTACTTTTTATAAACAACCTAAACAAATCATATGTACATATTCTTCACTATTTTTTTAAATCTCAAAATAATCAGCAAAATGAATTCATTTTTCTTTGTGTAGGTGTGCATTATATTTATCTGCCCGTATAAATTTTTTGTAATTTTTTTTGAAATACTTTAAGTTGTGCAAATTAAAATTTATTCTCTTTTGAGTCAAAGGCTTATAACATATATGCCATTCTTTAAAAATCAAACACACATTCGTTTATTTTAATTTTAAAATTCCTAAAAAATATCATAGGTGTATACTCTCATATACAACTCCCACAAGAAATCCCACTTCCAAATTCATTTTATTTTGAGATATATAAAAAATACAAAAAACACTTTTTTGTTACACTTTATTTATTATGAATTTCTGAACAATTTTTTTCTGGGAACATGTAATATAACTATATTAAGCTACAATTTTTTTAGATTTTTTTATTTTTTTATATTGTAGAGCTGCAAGTTTGGTGATATAGTAACTTTTGACCCCCATCTGTCAAAGCCACAGTGTAACATCTATTTGGGCCGTTCTCGGGCCCGGCCCGGCACGAAGGAGGCCCGTCAGGCTACGTGCCATACTTGGGCCAGGATTTGCAGCAGCTGGCCCGATAGACCTGGCACGAACCGGCCCGACATGCTTTCGGGCTCAGCCCGAAACGGCCGGAAGCACGAATGGAGCACAGCCCGAGTCCCACCTCTAGCGCGGGCTCTGACGCCATGAGGTTCTGCAGGGCGAGCTCCACCGCCTCCTCGCCTTCCCACGACGGGTTGCTGCGGCGGGAGACCGGAGCTCCGCGGCTGAGCACGCGCGACGTCGCTGACCTTGAGACCTCGGACGCCTAGACGGTGAAGTCCTCGTGCTAGTCGAGTTGCCCATCCTGTGGTGCTGCGGCTCCACGTGGTGACGGCCCCGTCGTCGACGCAGTGGCAGGGCAGGCCCGTCTCCATGTCGTCGTAGCCACTAGCCAGGGGAGGCGCTCGCTGTTGACTTGCAGTAGGCAGGCGAGCTTGCTGAGCAGTGGTCCGACCTTAATGAGGTCATGCCTAGCATTCACTCATCTTCAAATGAAAATCCACTTGATATAGCTGGTCCAATTACAAGGAGTAGAGCTAAACAATTGCAGAAGGAAATTCATTCTCAGGTGAACGCTAACCTTATGTTTCATAAGCAGTCTATGTTGAATGAGCCTATGCTTTTGAGTTCTTGTTTCAATGTCCTTAGGAATGATGAAGTGTATGACCCAACATGGGATCAAGATGGATTCAAACCTCTGGACATCTGAACCGAGAAGCCTATGATGTGCATGAATAAAATGGTGGTTCATCACCTTAGCATGGGAATGCAACCAGAAGCTAGATGACTGACACATGGTACGAATTCCAAGCATCACTGCAGACAGAATACAAGGAGTTAGACGGTGTTCTTTAAGTGGATGGAAGCGTCTTCAGGTCTACTTTACAGCCCATCAAACGGTTCATTATTTGGATGTCTTAATAAGGAGTTATGCTCATTTTAGTAACTGTTGGCAGAAGCTGAAAAGACGCGCGAACCAGCCACAAAATCCACTAGAGCATGCGCATCCAGCCATTTACTCAAAGTTGAACGCCCCTATCTCTATAAATATATCTTGTATTAGACAATGAAAAAGGGATCTTATTTTTATTGAATTCAGAATACACAAACTCGTGGAGTTTTGTTTATGCGCGAGTCTTGAGAGGCTTGCAATATTTGTTCTTTCGATTCCTGAGGAAATTGTAGAACGCCGAACTGCGGTTCACCCAGTTCATGCCTTTACGTCTATAGGGCGTGATTGCGTGGATTATTTCGTCGATACGTGGAAGGGTGATTGTCTCGGTAGTTCGTCGCGTGGACAGTCTCGCGGTGCGCTGCCTTTTCACCAGGTCACGCAGAGATAATTTATCAAGTTCGCAGATCCTACGAGAAGATCGGGCCACAACAACTTGTTACACGTGCTGCCTAGGCGCGTGCATATCATCTGGTATCACAGCCTCCGTTTCCTCAGTAGGATTATTCTTGCTTTTGGTAGGATATATTTTTATATACCTATTATCCACTAATAGCCAAAAAGAAAACCTACAACCCAAATTCATACGTGCTACTGATTTTGTAGTTTGCTTTATCGAGTTTTAATCCTTTAAGATTTGTCTAGTTGCTGAATTTTTTTCTTTTCCACATCGCTCTAGTAGTTATCTTTGTTCTAATCATCAAATCGCTTGCTGCATATACCCACCCATCCCACCCTTGTTTTCTACCCGCCACAAATTTCCCACCCGAGTTTCTTGTTTTTGTGCTGCACCATCCATCTTAGTTGATCCTTGCCCCTTTAGTTGAAAGTTGTTCTTGTCGCAAAGGTTAAAAGAAAAGATGTATATGGGTCCAAAGAAATACTGAAAACAACGAGTTCTTGCTCAAAAAAAGGGGAAAGAAGAAATAAAAGAGAATTGTGTTCAGCACATCCAAAGGGGTTTGGGCAACAATAAGTTTCGGTTGATGCATTTGGTGTTCATCTATCCACTTCCTACATCTTGTTTCTACATCATTGTGCATCTTTTCCTTTATATTCAGCAACTTAGACTTGTGTTTTTTGGATTATTGTTCGGTTTTGCATCACTACATTTTTCAGCGCATTTCACTTACATATTACCCCACCAAGCTCCACTTAAAACGCACCGTGAGTTGTTGTACCATCGTCGCTGTTACAATCACTCTTCCACTACAAATTGCAGCCCGGTTCTTGCTCTTTTCAGGGAGAGAAAGAACTTGTTTTGTCAGTGGGGAGAGAGTTATTCCACATATATTTTGTCCTATTACTTTGTTCCTTTGTTACTAACATGGCAGGAAATGAAGATTCCCCTTCTCACACTGTTTCTGGTCAAGAAATTCAGGAAATACGTGCACAAATGCAACAATTGATGCAGGGATGCAAGCGCTTCAACGATCACTACAACAGCAACACGGGGAGCATCCACCTGATGATGATGAACACATTGAGGATGATGATCAACATGTCGGTGGCGGTGGTGGTGGTCGTGGCCGAGGATTCGCTGCTGGTTTTGATAACTTTGCAGGTGGCCGTGGCCGATGATTTGCTGCTGGTTTTGGTCATGCACGACGTGTTCCTGTTGGGCATCCTCCTGATTTTGATGCTGAAACATTTTCAAATTATAGTGCTGAACATGGAGGTGATCCTTATGGTCGCCGTGGTGCATATGATGATCATGGTGGTGACAACTTTGGCCGTTTTGGAGACCGTGGTCGTTATGGTGATCACCGTAAACGTCATCATGAACGACGTCAAAATGATGATGATTTGGACAAGGTTAAAGTGTCCATTCCTCCATTCAGCGGCAAGGAGAATGCTGATGATTTCTTTGAATGGGAAACCAAAGTGGAGCAACTATTTGATTTGTATGAATACCCTGCTGAAAAGAAGGCAAAGCTTGCAGCCATTGAGTTTAAAGGCTATGCCATAACTTGGTGGAATCAGATCTGTACTGAATATCAAAGAGTTGGGCATGTTCATATAACTTGGGAAGACATGAAGAGGGAAATGCGATGTCGTTTTGTTCGTGCATATTATTCTCGTGACCTACATTTGAAGCTGAAACGTCTTGTGCAAGGTACTCGTACTGTAGATGAATATTTTCAAGAATTGGAAATATGTTTACTTCGTACATGGATAACTGAAGATGAGGAATCCACAATGGCTCGGTTTATGGTTGGCCTCAATAAATCCATTGCTGATAAAGTGGATATGAAAAATTACACTTGTTTCACTGAGTTGGTTCATTTTGCAAAGAGGGTTGGACGGCAAGTTGTTACGTCTTACAAATACAATGCTTCATGGCGTCATTCCCAACAGCAAGGGGATGTCACTCCTCAATTCCAACAGCAAGGAGCTGCAACGCCCAAATCCTCATCGCGTGAAACAAATAGATCCATTCCACCTTCTTCCAAATAATTGGATGCGAAAGTTAAAGCTGTGAGTTCAAATCAGCCCACTTCTTCTACTGCAGCCACTCAACGCAAGACAAGCAAGACTGAGTGTTTTAAGTGTGGTGGTCATGGGCATAAACAAGCTGAACGTCCCAATCGTCGTACTATTATTGCTCTTGATGATGGTTCTTATGATTCACAAAGTGAAGAGGAGGACGAGTTTACCAATGTATTTGCAGATTTTAATCTTGACACTTGTGAGTATTCAACAGAGGATGATACATTTGAGCTAGGTCTGAATTGTTTAGCAATTCAACCTATTCCAACTTTTGTTCCCAATGACATGTTACAAGATGTTATTTCTCCACCTTCTGATGAGATTACTAGTGCTGATTTTGATGAGTTGCTTCCTGATTTTCTTGCTTTCGAGCCTTCTACAATGAATACACCATCTCCTTCTTTGGTGGTTAGGAGAGTTCTTTCCACTCAGTTTGTTGCAGCTGAACAAGGACAACGCCATAATTTATTTCAATCCCGATGCAAAGTGCAAGGCCAAGTGTGTCGTTTCATCATAGATGGTGGGAGCTGCAATAATATTGTTAGTGCTTTGCTAGTTGAGAAGCTTGTTTTGCAGCCACGTCGCCATCCACATCCGTACCATATGCAATGGCTGAATAATTCCGGGACAGTTAAGGTTTCAGCCATGATTCGTTTGTCATTTTCCATTGGTGGTTATCATGGAGAGGTGGATTGTGATATTGTCCCCATGCAAGCATGCCATTTGCTGCTTGGTCGACCCTGGCAATTTGATGTGGACTCGGTGCATTTTGGACGGTCTAACAAATACACTTTCATTCACAATGACAAGATGGTGGTTCTTGTTCCATTATCTCTAGAGGAGATACATACTTTAGATATGGCTCGCAAGAAAAGAGAGGAATCAGACAAAAGAAAATTGAGCGAGACCCTCAACCCAAGTAAGGGAGAGAGTTCTAACCCATCCAGCCACATAAAGCCTCATGTCAATCCTAAACAGCCACGCCACACTGAGTGTCTCTTTGTGAGCAAGAGTGATTTGAGAGAAGTGAGAGACACCACAGCCCCATTCTTTGTGCTCTTGCACAGGAGGTCCTACTTTCAACTCACGATTTACCTTCATCGCTGCCTAGTGCTGTTCTTGATCTCTTACAGGACTTCGAAGATGTTTTTTCCTGATGAGATACCAGCTGAACTTACTCCACTCCGTGGAATTGAGCATCAAATTGATTTGGTACCAGGTGCTTCGCTTCCAAATCGTCCAACCTACCGCACCAATCCTGAAGAAACAAAGAAAATTCAGTGACAGGTAAAAGAGCTTTTGGACAAAGGGTATGTTCGTGAATCCTTATCACCATGTGCAGTTCCCGTTCTTTTAGTCCCAAAAAAGATAGCTCTTGGCACATGTGTGTTGATTGTCGTACTATCAATGCTATAACTGTTCGATATCGCCATCCCATTCCACGACTTGATGACATGTTAGATGAATTGATTGGTTCTATCATTTTCACCAAGATAGATTTGCGTAGTGGTTATCATCAAATCCGCATGAAACTTGGTGATGAATGGAAAACAGCGTTTAAAACTAAATTTGGTCTCTATGAATGGCTTGTGATGTCATTTGGCTTGACAAATGCTCCTTCAACTTTTATGCGCTTAATGAATCATGTTTTACGAGCTTTCATTGGCAAGTTTGTAGTTGTTTCTTTTGATAATATTTTGATCTATAGCAAATCATTTGATGAACATCTTGATCATATCCGTCAAGTACTTGCTGTTTTGAGGGGAGAGAAATTGTATGGCAACATTGCTAAGTGCACCTTTTGCACAGACCGTGTTGTTTTTCTTGGCTTTGTTGTTTCCGCAAATGGTATTCAGGTTGATGAAGAGAAGGTTAAAGCAATAAAGGATTGGACTACACCGGTAAATGTGAGCCAAGTTCGAAGTTTTCATGGTCTTGCAAGTTTCTATAGGCGTTTTGTCAAAGATTTCAGCACTCTTGCTGCACCACTTAACAATCTCACAAAGAAGGATGTTCTATTCAAATGGAGACATGACGAAGACCAAGCATTTCAAACGCTGAAACAAAGCTTTGTGAAGCACCGTTGCTGCAACTTCCTGATTTTGGTAAGACATTTGAGATCGAATGTGATGCAAATGGTATTGGCATAGGAGGTGTACTGCTGCAAGAAGGTAAACCTGTTGCCTATTTTTCTGAAAGCTAAATGGTCCACATCTGAATTACTCAGTTTATGACAAGGAACTTTATGCGTTAGTTCACGTTTTGGAAGTTTGGCAACATTACTTGTTACCTAAAGAATTTGTAATTCATTCTGATCATGAAGCTTTGAAATATCTTAAAAGTCAAGGCAAGCTAAACCGTCGACATGCTAAATGGATTGAGTTTATTGAAACGTTTCCCTATGTTGTCAAACATAAGCGTGGTAAAGATAACATTGTTGCCGATGCCTTGTCTAGAAGATTTGCGTTGATTACACAACTAGATACAAAAGTGCTTGGTTTGGAATACATTCAAACACTTTATGCTCCTGATGCTGATTTTAAAGAACCTTTCTCTCGTGCATTGATGGAAAAGGTTGGGATAAATATTATACGCATGATGGCTTCTTGTTTCGGACTAACAAAATATGCATTCAAGCTTGCTCGATTCGTCAAGTTCTTTTGTAGGAAGCACATGCAGGTGGATTAGATGGTCATTTTGGTGTCAAAAAGACATTGGACATGCTCTTTGATCATTTCTTTTGGCCACATATGCGACGTGATGTCCAGCGGCACGTTGGGTGCTGCATCGTTTGCTTGAAAGCTAAGTCCCACCTCAATCCCCATGGTTTATATACTCCATTACCTATTCCACATGTACCTTGGGAAGATATATCTATGGACTTTGTTCTGGGGTTACCTCGGTCTTAGAGGGGGAGGGATTCTATTTTTGTTGTTGTAGATTGCTTTTCTAAAATGGCACATTTTATCCCCTGTCATAAGAGCGATGATGCTTCACACGTTGCTAATTTGTTTTTCAGGGAGATTGTTCGTTTACATGGAGTTCCAAAAACTATTGTTTCAGACCGGGATACTGAATTTCTCAGCTACTTTTGGAAGACATTGTGGGCTAAGCTTGGCACAAAGTTGTTATTTTCAACCACTTGTAATCCATAAGCGGATGGCCAAACTGAAGTTGTCAACCGTACCTTGTCAACCATGTTGCGTGCTGTGTTGAAAAAGAATTTGAAGCTCTGGGAAGACTGCCTTTCACATGTTGAATTTGCTTATAACAGGGCAGTCCATTCCACAACAAACTCTTGTCCATTTGAAATAGGTTATGGGTTTAAACCGCATACTCTCATGGATCTTTTGCCTTTACCATTACAGGAACAAGTTAATTTGGATGCCACAAAAAGATCAGACTTTATCAAGCGGTTACATGCGGAGACAAAAGAATATTGAGAAGAAATCAGCACAATATGCAAAGCAAGCAAACAAAGGTAAGAAGAATGTTACATTTCAGCCAGGAGATCTTGTATGGTTGCATCTACGAAAGGATCGCTTTCCCCAACAGCGTAAGAGTAAGTTATCTCCTCGGGGTGATGGTCCGTTCAAGGCTCTCCAAAATATAAATGGTAATGCTTACAAAATCGAGCTGCACCTGAATATTCCAATGTGAGTACAACATTCAATGTCAAAGACTTGCTTCCATTTGTTGGTGAGCCTGAGTCGAGGACGACTCCTTCTCAAGAGGGGGAGGCTAATGAGGTCATGCCTAGCATTCACTCATCTTCAAATGAAAATCCACTTGATATAGCTGGTCCAATTACAAGGAGTAGAGCTAAACAATTGCAGAAGAAAATTCATTCTCAGGTGAACGCTAACCTTATGTTTAATAATCAGTCTATGTTGAATAAGCCTATGCTTTTGAGTTCTTGTTTTAATGTCCTTAGGAATGATGAAGTGTATGACCCAGCATGGGATCAAGATGGATTCAAACCTCTGGACATCTGAACCGAGAAGCCTATGGTGTGCATGAATAAAATGGTGGTTCATCACCTTAGCATGGGAATGCAACCAGAAGCTAGATGACTGACACATGGTACGAATTTCAAGCATCACTGCAGACAGAATACAAGGAGTTAGACGGTGTTCTATAAGTGGATGGAAGCGTCTTCAAGTCTACTTTACAGCCCATCAAACGGTTCATTATTTAGATGTCTTAATAAGGAGTTATACTCATTTTAGTAACTGCTGCCAGAAGCTGAAAAGACGTGCGAACCAACCACGAAATCCACTAAAGCATGCGCATGCAGCCATTTACTCAAAGCTGAACGCCCCTATCTCTATATATATCTTGTACTAGACAATGAAAAGGGGATTTTATTTTTATTGAATTCAGAATACACAAACTCGTGGAGTTTTGTTTATGCGTGAGTCTTGAGAGGCTTGCAATATTTGTTCTTTCGATTCCTGAGGGAGTTGTATGACGCCGAACTGCGGTTCAGCCAGTTCGTGCCTTTACGTCTATAGGGCGTGATTACGTGGGTTGTTTCGTCGATACATGGAAGGGTGATTGTCTCGATAGTTCGTCTCGTGGATAATCTCGCAGTGCTATGCCTCTTCACCAGGTCACGCAACGACAATTTATCAAGTTCGCAGATCCTACGAGAAGATCGAGCCACAACTTGTTACACGTGCTGTCTAGCCGCGTGCATATCCACTCATCTGCCGCCGCGCACGGGGGTGGCAAGTCGTCGTCGACACACCGCCCTGCGTCGAAAGCGGTCGCGAGAAGGCATCACACCACTGCAAAGACTCGACCATCGCCGATCATCAGATCTGATTGACGCCACGTATATCAGACCCTTAGCCTGACGGATCGCTCGCCTTCGTCACACTGACCTGGACCGACGAGGAAAGCACCGTGCGCCACCGCCATGACCTAGCCAGCGCCAGTTAGATCCGGTCGACTCTAAAAAAGTAGTAAATCGCTATACTTTTTTCATTCTCATATTTGCCGTTTCTTAATTCTTAAATAACAACAATGATTGTTCATTCATTAAAAAATGGAATCAACATCAGAGCATCTAGCTATGCAGCAGAAGTTACGCACCAGAATCAGTAATGCAGAGAGCAAGCATAAGAAATGGTTAATGGAATTGAAGGGCTCTTGACGGTTACTCATCCAGTCAGGTGGACATAAGATGCAGAATATTGTGCGTAGACAAAGATAGTGCACTTTAGGATATCAGTTGCAGCACGATTAATAAGCTCGTATTTGCTGTTTGGAGAGGGGGGCATACACTACACACCCTTCCCTGACTCAAGCAAACACCACCCTCCAACACTAACGTACAAAGACCACGGTACACTGAACCATGAATTGACTTGTTATCTGGTTGAACACAGTTAAAAACTGGATACAACAACACGGATCACATTATACACACTATAGTAGCGTAATACATGTGAGGAGCCACTCAATTAGCATAGAAAACGCTATCACATATCATTCATCCAACAACGTCATAAAGAACAGAGTATCACAACTTTTCATCTGAAAATAAGTCAGTCCTGTCCTGCTAAGGGCACATTAGTGTTAAATGCAGTGCGAGATGTGACATAGAACAACAATATTTACTGATCACAGCAAGATTGATCTCTACATAATTTGTGCATCTGAACAAATCCAATATTTAATACAGTCATTGTTCTTGATCTGCTCCCTCACTTTGTGCTATTTCTTCCCCATGTGACCAGCAATCATCTTCTCCTTGGTATTAATGCGTAACTGGACACTTCCAGCCTGGTTCATTTGGCTCTCATAGTACTTTTTCCTCTTCAAGCACTGCATTGCTGCTTGCTTGTTTCCTGATTTTGTGAATTCCTTGGCCCGTTCCATCTCCTGACAAATCTTCTTTTGCAAGACTGCCTCTTTTGCCATAAAGACACCACGAGCCTACAGAGCCAAGGTACACTGTAAGTAATTGAACCGGAAGCAAAATATAATTCCTTAATCAACCCAGGGTTGTTTGATTGTGATTAGATCAGAGGGGCAGTAAACGAATATAATAACAAAAAGGGGGATTTAGAGAAACTAAAGTCAGGTACTCCTTTCAATTCAGTAGTTGCAACTCTTTGCAATATCAGGGGCAATTTATTCTATTTATGCAACTTAAGGTGGTGGCAGAAACACATTCTGAAGGAACGTTGTTCTAATGGTAACAAACCACAACAACTGGAAGGCTGCCTGAATAGTATAGTAAACCAAATAGATGTATGCTCTCTTTTCCTAACATCGTTCATTTGAATTTTGGATACAACTGTATTTGAGCTAAATGCACACCACATTTCTGCTATTGGACCTTCTGCAACCTTACGACTCTGCATTTTGGCATACCCCATAGACAAACCCCAACAGTCAAAGCTTACAAGCTTCAGCTAATTCTGACCTCAGTAAATTCTTCTTTGGTGATCCCATTTCTTGAAAGAGGTCAAGCTTATTCTGTAAACACCCATATCCTCGATATACAATGCATTCCTACCTCCAACTTCAGTTTTGTCTTTTTTTTTAAAAAAAAATGACAAACCTTAATATTAGTTGAATATAGCAGCACAACTCCACTTGGATGAACAAAAAGGCGACGAGGGGATGCACATAATTCTAATTGTCTCGCACAAAAATTGTGGGTAATTCGGGCCAGAATATCCCACACGGTCTGCAATAATTTTAGTTTCCCTTCTTCTGCAAACCTAGGCCTTCCTCATATGACATATCGGCATGCCTTATAGATTTTCATACTACTATAAGTCCAAGATGGAGAACCAACAGCAGCACTTACACAGTTGCTTGAGAACGGAAAGGATCAGCAGGAAAAGTACATCCCAGAAGGTAATAGAAAAAGGAAAACGAAAGGGTGGCAACTCAGAGTGCAACATTACAGGAATTGTTCATCCTATCATTCACCCGAGGATACATGACGCACCAATTAATTGGCAGATAATCGATCTTTTTGAAAAAAAAGGAAATCGCTTCCCTCCCGTCCCTTCCATATTCCCATTCCTGCTACTTTCGATTTGAAAAAAGTTGTTGAGAATGAGGTGAGGGGGGGGGGGGGGGGGGGGGTAGCAGAGAGGGGCGAGACCTGCTTGAGCTGGTCGGAGGCAGAGCACTCGTCGCGGCAGCCGCGGAGGATCCACGAGAACATGGCGGCGGCGGGCCGACCCTGTCTACGATGGCGGCGGCGGGTCTACTACTGTGGGCGAGAGGAAACAACGGACAACGGCCGGCAGGAGAGACGAGAGGAAATCGGAGGCGCCACCTGCGATGCGAAGAAGAGACAGGGCCGTCCTTCTGATTCTCCTTTCGATTGCGGGATGTGGGGTTCTGTTTTAATGTGAAAGTAAAAAAACATAATTTGATATCTTTTCATTTAATGTTAGTTATGCGTACTTAAAGATCCCTTTCAACTAGATTTTCACGTTTTCTAAAAATAACCTAGAATTTTGACATGGTGAATATAATATGATAATCTATTTTGAAATAAAAATGTCACGACCTTGAAAGTGAACGAGAAGCAATGACGCCATGGAGACCCCTTTTTTTAAAAGTATTTATATAAAAAATAATGCATTAAATATTCTTTTAAATAAGATTAACCTAGTACGGAGTCGAGATTTAACACAGGTGTAATGGTCGGTCTGGTCACTTATAAATACTTATACTGATAGTGTATGTTGTTTATACGGCTAGCGATCATCCATGTGTAGTACAAGTGTTTTCATATGTCCTGAATTTTATAAAAGAATATTTAAGAATATGCTCAAGCGTGTCTGAAATGAATTCTAGTGTATATACACGTGCTAAAGTAATGCTACACATGCTAAATTAGTTCTTCTAGTACCAAATAAATCAGAACACGGATAGCTTTCAATCGGCCATAGGACCGAAAAATTTGCTATCTTCAAATACGGATGCTCGAGTTCTGAGGGGTGAGGTGAACAGATCAGAATCATATGACTTTGCATCTTTGACTTTATTTATGTAACCACCGTTCATTTTATCTAATAGTTATAATAAATTGTATGCATTGTCACTGAATCTAGAACAGATGAAGCATGAACTCCACTGCACGCGACACAGTAGTGATATGTCAGTGAGTGGATCCACTTACGAGCTGAATCAATCTTGTTGTCTGGACCTCAATAAAAAAATACTGAGACGGTGGGCTTCCAGTCGTCGCTGCTCTTTCTAGCCCGGATGGGCATTCGGTTAATCCGGTTATCTGTTCAACTAATTTAATTAATGAAAATTTTGGTTGTCGGTACCCTAAATATCAGGTACCCCACGCACAGGGTGAAACTGCCTAAGGACCTCGCCCCTCCGTAGAGGCGAGCTCCGAAGGCGCCCGTGTCCAGTAAGGCCGGAGCTCCCCTCCCCCCGGAGGATAGCTCCGGGCATTCCACGTGGCCCAGAAGGCCGGACCTCGCCCCCTCCGCAAGGGCGAGCTCCGAAGGAGCCACGTGTCCAGCAAGGTCGGACCTCCCCTCTCCTCAGAGGTGAGCTTCGGGCCCGCCACGTGGACCACGAGGCCGGACCCCCCCCCCCCCGCAGGGGCGAGCTCCGAAGGAGCCAGGTGTCCAGCGGGCCGGAGCTGCCCTCCCCTCGGGGGATAGCTCCGGCCCGCCACGTGGCGAGCAGAGCCGGACCTCCCCCCCTCCGCGGGGGTCCGAAGGCTCCACGTGTCCAGCGGGGCCGGAGCTCCCCCCTCTCCTCAGAGGAGAGCTCCGGGCCCGACACGTGGCCGGTAGAGCAGCGCTGCCCGCTCGGCGCGGTAGGCAGCGGGAGTAAAGGCGCGCCATGCCTTTACCGTACAAAGCATTCAAGACCCGCGCCTTCCCAAGACGAAGGGCACGACGCACGCGTGTCAAGAGGCGTTGTGACCAGTCACAGTCAAGACAGGCGTACAGTGTCTGAAGCTGTAGACCATTGAAGGCAGCGACAAGACATGGACAAAACATGCTTTGTCGCTCCTGCCATCACCAATGGCTACACGCTACACCTAGCCAGCGGCATAGGCAGGGCGGCAGGACGAGGACCTCAACGCCAGTGCCAAGACATAGTAGCTGGTAGGAAATCACCCCGGGGCCACCTGTCGGGTCCCCGGGGCCCACCTTGTAAGCCGCCCGAGCCTTAGACTATAAAAGACTCGGGTAGGCAACGTTACAAGGGGTTCAGCATTTTGCCCAGCTCCCGCTAGGTCTTCCACATACTCAAGGAAACCAGTGCTCCGAACACTCCCGTGGACGTAGGGTTTTACGCTCCGGCGGCCCAAACCACGTAAATCCCCGTGTCAATCCTCTCACCAAGATCACCATCTCCTTCTTCCGTCATCCATTCCGGCGAGACCCACGCGAGAGAACTAGCCCCGCCTAAAAAAGAACCTATGTGGGCTGCCTAGAGCAGGCCCGGGGGAAGTGTCGACCGCAGACGCTTCGACATTTGGCGCGCCAGGTAGGGGGCTTTTCGCTCTCCGACGAGTCTACGCCGATGAAGATGACCAAGCCTCCGTCAGCGGCAAGCTCTTCGTGCTGACGTTCCCCGTGAACTCCATCGATATCAAGATCTAACGCGGCGCAGAGCGCCACTCAAGCAAGTGAGCTACCCGCTGCAGAAGCGCTCCTGGATAGTCCACCTGTTGAAGACGCTCCCCAGGGGGCCACCCAGCAGTGGATCCGCGACGTCAACTACCTCGTCTCTACTGCCGTCAACCCTCCGCTGCAGCGGGGACGACGCCCTGCTCAACCTGGTGTCTCGCTGTCGTGCACACCAACGGTTGACGGGCAGACGACAGACTCCCGCTCTACCAGGCTCCCAACGGCGAACCTGAGGGAAGAACTAGAGCGACGTCGCCGAGGAGAAGACGCTCACGTAACCATCGAGCGACAGCGACAAAGGCGTCGCATGCAAGAGGCCGACCACAGCATGTCGACCGCCTCGACTCAACCTGGGCCGCAGATGTTCGCCACGCAACCTCTGCCCCAGGCATACGCCATGCAACATATGCAGCAACCATATGTCCTGCAAATGGCGCCCCCGGTGTATGGCACGCCTTTGCCCATGCCGGGGTACACCGTTCCAGCAGCCGACCAAGGGTTCATGGCACCAAGACCTGCAACAGCAACGGCCGGGTGTGCGGCCTTGGCGCCGCACCTTCGCTTTGTAAGGTGGTCACGCAAGTTTCGGCCACACCTACTGGAGAAGTACAATGGAAGCATCAACCCAGCGGTGTTCTTGCAGGTCTACTATACTGCCATCCTAGCGGCAGGAGCGGACGAAGCGGTCATGGCCAAATACTTCCCCGTCGCCCTGACCGGCCCGACGTGGTCGTGGTTCATGAACCTGCCCCAGGGTTCCACAACTTCCTAGGCGGAGTTGTGCAGACAGTTCACGACAAACTTCAGCAGCTCCTACGCAAGTCCCGACACGGAGCTAGACCTCCACGTCGTGCAACAACAACCGGGAGAATCATTGCGCTCCTTCATCCAGCGGTTCTCCCAAGTACGCAACACCATTCCTCACATCCCGGATGCATCAGTCATGGTCGCATTCCGACAGGGTGTGAGGGACAAGAAGATGCTCGAGAAGTTGGCCACCAGAGAGGTGCAAGACATCTCAGAGCTCTTCAACCTGGCAGACAAGTGCGCTAGAGCAGAAGAAGGGCGTCGCTGGCACGCACAACCAGCATCCGAAGCCGGAGGACAGCCCGAAGATGGCGGAGTTCAAGCTGTACTCCCGACCACGTCAGACAGTCAAGAGCCAAGCATCGACTGATTTCGTGGTCAGGTGGACACCACCACCAAGCATCCCAGGGGGGCCCGAAGGTGGAGAACCGGAGCCCCGAGCACCGGCCTTCACCGAGCCCCACTGTACGTTCTACCTCGACGGTGTGCTGCTCCTCATGCCAACGGGGGAGCGATTTGGGTACCTTGGACCTATGCCATGTGCCGCGCGCCGACGACACCGTCGCCAACAACCTGACAACGAAGGCCTCCATTGAAGCCCCGGAGCCCCAAGGAGCCTTCGAAGGGACGTTGCCGTGACTCACAGCCTGGAGTGCCGACCGGGTGAAGGGGGCGAGACCAACACCTCGAAGCTGGCGGTCCCGACGGCCATACAGCCATGGTGTCAGCCAAAGGATCGTATGCGCCTTGGGGACTCTGTGCTACCCAGCGCCCAAGATCGAGAAGCTCAAGTAGCCCCGATGCATGGACCACGGAGGTTCCGGGCTTCTTGAAAGACAACATCCTTCCTGATGAACGTGCATCCGCTGAACGGATTGTGCGGATGGCAAAGTTCTACGCGCTGGTATCTTTACTGGCATGGCGCCACGACATCCTATTACGGTGCATAATCCAGGAGGAAGACTGCGACCAACTCGCAGTAATACACGGAGGCGAGTGCTGGGAAGCTCATCTCCCCACACGCTGGTTGGTTAAGCCATCCGGCATGGCTCCTACCGACCGAGAGCCACCTGGACGCCGTCAAGCCGGTTAGGAGATGCAAGGCGTGCCAGGTCCATGCCGAGCAGACTCACACAACCGGTGCAGACGCTGCACCCAGATCCGTCGGGGGTTACCGGCTCCTCTACGTCGGGGGCCAGACGGACATCCCAGGGCCGGGTCACGAGAATTACCCTTCTACATGGTATGCGGGGCCGAAACCATGCTTCCCCCCGAGATCGCCATGGGGGTCCCCCCGTGTCCGAGCATACGACGAAGCCACGCATGACCCGCTCTACGTGAGGATATATACCTCGTCGACGAGGCAAGATGGAAAACAACGCTCCGGATCGCACGGCCCCGGCGGGAGCTCCAGTGCTACCACCGTCGGTCCATGCATGGGAGCACGAGGCAGGCGCTCCGACCCTACCTCTGTAAGTCCTACTACACTTACTCTAGTGTTCATTTAAATTACACATTAATTTATATGGTCACCTCCGTGAGCTCTAGATAGTGTACGCCCTCCGTACACTCAACTCTCCTTCACTGCTCTCATGCCTAGTCGACATTTGCTATCCTGTCGAGTGCGGTCGCGCTTAGGGTACCTGCCGATGGTCCGGGGGCCTCTCGAACCTCCCCCAGTCAGGGTACTGTGACGCCAGTCGGTCTCCTCCACGGAAGGACCTACGCCAGAGCGCGAGGTCCAGGAGCCTTGCTTTGCCCGGTCCTGTACCCAAAGCATGCGCACTCTGCCTCCCCAATGCTACGGTCTGAGTACTAGGGGCCGGACGGTTGCACCCTGACTATGGCGGGAACCAGACCTCCAGAACCAAGGGCACCGGATTGCCCTCGGTCCCGTACACTGGCCCGAGACTGTAAGCCAAATAAGACTAAGATGCAGGAAAAGGAGGACCTCTTAGCAGTACCGGAACCCACCCCCTCAGCGGGGGTGAGCTCTGAAGCCGGACCTCATCTCCCTCTTCTCAGAGGCGAGCTCTGATGACCTCCTAACCTCACGCCCTCCGCTGGCGTGAGCTCCGATGGCGGCCCTCCCCCTCAGAGGCGAGCTCCGAAGTCAGACCTCACCCTCTCCTCATAGGCTGAGCTCCGATGACCTCCGGACCACACGCCCACCGCTGGTCTAAGCTCCGATGCCGGCCCTCGCCCTCTCCTAAGAGGCGAGCCCCGATGCTGGACCTCACCCTCTCCTCAGAGGCTGAGCTCCGATGACCTTCGGACCTCACGCCCACCGCTGGCCTGAGCTCCGATGCCGGACCTCACCCTCTCCTCAGAGGCTGAGCTCCGATGACCTCCGGACCTCACGCCCACCGCTGGCCTGAGCTCCGATGCCGACCCTCACCCTCTCCTCAGAGGCGAAACCCGATGCCGGACCTCACCCTCTCCTCAGAGGCTGAGCTCCGATGACCTCCGGACCTCACACCCACCGCTGGCCTGAGCTCCGATGTCGTCCCTCACCCTCTCCTCAAAAACGAGCCTCGATGCCGTACCTAACCCTCTCCTCAGAGGCTGAGCTCCGATGACCTCCGGACCTCACGCCTACCTCTGGCCTAAGCTCCGATGTTGGCCCTCGCCCTCTCCTGAGAGGCGAGCCTCGATGCCGGACCTCACCCTCTCCTGAGAGGCTGAGCTCTGATGACCTCCGGACCTCACGCCCACCGCTGGCCTGAGCTCCGATGCCGGACCTCACCCTCTCCTCAGAGGCTGAGCTCTGATGACCTCTGGACCTCATGCCCACCGCTGGCCTGAGCTCCGATGTCGACCCTCGCCCTCTCCTCAGAGGCGAGCCCCGATGCCACACCTCACCCTCTCCTCAGAGGCTGAGCTCCGATGACCTACGGACCTCACGCCAGCCTGAGCTCCGATGCCAGCCCTCGCCCTCTCCTCAGAGGCGAGCCCCGATGCCGGACCTCACCCTATCCTCAGAGGCTAAGCTCCGATGACCTCCGGACCTCACGCCCACCGATGGTCTGAGCTCCGATGCCGGCCCTCGCCCTCTCCTCAGAGGCGAGCCCCGATGCCGGACCTCACCCTCTCCTCAGAGGCTGAGCTCCGATGACCTCCGGACCTCACGCCCACCGCTGGCCTGAGCTCTGATGCCGGCCCTCGCCCACTCCTCAGAGGCGAGCCCCGATGCTGGACCTCACCCTCTCCTCAGAGGCTGAGCTCCGATGACCTCCGGACCTCACGCCCACCGCTAGCCTGAGCTCCGATGCCGGCCCTCGCCCTCAGAGGCGAGCTCCGAAGCCGGACCTCACCCTCTCCTCGGAGGCTGAGCTCCGATGACCTCCAGACCTCACGCCCACCGCTGGCCTGAGCTCCGATGCCGGCCCTCGCCCTCAGAGGCGAGCTCCGAAGCCGAACCTCACCCTCTCCTCAGAGGTTGAGCTCCGATGACCTCCGGACCTCACGCCCACCGCTCGCATGAGCTCCGATGTCGGCCCTCGCCCTCAGAGGCGAGATCCGAAGCCAAACCTCACCCTCTCCTTAGAGGCTGAGATCCGATGATCTCTGGACCTCACGCCCTCCGCTGGCCTGAGCTCCGATGCTGGACCTCTACCTCTCCTCAGAGGCGAGCTCCAAAGCCTGACCTCCCCCTTCCACAGAGCTGAGCTCCAATGCCAGACCTCACCCCCTCAGCAGGGGTGACCTCTGATGCCGGTCTACGCCCCCTCCACAGGGGTGAGTACCGAAGCCGAACCTCTACCTCTCCTCAGAGGCGAGCTTCGAAGCCGAACCTCCCCCTTTCACAAGGGTTGAGCTCCGATGCCGGGCTTCACCCTCTCCTCAGAGGCTGAACTCCAAAGCCGTCGAGACCTTGCCAGGGAGTACTCAAGACAAGAAGGTGCACAGGAAGAAGAAGGCCCCACCTCGGGCTCTTTGCCTCCCCCGAGATGGGTCCGGGGGCCACTGTCGGTACCCTCAATACCGGGTACCCCCGCGCACAGGGTGAAACTGCCTAAGGACCTTGCCCCTCCGCAGGGGCGAGCTCCGAAGGCGCCACGTGTCCAGTAGGGCCGAAGCTCCCCTCCCCGCGGAGGATAGCTCCGAGCCTGCCACGTGGCCCAGAAGGCCAGACCTCGCCCCCTCCGCAGGGGCAAGCTCCGAAGGAGCCACGTGTCCAGCAGGGCCGGACCTCCCGTCTCCTCAGAGGTGAGATCCGGGCCCGCCACGTGGCCCAAGAGGCCAGACCTCGCCCCCCCCCCCCCCCCCCCCCCCCGCAGGGGCGAGCTCCGAAGGAGCCACGTGTCCAGCGGGCCGGAGCTCCCCTCCCCTCGGAGGATAGCTCTGGGCCCGCCACGTGCCGAGCAGAGCCGGACCTCCCCCCCTCCGTGGGGGTCCGAAGGCTCCACGTGTCCAGCGGAGCCAAAGCTCCCCCCTCTCCTCAGAGGAGAGCTCTGGGTCCGACACGTGGCCAGCAGAGCAGCGCTGCCCACTCGACGCGGTAGGCAGCGGGAGTAAAGGTGCGTCATGCCTTTACCGTACAAAGCATTCAAGACCCGCGACTTCCCAAGACGAAGGGGCGCGACGCACGCATGTCAGGAGGCGCTGTGACCATTCACAGTCAAGACAGGCGTACAGTGTCTGAAGCTGCAGACTATTGAAGGCAGCGACAAGACATGGACAAGACATGCCCTGTCGCGCCTGCCATCACCAACGGCTACACGCTACACCTAGCCAGCGACATGGACAGGGCAGCAGGACGAGGACCTCAACGCCAGTGCCAATACATAGTAGCTGGTAGGAAATCACCTCGGGGCCACCTGTCGGGTCCCCGTGAGCCACCTTATAAGCCGTCCGAGTTTTGGACTATAAAAGGCTTGGGTAGGCAACGTTACAAGGGGTTTGGCATTTTGCCCAGCTCCCGCTAGGTCTTCCACATACTCAAGGAAACCAGTGCTCCGAGCACTCCCGTGGACATAGGGTTTTACGCTTCGGCGGTCCGAACCACGTAAATCCCCGTGTCAATCCTCTCACCGAGATCACCATCTCCTTCTTCCGTCATCCATTCCAGCAAGACCCACGCGAGAGGACTAGCCCCGCCTAAAAAAGAACCTCCGCGGGCTACCCATAGCATGCCTGGGGAAGTGTCGACCGCAGACGCTTCGACATGAGTTATAAATAATTGATAATCACACATGATAAAAAATATAATCACACAATTCCGTTGCGGTTAATTTGGTTTGGTTTTGTAGTTAGTTATTGAATAATATAATTTATGGGTTAAAAATACAATAAAGACTTACAAATAATAAGAAACATATATAAACTATTTGTATTGACTAATGGTGGGTGTACATTATCAAGATTAGGCCAGGTACGAGAAAGATTTCGCTGAGGGTGAAAACTAATAATATTGATATTTGTGTTTTATAGGTTATGAGATAGTGTGGGTTAAAATTTTAATTAAATCGGTTATTCGGTTAATACGACGTGATAAAGGAAATGGTAGTCTAGTGCATATAGCTCCCACTCATGTAGGATCTGGGGAAGTGTACGAATAATTAAATAAAATTTGATTAACTAAAATATATAAAAATAATAATCGTATTTAATCAGAAATTTCAATCAATCGCATATTTCAGTTTAATTCGGTATGGTTTTCGGTTTTGCAGTTAATGGTTATACATGCGTGTCCCACCCGTAGGTAAACGAAGCCCCATCTGGTCCGCAGGGCGTGGCCAGCGCGGCGAATCCAGTACAGCTCACACAACACACAAATAAAACTTGGGCGACTCTTCTCCTTCCCGTCTCGCGCATCGGTTCCCTCTCTTCTCTCGCCGCCGCCGCCTCCGCCTCAGCCGCCGATTGATTCCATTCCACCTCGCCCCCGATGGCTTCCGCGAAGGTACTTTCACTCCCCATTGCCTCCGATCCCCTTCGGCCCCCGTGGCCTAGGGTTTGGTCTCTGACGCTGTTTTTGTTTGTTACCGATTGATTTGGGTTCGTTCGGTGCTGTTCCGCAGGTGGAGAACCGCGGCGCCTTGTCTAAGAGGTCGCGCAACGACGGTGAGACCCTAGGGGAACTCCCCCGCTCCGATCTGTTTCTGTCAAGGGTTTGGTTGGGTAGTAAATAGGTTCTACTCGGGTGGAGTTTGGGACTTTGGATTTGGGAATTCGGGTCTGGTACTCTGGTTAACAGTGAGGCATGTTAGGTATAGGGTAGCATGATACGAGGGGGCCGAACTGCTGCAATAAAAGAGGATGAGTGTGCTTAACTGGCTGCGGTGGGGATGAATGTTGTGGGTCTTGTGGCATCCGTGTGCATTCTTTTTGTGTCAGGATTGCGATTTCTTTGGTTCATCTGTAAGGACCTGTTTTCATAAGTCTTTTTAGGCTGATGAGTTCTGTGTTCTTCATTTTTCTTAGTTACCAGGCCTGGGAATTTTAGCTCTGCATTCTATGTTTTTGTTGATCCCTTCTTAGTTGAGTATAAGCATTTTGATCAGGCTTTTTTTCTCAGTTTTGTACATAGAGACGTCTGTTTATGTCCAGATGTTATTGCTGTTCTGGTGTACATATCTTGCTTAAATTCACACTCTTGTTAGTCGGTTTCTATTATATCCTGGTATTTTGCTATAGTTCTGTTTGGTTTGCTTTGGCTAGCCTAGTTTAGTCTGTACTAAAGGGCATACCCAGTGCTGAAAGCTCCCACACGTTGTGGGGTCTGGGGAAGGGAATTTCTAGGCAGCCTTCCCCTTGCTTATTTTGCAAGGAGGCTGATTCAAACCCAGGACCTCCAGGACACAAGTGGAGAGACTCTACCACTGCGCAAGGCCTGCCCTTCCTAGTTTAGTCTGTACTCATGGTTATAATTTCATTTGGTCCTATGTGTCTATGGAGTCTGCATAGTGCACCCAGAGCAATGTGTATTCCCTTTAGTTATTTATTTGCACCCCAGTTTTGACAAATTTGGTTATATTTGCTCCGTCGTGAATAGCTCAGGTGATTGATCATGTACCAGTGTAAATTAGTTTCTGGATATTCACAGGTGTCTCTAAAAATGTGTATAAAGCAATGTAATACCATAGCATTTCAGAGTTAGCTTGGAGTGGTTGCTATCCTTGTGCACATTTGGTAGGAAAACTCCCAGAGTTGAAATGGCTTTTGTGTAGTATGCCGTCTTCTTTGCCCACTCCCTGCGTCAACAGAACTCATTATACTCTCTTGTTTTACTTGAGTCTTGTTGGTTAAGAAGAGGTTCTACTATTTTCAGTGTCTGTAAGGGAGGGGGACTGGAATTGTCCTCAGTGTGGTAATGTCAACTTCAGTTTTAGAAATGTTTGCAACCGTGGAGCCTGTGGTGCACCCCGTCCATCACCGAGTCCAAGTCCAGTAAGTTGTCGTAGATTCTCCCGAAGTAATGCCATTTCTGTATTGTCTAAGTGAAAATAAGTCATTAGCAAAGCTTTGTTATTTCCCCCCTTTTGTATCCTTGTCAATTATCCACATATATATATATATTTAGTCTTCATTCATGTTTCCAAAGCTTTGCTAATTTGTCTATGAAATTATGTTAAATCTACTTGGGCAAGCTAGGGAAAGACATATGTTTCTTTCTGGTGGCGGTTCTTTATAAGTTGCGCTCAATATTTTTCATATAAGGGGAACAAGTCATGCTATCATGTGTCTATTTATCAAAAGCATGTGTTTTTTTACTAACTTCTTCTCTGTCTTACAGAGAATGATGCCAGCTCCTCCTGCTGGAGGATTTGATCGGCCACCTCTATTTTATGGCGCCAATGGTGACCCACCTCCCATTTCTCTTGGGTCTGGTAGCTATGGTGCTCCATATCCACATCTCGGGATGCGATATGGTTATGGCCCACCAGTAGGAGCTCCTGGTTCATATGGCCTTTTTTCTTCTTACGGCCAACCTGGGCCAATAGGTGATTTGTATCTCAACAGTTGCTGATTGCAGTTATTTCAGCTTCTAGTCATATTGCCTTATGATTTATTCTGGTAATTATTGCAGGCATGGGATATGGCCCTGGGCCTGAGCTAGGTCGTTATAGTTATGGCTTTAGAGGATCTCCAATGCCGGTTTGTATTATCTATAACCTGTTTGCTTGTTATGCACATATTGGTCTCTTCAGGGAATCATACTGATGGTATATGTCTTTACAAGGTTTCAAGCCCATGGTCTGGCGGAGCATTAGTGGAGAACAATGACAACAACTCTTCACGAAAGCGCCGTGGAGGTATTTAGCTCAGCTTTTCATGCATTCTACATACTCTTGAATTGAATTTAATATTTTTTATCAGTTGTCTCGTAGTATTATATTATTGGCTTTAATGCTTTATGATCATTTCTGATGGTATTGCTTGTCTTTGTTGGTTTTTCTTCTTGAAAATCAAGTGATGCATATATCGATTTTCTTTTTTATGTCTCTGGTTTAATACAATAGTTAAAAATCTCCGTATCTCATGCTGAATCAATTATTTTGCACCATGTTTTGAAACAGAAGATTAATTTGTGACTGGTCATCTAAAAGTTGGTTGGTTAATAAGTAAACCATTTGGCAAAACTGGAACAGCACCAGCATGAAGCCATGCTTTCACCTTTTGGTTGGTAGCACTTTAAGGGTGCTATATATTTGCTGCTATTGCCATAAATGGGCATAGTAGTAAATTGGTTCATTTATATCTTGCTTCATTGAGAATGCTGTGGAATTGCCAAGTCTGTTCTTTGGTATTAGAAATTATGTATGGTTAGATTATCACGTATCGCCTATGTCCTGTGTTGTCTCCTCGTAACAAAATTTCCCTGTCTTTCTTTGGAAATTTTGGTTTCATGATATTGAAAGACCCAAATGTTGGTACTTTGCCTTTCATTACTGGTTGTTTCATATGAAGGTCCTTTTGTAGGCCCTGATGGACTTTCTGAGGGTGACTGGGTCTGCCCTAAATGTGAAAATGTAAACTTTTCCTTCCGAACCAGTTGCAACATGAAGAAATGTGGAGCTCCAAGGCCAACTCCTGTAAGCATGATGATCCTTTTACGGGATTTGTGGTTAATATAACAATACTACTTTGATATGACCCTGGGCTGTTTTCTTTCAGTTTTTTTCCATGTACAATTCTATGATACAATCGTCATGAAATAACAGTCCTTGTGCTTAAATTTTTCATCACCCCTCATCCTACAGAATTCAAGTATCTTGTTTGTGCATATATAATGATAGTTGCATCTTCCTAATTGATAAACAAACATCTCTATATATGTTTATAGCTATTCATTCTAGCTGTCCCTGCATGTGCTTTCACTCTTGGATTAGATGTGATAATGTCTTTATTTTTGCTATTGCAATCATTACTACTCCTTTCTTCGATTTTGTTATTGATAAATTCTTCTGCATTGCATGAAGTACTGAGTACAATTGAGGAAATATCATTGTGCCAATTACTTCGTTTTTGAATTGTTGACGGCATCAACAATTTTAATCCGGAGGGAGTACTCCTTTTAAATTTGCTAGATAATTAACCGTTTCACTCATGCAGGGGGTTAACACGAACTCATCTCGCAAGGACAAGGATGCCCCTGAAGGAAGTTGGACGTGCCCCGAGTGCAATAACCTTAACTACCCCTTTCGCACTGTGTGCAACCGGAAGGGTTGTTCTTACAGCAAGCCTGTCCCGACAAACAACTGAGCTTTCACAGCTTTTGAGGTCTAAATACCGTTGTATCCTAGCCTGTAGCCTATAAAAGTCTTGTAAACTGCACAATTTCCAGTTCTGTCTGGAGGGAGATTGGATTTTTTTTACGTTCGATTAAGCGATACCTTATGAAAATCTTGGAGACAATGATAGAGCTTTATCAAGTTGTCATGCCCTCCAGGCTCTTAATGTTGCATAAACTTTTTTGCACCCTGATTTGTGGGACTGCTAGTTTCCGCCTTCCTGATCATCTCGTCTAGAGCACCATTTTCTGTTGTGGCTTGCACAAATGTGGTGCAATTAGGCTCTCGCAAGGAACTCTGCGGGGGCAACACCAAAGCAAGTTCACTTGGTCAGCTCAAGAGCAACATTTCTGGAACTTCTAAATACATATCGTAGGCCGAGACTTTACAGGGATTTTGGTGATAGTTCAGAGTCTCCTCTAATCTAATTGTGAAAAACAGGGCCTCGGGGCTAACAGCAGCAAGAGGCCTGTACCTCCTAAGTAGCAGTAGTATCCGTAATACATCTTCCATATATAGATCGTAACATCCTACAACAGCAGGTACCGAAGGAATAAATATAATCTTGGCTGCCGCGCCGTCGCAGCAGCACTATGCGCGAGCTGTTAGATGCCGACGCACTTCGCCCAGCGGAACCAGCACGAGATCTTCTCAGGCAACCGGTACGGCTCCAAGGTCGCAGGATCCACATCCAGGGAGGTCGGGTCAGACCAGATGTACACCCCGCGTTCTTGCCTGCTCCCGGGCACCGTGTTGTCGAGGATCAACGCAACGAGCAGAGCCACCACCACGTTGATGGACAGGAGGGCATTCACTGCATAGTTTAGCTGCAGGGCAGTTTTGAGAGTTAGACCAGTTCCGGCTATTCTAGCTGTGCATGCGAGAGGAAGGGAGAGAGAGAGAGAGCTCACCCCGCTGCTGCCAGTGCGAACTGGTCCAGTTGATGCTGCGGCATATGGCAGGAGATAGCTTGGCAGGATAAAATTGGAGCTGGGCTCATACTGCTGAAAGTATGCAGGGATAGACAGGGAGATGAACAGAGTAAATCCAACTATTATCATGTTCCTTGAGCTCGCTGCTTGGGTGTATCGTAATGTGGACAATCCGAGTGCGACAATTAGTGCCCAGGTGAAACAAAGAATGGAAGCGGCCAATGCGACAGGTATAGAAGCAAGGAGAGCTCCAATTTTTCCTGCAGCCAAGGAATTCACATTCAGTCCTTCCACAATTAATATAAAAGCGCTGAGATATAATTGTCATACATGAACTTGACAGCATACCAAGGAATGAGAAGATCACCAACAAGGCCGCCCCAAGCTGCAAAGCCCTTCTGCTGGCCATTTTAGTCGTTTCAAGGGTGTGCATGTTCTCTGTCAACGTTGTCGATCCAGCACCTGTACCCCACAATCCAGCTATAAAAGTTGTGACCCCTTCAAGGCCAATACTTCTGCTGACAACTCCACGTGTTGGCGGACTTAAATTAACCAGTAGCGATGCAGCATGATATGATGCAAGCTGCAGATGGACCAGCATGCCAGTGATGATAGGTTAAGCATCTGTAATACTTTTTGGAAAGTTGTTTAAGAATAGTTGCTCTGCTGATAGAAATTACTTACTGAATCAACTGATGCAACCAGTGAAACTACGATCATAATGATACCCGTTTTGAAATGAAATATTGGAGGCCCCCACTGGAATGGATATGGAATCCTCACCCAGGCAGCAGTTCTCCATGCAGTAGAAGCATCGGTTCGACATCGCCTCATAGTTTCTAGATGCCTTCTGCATGAATCCAACAATATGTTCGAACTGGGTATATTTGAGCTGCAGCCTTTGAAGTTATATGCTCCACCGGCAGTTAGGAAGAATGCATATGCCCAAACAATTGCAACACTGAGGGGTACCTGCCGATACAGATACAACTACAGTCAGCACACAGACAAGTACCACATAAAAGGTAATGATGATTGATAGGGAAAGAGAATCAGCGAAGTACCGCGTAGACGAGGAAGATACGATTGCCAAACAGGGATATTTTTCTCATGTACTAAAATGGACAAGCACATAAGTTAGCAAGTCATGGGAGCAAACACAAGCTCAAGAAAGAACATGCATGGTGACACTACAAACAAGCATTAAGAAGAAAGAAGCAAGGAATATGAAATGAAAGGTACGACGATCAAAAGTTCCAAGCATATACCAGAGTGCACAGAAGAACCAATACAATGAGGGGCATGCTGATTTCCACACAACTACCTGCCTGAGGGAAACCATAACTGAAAAATGCCAAACCCACTGCAGCAATAGTTGGTGCCACAACTACTGGATTTATTAACCTGTAATGTCACAGTTAGATACACACATGTTCTATTTTCATGGCGTGTCATCTAAAGTTGGGTGAATAGGTTTTTTGGCATACCTCAGAAACAGTGACATAAGGCCAGTGTATCCTAAGATCATCTGGAAAACTGAACCGACAAGTATACCCCCCTGTAGTTCCCTCATTATGTGCTTGAATTTCTGCATATCATACAGATTGAATATCAATTTGGGAGACCCATTTGTCTATAAAAAGGTGACTTTTAGTTTACTCATAATAATCTACAAGGCCAAATCCACAGAGAGATTATTTAAATCCAATGCTGATTGTTGAAACATAGATAAGTGCAAACACATGCCTATTTCACATCATATCTTGTTCTTACAGCAAGAGTTCAAAGTGGGAATAGGCACTGTCGGTGCCCTCAAGACCGGGTACCCCGCGTGTATGAGCAAAAGAAGACATATGCCAGCACATATGCAGAAGACAGGGACCCAGCCTGCAGGCTAGGACCAACCGCCAGCTAGGGAACACCTATGAGAAGGCGCGTGCCCTAAGCCTCGAGTCCGATCACCTGCAAAGGAGGGCTCCGAGGCCGCCACGTGTCCGGTAGTGCCGGGCCCGATCTTCCGCCAGGGAGAGCTCCGGTGCTGCCACGTGTCTGGAACCTCCGAGCCACGCCCCATGCCGGAGAGAGCTCCGGAGGCACCACGTATCCTACGACTCCGAGTCTGACCACTAGCATGGGAGGGCTTCGGTGCTGCCACGTGGGCAACGACTCTAGATGTACCTTCCCGCCAAGGAGGGCTCCGGAGGTGCCTCGTGTCCTATGGCTCCGGGCCCGACCTCCAGCATAGGAGGGCTCCGGTGCTACTACGTGTCCAAAAACTCCGGACCATCTACTACTCCGCAAGACAGCTCCGGCAGAGACGCGTGTCCCGGGGGCCAGCCGCCCGGACGCCACGCAGACAAGCAACAGGCAGATGACCAAGGAGTAAAGAGGAAGGTGCGCTGGCAGGCCGCACATTCAAGGTTCGCGCCTTCACCAGAAGCATGGCGCACGGCGCACGCCTCCATCCTCCGTCTGCACACCATTACGGTGAAAGACATGGCGGCGAGGCGTGATGGCACAACAGTGTCGCCCAACGGCGCAGAGCCGCCTAGCAGATCGAGGAGACGCAACGACAAGACGGGTACTTCATCATCACCTGCTACCCGGTCAGAGGCGCCCCACGGGACAGGCGGCGCGCCTTAACTCCACTAACAATGACAATGCGTATAGCAGTGAAGACCCTAGCTCATGTATAGGGCACAGATAGCCGCGGGGCCACCTGTCGGGCCCTGGGCCACATTTTAACTGCCCCGGTCTTGGGGTATAAAAGGACTGAGGCAGCCTCCGGGCAAAGCGTTCGCAACTCTGCAACTCTGCCTCCCGGTTCACACTCAGATCCCTCTAGCACCAAAAAGGCTGAGCTCCCTCAGCACTCATGCACAAGCAATACAACAAGCACACCTGTGGACGTAGGGTATTACGCTTCGACGGTCCGAACCACGTAAATCCTCAGTGTCCTTCTCACCATTGTGCTCCGACCTTCGAGATTCAATAGCCCCTATGAAAAAAGAATCTCCGCAGGCTGCCTCCGAGCAGACCGGGGGAAGTATCGTAGCGAACACTTCGACATTTGACGCGCCAGGAAGAGGGCTTTTGGTTCTTGAAGTTGTTCGAGAAGCCCACAATGGTGAACATCCAATCTGCCGGAGGCTCTTCCCACCCCTCGCGCCGCCAGTGACAGAGGGAGCAGGAAGCATCCTCTAGTCCCAGAGCGGGACTGTCTGCGCCAGCGCCATGGCGACGGTGCCTGTTGTCTCCCCTTCGGTGGCGACAGCATCGCAAGCACCGACTGAAGCCAGCCCAGAGAGCGCGATGTTAGCATCCCACGCGCTCCTTCACAACCCCCGAGCGCGGGAGCTTCCCCGTCTGCTGCAGAGCAGTGGCGCAACGACGTCGACCACCTGGTCGTCTCCGCGCTTAACTCGCCTGGCCACCAGAGACGGCGGCTAGAAACGGTGCAGCTGCCGCCCTGTGCCCTAACAAGGGATTACAGGACGGCGACAACCCACTCGACGGCGACGTCCAGGCTCCCTACCACAGACTCAGGGGCGAGTTGGACCACCGCCGCCATCAGAAAGATGGCCGCGTCACCATCGAGCGACAACGCGAGTAGCGTCGTAGCCTCGGGGAGGAGTATGGTACCCCGGGTACCATGCGCCCCATCTACACGGGCACGAACCCCGCCTCCCCAGGCTGCATGGCTCTGGCCCCACACCTTCGTATGGCTGTGTGGCCGCGCAAGTTCTGGCCGCACTTGCCGGAGAAGTTCGACGGGGCAGTTAACCCCGTCGAGTTATTGCAGATCTACTCCACTACCATCCTAGCTGCAGGAGGGGATGAGACCATCATGACCAACTACTTCCCCGTGGCCTTGATCGGGTCGCCCGGGTCATGGCTCATGAACTTACCCCAGGAGTCTATAACCTCCTGGGAAGAGTTGTGTCGCCAGTTTACGGCCAATTTCGGGAGTTCCTACACCCGACCGGGCTCGAAGGCCGACCTCCACGCCCTGCAACAGCAATCGGAAGAGTCGTTGCGCTCCTTCATCCAACGTTTCTCCCAGGTTAGGAACACCGTCCCCCGCATCTCCAACGCCCCCATCGTCGTTGCCTTCCGACAGGGCGTCCGCGACAAGAAGATGCTTGAGAAGTTGGCCACGCACGACGTGTAGGACATCTCCGAGCTCTTCAGCTTGGCAGACAAGTGTGCCAGGGCCGGGGAGGGCCGCAACTGGCACACACCGCCCAACAAGGGGGTGAGTCCGCCAGGGAGAGCTCTGGCGGCAAGAAGAAGAAGACCGGCGGCAAGGACAAGCCGCTAGCCGGAGCCCACACTGCAGCAGTAGTAGCAGCTGCAGGGGGTCGGGGGCCGCGCACCGACAAGCGCCCGCGACAGCCGTCCGACAACGACGATGGCGACCAGAGGTGCCCGGTCCACGACACCAACCGGCACAGCGCCAGCGAGTGCCGGGAGATCCAGAGGCTGGCGGAGCGCTTCCGAGAGCTCCGGTAGCAGCGCCAGGATGGTGCACCCTTCCGCCAGTGGGAGGGCAAGCAAAAGGCTGACTCGGAGGTCAGCACCGACCAGGAGATGGAGTTCCAAGACGCCAAGCAGGCGTTGAAGGTCATCTATGACCAAGGAGAGAGCTCTGACTCCGACCACAGCTAGCAACGCAAGACTCTCCACACCTAACCAGGCGTTCCCCACTTCGTCGTGCGACAAGGGCTCACCCGACGCCCAGGCATACGGCGAAGAGTAGGCAGCTCAAGGTAAGGCTACCTGGTGCCCCGACCAATGCTCTCTCGAGGAGGGGTGACAAGCCCTCCCCCCAACTGGGAGGGACCCTCCCGACCAGTACAAGCATGCCGCCCCAGGTACGCCGCCTGGCTGCAGGGGATGGGTATCTCTACCCAGACCACGGAACATAGGACACCTCTGTAAGTTCTACCCTTAGTGCAGTGGTAGGGTATTTTTTCCTTTTTCTCTTTCTTGTAAGGGTGTCATAGAGACTAGGAACAATGCTTAGAACAGCTAAAGTCCCGCAAGAGTCCAGCTACTCTTGCTATCCGAGGCGGGTCGTTGCCTTCTTACACGGCATTGTTGCCTCCTATCGCCCGAAGAAAGCCAGAAATAAGAAAAAAATGTATCCTACCCTGTGCACTCTATCCACAGTTTATGCTATCTCATGCATATCAACTATAAACAACATGTCCGGAGCTCGTCCTACACACTTGTCCTATGACCCGTGCCGCTAGAAGGTTCCCTCGCTGAAAGGTTAACGTCAGCGGGAGGTCCAGGGTGTGTAGCCTGCTATGACTGGTACCGCACCCATAGCGTGTGCATCCTTCGTCCTCAGCGCGACAACTGAGTACTCGGAGGCCAGAAAGAGCACATCTACGGGCAAGAGGAATAGTCGGACCCTGGACATCGCCCCAATACCCTTTATGTGTTTTCTTTCCATTCCGCTCCGGTCGTGTGGCCAATCACTCTTTCCTGCGTTCCACTGTAGCAGGAGTTGTGCTATCCTCCCGCAGGCAGGACTGCTTGAGATACCTGTGACGTACCGGGGTCTGGTGGTTGTCTCATTGCTCGGGGGCCCTATGGCGCCGAATGGTCCTCCCCTGAAAGGCTTACACCAGCGAGAGGTCCAGGGTGTGTAGTCTGCTTAGCTGGTCCTGCGCCATAAGCGCACACATCCTGCCTCTCCAGCGATGCGGCTCAGTACCGGGGAACCGGACGCTCATACCCCTGAGCAAGGCTTCAACCATACCTTGGACGATCCACATCGAATTACCCAAGCCCCATAGCTCGGCTGAGGATCCTAAGCCAGAGTAATGCTATCAAACAAGGGAAAGTGACCACAGAGCACGACTACTCCCTTTTTCTGTCATGTCCGCAGGTACGCACAGGCCCTTGACGTCTCAGACCTCCCAGGGAGCCCGATGCCGACGCCCTGCTTCGTACGGTGGACGCCGGAGCTCTGCGGCAACAAGCAGGAGGCTCGAAGCGCCAACTACGAAAAGCTGAAGACAAGGGCTGAACTCCCCTCGGGTCCTTGCGTCGCCAGGGACCCGGAAGAAGAGGTAGCCGCACTGCCAGAGTGCCCTAGGTTCTTACGCTGCTAAGAGCCCGGAGGAACAAGCTTGGGACATTGGCAAAAGGCTACCCGTGTCAGCTAAGTCGTTCTGGATCTTACGCTCTCCTGCCCTACCTTATGCACATTTAAATTTTAACAACTTTCCTTACGAGCTTGCGCACACTTTTGCATACCTCTCGACGTGTACAGAGTTGTGTTTCTCTATCTCGCTCTTAGCCAAAGTTATGCTGTCCACCTACAAGGCGGAAACACCTGAGGCACCTGTGTTGTCTCCATACCCTCTTGGTTACCTTCCTGGTCAGGTCCGGTGGTGCCAGAAGGACGCCTCTCCTCTTCGGAGTGCCTGTCCAGCGGGGGGTCCAAGGCGTGTAGCCTGCTTAGCTAGTCCTGCGCCCTAAGCGTGCACACTCTGCCTCTTCAGTGCAACACCCAAGTGCTGGGGATCCGGATGGCATACCGCCCTAGGAAGGATGGTAACCAGGGTCCGGACACTACTACACTTAATTACCCAGGTCCCGCAGCTTAGCAGAGGACCATAAGCCATAATAGGGACATCGAGCAGAGAAAATGCAACTGCACGGCACAGTTACCCCTTTCTTCTAGTGTCTGTGCAGACCACAGGGCTCCGGTCCGAAGGGTTGATCCTGGGGCACCAGCTTTCCCAGGGGGTCACTCTCGGACCCTGCAAAACTGGCGTCTCCCGAAGGCTCCGGAGTTGGTGTCTTGCGCCTTTTTGGCAGACGTTTCCAAACACTTGGGCACACCTGTCAGGAGGCCGTCACGACTGGTCAAGCCAAGTGAGACGATCAGACCCCTGCAACGCGCAACAAGGAAACGTCAACCACTTTAGCAAGTCAGAGAGCTTCCGGTCCTTGCGACATAAAAAACCAAGGGGCCTCGTGAAAGCTAAAATTGGTTCTGCCTACCGGACCCTGCGCCGAGTGGCAGATGGATGGAGGACCAAAAGAAGGATTTTTCATTCATCAACATAGAAACACAAGACAAGACAATGAAAGACTTGAAACAGAGACACTTTCATTGATAACAAAGTTCTGGCATACAAAAGGGGTACAAGACAACTAAGGAACTCGGCAGCTACAAGTCGAGTAGTCTTCTGCTCCGTAGCCTGTTTGGTTGTCTCCCGAGTCGATCTCTGCGCAGTGAGACGGTCACCTGCTGTTAGACCGAGGACGGCAGCAATGCATGCTAGACCAAGGCAACAGCAATGCATGTTGGACCGAGGCGACAGTGACGTCCAGTGTCGCGTGGGCAAAATCATCATCTATGGCAGATTTTATTGTCTACCACAGTACCTGGAGGAAGTCTTGACCACTCTGGACTTAACCTTCCTCCGGTACCGGCAAACAATCCTTCTCGACACTGGCGTAGGGGTTCACGGCGAGTCGAGGACCCTGTCCCCGACAGCCTCCCCTACCGCCGGCACACCATCAGGATGGCTTGTGCCTCTATCCAAGGCCGTCAAGGAGAGGGATGCACCAGAGAACCTCACCGAAGGCCGTACACACACGAACATCTCGCAGAAGTAGACGAAGACGGCTACCAGTGAGCAGTGAAACAAAAGGCGGTAAAAGGCGGCCGCCTAGCCACGCCTTAGCGCTCCGCGCAGCCTCCCGCCCCGCCTCGGTGGGTAGGCGATCGCGAGGCGGCGGGTCGGAAGCAGGCGGACCATAGGGGGAAGAGATGGAGGCGCCGCGCGCGGAGGGAGCGGACCTGGCGGCGTGGGCGGACCTCCAGGGCGGGCGCGGGCCTGAGTGGCGCAGGCGGTCTCGGACCGCGGGGAGGGGAGATGGAGGCGCGTGCGCGGGGGGATGGAGGCGGCGCACACGGGGGGGGGGGGGGGTGGAGATGGGTGACAGCGGGGGGAATGGCGGCGGTGCGGGGAGCAGACTGATCGGGCGCGGTCGACTGCCAAGAACACCGTAGCCCTAGCGCGGGGTGGGGCGGGCTGAAACCAAGAGCCTAGTGGGCTGGGCTATATGACAGACAACTGGAAACAAGAAAAGAGACAGAAAATAGAAGTGGGCTGTGAAAAATTAATCTAACACAGCAGAATTACTGCATACTACAATATTTTTTAAAAATATAAAATATCACTGCTACAGTAGATAACGCCTAGGTGCCGCCTAGGCACGCTTAGGCTCTAGGCAGAGGGTCACCGCCCGCCTAGCGCCTTTTGGAACCTTGCCAGTGAGGAAGCATCTAGTGGGCGAGAGTGCCTGGAAGCAGAGACTTCTAATGCGCAAGAGGAGGACAAAGGCCACATGGTGGGGAGGAGTGCCATCCTACACCGCAAGGCCTCCTTTTATACACATCCATGACCTCTGGTAGAGCAACAAGCGCGGCGATTGGGTCGCCGCCACTGCACGCCGCGGGTTATTCGCCTCCCCCAACGAAGGGCTGGATCCAGGTCCACCCGTCAGATGCTGGGGGTCGGGAGGATAACCCCTCGGAAACGCCCGACGGTTTTCGAGGAGGGTGGTGCGACTGGCTCATCAGTTGCCGCAATAAATGACCTGGGGCACCTCTCAAGCACGCCGCCTTAGTGCTCACCAGTGACAGGTAGGGCCCAGATCCACCAGTCAGACACTGGCGAGTCAGGCGACTGAAACTCGAGAACGTCCGGCGGTTCCCGAGGAAAGCGACGCAATACTCTTACGGTTCACGGTGGTCACGGTAATTGTCCCGAGGCAACCCCTCGGTTGTTGCGCCTTGACCGGTCAAATCGAGAGTGGACACGACGACGCGCTGAAGCATTGACTGAGTGCGCCCACTACGCTGAAGACAAGCAACCCCTTCGTCACCCTGGTACGGCCACTCACCCACTACGCGAAAGTCTCGCCGCCACTTTGATTCCCAAATTGCAGGTTCAAAACCACCACGCGAGATTTTTGGCGGAGGCCCCATCCGCAAGAGCCTTCGTCTCTGTGCAGATGGGCCCGGGGGCCACTGTCGGTATCCTCAAGACCGGGTACCCCCGCGTGTATGAGCAAAAGAAGACATATGTCAGCACGTATGCAGAAGACAGGGACCCAACCTGCAAGCTGGCCCCAACCGCTAGCTAGGGAACACCTATGAGAAGGCGCATGCCCTAAGCCTCGGGTCCGATCACCTGCAAAGGAGGGCTCCGAGGCCGCCACGTGTCCGGTAGTGCCGGGCTCGATCTTCCGCCAGGGAGGGCTCCGGTGCTGCCACGTGTCTAGAACCTCCGAGCCACGCCCCATGTCAGAGAGAGCTCCGGAGGCGCCACGTGTCCTACGGCTCCGGGTCCGACCACCAGCATGGGAGGGCTCCGGTGCTGCCACGTGGGCAACGACTCTAGGTGTACCTTCCCGCCAAGGAGGGCTCCGGAGGTGCCATGTGTCCTACGGCTCCGGGCCCGACCTCCAGCATGGGAGGGCTCCGGTGCTGCCACGTGTCCAAAAACTCCGGACCCCCCCCACTACTCCGCAACACAGCTCCGGCGGAGATGCGTGTCCCGAGGGCCAGCCGCCCGGACGCCACGTAGACAAGCAACAGGCAGATGGCCAAGAAGAGGAAGGTGCGCTGGCAGGCTGCGCATTCAAGGTTCGCGCCTTCCCCAGAAGCATGGCGCACGACGCACGCCTCCGTTTGCACACCATTACGGTGAAAGACAGGGCGGCGAGGCGTGATGGCACAACAGTGCCGCCCAACGGTGCAGAGCCGCCTAGCAGAGCGAGGAGACGCGGCAACAAGATGGGTACTTCATCATCACCTGCTACCCGGTCAGAGGCGCCCGGCAGGACAGGCGCCACGCCTTAACTCCACCTACAGTGACAATGCGTATAGCAGTGAAGACCCTGCTCATGTATAGGGCACATAGCTGCGAGGCCACCTGTCGGGCACCGGGCCACATTGTAACTGCCCCGGCCTTAGGCTATAAAAGGACCGGTGCAGCCTCCGGGCAAAGGGTTCGCAACTCTGCAATCTGACTCCCGGTTCGCACTCAGATCCCTCTAGCACCAAAAAGGTTGAGCTCCCTCAACACTCATACGCACAAGCAATACAACAAGCACACCTGTGGACGTAGGGTATTACTCTCCGGCGGCCCGAACCACGTAAAATCCTCGTGTCTCTCTCGCCATTGTGCTCCAACCTTCGAGATCCACTAGCCCCTCCGAAAAAAGAACCTCCGCGGGCTACCACCGAGCAGACCGGGGGAAGTGTCCTAGCGAACACTTCGACAGGCACCAAGGCACCATGTTCTTAATTGAAAATCTTGGCTACCACCAGAATAGATATTGCTAGTGTTTGTCGATGCAGATTACCCTTTAGCCTTGCCACTAGAAACTTGGTAGGTAATAAAGATGCAAGAAATATGGAGCAATTTCAGAGAATCAACTTATCGAGTTGGATGGCTAACATCACTTTTCATACTCCTGTTTTCAGAGTGATGCCTATCTCATTTTTTTTCCAAACCACCAAATATCCATGATCTATTGAGCCCCAACAGTATGGTGCCAGTTTTAGCATTCATGCTTCAGAAATGTCCATAAAGTTCCTAGCTTTGGAGGTACAGTAAAAAAAGTTTGAATGTGTGAAATATTTGTTGCAGGTTTTATAATTGAGTCTCAAGAGATTCCATGTTTTATTGAGGTGTAATAATTGAGTGCCAAGATATTCTACACCACACATGCTTTGAATAGTTGTTTTGTTTACATTCCTTTGGACAATTCATGTTATCATGCAAAACTTAAATGCGCTTACTCTTAACTTCTGTTACCAAAGCATGAATATTTTTGCACCTGTGCATCACCAACAATTGGGACGCTTAAAGTTTTTTTGTTAATATATTCAAGGATCTTGATGCACCACCTGATATCAACTTTTTTGAACCTCAGAAATCCCAAAGAACAGGACAACTACATTACACGCAGGCAAGTGTTTGATATCCACGTTGTGTATATGACAATGAAGGAAAGTGTAGGTAAAGTAGCTCTAAGATAGAACCATACATTTTCACTAAGATTTCTGAACTCCTCAGAGTTTGCAATTACCAATGCAGGAGCCAAATATACAAAAGAGCTTCCTTGAATCAATGGAAGCCGGGAACCCAAAAATGTATGAAGTATTGTTGTAAGACCTGAAACTAGCAACATGGTGGATATGACTGTTGCCGTGTCCTCCTGCCACATGAGACGAAATTATTATTTGAAGTTACTTTTCAATACACATAAGAGGAAGAAAGAAAGGAGTCAATGGACTCAAAGGTCATACATCGGATCCACCCATGTTTGGTACCAGAATCAAAGGAACAAAAACAAGTGAACCAGCTATTGATAGGTAGTGTTGTATGCCATAAAATATGAGAAGTGCTGCAATGGAAATAGAAAAATCACATTAGCAGTTATCGCAACAGTTACAATAGAGTTGACATCAAGTTCAAACATGAAACAATAGCAGATCAAATATGAATCATTATTTTCTCTTAATCACTGAAGGAAGAAAATCTCCTCTCGATTCTCATTTTGTTTTATATGAAAAAATATAACAAGGGACATAATGTTCTTTAAGCCACTTACCTGAAAACACTACAGGTACAACAATGAACTAGGGATATAAGGTAGTGTGGTTTAATAAACAAAGCAATTTCAAATGTTCTATTTCCAGCTATTTTTGTATACCAACACCTAAAAGGAAAAAAATAAAAATTCAAAATATTGTTAAGTAATTGACAAAAGTAAATGATAACTTCAACCATTTTAACTGCAAAATTCAGGTCCTTTGATCCTGCAAACCATACAATGCACCTGGGCCAAGAAACCATTCACTGCATTATGACCAGATAATAGTTGGGTATGAATTGAGGTCAGTATGACCACCATCACTATCACAAGGATTTCTAAGTACTCCAGAAACATCCCTATCAGCAAACTAGACCATGGAATGAACAAAATCCTCCGTGCAAAATGCAGCTTGCAGTCGCCATTATATTAGAATATCCAAATGGAGCATGAAGCAGCAGACTCACCCCACCCGGGGTTCTCGGTGACACCACACCGGAGCCCTGACGGGCCATACAGAGGCGCTGTCTCGGCTGCGGCACCTTCCGGAGGTCCGTCCTCCTCGTTCGCCCACTGCTCCTGGTAGTACGCTGCCAGCTCCGCGTCCCTCTCCTCCTCCTCCTTCTTCCTCCTCGCCTCGGCCTCCTCCGCCTTCCGCTTGGCCTCAGCCTCCTCCGCCTTCTTCCGCGCCTCCGCATCCGCGAGCGCACCGTTCACGTTCCGGCTGACATTGGCCGCCGCTTCCCTCTCGACGGCGCCGTTCCTCCTCCTCGCGTCCCCGCGCCCTCCTCCGGCCCTCGCCGTGTCCGGCTCCGGCTCCGGCGCCTCGCCGAAGCCCGGCGGGATCTCGAGGTCGATGCGGCGGCGGGGGCGTCCTCCAGGCCCACGTCCGCGCACGGCGCGGCCGAGGTCAAGCGGCGGCGGCGGCGCGGGATCAAGTTCGTGGTGGTCCTCCTCCGCGTCCGGGCCAGGGTCCCGCCCCGTCGGCGGGCGGCGTGCCGCGGCCGGGGGAGGCGGCGGGTGCTGCGGCGCGGCGACGGAGGAGAAGGATGCGTTGGACTCCCCGGAGAAGAAGCCCGTGCGGCGCGCCCATGACCTCAGGTCACGCGGGTTGTGGTCGCGGTTGTTCCCCACGAACGGCGGCACCCCCGCGCCTCCGTCCCCCGCGCCGCCGGCGCCGCGTCCCGTCGTCCGCCGCGAGCTCGGCATCTCTGCCGCCGCCGGGCAGCCGCGCGAGGATAGGGAAAGCGGCAGCGGAGTAGAGTAGCGTGGAAGCTAATGAGCGGAGTGGTTAGTCAGAGACAGTAGGGCGTGCCAGTGAGAGGAGAGAGAGAGAGAGAGGAACGGACAGAGCGCGAGGGTACCGCGTCGCTTTCCAAAGCGGCGGCCGTTGCGCGAAAAGGCCAAAGAGGTGATCGACGAACCACTGACAGTGGGTCCAGCGCACGTTTTGAACATGGGCCCACGAGACAGGGACTGGTGGCGGCAGGCGCGTGTTTATCTCTGGCGGGTGCGGCTGGGCGCGGGGGTGGGGCCGCGTCGTGGCCGTGGGATGGGAGAAAGCGAGAGACGTTGGCGAGATTAGATTTCCAAGCAAGATAAATTAACTGAAAAAAGTTAAAAAATAATACTTCCATGTAAAAAGAGTAGAGATTAATTTAATTTAATGACCTATCTCCATTAACCACGGTACTACTAGGGACGGTTAAGTACGTTCACCAGAGAAGCGCGCCCCTAACCAGCTAGCTGGCAGGTGGGTTTAACCGGAGTGTCAGTGGTGGTTCAGGGCCGATCGATGAGCGGTGCGGTGGTGGTCATGTGGTGGGTGTCTGCACGTACAAAGAGGCGGAGCCACGTCGCCAGCTTAATTTATGTGTCGGTGGGCGCCGTCGTCGTACGCGCAGGTCATTACCCCGTCGTATCCGTATCTGCTCAGCTCACATACGCCGAGGTCTGTAGCGGCACCGCCGCAATCGTCTTGGGATGGATAGCTGGTCACCTTGGCTGGAGCAGCTTGCAGCGAGATCCATTTTATTTTACCGGACAAACGGATCTAATATAGACTCTAGAGGCTAGCACACGACCCTTTTTATGGTATAAAACAATATCAGCCCCCATAAATTAAATTAGGAGCATTGTTGTTTTCACCGCAGTTTTGGAGTCTAATTATGGTCTAGATTTTGATTTCAATGTTTTGGATTTTTACCACGATTTTTTTACCGAACCTCTAGATTATCATAAGTCCGTTTATTGCACATAACGGTGTTAACTTTGATGTTGAATGATAAATTTATACTTTATGATTTTATACAGTTTTGATGTTAAACATTATATTTGTATCATTGTTTTGACATGTAATTTGATAAAAGAATATTTTTTCTCGACATTGGGTGGTTGGATCGATCAAGTGGAACGAAAAGAAGTGAGGGGTATTTTGGTCTTTTTTCAATTTCTTAACATTTTTTTATTCTGTTTATTCCACTTCAACTGGCGGTGCTAGAAAGTTGTGCTAAACGGCGGGTTCGGATGAAGAAAGTCATGATAAGAACGCAAAATTTTAAAATTAAGGTTAGATCACAATTATACTAAAAAATTATGGTCAAAACATAATTGTCTCATTAAATTAATATTATGGCCCTATTTATTTCCGCTTTTTTCAGTCTCGCTTAACTTAGAAGCGAGATTTTCTAATAAGCCGTTGTCAGGAGAATCTGCTATCTAGAGAATCTGGGATGTTTGACAATCCTGATTATTTTCAATGGATTCTCTGTTCTGTAACTTGCATGTCTTAAGACTGATAATAGCTCATTTATATTAGTTTTTTCTATCTTATCTTATAGTAATTATATTACAACAATATGTACTTTGGTAATTACCATATTCTCACATACACGAGGTTTGTCATAATTACGAAATTGCCCTGAAAAAATAAACAAATTAACACTAAAAACAGTCATATAGTTTAACGATAAAATTAAAAAGCATGGTTCTTTTGCTTCATCTTGTTTTGGATTTACAAGACCATTATAGCGTCTCTCCCAGATCCTTGTGGGATCACTCCGACCATTAACAATAGCTTCATCATAAGTAAGAAGGGATCAATCAAGATGCTTAATTACCCACGCACCTAGCTGGATCGAGGAGATGGAGACGATCATGTCCAGGAAAACAATTTTTGCGACAGCGGCGTGGCTCGACATGGAGACGGACTGCCTGATGCAGGTGATTCGGTGGCTAGACCTCGGCGACCTGGCGCCACGCCCCCGACGACCCTTCCCTGTGGCGCATGCTCTCGATCTGCTTCATACCCTGGCCGCGCGCTCGCCGCCGCCTAAAGCGGGTCGCTCACTTTCGCTAGCTTTATCAGGCTCTGCGTCAGTCGCGCTTCGGCCGCTCCTCGGCTCGCCGGCGGCCGAGCTCGACCTCATCTTTGTTTGTCACGGCAAAGATTTCCAGTTGTGTGCTGGAGCAAGCGGATCAAGAGCGAAAGAGGCCACGGTGTGAGCGACGGAAAGAGGCAGCGGCGTGAGGGTACCAGAGGAAAATCATGCCGCGATGGAGAAAATCTGCCTCGTAGTTGTTTTTGAGCTTTTCTAAAAATTGGCTTAGAAAATAATCAAGATTTAAGCAATGTGTTTGAATGAGATTTTCGCTTAATTTCACTGATAAGCGGATTATAAGCAGAAATAAACAGGGCCTATGTCTTCTAGTTCCTCCTGTCTTTCAAACTTTTTAAAATTACTAGGTCTCTAAACCACCAAAATCACACTTTATCATTAGCCCATCCCGTGTAGCATCTCAATGTTAAAACTCACGCTAACGTTTCTTTGCGTTTACTCCCACCGTTATTATTGACGTTGACTATTGGTAGGATTCCTTGAACCCTGCTAGAGTTCAAGCTAGATCATGAGCAAGAATTTCAGTGAGAAAAAAATTCACGGAATGGCCCAGCTTTATATTGAATTTATTGGAAATATCTAAATGGATCCAGCCCTCTTAGAATAACTTCCTCAAGCGACGAAATAATATCTTAAGTAATTAGGTAGTTATGAAGCTTACTGGGCACCTTAATGCCTGACTTTTTCCTCATATTTCTTAACTGTTAGATTTTGTAATTATGTGGGTTAATTAGGGGTAGTTTAGTCATTTATATGAAATTGGGGTTAAGGATAGTTTAGTCTTTTACCCTCAGCTAAACCCTTCATATAATGTACCCTTGACCCTCAAGATTAATCATTTAATTATTGCTCTCTAATGTGGTATCATTAGCTAGATTAGTCTAGAATTAGAGCTTAACACTAACCATAACGGCCCAACCGTCACCCCCCTAGGCCGCCGCCGGCGCCACCGCCGCCGCCCCTCCTGCTGCCGCGCCCCCCGTGCTGTTGCGCTGCCACCTGCAGCCGCGTCGTCCCTCCGCTGTCGCGCCGCCGCTCCACCCCGCCGGCCCACCTGCGGGTGTCGCCGCCCCACCGCCCGCGCCACCTCGCCACCACATCTGCGGGCGCCGCGCCGCCGCCCCACCCCGCCGTTGCACCTACGGGTGCAGCTGCCCCAAGCCACCTCCAGCCCCACCCGGCTGCCACGTTTGCGGGCGCCGCTACCCGGCCCATCCCCCCGCCCCACCCGGCTATGACATCCGGTTCCAAAAATAGAACCAAGTGAATGCATATGTGTGTTCAGAATGTTCATCACACATACATATGTAATAAGGGCATACCCAGTGTTGAAAGCTCCCACACGTTGTGGGGTCTAGGGAAGGAAATTTCTAGGGAGCCTTCCCCTTACTTATTTTGCAAGGAGGTTGATTCGAACCCAGGACCTCCAGGACACAAGTGGAGAGACTCTACCACTGCGCCAGGCCTGCCCTTCACACATACATATGTAATCCACAAACTAAATTCAGAATATAACCACGAATAAATAGTGTTTAACTACTTTATCACAATGACTCAATGTCTCACTCATGAATATCTAACTTATTCTTGCAGCGGAAGGCTATAAACGACAACGGAAAATGACTAAGACAACAGACTCCAATCTTCAACTCCACAGGCATGTTGGCGGTAGTGCACACGCCTAGTACTCCGCATGATCCTCGAAGTACTCTTCTCCTGTAGCTGATGTATATGTGGTAATGCAAGGGTGAGTACATGTCGTACTCAGCAAGTGCGGGAAAAGTATGACATGTATCTTACAACAAGGTAGGCAATAAAAAGGCTCATTGCAACAAGCAAATTTTATTTCAGAAACATGGTAAAAACAACAACTATCTCTAGGAGAGTTTAATCCCATCATAACCAAGTTATTCATCAACATTCCTTCATCATAATTCACCATATATCAAGTCTCAACCAGCCAATAATCTTTCTCAAATTCATCTCATACTCATAATGATTCATAACCATCTCTTTTTCATATAACCGAAACAAAACTCATTGTTATGACTCAAAACAGTCCCAAAACCAATCTCAATGACCATACCATAACCATACCCAAGTTTTGCCTCTAATCATGGAAGTTGGCCAGGTGCTTGCGACCGGAAGCACGGCTATCATGATAGTTTTACACTATGCAGAGGCGGCACCACTTTACCCACAAGTTCGTGATTTCATCACCCGTCGGCGACTAGAAAGAACCTCCATTATACCAGTACACAACCGTCGGTGTATGGCCAAGAGATCACAAAATAGCCTTTACAAAAGGGCTACTAGGATGTACAGACCCACTGAGGTTTCACCTACAGGCTCGAATCTCCATTCTCCCACCCACGGGTCCCCTCTTGTGCCATGCAGTTCCCAGAGCAGTCCCTCTCGACTCCCATTCCCGGCGCCATCCAACGATCCATAAAAAGCTAGCAACATACCAAATTAGTCAGCTAAGCCACACCCATATTTGGCCTTGTGGTGGCACTATTTTCCTGACATGTGCTCGCATGAACCTGAATGTGGCCTAGAGGGGGGTGAATAGGCCTTTAAAGATTCCTGCACACTTAATAAAGTTATCAGAAACTTGACTGGCCGGACTAGTCCGGTTGTGTGGGCGGACTAGTCCGGTGTGCTGAATTATTTGAGTTAATTAAGTGTGTCTCACAATAATCTTTCAGCAGCGGAATGAGAACAACAGTTTTTATAAATTAAATTTATTGTATGGATGCACGTGCAAACTTATAAGGAACTCAAACGATGACTAGCAAACTAGTGATCTAATGTATCAAAATGTAAAACAAATGAGAGACAAGAGACACGAATTTTTACCGAGATTCGATCTCACCAAGAGATCTACGTCCTCGTTGAGGAAGCTCACACAGAGTCGGGTTCCCAACCCTTTCCCTCTTCAAGTCACCATAAAGGCCGACTTGACTCCACTGTCACGGGTAATCACCGAGTTTGTGGGGCAACCTCACACGTTGAGGGCTCCCACAAGAATTACAGTGAGAAGGTGATCAAATACACTCAAAAAGATTACAATGCAGAATATGAGTGTAGAGAAATCAAACCCCAAGAGCTCACAACGAAAGAACGACGATCTCTCGATCCCAAATCCAAGTATTTGATTGATCTTGGCCTTTTTGCACCTTAGATGTATGGGGAGATGTGTTTTTGGGCTCTTGGGACAGGTGGCGGCGCTAGGGTTCTAGTTTTTGACAATATGTGTCATTTTTGTTCTGGGAAAAGACGAAGGACCTCTTTTTATAGGGTTTTCCAAAAAGTTACCGTTGTTAAACCTACTACCGGACTAGTCCGGTATATGATCGGACTTGTCCGGTACACTTCCAGTGGGTTAACCGGACTAGTCCGGTCCAGAACCAGACTTGTCCGGTGCTATGTAAAGTGGAGTTCCAGAAAGTTTAGCGGACTAGTCCTGTCGCATGGATGGACTAGTCCGCAGTCCTCTAAAGACAACAACAGAAACATGAGCGGACTAGTCCGCCGGACTTGTCCGGTTGCATTCCAGTGAGCTAACCGGACTAGTCCGGTTCACAAGGCGGGCTAGTCCGGTGCACTATGTCTGCGTTTTCCAGAAAGTTAAACGGACTAGTCCGATCCATGAACGGACTAGTCCGGTTTTCAGTGGATTTTAGTTGATTTTTAAACCCCTTACCCTTATGCAAAGTCAAGAGCTCTTGGGATGTGTCTCTCACACACATCCTATACATTTTCATCTACTTTGTTCTTCCAAGTTCTACTTAAGTCTTCCTTTTCGGGCACCACTCTATTTTTCATCTTTTTGTGTGCACCTAGCTAGTTCACCTAGTTTGTCCTGCAATCATTTCGTTAGGATCTCATATGCTTGTCATCAATTAGCCAAAACCCACAAGGGATTTCCTAGATGCACTTTCAATCTCCCCCTTTTTGGTGATTGATGACAACCATTTGAGATATCACAATTGAGAATAAAAGGTTGATTTTCATAAGGTGGGCACATATGAGAATAATAAAGAATTCACAAAAAACTTCTCACATATGCACACACCTTATGGTGGGGTGCCTAACAGGTGTGTGATAAACAAAATGTGATAGATTAAACACAAACAATAGTGAACATATAAGTAGGCATTAGAGCATAGTGCATCACACATAAGAAAAGAAATAGTGCATTACAAGATTTTAAAATAGATACATGTCTTTGATCACAAAAGAGCTTAATAACTAATACTAAATAGAAATAGTCCACAAAAGAGCTTAATAACTAATACTAGATAGAAATAGTCCAAATCTAATCTCAATCTCTCCCCCTTTGGCATCAAGGCACCAAAAAGGGAAAAATTGAGGGGAATCACTCATCGCTGCCTCCTCCGTCAGTCTCAGTCTGATTTTGGGCATCCACGGGAGCAGGATCTTCCTCTGAGTCATCGGAGACGGGCGGTGATCCAACGGTCTCAATCTCAAGCTTTGCACAGATAGATTTGATATTGGCATTGATGTATTGTTGATGTTTCTTCCTTGCAAGCTTTCCCTTGCGCTGCCTGTCTTCGATCTTGCGACAGCAGGCAAAGATGGAGGAGAGCATCTTGAGGATGCCGCTGGATGATTCTTGGGCAAGTGGAGATCCAGGAGGAGCAGCTGCAGATCTAGTGTCATCATGAGCTTGCTTTGATCTCCTCTCCACTGGTGGAGAGGACGGGGCAGTTGGAGCCGGAGGGAGAGTGTACTCGGTGGGTTTTTGCGGGTTCAACCCCGTATGCTTGACATCCTTGACAAACTCGAGTCCCGTCACTTTCTCAATCATGTACATGATATACGGTGCGTATCCACAGGACCTATTAGGGGTAATCGAGATGTTCACAATGTCATTGTAGATATACTCAAAGACATTGAATGGTCTCCTCCCACTAATGACCTTTATGAGAGTCCTCAAGGTCCCTTGTATAGTTCCTGCATCTCCATCCTTCGGAGCTATAGTCTTTCTCAAGACTCTATTTAGGACCACAAAGAAGGGCTTTAGATATTTGATGGTGGGAGGAACATATGGCATCCTTGTATCATAGAGAAATTCAAGTTCCTCCTTCTCCAGGGGTATCATGATCCAAAGTGTGTTGGAGGTGAAGAATCCTAGCAAATTCATCTTACGCGACACTATACCTTGAACCATGAGTCATCCAAGTAAGACTGTCTCCATCATCACGAGCAAAGTAGAGAGTGGAGTAAAACTGGGTAATTACTTCATTGTTCCAGTCATACTCAAAGGATAGCAGGGGTCCGTCAGACTGTGCCTCTCTAACGCTTCCACCATCTCACGAAAGGCAGGATACCTCTTCGACTTCAGATATTCAACATTTAGCCATTGACTCTCTACTACAGGGTTCTTCATCTTCATGTACACATGCTCGTAGTAGTCTGCATGGAAGTTGCTCCAGAACCTTGGATCAGAGCATTGCTTAGGTCGGTCATACACTTGAATCTTCCTGAAATTATCAGCTAGCTCACTCCCTTTTCCAGTGAAGTCCTCACTTGAAGGCTGCCTGTTGCGGTGAATAGGGTTTTTCATCTTCAAGGGCCCAAGGGGACCACTAGCATGTCCCTTCCCTTTATTGAGAATTCTTTTTGGCCCTGACGAGCCCTCAGCAGCATTTTTCTTTAGAGGCCTTTTGCCAATGACTTTCCTCTTCTTAGGTAGATTGTCGTCGGAGGGTGGAGAGTGAGCATTGACGTCATGTCTCTTCTTCATAACTCTCTCCTTGGTCCTCCTCACTTTCTCGCGTTGAACGTCTTCATCAATGTGAAAAGAGCTATCATCTGAGCCTGAAGACATGATGCCTGATAAGGAGTTCAAGGATTAGATACAGATGGACTCATTATCGACTTCAAATGGGAGACCGGACTTGTCCGGTTTCAGAGTGCGGACTAGTCCGGTGGACCGGACTTGTCCGCATCTGAGCCCCGGACTAGTCCGGCCTGACATAGGAACCCTAATGTTTCATTTGAATCAAATCTCCTATCTTAGGACACAAGGGTAGGAAAATGGTAGGAATACATCTATTGAGGCAATGTACATCCTTTTGAAGTCAAAGAAAACTAGCTAGAACTAGAAAAGTTGAGATTTTGGTTTAAGGGGGGAAATTACCAAGATTTGAAGATTCGCGTCGAAGAAGTGGAAATCAGTCTGGATGAATCCGGAGGAGAGAAACCACTCGTCAAGGGGATAATTTCCCACGGAGAAAATCTCGGTTTGAGGGTTCAACAAAAAAAATCACTTTGGGCACTAGGGTTTGGAAGAGGAGAGGGAGAGCAAGTCTAATGAGGGGTGAGGGAGAGGTCTGGTCCGGCCAAGTGCTTCTATATGCGACTGACCGGACTAGTCCGGTCATGGTAGCGGACTAGTCCGGTACCCCTGAGTTAACCTAGTTGTTGTCTATTCGGACTAGTCCGGTTGGGAATCGAACTAGTCCGTTTCCAACAGACTTGATACATATATGGATAATTAATAGTGATCCAAGGACAATAATTTTGCAAGTAGTCTTGGTGATTACGACCAGTAGGCAATCAGAAATCAAACAATGGTCATAATCCACAAGATTTCTTCATTAAAATAGTTTTCTGAGTGAGAAAGGAGAAGAGGAGCATTTTGATAATACAAAGGAACATTTTGAGTTGCAACCAGGTATGCAATGTTTCAAGCCACATTTCGGGAGTCAAGAATGTTCAGCTCATTTCTTAGTTCACAAAATCTTTTCTCATCTAATGGTTTGGTAAAAATATCCGCAAGTTGTTTTTCAGTCCTAACATGTGAAATAGCAATGTCACCTTTTAATGAGTGATCTCTAAGAAAGTGATGACGGATATCTATGTGCTTAGTTCTTGAGTGCTCTACAGGGTTGTGTGCAATTTTTATAGCACTTTCATTATCGCATAGAAGCGGGATATGACTTAGATTGTAGCCATAGTTCCTAAGAGTCTGTCGCATCCAAAGTAGTTGCGCACAACAACTACCGGCTGCAACATACTCCGCTTCCGCTGTGGAAAGAGCAATGGAGTTCTGCTTTTTAGATGACCAAGAAACTAGGGACCTACCAAGAAATTGACAAGTCCCTCACGTGCTCTTTCTATTGACTTTGCATCCTGCATAGTCGGCGTCGGAAAATCCTATCAGGTTAAACTTGGATCCTTTGGGATACCAAAGTCCCAAGTTGGGTGTGTGCACAAGGTACCTTAGGATTATTTTTACAGCAATTAAGTGACACTCTTTAGGTGCGGCTTGAAACCTTGCACACATGCAAACACTAAGCATAATATCTGGCCTAAATGCACATAAATAAAGTAAGGAGCCAATCATGGACCGATATACCTTTTGGTCCATATTTGGACCGTCGTCATTGAGGTCGAGATGTCCCTTGATGGCCATGGGTGTCTTGATGGACTTGGCTTTGTCCATATTGAATTTCTTGAGAATGTTTTGTGTATATTTAGTTTGGCTTATAAATGTACCTTCTCTCAGTTGCTTCACTTGAAATCCCAAGAAGAACTTCAATTCACCCATCATTGACATCTCGAACCTGTCTGTCATTATTTTGCTAAATTCTTCACAGAAGGACTTGTTAGTGGATCCAAAAATAATGTCATCAACATAAATTTGACATACGAATAAATGATCATCAAAATATTTAGTAAAGAGTGTATAGTCAGCTTTACCAATTTTGAATCCATTTTGAGTCAGAAAATCTCTAAGGCACTCATACCAGGCTCGAGGAGCTTGTTTGAGGCCATAGAGAGCCTAACGTAGTTTATAGACATGGTTGGGATACTTCTGATCTTCGAACCCCGGTGGCTGCTCCACATAGACTTCCTCCTTTATCGGACCATTGAGGAAGGCACTCTTGACGTCCATTTGATACAACTTAAAATTATGGTGAGTAGCATATGCCAATAAAATGCGAATGGACTCAAGTCTAGCTACAGGAGCGAAAGTTTCATCGAAGTCCAAACCTTCCACCTGAGAGTAACCTTTGGCCACCAACCTCGCTTTATTTCTTTTCACTACTCCATGTTCATCTTGCTTGTTCCGAAAGACCCACTTGGTTCCAACGATGTTCGCCCTTGGTCTTTCCACCAACTCCCATACTTCATTTCTTTTGAAGTTGTTCAGCTCCTCTTGCATTGCAATCACCCAGTCTGGATCCCTTAAGGCTTCTTCTACCCTGTATGGCTCTAGAAAAGACACAAAAGAATAGTGTTCATAAAAATTTGCAATTTGAGATCTAGTAGTTACTCCCTTAGAAATATCTCCAATGATATTGTTGACAGGATGGTCTCTTTGCACACACTGATGTACTCTTGGATGTGGAATTTGTATAGTTGCTTGTTCTTAATTGTCTTCATGTGTCATGTCTCCCCCTAGATCATTGCTTCCATGATCATCTTGATTTTCTTGATCTTCCTCAACCTGATCTTGTGTAGGAGCTCCCCCTTGATCATTGCTTCCTTGTTGAAATTCATCTTGTGTCTCCTCTCGTGGTAGGATATCACCAAGTGCCATTTTCTTCAGCGCTTCACATGGAGCTTCCTCCTTATCTAACATAGACTTATCGACTTGCTCCACTTGTGAGCCGTTAGTTTCATCGAACACTACGTCACGCGCTACTTCAACAAGGCCGGACACCTTGTTGAAGACACGATAGGCGTAGGCATTCGATTCATATCCGAGCAAGAATCCTTCATCGGACTTCGAAGCAAACTTCGAGGCCCTTGGTTTCTTGTTCAGAATAAAACATTTGCAACCAAAAACTTTGAAATAGGAAACTTAGGCTTTTTACCCGTGAGAAGCTCATATGGAGTTTTCTTCAGTAGTCGATGAAGGTACAACCGATTTGTGGCATGACAAGCGGTGTTCACCGTTTCTGCCCAAAATCGGTCTGACGTCTTGTATTCATCCAACATTGTTCTCGCCATTTCGATCAATGTTCTGTTCTTCCTTTCGGCCACCCCGTTCTGTTGAGGAGAGTAGGGTGCCAAGAATTCATGCTTTATACCTTCTTCATTGAGATATTCTTCAACTTGGGTGTTCTTGAATTCTGTCCCATTGTCACTTCTGATATTCTTTACGGTTGATGAGAATTCATTTTGAGCTCTTTTCAAGAACTTCTTGACGATTCCCTAAGTTTCTGATTTATCATACAAGAAAAATACCCAGGTAAATCTTGAAAAATCATCAACAATTACTAAACCGTATTTGTTACCGCCGATGCTGATGTACGCAATTGGACCAAAGAGATCCATGTGGAGAAGTTCCAGCGGTCTAGCGGTGGTCATCACATTCTTGGCGGGGTGTGGTGCTCCAACCTGTTTTCGTGCTTGACAAGCGCTGCACGACCTGTCTTTTTCGAAAACCACATCCTTAAGACCACGGATGTGACCACCTTTTAGAAGTTTCTGCAGATTTCTCATTCTAACATGGGCTAGCCGTCTATGCCACAACCATCCCATGTTGGTCTTAGCAACCAAGCAAGTGTTGAGTTCGGCTTTATCTTTGTTGAAGTCAACAAGATAAAGCTTTCCCTTCAACAATCCCTTGAATGCAATCGAGCCATCGCTTCTTCTAAAGACGGTCACACCCTCATTAGTGAATAAACAGTTGTAACCTTTGTCGCATAGTTGAGATATTGATAAAAGATTATAATCTAGAGAGTCTACATGTAAAACATTAGATAAGGTGTGTTGAGAGGATATTTCAATGTTACCACTACCAAGGACCTTTCCTTGGCTGTTGTCTCCAAAGTATATACCTTCACTTGGATCCTTGTTGCACTCGTATTCCACAAACATACCTCTCTCTCCGGTCATATGATTTGTGCTTCCGCTATCTAGCACCCACTTAGATCCACCGGAGGAGTAAGCCCGCAAAATAGAATTATTTCTGGGTTTTAGGTGCCCAAGCTTGCTTGGGTCCTCTCAGGTTAGTCACAAGAGTCTTGGGCACACACACACAAGTTTTTAAGTTCTTGTGGCGTGGCCCTGTATATTTAGCAATGACTTTTCCATACTTGTTTTTCATGAGAACATAAGAAGCATCAAGTGTATGGAACAGTGTTTGTAGCTCAGATTCATGGGATTTTTTTAACAAAAATGATTCTATTCTTAGCATGATTAGGAGTAGACATGTGTCTGTTCCTGTCAAAGCCAAGACCATCTTTGACATTGGGAGGTCTAGTGATCATATATGCACTTCGTGCATATTTGATCTTCTCCTTATCAAAGATGCTGTTTTGAGAAGAATGCATGTCATGAGAGGTTGAAACATTAGAAATTACATTCTTCTTACTAGAGCAAGTGCAGGTTCTTATTGTTGTCGAGCTCATATCTTTGGAGGAAGAGCTCTTGGAGGAAGAGGAGTCACTTTGTTTGAGCGACTCAACTTGCACCTCAAGGATTTTGTTAACTTTTGACAAGTTAGCACGTTCTTCCTTGATTGCAGTGTGCGAGTCCTCTAACTTTGAGTAAGTTTCCTTACTCAAGGCTAGCTCTAACTCAAGTGACTCATTCTTCTCTCTTTCAAGCTCAAGAAGCTTTTCAACTTCTTGATATCTCTTCCTCTCACGGATGAGCATATCTTCTTGTCGGTTGACAAGTTCTTCCTTTTCAAAGATTTCGTTCGACAACATTTCCATTTTCTTTAAAGCAATTTTACTTAGCACTAAATAATTCTTCATTATCACTAGAGCTATCAAAGTCATCAATGGAGGAATTTAGTATAGGAGGAGTAAGTCTAACCTTTTTCTTGCCTTCCTTAGCCATAAGACAAGTGTGGTTGTTCATGTCCCGTCCTCCCATGTTCGGAAAGAGTGTGGCTCTCATAGTTGGTTTCTTGACTGCGATAGTGGCCATCTCTTCTTCTTCATCGGAGGAGGACTCGTCGTTTGAATCCCACTCCTTCCCAATGTGAGCTTGATGGGCTTGTCTTCTTTTTCTGAAAATTTTCTTTTCTTGAGATCTTGTTTCCTTCTTCTTTTTGTTTTCTTCATAAGTACAATTCACCATGAAGTGACCATACTCTCCGCAGTTGTAGCAAGTACGTCGAGCCTTGGATTTTCCTTTATCCTTGCTTTTGCCTTCATGTGAATTGTTGCCGTGTCTTCTCTTCATCATGCGTTTGAACTTTTTGATGAAGAGTATCATTTCTTCGTCATCAAGATCGGTGCTCTCGTCGCTTGTATCTCCATCGTCTTGGTCTTCACGAGTTTCTTTGAGTTTGGGTCTGCACGTTGCTTTGAGAGCAACTTCTTTCTTTTTAGAAGAGGTGAGCTCGGCTAAGTCTTTGATGTATTGAGCCTCTTTCTCCATCATTTCATGATTTATGATCTTTCCCAATAACTCATCGGGAGTCATCTTGTGAAACCCGGGGCTTTCTCTAATAATTGAGCAAAGTGTGACGTTTCTTGGCATAAAGGCTCTTATCATCCTTTTGACCACCTCGTGATCAGTCCATTTCTGACTTCCATAGGCACGGATTTTTTTGATGAGTGCCTTCATCCGATTGTACATGTCTTGAGGTGATTCGCCTTCTTCAATAGCAAATCTCCCCAATTCTCCTTCTAGCATCTCAATTTTGGCTTCACGTACAGACCTATTTCCTTCATGAGCAGTTTTGAGTGTATCCCAGATTTCTTTTGCACTTTCTAGTCCATCGATCTTGGTGAATTCTTCTCTGCTCAGTGACGATGTGATTACTGCAACGACTTGTGCATTTATGTGAATCTCTTGTTCTTGTTCCGGAGTGAGTTCTTCATCCGTGTCAGGGATATCTATTCCTGTGCAGACAATATGCCAAAGGCTGGGATTCAAGGATATTAGATGCATTTTCATGTTGTACTTCCACATGGTGTAGTCACTTCCGTCAAACTGCGGGGGCCTTCCCATAGGAAAAGAGAGATAATGATTATTTGAATTGAGACGGTTGTAGTTGTAAGGATACCGGGAGTAGTCGTGATGACCACTCCCCATCGTCTTTTCTTCATCTTTTCCCTTTTGTGCCATTAACTTCTTTCTCAGCAATGTCTTTAGCTGTCTCACTTCATCATCGTCATGTGGATTTTCTTTCAGCACATCGAAGGCTTTGGCTTCTTGCTCCTCATCGTTGTTGTTCGTCTTTGGGATAGCGTTGCTCTTTTCAGAGGCCATTGATCTCTCCGAGATGTGAGTCTCGTTGGTGGAGAGCTTGGCTCTGATACCAATTGAATGTGGCCTAGAGGGGGGGTGAATAGGCCTTTAAAGATTCCTGCACACTTAATAAAGTTATCAGAAACTTGACTGACCGGACTAGTCCGGTTGTGTGGGCAGACTAGTCCGGTGTGCTGAATTATTTGAGTTAATTAAGTGTGTCTCACAAATTTAATCTTTCAGCAGCGGAATGAGAACAACAGTTTTTATAAATTAAATTTATTGTATGGATGCACGTGCAAACTTATAAGGAACTCAAACGATGACTAGCAAACTAGTGATCTAATGTATCAAAATGTAAAACAAATGAGAGACAAGAGACACAAATTTTTACCGAGGTTCGATCTCACCAAGAGATCTACGTCCTCGTTGAGAAAGCTTACACAGAGCCGGGTTCCCAACCCTTTCCCTCTTCAAGTCACCACAAAGGCCGACTTGACTCCACTATCACTGGTAATCACCGAGTTTGTGGGGCAACCTCACACGTTGAGGGCTCCCACAAGAATTACAGTGAGAAGGTGATCAAATACACTCAAAAAGATTACAATGCAGAATATGAGTGTAGAGAAATCAAACCCCAAGGGCTCACAACGAAAGAACGACGATCTCTCAATCCCAAATCTAAGTATTTGATTGATTTTGGCATTTTTGCACCTTAGATGTATGGGGAGATGTGTTTTTGGGCTCTTGGGACAGGTGGCGGCGCTAGGGTTCTAGTTTTTGACAATATGTGTCGTTTTTGTTCTGGGAAAAGATGAAGGACCTCTTTTTATAGGGTTTCCCAAAAAGTTACCGTTGTTAAACCTACTACCGGACTAGTCTGGTATATGATCGGACTTGTCCGGTACACTTCCAGTGGGTTAACCGGACTAGTCCGGTCTAGAACCGGACTTGTCCGGTGCTATGTAAAGTGGAGTTCCAGAAAGTTTAGCGGACTAGTCCTGTCGCATGGATGGACTAGTCCGCAGTCCTCTAAAGACAACAACAGAAACATGAGCGGACTAGTCCGGTCTAAAACCGGACTTGTCCGGTTGCATTCCAGTGAGCTGACCGGACTAGTCCGGTGCACTATGTCTGCGTCTTCTAGAAAGTTAAACGGACTAGTCCGGACCATGAATGGACTAGTCCGGTTTTCAGTGGATTTTAGTTGATTTTTAAACCCCTTACCCTTATGCAAAGTCATGAGCTCTTGGGATGTGTCTCTCACACACACCCTATACATTTTCATCTACTTTGTTCTTCCAAGTTCTACTTAAGTCTTCCTTTTCGGGCACCACTCTATTTTTCATCTTTTTGTGCGCACCTAGCTAGTTCACTTAGTTTATCCTGCAATCATTTCGTTAGGATCTCATATGCTTGTTATCAATTAGCCAAAACCCACAAGGGATTTCCTAGATGCACTTTCAGAACCGGTCCTTAGATGTACGACAAGTAAACCACCATCTCATTCATCAACATCCACGAACCAAACTTACCTAGATCTCCCTGATTCCATGCTCATCAACATCATCAAGTTCTCATCATCATTATTCATATGAGTGCAGTAGCTAACCATATTTTAATTCAGCTTCCCGTATCCCATAAGTTAAGCGAAGCAAAAAGGAAAAACGACCATACCTGACTCATCAACTTTCCCGGCGACAAGGATGGTTAACAAAACTAGTGAACTCCTATAAAAGGGTGTCCCATCAAGTTGACTCAAGCATACACGTTTTCGCAAACAAAATAGTTTCAAAACATGGGATCAATATGGTCAAGGGGCGCTTGCCTTGCTCCCGTGGTTCGTGTTGCTTAAGCGTCTCGAAATCTTGTTGTTGTAGTTCCTCGTAGACGGCCTGTTGAGCTTGTCCTTCTACTCACGACCACACACATACATAATTCACAACAATCAATCATCATGCACAAACTTTACTCAAGATGCAATAGGGTAGATGAATGCAAATCCTATAATGCAGTTTTATTAAACCAGTTTGTACGTGTTCTTGCATGTTTTAATGGTCTTTCATGGGATTTTATGATGAACAAGGGTGTAGGCATCAAGTGTGGACATGATGATGATCTTGACACAAGATCTAGATCAATTCCACCGTCAAAAATCGATCAAAACACGATCTGTCCACACGCAAAAATTTCTGCTCGAAGGAGACAAAGAAAACGGATGCGTAGAAACAGCGGCGACGTCGTAATATGGGTAATGAAGACCTACCTCACTTCCTCCTTGTGGCAGGGCCTTTCTCCTAGCAACGGCAACAGTAGGGAATTTTTCTATGGAACATTAGGGTAGGACGGATCGTCAGGCTTCTTTTCCGACGACGGCGAGGCGTGACGGGGCTCATCGGCGAGTCTCAACGGTGAGGCTCGACGGCGGGCTCGACGACGGGAATCGACGATGGGGCTTGACGGTGGGGCTCACCGGCGACCAAACTCCGGCAGGGGGGTGGCAAACTCGGTGACTTAGAGGGGGGCTCCAACTCGGCGACTTGGGAGGGGGAGGGTCTGCGGCCAAGGGGGGGTGGGGGTTGTATTTGTAAGGGGGAGAAAAGAAGAGTCCTACTCCAATTAGGACTCAACCAAAGAGTCCTAGTCAATTTGGAACTCAACCAAACGGTCCTAGTGATTCCCCCCTTTGGTCTGCGGCTACATTGGGGATTAATTTCCCCCAAATATGGGGAAAATTCCTCTTTTGGGGAGTTGGGGAATTTGGGGAAAATTTGGGAATAGCTCATTTCAGCTATCTTATTTCCATTTCTCTCCATTTCTATGCCCCCCTTTTTTCCATTTCTATATTCCCCTCTCGATTTCTATGTACCTTTCTCCATTTCTATATTCCCTTCTCTATTTCTATGGTTCTTTCTCCATTTCTATGATTCTTTCTCCATTTCTAGGGTTCTTTCTCCATTTCTACTTCTTTTTCAATGCTTCTCTACATGAAAAATGTGTGCAATGCATGGTAATGAATTTGAGGGTGTTACACCGGCCACCGCATCTGCGAGCTCCGCCGCCTCACGCCTCCTCCCGCCCCATCCCGCACTAGAGCGGGAATGTGCCTTTGTGGCCGCTCTTTCGCATCAGCTCGAGGAGAGTGCTCACCGGTCGATGAGTGCTGACTACGAGCCTCCCTCAGACGTTGGTACGTACTCGGCTTCACTTGTGGCTGCTCTTCATGCACATGCCGTCAGGATTCAGAACATCTGAATACTCGTGTCGGTTATCCTCAGCTCTGAGTCTACCTCATCCACCGTTTGGCATTGCCGTCTTGGCCACTCTGGTGCAGATGCTATGTTGAAGTTGTACAATAGTTCTGTTATTTCGTGTTCTGGAGACATACACGACTCTTTATGTCATGCTTGTCAACTTGGTCGCCATGTTCGGCTTCCTTTTTCCACTTTTGTTACCCATGTTGAACACGCCTTTGATCTTATTCATTTTGATTTGTGGACATCACCTATTACCAGTGTATATGGCTTTAACTATTACTTGATGATCATTGATGATTTTTCTCATTTTTCGTGGACTTTTCCATTACAATTGAAGTATGAGACTTTTGTTACTCTTTCTCACTTGTTCATTTGAATTTCCACTCACTTTGGGTGCACCATACGAGCTATCCAGTGCGACAACGGACGCGAGTTCGATAACTCGGCGTATCGAACTCGGTGTTTCGTAACTTTCTCTCCGCACATGGGGGTACAACTGTGTATGTATTGTCCGTATACCTCTCCTCAAAACGGCAAGGTTGAGCGTATGATTTGTACGACCAACGATGCCATACACTCTCTAATGTTCCAGGCATCTATTCCAGCCCGATACTGGGTGGAGGCTCTCCAAACTGCCACTCATCTTATTAATCGTCTTCCGACCAAGGCGATTCATGCCTCCACCCCTATTTCACTTTATATGGCACTGATCCTCGTTACAGCCACCTTCGAGTTTTTGGGTGCGCTTGCTACTCTAATCGTTCCACCACTGCCCCACATAAGCTTGCACCCCACTCGACATGGTGTGTTTTCCTCGGATATTCCCTTGATCATAAGGGTTACCGGTTCTTACACCTCACCACTCACCGCCTTGTGATCTCTCGACACGTCGTCTTCGACGAATTCTCCTTTCCCTTCTCCACCAACTCTTCCAGTTCCACCACAAAGTTGGATTCTCTATTTTCCACTGACCCCGGGGCTGCACCCCAGCTGCCTTGGCCTCTTTCTTCTGCAGGTTTGACACACGCTATGCCTCAGGTGCCCCCGACATCACCTGCTGCACCACGTGCATCTTCGAAGCCTCCATCATCACCTGCTGCACCTTGGGTGGTACCGACGTACCCAGTTGCGCCACACGCGGCATCGGTGTCTCCGACGTCGCCCACTACACCTCGGGAGGCCCCTACGTCACCAGCTGTGCCACGCGCAGTCTCGGCCTCCCCGACGTCACCTACAGTGAGCCCGACGTCCCGCCCCGACTTCTCGCTTTGCCGACCCCGCACTTGTCTACCATCGACGAGCGCGGGTTGGTGCCCCAGCTCCAGCTGCTCCACGCGCCACACCGGAGCCCTCCACGCCAGTCACTGCGCCGGGCGCGGCCGCGAGACCGGCTCTCGTCTATCAACGATGGGAGCGGGGACGTGCACCGGCTCCCGCTCGCTCCGAGCGCCCGGTGTACAATCCTCCTGTGCTCCATAGGGGCTGGTCACGTTCACCCGATGGTGACTCGACGTGCGTCCGGGAGTCTGAAAGTGCATCTAGGTAATCCCCGTGGGTTTTGGTTGATTGATGACGATAATTAAGATACTAATAAGTTTCTACTGAGTATGAGCACAGGTGTTTATCAAAGAAATGCATAAGGAGTCTCTCAAGAAGCAAAAGGAAAAGAAGAAGACTTGTAAGAGTAGAAAATAGAATTTTCTATTAATTTTCACATTTTCTAGTTATGTACAAGGTCTTCTCTTTTAGAGTGCTTGAGAATCATTAGAGAGCTTAAACGAAGGGTAGAAAGTAGGAATCATAAGACGAAGGAGTCATAGACATGAAGAAAAAGGGGAGACCGGACTTGTCCGGACAACTGGCCGGACTAATCCGTTTTGAACCGGATAAAAAGTCTCTGAGTTAGTTCGGACTTGTCCGTTCAAGGCCGGACTAGTCCGTTGTTGTGTGAGTCTGAGCCGTTATGAGACTAAGTCTCAGAAGGCCGGACTAGTCCGCCCAATAGGCCGGACTAGTCCGCTAAGCGGACTAAGCCGCTGAGGACTGGAGAAGAAGTCTCTGAGTGCCATCGGACTAGTCCGCTCCACAGGCCGGACTAGTCCGATCTTCTCAGACTAGTCCGAATTAGGACGGAACAAAGGTTCCTGTGTGAGCTCGGACTAGTTCGAGGTTGGGTGGACTAGTCCACAGCTCCAGTTGAGAGAGTTTTTAGACTAAGTCTGGTAAGACCGGACTAGTCCGCCCTTTGGTCCGGACTAGTCCGCCCTTACGAGACTAGTCCGTTCTCATGCGGAACAAAGGTTCCCGATTGAGATCGGACTAGTCCGCTCTTGGCCGGACTAGTCCGGGGTTTCATGACCGTTTGAATCCAACGGTCACTAAAACTTTATTTGGTAACCTGTGACGCGAGTGGTCCCTCAAGATCGGACTAGTCCGAGGTTGGGACCGGACTAGTCCGGACTTTAGTTGGTAACGGCTAAATGCCGGGATTTCTATAAAAGGAGACCCCCCGACTGAGAATTGGCGAGACACGAACCCAAGCGTTGAAAACTCATTCCTAGAGCTCTTCTAAGCCTCTTTCCTCACCTTCTAGACCCCTAAGATTGGATCTTAAGGAGTTAGTGGTTTTTGTGAGAGGAAAGACGTGGCGATCGACGTTTGAGCTCTCGGTTTGGTTCCCTTGCACTCTAACTGTTATTTTGAGTTTTAACAATTGTACTTTGAATTCTAGAACTGCTTGGTTGGTGTAGAGAGCCTCAAAGTGTAAGTAGCCCCTAAGAGCATTGAATTCACATTCGATTGATAGTGAGAAAGCTCAGTCTTGATCTTGGTGATCGCTCGGTGAGGGAAGGGTTGAAAAAGACTCGGTCCTTGGTGGACTCCTCAACGAGGACGTAGGTTCCTGTGTGGAATCGAACCTCGGGATAAATCGTGTCTCTTGTTTTCTCTACTATCTTACTTTCTCACTAGAATTACTTGTCAAACTTTCATTGTGTTATTTCCCGCAAATTGTTATATTATTTTGCAATCTAATCATTCTCAACTAATTAGTGATATCATTTGACTACCACATATTTTTCGCTCAAACAGACTTAAAAGGAAACCTAAAACAAAAATTAGGCTTAGACCGGACTAGTCCGACCTCAGACCGGACTAGTCCGACCTGCTCTGGTTTTATCCGCTGTTTATTATAATTTCAGGTTTTATTAGCCTATTCACCCCCCTCTAGGCAACTTTCAGAGTCTTCGGTCGGTTGAGCGCTTCTCCGGGGCTATCTTCTCGTCGACGACGTCTCCAGCGCCTGACTCTTCTTCGATCTCGCCCATACCGACTTCCATCCGTAGCGCCCTCGCAGACCCTCATTGGCGTCACGCTATGGAGGAAGAGTACGCGGCCCTGCTTGCAACCGAACGTGGGACCTGGTTCCCCGTCCCGGTCATGGCAATGTTGTCACGGGCAAGTGGGTATTCACATATAAGAAGAAGGCGGACGGTACGTTGGAGAGGTACAAGGCTCCGTGGGTACTTCGGGGCTTTACGTAGAGCTCTGGAGTTGACTACGACGAGACTTCAACCCGGTGGTGAAGCCGATGACGGTTCGTACTGTTCTTCGCTAGCTCTCTCACGTTCTTGGCCCGTACACCAGTTGGACGTCGAAAATGCCTTACTCCACGGTAAACTGACCGAGACGGTATACTGCAGTCAGCCAACATGATTTGCTGACTTAACTCATCCAGACATGGTCTGTAAGCTGAACAAATCCCTGTATGGTCTGAAGCAAACACCGAGAGTCTGGTATAGCCGATTCACCTCCTTCTTGGTCTCACTAGGCTTCGTCGAAGCCAAGTCGGACACCTCGTTGTTTGTCTATCAACGTGGCAGTGACACTGCTTATCTTCTACTATACGTCGATGACATCGTAATGATAGCGTCCAGTTCATCTCTTCTTCGGCGTACTATCTCTGCTTTACAACAGGAATTCGCTATGAAGGACTTGGGCCACCTCCACCACTTCCTAGGTATTGCGGTCGAGGACCGACCAGGCGGCTTGTTCCTTCACCAACCATAGTACTGCTTGGACATCCTCCAACGAGCGGGCATGGCTGAGTGCGACCCGTGCTCCAGTCTAGTGGATACCCAGGCGAAGCTCTCCGCTACCGACGGGACACCCGTCATCGACCCTACTGCTTACAGGATTCTTGCAGATGCTCTTCGGTACCTCACCTTCACAAGGCCGAATATCTCCTATGCGGTTCATAAGGTGTGTCTCCACATGCATGATCCGAGGGAGCCACACCGCATCGCTGTGAAGCGGATTCTTCGGTACATGCGTGGCACCCTCGACTACGACATCCTCCTTCGACGTGACACGACCTCCGAGCTGGTCGTGTACACAGATGCTGACTGGGCAGGATGCCCGGACACTCGGCGGTCTTCCTGGGCGGTAATCTCGTCTCGTGGTCCTCGAAGCGACAACACGTGGTGTCATGTTCGATTGCTGAGACAGAGTATCACGTCGTGGCTAACTGCTTGGTTGAAGCTTCCTGGCTTCAGCAACTGCTTCAGGAGCTCCACACTTCCGTCGTGAGGAGTACTCTGATCTACTGCGACAACGTCAGCGCCGTGTACCTCTCCACCAACCCAGTCCAGCATCAGCGCACGAAGCATGTGGAGATTGACCTCCATTTTGTTCGTGAGCGGGTTGCACGTGGCGAGGTTCGGGTACATCATGTCCCGACAACGACACAATTCGCTGACATATTCACAAAGGGCCTCCAGTCGTCGCTGTTCTTCGAGTTTCGATCCAATCTCAACATCTGCAGTGGCTAGATGTTGTGACTACGAGGGGTTTTAGACTGTGTAATTATGCGTGTTAATCAGGAATAGTTTAGTCATTTGTATAGGATTAGGGTTAAGGGAATTTAGTCTTTTCCCCTCACCTAATCCTTATATATAATGTAACCTTGACCCTCAAGATTAATCATCCAATTATTCCCCTCTAATACTAACTACTCCTTTCATTCTGAATTATTTGACACTGATTATTTTAAAATTGAATTAACCAACGGAGAGAGTACTAATGTGAACTCTTTTGATTCCGTAGCGTCTCCAAAACCGTGAGACAGCTCACCAGGTCTGGAGAATATGGAGCTGCAGTTGTGTGTTAGTTAGGAGTAACTTGCACATGAAAACTCCTAAAAAGGCATAACAAAGGTACAAATCCCATCATCACTAGACGAGTGGCATACAATGACATAAGAGAGTGACATTGATAATAATCAGTAATCTTCCCAATTGTTGATGACGCCAGTTTACATGTATTGGTGTTGATTTACTATGGCAACATCTTATGGGTATATAGCATCTGAGAGACTAACGAGGAACAAAATTTGTCATTCGCAACGCTCAACTCAACGATGCTGCAATGGCTACCGGTGGAGACTTGTTGATCATCTGGTCTTATGCTTAGCTGCAGACGACATCAGAATAAAAGGCTATAGTTCTGCGCTCGCAGTCCTGTACTGCCAGTAGCTCGATGTCGAATACTTCAAACTGCTTTGCACTGAAGAATGTCGATGGCCCAACCTTCAACAGATAAAAAGCAATGTTAGAGACGGTGAATGATGTAGTTGCAACAACATTGACGTCAGAGAATCAATTTAAAGTGACAATAATAGATAATCTAGTCACAGGAAGAAATCCCTCTTATTTCTGGACTCTACTCAAGAAGTTAAGGGACCAGATATAATATGCACATACTTGCACAAAAAAAAGATTTAATTGGCATATGGATTTCTAAATGTTATATTGCGTTGGATGCTTAGGGCAAGAAAAGGGCTCGTATTATTATTGCAATGTGAAATATAGGACCCATATTACTTATACAAAGGAAGTAAACAAGCACACTCCTAATAAGTTAACAAGGAAAGTGACTAACCGGAGGACCAAGATCTGGAGGTATGATAATTCTTCTCTTGCCACCTGGTTTCATGTCCCGTATTCCTTCTTCAAAGCCTGAAGTATCAATGTCTAAAATGAGTTGTGATCTGTTACAACTCAACAGCTAAACAAATTCATGAGGTAATAAAAAGTTGGCTATGCAAATGTGATCCCACCAACCACTTAGAATAGTGGCTGGTAGTCTTAGTCTCGCAGAGGTTCAAGAAAGCAAAGTGCACGAAAAGATTATTGAACCCACAAATACTTTCCTGGAACTAGTGTTTTGTTCCCTAACCGAATTTTAGCAGGCGAACCCTGAATATAGGTGCTATCTATCCTTCTCCCTGCTTCATTGTAGCCCACGTAGTGAAATATGATCTGCAGTTCAACTGAAGGAAGTCAGTTTTGTGCAATAGAAATATATGCTAGCAAAAATAAGAAAAAGAGCTTCATTGCAAAAAAAAAGAGAAAAAGAACCAAACTGTCAGTTTTGTGTAATAGAAATATATGCTAGCACAAATAAGAAAAAAAAAGCTTCATCGCAAAAGAGAGAAAAGAACCAAACTATACTAGTCTCATATTTTACAGCCACTTAAAACTCTTTTCTCAGTTGTTATAGTGACTGAAAACTGTAAATGTGTGGGCGTACCCAGTGCCGAAGGCTCACACACATGCGAGGTCTGGGAAGGGTTATTTCTAGACAGCCTTACCTCTGCTTTTGCAGAGAGGCTGGTTCGAACCCAAGCCCTCATGACACAAGTGGAGACACACTATCACTGCGCCAGGTCCGCCCTTAAAACTGTAAATGTGCATCTGAAACATAATTATCTCAGATTATTCTTTAGCAGCATCACAATGGAGAGATAATCAACAACACCAATCGTAACAAGTTGCTGCACGGTTCAAGAGGACCAAAATGAGATTTCTGTCACACATCTTAAATGTACCACAGTAAAAACCAGCAAAACAAATAACTCTATTGAACCCCAAAGTACTTGGATTATATTGATAAAAAACACATGAATAATTTGCAACGCCGTGGAGGAAGAACCTGCTGACCATCCTTTGGAGAGTTGCCAGTACCAACTTTAATGTCCTCATACATCAATCCAGAGTCCCGCGTAATGTAGCTATCAGTTGTAACCACTTTGACCTGAAAACCTGAATAGCATTTCATTGCCCTAATGTTAGCAGCTACCTTAAATTTCAATTCTCTGCTGATAGGTGGCACAAATAAAATCTTAACATGTTTTTAGTTGTTCTGCATAGTGTAGAATTCACATAAAAAGGTTATGTTCTGACATATAAGTGTGAGGACTAAACCACTATGGACATTGCATTACATCTACATGCAAATCCAGTGTGGTTTTTGAGAGAAAACTAACCCTACCATGTAGTTTTCCATAAACAAAGAGCCTCTGATGCTGCTATAATAAAACTTGATTTATTCCTTTAAATTCTTAGGTTTTTGAAAGAACAATAAACTTTACCAACAAAAAATATGTTCCTTTCAATTACACTCTCTCAAATAAATGCAAACACACCCTCTTTTGGCTCCTATATCTCAGTAGCAGGGATCACTCTTCATGCAGCAGCAGAGATACAATTTCCATATTACTTTTCAGGTATTCGCAGATTTTTCTCAAACACGCAGGAGAGCTGTGTATCTTTGTATTTAATAGAGAGAGGCAGAACATAAAAAATTCCCCACCTCAATCAAGAGGTTAGAGAAACTTGTGCTAGAACAGTTACATGATCACCGGTTAATAAAGAAACACACACCAACCAGAGCTAGCTTATGTTACACTCTCTACCCGACGATGACAAAGCTCTTGAAGCCTCTTGGCACCAGCAAGGCATCAAACATTAGCTATGGAATATCAAAGGCGATGCATCAAATTATCATGAACCAATTAAACTGGGACAATATGTATATGACATTGTGAAATTCTCTTAAGACTTCAAAAATCCACTGGGGAACGGTATGGGAAAGAAGTTGAATACCCTTTGATTGTATATTTTTCAGTGCACTGAAATTATGTCCAATCAAGTGAAAACAGTGCAAACAACACAGAAACCACATAGAAATAGTAAACCGCAACTATGGTTGCCCACCTTCTCTGATGAAGTTTGGAAAAACAACACAGAAACCACATAGAAATAGTAAACCGCAACTATGGTTGCCCACCTTCTCTGATGAAGTTTGGAAAATCGTCAGGGGCACGGTTGGCCGCCTGAATCTTCTTATTCTGCTCAAGGAGCCGCCTTTCGTCATAAGGGTTCATGCTTTTAGTCTTCCCATTTGCGGAGAATGCCACTGACAGTGCCGGTGAAGCCAGCATAAAAGAAAGGGCTGCTCTTCTCATGATCTTCCCCTCCACCTCCTCCTCCCTCTCGCCATTGCGGCCTGCTCTCTCACCACCAAAGACACTGGAGGTTTGCACATCAAGGATCTCCATTTAAGACACCATTTAAAAAAGAACAGTATCATACCTTGACAAAAACAGTGCAGCGCAAAAGCCGGAAGCACGTCTTTGTAACAAGGGAAACAAAACACTAAATTCAAAGCAGTGTTTTCTATTAAAATACTCCATTCTACCAAATAAGCAGATTGGCAATCAAAGAACTAGGCAAAAACATATCACGAGCAAACATTGGCACGAGAGTTACCATACGATTCCCCTTTCTCCCGCGCGCTTAGTGCTCGCCGACGCCGTCCTGGATGGCGCGACCAGCCCTGCAAGAATCGCGAGGCATAATAATTCCACTATCAAACTTGGACGGTGAAATAACAAATGGGCTATCCATCTTAGCAAGCAATAATGGGCAAAGGAGGAGGCTTTACACTTGCAGGAGAGGAAGGAGCGGGAGGAGGGCATGAGCTCCATCTCCTCTCACAAAAGCGCGGAGGGGATAAGCCGATCTGTGGGTTTGGGTCTTGGGGTTCCTATCCTGTGCGGTGCCCGAACTGGACACCGTCCAGTCATCCAGTTCGGTGCACGGGCCTAGGTGGACCGCGCCCAGTCGCGGGAGGAAGATGCGGACGAGAGGCCACGAGGCCCACGTGTCGGTGATCAGGCATGCGCCGCTTGTGCCACTGCCGCTGGACCCCGCGCGGCGGGCGCACGGACCGAGCCATTACCATCTCTCTCGGCCTCCGCCCGCCGCCGCCGAGAAGAGGCTTTCGGAGCGGCGAGGAGCAGGAGCGGAGCAGAGTGAAGGCGAGAGACCATGTCGTGGTGGCGCGCCGCAGCCTCCCGCATATCCTCCGTCGCGGCCGCCGCCGCGGCGGAGTCCCGCGTCTTCCCCCGGGCCTCGTCGAACGCCCCGTCGCTGCCTCCGCCTCCCCGAATCCTGTACAGGTCCTTCGCCAAGTCCGCCGCCGCCTCGGCCACGTCGTCCATCCCGAGCGCCTCCTCCTCCTCCTCCTCATCCACCGCCGCTGCCGCTGGACCGAGGCCTGAGGTATCACCGTTCTCCCATCTCTGGGACGTCATTTGTGTTATAATCGATGCGTTTAGTTGGTCTCTCTGGGCGCATTGATCTGGTTAATCACAACGGGGCATAGTAGGGTGCTTACTCCGATGGAGCTTTACTTGGCTCGGCTCAGTAAGTTTGAGGTCCATTGTGGCACTCCGTGTTGGTTGCAACCGGATTAGCTGCTTGTAATCATGGTTTTATGTGGAATGGATTGGCTCCTGGACGCATGTTTCTGTAATTTTTGCACCCTATCGGTTTGCGTAAAATTCCTCCTGAGGTGGTTAGTGGCTTCTGATCCGGTGTTGTGGAACATGTTCAAAGCACAGATCAGTGGTGTTCTGCAACTAGATAACCTGTGCTGTCCTAATAATGTGGAAGTAGTGGGATAATGGAGGCATCTTTGTAATTTGTAGTACGTTATTAACTCCTGGATTGATACGGGAGTTGTGCTATTTAAATCGTAGAATTAGATCATTGATGGACGTTAATTGTTCTTTACTAATTAAATCATGGAGAAGCGGGGAAAGAATGTGGTTCTCCATTATCATGGGCTTTATAGGGTTGCTTATATGTTTTTGCTGCCCCTTTTAATTGTTTGTGGCCGATTGTATTCTATCTGGCCATCATTATGCTGTTTAATTGTTTGTGGACGATTGTATTCTACATGGCCATCATTACGCTGTTAAATTGCTTTAAGAAATGGGCATAGGCGGGTAGGGCGTCTTTGAAGCTTATGACCTGTAAGGTTAACATTTCCTTAGATATGAAAGTAATAGGATATGGACATCATGACATTCAACATTTATGAACTCCATCGCTGCTTATTCCTCCTCTTAGCTGTATCTGAGCATCTTGCATTCTGCAAATATTTAACGCTCTTGATCTGCATTTAGCACTGATGCATTTTTAACTCTTGAAACTTTCTCTTTCACAGGTCAGATTGAATTCTATGTTTCTGTCCAAGCCCTGTTCGTTGGCATTGCCACCTGATTCTCCTCTTAGAGCAGAAGACCCACACTATGAGGGCATAAAACGTTTCTTGCTCACACTCTTGCTGTTCTACAGTAAACAAAGCAAGTCCATTAGAGGAGCAAATGTTGTTTATCATCGAATCACTTCTCAAGTTGACTCACCTACTATCTATGATGGTACATCATCTTGCTTGTGGGGGAACTTGTTTCTTTTTCTTTTTCTTCTGCATTTGTTCTTGTTCCTCTGTCTTGCATTCAGCTCTCTACAACAACAACAACAAAGCATTTGTCTCAAGCACGTTGAGGTAGGCTAGATATGACATAGGAATGGCTGGTTTTGATGCTGGCTTGCAAGCCTATCACAACCCTCCTCCTTTACCCGGGCTTGGGACTGGCTATACCTAGAAAGTCATAGGCGAAGTTCTTTCATTCAGCTCTCTACCTAACTAAAATATGCACATTTCGGTAATAACTTATCCAGTTCAAAAGAAAAATATGCTAGTGGTGTCCAAACTTGATCTAGGATTCCTTAATATACTGTAGTGCTTGGGAGTCATAAAGATGTATAACTGTGTGGTCTTGGCTGTTCGGGTGAAGTTTAATGGACAATGGTTGTTCCTGACTTCATCTGAATTGCCTAGGAGTCGTAGGAGATGTATAACTGTTCAGGCTGGACCTTAAGGCAGAAATTAATGGCCGGTCCTCTGAGGAAAGTCAGCTTTATGGTGTGTTTAGTTCAACTGTGGATTCTTGAAAATCTGATTCTAGCTGTGAGCTGTGAGAAAGCTGCGGTGAAGATGAAATCTGTTTGGCTGGAAACAACTATCAATTATGGATTCTGTAATAAATGTGTTATAAAGAAAATAATGTTTGGTTGTGTATGATGGAGTAAGTCTTGTACTCTTGGTCTTTGTGGCCCCTAGCTAGGACAACATCTTAGTCCTTGTTAGGACAACATTTTAGACCAAGAGGACAACATATTAGTCTTTTGTTAGGACAACATATTAGTCTTTTGGTAGAACAACATCTTGGTATCTTAGACTAGCATCTAGTTATATGTTGGTTGACTCAGCTATTAATATGTAACCCTAACCCCTAGGTTGGGCATGGTATTGTGTGTGAAATGAACCAAGAAATATTTCTCAACTCCTAGTGTCATCCTGTCCATGAGAGTAAGAATTCAGATACTAACAAGTGGTATCAGAGCCGTTCTATCCTGTAGCCTAGACATCTCCTGCTCATCTCCTTCCTACGTCTCTCTTCGTCCTCAGCCGGCAGCAAGAACACTGGTTGTTTCAGCTCATCTCTCCTCTTCTGCACAGACGAGCAACAACTTGTCTGAGGCAGCCTCTTCCCCGCACAACACTCCCCCACTAGCACTCCATGTCCGAAGGACGGTCTCAGCGCTCGGTCGCTTCGAGCGCGCGGCATCGGCAGGAGGCCGAGATCGCCGCGGCAGAAGAACGCGAGCGAGCAGCGGCGAGGGCGGCGAGGCTGCCGGCGGCGGAACTAGCAGCGGCGAGAGCGGAAGTAAAAGCAGTAGCGGCTACGGATGCAGCGCGTGCGGCTACAGCAGAGCTTGAGGCTCTACGTGGCGGTAGCGACAGAGGCTCTGTTTCTACCGACGGCGGCACCAACGAAGACCTCAGGCTGACGAGGGAGGTAGCACGGCCACAGACACCACAGTGGGAAGCCGCACACCCCCATGGGCGCAGCGGCTGCAGCCCAGACGGGCGTAGACGTGCTGGCGATGCTCCCGACGGGGGTGGTTGGGTCGACGGAGATCGCGACATTTACAGGCGGCGCGACTCTCCCTCCCCGAAAAGGTACCATGGTCACCACGGGATCCAAGCCATTGTCAGTGACGTCAGTCCTGGCGGTGGGTGGCCTACCCTCACCAAGACCAACTATGTCGAGTGGGCCACGGTGATGAGGATATGACTCCAAGTGCAGCACATGTGGGAAGCAGTCTGGTACGTCGACTACTACGAGGATCGATGGGCGCTGGATGCTCTCATTGCTGCAGTACCACCCGAGATGCAATTCTCGCTTTCCAAGAAGCGGACTGCCAAGGAGGCCTGGGGCGCCATCGCTGCGGTACGCATTGGCAGCGACCGCGCCAGCAAGACCACACTGCAGGCACTCCGCAAGGAGTGGGAGAACCTGGCCTTCAAACCAGGTGAGGATGTTGATGACTTTGCTCTTCATCTCAACACACTACTGCAGAAGATGGTGCAGTTCGGTGAGCTACAACAAGGAGAGAGCTGTCGAGAAGCTCTTCTGTTGCATCCCCGAGAAGTACAAGCAGATCGCTCGCTTGATCGAGTCTCTGCTGAACCTCTCCACGATGTCGATCGAAGAGGCGTAGGCCGCCTCAAGGTCGTCGACAGCGATGAACCTCAACCTCTCTCGGGGCCTATCACCATCAGCGGGAAGCTACATCTCACTCCGAAGCAGTGGGAGGCCTGCCAAGGTGACGGGAAGAAGGGGGAGTCCTCCTCGAAAGGCGGCCGCAAGCGCGGCAAGCCAAGCAAGGGGCGCAGAGGTGCCCAAGCCGGGGCGCAGAGACGTGCCGAGGGTGGCGCCCACGGAGGTGCTCAAGGCGGCGCCGCCGGCGAATGGAAGCCAGCATGAGACGACGCCTGCGACAAATGTGCCAAGCTTGGTCATTGGGCCAAGTAGTGTCGGCAGCCACCACGCGGCCAGACCCACGTCGCACAGGTGGAGGAGGAGCCAGCTCTGCTCCTGGCACACGCAAGCATGGAGCCACCTCCAATGGCATCGGCCGCAACAGCTCTCCACCTTGATGAGCCGAGAGCACACACCTTCCTCTTTGACGGCTCCAGCAACGACAAGACTGACGGGTGGTGCCTCGACACCGGCGCCACCCATCACATGACCGGTCGACGGGAGTTCTTCACTGAGTTCGACCCCAATGTCCGAGGCTCCGTCAAGTTTGGGGACGCCTCTAGTGTGGAGATCAAGGGTGTCGGCTCCGTCATCCTCACCGCCGAGTCTGGTGAGCACAGGCTGCTCATCGGAGTCTACTACATCCCCGCGTTGAGGAACTCTATCATCAGCCTGGGACAACTGGATGAGAACGGTTCGCGCGTGGAGATCAAGGACGGAGTCATGAGGATTTGGGATCACCATTGTCGCTTTTTTGCCAAGGTAACCAGAGGCACCAATCGACTCTACGTCCTTAACGTGCAGGTAGCACAACCCCTCCGCCTTGCTACCCGTCGGGATGACGAGGCGTGGCAGTGGCACGAGCGCTTCGGGCACCTTCACTTCGAGGCCCTAAAGCGGCTCAACGCCAAGGAGATGGTACAGGGCCTGCCGTGCCTTGACCACGTGGACCAGTTCTGCGACGTCTGCGTATTGACAAAGCAGAGGCGACTCCCCTTTCCCCAGCACTCGATCTTCCGAGCCAAGGAGCGGCTCGAGCTTGTGCACGAGGACTTGTGTGACCCGGTGACACCGGCTACACCGGGAGGACGACGTTACTTCATGCTGCTTGTCGACGACCTCTCTCGCTACATGTGGGTGATGGTCCTCGGCAGCAAGGGAGAGGCTGCGAACGCCATCAGGCGCGCGCAGGCCACTGCGGAGGCGGAGTGCGGCTGCAAGCTGCGCGTGTTGCGCGCCGACAGCAACGGCGAATTCACGGCGGCTGATTTCACGTCGTATTGCGCGGATGAGGGTGTTCAGCGCCACTACTCCGCGCCGTGCAGCCTGCAGCAGAACGGTGTCATCAAGCGACGCAACCAGACGGTTATGGGGATGGCTCGGGCCCTCCTCAAGCAGAGGGGAATGCCAGCTGTCTTCTGGGGAGAGGCGGTGGTGACGGCGGTCTACATCCTCAACCGCTCGCCCACCAAGGCTCTCAACGGCAGGACGCCGTACGAGGCTTGGCATGGGCGCAAGCCGACAATCTCTCACCTACGGGTCTTCGGCTCCCTCGCGTTCGCCAAGGAGCTTGGCCACATCAGCAAGCTCGACGACAGGAGCACTCCGGCGGTGTTCATCGGCTACGCGGAGGGCTCAAAGGCCTATCGCATTATCGACCTAGGAACACAGCGCGTGCGCACGGCACGCGATGTAGTGTTCAACGAAGGGCAAGGATGGGCATGGGATAAGGTAGTCGACGACGGCTCGACTCCGACGTACGATAATTTCATCGCCGAGTACGTCCACTTCAAGGGAACTGGGGGAGTAGGCACCTCTTCTCCATCGAGCATGTCTACCCCAGTACCCGAGCCTCCACCGACTTCAGCGTCACGCTCCCCAGTCACGACCTCAGCTGCAACAAGTTCTCCACCACCACCACCACAGCCGGCGACCCCACACACTCCAGCTCCGACGGCCATCCCTCTGGGTATGTCCACTCTGACACCAGCTCCTCTCGAGCACAACCTGGTGAAGTTCGCTACTCCGCTCTCCCACGACGAGGAGCGCATTGACGTGTATCACGACGGCGAGCCATTGCGGTATCGTAGGATGGAGGATCTTCTTGGCAACCAGCCGGTGCCGGGACTGGTCCCTCGCGATCTGGAGGCGTGGTTGCACCTTGCGTGCGACTACGACGAGCCTCGGTCTTTCGCGGAGGCTGAGAGACACGCGGCATGGTGTGCCGCGATGCAGTCGGAGATGGACGCGGTTGAGAACAACTGCACCTGGGAGCTTGCTGACCTCCCCCGTGGTCACTGCGCGATCACCCTTAAGTGAGTGTTCAAGTTGAAGAGGGATGAAGCCGACGCCATCGTCAAGCACAAGGCTCGCTTGGTGCCACGCGGTTTCGTGCAACAGGAGGGGATCAACTTCGACGATGCCTTCGCGCCCGTGGCGCGAATGGAATCTATGCGACTCCTCCTTGCGCTGGCTGCCCAGGGAGGCTGGTGGGTACATCACATGGACGTCAAGTCGACGTGTCTTAACGGTGATTTAAAGGAGGTCTATGTGCACCAGCCGCCGGGATTTGCGATTCCTGGCAAGAAGGGCAAGGTGTTGCGTCTGCGCAAACCAAGGGCGTGGATTGCCATGTTGGACACACACGGCCGAACTTGGCACTCTCTGTCGGCTACGTCAGTCGGTTCATGCAGCGACCGACGACGGACCGCCAGCAGGCTGTGAAGAGGATCATCCGCTATGTTGCGGGGACTCTCGACCACGGCCTCTACTACCCGAGGTGCCCTGGGGAGGCACACCTTATCGGGTACAGTGACAGCGACCATGCCGGAGACATCGACACTAGCAAGAGCACGGGCGGGATTCTCTTCTTCCCCGACAAGTGCCTCGTCAGCTGGCAGTCGGTCAAGCAGCAGGTGGTGGGTGGCCTTGTCCAGCTGCGAGGCCGAGTACATAGTGGCATCTACCGCTTCGACTCAGGCGCTCTGGCTAGTTCGACTGCTTGGTGATCTCCTCGGCAAAGACACCGAAGTGGTGGAACTCAGGGTGGACAACAAGTCTGCTCTGGCTCTAGCAAAGAACCCTGTCTTTCATGAACGGAGCAAGCACATCCGGGTGAGGTACCACTTTCTCCGAGGCCGCTTGGAGGAAGGGAGCATCAAGGCGTGCTACATCAACACCAAGGACCAGCTTGCAGACCTGCTCACCAAGCCACTTGGGAGGATCAAGTTACTTGAGCTTTGCTCCAGGATTGGGATGGTCCAACTCCCCCACAAGACGACGCACAAGACTTAGGGGGAGAGTGATGGAATAAGTCTTGTACTCTTGGTCTTTGTGGCCCCTAGTTAGGACAACATCTTAGTTTTTTGTTAGGACAACATCTTAGACCAAGAGGACAACATATTAGTCCTTTATTAGGACAACATATTAGTCCTTTGGTAGAACAACATCTTGGTATTTTAGACTAGCATCTAGGTATATGTTGTCTGCCTATAAATATGTAACCCCAACCCCTAGGTTGGGCATGACATTGTGTGTGGAACAAGAAAAATTCCCAATTCCTAGTGTCATCCTCTCCATGAGAGTAAGAATTCAGATACTAACAGTGTAATTAGTGGCACGGTGGGTAATTTCTGTGAAAAGTTGGAACAGGAATCTGAAAAATCTGGGATTTGATAGATTTCCATTTGCACTAGAAAATCTGTAGATTCTCGGGAATCTGATTCTCATGTGAACCCCTTTGGTTCAGATTTCTGATTTTTAGTAGAGAATTTGGTTGGTGCAGCTGAACCAAAGGGACCCTTAGTGGGGATCACTAGCCAAAGAGATGCAGTTTCTTCTTGAATATAGATTTATATCTTCATCTGACAAATGATATTTCTCTGCTCTCGTATATTGGCTACAAGTTGCGGTAAGGTGTAGTGAAGTCTAATAAGATGCTTTGATACTATTCCACATCGTAGTCTGTGAGTGCTGCAGTCAATTAAACTTCAAAGTTCTTAACTTGATTGGTTAACTAGAGGATGAGTGATCCTTGTTGGCCAGAAATCATTATCATAATAGGATTAGTAATCTTTAATTATCTGATCAAGATATATCGATATATAATATCTTTCATGTTCCTTTGCAGTGTTTCAGTTGGAGAAAACATTTAAAACAACATTTTCATTGCTTGTTCTCCATATGTGGCTTGTTCTACGCCGCTTGAAGGAAGAAGGGAAGGATGGTGTCAAATTTGGACAATACATCTATGAAATGTACAATCATGATGTAGAGCTCAAAGTTTCTAAAGCTGGGGTAAGCTTCCTATTCTACAAGTGGAACTGTTGTATGAGATAAATTTATATGCATTGCTATCACTAATATCTCGTTGAAGTGGTATTTATACGTTTTATGTAGAAACTAAAATGTTCGATGTCAAACTAATTAGTTCAGCTGCAAGAAACTATGGGCTGAATTATTTTTCATTTGCTCGTCAGTTATATAAAATGATCTGGTAAAGTCTCAGATTATCTGATGAACGTGTTTTATTTGGCTATGCCATACATGATGTTTGGTGTTGGGACTTTTGGCAAGAAATATTTCAAATAAGTCAGTTTCGTCCCACAATTTAAAACTGTATCGATTTATTTCATGTAAGGGATTCCCAAAAGTTGACATGGCCACCAGTCCCTCACTTTCCCTTAGGAATATTGACAGCATAGGGAGCTGGAATCTATAGTTGACCTACTGGACGAGGTGCTAAACATATAGCGGCTTAAAAAAAGAAAGGGCAGCCCGGTGCATGTAGCTCCCGCTTGCGCAGGGTCCGGGGAAGGGTCCGACCCACTTGGGTCTTTTGTACGCAGCCTTTCCCTGCATTTCTGCAAGAGGCTGTTTCCAGGACTCGAACCCGTGACCTCATGGTCACAAGGCAACAGCTTTACCGCTGCGCCAAGGCCCCCCTTCTAAACATATAGCGGCTTGTTAATGTTAATTCCCTGTCATGATATTGGAAGTTCAGAACAAAAGCTGGACCTTTCTCTCAACTTTTACTAAATGTTTCCCACCTTCCACTAATCAATGCTTGTTATGCATATAATGTGGATTATAGACTGTCGGTCCTGTTCTTGTTCTTAATGAGATGCATATATGACATAGAATTCCTATTGTTTGATTATGATTTCAGTTTCTCTTGCATGGCCTGAACTCTGAAGTTTCTTTTGTGCATCCTACGTCTTGTGAAATTTGACGTGTCTAACAAGCTAGTTTCTTTACAGGTTAACTTGTTATTGACAAAATGGATGAAAGAGCTAGAGAAGATATTTTATGGTAACATTGTGAAGTATGATGCTGCAATAAGCCCAGAAGCTCGTCAGGATGATCTTGTAAATGTCATTTGGAGGTAAGTCTTTTGGTATCTTCTTCCCCAGGTCTCTAGCAGACAACCCTAGTAGTAGTTTACTTCAAGGGTTACATCTAATAGGGAAACTGATTGGTGACCACGCCTAAGTTTTCATTTGGATTCACCTGAACTTTTGGGACCTCAGATGTCTTATGTTCTAATTACTGGGTAGATGATCGCGTTCATATTTTCCTCTGTTGTCCACATGTGGAATATATGAAACGGCTCTGATTGGAAGCCATGTTGTAAATACCACACATCATGATCTATACTTCCAAACTGGTCTGCTCCATGGAGTAATCGTTCAATATGTTCCTTGAACTAAATGCCAAACTATTTTATTGCTTTTGTAGTGGTTACATCATTCCAACAGGATTGTGGATTCTACAATAAACAACTTTAAAGCTAACATGGTTAATTTTGCAGTCACTTGGAATAGGGGGTTGCATTATTGTTCTTTTTATTAACACCATAACTTTTATATGCTAGAATCGAGAAGTACATTTTTTTGTCCTTAGATTTTTATAGTAATTATCAATTATGTGATAGTTGTGTAGCTGCTTTCTTTCACTTTAGTAGTCTTCTGACATTATATGTTATGGGATCTCTACTGAATTTAGGAATGTATATGCTGAGGAAGGTACAGAGTCTATTGACGCGGCTGCTACCCCTGCAGTCCAGGCAAGTTAACTTTCTCGATGAAGATAGCTATGCGAAAGCAGTTCATGGCTATGATATTTCACAATCCTAAAACTACTTGTTCTATCACATCTCAGGCATTGGCAAGATATACTCGAAGGGAGGCAACTTGTCTATCATTGACTGGTTAGATTTTCTTCAACTCTATCATAATAAATCATGAAGCATTATCTTCTGATATTTGAACTCATTGAATTCCTATCTTTAACTCCAGACAAAGATGCTATGTTCTCTGGAAACTTCAAATTTACATCCCTGTTACCGACCACTCCCAGTCCCAGCCCAAAGAAGCATGCGCGATGAACTGACATGGTATATCGGTATTCCTTATGAAGATTGGTAAACAACAGGACAAGACACCCATCACCCTTTCTCATTACAAATAATTGGAATATTTTAGTACCTGTTTATCCTGAATCTTTAGTAGTGTGACATTTTGGATGTATGCTTTGTTCTAGCTAGGAACTTCCTTTTTGTTAGTCATTTGCAATGCCAGTGATACATGGCTTATTTATATGATGGGCACACCTTTTTCGTGGCTTATTTTGATCCCATCATCACTTGTAAGAAGATGTTATCAAACTAATTCAAAATATACACTTGATGCTGAGAAACCCTTTGTATTGACCCATATTGATTTGATATTCTTTTAGGAAATAATCATTTGATATTCTGATGCTTCAAGAAAAGTTCACGAGCAACAAGGTTTCGATACGTGATACAACCATCTGATAAAACTTTTTTTCCTTTTTTTCGTCTAAAGAAGGTACTTCCTCCGTTTTGAAATATTTAACGTTGGTTAGTTAAAATTGAGCCAATTATGTTTTAACTATAATTTGTTTTTTCAGCTGAAGCACAATATTAACACAAATCCGTTAAGTGTTCCTAGCGGTGTTAACTTTGTGGTGGATGGAAATATACTCTTTGTGATTTTATCATCGTTTTCATATCACTATTATGTTTGTATCATAATTTTGACTTAAAAGGATTAAAAATTTCAGCAACAATATAATGTAAACGAATTCAATTCTTTTGCAAAATTTGAAATTTTAAACATGATTTAAAAATAAAAAATTGTTGCTGAAATTTTTAATCCTTTTAAGTCAAAATTATGATACAAACATAATAGTGATATGAAAAACTCCGCCTATGTTGTAATGACATAGCCGGTCCCAAGCCCGGGTAAAGGAGGAGGGGGTTGTGATAGGCTTGGCGAGCCAACAACTACACTTAGCCACTCTCATGGAAATGAAACCCAATAGAAATTCGTTGGGGCGTAACCCTCTTAGCGACGCGCCATATCGGAACCCGGGTATGGTGTTAAGTGGGCAAGGGCCGGGTCGCCACCGCCTTAGTGGCGCGCCATATCGGAACCCGGATATGGTGTTAAATGAGCAAGGGCCGGATCGCCATCACCTTAGTGGCGCGCTACATCATCGCCCGGATGTAGTGATAAGTGAGCAAGGGTCTTTGCATCTTACTCGACGGGTGCAAAGCGTAAGGAAGCTAGCCGAGGAACATAGATTTCGGGTGGGTAGTTGGAATGTAGGATCCTTGACGGGGAAGCTACGTGAGTTAGTAGATGTTGCCATTAGGAGACGAGTAAATATCCTTTGTGTACAAGAGACTAGATGGGCGGGTCAAAAGGCGAGAGAAGTCGAGAATACCGGTTTCAAGCTTTGGTATTCTGGTTCGGCTGGGACTAGGAATGGCGTAGGTGTTCTAATAGATAAGAGTCTTAAGGATGGAGTAGTGGATGTTCGAAGACGAGGGGATAGGATCATCTTAATCAAGATAGTAATTGGGGACATTGTCTTGAACGTCATTAGTGCTTATGCCCCACAAGTTGGGCTCAACATGAGTGCTAAGAGGCAATTTTGGGAGGACTTGGAGGATATGGTTAGTAGTGTACCGATAACTGAGAAACTCCTCATAGGGGGAGATCTCAATGGTCATGTGGGTGCAACTAACCTAGGATTTGAAGGAGTACATGGAGGTTTTGGATGCGGCGATAGAAATCAAGAGGGTAAGGACATCCTAGACTTTGCCGTAGCCTATGATCTGTTGATAGCTAACACCCTCTTTAGGAAGAGACAATCTCACCTAGTGACCTTTAGTAGTGCCCAACACTCTAGCCAGATTGACTTTGTCCTCACTAGGAGAAAGGATAGACGAGAGTGTCTAGATTGTAAGGTGATCCCGGGGGAGTGTGTTGTGACACAACATAAGCTTGTGGTAGCTGACTTTCGCTTCCATACATGTTCTTTGCGGGACAACGATGTCAAAATCACAAGAACAAAGTGGTGGAAGTTGAAGGGAGAATCACAAGAATCCTTTAAAAATAGGGTGATCACAGAAGGACCATGGGCAGAAAATGGAGATGCAGATAGTATGTGGATGAAGATGGCAACTTGCATTAGGAAGGTAGCTAGTGAGGTGTTCGGTGTGACAAAGGGAAAGAAACTTATAGATAAAGACACTTGGTGGTGGAATGAGGATGTACAAAAGGCCATTAAGGAGAAGAAGGAGTGTTACAAGAGTTGGCATAATGATAGAAGCGCAAGCAACATGATTAAGTACAAAGAGGCTAAGAAGAATGCAAGGCGGGTTGTGAGTAAGGCAAGAGGACAAATCTATGATAAGTTATATGAGAGACTAGGGACAAAAGAAGGTGAAAAAGACATATACAAGGTAGCAAAAATCCGCGAGAGAAAGATGAGGGATCTCAATCAAGTTAAATGCATCAAAGATGAGACTGACCGCATTCTAGTGAAGGATGAAGAGATTAAGAATAGATGGCGTGATTACTTTAATGGGCTATTCAATGATGGGAATGAGAGCACTATGGTTGAGTTGGATGACTCCTTTGATGACTCCAACAGGCGGTTCGTGCGGAGGATACAAGAGTTTGAGGTTAAGGAGGCCTTAAAAAGGATGAAAGGAGGAAAGGCCCTCGGCCCTGACGATGTCCCTATTGAGGTGTGGAGATGTCTTGGGGACGTCGCAATAGTATGGCTCACAAAGCTATTCAACCACATTTTTCGGTCAAACAAGATGCCTGAAGAATGGAGGAAAAGTATATTAGTACCTATCTTCAAAAATAAAGGAGATATTCAAAGTTGTACTAATTATCGAGGTATTAAGCTTATGAGTCATACTATGAAGCTTTGGGAGAGAGTGATTGAACACCGCCTGAGGAAAGTGACCAATGTCACTAAAAACCAGTTTGGTTTTATGCCTGGGAGGTCTACAATGGAGGCGATTTTTCTTGCTTCGTCAGCTTATGGAGAGATATAGGGAGCAGAAGAAGGACTTGCATATGGTGTTCATCGACTTGGAGAAGGCGTACGACAAGATACCAAGGTCAGTCATGTGGTGGGCACTAGAGAAACATAAAGTGCCAACAAAGTACATTACCCTTATCAAGGATATGTACAATAATGTTAGGACAAGTGTGCGCGTAAGTGATAGTGAGACTGATGCATTTCCTATCACGGTAGGATTACATCAAGGATCAGCTTTGAGCCCATACATCTTTTCCTTGGTCATGGATGAGGTGTCGAAGGATATACAAGGGGATATCCCTTGGTGCATGCTCTTTGCTGATGATGTAGTGCTGGTAGATGAAACTAGAGATGGTGTTGATAAGAAATTAGAGTTATGGAGACAAACCTTAGAGTCCAAGGGGTTTAGACTTAGTAGGACCAAAACCGAGTATATGAGGTGCGACTTTAGTGGTGTTGGTCGTGAAGAGGGAAATGTTAGTCTACAAGGACAAATAGTACCTAGAAGGGACTCTTTCCGATACTTAGGATCAATGTTACAAAGCAATGGCGATATTGATGAGGATGTTTGCCACAGGATCAAGGTAGGGTGGATGAAATGGCGACAAGCCTCTGGAATCCTATGTGATAGGAAAGTCCCACAAAAGCTAAAAGGGAAGTTCTATAGGACGGTGATCAGACCCGCGATGCTCTATGGGGCGGAATGTTGGCCAACTAAACGGCAACATGTCCAACAAATGAGTGTCGCAGAGATGCGCATGCTACGGTGGATGTGTGGGCACACGAGAAGAGACCGAATAAGGAATGAGGCGATTCGTGATAAGGTAGGGGTGGCGCCGATTGAAGAGAAGTTAGTCCAACATCGGCTTAGGTGGTTTGGACATATCCAACGGAGACCTCCAGAAGCACCGGTTAACAGTGGGATTTTAAGAGGTAGAGAAAATATTAGGAGGGGTAGAGGACGACCAAGGTTGACCTGGGAGGAGGCGATAAAACGAGATTTGAGAGATTGGAATGTATCCAGAGACTTAGCTCATGATAGGACCGCATGGAAAGTAGCAATTCATGTGCCAGAATCGTAGTCTTGTTTTTTTTTTCTTCTTTTTTTATTTTCTCTTTTTCTTTTCCTTTTTTCTTATTTCTTTTCTCTTTTCTCTTTTCTCTTTTTCCTTTTTCTTTTTTCTTTTTTCTTTTTTTTCCCTTTTTTTCCCTTGTTCTCATATCTCTTCCTCTGTTTTACTTCATTGATATTGGGTTTCATGTCTAGCCGACCCCAACAGGCTTGGGATAAAGGCTTGGTTGTTGTTGTTGTTGTATTTAAAAATAAAAAATTAACATAATTTTGACAATTATTTAACACTATTTTCCATATATTCTCACATTATGTTTGTACCATAATTTTGACTCAAAATCGTGGTCCTAGTCTGCCATTCAGGCAACTGAGTTTCACTTTCTCTGTGAGTCCCCTACTCGAAGCTCTAGAAAATGGCCTCGCTGAATTTCAGGAACCGCTCAGCGTCGGACGTGCTAGAGGAATTGGCGCAGGAGAGTACGCTGGTGCCCCTGCTTGCCTCTGCTGATATCTGCGCCTGAAGTCGCGCCCGCCTTCCTGCCTGCCGTTGCCTCCGCGCCGCCACTGCCTCCTCCTCAAGCCGCGCCCGCCTCTGCTAGGTAGCCGCATCGTAACTCGACCGCCTGCCGCCGAGCCATGCCCGCCTGACAGCGTCACACCGCGCGTGCCTGCCGCAGCACCACCGCCGCCTGCCGCAGCGCCACGCATCGAAGGTTTTCAACCGGTAGAATGGATCGATCGGGTGGAAAAACTGAATTCAAGGGCATTTTGGTCCTTTTTCCAATTTCAAATTCTTTTTTCTTTTTTTACTCAGTTTATTTCGAGTCAACTAACGGTGTCAAGAAATTGTGGTAGATGGCAGATTTAGCTGAAAAAACTTGTGGCTAAAACATAAAATTTGAAAAACAGGGGATAGATCACAATTAGCTTCTAAAATTATGCCTAAAACACAATTCACCCTTTAAAATTATACTAACCAGCATCAAATATTTTAAAACAGAGGAAGTAGTACTATAACGCTTACTTGTACCTTTATGCCATGTGTGGTCCTACGCGTTTTCTCGTTTGGAACAGTATTTTTAGTGTTCTTTGCCGAACACCGAAGGCCTTTGCCGAAGAAATCTTGGTGCGCGTGAGTCGTCACATTATGCAACGATATCCTATCCTGTCTGTAAGCCTGGCTCCTTTTGCACTACTCGTTTTTTTTTCTTTTTTGGGAACTCATATATATTAAAGTTTTAAGAACAGAGTACAAAGTTCAGCAGGAAATACAATCCTTGATTACATCGATGTACAGCCTTACTACTGAAGCTGAAACTTGAACTACTAGTAGCGATTCAAACCACGAGTACAACGTAAATAACAGATATTTCAGTACTCTCTCCGTTTCGAAATATTTGATGTTGGTTAGTTTAATTTCTGGTCCATGGTTCTGGGAAGTGGTGGATTATCTCGGAGATTACCCGTGGTACAGACAGTGAACCATGTCATTGGACAGCCAAGGCAGAGACATCCTGGGGCCTCCTTTGTGCAGGTGCACTCTGGGGCACTGGAGGTTGGTGATTCTTTGAGCCGTAGATCAGTGGTACTGTGGTAGTAGCCTTTACCGGGCTCAAGCAATCAGCACTTATGCAGTAACAACAGACCAGAGGTGCACTGAGTGAATCAAACATGTGTTCTTTCCCGACCTGGCCATTGAGTCGTACAGAGGCAGTGCGAAGCATCCGTCCAGCATGTAGGTGCCTCCCGGTCATGATGGCCACAACTCCCAGTCTGCATGTATGAGAAGCGGTCGACCCAGACCAGGGATTTGGATTTTGATGGTCTTCCGTGATGTTTGTAGTGGAGTGATTTGGGCGGGGCAGATGGATGGGAAAATGCAGGGGCCTCACCAGAGCACTGAAATCGGAGAGACAGATCTGCCCCGGGAAAAAAAATATTTGTAGCTCCAGCGATCGGTGGGAGCTTGATGTCGCGCTGGGGCAGCCTTGAGCCGTTGATCTCCCAGATGAAGAGCTGCCGCCCCTGCAGTGTCCAAGCCGGCGGCGCAGGGAGAGTCCAACCTTTTTACGTTCGTCGTATTATAACGCACACTCTACGACTCATGGAGTACTTATCTGGAGAGTCAAACTTAAAATAGGTACTTAAATATCATTGTTTATCTTCAATTGGCTATCTAAACTCTGAGATCCATTTTAGGTTTCACGTGCAACAATGCCTCCTTTTCCTTCCCTCTTCACCTAAACAATACCTATATGTTTTTTATGTAGTATATTGCACGCCGATCTGTACGCGCGGCCGTACATCAGTTTCGGGGAGATACAAAGTGATCTAGCCTGGGTCAGTTTAGGCTTATACGTATTCTTTGGTCAGTCCAGCGTAGACGATGGTATGGTTGTTCACGCCGCCTTGGGCGGCGTCTGGAGTATGTTCCTTTAACATTCTTGTGCAGTTGTGCTTTGAAGAACAGACGATCTCTATGCATGCCTGCCATTTAATACCCTCGTCGTCCCCCCCCCCCCCCCCCCATTGAGAACACAGTGATCTGTGTAGTTATATTAATTACTATCATCTTCAGTCATGTTATCCACTTAGTATTGGGCGGACAGCAATTGATGCTAAATATTGAATGGGCCATTCTGTAGTTAGATGAAGACAAATAAAAAAAAATCGATGAAGTGCCTGTTGCACCATACGCCATATGTTTAAGTATAATGCAGTTCATTTGTTAGCAACAATCGGCATCGTGCTTATTATTATACTTGAACATGTAGTGTATGAATTCGGAGTTTCTTTTTTTTCCTGAAGAAAATTTTCTTTTGATCAAGCTCAAATCAGGAAATGACGCGGCATGCAGGCCGTTACCGTTAGACTGCCATTGTCTACGAAGCAGAGGAAATTTCTTTTAAATCTGACAGTTGTCTACCATTTGTGTTCTAAGTGTTAGCCCTAACATGAATCGTGTTACAATGCTGGTTATTTTTGATAGTGTAGCCTCTGGTTGCACATCATCAACCTTGCCATGTTGTATTTTACAGAGACTAGAAAACTAAAGACTAAATAAAGAAGTCTGACCTTTATTAACCGGGCGTGGCTAAATAAGTAAATAGGAAAACAGTTAACAAAAGTGGCATGAGACACATTGGCATGGCTGGGTTTTTCTTTTGCTGACTCATCAAGTTATGAAGTAGCTCCTAGTCATGTCTGGCTCACTTGCTGACAAGGATGTCACATCACCAAAATTAAACGCTGACTAGGATGCAAAACTTGACATCGATAAGAAGCTTTTAAAGTGACTGGTTTCGGCTTAATCTCCATCATAGGAACTTTAAGATGAGTTTGTAAGGTCCGACTAAAAGTAGACAAAATAATTTTTTATATCACGACGAGGGGTTTTCAAATCACTAGGGATTAATTGTTGTTAGTCCACGACATTATACTAATGGTTTAGGTCTAGCTAATGATCCAACTAATAATTAGCTAGCTCTGAACTACTGTATTTCACTAGCTCATCCAACCTAGCTAATAGCAGCTAATTAATAAGAAATAATCGAGTAATGATCTAATTACTAGTGGTTAGGAACACTTTTAGCTAATAATTATATATCCAGCAAATAGTTAAAGTATTAGTTGTTTTAGTTTTTTTCTTAAGTCAATTTTTCATATCTTTGACCAATAATTTTAGAAACTTATGTAGTTTACAGTATGCAAATTATATATTATGAAAGTATTTGTACCCAAAGATATAAGTTCTGTATAGTCAATGTATACGGATTTCTATAAATTTATGGTCAAAACAAAAAAATAATTTAGGACAAAACGACAACATCAATTATTTTAAAACGGGGGAGTACTCATTTGTACTAACCGACATCAACAATTTAAAATCAAAGAGGTCAACTAACAATTACTTTTAGTGGTTTGGAACGCCCCTAAAACTGGCAGTGCTCATCATTGGCCGAGTTTATGCTGGTGAAGCAAATTAAGTCCCAGAACAAAGCTCCACCACGCCTGTCCTTTCCGAACCACGCGTGTCAGTTTATTTTTGATCGAGTGAAGAGAATATATATGCCAAATATTTTTGTCACTTGTTGGTACGACGTGGCTATGGGAAGTGAAGTGCAAATTGCAATAGGGAGTTGCATATAATGGCGCTATAAGACTCTTATATGGTTGAGGTCGGCGAGAGCCTCCCCAATGAAATCTAGATGCTCCTCCAACTCATATGGCAGGCTTGGCAGCCTCCCTCCTGTGAATAATCATGATGATGAGCGCTTGGTGGCCAATTAGCCTATTGTTTCCAGAATGATTTTTCGCCGGCATAATCTCACCAGCTTGAACTGCTGATGAGTGTTCGTGCTTGTCACATCTTTAGGTGTAGCTTATCATTGCATAATCTTTTTTTTTTCTGTCCAACTCCTGTACGAGAGTGTCGCAAGCATATGTTGGTCTTGTACCCACGGACACTTTCACGATTATTTTCTTACTAAATGTTGAGTCCAAAATCAATATAAATTTAGTATAAATCTAGTCTGATCCGTCGTCCTTCTCATCAATTTATTTTTTGGGCCCGTTATAAATTTAGCATGCATGTCCCTGTCATCATCATCGCCGCACTTGCATCACATTCGCCACACGTATACGTTTTAAGAAGGGTAAAACCAAAACCAAGACTGACCTTGACCAATGCCCCCGAGTACCAGCACAATGACCTTTGGGTGACAATGGCTGCTTAGCAGTCTCGCTGGAGCAGGTGCAGAGTATGGAAAATGAAAATTAAGTTTTCAAAAAGTTATAGCCACGATTGATGAGTAACTAGCAATGCACGACAATTCTGAAATAAATGACGTCTTAAATAACTAATTTAGTTTAAATTAAACTAGATTTTTATCCTAAATTTCGTTAATTTCAGAACGGAGGGAGTATTTTACTAATTTTGATGAGTAAAATCTGAAAAAAAATAGAAAGAAAATAATGTCCGTAACTTTTTAAAAGGCTCCCCATAGTAATTACATGTGAACCCTCCTCGGCTAATTGCCATGCTCAGATCATATGCATCTCCACCAAAAAGGCACTTATGCCTCCAACCATCCACTGATCAGCTTCTGTCAGGCGGGCCCACACAGGGTAGCGACATTTATTTGTTAATTAATTGATTTCCTTATGGTTTTAACCTGCAATTTTCCCCGATTTTTTATTTTTCTTTTCGCATCCCTTTGCTTACTTTTCACACGATTTGCTCTTGTCCGTCGTCGTCTTCCTTCCCCACCCACGATTGCGAGAGACCACGCGCAGGCCAGCGAGAGCGTGAGACCAGCAGCTCGGCAGCCGCGGCCATGGCGGGCGGCGCCGGCGGGCGGGACCCGCTCGTCGCCTCCGAGATCCACGGATTCCTCACCTGCGCAGGTCTACCCGCCCCGTCCCAGCGCGGCTACCTTTACTGTTCCCCTCCTTCCTTTCCACTTATTTTCTGTTTCTTTTTCGGGCTGCGACTCTGAAGTTCTAGTGAGCTTGCCTGCTCCATACCAGGGTGTTTTGAGCAATTGTGATTTTTCTTCTCTTCCATTTGATGCCTTTGTCATGTACTTCTCGGTGTTTCCCCATTTCGGGCTGTGCTACTATATGTAAATTCGGCATAATTAGAGCTATTTTTTTTATCGTTGATGATGCTTGATCGAGATAAAATTTTCGGATCCTTTTGCATCGGTGTTGCTGCACTCGGATTTTGGTTGAATGCTTCGTGCGTATTTGGTTTACTCCGTCCTATTGGCCCGTCTACTGCTTTTGTTCGCAGCTTTTTTTTGACGTTTGACTTTGATATTACTAGCTACTTTCTCCTGATAACAACGATATGCTTGGTATTAGCATTTTATTGCTGCTGGCGCTGAATTGCTGCTTGCGTATGTTGGTGGTTGGTGAACAGACTTGAACTTTGAGAAGCTGATATCGGAGGCGGCATCACGCTGGTTCCGGCCGAACGAGATCTACGCGGTGCTGGCGAACTATGCAAAGTTCCAAGTCATTCCACAGCCTATCGACAAGCCCGCGAGTATGGATTCTTCTATTTGCCATAAACCCTGGGCCTTGAACTTGCTGAATTCTAGACTTGTGCTTGTTTAGTTTTGGTAACTGACTGTTTCACCTGATATGTATCGAGTGTAAGATGAAAGTCTGAACTTCTATGCTGAAGAATCTGGCTCATGTGTGGCGCAAGTGTTAAGTCACGAATATCCCTCAGTTCAGAACCAATCGGTTTGTTGTTTAGACAGACCATGTGATGCATGATCTAGAGGTGATATCCATAAGAGAGTTAATGAATTGATGGAACTTAAGTTGGGAACTGGAGCAAGTGGACCAACTTGGCTGACTTATATCACGGTTTCCTTGTTTATTTTCTTTGTGCACAGGAAGCATTTTGTGTTTTTAATCATATTTTTCCCGCCATTTGAGAATGTCTGCCTTTATGGATAGTGGTGTGTGAGTTTGTGTGTGTTTGGAGCGAGGTTCAAACCCTCGTCTCCTATCTTTGTTTCTTTGTCCACCTCTTACTCCTTAATGAAATGACATGCAACTTTCCTGCGTGTTCAAGAAAAAAATGTTTAGCTGTTCGAGTCCTGGAAACAATCTCTTGCAGAAATGTAGGGAAAGGCTGCGTACAAAAGATCCAAAGTGGGTCGAACCCTTTCTCGGGCCATGCGCAAGCGAGAGCTACGTGCACCGGGCTGCCTTGTTTTAGTAGCTAACTCATCAGAATACTGTCATCCTGTCATAAATGAATATGTTGTTATTAAGTTCATAAACCTAGCGCTACCCAAAACTTATTTTTTGTGCTTTAGTTGCCATCCCTAAAATGCCTTCAATTAAGGTCAAAATCAATGCATACTTAATCTTGATTGTCACAAGTTATTACTTTTTGTGCCTATGTCACTTGCTATGAGACAGTTTTACTTATCCATGTTGCCATTGTTCTGTCATTTGGCCATCTATCCCATGCCTTTCATATGTATTAGTCACTAGAACTTTTTCTATATCTTATATGATCTTCTGTAGCAACATTTATCAACAGGGGGCACATTTACATCTTCTATGTTACTTGTATAAGTTTTAGCCTCTCATTATTCCTGTGTTCCAAGGTATTTACATAAGTTTGCAGATTTGACTGCTCTACCTTTCAAGGATATCTTGACAATTGCATATTTAAAACATTTTTCTTCTATTATTCTTCTATTTCCACCATATTTCTATCAGAATTTATGCATTCCAAAACAACCATGATGTAATTTCTTTGAATTTAGGTGGTACCGTTGTACTATATGATCGTAAAGTTGTCAGAAACTTTCGTAAAGATGGCCATAATTGGAAGAAAAAGAAGGATGGCAAGACTGTCCAAGAAGCCCATGAAAAATTAAAGGTAAGTGTGCAAATAACTGGAATTTCCTGGCTGTGTGCTATTACAATCTAGCATTTTAATACCTTGACCATTTTTTGTGATTGTCTTATTTTGTAGATTGGTAATGAAGAAAAGGTTCATGTCTATTATGCTCGAGGTGAGGATGATCCAAATTTCTTTCGCAGATGCTACTGGCTGCTTGACAAGTAAGATTTCTACTCCGCCAGTTTTCTTTTGTTTTGCAATATTATATGTATGGAAGGGGAGCCCTGGCGCAGTGGTAAAGCTGTTGCCTTTTGACTATGAGGTCACGGGTTCGAGTCCTGGAAACAGCCTCATGCAGAAAGTGCAGGGGAAGGCTGCTTACAAAAGACTCAAGTGGGTTGGACCCTTCCCCAGACCCTACGCAAGTGGGCGCTACATGCACCGGGCTGCCCTTTCTTTTTTTCCTTTGCAATATTATATGTATGCCACTAAATCTTATGTTATGTGATGTCTAGGATATAGGAGTTTTCTGATATTTTAATTTTCTATTCTCTAAGGTGTACAATAGTCTGTACTAGATGAAGGATATCATGAATTAACTTTATGCAATAGATATGCATCTTAGTGTGGAGCCTTTCTGCTTTTTGCCCACATGCAAAAGTCAACTGAGACATCCAAGAAGTGCATGTAATGATGAATTAACATTCTATGTAGAAATCTAGAAACTAGAAGGGTGGGCCTAGCATGGTTGTGGTAGTCTGGTAGAGTCTCTCCACTTGTGTCCTAGAGGTCTTGGATTCGAGTCAACCTCCATGTAAGATAAGCAAGAGGAAGGTTGCCTAGAAATTCCCTTCTCCAGATCCCACAATGTGTGGGAGCTTTTAGCATTGTGTGCATCCTTTTCTAGAGATCTAGAAACTCCCACATTATTTTGTGAAAAAATACATGATGCATCTGATGAACCATGAAAAAGAAAAAAAAGGTTTACATTGTTTAGTTTGGTGAACCAGGTCATAAAGGTGTAGATTTCAGATAAATTATGGTAATACCAATACTAAGGCTGAACAATATATACTACTAAAATTTCAGTTGTATGTTTAAAAATTCTGTAATGTCATTGTAATATCTAGCCATCCAATTGCTTGGACAACTAAGTAGTTTCTACTTTCTAAGAATGGAACTGTCAGAGTAAACTGAGTGGCTGTAAAAACGAAGCTTATTGTCTCTCAAAATGTGGAGTTGATGACATAATTTTCCTAATACTGTTCACCAAAGCTATAATTTGTTTTTGTGCATTTGCGGTATTAGACACAAACTTGGATTAAAATGTTTGGATGGTTTGCTGACATGGTTCTGGGTTGTTTCTTATTCAGAGAGTTGGAGCGCATAGTTCTTGTGCATTATCGTCAAACATCTGAGGTTGGTTCTTTCTTCATCTTTTCTTTCTGTTTCGTAATGAATATCTTTTCAGTATTCTTCTGCATTCACGGGTGACGGGGTGAGTAAATTTAAAACTTTTCATAGTACTGATGAGGTGTAGTATGATCTCCTTGTTGAACATGCGAGTTTTATTAAACAAAAACATTTTGGCATAGGACAATGTTGCAGATGAAGAGAAGATCTTTTGGTTAAACATGTTCCATTTCCTGGACGGGTTTTCTTGTTCTTCTTTATTGCCTCATTATTGGATTGGAATTGTAATGGAGTTGGAGCTCTGAGTGGCTGGGTCTTTACAGCTTCTCTTGCCAGTAGGCCATTGTGTAGCGAGCTTGAAATGAACTGAGTGCTTCATTCTATCAGAAACTCTTATGAAAAATCAAGGGCAATGTTCCATACTAATCGACGTTAGAGTTTCTTTTCATGCATAAGGATTAGATACTGATCCGACTACATGGATTCCTTGGTTTTCTTTGAAGTCTAGTTGTTAGCTTGTTTGCTGACAAAGCATTTTCTATCATGAGCATACGGCTGAGTTGAAATGGTTTATGAGCAAATGTGACATGAAAGTATACTCTTCGTAGCTGAATATGAGCTGCAGGAAACTTATACATGCTATGTTGTTTCACATATCATACTATTTCTATTGTGCAAACACATTAAATCAGCATGCTACAAGGTCTATTATGTCCAGTCTGTTAATATACCTTTTACGGACCAGGAAAATGCCATACCACCTCCAAACACAGAACTTGAAGTTGCAGAAGTGCCTCCTATCAATATGATCCATTACAGCTCTCCCCTGACTTCAACAGATTCAGTCTCTGCTCGTACTGAGCATTCTCGGACCGAGCATTCTTGTGCGGCTGCTGCACCCGAAGAAATTAATTCACATGGCGGGCGACCAATTTCTGGTGGTGAGATATTCAAATGGATCCTAAACATTTGCTTGGCGTATGATCACATATATATTCCTTTGAAAGTTTCTACATCTATGACCTTTTGAATATTTTGTGTGGAAATAAAATCTTTGAGTGAACCTCTTTTTCTCAATGTGTTGTATTTATTATACTTCCTTTTAGTTGCTGCAATGTTTAAGGTCTGCTTACTGCATGTTTTACAGATTTAACTACTATGTCTTTTTAAGTGTCTCCTACTATATCATTTTATGTTGATTATGCAGAAACTGGTGATCCTGATTCTAGCCTGGAGTTGTTCTGGGCAGACCTCTTGGAATCATCCATGAAAAGTGATACTTCTATTTATGGTGGGAGTTTTTGGACAAAGCTGCAAGCTTCTTATTTCTGCATTTATAGAGATGTAATCCTTCTTATTTTATAAACAGGTGGATCGTTGGCATCCAATCAGCAAACTAAATATGGAACGAGGGATTCTGGAAATAATAATGTCATCAGTACCAAGGCAACGAGTAATGTGAGCTAATGGGCCGCTATAACATCCAGTTTTGAGTTGCAATGTTACATGCTTGAAGCTTTGCACAATTTCTTCTTCTTTACATCGCTAAATCGATAATCATTGCGACTTCCTTCTTTCAATATTTTTCACAAAAGTATTTTAAGTGAGCTACTGCAATACATGGTTTTCAAATTGCAGTACACATTGTCGACATCTTGACTACAGTTGTGTCATATTACATTACTAACCCACAGCTGTATCCCTTACGGTTTAGCTTAGTTATTACTGTTATGAATAATGCTTGTAGTATTATGGGAACAGGAGGCCCGAATATATAGAGGTACAGGAGGTTACAAATATGTACAAAACCTCTCATACAATGGGGAAAACGTAATAAACTCCTATATCTCTAACACCCCCACTCAAACTCAAGGTGCATCACAAACACTAAGTTTGAAGAGATAAAATCTACACTGAACCTGGGTTTGTGCCTTCGTGAAGAAATCAGCCAAGCTGAAGCTCTGAAGGCACATACTGAAGATCAACAACACCATCTTGTACCTGTGCTCGTGTATAAGAAGCATCAACACCAATATGCTTGGTAAGCTCATGCTTGATCGGATCACGACCGATGCTGATAGCATCTGCACTGTCAGACAAAAGAGAAGTCGACATAGAAACAGAAACACCGAAATCCTCAAGCAACCACTGTAACCAAGTAACCTCTACAGTCACAAGAGCCATAGCGCGTAACTCAGCCTCTGCACTTGAACGAGAAACTGCTACTTGCTTCTTAGTCTTCCAAGCAATGAGTGAACCACCATGAAAGACACAATAAGCAGAAAGAGATCGACGATCAGAGAATCACTAGCCCTAGTGGCATCACAATACGCTTGAAGCTGTAAGGAGCTAGAACGTAGAAAGAACAAGCGTCTAGAGATAGTACAACAACAACAACAACAACAACCAAGCCTTTATCTCAAACATGTTGGGGTCGACTAGACATGAAACCCAATATTTTTTATATGTATATATATATTTTTAAATGAAGTAAAAGAGAGACAGAGATATAAGGGTAATAAGAAAAAAAAGGAAAAATACTAAGATTCTGGCACATGAATTGACACTTTCCATGCAGTCCTATCATGGGCTAAATCTCTGGATACATTCCAATCTCTCATATATTGTTTTACCGCCTCCTCCCAGGTCAACCTTGGTCGTCCTCTACCCCTTCTAATATTTTCTCTACCTCTTAAAATCCCACTGTTAACCGGTGCTTCTAGAGGTCTAGGTCTCCGCTGGATATGTCCAAACCACCTTAGTCGATGTTGGACTAACTTCTCTTCAATAGGCGCCACCCCTACCCTATCACGAATCGGCTCATTCCTTATTCAGTCTCTTCTTGTGTGCCCGCACATCCACCATAGCATGCGTATCTCTGCGACCCTCATTTGTTGGATATGTTGCCGTTTAGTTGGCCAACATTCCGCCTCATATAGCATCGCAGGTCTGATCACCGTCCTATAAAACTTCTCTTTTAACTTTTGTGGGACCTTCCTATCACATAGGATTCTAGAGGCTTGTCGTCATTTCATCCACTCTACCTTGATCCTATGGCAAACATCCTCGTCAATATCGTCATTGCTTTGTAATATTGATCCTAAGTATCGAAAAGAGTCCCTTCTAGGTACTATTTGTCCTTGTAGACTAACATTTCCCTCTTTACGACCAACCCCACTAAAGTCACATCTCATATACTCGGTCTTGGTCCTACTAAGTCTAAACCCGTTGGACTCTAAGGTTTGTCTCCATAACTCTAATTTCTTATCAACACCATCCCTAGTTTCATCTACCAGCACTACATCACCGACAAAGAGCATGCACCAAGGGATATCCCCTTCTATATCATTCGACACCTCATCCATCACCAAGGAAAAGATGTATGGGCTCAAAGATGATCCTTGATGTAGTTCTACCATGATAGGAAATGCATCAGTCTCACTATCACTTACGCGCACACTTGTCCTAACATTATTGTACATATCATTGATAAGGGTAATGTACTTTGTTAGCACTTTATGTTTCTCTAGTGCTCACCATATGACCGACCTTGATATCTTATCGTACGCTTCTCCAAGTCAATGAAAACCATTTGTAGGTCCTTCTTCTGCTCCCTATATCTCTCCATAAGCTGACGAAACAGAGAAATTGCCTCCATAGTAGACCTCCCAGGCATAAAACTAAACTAGTTTTTAGTGACATTAGTCACTTTCCTCAGGCGGTGTTCAATCACTCTCTCCCAAAACTTCATAGTATGACGCATAAGCTTAATTCCTCGATAAGTAGTACAACTTTGAATATCTGTACTAATATACTTTTCCTCCATTCTTCATACATCTTGTTTGACTGAAAAATATGGTTGAATAACTCTGTGAGCCATACTATTGTCACGTCCCCAAGGCATCTCCACACCTCAATAGGGACATCATCAGGGTTGAAAGGCTTTCCTCCTTCCATCCTTTTTAAGGCCTCCTTAACCTCGAACTTTTTTATTCTCCGCACGAACCACCTGTTGGAGTCGAGTCATCCAACTCAACCATAATGCTCCCATTCCCATCATTGAATAGCCCATTAAAGTAATCCCACCATCTATTCTTAATCTCTTCATTCTTCACTAGAATGTGGTCAGTCTCATATTTGATGCATTTAACTTGATTGAAATCTCTCATCTTTCTCTCGCGAATTTTTGCTATCTTGTATATGTTCTTTTCACCTTCTTTTATCTCTAGTCTTTCCTGTAACATATCATAGGCTTATCCTCTTGCTTTACTCACAACCCGCCTTGCATTTTTCTTGGCCTCTTTGTACTTCAGCATGTTGCTTGCGCTTCTATCATGATGCCAACTCTTGTAACACTCTTTTTTCTCCTTAATGACCTTTTGTACATCCTCATTCCACCACCAAAGTGTCTTTATTTACAAGTTTCTTTCCTTTTGTCACACCAAACACCTCACTAGCTACCTTCCTAATGCAATTTGCCATCTTCACCCTCATACTATCTGCATCTCCATTTTCTACCTAGGGTCCTTCTGTGATCACTCTGTTTTTAGAGGATTCTTGTGATTCTCCTTTCAACTTCCACCACTTTGTTCTTATGATTTTAACACCTTTGTCCCGCAAAGAACATGTGTGGAAGCGTCTAGAGATAGTCCCACGAAGATAACAAGACACGAAACAAGTGACTGTAGTGGATCTGAGTCGGAGCCGAAACAAACTGGCTCAAAATGTGAACGGAGTACGAGATGTCAGGACGATAACAAGTAGGATCATCAAGCAACTCACAATCAGTGGGTTGAAGGTGAACATTGAGCTCCATAGGAGTCTCAACAGTGCGGTGATCAGTAAGAGAACCCTGATTAAGGAGATCCTGAATGTACTTTTGCTGAGACAAATAGACTCCCTCATAGGTAGAGGAAACCTCAATCCCAAGAAAGTAACGAAGAGGACTAAGATCTGACATAAGAAACTGATCACTAAGACAAGCCTTTACGAAGGCTACGTACTCAGGGTCATCTCCAGTGATGATCATATCATTAACATAAAGAAGAAGAGTACGACCACGATACGAGATATGCACACAGAGTGGAGGATCATGAGCACTGGCAAAAAAGCCAGCAAGCAGCGGTGATCACTGACGCAAACTGCTGAAACCAAACACGAGGAGCTTGCTTGAGGCAATAGGGAGCAACGAAGACGACAAACTATATCCTCAGGAACAGAATGCTCAGGCGGTGGTTGCATGTAAACCTCCTCACCAAGGTTTGTAAGGCGTCGCTTAAGCGACACTTAAGTGGTAAGGCGCCACCAGAGGTTAAGGCGTCCGGTCGCCTTAGGATCCCGGCGGCGCGGAGGCGGCGCCCGCGCACAGGGGAAGGGGGGACCAGATCCGGCGAGCAGAGATCGAGCGCCGGGGGGGCAGATCCGGCGGGCCTGAGTGCCGCCGCGGTGGGGGGGGGGGAGGGGGGAGCAGATCCGTCGAGCAGAGATCGAGCGCCGGGGAGGGGGGCGCAGATCCGGCAGGCCAGAGCGCCACCGCGGCGGCGGCAGGGGGGGTCGGGCGGAGGTGTGCAGGAGAGGCGCCACCAGCAGATCCTGCGCCGGCCGGGCAGAGGGGGCGGGTGGGCAGAGGACGAGCAGGGGGTGGCGGTGTGCGGGAGATGAGAGGGGCGGGGGGAGGGGCGGGCGGGCAGAGCCCGCGAGCAGAGGCGGCGGTGTGCAGGAGATGAGAGGAATCTTATGCGGGAGATGAAAAGAGAAGAGGAGATGAGAGGAATCTTATATGGGAGATGAAAAGAGAAGAGGCTAAAGTGGGCTGGGCTGAGGTATAGAAGAGAGCTGGGCCAGGATTGCTATTGCTGAGATGAAAGAGAAGAGAGGCTAAAGAGAATCTATTTGCTAATTGCTATTTTTTATCCTCATCTATTTGGAATTTTCTTATATTTATATATTACTAAGGCGTCGCCTCGCCTTACGCCTTATCGCTTAAAAGATGAAAAGGGGGTAGGTCCCCTTATGTCGCCTTACCGCCTTAATAACTATGCTCCTCACGCAGCTCACCATTAGGAAAGTTATTTTCACATCAAGCTGAGAAATGGACCACTCACGAACGGAGGCCACAACAAGAAGAGTGCGAACAGTGGTCATGTGAGCAACAGGAGTGAAAGTCTCATCATAGTCACGACCATGTTCCTGCTGGAAACCACGAGCGACTAATCGAGCTTTATATCGCTCAAGAGAACCATCAGAGCGGCTCTTAACCTTATAAAAAACCCACTTACTGGTAATAGGACGAACACGTGGGGACAGGGCACAAGCTCCCATGTGCCAGTGCACTCAAGAGCAGCAATCTCCTCAGCCACCGCATGTTGCCATTCTGTATGAAGAATGACATCATGATACGTAGTCGGCTCAGAAAGAACGGTAACAGCATAACTAGAAGGAGAATATCGCTCAGGAGGTCGACAAGTGTGATGACCACGTCCAAGAGGTTGCTCAGGAGAAGAATCATTAGAAGGAGATGACTCCTTAAAAGAACAATGTACACTAGGTGAAGCATTCTCGGCTGGAGAAGATGGGTCATCAGAAGAAGATGACTCAAACTGGAGTAGATGCCTTATCAGAGGAAGATGGCACATCCGAGGAAGGCACAACTCGTCGAGTCTAGACGTGTGTCACGGGAGGCTTTATAGTGAAATCGGGAACCAAAGAAGAAGTCTCCGTAGGAGACACCGTGGAGAGAGGCATTGAGCGTGAAGGAGGCATACTAGCAGCAGGGGTATAAGGGAAAAATAAGAATGAAATAGGATCGACAACATCAATTGTATAATCAAATGGTTATCCTGCTGAGCTAATTATATGAACCATGAATCTGAAAGAATGTTAGACTTTAGTCAATTATGTTGGTTTATAGTGAACTACCTCTATTTTGCTAATTTCTACTGTTATCCTTATCTATTTGGAATTTGGGCTGTATTCCTATACTATACTTATATATATTAGTAAGGCGTCGCCTTGCCTTACGCCTTACCGCTTAAATGGTAAAAAGGGGGTGTGTCACCTTATGTCGCTTTACCGTCTTAATAACTATGAACTATACATGGGTGTGAAGTCTTGATTGCTTCTTTTCTTGAGTTTATGCTGATGAATCAGGTGCACCATTAACTTTTCTGCAGGCTATCTTTTCTTCAACAGTGGATGTGCATTCAGAAGCTTATACTAATAATCCTAGCTTCAATCAAGTAACTGAAAGTTACTTTGGGACTCCAAAGCATCATGCAAATCAATCTCAATTTCTCTTGACACCAGATTTTGATTCTCATTCAAAGCAACTTGCAAATTCTCTGGTGAAAACCCCACCAAATGGTAAAATTCTTAATGATGTGCCTGCTAGGCAGAACAGTCTTGGACTGTGGAAGTACTTCGAAGATGATATTACTTGTTTAGGGGATGATCCGAGTTCGGCCATACCCACTACACGACCAGTGACCAACGAAAGGATCTTTCACATCACTGAGATCTCCCCAGAATGGGCTTATTGTACAGAAAATACAAAGGTTTTTTCCCTTTAACCTCCTGCTGATTTCCCATGTTTTAATTTTACTGTCTTGAATTTTTTGGTTCTCTCGGTAAATCTTCTGGTTTCTCTTTCATCTGCTGCAAATTGCTCAGATCATTGTTTTTTAACCTCTATGAGGTACCTCCTGGTTGGGTAGTCCAAACCGAATAAATGCATGATCGAACAATTCACATGCATGATTCATCTGAGCTTCTAGATTTTTCGACCAATATTCTTTTAAACTGCAAATTTTAATGCCAGTGGTATTTTTATTGTAGGTCCTGGTGGTTGGATATTTCCATGAGCAGTACAGGCATCTGATTAGTACCAATCTCCACTGTGTCATAGGTGACAAATCTGTTGCTGTAGATACTGTTCAATCTGGTGTTTACCGATTCATGGCGACACCATATACTCCTGGACACATGGATCTTTACTTGACTTTGGATGGGAAAACACCCATTAGTGAGGTTTTGAGCTTTGATTATCGTACAATGCCTGGAAGTCCGTTGGGGGGTGGGTTAAGCTCTGTTGATGATGAGTCCAACAAGTCAAAGCTTCAGATGCAGATGAGACTAGCTCATTTGTTGTTCTCTGCAAACAAGAAAAAGCTAGCACCAAAGTTTCTTGTAGAAGGTAGCAAAGTTTCCAATCTCTTATCAGCATCAGCAGAGAAGGAATGGATGGATCTGATGAAATTTGTTACCGATTCTAAAGGGCCTTGTGTTGCTGCTACTGAGGGTTTGCTTGAATTAATGTTGCGAAATAGGTTGCAAGAGTGGCTTGTTGAAAAAATAGTTGAAGGCCATAAGTCAACTGGCCGTGATGATCTAGGACAAGGAGCTATTCATCTTTGTTCTTTCTTAGGATATACTTGGGCTATTCGCTTATTTTCCTTGTCTGAATTCTCCTTGGATTTTCGTGATTCTTCTGGTTGGACAGCTCTGCATTGGGCTGCATACTTTGGAAGGTATTCTCAATTTTCTGAAATTTGTTATCCCCTTTCTTTTTTGCTGATTAATATAGATAATATAAAATGAGAAAAATAGTGAGCATATTGTATGAATTCTGGCAAATCGGCTGTGCATATCTATCTTACTGATTAAATATGAAAATAGAAAAATGTGGAAACCGATAATTTCTTGCATTTGTATTGCGATGTGCTTATGTACTATAGAAGTATTTGCATTCACTTTCCATGTATATTTTTACAGTTAGCTGGTGAGGTTCCATAAGGTTTATGTGTTTGTTTACTAGGGAAAAAATGGTTGCTGCTCTTTTATCTGCTGGAGCAAATCCAAGCTTGGTTACAGATCCCACTCCTGAAGTTCCTGGTGGATACACTGCTGCTGATCTGGCAGCAAGACGAGGTTATGATGGCTTAGCTGCATATCTTGCTGAGAAGGGGTTGACTGCTCATTTTGAGGCCATGTCACTGTCCAAGGATACTGGGCGATCACCATCCAGAACAAAATCAATAAAACAACAACCCAAGGAATTTGAAAACCTTAGTGAACAAGAACTTTGCTTAAGAGAATCTTTAGCAGCCTACCGGAATGCTGCTGATGCTGCAAATAATATCCAAGCAGCACTCAGGGAGCGAACACTTAAGCTTCGAACAAAAGAAATTCAATTGGCCAATCCTGAGGCTGAAGCAGCTGCGATAGTTGCTGCTATGAGGATTCAGCATGCATTTCGGAACTACAATAGAAAGAAAGTGATGAGAGCTGCAGCACGTATACAAAGTCATTTTCGCACATGGAAGATAAGGAGGGACTTCATGAACATGCGAAGACAAGCTATCAAAATACAAGTAAATTTCTGCATGATATTGTCATGCGTTTCTTTTGTTACTTTTTCCACCGTGGGGATTCATTTTGTTTAGTTGTTGCAAGCAATGGGTGATGCCATTTTGACAGTAATCTTGTCTTTAGATAAAAAATCTGAAATATTGTGCATTTGTTATTTGTGTGTATCACATGTATTTGTAGTCTAATGATGCAAATATCTGATCAGGCTGCATACCGAGGTCATCAAGTGAGAAGGCAGTACCGCAAAGTAATATGGTCAGTTGGAGTTGTGGAGAAAGCAATTTTGCGATGGAGAAAGAAGAGAAAAGGCTTGCGTGGGATTGCAACTGGAATGGCAGTTGCGATGACAACTGATGCAGAACCGTCATGTACTGCAGAAGAGGATTACTACCAGATCGGCCGGCAACAAGCTGAGGACAGATTTAATAGGTCAGTGGTACGTGTCCAAGCTCTGTTCCGTTCCTATCGGGCGCAACAGGAGTACCGGAGGATGAAGGTTGCTCATGAGGAGGCCAAGGTACAGATTTTACCTTTTTAATACTCTTATTATTATTGACCGGTGAATCAGCTGGATCCTGCTTCAGTATGAAGTTAGTTTCATAGAGCCAAATTCTTGCAACCATTCCCATGATTCTGTTGTTTGAATGCCTGCCTCTTGTATATGTTGGGTTCATGCGATTCCAATAATAATGCAAATGTTCCAAACGTAGAGAACCTGCTGGTTAGCAGAAACAGATAGATCTGCAAGCTACATTACATGTATCAGAAATGCACAATGAACAATGAAGCACTGCGCTGTTGCTCTGTCTGCATCGTAACGAGTATCAGCATCTTTGTCTGCCAAAAGCTACCATACTTCGTTAACACTGTGCTTGTCATTGTATTTTTCAGATGGAGTTCAGTGGAAACTAGTTAGGACCAGCACAGATGTGCAGGATCTGAAGCGACTTCTAGGAGCTGCTAGTTCTTCTAATTCTTCTAGTGTACATTATTTGGAAGGAACACCCGTAGCTTTGCTGGTTCTGTAACTTTTAGGAACCATTTCTGATGCTTTCGATCAGCATGGCAGTGTATCATTATTTTTTTTTGAGGGAAATGGCAGTGTATTATCGGCTATGCCTCTTAGCCTCCTAAGTGGTGTGTATTTGGCTAGTTTTACTTTAGTTGTGCGATACATGGCGTTTATGCAGATGCAAGTGCAAGCAAAGTTGAAAATGCTAATAAGCCCAGTAATCAAGAGGTCATTTTATAAAGTGGCATCGGCAAGTAGCAGCTTGTACATGTGTTGGCATCGGCAAGTAGCAGCTTGTATACTTTTAGGCATTGAAAGTTCAGTGTTCTTTTGCAAACTCAAAAATTTACGCCGTGCTAACTCGCATCATCATGTGGGTTTTCTTTATCCTCGAAGCAGATGAACGACGACTCAACGAGCGGGATTGATCAACACGAACCGCAGGCAGGCGAGCACAACAGCACCATCGATCCGACGTGAACGTTGACGAATTACGGGCAAACAATTCCCTAGGGTTAACGTTCGAGTTAACTGTTACATTGTCTGCATCTAGTTCCCAGGAGTTGGCAATCCGAGTAACAGGCGTTCCCGGCGTCTCGTCCAACCAGGAGAAGCATGTTCCATCAGCCTCGACGGCAGATGATCAGTCTAATGAATCGTAACCAATACAGGAGTGAACAGCCGATCGTTACAAACATCGCTTAGATTAATCATCTCACAGTGAAGAATTACTGCTACAGCCAATCGATTCTGAAGAATCATATATCTTATACAATCTCCTCCATGTCGTCAGGATCAGGTGCAGAGACCGCCGCCGCCGCCTGGAGGAGGCGATCCGATTGGAAGCCGGAAACACTCGAGCATTTTATAGTTGTGCCCAATACGGGGAATCACCTTCCTTTTGCAGGATCACTCAAAGCCTCGAGGCAATTTGTAAATCTTGCAAAGAACCCCCCGCACTGGTGTCCTTGAATTAAGGCGTACTCGGTCATGATCCACCCTGGCTTCTCGACGAGCTTTGGCCCGATCCTGACATGATACGAGAACTTGGTCGTGTAGCCGCCGCCGACGCTACCGTCCACTAGTGGCTCTGGGCTGCCCTCGGCGTGCCAGGACTCCTTCTCGCCGGTGCCGTCGACGATGGCTCACGACCTCCTTCCTCTTCAGTGTGGTTCCGACAAAGCGCGCGGGGCTGAAGGTACGTATACCACTGCTGGCCATCGCCGCCGGCGTCTCTGCTAGTAACGCGAGCGGGCATTGTCGTGAGCGCGGACCAACTCCTGGGGCCAGGCGGAGCAGACGTCGACGTCGACGAAGTAGGCGGTATTGGTGAGGTTGCTGATCTCGCCGTCGATCTTGGCACGAATGAAGCGGTCGATCGATGAGCCGGTCGTTGCTGAGGCAGAACGACAAGGACTCGTCCCACCGATGCAGGGACGTCCGCTGGGGCGGAACTTGAACAGGAGACCTAGCTAGGGTGGAAGCCGAGAGGGTGAAGAAGAAATTTGTGACGATGGCAGTAGCGGGGCGCCCTTTTATGCAGGAGGGAGTAGAATGGAGTCGGTCATTCGTGAGAGGATTGGAGCCACGTGCGCGCCTGATTTATATCATCATGGACAAGACACAAGAGGGGGTTTTCATGTCAAATGTGAATGTGACGGCGGAGTCTATCGCGGAGTGAAGCGGCACCGGAGGAGGAAGAGTAAAGAAATATAGCGTGATATGTAAGTGTGCGTGAGCAAGTGACATGTGGGGTCCCCTATGTGTTTGGTTGGACATCTGGCAGTGTCAAGTGGTATGTACGTGTGTGTTTGATTTAGAGACAAGGTGAGATGGGTTACATCCATCCTAGTTTTTAGGGATGGGATGATCGTATTTTCGTTTGTCTTGTGTGGTGGGACGGTCCATGTTTTCTGTTTGGTTAGAGTGATAATGTTGGATGGAATGATCAAGTCTCCTGTTTGTTTGAAAGGACAGAATAAAGAATATGAGTATGATTATTTTTAGTAAGCAGCCATATAAAATACAATCTGTTAACACAAGTTTCGATAAGAAAATAATTTAATTAACAGATAACATGATAACACAAGTTATAGCATTATTGAGTAAAAGGGAACATGTCCATAACATAGGTTTCGTTACATCAGCCTCGAACCTTACATAATAACACAAGTTCATACAGCAGAACCTTACATAAATAAAATTTAACTTTGCACTAATCGATTGACAAATCCTTAGTTTGGGAATCTCTCAGATATCTACTTTGCAATAAAATTCAACCTGTGGTTAAAGGGTAAGTTGTAGAAAGCTTTTCCAATATGAGGATTTTCAACCAAGTGAGTATAGTAGACTTGTGTGCCATCAAAACCAGTAAGTTTTTTTTTATATTATCAAACAAGTCAAGTGGCAAATCCATATTTCCAGCTGAAGCCTTCTCTATAGCTTTAGCAAGCCTGTCACTGTTGTATTTGAAAGCTTCAATCAACCCAGTGTCATCATGTTCAACATTTCTTGATCTTTTGTTAGGCCTACTGGCTGTTGATGATGTTCCAATATATTTGGGAGTGTTAGGACCCTCATCATCATTTTCAACTTGATCACTACCAAGAGCTGAATATGAATACTTTGCAAATTTTTCGGTGGCCATGCTGCCAGCCATCTCACGATAGTTGTCAATAGGCTTGTTCAAATAATCAACATCAGATTTGTGGTCCTAAAATATGAAAGTAGTTACAAGTCCTTACTGAAATAAAACATAAATAGAATGGAAAATGAAATAACAATTACCTTGACATAATTATTATAATGCTCAGAATCAAGTATTATGATATAATATCTTCGTCCCAACCAGCACCACTCAACTTCATAAGCCTATTCACCTTTGCAAATTTTCTTTGCCATGTCTTCAAATGGTTTTTAATTTGTTCACTAGTCTGAGTTGTATTAAACTTCTCATTGACAGCTTTTGCACAAGAATTCACATGATATTTCTTGAAGTCGGACGACGTTCTAGTTCCAGTGGCCACTATATTGGCCAACTGAGCGAGCATGAAGGCAGCCATTGCAGATGTCCATGAACCACCTCCCTCGCCTTGATCTCCCAAGCCTTCAGGTTCCATTTACTAAAACAAAAGAACAACAATCAAAACTGACAATCTCGCCTTGATCTCCCAAGCCTTCACGTTCCATCGCGGAGTGAAGCGGCACTGGAGGAGGAAGACTAAGAAATATAACGTTATATGTAAGTGTGCGTGAGCAAATGACATGTGGGGTCGTGTGTGTGTTCGATTGAACCCATCTGACACTGTCCAAGGGTATGTAAGACTCGGCCCATTGGAGGAGGCCAGACAAAGAATAGAAAACAGAACACCGACTCAAATCGCGTCTCTCTCTCTCTCTCTCTCTCTCTCTCTCTCTCTCTCTCTCTCTCTCTCTCTCGATGTGCGGAGCTCTCGCTGGCGCCGTTGTGTTTCTCACGACGGAGCGACGATGCATCTTTGACCAAGGGTTGTTACATCTAGTATCAGAACCTCTCCTCCCTCTTCGCTCTAAATTTTGTGGGGGCGGGGTGATTCCTCAGGGAGATTTGGGGAATAGGTGTGGAGAGGTGATCGGGGTGATCGAAGGAGCTAGGAGTAGTAATTGGAAGCAGGGAGTTGATCCGAGGCGGAAGGAGGTGCGGAGGAAGTAAGCAGTAGTCAGAGACTAGGACTAACAAATTGGGCACGATGGTGCCGATGGACAAGTCGTCGGTTCAACCACGTTTCGTGTTGGAAGCTATGGCGGAGGCGTCCCAGGTAGAAGGAGGTCGTTGGGAGAAGGTGTTTATGGTGCTGGATGGGATCTCGCTTCGCCTCGATAAGGTCGATAGGGTGCATAGGGATTTGTTGGGGGCAACAAGCATTAGCCGCTTTTGCAGCTGTGCAGGCAGCTAAGGAGCTGGATGATCTGCTTAGGAAGGTCGTCGAGATGAGGAAGAGGGTGGCGACACTGTCCTTGGAAAAATTGGCGGAGGAGATGAACGATATCTCGGTGGAGCAACTGGAGTCCTCACTAGAAGGTAGAAGGGGAGAGGGGAGGTATCAGGATGGAAGAAATAGAGAGGAGTTTAAAGGTGTAATGCTGGGAGGTAGTGTTAGGAAGACACCCGTGGAATAGAGGCAGAGGGTGCATTCCTCTTGACACAGGAGTTTCATGGGGGATGGAGGTCCTCGTCACCAAGAGATCGGCGGTGAGGAGCGAACACTGATGAAGCTCTCATTTCCAAAATTCTAGGGGGAGAACCCTACTATCTAGATAAGAAGTGTGATGACTACTTTGCTATTTTTAATGTTGTTGAATCCTTTTGGGTCCGTGAGCAAGCTTCTATGCACATGGAGGGTAAGGCGGCAAAATGGTTGCAAGTGTTCAAACTCACTAAAGGTTTGGGTACATGGGGAAGATTTGTGGAGGTGGTGAAGGAGAAATTTGGAGCATATGAGTACCCGCAAGCTATGTATGATCTGCTGCACTTGAGGCAAATAGGGGGATTGGAGGAGTATATTGCAGAGTGTGAGAATTGTACCTATGCGACAGCTATGCATAACCCTAAAGAGTTAGATGATGTCTTTTATGTCACTCAATTCATTAAAGGGCTAAAGAATGAATTACAAGGGTCTTTGCTATCCCAAGTCTCTTTGATAGTGACCATAGATGCAATGCTGGCCAAAGTTCAGAGGGATATTCAAGACAAGAACAGAGTTAGAAGCACTAGAGAGTACTCAGGTTACAAACCAGGTGGGCTGAGTAAACCTGAAGGTAGGGCCTTAGTGCCAAGTCCTAAATTGAGTAAGGAGTGACAACTAAGAGATTATAGAAGGTTGAATGGGTTATGCTATGTGTGTGGAGAAAATTTTGAGCTCGGACATGTTTTCAGGTGTTCTAAAAGGGGTCAGCAGCAGTTAAATGCGCTGACAGTAGAAGAAATGGAGATAAGTCTATCTGAGGAAGTTTTATTGCAATTAGAGAAGGAATATTGTAAGGGAGAAGACTATTTCCACCTTTCTACTCATGCAATATCAGGCACACAGGGGAGTAACTGTATCAGGTTGAGAGCCTTGGTTCATAACAAGGTTTTTCTAGTCCTAATAGACTCTGGCAGTTCTCAATCTTTCATCAACATTGCCTTTGTCAGTAAGGACGGGTTAGTGTCACACCCATGTTCTCTAGTGAAGGTCAGAATAGCTAATGGGGATGAGACACTACAAGAAACGAGGAATAGGCCGTCGGGTTTTTTAGAGCCGTCGGGGCCGACGCATATAATCGAATTATGACTGTCGGTTTACCCAGACCGACGCATGTAACTTATAGCCGTCGACCAAACTGGCCATACTGACGCATATAATCTATAACTGTCGGTCTGCCTGGCCAACCGACGGCTCTATTATAGCCGTCGGACGAACCGACAAAACCGACGGCTAAAATAAAGCCGTCGGCCACCTGGCCGACGGTAATAATCGTGGGCCCATCGACTTCGCACCCCCGTGTCCCCGAAAACCTATGCGCGCCCGCGTGTCCCCGAAAACTGAATCCTGCCTCACGCCGCCGCCTCCCGCCGAGCCCTACCTCACACGCCGCCGCCTCGTCGTCGCCGCCTCCCGCCGCCGCCGCCTTGCCGTCGCCGCCTCTCGCTGCCGAGCCCCGCCTCCCGAGCTCGGAGCCCCGGCCTCCCGCCGCCGCTACCGAGCCCCGCCGCCCGCCTCCCGTGCTCCGCCTCCCGCCGCCGCCTCCCGCCTCACCAGTACCGCGCCCGCCGCTCGCCACCTGAGCCCCGCCTCCTGAACCCCGCCTCCGAGCGCCGAGCCCGCCTCCCGAGCAGAGCCCCGCCGGAGAGGTTAAGGTAATCCCGATTGTTACTTGTTAATTTTTCTCTTCCGTGATTGATTACGATGATTACTTGTTTATATTGTCACACTAATATGATTATGTGAGCTTGGTTAAATGTATATGCCAATTGAATGTATGAGCGAGTTAAATGTATATGCGAGTTGATATTGTCACACTAATATGTATACGTCACACTAATATATATGTCACACTAATATTCACACAATGCAAGTTGAATTAGCAATCGTTAATGTGTAAATGTAAGCTTTATTGTAATTTAATAATTTAACTTGTAGTAATTTAAGGTGTAATAATTGAACTTGTACATTATGTGACTTTGAATGTTTAGTTTGAAGATTTTGTATGTTGATTAATGTATTATGGCGTACGTGCGTTAGTGCATGATACGCCTCAACCTGACACGACACACATTAAATACGTTCGTGTCGTAAAAGATGATTCTAGTCGTAATGTATGCAACAAGACGAGTACGGAATCTTATATGGACGATGGACCCAGACTTGGAACTTTCAACTCTGACCAACTTTCCCCCTCCCTCTCTCGTTCTTTTCTCTCTTGTAAATGATTGAATCATGAAAATGAGTGACGATCGTGAGGCGATGTAGGGGCTGTCACATAACATAAAAATAAACTAATGATGATTTGTCTGCTTTGAAGGTATAAGCTGAAAATGAGTGACGATCGTGAGGCGATGTATGCTGGTTGGAGTTCAACTGGTGCGCACACTACAGAATGGGCTCGTATCGAGGATGTTTTCATTAAGCAAGTCTTTGCTAGTGGTGCTCGTGTTGCGAAGTGTCCGTGTACCAAGTGTCGAAATCGTCGACGTATGTATAAGTTTGAAATTGAGGTGCACCTTTGCAAGCATAGATTTATTCCCGACTACTTAGTGTGGCACGAGCATGGGGAGATGGATCATGAAAGTGAGTTGCACAAAAACGAGGATGAAGATCGGATGGATGAGATGTTAGCGTACGTTGCTAGAGAGTACGAAGAGCGGTCACCGCCGAAGGAGGTGGAGACATTTTACAAGCTTCTTGCCAACGCAGATGAAAAAGTGTATGAGGGAGCGAAAGTGACCATTTTGCAGGCTGTGACATGACTTATGGCGATGAAGTCCAAGTTCAATTTCGCAAACAATTGCTACAATGGTATCTTGAAACTGATTAATGATCTCCTTCCATCGAATCATAAGATGTCGAAAGACATATACCATTCTAAGAAGATTTTGGCCGATTTGGGCATGAATTATGAGAATATTGATACGTGCGAGAATAATTGCATGTTGTTTTGGAAGGAACACAATAACGATACTCATTGTATGCATTGCAAGACATCTAGATATGTGGAGGTTGTGAACGATGATGGAGAAGAAATAACTACAAAAGTACCGATCAAACAACTTCGGTATATGCCTATCACATCAAGGCTAAAATGGTTGTTTCTGTCCAAAGAAATAGCGAAGCAGATGAGGTGGCATTCTGAAGGGAAACGTGAGAGCAATGACAGAAATATTATGACGCATCCTTCAGATGGCGAGGCTTGGCAAGCTCTAGATCGTTTCGATCCGGAGTTTGCATGAGATCCTAGAAATGTTCGTCTTGGGATGTCAACAGATGGCTTCACTCCTTTCAGCACCAGTAGCAGCCCGTACTCTTGTTGGCCTGTATTTATCATGCCATACAATATGCCTCCCAACATGTGCATGAAAGAAGGATACATATTCCTCGCAGCTGTCATTCCTGGTCCCAAACATCCAGGGAAGAAAATCAATGTGTTTATGCAGCTGTTGATTGAAGAGGTGAAAGAGCTATGGCAAGGTGTAAAAGCATATGACAATCATCTAGTCGTTCCCAGCAGACGATTGTGGAGAATGAGCAATTAAAAGAAGAAGTGAGACGCAACAGGAAGCAGATGCAACAACATCAAATGCAGATGCAACAGATGCAACAACAGTTGCAATATCTCTATATGGCACAGGTAACATATAATATTAACAATTAAGCAATTCATTCAATTCCAAAATACTTATGTTTAAGATCTCACAAATAAATTGATTGATGCAGTTTTTGTCTCATGGCAACTCCGGTTCTTAGTTCGCTATGTCGTCCCAACTCGACACGATGTCGCAGGTACACTTGCCAGTCTTCTTAAAATTAGAACTCTCTTTACCATATGTGTGTTAAACTAATTAACTAAATATTTTGACTTGATGCAGTTCCCCAGTTCTCAGTTCGGTATGCCTCCTCCCACCCAGCCAAGACTTCAGATTGGCTCCTCATCACAGGTATAACAGGTCTTATTAGTTCGACTTATAATACAAAGTTACAACCATATATTCTGCAATCATACATGTCACAGGGTTCTCATAGTGGTCAGCCATATGTCCCACAACCTCAAGGAGTCATGGCGATGTTGGCCGGAACTGGATTTCAACCTTATCCACCTGTTTTCCCACCGATACCATTCGCTCCGGAGCAACCTCAACCATCAACAACTCTAGTCGTAGTGGTATGACTTCTCAATTATTAGTTATCCTAAAAAATTGAAGACATTCATTTTCATATGAGTTTGTAACACGTAAATTAATTATCACATAATTTAGAGTAATTGAGATGTTTGTTGCAGGGTTCCCGTCAAGGAACACCTATCGATTATGATGGTTTTCTCTTTTTGAATGTCGGAGGTGCTAGTGGCGGAGGTTTAAACAACGACACGGATTGATCCAATGTCATTTCTATGTCGTTTGCATTGTGCATTTGTGTTCACAACTTAATGTTTGTTATGAACTATATGCTCTGTTGTCTTTGTTGAATGTGCTTCTATTACTGCTGGGATGTTGAATGTGAAGTTTGCTGTGTTTTCAATGTGAAATTTGTTGATTCCTGTATAAAATGTGTTTGTTTCCTGTATAAAATGCAGAGGCTGCTGTTCTGTATAAACGGAGGCTCCCCAACCGGGGAGGGAGCGCAAGCAACATCGTTAAAAAAATACAACTATGTGCGTCGGTGTAAACAACAACCGACGGCTAAAAAGGTAGAACCAACAGGTTCGGCCCTGTAGCCGACAGTCGTAATGGCCGTAAAGCCGTCGGTTCCCTCCTGAAACCGACGGTCATAAGAGTTGTGATCGTTGGGTTCCGTGGGACCCGACGGCTCTATTCAGGTAAATGCGACGGGGTGGCAGCCGACGGTCATAATTGCGAAAATGGAGTATGAGCGACGGTGCGGTTGGACCGACGGTTTTAACATTTAGAGTCGTCGTGCCCAACGGCTCTAGTTGGTAAATATGTCGAATAAAGACCGTCAGGTAAGATCATAGGTTCCCCGACGTTTTTAAATTATATGCGTCGGCTACTGTGGGCAACCGACGGCCATATGGCCGACGGCCTATTAAACGATTCCTATAGTGAGATGACAAGTGATCAGATGATCCAACATATGACCTGGTGTTGCAGTGGGCATACTTTTGTGAACGATATGCGAGTCTTACTCTTAGGAGCATATGATGCTATATTGGGATATGACTGGTTATCGCAGCACGACCCTATGCGGTGCGATTGGTCTGCTAGGTGCATCCAATTCCATCATAGAGAATGGGTAAAGTTACAAGGGGGCCTAGTGTCAGATCAGAAGAAATTACCTCATCTTACAACACTACAATTGGATAAATGGATTGTGGAAAATGATGTATGGGAAATAGCGATAGTTGAAATGGCTCACACCTCAACAAATTTGGATAATTTAGAACAGTTGCCTATTGCAGTCCAAGAAGTGTTAGAAAGAGTTTCAGGAGATATTTCAGGAGCTGAAATCTCTACCCCCTGCCCGACTCTTTGACATGTCATACCTCTGATTCCAGGGCGGTTCCTATTAATTCTAGACCGTATCGATATTCTCCACTTCACAAAAATGAGATAGAAAGGCAGGTGTCCGAGTTGTTGGAGGATAAACTCATTAAGCACAGTGTGAGCCCGTTTGCATCCCCCGTGTTATTGGTGCAAAGGAAAAATGGGTCTTGGAGGTTTTGTACTGATTACAGAAAACTGAATGACATGACCATCAAAAATAGTTTCCTATGCCCTTGGTTGAGGAGATATTGGATGAATTAGCGGGAGCACAATATTTTCCAAGCCTACATATGAGGACGGGGTATCATCAGGTACGAATGAAGGAGGGAGAGGAGTACAAGAAGGCTTTCAAGACCCACTGTGGTCATTATCAATTTAAGGTGATGCCTTTCGATTTGACTAACACTCCTGCGTCTTTTCAATGTGCCATGAACTCTATTCTCGCGCTATTTCTACACAAGTTTGTGCTTGTCTTTATCGATGATATATTGATATACAGTCCTTCCCTTCCTTTGCATATTGAGCATCTCAAGTTAGTGTTAGAAACTCTACGGACTCATCAATTTTTTATTTAAACCTTCTAAGTGTCATTTTGCAAAGAAGGAACTGGTGTGTCTAGGTCACACAATTTGGGGCCAGGGTGTTCAAACAGACCCTATGAAAACTGAGGTGATGAGTAATTGGCCACTTCCCTCTACATTCACCAGTCTCAGGGCTTTTCTGGGGTTAACTGGCTATTACATAAAATTTTGTGAAAATGGATATGGAATTATGGCTCGGCCCTTAACGTCCTTGTTGAAGAAGAAAAACTTTGTCTAGACTAAAGAGGCAACTTTAGCTTTTCAATAGTTGAAGGCTGCAATGATTTCTGCTCCTGTGTTGGCCCTACCTGATTTCAATGAACCTTTCGTGGTTGAAACAGATGCTTGTGATAATGGTGTGAGAGTTGTTTTAATGCAAAATAATAGGCCTATTGCATTCTTGAGTAAAGATTTAACTGATAAACAAAAGCAGTGGCCTATTTATGAGAAAGAGTTCCTTGCTCTCATCTTGGCGGCGGATAGATGACGTCCCTACTTGCAGAGATCTGAGTTTGTAATTAAAACTGATTGTAGGAGTCTCATATTTTTGGAAGACCAACAGCTGCAGTCTGATCTGCAAAGGAAGGTTATGACAAAGCTGATTGTTCTCAATTTCAATATAGTGTATCGTAAGGGCAAGGAGAATGTAACTGCAGATGCATTATCAATAGTGGGACAGGTCATGTGCACCACTGTTTTGAGTGAGGTGAAACCTATGTGGATTCAAGAGGTTTTGAATTCGTATGCCACTGATGAGGATGCTCAACAATTGTTGGCCAAACTAGCTTTAGCTAGTCCCGATGAAAATGGGTTCTCTTTATATCAGGGGATCATCAGGAAGGGAGGTCTAATATGGATTGGGGAGAATTCAGCTCTTAGAACCAAAGTAATTGCAGCATGTCATGACAGTGCATTGGGTGGTCATTCAGGTATACAGACTACCTATAAGAGAGTGAAAAAGACATTTTTATTGGAAGGGACTGAAATAAGATGTACAAGATTTTGTGAAGCAGTGCAACACTTGTCAGCAGGCTAAAGGAGAAAGAAGTCTCCCTGCTGGTTTGCTACAGCCCTTGCCTATCCTCGAAGGACTTTGGCAAGATATTACCATGGATTTCATAGAAGGCTGCCTAAATTTGAAGGATTTAACACTATACTAGTGGTTGTGGACAGATTGTCCAAGCATGCACACTTCTTGCCTCTCAAGCACACCTTCTCAGCTACACAGGTAGCAACTTTGCTACTTGATCATATTATTAAGCTTTCATGGCCTCCCTAGGATCATGATATCCGACAGAGATAAGAATTTCACAAGCACAATCTGGAAGCACATATTTCATAGCATGAATGTGAAATTATTGCTATCTTCATCCTATCATCCTCGGACTGATGGGCAAACAGAAAGAGTAAATCAGTGCTTAGAAACTTATCAGATGTGTTGTGTAGTCTATAATACCTCATTATTGGAAGTGTTGGTTGGCGATGGCATAGTACTGGTACAACACCTCTTTCCATTCCTCGATGGGATGTACCATTCAAAGCTCTATACCCGTACGACCCCAATGGCTTCACAGCTCCTTTGCCCTCTCACGAAACAGATGCACAAGCACAAGAGTTACTTACTGAACGAGTAGAAAATCTCGAATTACTGAAGACACATCTAACAGTTGCTCAGAACAGAATGAAGCAGCAGGCAGATAAACACCGCAAAGAAAGAGTGTTTACAGTTGAGGATCTAGTTTTGTTGAAGCTCCAACCATATACTCAGACTTCGGTGGCCAACTGACCTTGCCCCAAACTCTCCAAATTTTTTGGCCCATACAGAGTCGTGGAGAAGATTGAGAACACGGCTTACCGATTGGAGTTGACGCCGGAGGCTCAGATGCACCCCGTCTTCTATGTCTCTCAGCTGAAGCCCTATCTTGCAAGCTACTCTCCGGTGTTTGCTGGGTTCCCAAATGTTGTTGATCTGTGCAAAGAACCGCTCAAGCCTCTTCGGATTTTGGAACACCGAACAGTGAAGAAAGGAAATTGAGTCATACCGCAGATCCGCGTTCAATAGTCTTCGTCTCTGGAGGTGTCCACCTAGGAGGACTGGTGCGTTCTTATTTGTTCCTGGAGATTGCGGATTGGGGGCAAGCCAAAACTGGCGAGGGGGGTGTGACGGCGGAGTCTCTATCGCGGAGTGAAGCGGCGCTAGAGGAGGAAGACTGAGGAATATAGCGTGATATGTAAGTGTGCGTGAGCAAATGACATGTGGGGTCGCATGTGTGTTCGGTTGGACCCATCTGGCAGTGCCCAGGGGTATGTAAAACTCGGCCGATTGGAGGAGGCCAGACAGAGAAGAGAAAACAGAACACCCACCAAATCGCGTCTCTCTCTCTCCGGCGCCGCTGTGCTTCTCACGCCGGAGCGACTACGCGTCTCCGACCAAGGGTTGTTACAGCGCAGAGGTGGAATTAGGCCATCGGGCTAGTCACTTAGTGACTTTACATTTTTTATGAGTCCGATCCCCTAAAATTGGCCGGTCCGGGCGCTGCAGCTGCTGCGATTACCGAGTACACGAGTCTAATTTGACCTGGTGTTTTGGTGGGTTCAGATTGAAATTTTTTTGTGTTCTACAAGTTCAGGTTTAGGTGTACAAAGTGTATTATGAATATCTAGATTGAATGTTCAGAGTATGTTATAGAGTATTCATATGCAAAGCAAATCGCATGAAGCACGTCATGTTGTACACTGAAGTTGTCGCGCTCCAAACGCTCTTCAGAGTTACTCCAAACGACTAATCATGAACGAGGAAGCCGTGCTTCGGTCAGCGAGAGCCGCTGCTATCCCAAGCACTAGGCATCCAGGACCTTCTGCTTCGTCTCTGGCAAGACCGCAGAGACGACGTGGATGCTCTTCCCCGCCGTGGTGGGCCTTCACGCTGGCTTCGTCTCTGGTGCAAGGTCTCGGGCGCAAGGACTTGCTAGCTATGGTTGGCCTCGCTGCGGGCAGCATCTCCAAACTCTTGGATGCCTCGGACCTCGGCCTGGGTGTTGGTGGCGGAAGCGCTCGAGCTTGCTGCGGCGGCATAGGAGGGCAAGGCTTCAGGACTTTGCCGTGAGTACCGTCGCGCGACGACAACGGTGGAGCAGAGTGTTGGAAGAAGCAACTCATCACGCATACAATATCGATATCTGCAAAGAAGCTTCAGCATCAAGGATTCTGGTGGCCAAGCATCTTACGGTTAGTTTTAGATTATTCTAGAGTTTGTTATCAATGTAATTTTATCAAATGTACGCCGGCCAGGTAGTTAGGATAATCAAATTGTAATCTTATCTTTATCCTCTTATCTCTTATGGCCAAAATACATCAAACTGTACTCTATAAATATTAACACGTAACATGAGTTTGAGGGTCTGATTTCCTCGCCAATACTCCAAGCTGCATTGCTTTCATGATAATCAGAGCCAGCTAAATCTCTGATGAGATAGCAAGTTCTTCCTCAGCACCGGCAGGCTTCAACACACTTGCTCACCACACCGAAAAGTTGATACACGACAACTTTCTCCTGTGACGAGCTCAAGTTTTACCTGCCATCTGAGGGGCGCAATTATATGGGTTTCTTGATGGGACTCATCCACAGCCAAGAGAGTTCGTCGTCATTGAGAAGACCGACAAAAGCACTTCAAAAGTGCCTAATCCCTAGTACTCTACTTGGGTTGTTCAAAATCATTAGCTATTAAGCTACTTGAACTCAACATTGTCAAAGGAAATTCTAGTGCAGGTGGCCATGTACACATCGGCCGCTGAAGTCTGGGGGGGGGGGGGCAATTCAAGAAAGTTTTGCCTCTCAATCGAGAGCAAGGGTGATGCATCTTCGCGACAAGCTCTTAAGCACCAAGAAAGGAGACCTGTCTAAGGGTATGCCGATGAGATGGCGGCTGCCGGAAAGAAACTTGAAGGTGACGATGATGTGATTGTATATATTCTAGCATGCCTTGATGCGAAATACAATTCACTAGTCAAGAATGTAAGTGTCATATCTGATCCAATTATGTTATCTGATCTGTTTGGTCAGATTGTGTCCACAGAAGCAAGATTTGAGAGGCAAACTCCAAACCAGTACCAGTACAACGCCAATTTTGCATCTAGAGGAGGTGGCTTCCGTGGTGCCAAAGAGGGGCGTTCAGGAAGAGGTTGTTGAAATATAATTGAATTGCCCACCTTTCTCCATCAGCTTAAACTTTTGGAGTCAACCGGTCGGCGCATAGTAGCTTAACATGGTACCAGAGCTAGAGGTCTCAAGTTCGAATCCTGTCGGGCGCAATTTATTAAATTGCAGCTGACTCCTATTTCATGTTTGCAGCCCGAGGGAGCCTGCACGTGAGGGGGAGTGTTGAAATATAAGTGAATTGCCCACCCTTCCCCATGAGATTAAGCTTTTGGGGTCAACTGGTCGGTGCATAGTAGCTTAACATGGTATCATAGCCATAGGTCTCGAGTTCGAATCCTGACGGGCGCGATTTATTAAAATTAACTGCAGCCGACTACTATTCCACGTTTGCGGCCCAAGAGATGCTGCACGTGAGGGGAGTGTTGAAATATAAGTGAATTGCCCACCTTTCTCCATCAGCTTAAGCTTTCTGAGTCAACCGGTCGGCGCATAGTAGCTTAACAGAGGCAATGGTAGCCGAGGAAGAGGGTTTGGCTGCAGTATGCCTGACTCAAGGCCAACATGTCAAATCTGCGGTAAAGTTGGACACACAGCATCAAGGTGTTGGAAGAGATTTGATCGTGAGTACAAATATGAAGAAAGATCTGCCAACAATGTGATGAGTTCATATGGGGTAGATATGAACCAGTATACAGATACCGGCGTTGTCAGAGTGCGTGAGCGACGACACTCCTCCCGGCCTGCTCGGAAGCAGCCCGTGAGGTTCTTTTTTCGGTGGGGCTTGGCGCCCTACGCGACCTAAGCTCGAGGGAGCGAATGAACGCCGAGATTTACGTGGTTCGGACCGCCGGAGCATAATACCTACGTCCACGGGGGTGCTTGTTCTATTGCTTGGGCGTGTGTGCTTGTGCGTTGCGGGATCTGGAATGCGAACCCTTTGCAGGGTGGTCACCTTGGTCCTTTTATAGTTCAAGGTTGGGGTGGTTAAAATGAGGCTCAGGGCCCGACAGGTGGCCCCAATGCTATGTGTACCCTATACATGATCTAGGGTTTCATCCTCTGAGTAGAGTGGTCGACGGGGGAGTTAAGTCCTGCCGCCCGACACGTTGAGCGCCCCTGAACGTGTGCCAGGTGATGATGAAGACGCCGTCTTGTCGCCGCGTCTTCTCGCCCTGCTTGGGCGGCTTCGTGCCGTTGGGTGGCACTGTACTGCTGTCATGCCTTGTCGTCGTGTCTAGTCACCGTAATGGCGAACAGGCAGAGGACGAAGGCGTGCGCAGTGCACCATGCTTCTGGGAAGGCGAGAGCCTTGAATGGGAAATCTGAAGGCGCACTTCCTTCTTGACTTCGTCGACCCACGGCCCACGAAGGATCATGGGGGCACATGGCGGCTCTGTAGCTCTTATCGACGGGTTTAGTGCCAGGGGACACGTGGCAGCCCTGGACCTTACCTCAGTAGGGAGGCTCGGACTGGAGCCCAGGGCATGTGTCAGCACTGGCGTTGTCCTCAGCGGGGAGGTGGCTCTGAGCCAGGGGACATGTGGCAGCTACGGACCTCACCTCAGTGGGGAGACTCGTACACGAGCCCAGGGCATGTGTCAGCACCGGAGCTGTCTTCAGCAGGGAGGTGGCTCGGAGCCAGGGGACACGTGGCAACCCCGGACCTCACCTCAGCGGGGAGGCTCGGACCGGAGCCTAGGGCACGTGTCAGCTCCGGTGTTGTCCTCAGCAGGGAGGTAGCTCTGAGCCAGGGGACACGTGGCAGCCTCGGACCTCACCTCAGTGAGGAGACTCGGACCGAAGCTCAGAGCACGTGTCAGCTCCGGAGCTCAAGCGCACGTGGCAGCCCCAGTGTTGACCATGGGGCCAAGGGCACGTGGCTACGCTGGGGACCGCCTCAACGGGGAGGCAGGGCCCAGGCTGTGTTTTACCCACTACACAGGGGTACCTGGTCAGCAGGGTACCGACAGGCGCCACAAATCACATCACTGGATAATTGGACAAGTTATCAAAAAAAGAAAAATATAACGGGCAAGAAAAAATCCACACGGTTAGTGGATCAGGTATGGAAATTAATTCTGTTGGAAATATTGTTTTAAGTACCCCTGCTCGTCCAATTCATCTAAATAAAATTCTTCATGTTCCTACCACTGCAAAGAATCTTAATTTTTGTCCATAAATTGACCACCGACAATCCTATTTTTTTTTGAATTTCACTCTCGCTATTTTTGGTAAAGGACCGAGCTACGAAGAAAATACTTCTCTAGGGCAAATGTAGAGGAGTTATATATCCATGCCCTTCTCTGGAACACTCTTCCATCATGTGCGCATTAATAACTAGTAAGCCTTCACAAGAGAGGTGGCATGATAGACTAGGTCACCCTTCTTTTGAAGTGGTCAATAAAGTAGTAAGTCAGAATAAGCTTCCTTGTTCTAAAGAGTCGAATAGATCTAGGATTTTTTATGCATGTCAGCATGGAAAAAGTCACCAGTTTCCTTCTCCCAAATTTGTTAGTGTGTCTTATCATTCTCTTGAGCTTGTATTCTCAGATGTATGGGGACCTGCTCCAACATCTATTGGTAGGAATAATTATTATGTGAGTTTCATTGATGACTTTAGCAAATTTATCTCGACCTATCTCATTAGACATAAATCGGACGTGTTTCAAAAATTCCATAATTTTTGCACCATGGTAGAAATGAAATTCGGAAGAAAAATCATTACCATGCAGACTGATTGGGGAGGAGAATATCAAAAAATTAAATTCCTTTTTTGATCAAATAGCGATAACACATCTGGTGTCTTGTCCACATGCGCACCAACAGAATGAGGCTGCAGAATGCAAGCATAGACATATTGTAGAAGTGGGTCTCACTCTATTAGCTCATGCGTGCATGCCTCTAAAATTTTACGATTAAGATTTTACAACAGCCACATATCTTATAAATAGAACTCCCTCAAAATCCATTGGTTATCAAACTACCCTAGAAAAGTTGTTTAGAATCAAGCCCGATTATCTCCAGCTTAAGGTATTTGGATGTGCATGTTGGCCTAACCTACGTCCATATATCACACAAAAACTAGCATTCCGGTCAAAGCAGTGTGTCTTCTTGAGATATAGTCCAATACACAAAAGGCTACAAATGCCTAGAAGTCAACAGTGGTTGAGTATATATATCACGGGATGTTGTTTTTGATGAAACTGTTCTTCCCTTCAAAGATATTTATCCCAATGCAGGTGCACATCTAAAGACTCAAATTCTACTCCATCCAACTTTGCTTCCTGCAGGAAATCAGACAGAAAATGACCCACATGATTATTTCCACAATCAACCTGAATCGACTGACCAAGATTCAAGTGAACATTGTGTGCAGTTACAGGAAGAAGAGCAGGCTGTTTTTGCTGAACCCAGCGGCAAAATTTCTGAAGGAAATCAACTCCGGGACAGAACGCAGCAATCTAACTCGGATTCGGTGCCACCTACCTACACGGGACGCAGCCTACATCGGATCAGGCCAACACAGCAATCTACCTCGGATCCGGTGCCACCTACCTACGCGGGACCGTGGCCTACATCGGATCTGACGCTGCCTGATCACGCGCCTGTCCGGAGCTTGCGGAACACGGAGCATGAGGTGCCTGCGCACATTGATTCTCTGCCAGTCACCCTCCCATGCTTCGGACTCAAATCCTCTGCAGTACTGCACATGTAGTAGCAGTTACTGACATGTGCGCCCGTGGTCTGCATGGGCCCACATGTCAGTGACTGCTACTGCATGTGCAGTACTGCAGAGGATATGCACCCCCATGCTTCACACCACACGCGGTGTTCGGATCAGACAAGACGAACATGGGAGCCTACTCGGGACCAACCCGGTATGCCGGTTCAGCAAGCTAACTCGCAAGTTGTGGATTCTCTGTGCAGTGAACCCGAATCTTCAATAATGACAGGGCCAGGGCGCCCAAGAACACGGGTTTAAAATAATATTTCTAAACCGAAAAATTTTGGTGATGAGTTTGTTTGTTTGGTTAATGCTACATGGGAGCCTACCACACTGCAAGAAGCATTAGAATATAAAAATTGGAAAAAGGCTATGGATCTAGAATACCAAGCTCTCGAGAAAAATCGCACATGCCATCTTGTGCCGAGGAAGAATGTAAGTAATTTGATTGATTCTAAATGGGTATATAAAGTCATGAAACATGTAGATGGCTCCATTGATAGATACAAGGCTCGACTTATGGCAAAGAGGTTTTAGCAAAGGTATGAAAATGATTATGAAAATACTTTTAGTCCTGTAGTTAAGGTAGCCACTATCAGAATAGTCTTGTTAGATGTAGTCTGTAAAAATTGGTGTTTAAGACAATTAGATGTTCAAAATGCATTTTTACATGGGGAATTGGAAGAAGAGGTGTATATGGTGCAACCACCGGGATATGAAAATCTAGCATATCCTAATCATGTTTGAAAATTAGATAAGGCTATCTATAGCTTAAAACAAGCACCAAGAGCATGGTATTCCAAACTGAGCTAGAAGTTAATTTAATTGGGATTTGTGGCGTCAAAAGGAGACATTTCATTGTTTATTTATTGTAAAGGGAAGATCACGATTTATCTATTGATATATGTTGATGATATTATTGTTGCGATGTCTTCTCAACAAGCCTAGCAGATCTGAAAGAAGAATTTGCACTAAAAGATCTTGGTGACTTGCATTATTTTCTGGGAATGGAGATTGTGAAAAGCAAAGAGGATCTTCTTCTGAATCAAAGGAAGTATGCCACGGAATTATTAAAAAGACGGGTATGGAGAAGTGTAAGTTAGTAAGTGCTCCCCTATCAGCCTCAGAAAAATATTCAGCTTATGTTGGAGATCCTCTCAGTATTGAAGAAGCGCGACTAAATATAGGAGTATTATAGGAGCATTACAATATCTCACATTAACTAGACCAGACTTACCTTTTTCAGTGAATAAAGTATTATAAGAGCATTACAATATCTCACATTAAATTTATCAAGGATAGTTCATTGCAAATAAATATTTTTTTCATATGCAGATTGGGTTGGTTGTCTAGATGATAGACGTTCTACTGGAGGTTTTGCCATTTTCTTGGATACAAACTTAGTAACATGGAGTGCAAGAAAACAATCAACATTGTCTCGCTCTAGTACCGAGGCAGAATATAAATCCTTGGCGCATGCCACAACAGAGGTCATTTGGATAGAGAAAATTCTAAAGGAACTGGGAATTCGACAAGAAGGAACTCCCATTTTATGGTATGATAATCTTAGGGCCACTTTTATGACTGTTAATCCTTTTTTTCATGCCCGTACTAAATATATTGAAATTGACTATCATTTTGTAAGAGATAGAGTTGCTACAAAATTGTGTAGATAAAATTCATATCTTCAAGAGATCAAATTGCAGATGGTTTCAGCAAACCACTAAATGTGCAGAAGCAGATAAATTTTCGTTACGACCTGAACATGGGAAATTGAGGTTGAAGGGGGTGTTGGAAGAAGCAAAGAAGCTTCAGCGTCAAGGATTCGGGTGGCCAAGGATCTTACGGCTAGTTGTAGATTGTTCTAGATTTTGTTCTCAATGTAATCTTATCATATGTGCGCCGGCCAAGTAGTTAGGATAATCAGATTGTAATCTTATCTTTACCGAAACACATCAAACTGTACTCTATAAATATTAACACGTAATATCAGAGCTACTCGAGTTTGAGGGCCTGATTTCCTCGCCAATACTCCAAGCTGCATTGCTTTCACAGAGGACTTCTCGGGTGTTAGCGGCAGCGGAGCAGAGGGGAGCCCAAGCAACTGAAATCCGGTTGGATCCAGAGTGGGATGCTGGGTAGGACCACACCCAGTTTAGCTGGCAGATGCATAAAGGCTAGTTAAGGAAGATGTTGGATCCACGTGTTCGACTCCGATTGGATTTCTTTTGGGCAAGCTGGCTGCTCCGCCCATTAATGCAAGTCCCTTTTATTTTTTTTTTCCCTTTCATCTTGTTAGGGTTTCTAAACACGCACAGATGAAATTACATGAAAGAAAATTTGTACTTAATTTCAGACTATAAAATATCAAAATACATATGAAATTTCCTGAAAGTATAATTGTCCTAAACCGCTGGCCGTTTCAGACTATAAACTCTGCTAGTCCGGACGTATCCTTTATGATGCTCTCGCTCTAAGATTCTTTCGTAGAGCGTAGTCATTGTCACTGACATGAAAATACATTACGCGCTACGCTTTCATGGACCAAGGTGTCAAACAACAATAAAACTAAAATTTGGACTTGTTCCAGCAAAGCATGCGATATAGAATCAGATTAAATACCCATAGCCAGACTCAGAATACACATCATCATTCAAATTACAAGCAAATTTCAGAGCGCCAACACATGATTATGGATCATCTAGCCCCTTGATAAACACTAGCCCATAAATATTATGCTCAACACGTTACACTGTGAACACACCAGCTATTCAGGTAAATCAAGCAATCGTCTTCCTTGGCCCCTTCAAAGTTCCAAAGATCTGCCTCAAGAACTGCTTTTCACCACGGTATCTGCTTAACAGAGAGCGGGCTAGAATGATTATTACAGACAAGCAGAACAAGCATGTTTTTATGCAGCGACATGGTGCTTACATCTCAAGTGCCGAGATGCTCAGGCACATAACACCAATCGCCATGTGAATAGGAAGGGTCTGATTAAACTTCGTTCGGTCCAGAAACACCCTCTCAGAGAAAGCTGTAGTCAGGCCAGAAATAAGCAAAATGCCCCAGCCCACTGGCAAGCATCGCCGGAAGGAGAATGAGCCCTGTAAACAGTGTCCTCGAGCATTAACATCTTTTTCTAGAACAGAACATCTAGAAAAATCCCAATGTGAATCTGGCCAAAATTATACCTTGAAAAAGTCTTTGATAAACAATACGGAATACGTGATTCGTAGCAGCATATCTTTACAGATAGTCAAGGCAACAAATGAAATTCTTAAGGGAAAGGGAGTTTCAATTTATAGATTATAATGGTAGACTGTAGACGAAGGATACTGATAGAATTCGCAGCAATTAACCCAACCGCTCCAGCAGATTTGATCAAAACAATATTAAGTATGATATAGATCACTGAGAAGAGAAGCAACATATCATTTGACTTCTTAAGCTGGTTTTCATTTGCAACAGCATGAAGAAAAGCTTCAGATGTGCCTGAAAGCACCAAATAACATAATCAGAAAACTTTTCATCTGTCCTGGAACCAGATACAAACATTATGGTAATTAACATTAGAAGTAGCCAACAACATAGATTTACACATTAGTAAAAGCAACCATGTAACTTAGGAGTGGCTAACATATTGATACAACACAGCAATAGAATATGCTGGTTTGTGCAGGAACATAGTTCAAAAGGGTCAGAATCTTGTTAATGTTAAGTAAATACATACTATAGTATAAGGGGTTCCATTCAAGTATCATAATTCTTTTTAGCTTTGATGTTCCACTAGAATGAGTAGCGGGGAACAAGCAGCAGCTTTAAATAAGGTTCTGGCAACCAAACCAGCTCGAACTTACTCTAATCAGGGTACCACTGCAGATAATCAAGATTTTCCGAAGAATGTTTGAAAATGGTAACAGTACTAAGGTGGTTTAATTTAACTACAGTTTCTCGTCAAATCCAGAATAGTCCAAGTTAAGAACTAAAAATCTCAACTGACAAAACAGAAGAGATGTTGGCATTCTTCACGTTGCATCTTCCAAATGGAACACTGGCACAGCTGTTAGTGTGTATATGTTGAGAGTATTAGGATTAGAGGGTAAATTGGTCATTAGCAATGAGGCTACTTGACCCTCATGTCTTGTACCCCTATATATGTACACTAATCCCCATCAATGAAATCTGAGTCAGTTTTATCCTCTAATAACAGCCTTAGGTGGCATTCTTCATGTGCATTTCCACTCGAAAAACGGCAGCTAAACCAGCTAGACAACATGGAATCAGAGTGCTGAGAAATGTAGTACAACAAAAGAAAACAGGGAGAGCAGGATAAAAAACATGCCCAGGAACAACGGCACAAAAGGAAATCCCATCACTACTGGTGGAGAAAAGGCAGTGTGATTTGGAGATTGGATGATGACTGAGCAAGCATGATTGGCATCATATACCCATCAAGTGACCAATTTGGCAAGAAAAGCAAAGGTTGAAACTTTTGGCACTTCTATCTACTAGATGGACCTATTATGTTATTACAACATTATCTATCAATTGTACTCTATGCCTAGAAAGTGAACCAAGGTTTGGTAACACAACAAAAGGCAGATATCAATTGTTAGGACGAAGATAAGAATGCATATATCTCAAACGTATGATAATTAAATTTATGAAATTTAGAATAGAAGTAGAACCATGACATGAGTAAATGTACCGTTCATTGCTAAGCTGATGATATAAAAACAATAGTAACGAAGGACAGCAGAGGTTTCGCTATCACTGTGTGTGTCCCCATAGAGTAGTTTCAAAAGGGTATATGAATAACTTGGACCAAATGAAATGACCACCAAACCTGCACAGTTAAAGGATGATTATTCAGTGATTGTGGTATTCCCAAAGGAAAACGAGGACAGTGTGTTTGATAACAACTAAAACATGATTTTTTTTATGAAATACACTGTTTTGTAAACAATATAAGGAATCAAAGAAGATAGATGCTGGATAAAAACACAACAGCATCGAAATGTCTACCTATTAGCATAATTAGCTTTAGAGCCCCAAGCAGAGAACCTTCAAGACTGGATGTATTTTGGGGGGTTTCTCCTGTCATTAAAGTTTCATTGTTAGCTCATACAGAGAAATATAAATCAATAGAAATGTTAACGACACTGCCCAGCAAGTTCTGTTAGAATCAAACTGATGTTTAGTAGGCAAAAGTTCATAGAGGGACTTCTGCAGATCGGAAGCCCATGCCACTAATGTGACTATAAGGTTCTGTCATTCAGAATAAACAGACAACTTAAGCAATTATAACATAGCCAGCATTAAAGTTCAAATGAACTAAGAACCTGCCAATTGGGCAAAGGTAGCATAAGAACTCTCCTCAAATGGAAGGAAAACTATCCTAACAACCAGACTCCCTGCAAGGAAAGCAAAGGATGACTAGCATATATTAGTTCAGTCTACTACAATACTAGAAAAAAAATAACAATGGTACTTGAAACAGAGGATCGTTGATACTTGCCTAATTTGTCAACAATACCATAGGCAGCCTGGTTGTATGGAGTATCAAATAACACAAGAATGAATTTCTCGCCTTCTTGGAGGATCAACTTCCTGAAAGTCTGGCCTGTAAACAACATGCACATGTGCAACAACTGTTTATCGTAGTCCATCAGGTTTGATAACCTGACAATAAGTGTATTTTGGCATCAATGAGTGAATGAAACTAACTAAACTTCTCATAAACCAGATCTGTATACGAAAACAAAGTGCAAAGATATAATTTGGACTAACCTTAATGGAAGGAGATCAATAGTATTGATATCAGCAAATATAAGAAAATATGTCCAGTATCCAAAGAAAATGCAGGCCCCATAGGCAACCTGAGATATAGAAAATGCAAGCAGCTTTTCCTACAAGAAATAAATAAGTATTTAAGAATCGTATTGATCAATAAATACAACTAAGTAATCACTATTCTCTCTGATTAACATAAAATTGACTCACAGGAGTATACTATGCAAATAACAAGGACAGAAACTCAGAACAGTAAAAAGACTGATGTTTATTACCACATTAGCATGTCCTTTTACAAGGATGAAGGTCATTAGACAACGCAAGAGGTTAGCTGCTGGTTCAGTGTACACTCTTATATTATAAAATTTCTTTTTCTGGGACAAAATATACAAAGGTTCTGCCAGCAACTCCAGAATACAAGCAATGCCTGCCATTTTTAACAAATATATATGTTAGTTCTTAACACCAAAAAAGGGAACAGGAAAATGTAAAAAAAGAAGGAAAAAAGGCAATTGGCTGCATAACAGCAGATTGCAAGGACCTTAATTGATTTTGTTCCAATCAAATAAATACTACAACAACAACAACAATAAAGCCTTTGTCCCAAGCACGTTGGGGTAGGCTAGACATGAAACCCAATAAATTTATTTTTCTATTTTTTAAAGAAAAAAGTAAAAAGAGATTAAGAGATGTAAGAGTAACTAAATATATAAAAAAACACTAAGATTCTGGCACGTGAATTGCTACTTTCCATGCAGTCCTATCATGAGCTATAAGTCTCTAGATACATCCCAATCTCTCAAGTCTTGTTTCCAATCAAATAAAATGAAAAGAAATAATCAAGATATACATTTGACTTTCTAAGGATCTGCTTCGGAGTTGGGATACACAATTAGTTGCATGAAAAACTTATCTTCATTTGATTATGAACATAGGTGTCCACAATTTGAATGGAAGGTCCTTTAGAACCTCTGGTAACAAAAAATGCAGCACATCATTCTTTTCCTAGCTGATATAACTACTAACCAACGTCCAACAGATTCAATTGCTTAAGAGAATCTATTCTCAAGGAAAAACTTAGTATCAACATCATGCACAGAATAGATATAAAATAGTGTCAAAGTACATGACAACCATCCATCATGAGGAATTACCGATGATTATTGTAGCTTTTGCATATGGGTCAGATAACTTCAGTTTCTTTACGCCCAACACAAACAGGCAGCCTACAGAAGTAATTAAGATGCCAAATGGAATTACTATCCAAGCTACCTTTAGAACTGCTTCATCAGTCAACACATCACCACTGTAACACAAGTATCAAATCATCATTAAGATTTACGAAAGTATACTACAAGGCAATAAGCACTAGAAAGGACACTACAAGCAAAGAGTAGTTTTCAGGAAAATCATGGAGCATAGAACCAAGAAACTTTTCAACACTGCATAGAAACTACTAAGCAGAAGAGTCGGTGATACATACACCATTTTGCCATTATGATGTGATGTCAATCCCAGGTTTCTAGAATTTAGAAAGCTGGGAATTATGTTTATCTGCCACATGTTTAGTAATCATGTCATCATTTAAAAGGTTTATCATTGAGTCATTGTTAATATATGATGGCAATATTTCACAATCAATGAATAAGATTCAGACTACAAACTTCCAAAAAGGCTATAACTATGTACTATGTAGTTTGTATGAAAATTGTAGATTGATTTTTAACACAGTTGTTTTTCCTGCTTTAATACCTTTGGTTATCATTACGCAAACATGCACGCCGAAACCCTTCCCTGCTTAAAAATAAGATGCTGTTGATTAATAGAGGAAGTTGCAATGCATATGCCTGCAAGAAACATGATGAATAAGTAGATACTCCTACTAGTACTAGATGATTTAAATAAAATAAAGCGTCATAAATATAGAAGTGTAGTTGGTTGAGAGTTCAGACACCTATATGATAAGGACATTCTAGGTTTCATGACTAGAATCATTGACATTCTCAGTTGGTATTGTACTACATGACGAAACCAAACGAATTGCATGGACTCCACAGAGACAAAAAGAAAAAAAGGCTTCTTTTGTATGTCCATATCAAAATCTAAGGTTTCCATTACAAGACAATGTTCCATAGACAAAACTGGAACAGTCAATTTCCCTCAAAACATTATTCAACCATAGCATGGGTTTCGAATAGCCCACAATGCCTGCCTAGTAAGGAGAAAGTACCGGCAACGTCCAATGGCACATAATTCTAGTCTACCAATCTAAACACATTACAACTGGACCATAACTTTTAATTGTGCATGTAGCTCCGGCTTGCGCAGGGTCCGGAGAAGGGTCCGACCCATTTGGGTCTTTTGTACACAGTCTTTCCCTACATTTCTGCAAGAGGCTGTTTCCAGGACTCGAACCCGTGACCTCATGGTCACAAGGCAACAGCTTTACCGCTGCGCCAAGGCCCCCCTTCAACTAAATGATCACAAAAAATCCCAGAAATTGTGTTTGAGGCTACGATATAACAATATCAAACAACAAAATGGACCCTAAAATCCAGGCAGGATATGCACACATTCTAAGCATCACACGGGATTTGCCCCGAGCTGATACCTGAAGCACCAAACACCACCAATGCAAGTGCCTGCTCCCGCTTGGAAGCCAAAAATCGTAACGCATCACGCTGCAGCATACGAACTAAAGGAGGAAAGGAGAGATCCACACCGATACCGCGGTGTCGTCCTTGCCGAGCTGACGCACGAACCAGACATTGAAGAGGAACGGGAGGGCCCTCGAGAGGAACTGCGCCGCTGCAACACAGGCAAACACGAGCATCAGATCCAAAAACCTCAGCACACTCGACCAGCTGAACGAAGCGGAGAAATTGATCCAAGGGGTATGTGCTCACCGAAGTTGTACTTGAATACGCCCATCACGGAAGCTCCGGCGGCAGCAGAAGGGTCCGCCGCAGCGGCTGCCACCCCTGCTCCGACGAGAGGTGCCGCATCATCCATCGGCGCCGGCTGCGTCCGCAGTTACTGGGTGCAGTGGCCTGCAGCGCCTCCTGGTGCTAAGAGGTAGAGCGGCGGCGAGCAGGCGGCGCGGCGACGAACTCCGGGGAGGCGGCCGGTGGCGCGAGTAATCTTCCCTCTCAGCGCCGCGGCGCGACCTGGTCCGTCCGGAATGAGGAAAACACATACTGCGGGAGGATCCTCTTGGGTCTTGGCACGGGGTGGGACCCAGCAGGTCGCAAATAAGCTTATCCATACAAGGAAAACACATTTTGAGAGAAGACCCGTCAGCAGTACAAATTTCTTTGGTTTTAGGATCGCTTCAACTGGCGAATTTCAGGAAATGTTTAAAAAACGATTTTCAGACATGTTTTTATCGGTAATGCTATTTTACATGCACTTGAATCGACGTCACGACCGGAGGGCGTGGCTAGAAAGAAGAAAAAATGGTTAATTATGGTTATTATTACTTCCTCTGTTCTGAAATAAATGATGTTTAGGACAATTCATTTAGTTTAAATTGAACTGATTTTTTTATCTTAAACGTCATTTATTTCAGAGAGTCAATTGGTATTATAGCATCCGTATTGAGCGGTTTGGATAAAATAACACTCACATCATGGGCTTTGTTAAAATAACATTTTTATCGTTGACGCATTGTTAAAATAGAATTACAGTATAATCTACTTCTTTTAAATATTTTTCTTTTCTTTTTAATTCTTATAGATTCGGGAATGACCATAACACCCTTTATCCATTTTTTGTTGTACTCTTGACTGTTGGTTGTACCCTACTCGGTCTCTCCCAACACCCGCCACCATCTGTGCCCGAGCCGCCGCTGACGGAGCAACTCCCAACAGTCATGTGCATGTCAGAAAACATCTTGTCATATGCACTAGATGCAAGCCACATGTGCCCAATACTTTCAATAGAAAACCTCTTGATAAAATTATGTGTTAGATGTCTAAAACATTCTTTTTTATCAGCTCGTGAAAACACTTGATGCATTGCATTTAATAGCCTTTTACAAGCATCTCAACATATAGCAAGTGTAGGAAGATCTCGTAAAGCCTTGTGCAACTGAGCCATAAACCACTTCCAATTATCTTTTGTTTTGGAGTCAATAAATCCAAACGCAACTGGATACATCTAGTTGTGACCATCCACCCTAGTTACATCAACTAAATGACCATTCCACCTACCATTGAGTGCGGTGGAGTCGATGCCAAGCCATGGCCTACAACGTGATCGAAAATCATCAATACATGGACAACAACAAAAACAACAACAACCAAGCCTTTATCCCAAGCATGTTGGGGTCGGCTAGACATGAAACCCAATATCAATGAAGTAAAAGAGAGGAAGAGATATAAGAACAAGGAAAAAAGAAAAAAGAAAGAAAAAAAAAGAAAAAAAAGAAAAAAGAAAAGAAAAAAGAAAAGAAAAAAGAATAAAAAAAGAAAAGAAAAGAAAAAAGAAAAAAGAAAAAAACAAGACTACGATTCTGGCACATGAATTGCTACTTTCCATGCGGTCCTATCATGAGCTAAGTCTCTGGATACATTCTAATCTCTCAAATCTCGTTTTACCGACTCCTCCCAGGTCAACCTTGGTCGTCCTCTACCCCTCCTAATATTTTCTCTACCTCTTAAAATCCCACTGTTAATCGGTGCTTCTCGAGGTCTCCGTTGGATATGTCCAAACCACCTAAGTCGATGTTGGACTAACTTCTCTTCAATTGGCGCCACCCCTACCTTATCACGAATCGCTTCATTCCTTATTCAGTCTCTTCTCGTGTGCTCGCACATCCACCGTAGCATGCGCATCTCTGCGACACTCATTTATTGGACATGTTGCCGTTTAGTTGGCCAACATTCCGCCCCATAGAGCATCGCGGGTCTAATCACCGTCCTATATAATTTCCCTTTTAGCTTTTGTGGGACTTTCCTATCACATAGGATTCCAGAGGCTTGTCGCCATTTCATTCACCCTACCTTGATCCTATGGCAAACATTCTCATCAATATCGCCATTGCTTTGTAACATTGATCCTAAGTATCGGAAAGAGTCCCTTCTAGGTACTATTTGTCCTTGTAGACTAACATTTCCCTCTTCACGACCAACACCACTAAAGTCACACCTCATATACTCGGTTTTGGTCCTACTAAGTCTAAACCGCTTGGACTCTAAGGTTTGTCTTCATAACTCTAATTTCTTATCAACACCATCTCTAGTTTCATCTACCAGCACTACATCATCAGCAAAGAGCATGCACCAAGGGATATCCCCTTGTATATCCTTCGACACCTCATCCATCACCAAGGAAAAGATGTATGGGATCAAAGTTGATCCTTGATGTAGTCCTACCGTGATAGGAAATGCATCAGTCTCACTATCACTTACGCGCACACTTGTCCTAACATTATTGTACATATCCTTGATAAGGGTAATGTACTTTATTGGCACTTTATGTTTCTCTAGTGCCCACCACATGACTGACCTTGGTATCTTGTCGTACGCCTTCTCCAAGTCGATGAACACCATATGCAAGTCCTTATTCTGCTCCCTATATCTCTCCATAAGCTGACGAAGCAAGAAAATCGCCTCCATTATAGACCTCCCAGGCATAAAACCAAAGTGGTTTTTAGTGACATTGGTCACTTTCCTCAGGCGGTGTTCAATCACTCTCTCCCAAAGCTTCATAGTATGGCTCATAAGCTTAATACCTCGATAATTAGTACAACTTTGAATATCTCCTTTATTTTTGAAGATAGGTACTAATATACTTTTCCTCCATTCTTCAGGCATCTTGTTTGACCGAAAAATGTGGTTGAATAGCTTTGTGAGCCATACTATTGCCACGTCCCCAAGACATCTCCACACCTCAATAGGGACATCATCAGGGCCGAGAGCCTTTCCTCCTTTTATCCTTTTTAAGGCCTCCTTAACCTCAAACTCTTGTATCCTCCGCACGAACCGCCTGTTGGAGTCATCAAAGGAGTCATACATGGACCAAGTGTATAAAAGAGCTTATGGAAATAAACTCTACCATTAATCATCTTGCAACCAATTTCAATAACACTATCTGGTGATTTTTTTTCATGACCTCTGCCTTCGAATTATATAGGAGCTACTTTCTAAATCCTTCTCTTTTCCTTTCCATATAGTGTCATAACTAATAGTGCACTCATGATCATTTTGTACCTTAATCTGTAACTCCTTAGCACTCATATGAGAATTTTCCGAAGGATGGAAACAACCCTGGAAGCAACCCACTTACAGGAATATGTAGTTGTCCTTCTCTTGCTCCTAGACATATATTTGTGTACATCATTCAACACTGTGACCTGTATAAACAATTTAAAAAAAATGTAAAAGTCAATTACATATAACAAATACGAAATACTATTCAAGTGTCATGAACATGTTAGTTCAAAAGTTAGTACCATACAGTCTTGTTGCCCGGCTTCTTGAACCCAATAATAGACTGTCGAAGTGTTCGGTCGACACTTCCCCCGGGCCTGCACTGGGCAGCCCGCGGAGATTCTTTTTTTGGTGGGGCTAGTTCTTTGCGGAGAGCTTGCGCGGATGGACGAGTTAGTAAGAGCTTGACGCGGTGAGTTTTACGTGGTTCAGACCGCCGGAGCGTAAAACCCTACGTCCACGGCGAGCTATGGAGCTCGCTGTATTGCTTGCTGCTCAGGGCCGGAGTCCTGAGCTTGGGGGTGAGTTACAGCTTGGAAGTGTATGGCTAGCGTATGAGTTGCAGAGTGCGAACCAACAGGGTTCCAACCCTTGCTAACGTTGCCTACCCGAGCCTTTTATAGTCCAAGACTCGGGTGGCTTACAAGGGGGGCCCGGGACCCGACAGGTGGTCCCGGGGAGATTGTCTATTATCCACCGTATGTGCAGTTATGCTGGTAGTTGTCTCTGGCGAAGGCTTCTGAGTCTTCGTCTTGCAGCCCTGCCCATGCCGCATGCTAGTCGTAGTGGTTGATGACGGCGGGGGCGGCATGGGATGCCTTGTCGCTGCGTTTATTGGCTGGCAGGCTCTGACACCGCGCGCCAGTCTGTGATGCGACTGGGCACAATGGCACCTGACAGAGGCGTGCTCCGCGTCTCCGCGTCTTGGGAAGGCGCGGGCCTTGAATACCTTGTACGGGCAAGGTATGGGGCGTCTTTACGCTCGCTGCCTACCGTCCGGGGGCAGGCAACGCTGTTCTGCTGGACACGTGGCGGGCCCGGAGCCCTTCTCAGAGGAGAGGAGGGCCCGGCCCCGCGGGGCACGTGGAGCCTTCGGACCTCTCCCCGCGGAGGGGGAGGTTCGGCTTCTGTCGCCACGTGGCAGGCCCGGAGCTCTTCTCTGAGGAGAGGGAGGTTCGGCCCCGCCGGATACGTGGCACCTTCGGACCTCTCTTCCGCGGAGGGGGAGGTCCGACCTCTGTATGCCACGTGGCGGGCCCGGAGCCCTCCTCTGTGGAGAGGGAGGTCCGGCCCCGCCGGACGCGTGGCGCCTTCGGAGCTCTCCCTACGGAGAAGGGCGAGTTCCTTAGGCATTTTTCCCCTGTTCGCGGGGGTACCCATATCGTGGGTACCGACAGTGGCCCCCAGGCCCATCTCGGGGGAGATAGCGAGCCCGAGGTGGGACCTCCGTCTCATCTGATCCGCGCACTTTCTTGTCTTGAGTACTCCCTGTGCTGGCAGGGTCTTGACGGCTTCAGAGTTTAGCCTCTTAGGAGAGGGTGAAGATTGGCATCGGAGCTCGGCCCGACTGTGGGGGTGGAGGTCCGGAAGTCATCGGAGCTCAGGTCCACGAAGGACGTGAGGTCCGGCATCAGGGCTCGCCTCTGAAAGGAGGGCGAGGGCTGGCATCGGAGCTCGGCCCAGCTGTGGGGGCGGAGATCCGGAAGTCATCGAAGCTCAGGCCAGCGAAGGGCGTGAGGTCCGGAGGTCATTGGAGCTCAGGCCAGCGAAGGGCGTGAGGTCCGACATTAGCACTCGCCTCTGAAAGGAGGGCGGGGCTGGCCTCGGAACTTGGCCCAGCCGTGTGGGCGAAGGTCCAGAAGTCATAGGAGCTCAAGCCAGCGAAGGGCGTGAGGTCCGACATCAGCGCTCGCCTCTGAAAGGAGGGCGAGGGCTGGTCTCGGAGCTCAACCTGGCTGTGGAGGTGGAGTCCGGAAGTCATCGGAGCTCAGGCCAACGAAGGGCGTGAGGTCCGACATCAGCGCTCGCCTCTGAAAGGAGGGCGAGGGCTGGCCTCGGAGCTCGGCCCAGCTGCGGCGGTGGAGGTCCGGAGCTGCTCAGTGGTCCCCCCTTTCCTGTCCCTTAGTCTCATTTGGCTTACTGTCCCTGGCCGGAATGCGGGGCTTGGGAAATCCAGTGCACTTGGTCCCGGAGGTCTGGCCCTAGCCCCAGTCAGGGTGTAACCTCCTGACCCCCTCGTACTCAGACCGTAGCGCCGGGAGGCAGAGTGCGCATGCTTTGGGTGCAAGACCGGGCAAAGCAAGGCTCCTGACCCCCCGGTCTAGCGTAGGTCTTTTCTCGGAGGAGACCAACTGGCGGTACAGTACCCTTATAGGGGGAGATCCAAAAGGTCACCGGGCCTCTGGCAGTTTACCCCAAGCACTACCGCCTTCGGCAGGACGGCAAATATCGACTATGCATGAGAGCCGAAAAGAGGAGCCGAGTGTACAATGGACGCACACTATCTAGAGCGTGGGGAGGTGTTCATATAATTTAATGCGTAATTTAAATAAACACCTAAGTAAGCATGGTGAACTTACTGGGTAGCGTCGAAGCGCCTGTCTTCACGCAGAGCGGGTCATGCGTGGCTTCGTCGTACGCCGGACACGGGGGGGACCCCCATGGCTATATCAGGGGGAAGCATGGCTTCAGCCCCGCATACCATGTGGAAGGGTAGTTCCCGTGACCCGGCCCTGGGAAGTCCGGCTGGCCCTCGACATGGAGGAGCCGGTATCCCCCGACGGCTCTGGGTGCACGTCTGCACCGGTTGTGTGGGTCTGCTTGGCGTGGACCTGGCACGCATTGCATCCCTAACCGGTTTGACGGCGTCCAGGTGGCTCTCGGTCAGTAGGAGCCATGCCGGGTGGCTTAACTAACCAACGTGCGGGACGATGAGCGTTCCCAGCACTCGCCTCCTTGGACTACCGCGAGCTAATCGCAGCCTTCCTCCTGGGTTATGTACCGCAATAGGATGTCGTGGCGCAACGCCAGTAAAGATACCAGCGCGTAGCACTTAGCCATCCGCACCACCCGTTCAGTGGATGCACGTTCATCAGGAAGGATGTCCTTCAAGGAGTCCCGGACCTCCGTGGTCCATGCATCGGGACTACTTGAGCTTCTGGATCTTGAGCGCTGGGTTGCACGGAGTCCCCAGTGACTCTTACGATCCTTTGGCGGCATCCAGGGCCGCCGGGACTGCCTAGCTTCGAGGCACTGGTTCAGCCCCCTTCGCCCGGCTCGGCGGGCCGGGCTGTGGACTGCAACAATGTCCTCTCGAAGACTCCTTCGTGCGCAGGGGCTCCGATGGAGGCTTTCGTTGAGAGGTCGTCAGCTGCGGCCGTGCAAGCGCGCGGTACATGGCGCAGGTCCAAGGCGAGGAATTCTTTCTCCAACATCCGCACATGAAGCAGATAAGCAGCTAGCTGTGGGTCATTGCAGGGGCATTCACCCTTAACTTGCTTGATAACTAGCTGGGAGTCGCCCCGCACCAACAACTGGCGAGCGCCCAGAGACAGGACTGTCTTTTAGGCCAGGGATGAGTGCTTCAAACTCTGCCAAGTTGTTGGTTGCCTTGGAATTGAGACGCACCATGTACCCAGACTGCTCCCCCGATGGCATGAGAAGCAGTACGCCGGCACCGGCCCCCTGCTTTCGCGAGGAGCCGTCGAAGAAGAGCGTCCAGTGGGGCCCGGTGAAGACCGGAGCTCGGTACTTTGGTTCACCGTCTTCGCGGTCCCCTGGGTCAGCCTTCATTGGCATCCACTCAGCCACGAAGTCAGCCAGTGCTTGGCTCTTGGCTGTCTGACATGGTCGGGAGCTCAGCTTGAACTCCGCCGTCTTCGGGCTGTCTTCCGGCTTCGGAAGCTGGCAGTGAGTGCCAGCTCCACCCTCCGGCTGCTCTGACGCACTTGTCCGCCAGGCTGAAGGTCTCGGAGGCATCACAGACCTCTCTGGCTGCAAGCCTCTCAAGTATCTTCTTGTCCTGGACACTGTCGAAGTGTCGCCACCACAGAAGCACTTTGAATATGCGGAATGGTGTTGCGTACCTGGGAGAACCGCTGGATGAAGGAGCGCAGCGACTCCCCAGGTTGTTGCTTGATGGCTTGGAGGTCAAGCTCCGTGCCGGGACGGGTGTAGGCGCTGCCTAAGTTGGCGATGAACTGCCGGCAGAGCTCTCCCCAGGAAGTTATGGAACCCTGAGGGAGGTTCATTAGCCAAGACCGGGCAGGGCTGGTCAAGGCGACGGGGAAGTAGTTTGGCCATGACGGCCTCATCCCCTCCTGCGGCAAGTACGGCGGTGGAGTAGATCTAGAGGAACCCCGCCGGGTTGACGCTGTCGTCGTACTTCTTGGGCAGGTGCGACCGAAACTTGCGCGGCCACCTCGTGAAGCGGAGGTGGGGCTCCAGGGCCGTACATCCTGCCCCTGTTGCTGCAGGCGTTGGTGCCGCGAACGCTTGGTTCGCCGCTGGCACAGTGTACCCCGGTATGGGCAAGGCTGCGCCATAGACCGGGGGCGACGTTTGCAGGACATATGGCGTTGGCATATGTTGCGTGGCGTATGTCTGGGGCAGAGTTTGCGTGGCGAAAGTCTGCGCCTCAGGCAGGGTTGAGGCAGTCGTCATGCTGACGCCGGCCTCTTGGCTACGACGCCTTTCTCGTCGCCGCTCGAGGAACACTCAGGCGTCTTGGCCCAGGTGGCATCGTTCCAGCTCAGTCCTCAGGTTCGTCGACGGAAGCCTGGTGGAGCTGGAATCCGCCGTCTGTCCGTCAACCGTCAGCGTGCGCGTCAGCGACACAGTCGGTTGGCCAGAGCGTCGTCCCCGCCGAAGTGAAGGGTTTGCGGCGGCGACGACAAGACGGTCTACCTCGCGAATCCACTGCTGGGTCGCTGCCTGAGGCGCGTCCCCAGCAGGCGGATTGTGCAGTAGCGCTCTTGCTGCGGCTAGCGCACCCCCGCCTTGTACGCCCAGCGCTACTGAAGACCTGACACTGGTTGGAGCCTGCATTGCCATGGTCGGCGCTGCCAGAGCCGGTTGCTGGCTCCCAGCGTAGGTACTGGTGTCGCGGACGCTTGGTTGCGCCTGACACAGTGTACCCCGGTATGGGCAAGGTTGCGCCATAGGCCGGGGACGCCGCTTGCAGAGTACATGGTTGTGGCTTATGCAGCACGGCATACGCCTGGGGCAGAGCTCGCGTGGCGAAGGTCTGCCCTCCAGGCTGTGTCGAGGCCGGCGCCATGCTGTCGCCAGCCTCTTGAGTGCGACGCCTTTCTTGACGTCGCTCAAGGAACACTCGGGCATCTTGGCCCAAGTGGCATCGCTCCAGCTCTGCTCTCAGGTCCGTCGATGGAAACCTGGTGGAGCTGGCGTCCGCCGTCTGCCCGTCAACCGTTGGCATGCGCGTCAGCAACACAGCCGGTTGACCAGAGCGTCGTCCCCGCCGAAGTCGAGGGTTTGCGGTGGCGACAACGAGACGGTCTATCTCGCGAATCCACTGCTGGGTCGCTGCGTGAGGCGCGTCCCCAGCAGGCGGATTGCGCAGTAGCGCTCTTGCTGCGGCTGGCGCACCCCCGCCGGGTACGCCCAGCGCTACTGAAGACCTGACGCTGGTTGGAGCCTGCATTGCCGGGGTCGGCGCTGCCAGAGCCGGTTGCTGGCTCCTAGCGCAGGTACTGGTGTCGCGAACGCTTGGTTGCACGTGACACAGTGTACCCCGGTATGGGCAAGGTTGCGCCATAGGCCGGGGACGCCGCTTGCAGAGCACATGGTTGTGGCTTATGCAGCGCGGCGTACGCCTGGGGCAGAGCTCGCGTGGCGAAGGTCTGCCCTCCAGGCTGTGTCGAGGCCGACGCCATGCTGTCGCCAGCCTCTTGGTTGCGACGCCTTTCTCGACCTCGCTCGAGGTACACCCGAGCATCCTGGCCCAAGTGGCACCGTTCCAGCTCCCTTCTCAGGTCCGTCGACTGGAGCCTGGAGGAGCTGGAATTCGCCGTCTGCCCGTCAACCGTTGGCATGCGCATCAGCGACACAGCCGGTTGACCGGGGCGTCGCCCTCACCGAAACCGAGGGTTCACGGTGGCGATGACGAGGCGGTCCACCTCGCGGACCCACTATTGGGTCGCTGAATGGGGCGACATGTACTCCCCGCTGGTCACGGTTCGCCGTGAACGCGGAGGAGGAGAGTTTGCCGCTGAAGGAAGCTTCGTCATCTTCGTCGGCAGAAACTCGTCGCGCAAGGGGAAAAGCCCCCTACCTGGCGCGCCAAATGTCGAAGTGTTCGGTCGACACTTCCCCCGGGCCTGCACTGGGCAGCCCGCGGAGGTTCTTTTTTCGGTGGGGCTAGTTCCTTGCGGAGAGCTTGCGCGGATGGACGAGTTAGTAAGAGCTTGGCGCGGTGAGTTTTACGTGGTTCAGGCCGCAGGAGCGTAAAAACCTATGTCCACGGTGAGCTATGGAGCTCGCTGTATTGCTTGCTGCTCAGGGCCGGAGTCCTGAGCTTGGGGGTGAGTTACAGCTTGGGAGTGTATGGCTAGCGTATGAGTTGCAGAGTGCGAACCAACAGGGTTCCAACCCTTGCTAACGTTGCCTACCCGAGCCTTTTATAGTCCAAGACCCGGGTGGCTTACAAGGGGGGCCCGGGACCCGACAGGTGGTCCCGGGGAGATTGTCTATTATCCACCGTATGTGCAGTTATGCTGGTAGTTGTCTCTGGCGAAGGCTTCTAAGTCTTCGTCTTGCAGCCCTGCCCATGCCGCATGCTAGTCGTAGTGGTTGATGACGGCGGGGGCGGCATGGGATGTCTTGTCGCTACGTTTATTGGCTGGCAGGCTCTGACACCGCGCGCCAGTCTGTGATGCGACTGGGCGCAACGGCACCTGACAGAGGCGTGCTCCGCGTCTCCGCGTCTTGGGAAGGCGCGGGCCTTGAATACCTTGTACGGGCAAGGTATGGGGCGTCTTTACGCTCGCTGCCTACCGTCCGGGGGCAGGCAGCTCTGTTTTGCTGGACACGTGGCGGGCCCGGAGCCCTTCTCAGAGGAGAGGAGGGTCCGGCCCCGCGGGGCACGTGGAGCCTTCGGACCTCTCCCCGCGGAGGGGGAGGTTCGCCTTCTGTCGCCACGTGGCAGGCCCGGAGCTCTTCTCTGAGGAGAGGGAGGTCCGGCCCCGCCGGATACGTGGCACCTTCGGACCTCTCTTCCGCGGAGGGGGAGGTCCGGCCTCTGTATGCCACGTGGTGGGCCCGGAGCCCTCCTCTGTGGAGAGGGAGGTCCGGCCCCGCCGGACGCGTGGCGCCTTCGGAGCTCTCCCTACGGAGAAGGGCGAGTTCCTTAGGCATTTTTCCCTTGTGCGCGGGGGTACCCCATATCGTGGGTACCGACATAGACCAAGAGCAATCATCACCCTTGCAGTATCCTCTATATCTTGACTTGCTTGTTGTTGAAATACCCAATCTAAATTCTTTATTTATAGCATATTGCCTCATAGCCAATCAAAACTCCTCCACAAAAGGGTATATGTTTCCTAAAGCTATAGTGGGATTATCTTGGTCATACACCATCATTATCTCCTCTAGAATATAATTATCCACTAGCATAGATGCACCTTCACTACCCTCTACATTAGGAATTCTAGAAGCACTTCGTCCATCGGTTCTTGATTTTGATGAAGCCTGCCTAGCCATATCTTCCTCCATCTCATCCTCGTGTCTCAAACCCAAAAGCGCATAAACTTGTTCTTCACTGCAAAGTTTTATCATTCCTTCCTCCTTCATTTCCTCTTGAATTTGTAATGAATCCCAATCTATCAATGGAGCTAAATCTGCCAATGAAACTGACGATTCTACGAATTGTTGCTTGTACCATTTTAAACTAAAATCATGCAAATAAATTAGTTAGCAAATGTGCCTATAAAGTTAGATTATAGTTAAATATGGTTTGAGATTAGTACAACATTAAAAAAAACATACCTTGTGTTGTCCTCATTGAAGGTCCAATCCATCCCAAATAGCACTCAATGGTACTGTAGCAAATGTGTGATAAGTGCACGGAATGAAATAAATATTCAATATTGATAACTCTATGATCTCCACTCTTCCAAACGACTTGTGCAGACAAATAAACACATACCTTGGGGCAGTGCTTCCAACAGCCAAAACTATCAATGAAAAGTTTCCAATCAAGTAGGAAATAAAGAAGCATTGATATTGCAATAGAAAATTAACCTGCATGATGTCATAAAAGGAACTATAACATTACATTTTCAAAACTGAAACCGCAAATCATGTTTAACGTACCTAACAAGCAATCATAATTAACCAAAATATGCTTTCTACCAATAATGAAAAGCAAGTGACAGCTACAGGTGGGAAATGTAAAATGCAATCATGTTCTAAGATCTCAATTTCTATGACCCAACTCATAGCTACAAGTCATGAAACATGAAGACATGAACATTCTATGCATACATTCAATGTTGTAATTTATCGAAGTGTTCGCAACGACACTTCCTCCGCTACCGATACTGGAGCAGTCCGTGGAGGTTCGTTGTTTGGAGGGGCTAATGTCTCTAGATCGATCGATCGATCTTGAAGAACAGAGACGAACACCAGGAATTACGTGGTTCGGGCCGCCGGAGCGTAAAACCCTACGTCCACGGTAGTGTGTGTGTGTGTGTGCGTGTGAGAGTCTGAGAGATCAGGGTTGGGGATCAAATATCCTTCCCTAGGAGACTGCCCGGTCCTTTTATGTCTCAATGTCGGGCAGTTACATTGTGACTCGGGGCCCGACAGGTGGCTCCACGGTTGTCCGTACCCTATACATAATCTAGGGTATTATAGCTACTTGTAGTGCTCTCTGTCGATGGAGTTAAGGCGTGTCGCCTGACTCGTCGGGTGCCTTAGACCGAGCAGCGGTTGATGATGGCGGGAGAAGGCCCCGTCTTGTCGTCGCGTCCTACTCGGTCAGCCGTGCAACACTGTTCCCTTGCTGCCGTTGTCACGCCTCACCGTCCTGTCACTGTAATGACTGCCAGGAGTGGGTGGAGGCGTGTGTTGCATGTCATGCTTCCGGGGAACGCGCGAGTCTTGAATGCGTGACTGGACTGCCCACATCTTCCTTGACTCCTAAGGCCCACGACCCATGGTGGGTCGTGGGACACGTGGCAGCGCCGGACCTCGCCTCAGCGGGGAGGCCAGGTCCGGAGCCAGAGGGCACATGGCAGCTCCGGAGCCCTCTTCAGCCGGGAGGTCAGACCCGGAGCCAGAGGACACGTGGCAGCGACGGACCTCACCTCAGCGGGAAGGTCAGGCCCGGAGCCAAAGGGCACGTGGCAGCGCCGAACCTCTCCTCAGCCAAATTAAACTATATCTTGATACGATCATGAGACTTGACAAATCGAGATTCTTCTATTCTATATATCTAGAATATATAAAGGTATAATACAATAAACAAATACAAATCAAAAGAGAGTATTATCAAACTATAATGGAACCAAATACGCAGTATTTGCAGAAAAGAGTCTTCATTTATTGGGAAAGAATCAATATACTTCTAATAATGTCGAATCGGGACCCACTAAGACAGAAATAAAGCATTGGGTCGAGCTCTTCTTTGGTGTTAAGGTAGTAGCTGTGAATAGCCATCGACTACCCGGAAATGGTAGAAGAATAGGACCTATTCTGGGACATACAATTCATTACATATGATCATTACCCTTCAACCGGATATTCTATTCCACTTCTTTTCAAATTTTAATTAAAGGGTATTCTGAAAGAGGTATTTCTTTCATTTTCACAATTGCTTTCTTTTGAATCCAGTTCGATTAGAAAGATAGAAAGGCCATGAGAATGAAAAAATAAAAATCAAATTATCCATTCCATTCATTTTTTTAGAGATATAGAATACTTTTATAGAAGACTTTAGTTAGTATTATTTATCTAAAATAAATCTTTATTTTGCAAACTCAAAAATACAATAGTCAATATTCCTTATAATGATATACTTAATTACATAAGAATCTTAAGATATATTTTGAATAGATAGAAATAGTAAATTGGAATTGAGCCACCTATTCTATGACAGATTTAAACTTACCATCTATTTTCGTGCCTTTAGTAGGCTTAGTATTTCCGGCAATTGCAATGTCTTCTTTATTTCTTTATGTGCAGAAAAATAAGATTGTCTAGAATCGACGGGGCCAAATTTGCTCAATGTATTTCCAGGATCATAATACAAATATTTTGTAGTGTAAGTAATATATTAATATGATAGGGTATGTAGCTCTTTCTACACACAAATGAAAAACGTCTATGGATGCAGATATAGGCTACGAGCATAAATGCATACATATGCGTAGCCGAGTATAGCGAGTTTTTTTAAGTGGATCCATGAATTTTTTTGAATAGAAAATCAATGTATCTAACCAATTATTTCATAGTAGTACTAGCTGCTGAAGCCGATTTCAGAATCAAAAAAAGTAAAGTCAAAATCATTTAGCTTATTATCTCAATTTCAATTAACCGCTGCTGGATTTAGTATATCTAATATGAATTGGCGATCAGAACACATATGGATAGAACTTCTAAAAGGTTCTCGAAAAAGAGGTAATTTTTTCTAGGCCTGTATTCTTTTTCTAGGTTCATTAGGATTCTTAGCGGTTGGCGCTTCCAGTTATCTTGGTAAGAATATGATATCCGTACTTCCATCTCAACAAATTCTTTTTTTTTCCACAAGGGGTCGTGATGTCTTTCTACGGAATCGCGGGCCTATTCATTAGCTCCTATTTGTGGTGCACTATTTTGTGGAATGTAGGCAGTGGTTATGACCGATTTGATAGAAAAGAGAGAATAGTGTGCATTTTTCGTTGGGGATTCCCTGGAATAAAACGTCGCATCTTCCTTCGATTCCTTATGCGGGATATCCAATCAATTAGAATTCAGATTAAAGAGGGTCTTTATCCTCGTCGTATCCTTTATATGGAAATACGTGGGTAGGGGGTCATTCCCTTGACTCGTACTGATGAGAACTTTTTTACTCCACGAGAAATTGAACAAAAAGCTGCCGAATTGGCCTATTTCTTGCGCGTACTAATTGAAGTATTTTGAGTACCAATTGAAATTTTTTTAATTTTAATTCTAAGGGTATTTTTGAGTATTTATCTAAAGGAAGGAACAACCGAGGATAAGAGAAAATTGCTTCTAATTTGTTTTGTCCAAGTGAGATATATGGCCTAATATTCTTCCCTTTTCATATGAATGAAAGGGCTTTTTTTATTCTATTTCTCTATTCCACTCCATTTAGATCTAAGAAAGAACCCAATACAATGAAATTCCACTAGTATACAAAAAGAGAAATAGATACAAACACAAGGTCTCAAACCTTGTTATAGAATTTTTGCTTCAAAAAAAAGAAATATCATATAGAGTCAGCGAATGAAGCGGATTCATTAACAACTCAATTTATAGATCAAAAATGAAAAAACAAAGAAAGCATTGCCTTCTTTCCTATATCTTGTATTTATCGCACTTTTGCCCTGGGGAGTCTCTTTCTCTTTTAACAAATGTCTGGAACTTTGGATTAAGAATTGGTGGAATACAAGGCAACCTGAAACTCTCTTAACGGATATTCAAGAGAAAAGGATTCTAGAAGGATTCATAGAATTAGAAGAGCTTTTTCTCTTGGACGAAATGATAAAAGAGAAACCGAAGACACACGTACAAAAACATCCTATAGGAATACACAAGGAAATAATACAATTGGCCAAAATAGATAATGAGGACCATCTCCATATCATTTTGCATTTCTCAAGAAATATAATCTGTTTGGCTATTCTAAGTGGTTCTTTTTTTTCTGGGTAAAGAGGAACTTGTCATTTTGAATTCGTGGGTTCAGGAATTCTTCTATAACTTAAATGACTCAATAAAAGCTTTTTTTATTCTTTTAGTTACGGATTTTTTTGTTGGATTTCACTCCACCTGCGGTTGGGAACTACTAATTCGTTGGCTCTACAACGATCTTGGATGGGTTCCTAACGAGCTAATTTTCACTATTTTTGTTTGTAGTTTTCCTGTGATTCTAGACACGTGTTTGAAATTTTGGGTCTTTTTTTGTTTAAACCGTCTATCTCCTTCGCTTGTAGTCATTTATCATTCAATTAGTGAAGCATAATTTATCATTCAATTAGTGAAGCATAATTGGCTTTGCTAATATTAATAAAAAGCATTTTTCTTCCTTTAGAAAGAAAGCCCTTTTTGTTTTTAGCAAAAATTTTTCTATTTCTACTTCTACCTGCTCAAAGTATTCATCATTCCAGTACAACTGTTGTAGTAGAATGACAATAGACTTGTGTATAGGGAACTAGATTAAATTAGCTACCTATCTAATTTATTGTAGAAATTCCGGGATCCGCGATTGGACATGGAAAATAGAAATACTTTTTCTTGGTTAAAGGAACAGATGATTCGATCGATTTCTGTATCGATCATGATATACGTAATAACTCGGACATCCATTTCAAATGCATATCCCATTTTTGCGCAGCAGGGTTATGAAAACCCGCGGGAAGCAACTGGACGAATTATATGTGCCAACTGCCATTTAGCTAATAAGCCCGTGGATATTGAAGTTCCCCAAGCTGTGCTTCCCGATACTGTATTTGAAGCAGTTCTTCGAATCCCTTATGATATGCAGCTGAAACAAGTTCTTGCTAATGGGAAAAAGGGAGGGTTGAATGTGGGTGCTGTTCTTATTTTGCCTGAGGGATTCGAATTAGCGCCGCCCGATCGTATTTCTCCTGAGTTGAAAGAAAAGATAGGAAATCTCTCTTTTCAGAGTTATCGTCCCAATAAAAAAAATATTCTTGTGATGGGCCCTGTTCCCGTTAAGAAATATAGTGAAATTGTCTTTCCCATTCTTTCCCCCGATCCCGCTACAAAAAAAGACGTTCATTTTTTAAAATATCCCATATATGTAGGGAGGAACCGAGGAAGGGGACAGATCTATCCCGATGGTAGCAAGAGTAACAATACAGTTTATAATGCTACGTCAACAGGTATAGTAAAAAAAATATTACGTAAAGAAAAGGGGGGATATGAAATATCCATAGTTGATGCGTCGGATGGGCGCCAAGTGATTGATATTATACCTCCCGGCCAGAACTTCTTGTTTCAGAGGGGGAATTAGTCAAGCTTGATCAACCATTAACAAGCAATCCTAATGTGGGAGGGTTTGGTCAGGGGGATGCAGAAATAGTGCTTCAGGATCCATTACGCGTCCAAGGCCTTTTGTTCTTTTTCGCATCTGTTATTTTAGCAAAAGTCTTTTTGGTTCTCAAAAAGAAACAATTTGAAAAGGTTCAATTGTACGAAATGAATTTCTAGATCCCGGGATTTCTTACCATTAAATTGGTAAAAAGTCTCGATTTCTGGAATTCCGTATTTCTATTTCTTGTGTCGATTCTTCATGTATCGAAGTAAGAATCCTTTTTCTTCTTATTTGTTTTGTGAAAGATTACTATTTATTCTTTATTTGGGTCTGTCTCTTGGACTTCCTTTGCTTAGGTTCGAGCGCGGTAGTGGACAAACAGAGGGAAAGAAAGTATGGTGGGGGACAAATTTTTTGTGAGCAGATAGAATTGCTTGACTTTTTCAATTAAGTTCAACTTCAAACTTACAGAAATTTTGTAAAAAAAAGTATACCCTTCCATTAAAGGGTGGTTTTTTTAGGTAGTGGAGTAGTTTTGATTAAGGTTTTATTAGTTTATTACTCTAAACTAAATCAAAGATTTGAAGGATACTTCCTTCGTGGAATAAAATATTGGATCCTTAATTGATCCACTCTTTGTTGTTGCTTCATAAGAGTGAAGTAAATCAATTTTATGGTCGAAAGGCAGGCGCTTTAAGCCCACCAACAGATTGCTTCACTAACATTATTAACAAACAAAAGAATAAATAGAAGTATTCTAACCATCAAAGCAAAGGCTTTCTCTTTGTTATTTTTACAAATAGAAATAGGTAACCAATTTTTAGATTACGAAATAAATTAAAATCGCGTTATAAGAATTCCGCGGGTCCTTTCTGCTCTAATCAGATAAAGGGGGGTAAGGACCCGCTAAGCTCCTACTTTTTCATGTTTACAATCTGGCTCCTCCGATTACTATAGAGATGAACCCAATCCAGAATACGAACCGTAAAAGAAAACACCTATTAAACCAATCACAAGAATACCAGTTACGGTACCTATCAGCCAAAGAGGAATTCTTCCTGTAGTATCAGCCATTTCCCCTACTTTCCTCCACATTTTCTCAAGTGGTCGTGCTATAGACAAAAACAGTCATGGATAGTTATAAGGATGGTATCCTTCCAAATGGGATAAGAGAATTCTTACTACTCTCTACCTTTCTCTCAATTGAAGAAGTAATTGGAAAATAAAACAGCAAGTACAAAAATGAGTAATAAACCCCAGTATAAACTGGTACGATTCAATTCAACATTTTGTTCATTCGGGTTTGATTGTGTCATAGTTCTATAGTTGGAATTTAGTTTATCGTTGGATGAACTGCATTGCTGATATTGATCCCAAAAAAACCGTGGGTACAGCTAATCCGTGAACAACCAGCCATCGCACTGTAAAAATAGGATAGGTTCGATCTATGGTCATTGGGGGCCTCCTAAAAGGATCTACTAAGTTTATCTAGTTGTTCTAAAGAATCAAAACGGTCGGTTATTAATGGAATTCCTTGTCGACTTTCCGTGAAATATTCGTTTGGCCGAGGACTTCCAAACACGTCATAAGCTAAACCCGTACTGACAAATAACCAACCCGCAATGAATAGGGAAGATATAGTAATGCTATGAATAACCCAGTATCGAATACTGATAATAATATCAGCAAAAGAACGTTCTCCCGTGCTTCCAGACATGTTGAGCTCCCCAAATTTTTGTACATTAAAAAGGAATTGATTCCGTAAAAGATGGGATCAACCAGTAAATAGTAAATTACTGATATTTCATACTTGTGAGATTGTCAATTTTGTATCAAAGGTGTATTTTGAGTATACCGAATTAGTATAGTTATCCTTCCTATGGCACAACAATTCTGTTTGGCTTGGTCCCGAAAGAGAATTCCCTTTTTTTTATTCTTTGTTCTTTGTCTATAGAGAAACTACATGTTATTCAAGCCATCAATAGAAACCCCAATTTTTTGGGTCCTACTTATTTTCATTGTTTTCAGAATAGTAGAATAATTTAATTTGGAATAGTGATCAGGATCTTGGGAAAACCTAAGTTAATGATCAATACAATAGGTTTGGATAAAGAATTTAGGAAGGATATTCTCATATTGACGCAATACTAGGATAAGTATATGCGAAATCTATCCTTTTTTAGTTAAAAGTTTTATTCGAATCCAACTTTTTCCCTTTAATTAGGGAATTAAGTAGGTTAGTATAAAATACTATCTAAAAAATGGAAAATCGAATAGTAGATAATCCGTTATGAAAGAAACGGAATACATTCTTTGAAGAATCAAGATTCGTAATCAATCCTATCTTATTTGTTGGATTAGGTCTAACTTTCTTAACCAAACTGCAAGCATGTAACTTTACGAGATGAAATAGGGAAAGACAGAAGATAGAACTTAAAAGAAAAAGATAATTGAAGTAACTCGTCTTCGAATCAACTTTGGTTGGGGTTCGAAAAATGAATAAATAAAAATAAAGTAAAATTTCCCTTTTTCAGGAGGGCCTTCGGGAGTCGTGGAATGGTTTTCTTCTCCTCTTATTCCGTATGGAATACATTTAGTTAAAATAAAATAAGAAGGAATAGGGGACGACCATTTGCTCTAAAAAGAGCATTAAATCCTATTGAAAAAGAAATAATCTGAAATAGAAAGAACTTTTTTCAAATTCCATTCTTTATTTATCTTTTATTCCAAAATTCCCAAAAAATCCAATTTCCTTTTTCAATGGGTTTAGATGATCTAGTTCTTAATATTATTACTTTACTTAACTGACAGATTCCACAATAAATCTCTTGATTTGCAATTAGGGACTCATGTCCCATTCCCATTTGATGAATCGATTTTCTTTTACACTTCTGTATCTCGCTCTTGTTTTTTAGTATTATCTAAAATAACCGATGAATTAGGAATTTTCCATAACTTAGGTAAGTGCTTTACCAACATATGTAGTGTAGTAAAAAAATGGAATTTAACCCCTTCATGCTTACTATAACTAGTTATTTCGGTTTTCTACTGGATGCTTTAACTATAACCCCAGCTCTATTTATTGGCTTGAACAAGATACGTCTTATTTGAAATGAATTGAATGAATAAGTCAGAAAATAAGAATCTTTCTTTTGGATTCCTGATATTATAGGACCTTTTCCACGCTAATTACCAATTCTTTTTTTGGTCATTGAGATTCGTGGATAATTTAGACTATTATTTAGAGATAGATCATATCTCTTTTTTTTATCCCCTCGAACAAATCGAAATGATTGAAGTTTTTCTATTTGGAATCGTCTTAGGCCTAATTCCTATTACTTTAGCGGGATTATTCGTGACTGCGTATTTGCAATACAGGCGTGGGGATCAATTGGATCTTTGATTAATATTTCTTTTTTATTGACCTCCTCCAGACTAGAGGGGAGGTCAAATTGGAGTTGTAATTCAAGTTTGCTTTTTTTAAGTTATTTTACTCTGTTTTGACATAAGATAGATGGAATCACGCTCTGTAGGATTTGATCCTACGACATCGGGTTTTGGAGACCCGCGTTCTACCAAACTGAACTAAGAGCGCTTTCAAAAAGAAAATCCTTTTCTACTCCTAACGTGTCTCACGTATGTATAGTATCCACAAATTCAAGTTTTATACACTTTACTTTAATTGATCTCGCCACTACTGTCCATAAAGAAGAGAGAAGTAATAGGTAAGGATGACAGGATTTGAACCTGTGACATTTTGTACCCAAAACAAACGCGCTACCAAGCTGCGCTACATCCCTTTTCCAAATTGTTGTACAATGCCATTGTACATAATTCCTTTCTTGTTTTCCACATCGTAATTTTCTTCTATTTCTCTATCTATATAGAACTTTCTTGTCATTTCTTGTTTTTGGTCTCATATAACCAAGGAAGGGTATATATCTAAAATCCACTTGAATTTCACCTATAAAAGAAAGATTACTATTCCTTGTAATGTATAGAAAGAAAGGGTCATCTTTTTCTTTTTTAGGGATAGGAAAATCTCGTCTACATGGTTCATTATATATATATAGAATATTGATTTTGTTTTTTTAGTTAGGAATTTCGCCTCAATAAAGAAATACAAACGATCTTGGGCAAGAGTATCTGATCATATATGTATTCCAATAAGGAAGGAGAATTTTTAATGCGGGATATAAAAACATATCTCTCTGTAGCACCCGTGCTAAGTACTCTATGGTTTGGGGCTTTAGCAGTTTATTGATAGAAATTAATCGTTTATTCCCAGATGCTTTGTCATTCCCTTTTTTTAATTCTAGTTATTCCTATACGAGAGATAGAATTCTTCGTGACAGGACAAAAATTTTCTTTCAATCCTTTTTCAGTATACGAAGCAAAAAGAAAGAAAAGATGGATTGGGTTGAACCTCAGAGTCATCCAAAATTTGGTAAATCTCATTTTGGAAGAAAACATAAATTTAATTAAAAGCGGTATCCAAGCTAAGTCAGGCCTCACAAATTCAAGCATAGAAAGAGCCAGACTTGCTACTTAAATGAAAGGATTTCAAAGCAAAATCCTTGCTAATTCGACAAGGATTGTATTCTTTAATTATTTCTCCATTTTTTATTCTATTGGATTTTATTCTTCTTTTTCGGATCCAATATAGAAGAATAAAAGAACAGGTATAAGAATTAAGTTAAGTCGATCCAAAAAGGAAAGGAGGTTCATGGCCAAGGGCAAAGATGTTAGAATCAGAGTGATTTTGGAATGTATCAGTTGTGTTCGAAAGGGTACCAATAAGGAATCGACGGGGATTTCTAGATATAGTACTCAAAAGAATCGCCATAATACACCCGGACAATTAGAATTAAGAAAATTTTGTTGTTATTGCCACAAGCATACGACCCATAATGAAATAAAGAAATAGGAGCATCGTGTTTTTTATTTTTCTAAAGAATAGAAAGAGTAAGAATTTATTATTTAATATATAGAACATAGATAGAATACAAAATAAAAATTCATTTAGGTAGATATTATTTCATATGTATAGAGGTTTTTTTATATATAGTATATGAATCAAACAATATATGAACCAAAGAAAGACTACTTCTTCTGGATCCAAAATTAATAAAATAAAGAAATCCATTTTTTTTCAAATTTTAAAATAAGGAATAAATCATGTATATATCTAAACAACCTTTTCGTAAATCTAAGCAACCTTTTCGTAAATCCAAATAAACTTTTCATAAATCCAAGCAACCTTTTCGTAAATTCAAACAACCTTTTCGTAAATCTAAACAACCTTTTCGTAGACGTTTCCGAATTGGTCCGGGGGATCGAATTGATTATAGAAACATGAGCTTAATTAATCGATTTATTAGTGAACAAGGAAAAATATTATCCAGACGAATAAATCGATTAACCTTGAAACAACAACGATTAATTACTCTTGCTATAAAACAGACTCGTATTTTATCTTTCTTACCATTTCGTAACTATGAAAATGAGAAGCAATTTCAAGCCCAGTCAATTTCAATAATTACAGGTCCTAGACACAGAAGAAATAGACATATTCCTCAATTAACACAAAAGTTCAATTCTAATCAGAATTTAAGAAACTCCAACCAGAATTTAAGAAACAACAATCGGAGCTTAAGTCCCGATTGTTGATGTTTTATTCGAAAGGGTCAGACTCATATATAAATAAAGTAATCCAGTTTAGATTCTTTTGTTTGTTATAAGAAAATAAAGAAAAATGGGAAAAAAGAAATAGTTTTTTATTTATTGCAACATGCTTGTTGATTCCTACCACTTAATCTTAATTTATTGTATCTTCCCGGAGTTCCCTCTCCGGGAATTCGATTTTAATTATTCCTGTATATTACTTTTTTATTCCTTTAATTGATGGTCTTTATTTTATTGGAAATCGTGTAAAGATTATTTGGATTTAATACAGCTACTTGTGCAAGCATTTTACGATTAAGAATCAATTCGTTTTTGTACAGATTGTGTATTAATTTACTATAACTATCGAATACTTTATATATTCGTGTTGCTGCGTTTATCCGAGTGATCCACAAACGACGAAAATCCCTCTTTTGCCTGCCTCTATCTCGATGAGAAGAAATAAAAGCTCTTCTTACTTGTTGAGTAATCATTCGATTAAGTCTTAAATGAGCCCCTCTAAAGTTTGAGGCAAATGAACGCATTTTTGTTCGTCGTCTCCGAGCTATATATCCTCGCTGAACTCTAGTCATTGAATCAAATTAACCTTAATGAATAACTAATGATTTCTCTTCTTTTAACCCTTCTTTTTCCCATTAATAACAAAACGGATTATTCCGATATATAAAATATTAATTCCAATGGCTTTTGCTACTATAACCTTCCCAACCACGATTTTTTATTCTATCCCTTTCAGTTATTTCGCATAGAAATAACAAATTCTAACGATACTAAAAAAACAGTGGATTCCATCATTTCTATGGTTCTCTTTTTAAACGGTGAGGCCCTCTCTATACACCGGAGCCCTTTCTTTCATCAAAAGGTATTGTGAACTTGTATAGTTCACAGTCTTTGGCTCTACCTATCCATTATAGAGTAAATCGCTCTTTTCACAATAAACAAGAGTTATTCATACAGTGACGGTATTTAATTATGAAAGTTGGCTAAGTAGCTGACCCTTTAGTCCGTTCTTTAAAGATAAAGGAGCATAATCCTTTTCTTTTTATTACTATTTCCTCCGCTTAATCGATAACCATTTGCTACCAATGGGGGAATTGCTTCTTCCAATCTAGATGATTGGATTTGCACCAAAGGAAACCATAAATTCCATATACCTTAGAAATCTAGGAGAGAGAAGCTCTATCCTATTCATTGGTACCGATCATGGCAACAACAACACAACAACAACCAAGCCTTTATCTCAAGCCTGTTGGGGTCGGCTAGACATGAAACCCAATATCAATGAAGTAAAAGAGAGGAAGAGTTATAAGAACAAGGAAAAAAGAAAAAAAAGAAAAAGATAGAAAAAAGAAAAAAAGAAAAAAGAAAAAAAAAAGAAAAAAAAAGAAAAATAGAAAAGAGAAAAGAAAAAAGAAAAAAAAAAGAAAAAGAAAAGAGAAAAGAGAAAAGAAAAAAAACAAGACTACGATTCTGGCACATGAATTGCTACTTTCCATGCGGTCCTATCATGAGCTAAGTCTCTGGATACATTCCAATCTCTCAAATCTCGTTTTACCGCCTCCTCCCAAGTCAACCTTGGTCGTCCTCTACCCCTCCTAATATTTTCTCTACCTCTTAAAATCCCACTGTTAACCGGTGCTTCTGGAGGTCTCCGTTGGATATGTCCAAACCACCTAAGTCGATGTTGGACTAACTTCTCTTTAATCGGCGCCACCCCTACCTTATCTCGAATCGCCTCATTCCTTATTCGGTCTCTTCTCGTGTGGCCGCACATCCACCGTAGCATGCGCATCTCTGCGACACTCATTTGTTGGACATGTTGCCTTTTAGTTGGCCAACATTTCGCCCCCTAGAGCATCGCGGGTCTGATCACCGTCCTATAGAACTTCCCTTTTATCTTTTGTGGGACTTTCCTATCACATAGGATTCCAGAGGCTTGTCGCCATTTCATCCACCCTACCTTGATCCTGTGGCAAACATCATCATCAATATCGCCATTGCTTTGTAACATTGATCCTAAGTATTGGAAAGAGTCCCTTCTAGGTACTATTTGTCCTTATAGACTAACATTTCCCTCTTCACGACCAACACCACTAAAGTCACACCTCATATACTCGATTTTGGTCCTACTAAGTCTAAACCCCTTGGACTCTAAGGTTTGTCTCCATAACTCTAATTTCTTATCAACACCATCTCTAGTTCCATCTACCAGCACTACATCATCAGCAAAGAGCATGCACCAAGGGATATCCCCTTGTATATCCTTCGACACCTCATCCATCACCAAGGAAAAGATGTATGGGCTTAAAGTTGATCCTTGATGTAGTCCTACCGTGATAGGAAATGCATCAGTCTCACTATCACTTATGCGCACACTTGTACTAACATTATTGTACATATCCTTAATAAGGGTAATGTACTTTGTTGGCACTTTATGTTTCTCTAGTGCCCACCACATGACTGACCTTGGTATCTTATCGTACGCCTTCTCCAAGTCGATGAACACTATATGCAAGTCCTTCTTCTGCTCCCTATATCTCTCCATAAGCTGACGAAGCAAGAAAATCGCCTCCATTGTAGACCTCCCAGGCATAAAACCAAACTGGTTTTTAGTGACATTGGTCACTTTCCTCAGGCGGTGTTCAATCACTCTCTCCCAAAGCTTCATAGTATGACTCATAAGCTGAATGCCTCGATAATTAGTACAACTTTAATATCTCCTTTATTTTTGAAGATAGGTACTAATATACTTTTCCTCCATTCTTCAGGCATCTTGTTTGACCGAAAAATGTGGTTGAATAGCTTTGTGAGCCATACTATTGCCACGCCCCCAAGACATCTCCACACCTCAATAGGGACATCGTCAGGGCCGAGAGCCTTTCCTCCTTTCATCATTTTTAAGGCCTGCTTAACCTCAAACTCTTGTATCCTCCGCACGAACCGCCTGTTGGAGTCATCAAAGGAGTCATCCAACTCAACCATAGTGCTTCCATTCCCATCATTGAATAGCCCATTAAAGTAATCACGCCATCTATTCTTAATCTCTTCATCCTTCACTAGAATGCGGTCAGTCTCATCTTTGATGCATTTAACTTGATTGAGATCCCTCATCTTTCTCTCGCGGATTTTTGCTACCTTGTATATGTCCTTTTCACCTTCTTTTGTCTCTAGTCTCTCATATAACTTATCATAGGCCTGTCCTCTTGCCTTACTCACAGCCCGCCTTGCATTCTTCTTAGCCTCTTTGTACTTAAGCATGTTGCTTGCGCTTCTATCATTATGCCAACTCTTGTAACACTCCTTCTTCTCATATTTCCAAAATTGTCTTATTTGGTTGAACTCATGATCTGAACGAGTCACACATACACCCTAGCACATGTTCCTCGACGCTGAGGACATCCCTTAAGCGCGGGTGTTTTTCTAGCATTTCGTATTGGCTGTCTTGCATTTCTAATAAGTTGTTTAACCGTTGGCATGTCGTATGTATATAGAAAAAAAGGATTGGTTTAGATCGATCTTAACCTGATGATTCATCATCATGAAGTATTTCTATTTTCTAAAAAATCGCATAAAACCCGAATTTAGGTTTGAAATAAATTTACAAGAAATTCAGCCACTACCAATCCTTAAACATTTCTGGAAACCATACTGGATCAGTATCGCAGTGCTCGTCAATCATTTCATCCCCTACAACATCGACAAGTCCATAAGCTTTGGCTTCGTCTGCTGACATAAAAACATCCCTTTCCATGTCTTCGGATACAAGCCAAAAAGGCTTGCCTGTTCTTAGTGCATAAACCCTTGTGATCATTTCGCGAACTTTGTGTAACTCTTCCACTTCTAGTAAAAATTCTGGTGTCCTTGCCCGATAATAAGCACTAGCTGGTTGGTGAAGCATAATTCTAGCGTGAGGGAATGCTATACGTTTAGTGGGTTCTCCTCCAAGTAGAATGAAGGAGGCCATGGACGCGGCTATTCCAAGGCATATTGTATATATATCTGGTGTCACCGTTTACATTGTATCAAAAATCGCCATTCCTGAGATTAGCCACCCGCCGGGGGAGTTTATAAACAAAAAAATATCGCTAATTCCATCTTCTATACTGAGATATATCATGAGACATGTAATATGATTCGTGATTTCGCAACGAATCGCTTGACCTAAAAAAAGTGTCCTTTCTCGATACATAACATTGTATAAGTCAACCCAAGTCGCTTCTTCATCTCCGGGAATCCGGTAAGGTACTTTTGGAACACCAATGGGCATATTAGATTAATATTATTAGATTTAAGTAAGAAAACTACACTTTAATATGGAAACTTAAGAATGGAAGAGAAAGAAAGAATCCACAGTTTATTATCTTCAATTTTTTTCTTATTCTATAAGAATACTATAGATTCTATTAATACATGGATTGAAATGATACATAGATTGAAAAATTATACATATAAGGAAGGTAAGACAGATTGAATAAAGAAAAAGGAATCTGTGATTCGAATGATAAACAAAGAGGGATTAGGGATCTATTCTTCGTTTTTGGAAATAGCCCAAGCTACCCATTGCATATTGGCACTTATCAAGTATAGAATAGATCTGCTTCTCTTTCTTCTTACAGACAGAATTGGCTTCTTATTTTTAATGGAATGAAATAAATATTCACGCTTTCTGACATAGAATCCCCTAGACGGGTTAGGTACATAGGATATGGATAGTCTTTTCCAATGCGATAAAATAAAATGACATCGTGTCTATTTTTCTTTGCTAAAGGGGTATTTCCATGGGTTTGCCTTGGTATCGTGTTCATACTGTCGTATTGAATGATCCGGGTCGATTGCTTGCGGTGCATATAATGCATACAGCTCTAGTTTCTGGTTGGGCTGGCTCGATGGCTTTATACGAATTAGCGGTTTTTGATCCCTCTGATCCTGTTCTGGATCCAATGTGGAGACAAGGTATGTTCGTCATCCATTTCATGACTCGTTTAGGAATAACCGATTTGTGGGGTGGTTGGAGTATTTCAGGAGGAACTGAACGAATCCGGGTATTTGGAGTTATGAAGGTGTGGCAGGTGCGCATATTGTATTTTCTGGCTTGTGTTTCTTGGCAGCTATCTGGCATTGGGTATATTGGGACCTAGCAATATTCTGTGATGATCGGACGGGAAAACCTTCTTTGGATTTGCCCAAGATCTTTGGAATTCATTTATTTCTTGCAGGGGTGGCTTGTTTTGGCTTTGGTGCATTTCATGTAACCGGTTTGTATGGTCCTGGGATATGGGTGTCCGATCCTTATGGACTAACAGGAAAAGTACAAGCTGTAAATCCTGCGTGGGATGCAGAAGGTTTTGATCCTTTCGTTTCGGGAGGAATAGCTTCGCATCATATTGCTGCGGGTACACTGGGCATATTAGCGGGCCTATTCCATCTTAGTGTCCGTCCGCCTCAACGTCTATACAAAGGATTACGTATGGGCAATATTGAAACTGTACTTTCCAGTAGTATCACTGCTGTTTTTTTTGCAGCTTTCGTAGTTGCCGGAACTATGTGGTATGGATCGGCAACTACCCCAATCGAATTATTTGGACCTACTCGTTATCAGTGGGATCAGGGATACTTTCAGCAAGAAATATATCGAAGAGTTAGCGATGGGTTAGCCAAAAATCTTAGTTTATCAGAAGCTTGGTCTAAAATTCCCGAAAAATTAGCTTTTTATGATTATATTGGTAATAATCCGGCAAAGGGGGATTATTCAGAGCAGGCTCAATGGACAATGGGGATGGAATAGCTGTTGGATGGTTAGGACACCCGTCTTTAGAGATAAATAAGGGCGCGAGCTTTTTGTACGTCGTATGCCTACTTTTTTTTGAAACATTTCCGGTAGTTTTGGTAGATGAAGAGGGAATTGTGAGAGCGGACGTTCCTTTTAGAAGAGCAGAATCCAAATATAGCGTTGAACAAGTAGGCGTAACGGTGGAGTTCTATGGTGGCGAACTTAATGGAGTAAGTTATTCTGATCCTGCTACTGTAAAAAAATATGCGAGGCGTGCCCAATTAGGAGAAATTTTTGAATTAAATCGAGCTACTTTGAAATCAGATGGTGTTTTTCACAGCAGTCCAAGGGGTTGGTTCACTTTTGGTCATGCTACCTTTGCTTTGCTCTTCTTTTTCGGACACATTTGGCATGGCGCTCGAACCCTGTTCTGAGATGTTTTTGCTGGTATTGATCCAGACTTGGATGCTCAAGTGGAATTTGGAACATTCCAAAAAGTTGGGGATCCAACTACAAGGAGACAGACAATCTGATACCACATTGCTATGGTATCTTTCGCCTCTCTTTTTTGATTTGATATGGGAAACATCTCCTATCATTTCTTTGACTCTTTTTCTTTTTTTATATGGGAAATGATCCCAAATGATAATTGAATAGGTGTGGAAGTTATAATTGTAAATAAACCACGATCGAATCTATGGAAGCATTGGTTTATACGTTCCTTTTAGTTTCGACTTTAGGGATAATTTTTTTCGCTATCTTCTTCCGAGAACCACCTAAGGTTCCGACTAAAAAATGAAATAATTTAATTGAAGTAAGAAGTCTCCCAGCTGGGAGACTTCTTACTTCAATTAGTCCCCATGTTCTTCGAATGGATCTCTTAATTGTTGAGAGGGTTGCCCAAACGCGGTATATAAGGCATACCCAGTAAAGCTTACAAATAAACCAGATATGGAGATGGCGACTAAAGTTGCTGTTTCCATTTTTATAGAATTTCAAGATTACAATGGATCTATGATAAAGATCGTGTATTTACAACTACAACGGAATAGTATACAAAGTCAACACCAATGATTAAATAGAATTTATGGCTACACAAACCGTTGAAGATAGTTCTAGAGCTAGGCCAAAACAAACTGGAGCAGGTAGTTTATTGAAACCCTTGAATTCGGAATATGGGAAAGTCGCTCCGGGTTGGGAGACTACTCCTTTAATGGGGGTTGCAATGGCTCTATTCGCGATATTCCTATCTATCATTTTAGAAATTTATAATTCTTCTGTTTTACTGGACGGAATTTTAATGAATTAGGTTTCTACTAACTAAAACTATGACTTCATAGTTTTTCCATCCAAAAAGGGTCTTTCTGCTTTAAGCTACACATTTCTAGACATTCTGGTAGTTCGACCGTGGATTTTTTTTGTTTTGGTATCTCTGGAATATGAGTGTGTGACTTGTTAGAATTGATCCTATTGATAATACATAGAAAGGGCCTGTTCTCTCTATCAAGATGATTCTAATTCGTCGGATATTATTTATTTTAATATCTGGAACACGAAATACATAGAGTGGATCAAGAAAAAAATGGAACTATGATTCATACTCACTATTTAGACCTCGCAACCAGACTGAAAAAAATTCAAGTAGTTCTTAATATAAAAGAACTTTTCTTCTTTCCAATTTTGTTTGCCCAAAAGACAACTTTTTTTCTCTAATTTTGTCGAGTCATTACACCAATTCAATAAATGATCATCAAGCGGTTCTTATTCGAAGAACCCTTGCCTTTTGTTTAGCTTGAGACTCAATCATCGTGGCTCTAGTATGAATCTAAGGTTTTAATTGAACTGATTCATAGGATTGCAACAAGATAATTTCTATTAGAAAACCACTATAAATTTTTATTTATTTTACTAGTAAAATAAATAAAATAAATAAAAAATAGGGAAGAGAAAAGTCAAGAGGCCTCTAATGATCAACATAAGGGAAAGAAAGACAGATGAGCCGACTTGAGATTTTTTGGCATTATCATCACAAAGAAAAAATTCTGGATTTTCTTATTTAATATCTTCAAGGCAAATTGATAGAATCCTGTGGCTGATGAAGTTTTGAACCTTTTTTTCTAATATCCGTTGAAAATTTGTATGTTTCTGCTTGAGCCGTATGAGATGAAATTTTCATATACGGTTCTCGGAGGGGGAGTCGGGCTAGTTACCTATCTCAATAAAGTATATGATTAGTTTGAGGAACGTCTTGAGATTCAGGCAATTGCGGATGATATAACGAGTAAATATGTTCCTCCTCATGTCAACATATTTTATTGTTTAGGGGGAATTACACTTACTTGTTTTTTAGTACAAGTTGCTACCGGTTTTGCTATGACTTTTTACTACCGACCAACCGTTACAGAGGCTTTTTCCTCCGTTCAATATATAATGACGGAGGCCAACTTTGGTTGGTTAATCCGATCAGTTCATCGATGGTCAGCAAGTATGATGGTTCTAATGATGATCCTGCACGTATTTCGTGTGTATCTCACGGGTGGATTTAAAAACCCCGTGAATTAACTTGCGTTACAGGTGTGGTTTTGGCTGTATTGACTGCATCATTTGGTGTAACTGGTTATTCTTTACCTTGGGATCAAATCAGTTATTGGGCAGTCAAAATTGTGACAGGTGTACCTGAAGCGATTCCGGTAATAGGATCCCCTTTAGTGGAGTTATTACGTGGAAGTGTTAGTGTGGGGCAATCCACTTTGACTCGTTTTTATAGTTTACATACCGTTGTACTGCCTCTACTTACTGCTGTATTTATGTTAATGCACTTTCCAATGATACGTAAGCAAGGTATTTCTGGTCCTTTATAGGGAAGGCATATCATAGAAAATTCGAATTCTCAGATATCATATTGGGTAGGTTGTGGTATTTCATTGCTACAAACATGGGTTATTGTAAAATAAGACATGTCATTTGGATACTTCTCTTCAACTTTGAAGTATACAAATATCTTAAGTATTTTGATACAAATAGTTGAAGTTAATTTTACGAAAGAAAATAAGGCGGATTATGGGAGTGTGTGACTTGAATTATTGATTTGGCCATGCAGATAGAGAATTGGATCTGCCGCATTAGAATTCACGACCAAAGGTGTCTTCGCATCCAATCAATACGTAAGTCCCCTATCTGTCACACCCGGTTTATCCAAAGAACAACCGAGTGAATATCACATGTATGCCAGGATCATTTTCTCATACATGTGATGACAAATAGTGAAGCATAATTAATTACAAGCCATGGGTCGAATATAAATAAGTCTTACATAGCAAATGTCTCGATGGACAATAATAAGTTCATCCCAAGTAAATAAACTAGCAGCGAAATAATTATTCTCGTGGGCTCCGTCACAGGCGTTGCCCGGGGACTCCATGAACCTAGAAACCTTCTTCGGGTCCAAAGTCTTGATCATTATACACCACCTCATTATCTTGACCTGAGCAGCAACATAAACCAACAAATATGCAAGGTTGAGTATCGATGGTACTCAGCAAGTGTGGAAAAGTTATGTCATGCATGGCTAGAACAAGGAGAGGTTGAACTCATGGTTAAAGCACTACGCAATTAATACCTATCACCTTAGCTTATTAAACACCTACATTACTACACAGGTAAAATGGTCCCAATCTCCCATCCCATCATCACAATCAAATAACCATAACATCATTTCCAATGTTAAGCTCCCCGCTTAACATCCACAACTTCCAAAGCCATCCATCCTCTAATCCTGAATAAGTCCAAGCCGCTCTTGACCGTGAGCACGGCTGTCATGACAGTTTTGACTCTGCAGAGTTTGCACCACTGTACCCACATGTAGTGATTTCACCCCCCGTTGCCGGGCGGACTAAAAGAACCTCCATTATGCCAGTGGCTACGAACCACATTCACACTTCTCAGGTGTGAAGCTAGGAGATCACTACGAAGCCTTTACAAAGGGATTCCCGATGAGCGTGGGCCCACTGAGGTTTCACCCCTAACAGCATACAAGAGGCTCCAACCCCGCTGCAGTGGCCCCCTCTTGAGCCTTTCAGTTCATATGGTAGTCCAGCTGACACCTACTCCCCGCACCATCCAACACACCCATACTACGCCGGGGATACACCTAATTAATTGGCCAAGCTGCCCCATCTCAGCATGTGGTTGGCACGGTAAAGCCAGGTTACATGCTCCATGAACGGGTCCTTAGGATCCAGGCAAGTACTAAACACAAACCCGAGTATCGTGCACCCGGCACCAACCAAAACATCCAACTTGCCTTGATCCCTACCTCTACATAACTCACAATATCTCATTCAAGAGTATGGTAAAATAAACTTATGATCTCATATCCTAAATATCCCATTCTAAGCATGGCTAAGCACAAGTAATATGAATGACATAATGAAACAAAACCCCAACCCAAGCTACAAGGAAAACAAGGTAATGCAATTCTAGGGAAACTTCCTAGCATGAGTTTCATATTTCATTTGACAATGCAAATAAAATTCTATCTACACACCCTAGTATAGGATCAAAGTGGTCAAGGACACTTGCCTCCTTCCTGCTGCTCTTGGAATGTGTAGTCCTGATCTTGGAAAGGAAGAACTTGCTCTGGAGCAGGTTCTACATCATACCATCACGCATAGCAAAAGAAAAACAACAATCCATAAGACATAGTTCACACTTCCACTTCATACAAACCACACATTCACATTTATGAAAGTCATTCACAATTATATGTGTTGTGGTTACTCTATGGGTGTTGATTTGTGGCCTTCATGCACTTTTAATCATGTGTATATGATTCCTACTTTTGTATTCACATTTATGCTTGCATACTATATATATGAGTTTCCAATTTAAATAAATTCCTTACATTCAATTACTACACCTTTTAGCTACCAAGTATGCATGAAAGGTATTTTCCTACTCCATATTTGTCTTCAGAACTTCTACCAACCCTAAACTGAATTCTTTGGATTTTGGAAACTTCATTTATCATTTTCTAATTATCTATACCTAGCTTGCTATATTTTCAAATTTACTTCCTATGCCTAAATATGTACTTTATTATGAAAATAGTAAGACACATCATCTAAACAGAATAGGTTCTGATCCAAAATAGTTAATAATATATATTTTTTAATCCTTTTCCTCTGATGTAAACTATTTTACATTTATTTTTCTAATTTTCAGAATTATTCTCTACTTAAAAATATGTCCCTCTAACTAATAAATGTGAATAATCAATTATACAGATTCATTTCAGCCAAAAATCTATTTTTATCTCACTCAAAGGTTTTCTTAGTACTGGGAAAGTTTTTAATTTGAATTTGACCCTATGTTTGTCCCACCTTTTAAATTTTAAATACTAGCCACATATTCAAATTCCTAACTTTTATATCAAATAGGGTTAAAAAGGTAAACTCACCCCACTACAGGGTCCATTAATTTATTTTAAGAATTTCTAGGGGTCTAACTACACTTAATAGAGGGTTTTTTCCTAATTTTTATTAAGTCCAGGGGCTAAAACTGATTTTTAAATGAATTTACATGATTTTCTGAAGTTCTAGGGGCTAGATCAGAAGTTTCCGGGGCTAGTTCTTATTTCCCGAGAACCCCAGGGGATAGCGCGTAAGAATTCCAGTCTTTATAACGCGGGGCTGACGTGGACCGTCCGATTTAAAATAGACAGCTGAGATTATAACATCGAACCGGTACGCGGGGATTTAAACTCTACCGTACGATTTAAAATAAACGGCGCACAAGCGGTCACGTCACTCTGATCGAGCGCGGGCGGCGGTGCCCGGTGGCGCACGGCGGCGGGAGGCGGCGATCTCGCCGGAGAGTTTCGGATCTTCGTAAATTCTTCCTAGAACTGTGATTTTATGGCATAGATCGGTGGAGGGGAGGTCGGGGATCTCACCTCGGGGGTTTTCTTGAGCTCGGAGATCCCGAAAAGCGGTCGGCGACGAGGTCCGAGGTGAATTCACGGCGAGGCTCGTCGGCGCTGTGTTTGAACCGCAAACCACCGCGTTTTCTGCACCTGCGAGGTTCCTCGGAGGCGGTGGATCAAGACCAGCGAGTTAGATCGGAATTCCCGAGCGTAGATCGAGCAGAATTCGCCGGAGGGGCTCGGGTTCTCACCGGAGAGAAAGTCGGCGGATCGTGGAGGAAAAACGGGACAATGCCGGGGTTTTTATAGACGGGGGAGGGCGGCGGGTTGGTTTAGATCGAGCTGGAGTCTTTGGGGTCCGGAAGTCGGCTGGGATACGCGAGATTTTCCGGTCGGTTTTGATTCGGGTGAGAGAGTCCGGCCGAGCGCGGGCGCGGGCGCGAGGAGGAAGAAAGGTTGGCGGGCCCTGCATGTCAGTGGGAAGAAGGGGGGGCGCGCGCGGCTGCGGGCTGGCGCGGGATCGGTGGGCCGGCTGGTGGGTTTCGGCCCACTGGCCGGTTTTTTTCTGTTTTCCTTTTTCTTTTTCTATTTCTTTTCTGTTTTGAGTTTAAATTGAATTCCAGTTTGAATTTGAATTTTTGCAACACATGCAACACGTCCAAAAATTTTTAAATTCCCCTCTTAACAGGATTTTGGGGTATTACAGCTCTACCCCCCTTAAAAGAAATCTCGTCCTCGAGATTAGTGGTTCTAAGAAAACAATTCCGGAAATTGTGCCTTAAGCTCATCTTCTCGCTCCCAGGTGGCTTCTTCTTCCGAGTGATGCTTCCACTGCACCTTGCACATCCGGATTCTTTTATTTCTGGTGAGGCGTTCCATTGTTTCCAAAATCTTGGATGGTTGCTCGGCATAAGACAAATCCTCAGCTACGTCAACTTCATTCATGGGTAACACCTCTTCAGGCGTTCTCAGACATTTCTTGAGTTGTGACACATGGAATACATCGTGCACATACGATAGGCGAGCCAGTAATTCTAGTTGATACGCCACTTCGCCTTTCCTCTCTAGAACTTGAAAGGGTCCGATGTATCGAGGTGACAACTTCCCTTTTACCTTGAATCGACGAAGTCCTCGGATAGGGACACCTTGAGATAGACATAGTCTCCCACGTTGAAAACGAGCTCTCTTTTTCGTACGTCGGCATAGCTCTTTTGGCGTGTCTGTGCTATCCTCAAGTTGTTGCGAATTTCTCTCACCTTCTCCTCGGCTTCTTGTAGTACTTCGGGACCAAACACTTTGCTTTCCTCTGTTTGGTTCCAAAATTGGGGAATTCTGCACTTCCTCCCATACAAAGCTTCGAACGGTGACATCTTCATACTGGCCTGGTAGCTGTTGTTATAGGAGAATTCCGCATACGGTAAGTTCTTGTCCCAACTCCGATTGTTTTTGAGTGCACATGCCCCCAGCATATCCTCAAGAATCTGATTAGTTCTTTCCGTCTGCCCATCAGTTTGGGGATGATAGGCAGAACTAAAGTTCAGATGGGTTCCCATGGTTTCATGCAACTTCTGCCAGAACCTCGAGGTGAACTGTGTCCCTCGATCCGACACTATCTTCTTCGGCACCCCATGGTAACACACGATCCTTGACATGTACAACTCCGCCAATTTGGATCCGCTGTAGCTTTCCTTCACGGGGATGAAGTGAGCTACCTTGGTTAGCCTGTCGATGATGACCCATATTAAATCATATCCTGATTGGGTCCTAGGCAATCCCACTATGAAATCCATACCAATTTCTTCCCATTTCCATTCAGGCACTTTGAGTGGTTGCAATAATCCCGCGGGTCGTTGATGTTCTGCTTTCACCAACTGACATGTGTCACATAGGGCAACATGTTCCGCGACATCTCGCTTCATGCCATACCACCAATACCTGCTCTTGAGGTCCTGGTACATCTTCGTACTCCCAGGATGAATGGAATAGTCGGAATCGTGAGCCTCCTTCAAAATCAATTCACGGATCTCCTTTACTTCAGGCACACAGATCCTTTTCCCGTGCCACACCGTACCTTGTTCATCCTCTCTAAAACCAGGGGCTTTATTTTCCTTGATGAGTTGTCTGATCTCTTGTATCTTCTCATCATTCTTTTGACCCTCGCGTATGTCTCGCTCGAGTGTGGAGTCCACTTCCATGGCGATGGCTTCACCACTATTTACCAGGCATAGATTGAGCCTTATAACCTCGTCCTTCAATTCTGTATGCATGTCCTTCAAGCTCAACTTATTGACTTGCACTTTCCGGCTTAAAGCATCTGCCACGATGTTTGCTTTCCCAGGATGATAGTTGATGCCCACATCAAAGTCATTGATTAGCTCTAACCATCTCCTTTGTCTGAGGTTGAGATCTGGCTGTGTGAAAATGTACTTTAAACTCTTATGATCCGTATATATCTCTGTCCTCTTCCCCATCAAGTAGTGCCGCCAAATTTTCAACGCATGTACCACTGCGGCTAGCTCTAGGTCATGTGTAGGATAGTTCTTCTCATGCTTCCGGAGCTGCCGAGATGCATAAGTCACGACATGCCCTTCTTGCATGAGAACACATCCCAACCCGTTTCCAGAGGCATCGCAGTACACCGTAAAGTTCTTTTGCATATCAGGCATAACCAACACTGGGGCTGTTGTCAATCTTTCCTTTAACTCCTGAAAACTCGTCTCGCACCGTAGCGTCCATGTGAATGTGATTCCCTTCTCCAAAATTTTGGTGAGGGTTCTCGAGATTTTAGAGAATCCCTCAATAAACCGTCGATAGTATCCAGCCAATCCCAAGAAGCTTCGAACTTCCCCGACATTTTCAGGGGTCTTCCACTTCTGTATATCCTCGATTTTGGCGGGATCTACGGAGATTCCTCCCTCCGAGATTATATGTCCTAAGAAGGGGACTCTCTTCAGCCAAAACTCACACTTGCTCAACTTGGCATACAGTTGGTGTTCTCTCAGCCTCTGCAACACCAACCTTAGATGTTTCTCATGTTCTTCTTCATCTTTGGAGAAGACGAGAATGTCATCTATGAAAACCACCACAAATTTGTCCAGATATTCCATGAATACCTTGTTCATGAGATACATGAAGTACGCCAGGGCATTAGTTAGCCCAAAAGGCATGACAGTGTATTCATACAGTCCGTACCGAGATACGAAAGCTGTCTTAGGAATATTAGATTGCCTTATCTTGAGTTGGTGGTATCCCGACCTGAGATCAATTTTCGAGAACACACAAGCTCCCCTCAACTGATCAAACAAGTCTTCAATGCGGGGTAATGGGTACTTGTTCTTGATGGTTACCTCATTCAAGGCACGGTAATCCACGCATAACCTTTGGGTTCCGTCCTTCTTGGGCACAAATATGACCGGAGCTCCCCAAGGTGAGGAACTAGGACGAATATACCCCTTCTCCGACAATTCTCTCAAATAATCCTTGAGTTCTCCCAGCTGCTTGGAGTCCATCCGATAAGGTCTCTTGTATATCGGGGCTATTCCAGGCACTAGCTCGATTGCAAATTCCACTTCACGATTAGGAGGCATACCTGGCAACTTCTCCGGAAAAACATCTGGATATTCCCTGATAATCCTGATCTCCTCCACTTCCACCTCAACTTGATTTAATTTAACGTCCCTCCTAGGCTCTTGTATTGTTATAAACTTTACTTTTGTGCCACTAGGGTGCGTTAGTTCCACCATTCTGGTCGAACAATGGATGATTCCTTTATATTTGGTCAACCAATCCATACCCGAGATAATATCGATCCCTTGGGAATCTATCACTATGAGGTTAGCAGTAAACCCTACCTCATTAATGTCTAGATCCACCTTGGGACACACTTGTCTTGTCCTTATTTCTCCACCTGGAGAGTTTATTGCTAGCATATGATTCATTTGTGTTGTTGCTAGGTCATGCTTCTTAACAAACCCTTGGGCAATGAACGAGTGGGTAGCACCAGAATCAAACAACAGGGTTGCAATGTGTAAATTGGCAGGAAACTTACCAACTACCACGTCAGGTGCCTCTTGCGCTTCCTCCATGGTGACGTGGTTCACCCGTCCTCTCATTACATTCTGCTGTTGTGGCTGCGTGGGCTTCTTCTTTGGGCACTTATGGGCGTAGTGCCCCACTTCACCACAGTTGAAACATTGCACCCCAACCTTAGGTGCCTGTCCTTTGCTGTCTTGGGGTGGGTTTGGGGGTCCTTGTACTGCTGGTCGAGGTTGATACGTAGGGTGAGGCTGCTGTTGGAGAACTGCGACGACGCCTGATCACCCGGCGATATGGGGAGTCAGGAGTCCATGTATCATTCACGGTGACACACAGTTCATTCCCATCTCCTCTTTCTCTCGCCCTCAAGCAGGCTCGAAGCAACGCCTTGGTTTCCCTCAGGGTGTTCCGAACATCCTGAAGCTCCTGCTGACACTCCTGCAGTCGTGTGCTGAGCATAGCAGCATCCTCCAAGCACAAGTCCATGTGCTCATGGGAAGTTCCTTGCTGCACTGGTGGGTACTTGTACTCCGTGGTACCACTCTCACGCTGGAGGACATACATGTACTCAGTCCTGTCCAGGTGGCGACTATAGATGTGACTCTGGCAGGTGATGGCCTCCCAGGTAACATCCTTCTCCGCATCGACCTGTGTTGCTCGACAAGCTGGAGAGCGGTGGATCTTGAGCAGCTGATTTTCATGGATAATCCTCATTTCTGAACTCCATTCTTCCCGCTTCTCCCGGATGGTCCTGGTGGATTTATAGTGTATGATTAGCTTGCCGTATTGCCGGCGGCTTGGAGCATACGTCGAAGACGGCGCAGCAAACCTCCTACAGGCAATCCGTAGGAAAGGTACGTCACCGGACGGCTCTCGTCTCTTTGGGCAAGGGCAACTACGGGAACTCTCCCTCCTGTGGACTTGCGAGCGGTGCGAATCATGCGAACCATCTAAAACAAAAAGCATTTAAACTTAGGTTAGATAAACTTTTAAACAAAAATCCTATTTTGAATGAAAGTTGGGGTAAGATGAAGAAAGTGACTCCATTAAATAACACTTTTCAACACACACCATGTAAAATAGTTTTTAAGAAAATAGGGCCCTTAAATACGTCCATTTCTAACTAGGTCCACGTTCCTACGGGCAACCTTGGCTCTGATACCACTTCTGTCACACCCGGTTTATCCAAAGAACAACCGAGTGAATATCACATGTATGGCAGGATCATTTTCTCATACATGTGATGACAAATAGTGAAGCATCATTTATTACAAGCCAGGGGTCGAATATAAATAAGTCTTACGTAGCAAATGTCTCGATGGACAATAATAAGTTCATCCCAAGTAAATAAACTAGCAGCGGAATAATTATTCTCGTGGGCTCCGTCACAGGCGTTGCCCGGGGGACTCCATGAACCTAGAAACCTTCTTCGGGTCTAAAGTCTTGATCATTATACACCACCTCATTATCTTGACCTGAGCAGCAATATAAACCAACAAATATGCAAGGTTGAGTACCGATGGTACTCAGCAAGTGTGGGAAAGTTATGTCATGCATGGCTAGAACAAGGAGAGTTTGAACTCATGGTTAAAGCACTACGCAATTAATACCTATCACCTTAGCTTATTAAGCACCTACATTACTACACAGGTGAAATGGTCCCAATCTCCCATCCCATCATCATAATCAAATAACCATAACATCATTTCTAATGTTAAGCTCCCCGCTTAACATCCACAACTTCCAAAGCCATCCATCCTCTAATCATGAATAAGTCCAAGCCGCTCTTGACCGTGAGCACGGCTGTCATGACAGTTTTGACTCTGCAGAGTTTGCACCACTGTACCCACATGTAGTGATTTCATCCCCCGTTGCCGGGCGGACTAAAAGAACCTCCATTATGCCAGTGGCTACGAACCACATTCACACTTCCCAGGTGTGTAGCCAGGAGATCACTACGAAGCCTTTACAAAGGGATTCCCAACGAGCGTGGGCCCACTGAGGTTTCACCCCTAACAGCATACAAGAGGTTCCAATCCCGCTGCAGTGGCCCCCTCTTGAGCCTTGCGGTTCATATGGTAGTCCAGCTGACACCTACTCCCCGCACCATCCAACACACCCATACTACGCCGGGGATACACCTAATTAATTGGCCAAGCTGCCCCATCTCAGCATGTGGTTGGCACGGTAAAGCCAGGTTACATGCTCCATGAACCGGTCCTTAGGATCCAGGCAAGTACTAAACATAAACCCAAGTCTCGTGCACCCAGCACACAACTAAAACATCCAACTTGCCTTGATCCCTACCTCTACATAACTCACAATATCTCATTCAAGAGTATGGTAAAATAAACTGATGATCTCATATCCCAAATATCCCATTCTAAGCATGGCTAAGCATATGCATAATAATAAATGACATGATAAAATAAATCCCAACCCAAGCTACAAGGAAACAAGGTAATTCAATTCTAGGAAAACTTCCTAACATGAGTTTCATATTTCATTTGACAATGCACATAATTCTATCTACACATCCTAGCATAGGATCAAAGTGGTCAAGGACACTTGCCTCCTTCCTGCTGCTCTTGAAATGGGTAGTCCTGATCTTGGAAAGGAATAACTTGCTCTTGAGCAGGTTCTACATCACACCATCACACATAGCAAAAGAAAAACAACAATCTATAAGACATAGTTCACACTTCCACTTCATACAAACCACACATTCATATTTATGAAAGTCATTCACAACTATATGTGTTGTGGTTACTCTATGCGTGTTGATTTATGGCTTGCATGCACTTTTAATCATGTGTATATGATTCCTACTTTTGTATTCACATTTATGCTTGCATACTTTATATATGAGTTTCCAATTTAAATAATTTCCTTATATTTATTTACTACACCTTTTAGTTACCAAGTATGCATGAAAGGTATTTTTCTTCTCCATATGTGTCTTCAGAATTTCTACCAACCCTAAACTGAATTCTTTGGATTTTACAAACTCCATTTATCATTTACTAGTTGCTATATTTTCAGATTTATTTTCCTATGCCTAAATGTGTACTTTATTATGAAAATAGTAAGACACATCATCTAAACAGAATAAGTTCTGATCCTAAATAATTTAATAACATATTTTTGACTTTTGCCTCTGATGTAAACTATTTTTACAATTATTTTCCAGAACTATTCTTTACTTAAAAATGTGTCCCTAAATGTGAATAATAAATTAAACAGATTCATTTCAGCCCAAAATATATTTTTATCTCACTCCAAAGTTTTCTAAATATTGAGAAAGTTTTTAATTTAATTTTGACAATATGTTTGTCCCACTTTTTAATTTTTAAACACTAGCCACATATTCAATTTCCTAAATTAAATACTAAACAGGGCTAAAAAGGTAAACTCACCCCACTACAGGGTCTATAATATTATTTTAACAATTTTTAGGGGTCTAGCTACTCATAACAGAGGAGTTTTCCTAATTTTTATTAAGTCCAGGGGCTAAAACTGATTTTTAAATGAATTTACATGATTTTCTGAAGTTCCAGGGGCTAGATCAGAAGTTTCCGGGGCTAGCTCTTATTTCCCGAGAACCCCAGGGGGGTAGCACGTAAGATTTCTAGTGTTTATAACGCGGGGCTGACGTGGACCGTCCGATTTAAAACAGACGGCTGAGATTATAACGTCGAACCGGTACGCGGGGATTTAAAGTCTACCGTGCGATTTAAAATAGACGGCGCACAAGCGGCCACGTCGCTCTGATCGAGCGCGGGCGGCGCTGCCCGGCGGCGCACGGCGGCGGGAAGCGGCGATCTCGCCGGAGATTTTCGGATCATCGAGAATTCTTCCTAGAACTGTGATTTTATGGCATAGATTGGTGGAGGGGAGGTCGGGGATCTTACCTCGGGGGTTTTCTTGAGCTCGGAGGTCCTGGAAGGCGGTCGGCGACGAGGTCCGAAGTGAAACCACGGCGAGGCTCGTCGGCACTGTGTTTGAACCGCAAGTCACCGAGTTTTCTGCACCTGCAGGGATCCCCGGAGGCGGTGGATCAAGACCAGCGAGTTAGATCGGAATTTCCGAGCTTAGATCGGCTAGAATTCGCCGGAGAAGGCTCGGTTTCTCACCGGAGTAAAAACGGCGGATCGCGTGGGAAAAATAGAACGAGGCCGGGGTTTTTATAGACGGGGGAGGGCGACGTTCGGTTGTGATCGAGTTTGCGTCGCCCCCGATCGAAATTCGGCTGGGATATGCAGAAATCCGGGTCGGTTTGGATTCGGGGTGAGAGAGAGTCCGGCCGATCGCGGGCGCGGGCGCGAGGTAGAAGAAGGGCTGGCGGGCCCTGCTTGTCAGTGGGAGGAAGGGGGCGCGCGCGGCTGCGGGCTGGCGCGGTTGCTGGGTGGGCCGGCTGGTGGGTTTCGGCCCACTGGCCGGTTTTTTTCTGTTTTCTTTTTTTCTTTTTCTATTTCTTTTCTGTTTTGAATTTAAATTGAATTTCAGTTTGAATTTAAATTGTTGCAAAACATGCAACACGTCCAAAAAATTTTAAATTCCCCTCTTAACATGATTTAGGTCTTAACAAGATTTTTGGGGTGTTACATATAAAAACCCCGGCATTGTCCCGTTTTTCCCCACGATCCGCCGACTTTCTCTCCGGTGAGAACCCGAGCCCCTCCGGCGAATTCTGCTCGATCTACGCTCGGGAATTCCGATCTAACTCGCTGGTCTCGATCCACCGCCTCCGGGGAACCTCGCAGGTGCAGAAAATGCGGTGGTTTGCGGTTCAAACACAGCGCCGACGAGCGTCACCGTGAATTCACCTCGGACCTCGTCGCCGACTGCTTTTCGGGACCTCCGAGCTCAAGAAAACCCCCGAGGTGAGATCCCCGACCTCCCCTCCACCGATCTATGCCATAAAATCACAGTTCTAGGAAGAATTTATGAAGATCCGAAACTCTCCGGCGAGATCGCCGCCTCCCGCCGCCGTGCGCCGCCGGGCAGCGCCGCCCGCGCTCGATCAGAGCGACGTGGCCGCTTGTGCGCCGTTTATTTTAAATCGTACGGTAGAGTTCAAATCCCCGCGTACCGGTTCGATGTTATAATCTCAGCCGTCTGTTTTAAATCGGACGGTCCACGTCAGCCCCGCGTTATAAAGACTGGAATTCTTACGCGCTACCCCCTGGGGTTCTCGGGAAATAAGAGCTAGCCCCGGAAACTTCTGATCTAGCCCCTGGAACTTCAGAAAATCATGTAAATTCATTTAAAAATCAGTTTTAGCCCCTGGACTTGATAAAAATTAGAAAAAACCCCTCTGTTAAGTGTAGCTAGACCCCTAAAAATTCTTAAAATAAATTAATGGACCCTGTAGTGGGGTGAGTTTACCTTTTTAACCCTATTTGATATAAAAGTTAGGAATTTGAATATGTGGCTAGTATTTAAAATTTAAAAGGTGGGACAAACATAGGGTCAAATTCAAATTAAAAACTTTCCCAGTACTAAGAAAACCTTGGAGTGAGATAAAAACAGATTTTTGGCTGAAATGAATCTGTATAATTTATTATTCACATTTATTAGTTAGAGGGACACATTTTTAAGTAGAGAATAATTCTGAAAATTAGAAAAATAAATGTAAAATAGTTTACATCAGAGGAAAAGGATTAAAAAATATATATTATTAACTATTTTGGATCAGAACCTATTTTGTTTAGATGATGTGTCTTACTATTTTCATAATAAAGTACATATTTAGGCATAGGAAGTAAATTTGAAAATATAGCAAGCTAGGTATAAATAATTAGAAAATGATAAATGAAGTTTCCAAAATCCAAAGAATTCAGTTTAGGGTTGGTAGAAGTTCTGAAGACACATATGGAGTAGGAAAATACCTTTCATGCATACTTGGTAGCTAAAAGGTGTAGTAATTGAATGTAAGGAATTTATTTAAATTGGAAACTCATATATATAGTATGCAAGCATAAATGTGAATACAAAAGTAGGAATCATATACACATGATTAAAAGTGCATGAAGGCCACAAATCAACACCCATAGAGTAACCACAACACATATAATTGTGAATGACTTTCATAAATGTGAATGTGTGGTTTGTATGAAGTGGAAGTGTGAACTATGTCTTATGGATTGTTGTTTTTCTTTTGATATGCGTGATGGTATGATGTAGAACCTGCTCCAGAGCAAGTTCTTCCTTTCCAAGATCAGGACTACCCATTCCAAGAGCAGCAGGAAGGAGGCAAGTGTCCTTGACCACTTTGATCCTATACTAGGGTGTGTAGATAGAATTTTATTTACATTGTCAATTGAAATATGAAACCCATGCTAGGAAGTTTCCCTAGAATTGCATTACCTTGTTTTCCTTGTAGCTTGGGTCGGGGTTTTGTTTCATTATGTCATTCATATTACTTGTGCTTAGCCATGCTTAGAATAGGATATTTGGGATATGAGATCATTAGTTTATTTTACCATACTCTTGAATGAGATATTGTGAGTTATATAGAGGTAGGGATCAAGGCAAGTTGGATGTTTTGGTTGGTGCTGGGTGCACGAGACTCGGGTTTGTGTTTAGTACTTGCCTGGATCCTAAGGACCGGTTCATGGAGCATGTAACCAGGCTTTACCGTGCCAACCACATGCTGAGATGGGGCAGCTTGGCCAATTAATTAGGTGTATCCCCGGCGTAGTATGGGTGTGTTGGATGGTGCGGGGAGTAGGTGTCAGCTGGACTACCATATGAACCGCAAGGCTCAAGAGGGGGCCACTGCAGCGGGATTGGAACCTCTTGTATGCTGTTAGGGGTGAAACCTCAGTGGGCCCACGCTCGTTGGGAATCCCTTTGTAAAGGCTTCGTAGTGATCTCCTGGCTACACACCTGGGAAGTGTGAATGTGGTTCGTAGCCACTGGCATAATGGAGGTTCTTTTAGTCCGCCCGGCAACGGGGGATGAAATCACTACATGTGGGTACAGTGGTGCAAACTCTGCAGAGTCAAAACTGTCATGACAGCCGTGCTCACGGTCAAGAGCGGCTTGGACTTATTCATGATTAGAGGATGGATGGCTTTGGAAGTTGTGGATGTTAAGCGGGGAGCTTAACATTAGAAATGATGTTATGGTTATTTGATTATGATGATGGGATGGGAGATTGGGACCATTTCACCTGTGTAGTAATGTAGGTGCTTAATAAGCTAAGGTGATAGGTATTAATTGCGTAGTGCTTTAACCATGAGTTCAAACTCTCCTTGTTCTAGCCATGCATGACATAACTTTCCCACACTTGCTGAGTACCATCGGTACTCAACCTTGCATATTTGTTGGTTTATATTGCTGCTCAGGTCAAGATAATGAGGTGGTGTATAATGATCAAGACTTTAGACCCGAAGAAGGTTTCTAGGTTCATGGAGTCCCCCGGGCAACGCCTGTGACGGAGCCCACGAGAATAATTATTCCGCTGCTAGTTTATTTACTTGGGATGAACTTATTATTGTCCATCGAGACATTTGCTACGTAAGACTTATTTATATTCGACCCCTGGCTTGTAATAAATGATGCTTCACTATTTGTCATCACATGTATGAGAAAATGATCCTGCCATACATGTGATATTCACTCGGTTGTTCTTTGGATAAACCGGGTGTGACAGAAGTGGTATCAGAGCCAAGGTTGCCCGTAGGAACGTGGACCTAGTTAGAAATGGACGTATTTAAGGGCCCTATTTTCTTAAAAACTATTTTACATGGTGTGTGTTGAAAAGTGTTATTTAATGGAGTCACTTTCTTCATCTTACCCCAACTTTCATTCAAAATAGGATTTTTGTTTAAAAGTTTAAAACCCCGGCCTCGTTCTATTTTTCCCACGCGATCCGCCGTTTTTACTCCGGTGAGAAACCGAGCCTTCTCCGGCGAATTCTAGCCGATCTAAGCTCGGAAATTCCGATCTAACTCGCTGGTCTTGATCCACCGCCTCCGGGGATCCCTGCAGGTGCAGAAAACTCGGTGACTTGCGGTTCAAACACAGTGCCGACGAGCCTCGCCGTGGTTTCACTTCGGACCTCGTCGCCGACCGCCTTCCAGGACCTCCGAGCTCAAGAAAACCCCCGAGGTAAGATCCCCGACCTCCCCTCCACCAATCTATGCCATAAAATCACAGTTCTAGGAAGAATTCTCGATGATCCGAAAATCTCCGGCGAGATCGCCGCTTCCCGCCGCCGTGCGCCGCCGGGCAGCGCCGCCCGCGCTCGATCAGAGCGACGTGGCCGCTTGTGCGCCGTCTATTTTAAATCGCACGGTAGACTTTAAATCCCCGCGTACCGGTTCGACGTTATAATCTCAGCCGTCTGTTTTAAATCGGACGGTCCACGTCAGCCCCGCGTTATAAACACTAGAAATCTTACGTGCTACCCCCCTGGGGTTCTCGGGAAATAAGAGCTAGCCCCGGAAACTTCTGATCTAGCCCCTGGAACTTCAGAAAATCATGTAAATTCATTTAAAAATCAGTTTTAGCCCCTGGACTTAATAAAAATTAGGAAAACTCCTCTGTTATGAGTAGCTAGACCCCTAAAAATTGTTAAAATAATATTATAGACCCTGTAGTGGGGTGAGTTTACCTTTTTAGCCCTGTTTAGTATTTAATTTAGGAAATTGAATATGTGGCTAGTGTTTAAAAATTAAAAAGTGGGACAAACATATTGTCAAAATTAAATTAAAAACTTTCTCAATATTTAGAAAACTTTGGAGTGAGATAAAAATATATTTTGGGCTGAAATGAATCTGTTTAATTTATTATTCACATTTAGGGACACATTTTTAAGTAAAGAATAGTTCTGGAAAATAATTGTAAAAATAGTTTACATCAGAGGCAAAAGTCAAAAATATGTTATTAAATTATTTAGGATCAGAACTTATTCTGTTTAGATGATGTGTCTTACTATTTTCATAATAAAGTACACATTTAGGCATAGGAAAATAAATCTGAAAATATAGCAACTAGTAAATGATAAATGGAGTTTGTAAAATCCAAAGAATTCAGTTTAGGGTTGGTAGAAATTCTGAAGACACATATGGAGAAGAAAAATACCTTTCATGCATACTTGGTAACTAAAAGGTGTAGTAAATAAATATAAGGAAATTATTTAAATTGGAAACTCATATATAAAGTATGCAAGCATAAATGTGAATACAAAAGTAGGAATCATATACACATGATTAAAAGTGCATGCAAGCCATAAATCAACACGCATAGAGTAACCACAACACATATAGTTGTGAATGACTTTCATAAATATGAATGTGTGGTTTGTATGAAGTGGAAGTGTGAACTATGTCTTATAGATTGTTGTTTTTCTTTTGCTATGTGTGATGGTGTGATGTAGAACCTGCTCAAGAGCAAGTTATTCCTTTCCAAGATCAGGACTACCCATTTCAAGAGCAGCAGGAAGGAGGCAAGTGTCCTTGACCACTTTGATCCTATGCTAGGATGTGTAGATAGAATTATGTGCATTGTCAAATGAAATATGAAACTCATGTTAGGAAGTTTTCCTAGAATTGAATTACCTTGTTTCCTTGTAGCTTGGGTTGGGATTTATTTTATCATGTCATTTATTATTATGCATATGCTTAGCCATGCTTAGAATGGGATATTTGGGATATGAGATCATCAGTTTATTTTACCATACTCTTGAATGAGATATTGTGAGTTATGTAGAGGTAGGGATCAAGGCAAGTTGGATGTTTTAGTTGTGTGCTGGGTGCACGAGACTTGGGTTTATGTTTAGTACTTGCCTGGATCCTAAGGACCGGTTCATGGAGCATGTAACCTGGCTTTACCGTGCCAACCACATGCTGAGATGGGGCAGCTTGGCCAATTAATTAGGTGTATCCCCGGCGTAGTATGGGTCAGCTGGACTACCATATGAACCGCAAGGCTCAAGAGGGGGGCCACTGCAGCGGGGTTGGAGCCTCTTGTATGCTGATAGGGGTGAAACCTCAGTGGGTCCACGCTCGTCGGGAATCCCTTTGTAAAGGCTTCATAGTGATCTCCTGGGTACACACCTAGAAAGTGTGAATGTGGTTCGTGGCCACTGGCATAATGGAGGTTCTTTTAGTCCACCCGGCAACGGGGGATGAAATCACTACATGTGGGTACAGTGGTGCAAACTCTGCAGAGTCAAAACTGTCATGACAGCCGTGCTCACGGTCAAGAGCGGCTTGGACTTATTCATGATTAGAGGATTGATGGTTTTGGAAGTTGTGGATGTTGAGCGGGGAGCTTAACATTGAAAATGATGTTATGGTTATTGGATTATGATGATGGGATGGGAGATTGGGACCATTTCACCTGTGTTAATAAGCTAAGGTGATAGGTATTAATTGCGTAGTGCTTTAACCATGAGTTCAACCTCTCCTTGTTCTAGCCATGCATGATATAATTTTCCCACACTTGTTGAGTACCATTGGTACTCAACCTTGCATATTTTGTTGGTTTATATTGCTGCTCAGGTCAAGATAATGAGGTGGTGTATAATGACCAAGACTTTGGACTCGAAGAAGGTTTCTAGGTTCATGGAGACCCCCGGGCAACGCCTGTGACGGAGCCCACAAGAATAATAATTCCGCTGCTAGTTTATTTACTCGTGATGAACTTCTTATTGTCCATCGAGACATATGCTATGTAAGACTTATTTATATTCGACACCTGGCTTGTAATAAATGATGCTTCACTATTTGTCATCACATGTATGAGAAAATGATCCTGGCATACATGTGATATTCACTCGGTTGTTCTTCGGAAAAACCGGGTGTGACAGAAGTGGTATCAGAGCCAAGGTTGCCCGTAGGGACGTGGACCTAGGTAGAAATGGACGTATTTAAGGGCCCTATTTTCTTAAAAAAAACTATTTTACAAGGTGTGTGTTGAAAAGTGTTATTTAATGAGTCACTTTCTTCATCTTACCCCAATTTTCATTCAAAATAGGATTTTTGCTTAAAAAGTTTATCTAACCTAAGTTTAAATGCTTTTTGTTTTAGATGGTTCGCATGATTCGCACCGCTCGCAAGTCCATAGGAGGGAGAGTTCCCGTAGTTGCCCTTGCCGAAAGAGAGGAGAGCCGTCCGGTGACGTACCTTTCCTACGGATTGGCAGTAGGAGGCTTGTTGCGCCGTCTTCAACGTATGCTCGAAGCCGCCGGCAATACGGGCAAGCTAATCATCCACTATAACTCCACCAGGACCATCCGTGAGAAGAGGGAAGAATGGAGTTCAGAGATGAGAATTATACACGAAAATCGGCTGCTTAAGATCCACCGCTCTCCAGCTTGTAGAGCGACACAGGTCGATGCAGAGAAGGATGTCACCTGGGAGGCCATCACCTGCCAGAGTCACATCTATCGTCGCCACCTGGACAGGACTGAGTACATGTATGTCCTCCAGCGTGAGAGTGGTACCACGGAGTACAAGTACCCACCAGTGCAGCAAGGGACTTCCCATGAGCACATGGACTTGTGCTTGGAGGATGCTGCTATGCTCAGCACTCGACTGCAGGAGTGTCAGCAGGAGCTTCAGGATGTTCGTGACACCCTGAAGAAAACCGAGGCATTGCTTCGAGCCTGCTTGAGGGCGAGAGAAAGAGGAGATGGGAATAAACTGTGTGTCACCGTGAATGATACATGGACTCCTGACTCCCCAGATCGCCGAGCGATTAGGCGTCGTCGCACTTCTCCACCAGCAGCCTCCCCACCCAAAGCAGAGTCAGATGGCAGCCGAAATGATGAGGAAGATCCCGAGGAGCCAGCTCAAGAAAACGAGTAGTGTAGATTCCTTCCCTTAGCTAGCAAGATGTCGAATAGTCGAGTCGTTACGTTAAGTTAATGGTGTGTTAATGCCTGGTGTGTGACGTGAGATTGTGGAAGCCATGAGCAATTGTCCACAGCCTCGTCTTTAGATTGTTTTGCTTTGGTGTGTGAACCCACATGAAATAATATTGCATTTATTTTTGTGTGAGAAATGAACCCTTAGAAAAGTATAACAAAGCTTCAACACTTCAAAGTACAAACAAGTGAACGAAGTAAAATAGTACGTAATACTTTAAATTAACATTTGGTTGATCATGCCAGATGGCCGGAAGAGGAAAAGGACGTGCTGCCAACCCCGCCAACAACAACGATGAGGCCTGCAACCCTCATCTTTCTGGAGGCCAGGACCGGGGTGGTCGCCGTGAAGGAGTTGATCCCCTCCACCAAATGCTGGAGAATCAAAATCAGCTCATCCAGAACTTGACTCAAGTGGTGTCCAACTCGCATCAAGTTCCACCTCCACAAGCTGCACCACGCCAACCAAGGTTGAGTGAGTTTCTAGGAACTCAACCTCCAAAGTTTGCAGGTGCTGCTGAACCTCTGGAGGCAAATGATTGGCTCAAGACCATTGAGAGCAAGATGAGGATCATACAGTGCCAAGGGTATGAGAGGGTGCTGTTTGCCTCTCATCAATTGCATGGACCTGCTGCCGATTGGTGGACCGCCTACGTGGCTGCCCATCATGACCCTGAGAACATCACTTGGGAAGAGTTCAAGCGTAGCTTCCGCAACCATTACATCCCAAGAGGTGAACTCAGAAACAAGAGGAAGGAGTTTTTGGATCTGCAGTAGGGAAACATGACGATGAGGGAATACCTCACTAAATTTACTCAACTATCCCGTTATGCCCCACGGGACATAGAGACTGATGAGCAGAAACAAGATTGTTTCGTGGAAGGACTTACCGCAGAAATGCAGTGTGCAATGTCCTCAAATGAGTATGAAAGTTTTCAAAAGATGGTGGACAGAGCGTTTGTGGTAGAAAGGAAGCTAAAGGCCTTGGAAAATGAGAATAAGAGGAAGGCCGGGTGATCACATCAAGCCTCAGGGAGCAACACCCGCCCACGTCTGATGCAGCAACCTGTAGGGCAGACGAACCGTGCTGCGGTACCCTACTCAGCACCAAGAGGGTACAACCCGAACTACAGGCCTCCGGCAGCACCAATACAGCCACGTCAGTTCGTACAGCAGCCTCGCCCTGCATATCCACCTCGATCAGCAGTACAGGGACCTCCAAACCAACCCCAAGACAACAAAGGCCAGGCACCTAAGGTTGGGGTGCAATGTTTTAGCTGCGTTGAAGTGGGGCACTACGCCCATAAATGCCCAAAGAAGAAGCCCGCGCAGCCACAACAGCAGAATATAATGAGAGGACGGGTGAACCACGTCACCATGGAGGAAGCGCAAGAGGCACCTGACGTGGTAGTTGGTAAGTTTCCTGCCAATTTACACATTGCAACCCTGTTGTTTGATTCTGGTGCTACCCACTCGTTCATTGCCCAAGGGTTTGTTAAGAAGCATGACCTAGCAACCACACAAATGAACCATATGCTAGCCGTAAACTCTCCAGGTGGAGAAATAAGGACAAGACAAGTGTGTCCCAAAGTAAACCTAGACATTAATGGGGTGGTATTTACTGCTAACCTCATAGTGATAGATTCACAAGGGATAGATATTATCTTGGGTATGGACTGGTTGACAAAACATAAAGGAATCATCCATTGTTCGACCCGAACGGTGGAACTAACTCACCCTAGTGGCACAAGAGTAAAGTTCATAACAATACACGAGCCTAGGGGGGACATTAAATTAAATCAAGTTGAGGTGAAAGTTGAGGAAATCAGGACCATCAGGGAATATCCAGATGTTTTTTCGAAGGAGTTGCCAGGTATGCCTCCCGATCGTGAAGTGGAATTCACAATTGAGCTAGTACCTGGAACAACCCCGATATACAAGAGACCTTATCGGATGGACTCCAAGCAGCTAGAAGAACTCAAGGATCATTTAAGAGAATTGACGGAGAAGGGGTATATTCGTCCTAGTTCCTCACCATGGGGAGCTCCGGTGATATTTGTGCCCAAGAAGGACGCAACCCAAAGGTTATGCGTGGATTACCGTGCCTTGAATGAGGTAACCATCAAGAACAAGTACCCATTACCCCGCATTGAAGACTTGTTTGATCAGTTGAGGGGAGCTTGTGTGTTCTTGAAAATTGATCTCAGGTCGGGGTACCACCAACTCAAGATAAGGCAATCTGATATTCCCAAGACAGCTTTCGTATCTCGGTACAGATTGTATGAATACACTGTCATGCCTTTCGGGCTAACTAATGCCCCGACATACTTCATGTATCTCATGAACAAGGTATTCATGGAATATCTAGACAAATTTGTGGTGGTTTTCATAGATGACATTCTCGTCTTCTCCAAAGATGAAGAAGAACATGAGAAACATCTAAGGTTGGTGTTGCAGAGGCTGAGAGAACACCAACTATATGCCAAGTTGAGCAAGTGTGAGTTTTGGCTGAAGAGAGTTCCCTTCTTAGGACATATAATCTCGGAGGGAGGAATCTCCGTGGATCCTGCCAAAATCGAGGATATACAGAAGTGGAAGACCCCTGAAAATGTCGGGGAAGTTCGAAGCTTCTTGGGATTGGCTGGATACTATCGATGGTTTATTGAGGGATTCTCCAAAATCTCGAGACCCCTCACCAAACTGTTGGAGAAGGGAATCACATTCACATGTACGCCACAGTGCGAGACGAGTTTTCAGGAGCTAAAGAAAAGATTGACAACATCCCCAGTGTTGGTTATGCCATATATGTAGAAGAATTTCACGGTGTACTGCGATGCCTCTGGAAACGGGTTGGGATGTGTTCTCATGCAAGAAGGGCATGTCGTGGCATATGCATCCCAGCAGCTTCGGAAGCACGAGAAAAACTATCCTACACATGACCTAGAACTAGCCGCAGTGGTACACACATTGAAAATTTTGCGACACTACTTGATGGGGAAGAGGACAGAGATATATACGGATCATAAGAGTTTGAAGTACATTTTCACACAGCCAGACCTCAACCTCAGACAAAGGAGATGGTTAGAGTTAATCAATGACTTTGATGTGGGCATCGACTATCATCCTGGGAAAGCAAACATCGTGGCCGATGCTTTAAGTCGGAAAGTGCAGGTCAATAAGTTGAGCTTGAAGGACATGCCTACAGAATTGAAGGACGAGGTTATAAGGCACAATCTATGCCTGGTAAATAGAGGGGAAGCCATCGCCATGGAAGTGGACTCCACACTCGAGCGAGACATCCGCGAGGGTCAAAAGAAATACGAGAAGATACAAGAGATCAGACAATTCATCAAGGAAAATAAAGCTCCTGGTTTTAGAGAGGATGAACAAGGAACGGTGTGGCACGGGAAAAGAATCTGTGTGCCAGAAGTAAAGGAGATCCGTGAATTGATTTTGAAGGAGGCACATGATTCTGACTATTCCATTCATCCTGGGAGTACGAAGATGTACCAGGACCTCAAGAGCAGGTATTGGTGGTATGGCATGAAGCGCGATGTCGCGGAACATGTTGCCCTATGTGACACATGTCAGTTGGTGAAAGCAGAACATCAACGACCCGCGGGATTATTGCAACCACTCAAAGTACCTGAATGGAAGTGGGAAGAAATCGGTATGGATTTCATAGTGGGATTGCCTAGGACCCAATCAGGATATGATTCAATATGGGTCATCATCGACAAGCTAACCAAGGTAGCTCATTTCATCCCGTGAAAGAAAGCTACAGCGGATCCAAATTGGCAGAATTGTACATGTCAAGGATCGTGTGTTACCATGGAGTGCCAAAGAAGATTGTGTTGGATCGAAGGACACAGTTCACCTCAAGGTTCTGGCAGAAGTTGCATGAAACCATGGGAACCCATCTGAATTTCAGCTTCGCCTATCATCCCCAAACTGACGGGCAGACGGAGAGAACCAATCAGATCCTTGAAGATATGCTGAGGGCATGTGCACTCAAAAACAATCAGAGTTGGGATAAGAACTTACCGTATGCGGAGTTTTCCTATAACAACAACTATCAAGCTAGTATGAAGATGTCACCGTTTGAAGCTTTGTATCGGAGGAAGTGCAGAACTCCCCTATTTTGGAACCAAACAGGGGAAAGTAAAGTGTTTGGTCCAGAAGTACTACAAGAAGCCGAGGCGAAGGTGAGGGAAATTCGCAACAATTTGAGGATAGGACAGACAAACCAAAAGAGCTATGCCGATGTACGGAGAAGAGAGCTCGTTTTCAACGTGGGAGACTATGTATATCTCAAGGTGTCCCCTATCCGAGGACTTCGTCGGTTCAAGGTGAAAGGGAAGTTGTCACCTCGATACATCGGACCCTTTCAAGTTCTGGAAAGGAAAGGCGAAGTGGCGTATCAACTAGAGTTACCGGCTCGTCTATCGGATGTGCAAGATGTATTCCATGTGTCACAACTCAAGAAATGCCTGAGGACGCCTGAAGAGGTGTTACCCATGAATGAAGTGGACGTAGCTGAGGATTTGTCTTATGCCGAGCAACCGTACAAGATTTTGGAGACAATGGAACGCCTCACCAGAAATAAAAGAATCCGGATGTGCAAGGTGCAGTGGAAGCATCACTCAGAAGAGGAAGCCACCTGGGAGCGGGAAGATGAGCTCAAGGCACACTTTCCGGAATTGTTTTCTTAGAACCACCAATCTTGAGGACGAGATTTCTTTTAAGGGGGGTAGAGCTGTAACACCCCAAAAATCTTGTTAAGACCCTAAATCATGTTAAGAGGGGAATTTAAAAATTTTTGGACGTGTTGCATGTTTTGCAACAATTTAAATTTAAACTGGAATTCAATTTAAATTCAAAACAGAAAAGAAATAGAAAAAGAAAAAAAGAAAACAGAAAAAAACCGGCCAGTGGGCCGAAACCCACCAGCCGGCCCACCCAGCAACCGCGCCAGCCCGCAGCCGCGCGCGCCCCCTTCCTCCCACTGACAGGCGGGGCCCGCCAGCCCTTCTTCTACCTCGCGCCGCGCCCGCAATCAGCCGGACTCTCTCTCACCCCGAATCCAAACCGACCCGGATTTCTGCGTATCCCAGCCGAATTTCGATCGGGGGCGACGCAAACTCGATAACAACCGAACGCCGCCCTCCCCCGTCTATAAAAACCCCGGCCTCGTTCTGTTTTTCCCACGTGATCCGCCGTTTTTACTCTGGTGAGAAACCGAGCCTTCTCCGGCGAATTCTAGCCGATCTAAGCTCGGAAATTCCGATCTAACTCGCTGGTCTTGATCCACCGCCTCCGGGGAATCCTGCAGGTGCAGAAAACTCGGTGACTTGCGGTTCAAACACAGCGCCGATGAGCCTCGCCGTGGTTTCACTTCGGACCTCGTCGCCGACCGCCTTCCAGGACCTCCGAGCTCAAGAAAACCCCCGAGGTGAGATCCCCGACCTCCCCTCCACCGATCTATGCCATAAATCACAGTTCTAGGAAGAATTCTCGAAGATCCGAAAATCTCCGGCGAGATCACCGCTTCCCGCCGCCGAGCAGCGCCGCCCGCGCTCGATCAGAGCGACGTGGCCGCTTGTGCGCCGTCTATTTTAAATCGCACGGTAGACTTTAAATCCCCGCGTACCGGTTCGACGTTATAATCTCAGCCGTCTGTTTTAAATCGGACGGTCCACGTCAGCCCCGTGTTATAAAGACTGGAAATCTTACGTGCTACCCCCTGGGGTTCTGGGGAAATAAGAGCTAGCCCCGGAAACTTCTGATCTAGCCCTTGGAACTTCAGAAAATCATGTAAATTCATTTAAAAATCAGTTTTAGCCCCTGGACTAAATAAAAATTAGGAAAAACTCCTCTGTTATGAGTAGCTAGACCCCTGAAAATTGTTAAAATAATATTATAGACCCTGTAGTGGGGTGAGTTTACCTTTTTAGCCATGTTTAGTACTTAATTTAGGAAATTAAATATGTGGCTAGTGTTTAAAAATTAAAAAGTGGGACAAACATATTGTCAAAATTAAATTAAAAACTTTCTCAGTATTTAGAAAACTTTGGAGTGAGATAAAAATATATTTTAGGCTGAAATGAATCTGTTTAATTTATTATTCACATTTAGGGACACATTTTTAAGTAAAGAATAGTTCTGGAAAATAGGGAAAATAATTATAAAAATAGTTTACATCAGAGGCAAAAGTCAAAAATATGTTATTAAATTATTTAGGATCAGAACTTATTCTGTTTAGATGATGTGTCTTACTATTTTCATAATAAAGTACACATTTAGGCATAGGAAAATAAATCTGAAAATATAGCAACTAGTAAATGATAAATGGAGTTTCTAAAATCCAAATAATTCAGTTTAGTGTTGGTAGAAATTCTGAAGACACATATTGTCACACCCGGTTTTTCCGAAGAAACAACCAAGTGAATATCACATGTATGCCAGGATCATTTTCTCATACATGTGATGACAAATAGTGAAGCATCATTTATTACAAGCCAGGTGTCGAATATAAATAAGTCTTACATCGCAAATGTCTCGATGGACAATAATAAGTTCATCACAAGTAAATAAACTAGCAGCGGAATATTATTCTTTAGGGCTCCATCACAGGCGTTGCCCGGGGGTCTTCATGAACCTAAAAACCTTCCTCGGGTCCAAAATCTTGGTCATTATACACCACCTCACTATCTTGACCTGAGCAGCAATATAAACCAACAAATATGCAAGGTTGAGTACCAATGGTATTCAGCAAGTGTGGGAAAATTTTATCATGCATGGCTAGAACAAGGAGAGGTTGAACTCATGGCTAAAGCACTACGCAATTAATGCCTATCACCTTAGCTTATTAAGCACCTACATTACTACACAGGTGAAATAGACTCAATCCCCCATCCCATCATCGTAACCAAATAACCATAACATCACTTCCAATGTTAAGCTCTCTGCTTAACTTCCAAAACCATCAATCCTCTAATCATGAATAAGTCCAGTCCGCTCTTGACCGTGAGCACGGCTGTCATGACAGTTTTGACTCTGCAGAGTTTGTACCACTGTACCCACATGTAGTGATTTCATCCCCCGTTGCCGGGTGGACTAAAAGAACCTCCATTATGCCAGTGGCTACGAACCACATTCACACTTCCCAGGTGTGCAGCCAGGAGATCACTACGAAGCCTTTACAAAGGGATTCCCGACGAGCGTGGGCCCACTGAGGTTTCACCCCTAACAGCATACAAGAGGCTCCAACCCCGCTGCAGTGGCCCCCTCTTGAGCCTTGCGGTTCATATGGTAGTCCAGCTGACACCTACTCCCCGCACCATCCAACACACCCATACTACGCCGGGGATACACCTAATTAATTGGCCAAGCCGCCCCATCTCAGCATGTGGTTGGCACTGTAAAGCCGGGTTACATGCTCCATGAACCGGTCCTTAGGATCCAGACAAGTACTAAACACAAACCCAAGTCTCGTGCACCCAGCACACAACCAAAACATCCAACTTGCCTTGATCCCTACCTCTACATAACTCACAATATCTCATTCAAGAGTATGGTAATATAAACTGATGATCTCATATCCCAATTATCCCATTCTAAGCATGGCTAAGCATATGCATAATATTAAATGACATGATAAAATAAATCCCAACCCAAGCTACAAGGAAATAAGGTAATGCAATTCTAGGGAAACTTCCTAGCATGGGTTTCATATTTAACTTGACAATGCAAATAATTCTATCTACACATCCTAGCATAGGATCAAAGTGGTCAAGGACACTTGCCTCCTTCTTGCTGCTCTTGAAATGGGTAGTCCTGGTCTTGGAAAGGGTTAACTTGCTCTTGAACAGGTTCTACTTCATACCATCACACATAGCAAAAGAAAAACAACAATCATAAGACATAGTTCACACTTCTACTTTATACAAACCACACATTCATATTTATGAAATTCATTCACCATTATATGTGTTGTGGTTACTTTGTGTGTTGATCTGTGGCTTGCATACACTTTTATTTATATGTGTATGATTCCTACTTTGGTGTTCATATTTATACTTACATACTATATTTATATATATATATGTGTGTGTTTCAGTTTTAAATAAATTCCTTTCATTAAACTACCAAGTATGTATGAAAAGTATTTCTCTTCTCCATATGTGCCTTCATAATTTCTATCAACCCTAAACTGAATTCTTTGGATTTTAGAAACTCTATTTATCTTTTACTAGTTGCTATATTTTCAGATTTATATTCCTATGCATAATTGTGTATTTTATTATGAAATTAGTAATACACATCACCTAAACAGTATAGGTTCTGGTCCTAAATAATCTAATAACATGTTTTGACCTTGGCTTCTGATGTAGACTATTTCATAATTATTTTCCCTATTTTTCTATAGCTATTCTTTACTTAAAAATGTGTCCCTATACTATTAAATGTGAATAATAAATGAAACAGATTCATTTCAGCCCAAAATATAGTTTTATCTCACTCCAAGGTTTTTTAAGTACTGAGAAAGTTTTTAATTAATTTTGACAATTATGTTTGTCCCGCTTTTTAATTTTTAAACACTAGTTACATATTCAATTTCCTAAATTAAATACTAAACAGGGCTAAAATAATGAACTCTCCCCATTACAGGGTCTATAATATTATTTTCATAATTTCCAGGGGTCTAGCTACACTTATCAGAGGTGTTTTACCTAATTTTTATTAAGTCCAGGGGCTAAAACTGATTTTTAAATGAATTTACATGATTTTCTGGAGTTCCAGGGGCTAGATCAGAAGTTTCCGGGGCTAGCTCTTATTTCCAGAGAACCCCAGGGGGTAGCACGTAAGAATTCCAGTCTTTATAATGCGGGGCTGACGTGGACCGTCCGATTTTAAACCGACGGCTGAGATTATAACATCGAACCGGTACGCAGGGTTTTAAAGTCTACCGTGCGATTTAAAATAAACGGCGCACAAGCGGCCACGTCGCTCTGATCGAGCGCGGGCGGCGCTGCCGGCGGCGCGCGGCGGCGGGAAGCGGCGATCTCGCCGGAAAGTTTCGGGTCCTCGAGAATTCTGCCTAGAACTGTGATCTTATGGCCTAGATCGGTAGAGGGGAGGTCGGGGATCTCACCTCGGGGGTTTTCTTGAGCTCGGGGGTCCTGGAAAGTGATCGGCGGTGAGGTCCGAGGCAAAACCACGGCGAAGCTCGTCGGCGCTGTGTTGACACCGTAAATCTCTGAGTTTTCTGCACCTGCAAAGCTCCCCGGAGGCGGTGGATCAAGACCAGCGAGTTAGATCAGAATTTCCGAGCTTAGATCGGCCAGAATTCACCGGCGAAGTCTCGGTGCTCACCGGAGTAAAAATCGGCGATCGCGTGGGAAAAACCGATCGGGGCTGGGGTTTTTATAGCCGGGGGAGGGCGGTGGGTCGGTTGTGATCGAGTTTGATTCTTTCTGGGACTGGAATTCGTCTGAGGGACGCGTTTTCCAGTCGGTTAAGATCGCGCGCGCTCGGGCGGAAAAGTCCGGGCCGCAGACGCTCGGGGTTAGGGATGACAGATGGGTCCCACCCGTCTGTGAGAGACAGCGCGGGCGCGCGGGGGCGGGCTGGCGTGGGGGAAACTGGGCCGGCTGGCGGGTTTCGGCCCACTGGCCGGTTTTTTTCCCATTTTCTCTTTTTCTTTTTCCATTTCTTTTCTGTTTTGAGTCTAATTTGAATTCCAGTTTGAATTTGAATTTTTGCAAAACATGCAACACGTCCAAAAATTTTTAAATTCCCCTCTGAACATGGTTTAGGGTTTTGAATCAAAATTTGGGGTGTTACAGCTCTACCCCCCTTAAAAGAAATCTCGTCCTCGAGATTGGTGTTTCTAAGAAAACAATTCCGGAAATTGTGCCTTGAGCTCATCTTCCCGTTCCCAGGTGGCTTCCTCTTCTGAGTGATGCTTCCACTGCACCTTGCACATCCGGATTCTTTTATTTCTGGTGAGGCGTTCCATTGTCTCCAAAATCTTGTATGGTTGCTCGGCATAAGACAAATCTTCAGCTACATCCACTTCATTCATGGGTAACACCTCCTCAGGCGTCCTCAGACATTTCTTGAGTTGTGACACATGGAATACATTGTGCACATCCGATAGATGAACTGGTAACTCTAGTTGGTACGCCACTTCGCCTTTCCTTTCCAAAACCTGAAAGGGTCCGATGTATCGAGGTGACAACTTCCCTTTCACCTTGAACCGACGAAGTCCTCTGATAGGGGACACCTTGAGATAAACATAGTCTCCCGCGTTGAAAACGAGCTCTCTTCTTCGTACATCGGCATAGCTCTTTTGGCGTGTTTGTGCTATCCTCAAATTGTTGCGAATCTCCCTCACTTTTGCCTCGGCTTCTTGTAGCACTTCTGGGCCAAACACTTTACTTTCTCCTGTTTGGTTCCAAAATAGGGGAGTTCTGCACTTCCTTCCATACAAAGCTTCAAACGGTGACATTTTCATACTAGCTTGATAGCTGTTGTTATAGGAAAACTCCGCATACAGTAAGTTCTTGTCCCAACTCCTATTGTTTTTGAGTGCACATGCCCTTAACATATCTTCAAGGATCTGATTGGTTCTCTCCGTCTGCCCGTCAGTTTGGGGATGATAGGCAGAGCTGAAATTCAGATGGGTTCCCATGGTTTTATGCAGCTTTTGCCAAAACCTCGAGGTGAACTGTGTCCCTCGGTCCGACACTATCTTCTTTGACACTCCATGGTAACACACAATCCTTGACATGTACAATTCTGCCAATTTGGATCCGCTGTAGCTTTCTTTCACAGGAATGAAATGAGCTACCTTGGTTAGCCGATCAATAATGACCCATATTGAATCATACCCGGATTGGGTCCTAGGCAATCCCACGACAAAATCCATGCTGATTTCTTCCCACTTCCATTCAGGCACTTTGAGTGGTTGCAGCAATCCCGCGGGTCGTTGATGTTCTGCTTTCACCAACTGACATGTGTCACATAGGGCAACATGTTCCGCGACATCTCGCTTCATGCCATACCACCAATACCTGCTCTTGAGGTCCTGGTACATCTTCGTACTCCCAGGATGAATGGAATAGTCAGAATCGTGAGCCTCCTTCAAAATTAATTCACGGATCTCCATTACTTCTGGCACACAGATCCTTTTCCCGTGCCACACCGTTCCCTGTTCATCCTCTCTAAAACCAGGAGCTTTATTTTCCTTAATGAGCTGTCTGATCTCTTGTATCTTCTCATCATTCTTTTGGCCCTCGCGTATGTCTCGCTCGAGTGTGGAGTCCACTTCCATGGCGATGGCTTCACCACTATTTACTAGACATAGATTGAGCATTATAACCTCGTCCTTCAATTCTGCGGGCATGTCCTTCAAGCTCAACTTATTGACCTGCACTTTCCGACTCAAAGCATCGGCCACGACGTTTGCTTTTCCGGGATGATAGTTGATGCCCACATCAAAGTCATTGATTAGCTCTAACCATCTCCTTTGTCTGAGGTTGAGATCTGGCTGTGTGAATATGTACTTCAAACTCTTATGATCCGTATATATTTCTGTCCTCTTCCCCATCAAATAGTGCCGCCAAATTTTCAACGCGTGTACCACTGCAGCTAGTTCTAGGTCATGTGTAGGATAGTTCTTCTCGTGCTTCCGAAGCTGCCGGGATGCACATGCCACGACATGTCCTTCTTGCATGAGAACACATCCCAACCCATTCCCAGAGGCATCGCAGTACACTGTGAAATCCTTCTGCATATCTGGCATAACCAACACTGGGGCTGTTGTCAATCTCTTCTTTAGCTCCTGAAAGCTCGTATCGCACTGTGGCGTCCAGTTGAATGTGATTCCCTTTTCCAACAATTTGGTGAGAGGTCTCGAGATCTTGGAGAATCCCTCAATAAACCGTCGATAGTATCCAGCCAAGCCCAAAAAGCTTCGAACTCCCCCGACATTTTCAGGGGTCTTCCACTTCTGGATATCCTCGATTTTGGCGGGATCTACGGAGATTCCTCCCTCCGAGATTATATGTCCTAAAAAGGGAACTCTCTTCAGCCAAAACTCACACTTGCTCAACTTGGCATATAGTTGGTGTTCTCTCAGCCTCTGTAACACCAACCTTAGATGTTTCTCATGTTCTTCTTCATCTTTGGAGAAGACGAGAATATCATCTATGAAAACCACCACAAATTTGTCCAAATATTCCATGAATACCTTGTTCATGAGGTACATGAAATATGCCGGGGCATTGGTTAGCCCGAAAGGCATGACAGTGTATTCATACAGTCCGTACCGAGATACGAAAGCTGTCTTGGGAATATCAGATTGCCTTATCTTGAGTTGGTGGTATCCCGACCTGAGATCAATTTTCGAGAACACACAAGCTCCCCTCAACTGATCAAACAAGTCTTCCATGCGGGGTAATGGGTACTTGTTCTTAATGGTTACCTCATTCAAGGCACGGTAATCCACGCATAACCTTTGGGTTCCGTCTTTCTTAGGCACAAATATCACCGGAGCTCCCCATGGTGAGGAACTAGGGCGAATATACCCCTTCTCCGTCAATTCTCTCAAATGATCCTTGAGCTCTTCTAGCTGCTTGGAGTCCATTCGATAAGGTCTCTTGTATATCGGGGCTGTTCCCGGTACTAGCTCAATTGTGAATTCCACGTCACGGTCGGGAGGCATACCTGGCAACTCCTCCGGAAAAACATCTGGATATTCCCTGATGGTCCTGATTTCCTCAACTTTCACCTCCACTTGATTTAATTTAATGTCCCTCCTAGGCTCGTGTATTGTTATGAACTTTACTCTGGTACCACTGGGGTGAGTTAGTTCCACCGTTCTGGTCAAACAATGGATGATTCCTTTATGTTTGGTCAACCAATCCATATCCAAAATAATATCTATCCCTTGTGAATCTATCACTATGAGGTTAGCAGTAAATACTACCCCATTAATGTCTAGGCTCACTTTGGGACACACTTGTCTTGTCCTTATTTCTCCACCTGGAGAGTTTACGGCTAGCATATGGTTCATTTGTGTGGTTGCTAGGTCATGCTTCTTAACAAACCCTTGAGCAATGAACGAGTGGGTAGCACCAGAATCAAACAGCAGAGTTGCAAGGTGTAAATTGGCAGGAAACTTACCAACTACCACGTCGGGTGCCTCTTGTGCTTCCTCCATAGTGACATGGTTCACCCGTCCTCTCAATACATTCTGCTGTTGTGGCGGCGCAGGCTTCTTCTTTGGGCATTTATGGGCGTAGTGCCCCACTTCACCACAGCTGAAACATTGCACCCCAATCTTAGATGCTTGGCCCTTGTTGTCTTGGGGTTGGTTTGGGGGTCCTTGCACTGCTGGTCGAGGTGGATATGCGGGGCGAGGCTGCTGCACAAACTGACGTTGCGGCTGTGCTGGTGCTGCGAGAGGCCTGTAGTTTGGGTTGTACCCTCTTGGTGCTGAATAGGGTACCGCAGCACGGCTCGTCTGCCCCGTAGGTTGCTGCATCATACGTGGGCGGGTGTTGCTCCCTGAGGCCTGATGTGACCACCCCGCCTTCCTCTTATTCTCATTTTCCAGGGCCTTTAGCTTCCTTTCCACCACAAATGCTCTGTCCACCATCTTTTGAAAGCTTTCATACTCATTGGAGGACATTGCACACTGCATCTCTGCGGTAAGTCCTTCCACGAAATAATCTTGTTTCTGCTCATCAGTCTCTATGTCTCGTGGAGCATAACGGGATAGTTGAGTAAATTTAGTGAGGTATTCCCTCACCGTCATGTTTCCCTGCTGCAGTCCCAGAAACTCTTTCCTCTTGTTTTTGAGTTCACCTCTTGGGATGTAGTGGTTGCGGAAGCTACGCTTGAACTCTTCCAAGTGATGTTCTCAGGGTCATGATGGGCGGCCACGTAGGCGGTCCACCAATCAGCAGCAGGTCCATGCAATTGATGAGAGGCAAACAACACCCTCTAATACCCTTGGCATTGTATTATCCTCATCTTACTTTCAATGGTCTTCAGCCAATCATCTGCCTCCAGAGGTTCAGCAGCACTTGCAAACTTTGGAGGTTGAGTTCCTAGAAACTCACTCAACCTTGGTTGGCGTGGTGCAGCTTGTGTAGGTGGAACTTGATGCAAGTTGGCCATCACTTGAGTCAAGTTCTGGATGAGCTGATTTTGATTCTCCAGCATTTGGTGGAGAGGATCAACTTCTTCACGGCGACCACCCCTGTCCTGGCCTCCAGAAAGATGAGGGTTGCATGCCTCATCATTGTTGTTGGCGGGGTTGGCAGCACGTCCTTTTCCTCTTCCGGCCATCTGGCAGAATCAACAAATGTTAATTTGATACCATTTAGTATCATCCCACTACTTTCATTTGTTGATACTTTGAGGTGTTAAGGCTTTGTTAAAATTTTTTGAGGGTTTATATCTCACACCAAATAAATGCACTATTATTTCCTGTGGGTTCACACACCAAAGTAAAACAATCTGAAGACGAGGCTGTGGACAATTGCTCATGGCTTCCACAACTCACGTCACACACCAAGCATCATCACACCATTAACTACGTCACGACTCAACTACTCGACCTCCTGCTAGCTAGGGGAAAGACTCTACACTACTCGTCCTCTTGAGCTGGCTCCTCGGGATCTTCCTCCTCATTTCGGCTACCTTCTGACTCTGCTTTGGGTGGGGAGGCTGCTGGTGGAGAAGTGCGACGACGCCTGATCGCTCGGCGATCCGGGGAGTCAGGAGTCCATGTATCATTCACGGTGACACACAGTTCATTCCCATCTCCTCTTTCTCTCGCCTTTAAACAAGCTCGTAGCAACGCCTCTGTTTCCTTCAGGGTGTCTCGGACATCCTGAAGCTCTTGTTGACACTCCTGCAGTCGAGTGCTGAGCATAGCAGCGTCCTCCAAGCACAAGTCCATGTGCTCATGGGAAGTCCCTTGCTGCACCGGTGGGTACTTGTACTCCGTGGTACCACTCTCACGTTGGAGGACATACATGTACTCAGTTTTGTCCAAATGGCGACGATAGATGTGACTCTGGCAGGTGATGGCCTCCCAGGTGACATCTTTCTCCGCGTCAACTTGTGTTGCTCGACAAGCTGGAGAGTGGTGAATCTTAAGCAGCTGATTCTCGTGTATAATCCTCATCTCCGAACTCCATTCTTCCCTCTTCTCACGGATGGTCCTGGTGGAGTTGTAGTGGATGATTAGCTTGCCCGTATTGCCTGCGGCTTCGAGCATACGTCGAAGACGGCGCAACAAGTCTCCTACTGCCAATCCGTAGGAAAGGTACGTCACTGGACGACTCTCCTCTCTTTCGGCAAGGGCAACTACGGGAACTCTCCCTCCTGTGGACTTGCGGGCGGTGCGAATCATGCGAACCATCTAAAACAAAAAGAATTTAAATTTAGGTTAGATAAACTTTTTAAACAAAAATCCCATTTTGAATGAAAATTTGGGGTAAGATGAAGAAAATGACTCCTTAAATAACACTCTTCAACCCACACCTTGGAAAATAGTTTTAAGAAAATAGGGCCCTTAAATACGTCCATTTCTACCTAGGTCCACGTTCCTACGGGCAACCTTGGCTCTGATACCACCTCTGTCACACCCGGTTTTTCCGAAGAAACAACCAAGGGAATATCACATGTATGCCAGGATCATTTTCTCATACATGTGATGACAAATAGTGAAGCATCATTTATTACAAGCCAGGTGTCGAATATAAATAAGTCTTACATCGAAAATGTCTCGATGGACAATAATAAGTTCATCACAAGTAAATAAACTAGCAGCGGAATATTATTCTTTAGGGCTCCATCACAGGCGTTGCCCGGGGGTCTTCATGAACCTAAAAACCTTCCTCGGGTCCAAAATCTTGGTCATTATACACCACCTCACTATCTTGACCTGAGCAGCAATATAAACCAACAAATATGCAAGGTTGAGTACCAATGGTACTCAGCAAGTGTGGGAAAATTTTTATCATGCATGGCTAGAACAAGGAGAGGTTGAACTCATGGCTAAAGCACTACGCAATTAATGCCTATCACCTTAGCTTATTAAGCACCTACATTACTACACAGGTGAAATGGACTCAATCCCCCATCCCATCATCATAACCAAATAACCATAACATCATTTCCAATGTTAAGCTCCCTGCTTAACTTCCAAAACCATCAATCCTCTAATCATGAATAAGTCCAGGCCGCTCTTGACCGTGAGCACGGCTGTCATGACAGTTTTGACTCTGCAGAGTTTGTACCACTGTACCCACATGTAGTGATTTCATCCCCCGTTGCCGGGTGGACTAAAAGAACCTCCATTATGCCAGTGGCTACGAACCACATTCACACTTCCCAGGTGTGCAGCCAGGAGATCACTACGAAGCCTTTACAAAAGGATTCCCGACGAGCGTGGGCCCACTGAGGTTTCACCCCTAACAGCATACAAGAGGCTCCAACCCCGCTGCAGTGGCCCCCTCATGAGCCTTGCGGTTCATATGGTAGTCCAGCTGACACCTACTCCCCGCACCATCCAACACACCCATACTACGCCGGGGATACACCTAATTAATTGGCCAAGCTGCCCCATCTCAGCATGTGGTTGGCACTGTAAAGCCGGGTTACATGCTCCATGAACCGGTCCTTAGGATCCAGGCAAGTACTAAACACAAACCCAAGTCTCGTGCACCCAGCACACAACCAAAACATCCAACTTGCCTTGATCCCTACCTCTACATAACTCACAATATCTCATTCAAGAGTATGGTAATATAAACTGATGATCTCATATCCCAATTATCCCATTCTAAGCATGGCTAAGCATATGCATAATATTAAATGACATGATAAAATAAATCCCAACCCAAGCTACAAGGAAATAAGGTAATGCAATTCTAGGGAAACTTCCTAGCATGGGTTTCATATTTAACTTGACAATGCAAATAATTCTATCTACACATCCTAGCATAGGATCAAAGTGGTCAAGGACACTTGCCTCCTTCTTGCTGCTCTTGAAATGGGTAGTCCTGGTCTTGGAAAGGGTTAACTTGCTCTTGAACAGGTTCTACTTCATACCATCACACATAGCAAAAGAAAAACAACAATCATAAGACATAGTTCACACTTCTACTTTATACAAACCACACATTCATATTTATGAAATTCATTCACCATTATATGTGTTGTGGTTACTTTGTGTGTTGATCTGTGGCTTGCATACACTTTTATTTATATGTGTATGATTTCTACTTTGGTGTTCATATTTATACTTACATACTATATTTATATATATATATATGTGTGTGTTTCAGTTTTAAATAAATTCCTTTCATTAAACTACCAAGTATGTATGAAAAGTATTTCTCTTCTCCATATGTGCCTTCATAATTTCTATCAACCCTAAACTGAATTCTTTGGATTTTAGAAACTCCATTTATCTTTTACTAGTTGCTATATTTTCAGATTTATATTCCTATGCATAATTGTGTATTTTATTATGAAATTAGTAATACACATCATCTAAACAGTATAGGTTCTGGTCCTAAATAATCTAATAACATGTTTTGACCTTGGCTTCTGATGTAGACTATTTCATAATTATTTTCCCTATTTTTCTATAGCTATTCTTTACTTAAAAATGTGTCCCTATACTATTAAATGTGAATAATAAATGAAACAGATTCATTTCAGCCCAAAATATAGTTTTATCTCACTCCAAGGTTTTTTAAGTACTGAGAAAGTTTTTAATTAATTTTGACAATTATGTTTGTCCCACTTTTTAATTTTTAAACACTAGTTACATATTCAATTTCCTAAAGTAAATACTAAACAGAGCTAAAATAATGAACTCTCCCCATTACAGGGTCTATAATATTATTTTCATAATTTCCAGGGGTCTAGCTACACTTATCAGAGGTGTTTTACCTAATTTTTATTAAGTCCAGGGGTTAAAACTGATTTTTAAATGAATTTACATGATTTTCTGGAGTTCCAGGGGCTAGATCAGAAGTTTCCGGGGCTAGCTCTTATTTCCAGAGAACCCCAGGGGGTAGCACGTAAGAATTCCAGTCTTTATAATGCGGGGCTGACGTGGGCCGTCCGATTTTAAACCGACGGCTGAGATTATAACATCGAACCGGTACGCAGGGTTTTAAAGTCTACCGTGCGATTTAAAATAAACGGCGCACAAGCGGCCACGTCGCTCTGATCGAGCGCGGGCGGCGCTGCCGGCGGCGCGCGGCGGCGGGAAGCGGCGATCTCGCCGGAAAGTTTCAGGTCCTCGAGAATTCTGCCTAGAACTGTGATCTTATGGCCTAGATCGGTAGAGGGGAGGTCGGGGATCTCACCTCGGGGGTTTTCTTGAGCTCGGGGGTCCTGGAAAGTGATCGGCGGCGAGGTCCGAGGCAAAACCACGGCGAAGCTCGTCGGCGCTGTGTTTACACCGTAAATCTCCGAGTTTTCTGCACCTGCAAAGCTCCCCGGAGGCGGTGGATCAAGACCAGCGAGTTAGATCAGAATTTTCGAGCTTACATCGGCCCGAATTCACCGGCGAAGTCTCGGTGCTCACCGGAGTAAAAATCGGCGATCGCGTGGGAAAAACCGATCGGGGCTGGGGTTTTTATAGCCGGGGGAGGGCGGTGGGTTGGTTGTGATCGAGTTTGATTCTTTCTGGGACCGGAATTCGGCTGAGGGACGCGTTTTCCAGTCGGTTAAGATCGCGCGCGCTCGGGGGGAAAAGTCCGGGCCGCAGACGCTCGGGGTTAGGGATGACAGGTGGGTCCCACCCATCTGTGAGAGACAGCGCGGGCGCGTGGGGGCGGGCTGGCGCGGGGGAAACTGGGCCGGCTGGCGGGTTTCGGCCCACTGGCCGGTTTTTTTTCCCGTTTTCTCTTTTTCTTTTTCCATTTCTTTTCTGTTTTGAGTCTAATTTGAATTCCAGTTTGAATTTGAATTTTTGCAAAACATGCAACACGTCCAAAAATTTTTAAATTCCCCTCTGAACATGGTTTAGGGTTTTGAATCAAAATTTGGGGTGTTACACATATGGAGAAGAAAAATACCTTTCATGCATACTTGGTAACTAAAAGGTGTAGTAAATAAATATAAGGAAATTATTTAAATTGGAAACTCATATATAAAGTATGCAAGCATAAATGTGAATACAAAAGTAGGAATCATATACACATGATTAAAAGTGCATGCAAGCCACAAATCAGCACACATAGAGTAACCACAACACATATAGTTGTGAATGACTTTCATAAATATGAATGTGTGGTTTGTATGAAGTGGAAGTGTGAACTATGTCTTATAGATTGTTGTTTTTCTTTTGCTATGTGTGATGGTGTGATGTAGAACCTGCTCAAGAGCAAGTTATTCCTTTCCAAGATCAGGACTACCCATTTCAAGAGCAGCAGGAAGGAGGCAAGTGTCCTTGACCACTTTGATCCTATGCTAGGATGTCTAGATAGAATTATGTGCATTGTCAAATGAAATATGAAACCCATGTTAGGAAGTTTCCCTAGAATTGCATTGCCTTGTTTCCTTGTAGCTTGGGTTGGGATTTATTTTATCATGTCATTTATTATTCTGCATATGCTTAGCCATGCTTAGAATGGGATATTTGGGATATGAGATCATCAGGTTATTTTACCATACTCTTGAATGAGATATTGTGAGTTATGTAGAGGTAGGGATCAAGGCAAGTTGGATGTTTTGGTTGTGTGCTGGGTGCACGAGACTTGGGTTTGTGTTTAGTACTTGCCTGGGTCCTAAGGACCGGTTCATGGAGCATGTAACCTGGCTTTACCGTGCCAACCACATGCTGAGATGGGGCAGCTTGGCCAATTAATTAGGTGTATCCCCGGCGTAGTATGGGTGTGTTGGATGGTGCGGGGAGTGGGTGTCAGCTGGACTACCTTATAAACCGCAAGGCTCAAGAGGGGGCCACTGCAGCGGGGTTGGAGCCTCTTGTATGCTGTTAGGGGTGAAACCTCAATGGGCCCACGCTCGTCGGGAATCCCTTTGTAAAGGCTTCGTAGTGATCTCCTGGCTACACACCTGGGAAGTGTGAATGTGGTTCGTGGCCACTGGCATAATGGAGGTTCTTTTAGTCCACCCGGCAACGGGGGATGAAATCACTACATGTGGGTACAGTGGTGCAAACTCTGCAGAGTCAAAACTGTCATGACAGCTGTGCTCACGGTCAAGAGCGGCTTGGACTTATTCATGATTAGAGGATTGATGGTTTTGGAAGTTGTGGATGTTAAGCGGGGAGCTTAACATTGGAAATGATGTTATGATTATTGGATTATGATGATGGGATGGGAGATTGGGACCATTTCACCTGTGTAGTAATAAGCTAAGGTGATAGGTATTAATTGCGTAGTGCTTTAACCATGAGTTCAACCTCTCCTTGTTCTAGCCATGCATGATATAATTTTCCCACACTTGCTGAGTACCATTGGTACTCAACCTTGCATATTTTGTTGGTTTATATTGCTGCTCAGGTCAAGATAATGAGGTGGTGTATAATGACCAAGACTTTGAACCCAAAGAAGGTTTCTAGGTTCATGGAGACCCCCGGGCAACGCCTGTGACGGAGCCCACAAGAATAATAATTCCGCTGCTAGTTTATTTACTTGTGATGAACTTCTTATTGTCCATCGAGACATATGCTATGTAAGACTTATTTATATTCGACACCTGGCTTGTAATAAATGATGCTTCACTATTTGTCATCACATGTATGAGAAAATGATCCTGGCATACATGTGATATTCACTCGGTTGTTCTTCGGAAAAACCGGGTGTGACATTATAGACGGGGGAGGGCGGCGGGTTGGTTTAGATCGAGCTAGAGTCCTCGGGGTCCGGAAGTCGGCTGGGATATGCGAGATTTTTCGGTCGGTTTTGATTCGGGTGAGAGAGTCCGACCGAGCGCGGGCGCGGGCGCGAGGAGGAAGAAAGGTTGGCGGGCCCCGCATGTCAGTGGGAAGAAGGGGGGGGGGCGCGGCTGTGGGCTGGCGCGGGATCGGTGGGCCGGCTGGTGGGTTTCGGCCCACTGGCCGGTTTTTTTCTGTTTTCCTTTTTCTTTTTCAATTTCTTTTCTGTTTTGAGTTTAAATTGAATTCTAGTTTGAATTTGAATTTTTGCAACACATGCAATACGTCCAAAAAATTTTAAATTCCCCTCTTAACAGGATTTTGGGGTGTTACACTATCTAGGAAGGATAGGCTGGTTCATTCGAGGAGAATATTTTCTATGATCATACCCCAACCATGTCATCCATGAACAGGCTCCATAAGATCCCGTAGAGTATAAATGGAATAAGTCATGTGATATGATCCAATTCTATATTTATTACACTTACTTTTTATTATAGTATGGAAATGCATTCATTTTCTTTGCATCGATTTCGATCCGCAATATTATCGGAGTAAAAGAAGGGATCTAAGGAAGAAAGTAGGCTAAACTTTTTCATTTTTTATTAGTAACAAGTAAATACTTAGTTTGGACGTAAGAAACTTGCCATATTGAGGGGATAAACACCAACTAATCAAGGGACAATCCACAAAGCAATTGATCATGATCAAATTTGTAAGCCCACTTGGATATTGAGCATTTACGCATAAGAATAGGATTCTTTCCAATGAGTAGTTATAGGCGAAACTTCAGAAAAGATAATCTGATAAAGCTTTTCTTACCTTGATTCATTGAGTCATTATATAACCTATTCTATTGTGGATCCTCCACGGTCTTATTTCTTTCATTCTTGCTCGAGCCGGATGATGAAAAATTCTCATGTCCGGTTCCTTTGGGGGATGGATCCTAAAGAATTCACCTATCCCAATAACAAAGAAACCTGACTTAAATGATCCTGTATTAAGAGCAAAATTAGCTAAAGGGATGGGACATAATTATTACGGGGAACCCGCATGGCCCAACGATCTTTATACATTTTTCCAGTAGTAATTCTAGGTACTATTGCATGTAATGTAGGTTTAGCGGTTCTCGAGCCGTCAATGATTGGTGAACCGGCGGATCCGTTTGCATCTCCTCTGGAAATATTACCCAAGTGGTACTTCTTTCTCGTATTTCAAATACTTCGTACAGTACCCAATAAGTTATTGGGCGTTCTCTTAATGGTTTCTGTGCCAACAGGCTTATTAATAGTACCCTTTCTCGAGAATGTCAATAAATTCCAAAATCCATTTCGTCGCCCAGTAGCTACGACCGCTTTTTTAATCGGTACTGTAGTAGCTCTTTGGTTAGGTATTGAAGCAACATTACCCATTGATAAATCCTTAACTTTAGGTGTTTTTTAGGGATTTTTATTTTTCAGGTTGAATCATTCAACCGTGAAGTCCCCTACATGGGTATCTAGGAAATAGTTACTTCCAAGTCAATCTTTCCTAGATACCTAAAATCTATTTTATTGTGATCCATTTCGCGAAAATATAGATTGTGCCAAAGATGCAAAATTGTTTTCTTTTTTTTTATTCTAACTCAAAAAAGAAAAAGAGTAAAAAATTGTAATGGATTTAAAGCGAGAACTTGTTCTTAGGTAAATCAATTGGGAGATGCTTCTCTAGAGTGGCCCATATAAGTTTTCCATCTTCCATACGAAAGCTGTCAATTCTCATAAGATCTTATTCAGTCTTACTCAAAAGGTCCAATAGTGTATGTATATTGGCCCTTTTGAGACAATTATACGTTCTAGAAGGCAATTCTAATTGATCAATAAAAATACAATTTAATGGAATTCCTTTTTTGTTTTTCTTTAGATTAGTGAATCTTTTTTGAAAGGTTAAAAGAGGTGGAGGAAACCTGGTTTTATTTTCTTCGAAACTAGCGCCTTCTTCCTCTGCGTGTAGAAAAGGATGAAATAAATCAATCAAATTACGAGAAGCTTCATAAAGCACTTCTTTAGGGGTTAAACTTCCATTCGTCCATATTTCGAGAAAAAGTATCTTGTGTTTTTCATTTCCATTCCCACAAGAAAAAATACTATAATTCACATTTCGAACAGGCATGGATACAACATCTATAGGATAACTTTCATCTTCAGAGTTCTTTCTGAGTTCCGTATGATATCCGCGATCTCTCTTGATCTGTAACTCAATACAGAAATCAATGGGGTCTCTCAAGTTAGCTATAGGTTGTGTCGTATCAACGATTTCTACGGAAGGTGGTAAGATTATATCTTGAGCGGTTATGTATCTAGGACCTTTGACGCAAATTAATGCGTCTCTAACTCCATAGAGATTACTTCTCAATACAATTTCTTTCAAATTTAGTAAAATTTCTTGTATGAATTCTTCAATACCTACTAATGTAGAATATTCGTGTGGTACGTCAAATTTTGCGCGTGTGATACATGTTCCTTCTATTTCTCCAAGTAAAGCTCTTCGCAAGGCAATACCAACAGTATCCGCTTGACCTTATCTAAGTGGGGACAGAATGAAACGACCATAATAAAGACGCTTACTATCTACTCTTGATTCAACACACTTCCGTTGTAGTGTTTGGGTGGATCCTGTTACCTCCTCTCGAACCATAATAGATTAGTATTTATTTGATCATTGAATCGTTTATTTCTCTTGAAAACGGTTTAATTATTTTACAGACGTCTTTTTTAGGAGGTCTACATCCATTATGGGGCATAGGTGTTACATCGCGTATACAAGTTAACCGTACACCACTTTTAGCAATGGCTCGTAATGCGGCATCTCTTCCGCTACCAGCTCCTTTTACCATAACTTCTGCTCGTTGCAAACCCACTGTACGAGTAGCATCTACTGCTGTTCTTTGACCGGCATAGGGTGATGCTTTTCTTGAGCTTTTGAATCCACAAGTACCTGCGGAGGACCAGAAAACCACCCGACCTTGTGGGTCTGTAACAATTATAATGGTATTGTTGAAACTCGCTTGAACATGAATAACTCCTTTTATTATTCTACGTGTACTCTTCCGTAAACTAAAACGGGCATTCCTACGCAAACCAATACGCACTTTCTTACGTGAACCTATTTTTGGTATAGCTTTTGTCATATTTTATTATCTCATAAATATGAGTTAGAAATAACAAAAAAAAAGATACAAAGATATCCGTTTCAGAGTTAAATATATCCTTTACTTTCATTTTTTAATTCAGAATTTGGACATTTCTGTGGGTACTTTTTTTTTTTTACTTTTTAGAAAGGAAAGCTCCTTTTTCGAAAGATTACCCCTGTCTTTGTTTATGCTTCGGATTGGAACAAATGACTCTAATTCGCCCACGCCTACGAATCAGTCCGCATTTTGTACAAATTTTACGAACGGAAGCTCTTATTTTCATATTTAGGTATTCCTTTCTTAAACTATGAATCTACTCTTTGGGAAAAAATAAGCCTCTTCACTTAAATTTTGAAATTTGTAATTTATTATCCTAGAAAAACCTAATCCTTTAAATCTTTGGTATCCTTCAAATCTTCAGTATCCTTCGAGTCTTCGATACGCTTCGAATCCTTATGGGGAAGTCTATAAATTATACGCCCCTTGCTTGAATCATAATGACTTATTTCAATTTTGACCCTATCCCCCATCAGTATTCGTATAGAACTGGACCGGATTTTTCCTAAAATATAGCCCAGGATGATGGTGTCATTCTCTAAGCGAACTCGGAACATTCCGTTGGGTAGGGCTTCCGTAACTAAACCCTCGAAAGTCACTTTTGCTTCTCTCGGTTTTTTTTCTGTCATATTTTTTTCCCTATTTTTCTATTTGCATTTTCAAAATAGGAAGTTGGAGATAGAATTCGGGTACTATAGGCGGGGCCACTACCATATATAACATAAGACTTCTCCCCTAATTCTGTTTAGTCGAGCTTCTCGATCTGTCATTATACCTTGAGAAGTAGAAAGAATAGCAATTCCCATTCCGCCCAAAACCTTAGGAATTCCTTGATAGTTAGCATAAATTCGTAAGCCAGGTCGGCTGATACGCTTTAAAAAGGTTCTAGTTCTATATATTCCCTTTCTAGTCCTTCTCTTTTGATGTCGCAAAGTTAAAACCAAGAAATATCTGTTACTTTCTTTATGTTTCCAAACACTTTCAATAAAACCCTCTCGTAGAAGTATTTTAACAATGTTTTCGGTAATATTTATAGATACTACTCGAACAGTTCCTTTTTTACTCATGTCTGCGTTTCTTATAGAGGTTAGTAAATCAGCGATAGTGTCCTTGCCCATAAGACTCTAATTCTAGGTTCCTCCTAATTTTTAGATAATCAACATATTTTCTTTTTTTATTTTAAAGCATATACGTAAAACACAATCCACTAATTTTTTCTTTGATCTATATCTCATCTACTAGTATTTATAATACTTCAGGAGCTAATAAAACTATTTTAGTAAAATTCAATTCTCTCAATTCCTCGGCAATTGCGCCAAAAACTCGAGTTCCTTTTGGATTTCCTTTTTGATCAATGATAACTGCTGCATTGTCATCATCGCGTATTATTATACCGTCTTTACATTTGAATTCTTTACATGTACGTACAATTACAGCTCGAATTACTTCGGATCTTTCTAGAGGCATTTGGGGCACTGCGTCTTTGATTACAGCAACAATAACATCACCAATACGAGCATATCGCTGATTACCAGCAGCTCCTATGACTCGAATACACATCAATTTTCGAGCTCCACTGTTATCTGCTACATTTAAAAGGGTCTGAGGTTGAATCATATTATTTGGATTTCAATTTGTTATTTCACTGCAAAGGAATGAAAGATATATTGTCTCTCCAGAAGGAAAACCCGGGGTTTTTTTATCTTCAATACTCCTTTTTTTGAGGGGGGGGTCTATATCTCTAATCTAAGAAATTGGCTTCGTATGGGCATTTTACTGGCAGCTATGGAGATAGCAGCTCTAGCTATAGTTTCAGATACTCCACTCATTTCATAAAGTATTCGACCTGGTTTAACAACGGCTACCCAATATTCGGGGGATCCCTTTCCTGAGCCCATACGTGTTTCTGTGGGTCTTAATGTAACCGGTTTGTCGGGAAATATACGTACCCATAGTTTTCCACCACGACGTGCATATCGTGTCATTGCTCTTTGTCCTGCTTCTATCTGTCTCGCTGTAATCCAAGCGGGTTCAAGTACTTGAAGAGCATATCTACCAAAACAAATACGATTGCCTCGGCAGGATTTTCCCTTCATTCTTCCTCTATGTTGTTTACGAAATCGAGTTCTTTTGAGGTTATAGTCGATGGTTTTTTTAGTTCCATCTCTACTGCAAAACTGGACATGAGAGTTTCTTCTCATCCAGCTCCTCGCGAATGAAATGAGAAAGCGTGCAAATTTCTCTAATTCCATAATATTCTAAAATATTACGGATAGATAAACATCAATATATAATAGAATAGGTTTTTTATTTTGTATTTCTTAAAATCGAAAAATATATAGTCAAGAAAGAAGATCTAGAATATATCCAAATTCTATATTTGTAGATAATGTAATCTGTCCTTTTTATAAGGAATACCCTTATTTTTACCCTTATTGAATCATAGTTAAGTATTTTAATCCAATAAAGATTTCACGGGCGAATATTTACTCTTTCTTGTCTTATTTGTTAATTTATAACCTTCTCAAATAAAGCAATTTTTTGGTTTGTTTCGCCATCCCACCCAATGAAGTATTAGGATTCTTTTCAATAAAATCAATCCTATGCAGTCATAGGTTTTGTCGTTCCCACAGCTTCTCCTTTAATGGTTGAGCTTCCAAACTTTCCGAGTTAATTTTCTCAGTTTTATTAACCAGGGCTGCTCTTTATTATTGCTTAAAATTTTTATTTTTTTGTTTCTCAAAATTACGATTTTAAATTCTCTCTTATTTTTTAATATATTGATGCTTTATCACATTGCCTTTTATGATGTAATTCATAGACCATACACATTGGAATTTTATATCTTTCTTATTCTTCTTCTTTCTATCTATCATCCCTCCTTTTATCCACATCCCTTTAGTTTTGTTTCACAACCTAGAATCCGGTTTCTTTTTTAGAGAAAAAAATGCAGTTGCTATAACTATATGATAGATCTACTCATTTATCATAGATGTATTTATTCACATAGCGACCGTTTCTTTGTTAGGATCTCGACAATACGAAGCAATAGGTTAGTTATTAGTTAATTTTCTATAAATACTAAGTTTTTTCTATTTTTAGTAGGGTCCACTCCATTTTTTTTGAATTTCCATTTTTGACCCTAAAGAAAAAACTAACGAGTCACACACTAAGCATAGCAATTATATTAAAAGATTTATCAATTTTCATTAAATCTTATAGAAAGAGGTATAATTTATTCTTTTTTCTGGAATTTTTGGAAAAATAAGGCTCTTGTCTTTTTTATTCTATCACTGGCCAGAATGAGAAGACAAGGTTAATTATTCTTCTTCTACGAATATCCAAATTTTTACACCTAATACTCCATAGATAGTTCGAATTGGATAGCAGCAATAATCAATTTTAGCGCGAATTGTTTGGAGGGGAAGTCTACCCTTTTTTGATGCATTCGGCACGTGCAATTTCTTTCCCTCCTAGACGGCCTGCAATTTTGATTTTTACTCCCTTTATATCTGCTTTTTTAGTTAATTCAATGGCTTTTTTTTCATCGCCTTTCGGAATGAAACTCTATTTTTTAATTGGAAAGCTATATATTCTGTAAGAGTGTTACGTTGTCTATAAGGTTCTTTAACTTTTTCAATAGCAATATTAAGTCTCTGGTTTACAGAATTTACTTTCTTTTGGATATCTTTCTCTAATTCTTCGATTGCTCCTTATTCTTTAATAAATTGGGGAATCCAATATGGATTATAACGTGAATTGTATCAATTTCTTTTTGAATTTCTATATGTGTAATTACTTCGGAACTTGAGTCTGATTCTATTTTTCTATTCGAGCTTTTTTCCTATTCTTTTGTATATAGTTCTTGATACAATTCCGTATTTTTTATCTTCTTGTAGACCTTCTCAATAATTTTTTGGTTGTGCGAACCAAAAGGAATGGTGATTTTGGGTTGTACCAAGTCTGAAACCGAGTGGATTTATTTTTTGTCCCATATTTTTCTATTCTATTTTTTACTGGGAATCAAAATCTTAGGTTGATCTAAAAGTTATTTAGATTTCTTTACTATATTTAGTACAATTGTTATATGACACATGGTTTTTTTATAGGATAACCACGTCCTCGAGCTCGAGGTCTGAATTTTTTCACAATAGTGCTCCTACTCACTTCGGCTTTTGTTATGAATAAATTAGCTTTGTCAAAATCCCTATAATGAGTAGCATTTGCTGCTGCCGAATAAACCAACTTTAAGATGGGATAAGATGCTCGATAAGGCATGAGGTTCAGTATCATAACGGTTTCCTCGTAGTAACGCCAGCGAATCTCATCAAGAACTCTTTGTGCTTTAAAGACAGACATATGTATGCATTTTTGTGCTTTGAAAACCCGTTCGAACTTAAGTAGACGATCAGTTGGAACTTTTCTTGCGAGTTTCCGTAGCCCGTTCTTCTTTTTCTTTATCCTAGGGATATACTTTACCAATTTGAATCTTATCATAAATAAGGTTATTCTCCGCCTACCTTTACTTTATTTGAATCCTATAAATTTTGTTTATTCTGAATCTTTCTATTCTGAATTCAGTTAACGACGAGATTTAGTATCCTTTCTTGCACTTTCATAACTCATGAAATGCCGAGTAGGCACGAATTCCCCCAATTTGCGACCTACCATAGGATTTGTTATGTAAATAGGTATATGTTCCTTTCCATTATGAATCGCGATTGTATGGCCAACCATTGCGGGTAGAATGCTAGATACCCGGGACCACGTTACTATTGTTTCTTTCTCCTCCTTCATATTGACCTTTTCGATTTTTGTCAATAAATGACGAGCTATAAAAGGATTCGTTTTTTTCGTGTCACAGCTGATTACTCCTTTTTTTTCATTTTAAAGAGTGGCATCCTATGTCAACTATCTCGATCGAGGTATGGAGGTCAGAATAAATAGAATAATGATGAGTGGAAAAAAGAGAAAATCCTTTAGCTGGATAAGGGGCGGATGTAGCCAAGTGGATCAAGGCAGTGGATTGTGAATCCACCATGGGCGGGTTCAATTCCCGTCGTTCGCCCATCGCATTATTGCAATGCAATTTTCCATATTCCTAGTTACGTATTTACTTACGGCGACGAAGAATAAAACTATCACTATATTTTTTCCTTTTCCTAGTTCTTCTTCCAAGCGCAGGATAACCCAAGGGGTTGTGGGTTTTTTTCTACCAATGGGGGCTTTCCCTTCACCGCCCCCATGGGGGTGGTCCACAGGGTTCATAACTACCCTCTTACTACGGGGCGTTTACCTAGCCAACACTTAGATCCGGCTCTACCCAAACTTTTTTGGTTCACCCCAACATTACCCACTTGTCCGACTGTTGCTAAGCAGTTTTGGGATACCAAACGAACCTCCCCAGATGGTAATCTTAAAGTGGCCAATTTACCCTCTTTTGCAATCAGTTTCGCTACAGCACCTGCTGCTCTAGCTAATTGCCCACCCCTTCCACGTGTGATTTCTATGTTATGTATGGCCGTGCCTAAGGGCATATCGGTTGAAGTAGATTCTTCTTTTTTCTCAAAAAACCCCTTCCCAAACTGTACAAGCTTCTTCCAAAGCATACGGCTTTCTAGATGTATATGACGATCTCTAGACAGATGGATCTTATATGAATCGTATGATGAAGTACCACATGAGTGGATATATAGAAAAGGAATCCAAATCTGCCGAATCGCTCATGTTATGATCTTCTACATCCTAGGTCTTCGCGTTCCGTCATCTGGCTTATGTTCTTCATGTAGCATTCAAATCGAATGACTCTATGAAATTACGTCGATACTTCCACATATTATGGGTAACGTAGGAGACATCCCTATTTTCACCCGGGGTCTTAATTACCACTGCTTAGATTTCAATTTGCCTCTGACCATCAAATTAAATGTGAATAACCCGTCCTCCTCTCTTTGAAACAAGGGGCGCTTCCGGTTCTGTGCGTGCTTCAAACAATTTTGTCTTCTCCATATTACCATATCTCTAGAGTCAATAATTTTCTATGAGGAACTACTGAACTCAATCACTTGCTGCCGTTACTCAACAGTTTTCTATTGAGGTCTATCCTGTAGAGGTAGTCAAATTGGATCAGTGATCGATTTCTAGGTTTCATCGTAAACCTAATTGGTTACTTCCAATTACGTAAATCAATAGTTCAAACCGCACTCAAAGGTAGGGCATTTCCATTGATATAGGAACTTTTGTACCAGAAACAATAGTATCTCCAATTATAGCCCCTCTGGGATGTAAAATATATCTCTTCTCACCATCCCCATAGTGTATGAGACAAATGTATGCATTTCGATTAGGGTCGTATTCTATGGTTACGATTCTACCAGATATGTCTTTTTGATTCCGTCGAAAATCGATTTTACGGTATAGGCGCTTATGACCTCCCCCTCTATGCCTTGCGGTAATGATTCCTCTGGCATTACGACCTTTACCACAACGGTGCCATCCATGGATCAATTTATTTCGTGGATTGGATTTCACTTGCCTGTCTACGGTTCCCTTGCGTGTGCTCGGGATAGGTGTTTTGTATAAATGTTTCGCCGTATTATTAAGTATTCTCCTTTAGTTCTTTTCTCTATCTATAAGTGGAATAGAATAACCCGGTTGAAGGGTAATGATCATACATCTGTAATGCATTGTATGTCCTAGAATAGGTCCCATTCTTCTACCCTTTCCTGGTAGTCGATGGCTATTCACAGCTACTACCTTAACACCAAAGAAGAGCTCGAACCAATGCTTTATTTCTGTCTTAGTGAATCCCGATTCGACATTAAAAGTATATTGATTCTTTCCCAATAAACGAAGACTTTTTTCTGTAAATACTGCGTATTTGATTCCATCCATAAATCGATTTTCCCTCCTATGCTCTGAGTTCCAGTATCGATAAGAATTCGAGTTCTTATTGTTCTTATGTTATGGTATGAATATACCATACCAATTCGTTATGTATGGATGATGGATGAGATTCCATGGATAGAGAGCCAGTTCCAATAGACTTACGGAACGTTCCCGTTCGCGTGCATCCAGCAGGAATTGAACCTGCAAATTTACCAATTATGAGTTGGGCGCTTTAACCATTCAGCCATGGATGCTTAACAGGGATCATCATACATCG